>OY294040.1:27072409-28343077 GCA_958510855.1 Rhagonycha lutea
AACAATGCAGTTTTAAATAGCACCTTGGAGCCACCATCCTCATCCAGAATGGACCTCACAACTATCTTCTGATAAGACGTCATCTTCATCAGCACAGATCGCGGTTTGACAACATCTTTCCTCCCGACACGATGGATTCTATCGATATCATAAGCACGTATTGTAGCGATATTTCCTCGACCCTATACTTATAAAAATTATTTTCACTATAACCAGGACAATACCACAACACTATAGTACCGTGGCAGCTATACGCCGGTTCACACTTGATTTCTGTAAGAGACAAATCTCAGAGCTGGGTTTGATTTTTCTCTCTTTTGGGTCGTTTAATGAAATAAAGTTGTGCGACCTCAACACCGCACTAAATTTTCTCAAACTAAAATTTCCTCTTACGGACAAAATTGCATGTAATACCTGACTCAAAATTATTGTCCTTATTGACAATATTAAAAGACTAAATCTGGGTGTGGTTCGTTGCATGAAAATCAAAATAAACTCAGCTTTGTAAATAAAGACTAATTTAATTTTCATCAAAAAGTTTAAATTTAAAATAAACAAAAACACAGGTCGAGCATTTGTTATTAACGAACAAATTCGTTTTAGTCGTCTGAGTGTTAAATTGTGTAATAATAACCCTTCACATTTGCATTTAACTCCAAATTTTAACTCAAAATGTTCCAGGTTTTTATTTAGTGTGTATTCGTGTGACATAAATTAATTATAATAATGAAATGGTGTACAGAAATATAAAGTTTTTTTTATTTACCAAAACGGTGGCACTTATCATCCACTTGTTGGGAACCGCTGGCTTCTTGCATTCCAAGTCTTCACTTTACAGCTGTTGTCAATCATACGGGTGGCAAATAACACGTTTCCAGCTTCTGTAACATTGCAGCGAATTTTCATATGAGTGAAGTTTCTTCTCCACACACAAATCCAATTATCCAGATTAATCGATTGACGAACGTAATATAAAAGTTTGTTGGTAAATTTTAACCAAATTAAATTAAATCGTACACATAACCTCCAACTTGAGTAAGTGAAATAATACGAAGCAAATATTAACACATTTGAAATCTTTCTTCTTAACATTTAATTTGTAGGCATGTAATTTTCGTAATTACAAAAATCATTCAAAAATTCCTCAATGGCGGAATGACAAAAATTTTAACCAGATGCGTGACACCAAATGTTGCAGTAACGCTTTTACAAAAATCGTAATAATTTAAGGATTCTACCTTCAAATCAACCAAAATTAATCGCCCACTTCAGACGACATTAAGCACTAATTATTAGCCCGGAAAACATCTTGGTTTTCCAAGAAAAACTCGAAATTCGGTCACTTATAGTGGACCTGCCCGCAAAAACGCCTTGCTGGCTTCACAGCTCGCAGCAACGAGCTACGAGTAGAACGAGAGTTCTACGCCAACTTTGGCCACCTTGCATGTTTAGAAACTTCAAAATACCAAATACATAAAACGAAATTTTGTGCTATTCTGGACATCAAAATAGGTAAGTTTTTGCGCACCAAATTCAAATAATTAAATCTCTTTCTTTTTAGATTAAATCAATTTGTAAACCTCACAAATCACTGGATTTTACCAAAATTCAAAATAAGTGTGTGTTTGTGTGTCAACGGTAACATGAAAAGACCTTTACTTATAACACTGTGCTCGACCTTGTTGTTATGGGCAAAATATCTCATAATTAATGATAAACAAGCAATGCGAAACTGGATTTGAATTAAAATCACGACAGTATATTAACTGCCAGATTTACTTTCAAAATCCCCAAGACTAATTCGGTGAGATTCTCATGTATCTGTTCGGGAACACCATTATAAACGCAACGAATTCCTGCGGCTATACTGCTCAAGTTCATCTATTCTATCTTCCAGTACACCAATACGTTCTTGATGTTGTGTCGTAGTATGTTTTATATCGGCGATGGAATTTTGGAGGTAATCAAATCTTTCCTACATACTATTGGTAAACACAGTAAGGATCTTCTCGGACACTTTCACGATGTCCAACTCGTCCACAGACTTCACATTCTGACCACTGCGGGTTCCCGTACCATTCCGGATTATCCTGCACAACACTTTATCTAACCGGCACAGCTAACCTCACGAATGTGGCTTACAGTAGAAAAAAAATCTATTAAATAACGCTCTTCAACTAAGGAATAAACCAAGAACTACAAACTTTTCAACTTGAAACCACTTTACACAATATCTTGATGAAAATTAAATTAACCGATACGGAGTACACAAAACACGTCTATTCGGCCATGTTGGTTCCCTCTCAATCTGCAGTACGCGCTTCTGCAATACTGCAATACGCAGCTTCCCGGTTCTCATTCTCAAACGCCAAATTGGCTTTTGGGTTTGGTTAGCATTGTACATCTTTTGCCTACGACGAGGAGCAAGCCCGACGTAGAACCCCCAACCTGGAGGACCAGAGAAGCGGCCAGAATAAAGTTCTTACTTCACCCGAATTCGAACCGGGTATTTATCGTTCATAGTCAACTCTCATGACCACTATGCTCCGACCGCCTCTTATTGTATATTTTTCACCGTTAGAATAATTTTGAGTTGTTTAAATTGAAGGCATTCAGTGGAATGCTTTCTTCATGTCATCTCGTTTGTCATATGATTTAGTGAATGTTTGATTCAACAGACTGTAAATTTATTTAATAATAAAAAATAAATGTTCATGGAAATTTCTATTATTTTGTTAATAAAATGCCATCTTTTAGTTCGTGTCCTAAGACTTGACTGTATAAATTAATAATAAAGAGAAATGATGGCGTTGGATAAACGGAAATTCGAAACAAAAAGCGCAATGCAATTGAATTTTGAATTAAGTAGCAAACATAAATTATTGTTTATTATTTCAATATAATGAGAGATATAAAGTTTCATCAATATTTAATGAGAAAAGTCGTTTGATTTTATTTGTTTCATTATTAGCATGGATGTATAATAGATTAGGTGAAGTGACGGGCTATGATTTGATCGAAAAATATTGAAACAATTTTGTAGTCAGTGTGCGAGAGAGATTACCCATAAAGAATAGACGAGGCGCGTCACGGGCAGCGTGATTAAACACATAATGCATATGCATAACTGCATTTTATTGCAGATTTAAGTCGAATACAAATTAGTTCTGTGTTAATTTTTTATATCGTAGACAAAAACAACAGAAATTAACAAAACAGTCAACTGTCGATAACAAAAAATCAAAATTAGATCGGTCATAATTAATTAAATTTTCTCTTGTACGAAATTTGTGTACGTTTTAGTGAATTTTTTCACTATTGATTCGTTTTACTCGTCTTTAAATAGACAAAATTAAATTATATCATTAAATTAATAATTATTATAAATTCCCATGCATATAAAATAATTATTAATTTGATGATATAATTTAATCTTGTCTATTAAAGGACCAGTAAAACGACTAAATTGGGAAATAATTCATTAAAAAGTATATAGTTATATAGGTAACAAATAAAATAATGTAATAAGAGTTCAAATAGTCTTAATTTCATGAAAGTATGTAAATTTCTTAACTTTTTAATATTTGTAATTAAATTGTTCCTACTACCACAATGCTTCAAACACGTTCAAACATAATATCCTCGGATATCCTTGTCTAACACAGCCGGCGACGTTCAAGGTCCATGCCGTAGGTAGCCGTCACGTCACCTAACCTATTATATATACATCCGTGATTATTAGTATCATCAAATAAAACTTTATGGTTCCTTTATATAGCCCAGTGTACACTAAAAAGGTAGTATATAATATAAAAAAAAAATAAATGATACGGTACGATATAATTTTACGATATGGTAAAATTACGATACGATAACATTACTTTTCACACCAATTCGATACTACATAAATTACAGAATATTTGGTTACACTATTCTCTTCTTTAAACTTAATCCACTGAATATAATAAAAAAAACTACCCTAAGTACAGACTAAAAATAAACATAATTTAAGAAAAAATATATAAAAAAATTTTCGTTTCAATATAGGATGGTTTCGAAAAATAAACGACAAGTCACTGCACCCGATAGATATCCCTTTCATCCGAGATCAGAAAGCAATATTTCATCCCACATAATATATCAGAGTACCCAATCGAAAATTTATCGAAACGAATCACAAGATTGAATGAACTGTGGCGATCAAATTTACAAGCCTTTAGTAACTTAACTTTAGAACATAGAAAACCGTTAAACAGTGGTGGACAAGAGAAGGATTATCGGTTAACTCCGATAAGACTGCTGTGGTATCCTTTGCAGAACGCAGGAATCTGCTCAATGTGAGGATGCCCAGCATATGGGGTAAAACACTATAGTTAGTACAGAAGGTCAAATACCTGGGTGTAACTTTAGACAGCAGGCTAACCTTCACAAAACACATACAAATCACAACGATCAACATAACTAGGACCCTATGGGCCTGCAGGAGAATGATCGGAAAGACGTAGGGACTAAAACCAAATATGGTTCTTTGGCTTTACATCAAAGTGTGATAGCCAGAGTAACATATGCATGCCTTATCTGGTGGCACAAAGTCAATAAATTGGATAGTATTGCAAAACTTAACAAGTTGCAAAGAATTGCTTGTTTGGGAATTGCGGGGGTGATGTCCACGACACCCACCGAAGTCATAGAGGCGCTCTTGGGATTCCACCCAGTAGACTTAGTGGTGGAAATGGAAGCCCAACTGGCAGCCTACAGGCTAACCATAAATTATCAGGGAGTGATGACTCCAAGGGGAGGATAGCACACCATGATCTTCAAATCAATTAGGAATTCAAACATGCTATGCATGCAATCAGACAGAACAAGGAGCGTTGTCTCGTCGAATGTTAGTTAAGTTTTTTGTTAGTTGTTGTTTTGTTGTTTTCAAAATTTGGGTCTCGTAAAATTTTGTAGATAGTCTGTTAACATGATCTTGAAAGTATTCGACGTCGGTTAGTTCATGTAGTCTCTTTATTCGCGTGTAACGGTCGCATCCTGTTATAAGTCTTAAGTTTTTGTTTTGGAACACCTGTAGTGGCTTATTGCCGTTTTGGAAACGTTACACCAAGTTGCCGATGCATATGTCAGTATAGGTCGTAGTAGTGTTTTGTAAAGTAGCAATTTGTTCTTGTTAGTCATCGTTTGCCCTTTCATCAATGAGTATATTTTTCGCATTTGTCCGTATACAATTTGTTTTCTGTATTGTAAGTGATTTCGAAAATTAAGTCTCGTGTCCATGTTCATTCCTAAATATTTCACATTTACTTTCGGTTCAATTTTGTGTCCGTCTACCGTAAAAGGTTCAAAAATTTTGTGGTTAGTCCGTTTTCGTGTAAAAATGATTGTCTCAGTCTTTTGTGGATTTAGTTTTATTTTCCAGCGTTTAAAGTATGGTTTCAGTATGTCGACGTGTATCTGTATTTGTTTGTTTGCTACCTGTGCGTAGAACGAGTTGGCATAAATTTCGGTATCGTCTGCGTACAGTGCGGTGTTCGTTTTTTGAAATGTCGGTATATCGTTAATAAATAGGTTAAATAGTTTTGGTCCCAGCACGGAGCCTTGGGGAACCCCTGCGTTAATCGTCTTTATCGTAGATGTTGAGTTATTAACTTTTACAGTCATGGTTCGTGAAGAGAGGTATGAATGTATTAATTTTATTAGGTGGGCCGAAAATTTGTAATATATTAATTTATACGTCAGTCCATCGATCCAAACTTTGTCGAAAGCCTTTTCTATGTCAAATAAGGCCATGACTGTTACTTTATCTTTGTTAAAATTTCTTAATATGTCGTTGACAATTCTTGTTATTTGTAGTGTAGTGTTGTGTCCTTTCGTGAATCCAAACTGGCAGTTATTGGTAATTTTGATTTCGTCCTCTTCCCGTTGCAGTCGGTCAAGTATAATTTTTTCAGTCAATTTCGAAAGAGTCTTGAGCAGACTGATAGGTCTGTAACTAGTTGGTTGCGTTAATATTATCAAGTATTTTTAACCATTTAGTAAGTAAGTTTTATTCTAAATTCTAAATTAAAAAAAAAAAATTTTTTTTTGTTTCTTTTTCATTCAAGCAAGTTTAGTTTTTCCTGTAACTACCAAATTAATCAAATTATCCACAACGAAATTATCAATACAATTTTTTACTTATATTAATTATTTAAAAATGTTTCGACACTAATTACCTAAGCAAAGAGAGTTACGCGCAGGCAGGGTCTCTCAACTGCTCGCTCATTGTTAAATTTTAACTTTTATTGTTATAAGTTTTAAAATAATTATTGTAATGTTAATACTAAATAAAATTTTGTTCTCTCTCTCTTCTCTCCGCACTGTAAGGGACTTCCAAAAACCTTTTAGAGTAGAAATACTTAAAGGGAAGAGGTAAGCACCAAGCAGGAGCTGGGGGCTCGATTTGATACCATCTGGTATACGGATGGATCCAAAACGGATATAAGTACAGGAGCGGGAGTTGGGGATGACAGAATAGGGGTTGCCATCAGCATAGACTGCTACGCAACTGTCTTCCAGGCGGAAATCATCGCCATAATGGTCTGTGCAGAGGAGATAATGGGGAGGGCCTATGTAAATAGGCGGATCTGCATCATTTCCGACAGCCAAGCAGCACTCAAGGCCCTGGAAGCGGTAGAAATACAATACAGGGCCGTGAATTAATGCCTCAAAGCACTGGGTGGACTGGCACAACGCAACAGCGTAATACTGAGGTAGGTTCCGGCTCACAAAGGCATAAGGGGAATCGTACAAGTAGACTTTCTAGCAAGGAAAGCTGATGCAAGAAAGCATCTAGTAGGTCCAGAACCAACTTGATGGCAAAAGTAACAATCAAAAATAAATACTAAGAAACAAACACCGTGAATAATGAGAGGGCCTCCTGGGACTCAAGCAGTCGCCTGGAGAGCACCTCCAGTGGACAAAGGAAAAAGTAAATCCTCCAGCTGAGCAGAGCGCGGCTGAGAAAGATAGTAGGACTGTTTACCGGACACTGCTTTCTTAACAGGCACCTCAACACAATGAGTGTCGTAGAAGATTCTGCATGTAGACTATGTCGGATGGAGGAGGAAACTCCGCACCACATTCTACATGTATACACAATACTACCCCCAAAAAGGCTAAAACATCTTGATTGTCTCTATCCGACTCTCGGAAAGACAAATCAAGTTTCCATAGGTTAAATCCTCAACTTTATAGAGGATACGGAAATATTGGAGTAAAACATGGAACGCGGGGTACAAAAAGCCCGGAGCTTCGGTGCCAGTGGTTCGAAAGAAATACAACCCGTTCAGCAATAATAATAGTGTATCAGGGTGTCCCCGCACTCACTTTACATAACTTAGGTGGTAATAGAGGACACTTTTCTAAGAGCAATATTTAACAAAACATTTTTTCTAAATTCAAACCATCGAGAGTTAGGCCTCTTTAAAGCATTTTTTTAAACTTCCGCCTTCACCTGGCCATAGCCCCGAAAATATTGATTTTGTCAGTAAAATTCTTTTATTAATTAATTTTAAACTATTACATTATTTAAGGCACTAAAACACTGTGCGCGAGCGGTATGAGGGTGTATTTTTAATAATTTTTTTCGAGCCAACGATGAATGGTTTTTTATTTACAGATACTAATATTCATTATATATGTTACAGTTAAAACCCGAAATCAGTTAAAACCCGAATTAACTAGTAAATTCTAGTTTTAACTGGTTTAATTTTAGTTAAAACTAGAATTAACTGATTTCAAATAAATCTTTTTAGTAAATTCTAGTTTTAACTGGTATTAGTTTAGTTAAAACTAGAATTAACTGATTTCTAATAAATCTTTTTAGTAAAGACTTTTTAGTCTTAACTTAAATCTTTTTAGTTTTAACTGATATACATTTAGTTAAAACTAGAATTAACTATTTGGTATTAGTAAATTCGCGATCTATCGCCGTTACAACTAGATTTAAAGTAAAAGTAGACGGAATTAAATAAAAATGCTAATTTGTTATAGCTTTAAAAAAAATGGAAGGAAACACACGATAATTTAGAATTTTCTTGTATCTCATATTTTGAATTTAAAATAAAAATTTCAAAATCGTTTGCAATTTGTACTTCAAAGTACCCGAAATACCCACATCTTTCAAAATACATTTCAAATACAAAATTTGAATTTTCCAGTTACGATTTAACTTGTAATAGGGCCGATTTCATAATCGTTAATGGACACTTAACTAAAAGATCCTTGTTAACCAATAGAAAACGTCCGTTCACTCTAACAAGCCAATAGAAATCCACTTTTATTTTTAACGGCTCGTTAAAAGTATTATGAAATCGGCCCTTAATTTTTAAATTTTTTTTAAATTTTTGTTGATAACACTATTGTTTAATAAATTTTTTCATTTCTTTTTATATGGTAAAGGCCATGTTATACTTGTACGAATTATTAAAATTAATTATTATTATTAAAAATAATTGTTTAAAATAATTAAAAAATTATAACAATTAAGTGAAATCGTAACTGGAATATTCAAATTTCGTATTTGAAATATAAGATGTATTTCGGGTATTTGAAGTACAGAATGCAACAGATTTTAAAATTTTTATTTTAAATTCAAAATATGAGATACAAGAAATTCAAAATTATCGTGTTTCCTTCTATTTTTTTCAATCCAAAACATAAATGTATTTGGCCTCCGCTATAAAAGTATAAAGAATTAGCATTTTTATTTAATTACGTCCACTTTTACTTTAAACATTGTTTAAATCTAGTTGTAACGGTGATAGCGAATTTACCAACACCAATTAGTTAATTCCAGTTTTAACTAAACTTATATCAGTTAAAATTAAGAATTTACTAAAAAGATTTATTAGAAATCAGTTAATTCTAGTTTTAACTAAACTAATACCTGTTAAAACTAGAATTTACTAAAAAGATTTATTAGAAATCAGTTAATTCTAGTTTTAACTAAAATGGAACCAGTTAAAACTAGAATTTACTAGTTAATTCGGGTTTTAACTGATTTCGGGTTTTAACTGTAACATATACATATAGAAGACACTACACAAATTATTTGATTTGAATCTTCAGAATAGTTTACGGTGTACACCGCTTCCAAATGACACTCTGCTGCTTAGTGGTTGACAGCAATTAAGCCATACGGTTCATCCGAAAAATACCAAAAAAATATATTTATAAACTAGACATATAGGTTTATAGCCTCACGTAGGGGAATTTTGATATCTAAAAAACCAAAAAAATGGCGGACCAGCGAATTTTATTTCCCATTTTTACAGAAAATTTTCATCTTTTATGAAAAAAAAGAAATAGAAGTGGGCCTTTTATCAAAAAAATCCCTACGTGGTGCCATAGAGAATTGATTTGCGAACATTTCATTTTTTGGTACATGCAAATCGGATGAATAGTTTTTTAAATATGTTGTCAACCAGGTTGAAAAATATAGTTTCGATAAAAACGCGTTCAAATAAGTTTTGCTGCAGGATAATTCAACATACAAACTAATCACTTAAAATAAATAGCATTTCACATAAAATGCTGTATCTCCGTCAATTTTACGAATTTCTTTACAAAATTTGGTGAGAGCATTCTTAACAAATGCATCTTTAAGAAAATGAAAAAGAAACAAATAAAATTTATTTTTATTTTTACAATGTTTTAGTGCCTTAAGTAAATGTTGAAAATGACCACCCTCATTTTCAATACACAGTCGTGATCGTTTTAAAAGATGTTTTATAGTACCTATTATTTATAAAATTTACTCTTTTGTTAAGAGCCACTATAGCAGTGGTGGTCAACAAGGTTGAGGGATCGACCGGTCGATCACGATGCGACGCCAATTTTGGTCGATCGGTGAGTGTGAAAAAGTGGCAAAAATCTAATTTCAGCGATTAAAAGTGTCGAAAAATCGACTTTCTTCGACAAACATCTTTTAAACCAATCACGACGTGTATTGAAAATGAGGGTTGTCATTTCAACAGTTTTAAATAATGTAATAGTTTCAAATTAATTAATAAAATAATTTTTCAAAACAAAGAAAAATTTTGTGATTTAATTTTTTGTTTTGTAGCTGCTTTGTTTATTATTTTCTGATTTACTGTGAAATTGATTGGTTTCTCAAAAATTTTCACTAGACAAAAGTTGTAGCCAGTTAAATTTCCTATCCGGAATGAGGCATCAGATTTTTGTAAAATGTTTCGTTTAAAAGATACAGGGTTTTGAAAAAAACTTTAAAAAAGAAAAGCTCAAATTTTCTGACAATTTTTAACTTACTTTAATTCATAACTCGAAAGCCGTTGATTTAAGGCAATACAAGGTGTGAATCTAGTTTGTAGATTATTTCACGCTCTTTAAAAAAGCACTAAACTATTTTCACTGAAAAATCAATATTTTCGGGGCTATGGCCACGTGAAGGTGGAAATTAAAAGAAAATGCTTTAAAGAGGCTAACTTTCGAAGGTTTGAATTTAGAGAAAAATTTTTGTTAAGTATTGTTCTTAGAAAAGTGTCCACCTAAGTTATGTAAAGTGAGTCCGTGGACACCCTATATAAACATACTGAGAGATATAAAGTTTCATCAATATTTAATGGTAAAAGTCGTTTGTTTTTGTTGATTTCATTATTATTACCAAATAAAACTTTATGGTTCCTTTTTATAGCCCAGTGTACACTAAAAAAAGGAGTATATAAGGACAAATATTTAATCATCGGAATTAGTAAACCAAAATGATTTTTTCAAACGGTGGTTTTCTATTAGTTGCATCAGCAGTTGTTTTAATCTGGACTCCTCTAAGCGGTATGTAAATAAGAACTTAATTCAAAAATAAGTTAGTTCAATTTTTACACAATTATGTTTTCCTAAGAGAGGCTTAATAGAGATAGTATGAAACTACATCGTACTCTCTTACACTCGTGGCTCAAGATAGGCGAACGAACCTTTACTGGTGGCGAGGATTTTTCCTAAAACAAAAAGTTTTCAGATTTTCTATTTTTTTGGAATCTACAAAGCTACCATTTAGCGGTAAAGAGAATTCAAGCTATTTCCTTGAATACTTTAAAATATCTAGCGATATAGAGGCATACCACATATGCCTGGATCCAGGATCAGCTAATCCCCGAGTTAACCCTCTTTTGTGCAATGACAATTACGTTTTTGACCTCTTTTATTCGCTCAAATGGCTGATATTATAGTTTTCGTAAAATTTGCAAGCTATTTTACCTAATAATAGAGCTCGAAAAACTTAGAATTATATAAACGCCGCAAAGCCCGAATATTTTGTGTTCTTGTTTTATAAAAAATTAACACAAATAATTTTTTTACTAGAAAGGTTGTGCATAAAGTTGAATTTAAAAAAAATTTAACAATTACAAGATAAAAAAATATTAATATGTTTAAAACGTTTGTTTTAAACTTCTTATCTTGAAATATTTTATCACTTATAATAATAATAATACTTTATTTCAAACAGGCAAAAGCCCAATAATAGGAAAAAATAAAATACAATTGAAAATCAAAAGTACAAATATTTACAATATGGTCATTCCATTTCTTAGGATACAGATTAACTCTGTCCTTTAAGAAATTCATACGTTGCATTATTTGTAGTTTTAACAACACCATCGTGGTATAATCACAGAGACCAAATTATTCTAGTAATTTCTTCTTCTGCTACGGCAGGGATGAGCAACCTTTTTTTGCCACGGGCCAATTACAAACTAAAAAATGTTGTGCGGGCCGCATGCAGGGCCGTGTTTAGGGGGAGGGTTAAAAATTTTTCTGGAGGGCAGTGAGTGTTTATAAAATTCTTATAAAAAATAACTTTTGGTCAATATAAATGATTATTCACTTGATTTGGATCATAATGATCCCAATCATAATGATCCCAATCATAATGATTTTTCTTCGTTTGTTTGAACTTGTTATATATTATATAGTTCAGATAATGCAGTATATTGCAGTGATATCTGACAGCTCAGGAGGAAAGGTAACGGCAAATAGGGGTCGGCGTCTTGCAGGTGGATGTAGGTCGGAAAGAAGGCCACGGTCATAATAAGGGATCAAAAGATCAGTTACTAATAAATAAAAGAAATCATTTAATCCCTTATATGAAGAGTTGGGTTGCTGAAAAGTGCTAGTGATGGGATACTCAATCAATGCAAGAATTGGATATTTCCCCTTTAACTAAAAATGATTAGGCAACAAACATTTTAGCTGTCCATGGTATTGTGTTAATTGTCAAATTTATATTTGTGTAAGCAAGTAAATAGATTCGCTTTGGGTCGTTACAAAATATAAAAGATCAAATTAGAATGGATTCGGTTATGTAGCGTTGGAAAACAAATGAGAGGAAGAAGGGATATGGTTACCAAAAAGGTAAACAAAAATCAGTTATCCTTGAGACCTCAAGCCGACAGGTCGTGCAGGAGAGGAGTCTCCAAATTAAAGGCAAATTGAGATTAAAATAAATTAAGTGAGTGCCAATGATATAGTGCATGAGAGGAGGCAAAAGTAACTCTTAAGGAAGAGCATATTACCAAGTTAATTTTCAATGGGGATGATCCCAAGTAGATCCAGTGGTTATAAGTGAGTGTGAACCGGTATTGGATTGGGGCCAACCACCAGTGCAAAGACGAGCTGTGTAACAGAGCTAAATTGGAGAGTTAAGGAACGAGATTGCGAGATACCAGGAAGGAGACGCGGTGAAAAAGTACCAAGCGAAACCAAGGTACGGAGGTAAGTATATTAAATTGTGTATTTGTGTCTTGGGATGATTTTTGGGTGATAACGGAATTTATTGAATGTGCATATTGTGTTTTGTTCTATTTTTAAAAAAAATAAATAATTGATTTAAAATTTAAAAATTGTAATTGCTTCATTTGTCAACTTGAAAGAAGTTTTGTTTTGATCGCGATTCAGATGCACATCTCTGCGTGGACGAAGGATTTCGGTTTGCACGAGCGGCAGGTCGCCGATTGTTATTTGCGTTGCTTTACTTTCTGAGCTGGTTGAGGCAACATAAAGGAAACGTGAGCATTATTGCACATATTAGTTGTGAAAAAAGTTAAGCGTGTGATTTCCGCCCGGCTTTAATAAGCGAAACCGGTGGACAGTTTAACATCAGTTTAACATTGCGTCTTTTTTTATTTGGCGAATGACTTTAATTTTTATTTTCTTAATTTTGTAAGTGTTTCATCAAACCATGGTTGAAGTTTCCTGCAGTTTGATGAAGTAACTTTTTGTGGAGCATGTTTATCATACAATTTATGAATATTATATTGTCATTGAATATTTTGACAGAGAAAGATCTGTTTGTTCTACTTCTAATAGTTGCCGCAAGCCTTCAGCGTTGACAACTTTCCCGCGTAGGTATTTTTATGCGCACAGCGAAAATCGTTACAATATATTTAACTTTGCAATTTTACAGTTTTAAAAATTTTAAATGTTTAAATTCAAATTTTTAAACATACCCATGTAGCACATAATATTGGTGCAATATGGGCTAAATACATTTCAAATATTGGTGCAATATTGAAATACAATAAAACTATAGATTTATAACGGTTTTATCTTGGCGTGAAGTTGGCAAACATGCAAGTCTTGATATACCCTACTACCTACTAAAAACGTTTTTGCCTTTTATTTTGCCATTTTTGCTTGCTTTTAATGCCTTTTTTTTATTTTGCCTAACCATCCTGTCTCTATTAATTATAGTTCCAATTGCATTTCAGTTGCAGAACCATTTTAATTTCCTTTCTGAGTATCGGCGGAAAAATACTATTCCCAGTTGCTTTTGGGAATTTCTTTGCAACTGCTTCAGCAGCACTTAATATAAATTGCTGCGTTCAGCGTAATTTTAATAAGAAGAAATTTAGTACACAGATTTTAGAAATGAAAGTTAATTCTTTCAGAAATTTTTATTAAATAAAGGTGAATTTGCGATCATTGTAGCAAAATATTTCACTTATGCCCGTTTGCACCACCTATCCTTAACCGTAAGCTTCACCCTAAATCGCTAAGTACCCCCTTTTTCATTGCACCACTGTTTTTCATTGGTCCACCTAAAAGTTAAGAGAGACTTAGCTAAACGTCACCTTTAAGGATAGGTGGTGCAAACGGGCATTAAATCTTCCGCCAAGTGTTCAACATTTGGATCACTTTTAGTTTTACCAATCTGAATGTTGGCTTTTACTATATTCCACATTGTCGCTGATTTATTGTCAGATTTTGTTATTAATTCGTTATTGTATTCCTTTAAATCTTTATGTAACATATCATTATATAATTTCTTTTGTGTTTTTCGAAAACCTGCGTCAATTAAAGTTGGTGTTAAATTGTCAAGATAGAATAATAAATTTGAATAATATTTATTTAAAATTTCAGAAGTTCGTTGCTAATTCACATACAATTTTGATAGATTATTTTTAACCTTTTCTTTGATAGGAAACAAAAATTTTAATACATATCCGGACTTTCAGTGTTTTCAGTATTTTATCAGAATTTGTTTTTATTTACATTGTACCTATATAATTTAATCTTCTTTAAAATTTTATTATTTTATTTATTTTATAATTTTATTTTATTTTATAATTTTATAACTTTTTAAAATAACCTAATTAACTATTTTTACACACAATACTACCAACATTCCCACTTACAGTAATATACTATAAATTAAGTTAAAATCCTTACACCTTCAAGAGGATGATCTATAGACATGAGTTTCAGACTCTTCAAGTATCGGACGAAAGCTCAGAAAACTTTTGTACAAATGAACAAAATCTTTACTTATAAAATATAGAGCGTCAATAGCATTCCAATAAACGGTAATGATGTGCACTCATAAATCTAAAGCAAGTGTCTACTGTTCAAAATTGAATGATTAAAATTTTTACTAAATTATTTTTGCAGATGGTCGAGGACCTGGATTGATAGTGGGTGGAGTTAAAGCAAAGAAGGGTGAATTTCCCTATCAAGTATATCTACAAGAGAATGAGGAACAAAGTTGTGGAGGTTCTATTCTTGACAACTGTTGGATCCTTACAGCTGCTCATTGTGTAGTGGGGTATTGAATCAAAGATTTGGAATAGATTTTATAAAAATTTTGCATACTGCATTTCAGGACTGAAATATCATCACTGAGTATCGTAGCAGGAACTACTAAATTAAATAGGGGTGGAGTGAAGGTTGCAATTGACGAAATCATATCTCATAAGAAATTTAAGAACTATGGGTATAAAGTCGTAAACGATATTGCATTAATTAGATTAAAACGTTGTCTTCAATTTAACAAATATATTCAACCGGTGCAATTAGGAACAAACGATGTTAGGAAAGGTTATGATGGGATTGTTTCGGGATGGGGGTTTATTGATGTAAGATATTTTTTTCCAATAATAGTTTATTCTCTGCAATGTATAATTTTAGCGAGGGAATGGAACACCAACAAATGATCTTTTGAAGCTTCAAGTAAGAACAATAACTAATAAAAAATGTAAAAACTTATCCGGAATTATTATTGTGGCTGGTAATTTATGCACTTTAAATAGAAAAGGACAAGGAGCTTGCAATGTAAGAGAATATACTTGTGTGAAATAAAGTTACCAATTGAATAGGGCAGCTGAGAAAATTACTATTATTTTTCAATTTAATTATTAAGTTATACGATTACATTGGTATTGAATAACTATTTTAAAATATATTTTGTTCAAGGGTGATTCTGGTGGACCTTTAGTGGATGTAAAGTCTCAGACGCTAATAGGCGTGGTATCGGTAGGGGAAGGAGGATGTGCAAAAGGACTTCCTGATGTTTATACAAGAATATCTAAATATATTCCTTGGATTGAAAATACAATGGAAAAGTTTTAAAAGGTTATCCATTAACTTCGAGTAAATTGTAAAAAATTCAATTTTGAATAAAGGCTATTGATACATGCACAAATAATGTTTATTATCGCAAATTTTAATTTATAAAAGTTCTCAGATATCGATAACACAACACAAATAGTATACTGCTACTTATTTGTACAATTCAGCTTAGAAAATCATCAAAACAGTATTTTAGAAAACAAAAATGGTGCAAAAATTGGTGGTAGGTAAGTAACCTCAGCTCGGATTTTTAAAATTTCCACTGTCAAGAATCATTAAAAACGGTACAAAAAGCTATTATAAAACAAAATATTTGCGAACCATTGTAAATAGGGCTCTAAAAAGTCAAATTTTCAAAATTTGTATTGTCCGATGCAGTCTTACGAGTTAGAAACGGTTTAGAACATTCCATTGGCTGCCGAAACCCCGCCTCTAACATATCCCACCAAAAGCTTATATAAGGTGTGTACTTCATAAAATGCTCTCAGTACATACTGGCGATCACAACAATGTGTCGTGTGTTGAGCGTTAAAAAACAGTTCTTTTTAGGGCCAAAAATACTTAGAAAGGGTTACGGTTTTAACGACGTTGAATCTCGCTTTTTTTTGAAACTCTGGCGGGGGTGGTTGTGTTGCCGAAATGGGCCTTTCGCGCGCTACGCTGCGCTCCGCACGCTACAGACCCATTTTTCGGCAACACTAAACTCATTAAAAACATCCCTCTAGGGTGATTCAACTCGGCACATTGTGCTATTAGCAAGGGGTAAATCTCGCTTTTGTTATGCATCTCTGGCGGGTGTGTTTGTGTTGCCGAAATGGGCCTTTCGCGCGCTACGCTGCGCTCCGAACGCTACAGACCCATTTTTCGGCAACACTAAACTCATTAAAAACATCCCTCTAGGGTGATCCAACTCGGCACATTGTGCTATTAGCAAGGGGTAAATCTCGCTTTTGTTATGCATCTCTGGCGGGTGTGTTTGTGTTGCCGAAATGGGCCTTTCGCGCGCTACGCTGCGCTCCGAACGCTACAGACCCATTTTTCGGCAACACTAAACTCATTAAAAACATCCCCCGAGGGTGATCCAACTCGGCAAATTGTGCTATTAGCAAGGGGTGAATCTCGCTTTTTTTTTGCTGCAAATTTAAGCCAAAAATACGTTGAAAATGTGAATTTACCTCGACATTAACTGTACGATGAATTTCCCCGTGTTTTTTAGTCAAAAATACCCCTAAAAAGTGAAATTATGTCGATGTTAACTGCGCGACGGACTAGGTACTACTGGGTGCGTAAGCGAGCTCCGGTTTTTCCATGTGTTAGAGTAACTCACACCACACGGACTGACAACAGAATGACTGTGAAGTTTGAAAATCGAGCTAAAATTGGCAACTTTAAAATCGATTATTGGCCAAACTAATCGATATACGACTTTCATCCTCACCTTAATCGCTTCGTCTATATTTTTTCTATCTAAATCCGTCGAGTTTTTTTTAATAAATTTAATATTCTCGAGCTGAGCCTACTTACCTGCTACCCAAAAATTCACAAATTTTGTTCAGGTGAAGCTATCATTTATTAACCCTGCAGAGCATACGTTTCATTTTTGTTGTAACTTGTATATATTTTTGAAATTACATTTATGAAACTCAATTTACTTTTCGACCTTGATTTGAAGTGTAAGAATATGTATTACATTTCTCATCAAACAGCGATGAGGCCTGACAAGCCTCACGTATTCACTGGTGGGATTATTTTTCACGTGTTTACTGTAGGGCTAAGTGTAAAAATAGCAAATCATACAATTGCTGATCATATGGACTAATCTTGCATTCTCTCCTCCTCAGTCCATAACCCTTCTGCAGGGTGTGGTGAGCCTTTTAACAAAGGCTTCTCATGGCAGATTACACCCCGGTGGTTTGCCATTGCCTGCCGAGTGGAGCTTGAATGAGTGAGAGTGAATCTTGCATTGACTAACACGAAATGTAGTCGTATATTTTGATAATTATGCTATATACCTGTATCTTTTGCAGCATAATCACTGATTTTATCATTGTAAGTGACATTTGGGCCCCAGGACATTTGGGCGCCGGTGTAACCGGGAATATTTACCAACGTGAAATTTTACCGGGCTAAAAATAAGTTCAAAATATCCTCAGTATATTTTTAGATTTTTACCCTATAGCAATTTTGCATTTGTTTGTTAAATTTCGTTAAAGTTTCGTTTTCAGATTTCGTTTTGTTTCGTTTGTTCCCCGGACGATTGATCCCCAAGATTTTAATCTTCTTTAATTTAATCGGTAATGTATAAAATAAAAATAAAAGAAGTTTGACGCCGGCGCATGTGCGTGAAGTTAGCACTGCCATTTTCGAAAATCGTAAAATTTTTTATTTTGCTGAGTTGTGCCCGGTGTGTGCCGCGTTATGCCGTATTTTTTTTTTTTAATTTTTTATTTTTCGGATTTTATAGACATAGCCGATTTTTAGGGTAGAAGTTAGCACTGCCATTTCTGATAATCCTAAAAATTTTTAGTGTGCTGGATTGTGCTCGTGATGTGCCGGAGTGTGCCGTAAATCATAAAATTTTATTTTAAAAAATAAGACTTTTATGACCCAAAAACGAAAATCGAAAACGAAGTTAGCACTGCCATTTTCGACAATCCCAAAAATTTTTAGAGTGATGGATTGTGCTCGTGGTGTGCCGGAGTGTGCCGTAAATCATAAAATTTTATTTTGACAAATAAAATTTTTATGGGCGAAAAACTATTTTTCTGACGCGCACGAATGGATTAACGAGATTCTTACTGTACCAACCTACTTTCTTTCCACAACGTTATTACTTTTATCGCCGCTGTATTGCTTTTCCTCATTACATGCCCCAACCAGCTAATTCTCTGGGCTTTAATAATCTTAACTATATCTTCCCCATTCATCGTTTCCCGTATTTCATAATTCATTCGACGTCTTAGTTCATCATTTGCTTCTCTCACGGGTCCCAATATCATTCTCAGTACTTTACGTTCAAAGATTCTTAACAGTTCTTCCTCCATCTCCGACATGCACAATGTTTCTGCAGCATATGTCACCACCGGTCTGATTATTGTCCTATATATTGTAGTATTTTGTAGTATTACACAATGGTTTTCAAAAAGAAAAGAAACAAAATTTTATTTGACACATTCAAAAATTTTATAAAATGAAATTTGAACTTAAAATCAAAACGAATTATGGGCATGAACGATTGTGGTTGTGCGAATGAGCACAGAACCAACATTTTGAACAATCAACCACAAATAATAAATTAGAGAAAGAGAATTGTTTAATTTGTGTTATTTTGTTTAATTGTAGAATTTATTTAAATGTAAATAATTTTGAAATTACTTCGAAGTGTTGTCTGGCGTGGACAGAGGGCGATAGGAAAGTTTGGTAGAGAGTGGAAGGAAGTGTGGTTTGGTCTCTTGGATGTATGAAGCGCGGAAGACATGACGTAAATTGAAGCGTCTAAAATTTTATAAGTGAAAAAAGTGCGACAAATATGAAACTCTGCTGCTTACGAGTAGTCAGTGGAGATTACAATTGTCAACAAGTGTTTTAGAACATAATTCAGGAAGCCGAATATTAAAAATGAAGAAATTTTATGTAAGCCAAACATGAACGAACAAATTTGGAAGATGGCAGATGGAAATTATTTGGTAATAGTTGGAGTTGAATAATTCACCAATCCTGAGATGATTAATAAGGTAGCTGCAGCTGTCATCGCCAACAGAAATTCACAAGGTAAAAATGTTATAAATTTTATTCGACCAAATGTGCTACAAAACCCGCGTGGAATCTTCAAGGTTGAGCATTTGTTATGCTAGAGGAGGAATCACTGTCAGTTGGCCGATATTCATTTGGCCGACATTCATTTGGCCGAAATCTTTTGGCCGAAATTCAATTGGCCGAAACATCATTTGGCCGAAACTTCATTTGGCCGAAACTTCATTTGGCCGAAATTCAATTGGCCGACACATCATTTGGCCGACAGTCATTTCGCCGAAATTTTATTTTTAGTATTAGATAAAGTGACTATAAAAATAATTTAATAATATTATATAATTGTTAAATTTCTTAACAATTTTATAAGTAGACAAAAATTAATTTTTTATTTATATATTCAACATCTCTTGTTTAATTTTGTTTAGTTACACTGTTAGGTTACACTTATATTAACGGTGCGCGCGGATTTTTTCTGCACTCTTTATTATTGGTTACTGATTTAATGACGTTGAATCTCGCTTTTTTTTGCAACTCGTCGTAGGTGGATGTGTTGCCAAAATTGACTCTTCCGCGCCGCCGCTCCGCTCCGCTCCGCGTTGCAGCGCTACAGAGCCATTTTGGCAACACTAAACTCATTAAAAACATCCCTCTAGGGTGATCCAACTCGGCACATTGTGCTATTAGCAAGGGGTGAATCTCGCTTTTTTTTTGAAACTCTGGCGGGGGTGATTGTGTTGCCGAAATGGGCCTTTCGCGCGCTACGCTGCGCTCCGCACGCTACAGACCCATTTTTCGGCAACACTAAACTCATTAAAAACATCCCCCTAGGGCCTTCCAACTCGGCAAATTGTGCTACTGGGAAGGGGGTGAATCTATTTTCAATATATCGTCAATATATTTTTTCTTTTCATTCAAGATTTATTTTTATATTCACTTTCGGTAATAAAAATAATATTTCGGCCAAATGACTGTCGGCCAAATGATGTGTCGGCCAATTGAATTTCGGCCAAATGATGTTTCGGCCAAATGAAGTTTCGGCCAAATGAATTTCGGCCAAATGAATTTCGGCCAATTGATTTTCGGCCAAATGAATTTCGGCCAAAAAATTTCGGCCAAGTGACGGGATACCCTAGAGGAGTGGGGAATTTTGCAAAACTTTAACTAACGTACGACGTAAGCTACAACATAAACTTTTACGCCACGAAGATTTTTTTTGAATGCCACCAGATGTTTTTTTATAAAATTGATTATTATGTACATGATTGTGTGAATTTTATTATTAATTTAAAAATTTTCTCGATAGATCATAACAAAATTATAGCAAAATTTTTGAGACATCACATGTGTGAATTTTGTTATGATCTCCGATTTGTAGGCTGATTGAATTAATTGTTTTACAACGTCAAAATATAAACGTCATGCCCATATGGTTATATAAATTAAACTGTTACACGTCAAAATTTTCTTTCTTTTTTGAAACAAAATAAATTTAATTATTTCAACCAAAGACAATCCAAAGTTTTATTGAAGCGACTGAGCTGGCCAGGTTTCTTTAGGTGTTCCTTTGTTCCTGATTTTCATGGGAGGCAGGTAAATGAGAAATTAGAGAATATAGGACAATATATTGTGGTGAAACAGAAATGGATTCAGCTTCGTATTTAATAATTTATCACAGATTAAGGGATGTTTTTATCCATAACAACATGGACATAATAATACTTTATTTAACGGAATATTCCTTATAACTACAAACAAAACAAAAAAAATACAAACAAGTAAATATTTACAAACATTACATATCTAATTTAATTCTCAACTGCCTTTTAAACTCAAACACCGATACATTGATGAATTCAACCTTAAGCAGGTTGTCTCGGTTGCAGACTCTACATATAAGTGAATTCCTTCCATACTCAGTCCTGTCGAAGTCGATCGAAAACAGAGGTGGACCTCTTACATCATACGGGCTGACCGAAAAGCTAATTAAGCCCAGAATAGATGAACATTTGATTTGGCCCTTCAACAACTTATAAAGAAAAACCAATTCCAAATATGATCTTCTCTTTTCCAAGGTTGACAGATTAAGGTAGCACAAAATGCTGTCATAGTTGGAGCTTTGGTACAATATATTGAATTTGAAACACATATGTTTTACAAATTTCTTTTGAATCCTTTCAATCCTGTGTACATATTTATTGTAATGCGGATTCCAAGCCAATGATCCATATTCCAACAAAGATCTGACGAGTGATACATACAGCAAATTGATCACACGAGGTTCCTTAAATTGGACAGATTGCCTAATCACAAAGCCCAACATCTTAGAAGCCCTGCCGACAAGCTCATTAATGTGGCCAGAGAAACTCAATTTACTGTCTAAAATGACACCCAAATCTCTGATGTCTGTAACTTTCTCCAGCACCTTCTCGGAAAGCTGATAACAGAAATTAAACGAGATAATTTTACGGGAGAAACACAAAACCTTGCATTTGGAAATATTGAATTCCAACTTATTCAAATTGCACCACGATTCAAGTGCTCTCAAATCCTCACAGACCATTAACCAATCGGAAATATTGTTCACTATTTTATAAATCTTGAGATCATCGGCATAAAGCAAAAACAAACAGTATTTGAAAACGTTTATAATGTCGTTTATGTATAGTATAAATAGCAGCGGTCCTAAATGAGAGCCCTGCGGTATTCCAGATGTAACAAAAATCTCTTTGGAAAGTTTGTCACCAACCTTGACTCTTTGCGTACGCTTCGAAAGGTATGATGCCAACCACTTCGTTAAGGAGCCACTCACACCTAAGATGTCCAGTTTATATATAAGTCTGGGACAATCCACACGATCAAAAGCCTTGCAAAAATCAGTATAAATGCAATCAATATTTGAACCAGCTTCCATGCAACGCACAATATATTCAATAAATAGAATTAAGTTTGTTGAGGTAGATCTACCTTTGAAAAAGCCGTGTTGTTGCTCAATAATGATGTCCTTAACAGCGTCATACAGAATATCAGTAATAATACATTCAAAAAGTTTTGGAATGCACGACAAAATACAAATTGGTCTATAATTTTTTACATTTGACTTGCAACCATTTTTAAAAATTGGAGTCACCGTTGATACTTTCCAAAAATCTGGAAAGACTGATAAACGGATCGACTTATCGAACAAAATCTTCAAAGGCTCTACCAAATTATCGCTGCACCTGTTTAAGAAGATGGAAGGAATTCCGTCGAATCCAGGATTAGGATTTGAATCAAGAAGCCTTAGTTTATCGAAGATGACGGTTTCACTAATCTCTAACACATTTAGGTCGATGCATTTTTTAATGAGGTTATCCCATGGAATGTTATCATCATTATTATTGCTATTACCAGTAACATTGACATCATCATGATTGCAGTACACGGATTGAAAGTAATCGGCAAAGAGATTTGCTACGTCTTCAGAGTTGTTAGCTGAACTATTGTTTAGATACATACTAGCAGGAGTACCGAGGCTTTTCTTTGAAGAGTTTACAAATGACCAGAAACCTTTAGAAGAATTACCTAGGATGTTATTTTCAACCTTGTGAATATACTGCAGTCTATCGTACTCAATGGAGAGTTTGCATTACCTTCTGATCCCGCAAAATATTAAATAATCTTCGTGATATCCATATTTTTTGAAAAGCTTATGTTGCGATTTTTTGGAGGAGATTAATCTTTTCGTTGTAGTGCTGAACCAATTCGGATAACTATTAACACGCTTGCAACCCAATTTTATGTGTAAATTAAAGATGTCCTGAATTTTATTGTAGAAACCTGCAACACTTTCATTCATTGTCCCAAAATTGTCCAAGAATTTCCAGTCAATTTGAGCCAGTTGAGTATTGATAGTATCGTACGGAGCATTTTCTCCGGATCATTGATCGTTATAAGTAATGGGGGATGATTGACATCAACCGATGATATTAACGGCGACGAATTCCTGACATTTATACAAAAATCATTGAAAAATACTAAATCTAATAGAACATTATTTGCATTTGGAATTGAGTTAAACTGACGTAAACCAGCATAGGATAAATCATCACATAAGGTTTCTTCAATTTCAGATCTGGCGTTCATAGGAGCAAAACTTATACCATCTTCAGGGTCCAGTTGCCAGGAAAGATTTGGCAGATTGTAATCTCCCACAATACAGATATTAACATTAGAAAATGATTGAAACATTTCATTAACTGTGGCTAAATGTTCCGTATAGATATCAATTGACGAGTTAGGTGGAATGTACGTACCACAGAGTATTAACTTATTATTACGACCGATGCTAATGGACACCCATAGTTCTTCTCTTAAACTAATTGAGTTAGGGATCCGATAAGAGTTAAACTGTTTTGAAACAGCAATTAGAACGCCTCCACCAATCTTCTTATTACTTGTTACTTCAGATCGATCACAACGATAAACAACGTATCTACCGTCAATGAATTCATTGTCAAAGTGCTGATCGGACAGCCAAGTTTCTGTTAACACAATTATCGGATACGACTCGTTCAAAATATTAATAAGCATTTGACTCAGCTTTGTACGTAAACCCCTTACGTTTTGGTAAAATATGTTTAAGTCAACGCTGGAGTTGCTGGAGGTTGATGAAAATTCCTCCTATCCGATGACTGAGCAGACTTCTCAAAATATTTTCTAGCCAATACACCATTGGGCCAAAAACTGGGATCCATGAGCTTTGACATATAAACAGAGCTTAATGTAATTTTGAATGAGCTGTAACTATCAGGAAATCTTGCATTTAATTTTTCTAACTTAATGACTGGTTGGCTGTTGTCCTCCAATTCTGAAATCAATTTGTTTTGAATGTATTCTAGGACCTTATCCTCACTGACCTTGGGATTAATGCGCGTTAGATGAACTTTTGAGGTACGAATCCTTCTAGTAACAGCACTAAAACCATCTTCATCAACATCGTTCGTGCCGGATTGTGGAACATTACCAATATCTAATTGTTTCTTCTTATTTATATTTACCCTATTCGAACCAGAAAAATTACTATGAATCAAAGAATTCTGGGCTACATTAGTACAATCATTTGGATTTAAAGTTATATTACTAACCTCATCCGAAAAAGGTAACCCTTCAGTATTAGTCACTTCGGGGATAACAGTAGGCTGTGGGACGTTATAAACGCTATTTTTCTTCGTACTACTTCTCGTAGAATACTTTCTTGGTTGAATGGGAACATGGCTAGAGATAACCTCACGTGGTTGAACTGGAGCCGGTCCTGTATTATTCGACAAAATATTATTATTATTAACGGACAGTCGTTGATCATTAATAATAGCCTTTAACAAAGTTACTTGATGATTCAACTTACTAATTTCGTGTTGTAACGGTTTGACATGCTTTGATAATATTGCTTCGATGAAATCCGAGTTAAAATGTTCACGCAAAATTTCGGAAATTCCACCCAAAAGCAATTTATTATTATCCATCTTAACAACTACAATTGTAATTAATAACCACTACACAAACAAACTTGTTAAATAATATTTCAAAATCACACTTAAACACGCTATAACATAACCTTAACGATCACTTCACTATAAAGATATTTAACACGCTATAACATAACCTAAAACGATGTGACCTGAATATCGAATATCAATATTTTTATTGAACCATGTGCACCCTCGTATCCAATCGACGAGCACGGTTTTGTTGAATGAAGGTCGATTTATGTTACCGTTGACACAAGCACACGATTATTATTGAATGTTAGTGAAATCTAGTGTTTTATAAAGCTTACGGCGATTTAAACCTAAAAAGGAACAAATTTAATTATTTCCATTTAAATTTTAACCTCGAAAAATTTACCTATTTTGAACTGCAAATTGGCTCAAAATTTCGTTTTGTGTAGTGGCAGGTTGAATTTTCTCAACATAGAAGGTAGACAAAGTTGGCGTAGAGGTTGGCGTGCGACTGTAGAGCCAACCAGGCGTATTTTCGGTGAGATCCACCATAAGTGACCAATTTTCGGTTTTTCTTGGAAAACCAAGTGTTTTTCAACTTGAGAAGTAGTGCGAAGTGTCGTATAGAGTATACGAGTGTTTTTAGATTGATTTGGAAGTAGAATCTTCAAGTTGCAGCGTTTTTTGAAAAAGCACATTTGGAAAATTTGGTATCACACATGTGCATATTTCTTGGTCAGCCATTGATGAATGATCGAATGATTTTTGTAATCACGACAATTACGTGTCTACAATTAAATGTTTAGAAGAAGGAATTTAAATTCATTGAAATTTGAATTAAATAATTTTACTCGCCTGGATTTGAGGTTAAGTGCAAGATTTATTTAAATTGGTTGAAATTTGCCAACAAACCTTTATATTACGTTCGTCGATCGATTAATTTGGATATTGGATTTGTGTGTGAAGAAGTAACTTCACTTATTTGGAAAATTGCCACAAAATTACAGAAGCTGGAAACGTGTAGATTGCCACCCGTATGACTGAACAACAGGTGTCAAACGGAGAATTTAAGAACAAGAAGCAGTGGTTCCTGTTCAGGACATACATGCGTGGACTACAAACGGACATACTTGAAACATACAGTATCGGATACAATAAATTAATTATTATTATTCATTCTTGGGTTGGTATTAATAACATAATGAATTATTTATATTATATCGTCCCATTAGTACTATAACTAGGTAACTTGAATTTTGGCTGTTTTGAGTTAGCTACATGTAATCACCTAATGTTAACCGCTTCATTTAGTGCTACAACAAAAAAAGTTATATTATGTTTCTAAATATTAAATATCCACTTGCAAAATGTAGATACATTTTAATCCAAATTTGGAAATTATTTTTTTTTACGGGCAAATAAATAGTTTCCGCGCAAAAATTTTTAGTGATTCGTGTTCAGAACATCATGGAGCATGTCCACACCAAATATGAAGAAGATCGGTGTTGTAACCGTAAACTAGAATCATACCTAAGTCTATCCTGCCAATTGCTATTCTAAACTTTAAACTTGATTTTCTCAATAGGAGTAATTTCAAGTTACCTAGTTATAGTACTAAGGGGACGATATAAGCAAAATTAATTATATAGGTAATACTTGTAAAATATAAATAAAAGATAAAATAAAGGAGAAGATAAAAAAGTAACGGTGAGTAATTTAGTTTTTATATTTAAAAAATTTATTTGTTATATTTATTGATAAATTTAATTAGGAAATGGCAAAATATAAGCTGAAACGCACATCTTACAGGAAAGCCCAAATTAGTGCAAAGATGGCAATTGACAGTACAACTTATTTATCTCAAATAAAAAAAAAACGCCTAAGAACATAGATATTAATAACCATGAAACTCATGTTGACGATGATTTCAATACCGATAATACATGAATCTAGAAGAAGATAATAAATATGATGCCGTAGAACTTTATTCATCTAGGGCAGGGGTGGCGAACCTTTATGTATCAACGTGCCATTTTTTCTAAATAAATGTTTAATGAGGCCATAGACGTGCCATCAGATAATTAAATATAATATTTAATAGTGTATTTTTTTATCGGTGGCGTGCCCAAAATATTGTGTCGCGTGCCATCAATGGCACGCGTGCCATAGGTTCGCCATCACTGATCTAGGATATGTGATAGCGATGCGTGCTTATTGAGAGGGCCATTTATATAACAAAGAAAGAAGCTATAAATTGATTTTGTAATTACTTTTATAAATTGCTTACTAAAAAATTTAAACTTAATAAATATGAATTAATTATTTTATATTAATTATTACTTTTTATATTATTATTAATTATTTTTCGGACGTTAAATTTTGGATTTTAAAACGTACAGGCGTAAGTTACAAGAAGTCCAGTTATGAACGTTCTCAGGAACTGTACGGACGTTTTGAGGATGTTCACTTACGGACGTTTTTAGGAATAACAAGGTTGTGCCAAACGTACCTTTTGTGGACGTCCACAGTACCTAAATTGGACTTTAATGGACGCTTAACGGACGTACGGATGTACGTTCTAAGGAAGTCCACTTACGGACATTTTTAGGAATAACAAGGTTGTGCCAAACGTACCTTCTGTGGACGTCCACAGTACCTAAATTGGACTTTAACGGACCTTTGACGGACGTACGGATGTACGTTCTAAAGAAGTCCACTTAAGGACGTTTTTAGGAATAACAAGGTTGTGCCAAACGTACCTTCTGTGGACGTCCACAGTAACTACAATGGACTTTAACGGACCTTTGATGGACGTACGGAAGTACGGTGGTGGACAACATATGGACATCCATAGGACTACTTTGTGCTATATGGGGTATGACTGAACAACAGGTGTCAAATGGAGAATTTAAGAACAAGAAGCAGTGGTTACAAAACGTCGACAACAAGTGCCGCATCATTGGTAAATAATAAACTTTATAATTTGTTACACCATTTTTATTATTGTAAAATTTTTGTCACACGATTACACATAAATAGAAACCTGGAGTATTTTGAGTTCGATTTGCAAGTAAATGCAAATACGAAAGGTTTTCTATACCACAATTTTACACTCTACGACTAAAACGAATTTGTTCGTTAAACAACTCATGCTCGACCTGTTTTGCTTACGTATTTTAAAATTGAATTTTATTTATGAGGATTAAATTAGTCATTTTCTACGAGGCTGAGTTTAATTTATTTTTCATGCAACGAGCCATACCCGAACTTAGTTTTTTAGTATTGTCAATAACGACAATAAATTTCATTAAAGTAATTTATGCAGTTTTGTCCCTAACAAGGAAAATTCGATTGAGCAATTTTAGTGCGGCATCAAGGCGAAACCAGCCCTGTTATTTGTCTCCGTACAGAAATTATATGCGAACCGACGCATAGCTGCCGATGGTACTCTAGTGTTGAGATATTGTCCTGAGTTAGAAAATAAATTTCAAAGTTAAGGGTCGTAGGAAATATCTTTACAATATTTTCAGTTTTGTGAACCTCATTAGCTGTTTATTTGTTAGTACCTTCTTGTTTGCATAGAACACTCTGTTGCCTGCCTTAATTCTTCTTTCCAAATCTTCACCTCTCCTTCCCGTTCTATCTATCGTCACACCCAGGTAACAGAAAGTATCCACCTCTTCAAACTCGTATCTGTCTACCACCAAACTACTTCTCACATGCCCCTCGTTACTATTACAATTCATATATTTAGTCTTGCTGGTATTTACATTCAATCCCATTTTTTCAGCTTCTCTTGCCATTTCTCTAAATGTCTCCATCAACTTCTTTCGTGATCTCGACACTATCACTACATCATCAGCGTAAGCTATTATTTCCACTTCATTATTTGTTATCAGTTCTTCGCCTACCCCTCTGATTATCCTGTTCATCACAAGATTAAATAATGTCGCCGACAATGCATCCCCTTGCCTTACGCCACCATTTATTTGGAAAGGTGCTGTTCTACCCGTTGTTGCTCTTACGCTTACTCTGGAGTTATTAGCCTCTGTAATTTCTTTGGTGCCATTTCTTTTAATATCTTGAACAGCTCTCTTCTTTTTATCCTATCGAAGGCCTGCTGAAAATCCACAAACAGCAGGTGTAAGTCAATGTTATATTCGTGGCATTTTTCCATGGTCTGCTTTAACACATGTATCGCATCAACTGTGGATCTTCCTTTTACAAATCCGTATTGACTTTCGCTCGTAGACTCTTTTGTGTATTCAATCAATCTGCTGTGTAATAGTGCCGTCAACACCGTATACGCTGAACCTAGCAGCGTGATACCTCTATAGTTCGCGCATTCGTCGGCATTACCTTTCTTTTTCATTGTCACTATTTCCCCTACACCCCACTCTTAAGGCATTCTTTCTTCTTCCCACACTCTTCTAATCATGCCGCACAATCTCTCCTTTACCACTTCTCCTCCGTATTTTATGAGTTCCATCTCTATGCCATCCACTCCCGGGGCCACCATTCTTCATTCTTTCTATTATTTCTATGATCTCTGTGTTGGTTGGAGTGCTTACTTCGTTTTCTCCATCATCAGTCATATCTTCTTCGCACTCATTGATCCCCTCATCCTCATTGTTCAACAGTCTTTGGAAATGTCTCGTCCATATCTGTTCAATATTTCTTGCGTCATATTCCATTATACCTTGTTGATTTTTCATACCTCTTGTTCTGATGCTACATGTACTCTCTGATTTCTCAACTTTTGATAGAACACCCTAGATCTGTTAATGTTGTTGCTTCTCTCTAATTGTTCCATTTGATTTTCCATCCATTCATTCTTTCTGTATAATTTATTAGCTTCCCTTAGTTTATTGTCATATTTGTTTTTGTCTTCCTGCTTTTCCGTTCTCAACCATTGTTCTCTAGCTTCCTTTTTATTTACACAGGCTGCTTCGCATTCATCATCAAACCATTCTTTATGTCTTTTCCTTTTCCTATACCCCAGTTCCTCTCTTGCAACGTTTATGATTCCTTCTGCTGTATTTTTCCATTCATGCTCCATATCATCGCATTTTTCTTTCCTTGTCATGTCTCTCTCTATTCTGTCCTCATATTTTCTCCTTGTTTCGTTCTTTTTCAGTTCTTCCAGTGCTATTCTCTTTGAACCTGTGTTGCCCTTCTTGCATTTTGGTACATTCTGCTTGATTTTTGCAATCACCAAGTAATGATCTGTGTCCACATTTGCGCCTCTATACGATCTCACGTCCAGTATCACTTCCTGTTTTCTTTGTGAGATCAGTACGTGGTCTATTTGGTTTCCTACATTGTTACTTCCTCCCGGCCATACCCATGTTATTTTATGTATCTTCGGATGTTCAAATTTAGTGCTACTTATTACCATATTTGTCGCCTCTGCCAGGTCGCACAGTCTATTACCATTATCATTTGATTTCTTATGCACGGTATGTTTTCCTGCAACTGAGCTCACGTAACTTTCCCTCGCGATCTGTGCATTATAGTCCCCCATCATGATCACTATATCTTGCTTGGGTATCCAATCACACACCGCCACTAGTTCTTCATAGAATTTGTCTTTGTCGGCCTTCTCGCTTTCTTCTGTTGGTGCATATGCATTCACAATGTACAAATTTGTTTTTGCTCTCAGCCTTAAATATGGAATTCTTCCATTAATTGGTTTAAAAGTCATAACATTATCCAGTACATTTCTCGCCACAAAAAACCCTGTTCCATTCCTACCCTGCATCTTTTCTCCCGAGTAAAAAAACGTATTGTAGTGATATTTCCTTGTTTAAGAGATCCAGATGGATTGGTAGACAGATAATTGGTAAATTTATGATTTAAGTTCAGTAGTCAGTCGATACGACTAATAAAAAATAAGATTTGCATCAAAAACAAAAACCATCCCATGTAACAATTAATTACACATGAGACACAGTTTGAGTTTATTTGTGAGATACAGAAATTTTGTAACACCCTGTGAGTACTTTTTAAATTTGATAACAGCCGCGGTTTTCTGTAAAACATAAGGTTAAAGTGTTAATATCAGTTTGGTGCGCGAGCAATTAACAACGTTGTGTTGCCTGCTGGAGGGACCATTTTTGGTTACCAGCAACGAGATCCCCACCACAAGAGCAAATTTTGAATTTTGGAAAAGGAACGAGAAACACAGCAGTTCCCGGGTGAAGCTCGAGCAGAGAGGAGTTTCTTAGTGGCCTCCAAGCCGAGAGCAGTCTCTTGGTGAAACTCAAAAAGAGAGCGCGTGGAAATCTCCACGAGAAGAAGGAACTCAATTGCGATTCTTTGGTACAAAAAGACCAAAGCATTAATTTACTTAATTAAACCGAAGTAAATGAATTTACAAAATTCGAGTATTTGATAAAAGTTGTGTATCGTGAACGTGGCGAATCGGAAATCAACTTCACATTTGGTGACGTTTTTGTATTTGGAATACTTGCAGACGTGTGAAGCATTCACAGCTTTGGACAGGTGGAAACAGCTGGCGGCTACTGGCACGAGTTTCGACGCATGCATCTGGCAACACACGGAGTTTAGTGGAATGTAACAAATGTGCGATAAGGTACAAAATTTATTTTTTATTTTTAATTAATCTAAATTCTGAATCAACGATTTGTGTTGATTTTAGATTGATTAAAGGACTTTGTTGATTTTAATGATTATAATTTGTTCACATGATTACACTGATAATGAAATATCCAAATTTAGCTCCTAAATACAAGGATTTAAATGTAATTTGGATGCTTTAATTATTGCACAAAGATAACACATTGGTTTTAGACAAAATTGTTGTCCAATTTAATTTGATGCAAATTTTTACTGTTTTCTTTTACCATTAAATAACTGATGTCTGCTATAAATTACTGCCTTTTCATTTCGTCTCTTTTAATTAATTGATGGGCACCGTAAGTGGGGCTTTATTGGGTTCAATTAGGCATAACTTTTTGGCATCCTTTAACGCGGAGCTGTAGTAGATAAATTAGGGGTTGTTAAGTGCAACTTTTGATGTCCCTTAACTCTACAACGAATTGCCCTCTTATTTCGTCTACTGAATCCACTGACTCTGAGGAAGAGAAAAACTCTACTCCGATAATACACTAGCTTTATAGGGGCCTTTGTGGGGTGATTATTCAATAAGGGATGAATATCATTGCAGTATATTCCTTTTTCGCCACTTCCCCCTCTCCTTTCCATCCGACATCCTGCACTGCAGCTACTTCCACTGAGTACCTTTTCAATTCTTTTGCCACTTCGCTGATCTTTCCCGGCTTCAGCAGCGTTCTCATATTCCATGTGGCAATCTTCATAGTTTTTTTTCTTTTCTCCTCTTTTCCTTGTTTTCTTTGCATGTTCAATATCCATATGTATAACCAATTCGTCTTGACCCTTCTCAATATCTGTTCTCGTTGCATGTGTTGTCATAATAGGACAGTCCGGTTCTTTCTTCGCTAGTTTTTTGATTCCAATATATCTCTACTACTCTCCTGAGGTTCCAATGTTTTCTCCAATTCCTTCCATTGTATTGTTTTACCATTAACCGTTAGTTTCTGGTATCCTGTTCTGGTCTTATTTCCTTTCTCATTTTCCTTCTTTGCCAGTTGTCTAATCTTACCCTGGATCTGCCTTTCCTTCACTGTCATGTCGTTGTCTATGTAAATTTCACTTCCTCTCAGTTTATTCTTGCTCCTCATAACTTTCATTTTTCGTCCCAATTTTGTACCTTTGCTACTACTACCATTCTCCTTTCAACTTTTCCTATCTCGAATGCCTCTATTATTTTCACGTTTACTCCCATTTTATCCATTAGCAATTTACATACACCTTCCATTAGATTACCCTCTCTATTCGTTCCCATTCCTTTTATCACTATATTGTTCTTTCTTCTTGCCTTTTCTTGGTTTTCTATAGTATTTTCCATAGCTTCTATTCTTTGTGTTAATTCCTTTTTCTCCTTCTCCCAAGTTACCTGTTGGATATTTATCTCTTCCTGAATTCCTCTCATTTCCTCTTTAATCTTCAGTATATCTTCTTTGTTTTCTTTAAAACCTGCTCTCATCTCACTTCTCATGCCTTCGATGGCTCTCACTATTTCATGTGTTCCCATTTCTGTGGTATCAGTCTCTTCCCTTCTTGCGATTGGTGATCTCGCTGTTTTCTTGCTCAAATGAAAGACGCTTTTTTGATCTTCCGGTTTCCTATTCCTTGCTCGCTTGCCTTTTCAGACCAAAGTAAGATGTTATTCGACTGTCGCTGTATGTTCTTTCTCTAAATTTTCTGTCGTTTCCTTTGCTCATTAATATTTTTGTAATATCAATAGCTATAGGCAACCCACCGTGCAGCTTGCTAATTTTATTAAAATCTCAACTTTGTACTTGCTGTTAGACAACCCAACGCATAGCCTGAAATTACTATTTATAAATACAATTTCAAATCTTATCCTTATTTTATTCCTGTTGACGTGAATACGTCTATAAAATCGGTAGCATGTTAAAAAATTTAATAAAACTAGAAAAAATGTGTGTTTGTACGAAAAGTATACCCCGCATGTTAAAAAAAAATCGGGATCCTTCGGATCGAGGCTATGTTCAGGAACATGGCCGTATGGTTTGCGTGAATACGTCGTCCCGGGATACCCGTTTTCGCCCCCGTCTACCGATCGGATAACATAACATTCAAAAATTTAATTAAATATGTACCTATCTACAGGGATGCAGTCGTAAAATAAGAAGTGCCGGGGCGATAAAAAAGCGAAAATTTTTTTTAAAAGGGTGCGTGGCCAACGGTTTTTTTTTTATGAAGTGTTTATGTTTATGCGTGTCCCTAAACGCAAAATGTTTATGCGTCAAACCGTGCAAATTATCTGGCAGTTTTCCGGTGGATGGTTAACATCAGGCCCGGACTGGCTCCTTTGGGAGCCCTCGGCTAGAGACTGGGGATGGGCCCCTTACTAAGAGCGTAGATTTTTGAAAATCACATTTTCAGCTATTTTGACACTTGGAATGTATATAAAAAATACAAACCACTTTTACCGCAAGCCTACACCACTTTTTTAAGGCCTTTTCGGGGCCCCTGTGGGTTGGGGGCCTTCGGCGATCGCCGACTAGGCCAGTCCGGGTCTGGTTAACATTGACAAATTTGATAGCGGAGGAGCTACTGCCATGGGAAAAAAAGCTCGCCGCAGGCGAAAATTTTTTTAAAGGGGGCATGGCCAACGGTTTTTTTTTTTTTATAAAGTGTTTATGAACCCATATTAGTGTACAACGTCCATTTATTTAAAAACTGGTGCGCCCTGGCACCACTGTAGCCAGGGCGGCGCCCTGCCTTCAAAAAAAGTGCCGGGGCGGCGCCCTGGCGCGCCCTGGCCCGACTGCACCCCTGCCTATCTATCTATAATTATAATATTATACATTTATGTAGACCTTTACAATAGCATAATTTATTATATTATCCGTTGATATGATTATCCATTAGCAAAAGTTTGGAAGTTCCCAAGACGACCTATTCACACAAACTCTGTAATAGGAATGTCACAAAATATTGAAGTGGCGGTAATTTATTATTAAACTGGTAAATATTAACTTAATAAAATTTATTATGAAAGTAAAAGTTTTCTAAATGAACACCTTAGCGTATTCCCAGTCTTCCTGATGGAAGCAACGGATACAAATGTCGTCGTCGTTAAGCATCGAAGACAATTTTATTCATAATAGGCCTGTGGTAACTAAAATAGGTGACATATGGCATACAGGATACATCAATATTCCGGGTAAATGTCAGATCAAGGCAAGTATTGCCAAGAGTGCTTGGAGAGTTCTGTACGCAGTCCATATTGAACTCTCGTTTCATGAACTCTAAGAAGTTCTTGTTCTGCACCACATCCACGTTAAAGTCACCGCATAGCACCATTGGTGTTTCGGTGTCGGAGCACATGGTTCTAATATGCTTCTTTACTGATTCCGAGTACTGTTTGAGCATCATCGACATAAAGATCTGTAGAGACGACTGCGACACACCCGGATGAATATATATAGAACCAAGTAAGAACTTGAACTGGTTCTTGAACTGCACGCTTACCATGCACATGTCTCCCGCATCTTCCCAGTCGTTGCGCATTCTGTCGTCGCCTCTAGTTATGACGTTTCAATTTGTCAAACTGCGGATATTTCTGTAGATACAGACTCCGCCGGCTTTGCGTTTTGTAGGCTGTACGATTATTGATTTGTCTGCCACCGATAGGCGCTTGAAACGTTGATACGATCATTATCCATTAATCCGCTATCTGCAATTAATTATATCATGTCCGATAGGCACGGTGGCCGAGCAGATAATGAGGTTTTCCTCGCGCATCTTACGGATGTCACCTTTTCGATGTGGTTATGGGTATTATTTTTTACATTTTTTAGTGGTGGGGGTAAATTTTTTAATCGGTTCAACGTCTTAACGTTTCAACGGATAATGAGATTAAATATGCATATAAAGGTCGAGATAAATATACTTGACAAGAATTTTAAGGTGAAGTAAACTATAGAAACAGAACGGATTCCTACCAATTCGCAAAGGAAGTTAAAGCTGAGGTGGAATTGATTGTCGCGATGACCAGAACCGACAATTGGCAACGAAATTGCTATTTAAGAGTGTTGAGACTTGCATCTCTTAAAAATGCATTGAAGATATATCGCGAAGATCCGGAGCGGCATGCGGCAGTGTGAATTGAGGCATGCGGAGGCATTTAAACGTAGACGTGCAAGTAATAAGCGTAAGGCGGAAGAGGAATTGGCCGCAAAAGAGGCAAAAAGAACATGCAGAAGTGACAATATGCCTAGAAAGCTTATAAGAAGATATTTGTAATGATGAAACACCAAAACAGGCAAAAACATTATAAGATAATCTATTGTAAATTACGGTTCAACGGATAATTAATTATTGTCTATATATTCATACAAACACACATAATATTGACATAATATTAATTTTGGAAACTCATTTTACTACAAAGAGTCATATTAATATTCCAAATTTTGTAATCTATAACACCAATCACACAGACAGGGTGGATCAGCAGTAATCATTAGAAAAACAATTAAACATTATGAATTGGCCAAATATGAACAAGACTATTCTCAATCATCAAGCGTACTTGTTAATACTTGCCTGGGTTCACTAGTCGTATCAGTGGTCCACTGCAGTAGAGGTGTATATTCCAGTAGGTGGATATCCACCTAAGCATAACAATAAATGAGCACAATATAAGCAAATTTTTGATACATTGGGAAATAGGTTTCTTGTGGGTGGAGACTTCAATGCGAAGAACACTCAATGGAACTCGAGATGGACAACTGTGAAAGGAAGAGAATTACTTGCAGCAATGGGTACTGAAATGGTAAGCATGCCGACGGGACAAGCCACATACTGGCCAAGTGACAAAGCAAAAACACCTGATTTGATTGATTTATGTAAATTGTATAAATGTGAAGCAATGCAGAATGGAATCGTCACTGGATCTCTCATCTGACCACACACCAGTCCTGTTAACAGTATACTCGCAAGTTTTACACAAACAGCAAAAGCCAACAACAACAAAAATATGCTTAAAAACTGAAGAACTAGAATAATGCCGTATAACATCTAACTGAAAGTTTATAGAATGCAGCTTGGGAGGCTACCCCAGAACAACATCTAAAATACATTAAAGAACCATGTCCAATTATAGTTTAAAAAAAATTGCAAAAAAAAGAAAACTACGTAAACAATAAGAAAAGAAAAGAAAACAAAATATAATAAGGCTGCAAAAAAACTTAAACATCTAAGTGGTTTACATACCAATGCGCATAACGATTACTCACGTTGGAAAACCACAAGGAAAATAAAACACCCACAAGATGTTATACCACCCATCAAAAATGATACAGGAGGCTGGGCCAGAAGCGATAAATAAAAAGCTCATTTTTTCGTAAACATCTAGCACACGTTTTTAAGCAATATAAAATGACTTCGCCGATGGAGGAAGATGGAGCAGTACACTACTTGGATTCATCATTCCCGATGGATTTTCCCATAAAAAATTTCAAAATTAACGATGTCGAACTAGTAATCTTTACTGAAATGAACCCTAAAAAAGCACCAGGATTTTATTTAATTAATGGCCTAGTGATTAGACAAATAACACCAAACCTAAATGTTTGAATCTTTTGACATTTATCTACAACGCCATCTTAAGGTTAAAATACTTTCCTAGCCAATGGAAGGTGGCGCAAATTATGCTTCTACTTAAGCCTGAAAAAAAACAGATGAAGTAGGATCGTATCGACCAATAAGCCTACTACCAACATTGTCAAAAATGTTTAAATATTTATTTCTAAAACGACTTAAACCAATCATACAAGAAAGAACCGTCATTCCAAATCACCAGTTTGGTTTTATAAATCAGCATGGCACCATAGAGCAGGTGCATAGAATAACAAAACAAATTAGCGAAGATTTAGAGTGCAAAAGATATTTCTCAGCAGTATTTTTGGATGTGAGTCAGGCCTTCGACAAGGTGTGACATGAGGGGTTGTTATACAAACTAAAGATGAGTCTGCCATATCATTACTATCAAGTCTTGAAGTCATACCTGCAAAGTATGTAGATATTTTTTAGCGAGGCATGGAGAGGAACACACCAATCTTTCTCCAATCCACTCAGGCGTGCCTCAAGGCAGTGTTCTCGGGCCAATACTTTATTTGGTGTATACTGCTGACCTACCAACTAATGGGTTAACTACGGTGGCAACTTTTGCAGATGACACAGTTGTACTTGCAGCTCATATTGATACAACAATTGCTTCTAAAAACCTCCAAACGCACCTGCAAAATATTGAATTTTGGCTTGGAATGTGGAATATAAAGGTAAATGAGGCCAAGTCCTCGCATGTTACATTCAACGAGGAGAGACACCCTTAATAACTGCACCTTGCCTCAAATGGATGAAGCAAAATATCTAGGTATGCACCTGGACAGAAAGCCGAATTGGCGAATATTCACTAAACGAAAACAGCTGGGACTGAAGATGAGACAACTGTACTATACTGGGGAGAAATTCATAAATGTCGTTAGCAAACAAACTGCTTACATTTTATAAAGTTATAATAAAACCCATTTGGACCTACGCCATTCAGCTTTGGGGAACCTCCGCTACATCAAACATCGAAATCTTGCAAAGATTTCAGAATAAAGTGCTTCGAATTATTGTAGGTGTCCCGTGGTATGTGCCCAACGATTTCATTCGACAAGATTTGCAAGTGTCATCCGTGAATCAGGAAATTAACAATTTCTTTCATAAATACGAACAAAAAATTGAAATGCATCACAACGAGCTGGCAAACAAACTGCTGGACCAAACTCAAGAGATCAGAAGACTGAAACGTTACGAAACAGTCGATCTAGCGAAGCGTTTTAAATGAATATTTACATATTTACTGTTTTATGTCAATTGTATATTTTTCTATCTATATCCGGATTGGTATCCGGACTTTTGATCCCCGGACCATTGATCCCGGACGATTGAACCCCGGACGATTGATCCCAGGACGATTGATCCAGCGGACGGTTGATCCAGCGGACCATTGATCCCCGGACGGTTGATCCAGCGGACGATTGAACCCCGGACGATTGATCCCCGGATGATTGATCCCCGAGCGATTTAATTTCTTATTAGGTTGTTAGTACGATGCATAGCTAATGAAGTACGACACTTTTCCGAGTTGGAAGACCCTAGGGGGTTGTTTTTAACGAGTATAGTGTTGCCAAAATGGCTCTGGAGCGCTGCAAGGCGGAGCGCGCCGCGGAAGAGTCAATTTTGGCAACACATCCACCTACGACAGAGTTGAAAAAAAGCGAGATTCACCCCCTTCCCAGTAGCACAATTTGCCGAGTTGAAGGCCCTAGGGGGATATCTGTCTGCAACCAATGAGTAACTACGGGCAAAATAGAAGCGATACAGAGTGGATGAAAAAACACCAAAAAACGTAATGGAATTAGTTATTAAGTTATTATTAGGTATATTATAAACAAAATAACTGTATTGGTAAAACATAATAAAATAAAATAAAGAAGATAAAGATTAGAATTGACCATAGCGGTTACATTATATTCATATTCGTTAAACCAATAATAATCATTATGGAAGGCCAATCTTTTCAAATGAAAAAAATGAGCGTTGGGGATCAATGGTCCGGGGATCAATCGTCTGGGGATCAATCGTCTTGGGATCAATCGTCCGCTGGATCAATCGTCCGGGGATCAAACGTCCGGGGATCAAACGTCCGGGTTCAATCGTCCGGGGATCAACCGTCCGGGGATCAAACGTCCTAGAATCATCCGGTTTATTCTGCAATATGCAGCTTCCCGGTTCTCAAACGCCAAATTGGCTTTTGGGTTTTGTTAGCATTTTATATTTTTTACCTACGACAAGGAGCACGTCCGACGTAGAACCCTAAACCCGGAAGACCAGAGAAGCGGCCAGAATAAAGTCCTTACTTCACCCGGATTCGAACCGGGTATTTAGCGTTCATAGTCAACTCTCGTGATCACTATGCTCCGACCGCCTCTTATTGTATATTTTTCACCGTTAGAATAATTTTGTGTTGTTTAAATTGAAAGCCGTCAGTGGAATGCTTTCTTCATATCATCTCGTTTGCATATTATTTACTGAATGTTTGATTGAACAGATTGTAAATTTATTTAATAATAAAAAAAAAAGTTCATGGAAATTTCTATTTTTTTTTTTTTAATAAAATGCCTTCTTTTAGTTCGTATGTCCTAAGACTTGACCATATAAATTAATAATAAAGAGAAATGATGGCGTTGGATAAATGGGAATTCGAAATAAAAAGCGCAATGGAATTTAATTTTGAATTAAGTAGCAAACTTAAATTATTGTTTATTATATCAATATAATGAGAGATATAAAGTTTCATCAATATTTAATGGGAAAAGTCGTTTGGTTTGATTGTTTTCATTATTATTATCAAATAAAACTTAATGCCCAGTGTACACTAAAAAGGTAGTATATAATATAAAAAAAATAAATGATACGGTATGATATAATTTTACGGTATGGTAAAATTACGATACGTTAAAATTACTGTTCACGCCAATTCGATACTACATACATTACAGAATATTATTTGGTTATACTATTCTCTTCTTTAAATTAAATCCACTATATAATAAAAAAAACTACCCTAAGTACAGAATAAAAATAAACTAAAATAATTAAAAAAAAAAATATACAAACAAATTTTCATTTAAGGTAGTACTGTCGATACTGCAAGAGTCAAATGTATTTACAGTCTTACTTGACTTAAGCAGTATTTAGACTTGGCAACGTCGCGATGGTGTGACAGTTGTAGAGCTATCTGACATATCAAATTAATTTTTTGGTTATGTCAATTTAAATTTTTAAAATTGCACATACGTCGTCGGTTTCAGAATTCTGAGAGAGATAACAAGATAGCGATCTATAGTGTTTAAAAAAGATAGCTACAAATTATTAAATCATAACGATTTGGCTTCATCACGTGTAGAGTGACTCTGTTTCACTCTAAATGTAAACAGCACCAGTTGCCGGCATCATACGTGTGTATAAAAATTATTTCACAGTCAAAATTTTCATTTCAATTTCATTTTTCATTGGAAAGGTAAAAGAGTACCACAAAAAATTTACGAGAAAAGACTGCAACAGGTTGCATTAGCTAATAAATTAAAAAACAATCCTGGAAAGCTCATGTTAACTACCCTTAACACTGACGCAAACATTCAAGTATAATAATTTCGTTCTTTGAAAAAAGAAGAAGTTTCTTATGATCTGCAGTCGAGTACTCTATAAATAATTTCTTCGCCTGTCTTTGTCCTGGTGAATTGTACCAGAGGGTTTCCTGCTCTCCATTTGCCACTTATGGATTTCCACCCCTGTGTTTTAGATAACTCACAGAACGATTCAAGTCCAGTCGTGGGCGCTTTTGAACCTGATCAAGCTAGTTTGTCAGCTATCTCATTTCCCTCATGACTTGGCCTCCAGTGAAGTGCAATTTTGTTGCCTTTGGCCAATTTTGTTGAGAGATTGTATACATTCCTATATGGATAAAGATTCAAAGCTATTGGCTTTCAGTGCTTTTATCGCAGCTTGGCTGTCAGACATTATATTGGCATTCTAAAGCTGTAGATGCCTCATACCTTGTTCCCTGGTCAGTTTTTGATCCATCTGTATTTCAGTTGGAAGATTTTGTATCCACTTGTATTGTATGACTTCTAGCCATGTTGCGGTCCTGAATGACAACCTCAAACAGTGTCTAAAAGTCAAAAGTTCTAGGGATGAATTCCAAAGGTTTTTCAAGCAGATTTGACTCTAAGAAGTCCAGTATTTTTATGTGACCTGTTTTGTTTCCCGGTTTTAATTTCTTAATTTGGGTTATTTTATGTGGATGTGTAAGCCCTCCTTTTTCACTCGTAGGTGAAGTGGCAGATCTAAAAGTGACTCCATAACCGCAGTTGAGATTGTACGCATAGCCCCTGTTATACCCAAAAACGCTAGTCGTTGTAGTTTATAATTTTTTAAATAAAATATAGATATTTTATAATAATATAGAAGATAAAATATTTTAAAATCTCATTCGAGTTTATTTTAATAAAGACTTTTATGAAACCTACTACATTCTCATATTATATGAATTTTTAAATTTCGCGCGCGTTGTGATATTTTACGACGTTGCCACATCTAAAAACTACGATACAAAAAGTACATTTTTTGATATTTATTTGCTAATTACTACTATACCATGCTCTGAACCTATATTTTTAAGGGTCTAAAATGTTTTACATACTACTTTCTCTCTTCTTCTGATTTTTTATTGAAATCTGAACGGTACTTTTTGTAAAATTCGATAAAATATGTGATTTCCCATAAGGTTCAATGCTAAATGCATAAAATTTGAAATGTCTATATTTTTTAACTGGTTCTCTGTAGCTCTTCAAAAATTTAACTGGATTATTATCTTATCATAATCTACTAATTTGCCAAATTTCGTTAAATTCTGAACGGTAATTCTATGACCGACAGTACTACCTTAAATATAGGATGGTTTCGAAAAATAAACGACAAGTTACTGCACCCGAGAGATATCCCTTTCATCCGAGATCAGTAAGCAATATTTGGTCCCATATATTATAATATCAAGGTGCCCATCGAAAATTTCCCGAAACGAAATACAAGATTAAATGAACTGTGGCGATCAAATGTACAAGCCTTTAGTGACCTAACTTTAGAACCTAGAAATCCGTTGAACAGTGGTGCACAAGAGAAGGATTATCGGTTAACTCCGATAAGACTGCTGTGGTATAGGCTTTGCAAAACGCAGGAATCTACTCGATGTGAGGATGTGGCAGCATATGGGGTAAAATATTTTCAGTTAGTACAGGAGGTCAAATACCTGGGTGTAACTTTAGACAATAGGCTAACCTTCACAAAACACATAAAAGCACAACGATAAAAGCAATAAGGAGAATGATCGGAAAGACGTGGGGACTAAATCCAAATATGGTTCTTTGGCTTTACACCAAAGTATGATAGCCACAGTAACATATTATGCATACTTTATCTGGTGGCACAAAGCAAATAAAGGGGATAGTTTTGCAAAACTCAGCAAGGTGTGAAGACTTGCCTGCTTGAGAATCACGGGGACGATGTCCATGACACCCACCGCAGCCACGAAGGCGCTCTTGGGACTCCACGCACTACACTTAGTAGTGGAAAAGGTGGCCCAACTGGCAGCCTACAGGCTAACCATAAATGATCAGGGGGTGATGACTCCAAGGGGAGCTTAGCACACCATGATTAGGGTTGCCACCCGTACTTTATAATAAAGTATTGTACGTTATTTCAGGTAATTGTACTCTATACTTTATGAGAACAATAAAGTACACGAAAATACTTTATTTCGCATGATTTGATTTCTTAGGGATTTTTTATCTTTTCGTTAAACGAAATTTTTCTATTAGTGCTGAATCGATGTCGCAGATGTCGCAAAATGTCCCGCTTTTTAGAAAATATCTGCATTTCCCCGGTATTTTTGTCAAAAATTCCAAATTACCTTATTATTTTTTAGTTTTACTAAAAAAAAAAAAAACGTTGACCACGCCCCCTTTAAAAATATTTTCGCCTGCGGCGATGAGCTTTTTTTTTTTAGCCCCGCTTTGTCTCAATGACAATGTGGTCACTTTATTTGATACAAATTGCAAAAAGCAATAAAAAATATGTTTTTAAACATAATAATAAAGAAAAATAAATTGTACTTTATTTTGATACTATGTACTTTTTTTTTCTTACCTATAATAACCAATGTACTTTAACTACAAAAAAAAAGGTGGCAACCCTAACCATGATCTTCAAATCAATTAGGAATTCAAACATGCTATGCTTACAATCAAACAGAATCCGCATTGTCAGGGACTTCCAAAAACCTTTTAGAGTAGAAATACTTAAAGGGAAGAGGTAAGCACCACGGAAGAGGCGGTCAGAGCATAGTGGTCAAGCAAGTTGACTATGAACTCTGAATGCCCGGTTCGATTCCGGGTGAAGTATTCTGGCCGTCTCTCCCCACGAAGTGTGGGTTCTTCGTCGGGCTAGCGACTTGGCATAGGTAAAAACATATTTAAAATGCTAAAAAGCAAACGCCAGCATCGGCTAGCGTTTGCGAACTGGTAAACCGCTCAGCGGTATAAAAGCCAGGATAACAGGAACAGGTAAGCACCAAGCAGGAGCTGGGGGCTCGATTTGATACCATCTGTTATACGGATGGATCCAAAACGCATATAAGAACTGCAGAGGGAGTTGGGGGTGACAGAATAGGGGTTGCTATCAGCATAAACCTGGGCTGCTACGCAACTGTCTTCCAGGCGGAAATCATCACCATAATGGTCTGTGCAGAGGAGATAATGGGGAGGGCCTATGTAAATAGGCGGATCTGCATCATGCCCGACAGCCAAGCAGTACTCAGGGCCCTGAAAGCGGTAGAAATACAATACAGGGCCGTGAAGCAATACCTCAAAGCACTGGGTGGACTGGCACAACGCAACAGCGTAATGCTGAGGTGGGTTCTGGCTCACACAGGCATAGTGGGAATCGTACAAGCAGACTTCCTAGCAAAAGGAAAGCTGCAAGACAGCATCTAGTAGGTCCAGAACCAACGCCAACGTGCGGGTTAGCTTATCTGACAGCAAAAGGGACAATTAAAGAGCTACTAAGAAATAAACACCCTGATTGCTACGAAAGCATCCAGGGACTCAGGCAGTCGCGGATGTTCATGGAGGGAACAAAAAGGCTGTGCTAAAGGTTCACCAGTATGTCGAGAATTGCTAATCGTCGACACACTAAATTACAAAGCTAGCAAAAGACAACAAAAGAAATTTGCACATGTGCTATATCGATTGTAAAAAGGCTTATTATTCTGTTCCTCACGATTGGCTTATCGATATATTAATAATTTACAAAATTGAACCCCAAAATTATAAGATTACTATCTTTAATGACGTCGATGTGGAATACACTTGTCTTAAATAATGGAACCAAACTGGAACCAATTAATATCAATCGGGGAATTTTTCAAGGAGATTCATGGAGTGCACTTTGGTTTTGTTTGGCTATAAATCCACTTTCGACATTATTGAATGATTCTACAACAGGATTTAGGCTTAATTTTCGAAACAATTGTACCATAATGCATTTGCTTTACATAGACGACTTAAAATTATACTCCAGGACAGAAGATCAGCTTCAAAACTTAATAGAATGTACGAAATTATTCAGTCGTGATATTTGTATGGAATTTGGTTTTGACAATTGTGCCAAAATCAATATAACATCGGGTACTCCAATCACAAATCCAGATATTTTTAATGAAATTCCTCAACTGCTACCGAATAAGTTTTATAAATATTTAGGAATGCAACAAAATTTTATTTTAAATCATACGTTTCTTAAAATCGAATTTAAGCAAAAATATATCAAAAAAACTAAAAATTTTACTCAAGTGAAAATTAAACTCTCGAAATATGATATCAGCTATAAATTCGTGGGCGGTTCCAGTTTTGTCATATTCTTTTGGAGTTTTAAAATGGTCTAATACAGATCTTAATACCATGGACACTTTAACTAGGAAAATGTTGTACAAATATAGATATTTACATCCAAAATCAGCAGTTGAAAGGCTATATATCAAACGTAAAAACGGAGGACGAGGTCTTATAAATTTATTTAATATGTGCAAATCTTTAACAAAATTATTACGTGATTATTTTTACTCGTTGAGCACTCCTTTAGTTCAAGAAATAATTGGTTTTGATAAACATTTTAGCGGTCTAAATTTAAAAACAAAAATTTAAATTGTGAACAAAAAAGTGATTTAGACATAAATTTGGAAAAATAAAGTGCTTCATGGTAAACATCCGACTATTTTAAACTCCATTGGAACTGATAAGGAGATGTCAGTAGAATAGCTTAAGAGAGGAGTGTTACATTTAGAAACCGAAGGATTCCTGTGTGCTATTCAAGATGGAGTTATTGCAACCAATGAACCAATAACTACAAAATGCACATCATGAATCTGGAGGTTTCAGATCACTGTAGAAAATGTAACCTCCTCAACGAATCAATCGAACACATAATAGCCGGTTGTTCGTACATGGCTCCTACTGACTACCTCCGAAGACACAACCAAGTTTGCAAGATACTACATCAGCAAATTGCAAAGAAAGTTGGTTTATTAAGCACTTTTAAGCCATTATATTATGACTATATTCCTGAACTTGTTCTTGAAAACGAATCCTCCCTTTTATACTGGGAAAGATTAGTATTAACAGACAGGGAAATTAGTCATAATAGACCTGACATTGTTTTAATAAGCCAACGAGACCGAAATGCAGTCATCATTGACGTTGCTGTGCCTCTGTCAAAAAATGTGTTAAATACCGAAAAAGAAAAAATTCGCAAATAAGAGGCATTAGCGATGGAAATGATGAGTGTATGGGGTCTAACCAAAATTTCTATAATACCGATAGTAATATCAGCTACTGGTGTGGTATCTTCCAAATTTAAAACCCATCTCTCCCATTTAAACCTCTCTTCAAAATTATTCCCTGAGATGCAAAAAGCAGTCATTTTAGAAACTTGCCACATTGTTAGAAAATTTTTAAATGCTATCACATAAAAAGAAATACCGAAACTTATAAAGTATTTAATTTGTTTTTAACCATATACATTTAATGTGCTTATTTAAGATTTCTAAAAAGAAATATGCAACCCACAATAAAATGTAGAAGTGGTTGGAGCGAAATCCCCCATTCTAATTATTATTCCACAAATGTAAAATTTGTGAGGTTTTCAATAAACATGAATAAAAATAATAATAATAATAAGACTTGACTATATAAATTAATTATAAAGAGGAATGATGGCGTTAGATAAACGGAAATTCGAAACAAAAAGCGCAATGCAATTAATTGAATTTTGAATTAAGTAGCAAACATAAATTATTGTTTATTATATCAATATAGAGAAGATATAGGTAAAGTTTCATCAGTATTTAATGGTGAAAGTCGTTTGCTTTTATTGGTTTAATAATTTTTATCAAATAAAACGTTATGGTTCTTTTTTATAGCCCAGTGTACACTAATAAAAAGTAGTATATAAGGATACATATTTAACCATCGGAATTAGTAAACCAAAATGATTTTTTCAAACAGTGGTTTTCTTTTAGTTGCATCAGCAGTTGTTTTGATCTGGACTCCTCTAAGCGGTATGTAAATAAAAACTTTATTCAAAAATAATTTAGTTCAATTTTTATACAATTTTGCTTTCCTAAGAGAGGCCTAATAGAGATAGTCTGAAACTACATCGCACTCGCTTACACTCGTGGCTCAAGATAGGCGAATCAACCTTTACTTATAGCGAGGATTTTTCCTACAACATAAAAAGTTTTCAGATTTTCTATTGTTTTGGAATCTACATAGCTACCATTCTTCGGTAAAGAAAATTCAAGTTATTTCCTTGAATACTTTAAAAAATAAATAGCGATATAGAAGCATACCGCATATGCCTTGATCCTGGGTCATCTCATCTTGATCCAGGATAAGCTAATCCCCGAGTTAACCCTCTTTTGTGCAATTGGGCATTACTTTTTCGACCTCTTTTATTCGCTCAAATGGCTGATATTATAATTTTGGTAAAATTTATAAGCTATTTTACCTAATACTAAAGGTCGAAAAAGTTAGAATTTAATAAACGCCGCAATGCCCAAATATTTTGTATTATTGTTATATAAAAATATTAACACAAATCATTATTTTACTAGAAAGGCTGTGCATAAAGTTGCATTTAAAAAATTTTTGCTTTTCCTCGTTGGCTAACTATTACTTTTAGGACGAGGATCACCAAAACCAAAGTCAGTTAGTTTATTCTCCTGCTAAATAGTTGGATATAATATTGTTATCGTATAAGTGGAACCTTGAATAAATTTGACGTTTAATTTCCAAACGCCATCTGTCATCTGTAGAACTGAAAGTTAGCGCAGAATCTCGTGTGAATTAGAAAATAATTTACTTTGAGCTTACTGGTTTAACTGTTTTGTGCGTGATTTATATTAAATTCGAATTCGAAATAGATGACAGAAGATGGTGTGTGAAAATTAAACGTCAAATTTATTCAAAGTCCCATCTACACGATAACAATTATATCCAACTATTTAGCAGGTGGATAAATTAACTGACTTTGGTGATCCTCGCCCTAACACTGCATTGTACGTTGTACTTGTTGTTGAATGCTCCATAGTTTGTTGTATTCGAAGAACTTCAAAATTCTGTTATAAATTAACTTTTCCAAGAATCTTTGATGTAAAGTTGAGTAAACTGATCGGTCTATAATTTACTATATATTTTTAAGATCTCCTTTTTTAAAGATTGGTATAATTTTAGCCACCTTTAATGCATCTGGAAATATTCATGTTTTCATGGTTTCATTTATAAGATGAGTCATAGATTCTATTATAGATGGAATTCCATCTGTTCCACAGCTTTTTATTTTTAAATTATTTATTATAATTCCAATTTCATTTCAGTTGCAGGACCATTTTAGTTTCTTCTTTGAGTATCGGCAGAAAAAATACTGTTCACAGTTGATTTGGAGAATTTCTTTGCAACTGCTTCAGCAGCGCTTAATATAATTTGCTGCATTCAGCGTAATTTTAATAAAAAGAAATTTAGTACACAGATTTTAGAAATGAACGTTAATTCTTTAAGAAATTTTTATTAAATAAAGGAGAATCTGCTATCATCGTAACAAAATATTTTACTAAAATCGTCCGCCGAGTGTTCAACATTTGGATCACTTTAGTTTTACCAATCTGAATATTGACTTTTACTATATTCCATATTGCCGCTGATTTATTGTCAGATTTCGTTATTAATTCGTTATTGTATTCCCTTAAATCTTTATGTAAAATTTCATTATATTATAATTTCTTTTGTGTTTTTAAAAAACCTGCTTCAATTGAAGTTCTTCTTCTGCTTCTTCTTAGTTTAAGCCTTGAGGCTTGTTATTACCAACATCTGCGTCGTTTCCTTGGCACTGTTGGTTCTGTGAGCATATAAATATTTTACATCCATCAGGTAGCTTGCTAGACTTGCTGTCAGATGTGCCATGTATCCTGGTTTTTTATGTTAATGGTGGCAATTCACTAACCCAGGGGACCACCGGCTTAATTGAAGTTGGTTGTTAAATTATCAAGATAAAATAATAAATTTGAATAATTTAATTAAAATTTCAGAAGTTTGTTGCTAATTCACATACAATTTTGCATACATTATTATTTTTAATCTTTTCTTTATAGGATACAAAAATTTTAAACCTATCCGGACTTTCATTGTTTTCAGTATATTATCTGAGTTTGTTTTTATTTACATTGTATAATTTCATCTTCTTTTAAATATATATGTGACTAGCGGGATACCCGGCTTCACCCAGGGTTTTACATAAAATAAAATATAATTGTTCATTTTGGTTACGCTATGTAGCATACCGGGTAGATATGCACGAACTGTTAACCATAGAAACTGAGAAAAACATGGCGGCGAACTACACGTTGGCCACACTCTAACTATATACTCACTATAGTTTTAAGTAGTTGTAAGTTTAAATAGTAGTTGTAGTTTTTATCCCTCCTTGTGTTAAACCTTTATAGCATCATTTCAAGTACTGCAGTGATTAAGTAAGATAATCCGAATATCCGCATAATCTCTATAATAAAAACGTTTGTGCGATCTCGCTTCCCTCTCAAGTTTTTTAATTTTTTTTTTGCAAAAGAACCTAACCCCAGTTCTAGTGAAATCGGTTGAAATCGGTAGAAGGGTTTAGGAGTGTATAGCGATCAAACAAACAAACAATTTTTCTCTTTTATATATTTAGATTTTATAACTTTTTCGAATTAAGGATATTGTATTAATAGTATATTTTTAAGCTTTCGATTGAGTACTTTCAATCATAATCATATTATTTGTACTTTTCTGATGATGATTGAAATTACTCAATCGAAAGCTTAAAAATATACTATTAGTACAATATCCTTAATTCTCTCTCTCGAAGTCTTCTGTCGGATGACTGGTTTGAAGCAGCCCTCTCTATTCTTCTCGATTGGGAGCCAATCTCTTCATTCTCTCATAACTCTCAGTTCCAGTGTCTTTCTGTATCTGTGTTATGTATCTTAGGAGGGGCCTTCCTCTGGGGTTCGTGCCTTCGATTTTACCCTCCACTATATCCCAAGTAACATTTCAATCCTGGCAATTACCTGCAAAATCAAATTTTACCTGCCAAGCCTGCGCCAGACCTGGCTGACTCCAAATAAATAGTAATTTACAGGTTACTTAGCGATACCTGAGAATGTCCTGCGCTTGGCTTGGTGCAAGCCAGTGTCAGGTTATGAAGCCATACCTGAGAATAACTTGCAGATCTCCTGCGCACTCCGGCGCCTGGCCTGTGTAGCCTCGGCGCCAAGCCTATCTCGCACTAGTTCGTAGATACTCGTTCGCATCGTTCGCATATGTTCGTATGTCAAAATTTTTTTTCTATCTCAGTCATTTTCATTAGACTCATATCGCAGACTCATTTTTTTATTACTACCATGTGTTTAGGTAAGTTTTGCAGAATTAAACAAAATAATTTTATATTGTTTTGATTTCTTCTTCGTAAAAGGTAAGTAAGAATAATACAAAACCTTATCAATTTTTACTGGGTTGTATAATAATGTTACAATATGTTGTTGTCCAACCAAATCTTAAGAGCGTGCTGCAAATGTTGATGCAAAAACATGTTTCAACAGATGGCGCGCCCTGAAATATTAATCTTTTATACAATTCTTTTCACCAATACAGAATTATAAAGATTTCAAAGATTCGTAAAAAAGATTAATATTTTAGGGCACGCCATTTGTTGAACATGTTTTTGCATCAAAATTTGCAGCGCGCTCTTAATTAATCATTTAAATCACTTTAATTTACTTTTAACAGATTGAACCACGAAAATCAGAAGAACCAGGAGGACCCAGCAGTAGCGAATTAAAAAATTAACAATTATTTCGAAGGAATAAGCCACTTCTTCTACTCAAAGTTTTTGTGTCTTTGAAAAGGAAGTAGTTTATCCCTTCAAAACAGTTGTCGATTTGTTAATAAATTACATGGGATTGAGCAAATATTGGCCGATATTGAAAAGGTATCTTCAAAATAATATGAACAAATAATTTATTGTTAAATAAAATTTTTTAATATTAAATCATTTTTTTTTATTTTTTTAAAATTAAGTTAAAAGTATTATTTAAAAGTGCTAAAAGATCTTTAACAGCAGGCCCGTAGCCAGGATTTCATTTCGGGGGGGGGGGGGGCACTTGTAAAAAGCCTTATGTAAACTTTTCGGTGGTTATTACAAATAAATATATTATTTAAGAATATTTCCACTGAAACTAGGGCCACTGTAAATCACTTCTTCCACTTCATTTTCACTGATGTGCTCACTTGCAAGAGGCACTGCATTATCCGTATTGCTGTCGTCATCTAATTTTATCCTTTTATGGGTTTTAGTAAAAAAATATAGCAAAGTACCATCTCTCTTTTTTCCACTCATTTCACACACACCTTGTTAAATTTGTTCCTTTTTTATAATTTTCACTACAATAATCACTACAGGTCAAAGTTAATTAAAAGCTGTTTGTTTATTTTATTTTGCATACTGCATTGTAACAGTACCCTAATATATTGATAAGTTATAAAACAAGTATCAACCTGCAACAAAATAATTACAAAGCATGTAGGAAATTCCAAAAATTAGTAATACCGTTACATGGCTATTAAATTAAATAATTAATCCCATGGTTTTCAGGTAAAAAGGGATAAGTAGGTTTGACCTATAAGCCGACAATGAATTACTGCAAATAAATTTAGAAAAAAACTAGTCCTACATTGCAAGTTGCAATTGAATCGGATAACGCAATCTCGTCTTTGGTTAATTGTGATGTTGATGGTGACGTTCGTTTACTAAAATCTTTACCAAAAAATATATTATAATCAAATTTACGATATAATAATTAATAAAAGATGCTTAGGCACTTTATTACGTAGATACACGTAATAAATTTTTAAATTTGTAAATAGTTCATAAGATTATAATATTAAGCTGGGTTGACATAGGATGTGAGCCACGGCCGTGAGCCACGTTTTAGTAAAATACTTTCCGCGTAAACTTAAACTTAAAACCGTGTAAACTGTTTTTAAACACGTTTGATCTCACCACGAACGCAGTTTTATCAGTTTTTGGCAAGAAATTACGATTCCTATTTCATGAAACAGCAGTTTACAAGGTGCGTATTTTATGAAAACGTGGCTCACGGCCGTGGCTCACATCCCATGTCAACCCAGCTTTATACTTAATTATTAGAGACAGGGTAGTTAGGCAAAAACAGATCTGACTCAACGGGTGTAAACTTTGTTACCAATATTTAAAACTGTTTAAAACGTTTATTAGCGTTGCTAAGTCAGTTCTGTTTTTGCCTAACCATCCTGTCTCTATTAATTATACAACTCAAAATCTACAAACAAAATTTGTTTGTATAACATTTAATGTTGGTTGCTTAATCATCAATTTAAATTTTTTACCAAAAACCTATATTTTCAAAAAATTTCAAAAATTAGTAGGTACACGTGCCTTTATACCGGGTGACGATCGCCGATGTGAACATAGGAAATTAACGTGGGAAATTAATTTTTCTTTAATTCCTGCTTCATAATTAATAACTAATTTTGTTGTTAATGTGTTTTGAACTCCTTTAATTAATTAAATAGACAATATTTGATCAATCTAAATGATTGATTTGATGATTTGATCAATCGAGGAGAAAGAAGAAGTGGCCGAGAATAATAATATTTTGGTGGAAAGTGGTCCATATATCGACCACGATAGAAATACCAATTTCAAAAGGACGTTCCCCATTGGCGGGATTTTAAAAACACGATGGATGACAAGGTTAATAACGACACCAATGAGAGCGAAGAAAATTTAAATAAAGAATACACTGGTCACGCGGGAAATTTGAATTTGAATGATACTAACAATACGCAAAACAATGGAAGAGGAAACAAAATAACGGAAGAGGACATCATGTGGAGGGTGTTCTCTCAACGTCAAGGAAAGCTAAATAGGATGAAGGAGATGTTAAAAAGGAAAGCCGATGTAGCCGAAAGTAAAAATAGTGAAAGAAAGCGCCCGGCGTCCCACACCACAGGTCAGGAAAAGAATAACGAACGTGTAACGAAGAAACCCAAGAGAGGAAGAACGCAATCAAAGGTATCGGTTGGAACAACGGAGACCTTGAACAGATTTCAAGTACTGGCCGGGCTTGAGGAGGGCCAACAGGATAATCCCCCAGAAAACCCAATAAGAAATCAAGAAGATAATAACGTGTCTATGGATGAAGACGAAGACGATAATGAGAAGGAAGAAGATGATGAAGTCCAGATTATAGGGGCTAAGAAACAGCAGAAAAATACAACGAAGGTGAAACCCCCACCAATAATTATTGCAATGCAGGTAGAAGGCAAACAGGAAGATTTCCGCAAGTTAATACGAAAATATGCGACGAAAGGTTTCCAGCTATCCTATAGGCAGGACTCAGTGGCGGTGCATGTAACCAATAAGGATGAATACGAATTGTTGTTGGCCCAATTAGACAAACAAATGATGTTACATCATACTTACACCCCAAAGGATGAAAGGACACACGCCTTTGTCCTAAGGGGTCTTACGAACGATGCAAACATGGCAGAAATACAAGACGAACTACGGTCGCAGAATATCTCGGTCAAGAAAGTGTATAGAATGAACGGCATGCGTTCGGCAGCGTTCCTGGTGATTACTGAAAACGATGTAACACTGAAGACTCTGAACGCGAATGTACGTAAACTACTGGATGCAAGAATAAATTGGGACCGGCACAGGAATAATAAAAAAATAATCCAATGCCACCGCTGCCAGATGTGGGGCCATGCCACTGCGAACTGCAGAAGGGCATTGAATTGCCTGAAATGCGCGCAAGAGCATCCCACATCGGAGTGCACGCGAGTGGCAACGGAAAAACCAACCTGTGCCAATTGTGGCGGGGATCACACTGCCAATAACATAAACTGTGAGGTATACCTCAGAAAATTAAGACAACTCGAAGAAACTGAAAAGAAAAGGGGCCATCCTCAACCCGGCCCTCGATTCATTGACGCTCCTATACCCACCAAGCCGGCATGGCAAAGGAATACCATGCCCGCATTCTCGAGCTCGCAGCCACCCAAGGCATCGGCGCGCATGGAGTTCCCACCGTTGCGCACTCCATGGGCTACCCAAACTCAAGTGCGACCCCAGATACAGCAGCAACTACCCCAACAAAAACAACTACATGAACCATCTCAACAACGAACACACATGCAAAAATCACAACCACCTAATCAACAACAAGCACACCAGCAACAGCAAGGATCAATGCCGCAATCACCTCTGAACTTTGGGAACTTGTTTGCAGATTGCGCCCAGGCGTGCAATGTAATTAACCAACAGACGAACGTAGGAGAACTTCTAAGGGCCCTAAGGGATTATGGCAACCTTCTGATGAGATGCAATTCGCAAACTGATCGCTTCGCAGCTTCGCTAAACTTTTTCTCAAACTTAAGCTCTTATGGCTTCTAAGCTGAAGATAAACTTATGGAACGCTAACGGGATAAATAATAAGCTTTATGAGCTCAAAAATCATCTAGTCACTAATAATATAGATATTTGTCTTGTTACAGAAACCAAACTCACAACCAACAGATGCCTCAAGATTCAGGGATACTCCGTTCACCGGCAGGACAGGGGAGGCCACGGAGCTGGAGGAGTGGCAGCAATAGTACGGAACGATATCCCTCACAAAAGAATACAAAACATACCAGGTAATAGTATGGAAGTCTTGGGGATAAAACTCCAACAAAACATAACACTAGTGGTCGCATACAACCGGCCACTAAACACATTCAGTCAAACAGATTTCAGGGACCTGTTTGGATTGGACGGAAAGGTCATCGTGGCTGGCGACTTCAATGCCAAACATCCACTTTGGAACTGCCATACGTCCAATCCAAACGGGAACACACTCTTAAACTTTTCCACATACAATCACATACAAATTTTACACCCAGACAAACACACACATATTCCAATGAATGGTATGACTCCAACCACGATCGATCTCGTTCTAACCAAAAACATTCCTCACATATCTAAACCCACAGTCAAACATTCCCTAAACTCAGATCACAATATAGTTCAATTCTTTCTTCATAATATCACTCGCAATAGGTCCTTCAGACAAATAACCAGCTTCAAACACACCGATTGGTCCAAATTCCGTCGTAGGCTAGACGATCTTATCTGCATTAACAATAACATCATTGACACGGACACGGTAGATCGAGAAATCGAACTCCTTACCCAAAACATCAACAAAGCCAAAGCCAAAAATTCCAAAACGATAACGCCTAAAAACGACAGGGACGTCTTTCCGGACGATATCCAGTTGTTGATAGGCGAACGTAAACGGAAAAGAAAGCAATGGCAACAGACGGGAGATATCTCCCACAAAACCGCTATGATTGACTTGAACAGGCAAATACAACAAAAAATTACACTTCACAAAAACAATTCCTGGGAAAAACTTCTTTCCTCATTAAGTCCTTCAGACAATACCCTCTTCAAGGTTTCCAAATTACTGCGGAAACCTTACCAGCCAATCCCGGCCCTATCCGACACTAGTTCTCCCGCCATGAGCGATGCCCAAAAAGCTGAGCTCTTGGCCTCCACCTTCCAAAAAATTCATACATTAGATAATACCGATACACCGGAGCAAACCGAGATAAAACAAACCGTTCTTGCCTTTTCAAGTCAAACATATGCAATCCCAGCCAATCAGCTTGCATCTTATCAAACCAGTCCCTTTGAAATTTCACAAATTCTTAAATTTTTACACAATAACAAAGCTCCAGGCCCGGACAAAATTGAGAACAAAGTTCTCAAAAATTTGTCCCGGAAGGCTACTGTTCAGTTGAATTACATCATTAACGCTATTCTTAAACTGCAGTACTTTCCGAAAGCCTGGAAGCACGGCCTCACCATTCCGATTCATAAACCCAATAAAGACCCCTCTCTGCCTCTCAGTTACAGGCCAATAACGTTACTTAACACGATGGCCAAAGTAACTGAGAGAATTATTCACAAGCGGCTGATTGGCGAACAAACGAAACTGAAAATCACGAACCTGTCGCAATTCGGATTCACAGCGGGCCTTAACACGTCCCTGCAGGTGACCCGAATCGTGAAAGACGTGATCGAAGGTTTCAATAAGGGTAATGTCACGGTCATGACGTTGCTGGATATAGAGAAAGCCTTCGATAGAACTTGGACCGACGGTCTCATATATAAATTAATTCACTACGGCTTCACCAATCACCTCATTAAACTCATTTACTCATACCTCACAGACAGATCGATCGCGGTTAGAGTCAACGCCACCATCTCAAATACGAAACACATACAAGTTGGAGTTCCCCAAGGGTCCGTACTAGCACCGACTTTATTCAATCTTTACATAAACGACACTCCGTCGTTTATGAGAACACAGATGGCTATGTACGCTGACGATACGGCGATTTATGCGCAATCGTTCAGCGCACAAGTGGCCACAAAGCAAACTCAAATTCATCTTGATATGATCAAACGTCATTGCGATAAATGGAAGATTCGATTGAACGCCGGTAAGACGGAGACGATAGTTTTCGCCAGAAAGCGGACAAATCATAGGGTCTTCCAAAAACTCAAATTAGACGGACATCCCATAGAACCTAAGACGAGTGTCAAGTACCTAGGTGTGACTCTTGACTCTAGGTTAAACTTCGACACTCATCTTAAGGTCAGACGTCAGCTGGCGTACGCAGCAAATCGCAAGATTTACCCCTTGATGAAAGGGAGTCAGATGAGCTCCGAAAACAAGCGTACATTATACAAAACCGTGCTAAGACCGATCCTAACGTATGCTTGCCCTGCTTGGGCGAACGTGTCTAAGACGCGCTTCCGTCCCTTGCAGGTGTTTCAGAACCGCTGTCTCCGTCTAGTCACGGGGGCTGATAGATACGCCAGACTGACGTCAATCCACGATGACGCAAAGGTAGAATTTTTGAGAGACCACGTAACTCGGTTATCGACAAAATTCTACCAAACGCAGATTCAAAAAAGCCCTTTAACGGCAAACATGACACAGGACAATGCACCCCGCAAATATGGGCTTCCGTTCCAAACACTCCCCTCATACACTACATCCTGAACACACAGAATTCCGTTCTAAAGCTGCCACTATGGGCGAAGTATCCTTGAAAATATGAGTGCACAGGTGAGACCCGTTAGCGTTCCAGCGGCTGCAAAACATCCAGCACTACGACAACTTCTCATATGATTGTATGAATTATATGAATTATACCATTACCCGTCACTCCACTGTTATTTATAACATACCATTCTGTTACTGTTACTGTTATCCTATTCTATTTTGTTATTTGTTATTGTTATTATTGTTATTATTATTCTTCTTGTTATTGTTATCATTATTCTTTTTGTTACTGTTATTCATTGTCTATCATCTGTTATCGTCATGGCGAATCTGTAAATAGTTCCTAATTTTCAGAAGTTGGTTTTTCAGTTGTTTTCCAACAAACAAATACGAAAACGCATCAAGGTACCACAACATCCTTCAAGATAGAAGGAAGAAAATATATCTAATTATTGTAAAACCTCTTGGAAGGTTATTTAGAAGAAACCCGGGGATATGTTTCGACGAGGGGCCCCAAACCTTGTATTAAAATTAAAATGTAAGACCCAACGGCGCTTTGCGTCGAAAGGTCAAACAAATTTGTATATATTATTAATTAATAAAAGATTTTAAAAGAAGAAAAAACTCCAGGTTATCGAAGTACAAGTGAGAAGGTCCGTGGATCGATTCCCAGCTCCGGTAAGATTTTTAAAATTTATAATAATTATATTTACAGATTTACAGACTCCAACCGTGGATAAATTCAGGACCAACTATCATCAAATGAAATAATTAGGAGAAAATCGTAATTTATGAGTTCAACCATAATAAGAGAATTAAAAAATATAATACTAAAAAGGGATATTAAGTTAAGAAATTAATTAAATTAAAATAAATTAATTTTTTCATTTTTTGAAAATTATTTACAATAAATTTTTTTTTAACACGTGGAAATCAAAACCGTTGCAGGCTTTTCTCAAGTATGCCACAGGGCTGCCTCAGGTAAATTCGTGCGCCAAATTACTCAGACAGCACCTGTAGCAAACTTGCCTCATTCCTGCCTCCGACTTACCCTCAATCCTGTCTCAGGGTTGCCCCAGGCTTTTCTCAGGTGTGCGACAAGCGTGGTGCAGGTTTGCGCCAGCACCAGCATGCTTTCTCCCAAGTGTGCCACAGGGCTGCCTCAGGTAAATTCATGCGCCAAATTACTCAGACAGCACCTGTAGCAGGCTTGCTTCACTCCTGCCACAGGAGCAGGTCCTGGGTGAGTTTTCACTGACAGGCAAATGCCAGAAATTTCCCAGGTTAAAATGTTACTTGGGAGTTTTCAGCAATCCATCTCTTCTCAATATCTGCCCAACCAACTTATCTCTCTTACTGACTATCTGTTTCCACATTTTCTTTCCAGCTCCCATCCTTCTCAGAACCTCATCGTTCGTTGTCATTTCCACGCAGCTGATCTTTAAGGCTCTTCTGTAGCACCACATCTCAAACGTCTCCAATCTCCTCCTATCCGCCTTTCCAATGGTCCACGTCTCACACCCATACAGCGCCACACTCCATTATGTATCCTTAATTCGTAATTTATTAAAAATAAAACATATTATTTAATTTCACGAATTAATAATTAACCAATTTTAAATTAAGTTAAAATCTTACACCTTCACCAGCATGAACTATAGACATGTGTTTCAGACTCTTCAAGTATCGGACGAAAGCTCAAAAACTTTTGTACAAATGAACTTATAAAATATATAGGTCAATAGCATTCTAGTAAACGGTAATGATGTGCATTCATAAATCTAAAGCACGTGTCTACTGTTCAAAATTGAATGAACAAAATTTTTACTAAATTATTTTTACAGATGGTCGACACAATAAAACTCGACACCCTGGATTTGTAGTAGGTGGAGTTAAGGCACAGGAGGGTGAATTTCCGTATCAAGTATCTTTACAATTATTCAATGGGATAATTCATTGTGGAGGTTCTATCCTTGACTACTGTTGGATCCTTACAGCTGCTCATTGTCTAGATGGGTATTAAATCAAAGATTTAGAATAGATTTTATGAAAATTTTGCATACTGCATTTCAGATACGATTTATCATCACTGACTATCGTAGCAGGAACTACTAAATTAAATAGTGGTGGAGCGAGATTTCCAATTAGGAAAGTTATAATTTATGAAAACTATAATATATCAAACGTAAACATAAACGATATTGCATTAATTAGATTAAAACATTGTCTTTTATTTAACGAATATATTCAACCGGTCCAATTAGGAACGTATGATGTTAGTCCAGGTTATGATGGGATTCTTTCCGGATGGGGGTTTATTGATGTAAGATATTTGTTTCTAATAATAGTTTATTCTCTGCAATGTAAAATTTTAGAAAAATAATGGAACACTACCAAATGATCTTATGAAGCTTCAAGTAACAACAATAACTAATGAACAATGTGACTCCATCTACGCACTTGATGTTGTGGCTGGTAATTTATGCACTTTAAATGGACAAGGACAAGGAACTTGCCAAGTAAGAGAAATTACTTGAAATTTGTGTGAAATAAAGTTTCCAATTGAATAGGGCAGCTTATAAAACTACTGCTTTTTTTCGGTTATTGTTTTGCAATTAAATTATTACGATTTAAATATAAACGAAATTAAGTTATACGATTTAATTGGTATTGAATAACTATTTTAAAATATATTTTGTTCAAGGGTGATTCTGGTGGACCTTTAGTGGATGCAAAGTCTCATATGCTAATAGGCATCGTATCGACAAATGCACTACACGGATGTGCATTGGGAATACCTGATATTTATACAAGAATTTCTACTTATATTCCTTGGATTCAAGAAAATATTATGAAAGATGTTAACCTCGATTAAATTGTAAAAAATTCAAGTTTGAATAGTTTTTGAATAAAAGTTATTAATACATGCACAAATTAATAATGTTTATTGTCGTAAATTTTAATTTATGAATGTCCTCGGATTGTAGCAGTATAATTGATATCTAATAGTAATTTATTGCTATACCAACTTTTCATCCACCCTAATACATCATTAATAATGATATAGCCGTGCCATCTATGGATAAGAGAGGGACTCGCGAAAAATGGCGTCTGGTGTTGTTCTGGGTCGTCTTTTTGATTAACGATATTTAATACCCAAAGGATGTTTGACGACCAAAAGTGATTCACACCATAAGGCGGTTGAGTCAGTTTTTTTCCGCCTCAGTGCCAATTTAGAGTTTTTTCTGAGGTTTTGGAAGTGTGCGAATTGCATTGATAACTTCGCTGCAAAGGAAGATAATTTGTTATCGGCACTCAAATAGCGGCTTATACATGGTTCCTTTGTGGTCTATGGGTACATTTATTGGTGGATATCGTTTGTTGTCCAAAATTATTCCTGCAACCCTCCATAACATCTGGAAGTGGCTACTATCTGGAAATATCAGGGTATTTTTCAATCCGACCCGTGTGCGTTGCCCGATAGCGTTTAATCAGCTTTTCCATCGACACCCGTGTGGGAATCCACCACATATTTTGGTTGTTGAACACCTTTTGCTATTATTATAATTTTGCTTATCAGTCACAGTAGTCAGTAGTTGCTTAAAGTCGCTTAGAGCGTTAATATTATTTCCTTACCAGCTTAGTTCTTTTGCATTCGGATAGACACTGGAGCTGAACTAAGGTGCATGTTACATTGCTTGATTTGTGTTTACCTGTTTTTAATGCTTTGCATCATTTCTTTGACAGCCGACCGGCGTCTTCGAAGAGAGCAATCGCCGAGAATTAGTTCGATCGAGTTAAGGGTCAAGATTGTTACCTTTGTAACAATCAGTCAATTTGATAAGCAGGGGTAAGTACACTTTTCAAGTAGTAATTGCATGTGCTGGGTGTTTGGCTTTATTGCGAGCGTTTGTATCATCTGGCTTAATTAGAAGCTTTTGCGCTTCCGCTTAAAGCAGATAGTTTTGTTGACGTTCGGGGTGATCAGAGTAGCTGGTGATTGCTGCTGTTTATCCAAGCCTTCAGCCACCTATTTTTGTTTGTGGCCTTCGGGTCAATTAATTATTGTTTAATTGATTGTAATTAGTTGGAGAATACGTAAACAAACCATCTTTTACTATCTTTCTTCGGTTTACAATAAATCACCACTTTTCTCTGACTGGCAAGGGGACACTACAGTGAGGTACCCACCAATCGGGATCCCAATTTTGTTGGTGGTTTTATGATCTAAAAAAATTATCACTTTCTCGGCGTTTAATCCAATGGCCCTTAGTTTTTGAGTTATGAATTTTTGAAAATACCATATTGACTGCTATTACTATTAGCTATATTATTACAAGAAACCGTGGTGATCTAACGGTTAAGAATTTGGAATGGTAATTCGTAGGTCGTTAATTTTTTAATTCCGATAATAAATTACATAATTTACAACAACAAAATCTCAGACCAATGCGTTACAACTCCAATATTATGCTAAACCTATGGTAAAACCAGCCCATTTCAAAAATTCATAACTCAAAAACTTAGAGCCATTGGACTAAACGCCGAGAAAGTGATAATTTTTTTAACTCATAGAATCACCAAATAAATTGGGATCCCGATTGGTGGGTACCTCACTGTAGTGTCCCCTTGTGAGTGTTTTATTTAAACCTGGCGTCCGTCGAGAACTTTTCTTTTCAGTTGCTGAAACGAGGTCCTTTTAAGGTAAGACAAACGAGCATAAGGCCGTTCAAAATTGGAATCCACGTGTGTGGATTGTGTAATATATATTGTCATGTCGAGAAGTCAGTAACAGAGATTACAGCTAGTTTAAGTTTGACGAAAGGAACCGAAGCTAGTTTTGCAATATACAATTCAATTTAAAATACAACTGAAGGTTGTAGGATGAAAGATTAGGTCCAAGCTGACTTAGTTTGATTAATTATAATTTGCATTTAACGTAATGAGGGTCCCGATGACCAATAAAAAGTAACGGAGAAGGATAAATTTTGTTACGATGTTAATATTTAGAGATAAAAATGTAAATTTGTTAGTTTTTAGTTTTTTATATTACTAAATAGGTTAAGGAGTACATAAGGATGACACATAAATGTTGACAACAAAAATTATTTCACCATGGAGAAGATTTCACCACTTCTTAAGCCAAATTTTGATCTTCAATTTTGGAGGTTATTTAGATTTTCTTGATATGAAACATGAATGGAATATGGATTAGAACGTGCTCAAGTTGCTTTTTCATCACTTGAAATCTAAAAATAATTAGATTTAAAAAAAAAATTTAATTAAATAAAAATATTATTTATGTGACAGTTGTCATGAACTTTAAATGGGCATAGCACAGCCAAGAAAGAACAGAAAAATTCCTTGATTCAGCAGATATGCAATTAGGTCCTTAATAGTTGTCTTAAATTTCATCCAGATTGATGTTGATTTTGAAAATTTCAAAAAATCAAAATATCCATTTCACTAAAAAAGCAAGATTTCAGAATAATCAAGTTGCATTTTGTTCCATTTGGTATAAAAGGAATCGATTTTGGGCAGAGAAGTCAGTCTTATTTCAACATTGGTCAAAGAATCATTAGTGAAATATTTTATTAACAACGACTAATAATTTTCCATCCACACGTAGAGGTTGAGGTGTTATCGTAATTCAACGTAACTTGAATATTCTTCGGAAAAGTTTGTCTTCGGAAAAGTTTGTTCTTCGGAAAAGTTTGTTCTTCGGAAAAGTTGTTCGTCGAGATAATTATTTTTTTATATGAAATAATTAAGATAACAGTGCAAAGTTATCATCCGTCAGCAAGATTATAAGTTCTACGTAGTCAAGATCTCCTTGAATTAATAAGGTACAATCATTTTTTTTTTTATTAATACTGCAGTATATAATAATAGTGACTCAACGTGTACATGTCACATAGATGTCAAAAACATATCCGTCATCGCTCTGTAAATATTTGTTTTGTCTAGTATTTTAGTTATTTTAATTTTAGTTTGCAAATGTCACTTTTATTCAACAGTCATTAAACAATTTATCTTTCACAACACTTGGTGTTTGTTATTTAAAGTACAGTAAGAATTTTATTAGCAAAATTAATCAAACGTCAACTGAAGCTGGGTACTTTGTCATCGATTAAAATTTTGACAGCTAGGTTCCTGTCGAACCACAACTAGAGGCTCCATACACGCTGAGTTCCATGCGTGCTAAAGTTTCCTTGTACGTACACTCAGTGCAGTTAAGTAAGAGAGTTATCCTGTTTGTCGCAGTGACAGTTGTTGTTAGCTGTTTATAGGAAGCGAATAACACCGCATAATTAAAATGGCGTCCAACTGAAGGGCTGTTAAATCACACGTCAGCATCGAATAATTAGCGTCTAACATAGCAATATGTAAAAAGGTTATCAGTTAATAAAACTAAACTAAACATCCCAAGTTCTCAGAACTTAGTGTGAAAAACACAAAACGAGCTGCCTTTAGACCATCAGGCATAAGTGGCACACTTGTGGCCAAAGTCACAATTATTGCTACAGATATAGAGAACACAACGCAGTAGTATCGTTCGTTATCAGCCTTTTTCCGTCCACTGCTGGACATTAGCCTCTCCATATTATGGAAGTTTGGTTTGGCCATAACTCATCACGCTGGCCAGACGGGTTGGTGAGTAGTCCGCAGATCGATTTTGGACTATAGTTGTTTTACATCCGGTAGCAGCTTGCTAGGCTAGCATTCAGATGTGCCTGTAGCCCTGTTTTTTGTTAACGGTGGCAATTCGTCAACTCAGGGGGACCGCCGGCTTAACGTGCCCTCCGAGGCACGTAGACTTGGTCATAAGAAAGTTTAACTCTCCCCGGATTTGAACCTGGTACCCCGCGTTCGCATCTAACTGCGTTAGCTGCAAGGCAATGACCGTCTCTTAACGCAGTAGTATACTGCAACTTATTTGTACAATTTAGCTTAGAAAATCATCAAAACAGTATTTTAGAAAACAAAAATGGTGCAGTAATTCATAAATTTTGTTTAGATGAAGCTGTGTTAGATACATTTTTGCCAAATAAAAAATCCTTTTTAAAATGCTATTATATTTATTGAACAAAATGGAGAATAAAATGTATACGACTTACAATCTAGACTGAGGAAAGTGCATGAGGTCAAAGCCGCATCTTTCCCATGTCAAATAAGCTTATTCGAACATCACCTCATTTACAAGAAAGCTGAGGTATTACTTTTATTATAATACATAAATGACGTAAACTTAACTTGTTATTATGTGGAAAAATAGCAAATTATACAATAATTGCTGATCATAATGGACAAATCTTGCATTAACTCCAGCATAATCACTGCTTTTAATCACAGTACGTGACATTTGAGATATTTCTCAGCAGTATTTTTGGATGTGAGTCAGGCCTTCGACAAGGTTTGACATGAGGGGTTGTTATACGAACTAAAGATGAGTCTGCCATATCATTACTGTCAAGTCTTGAAGTCATACCTGCAAAGTATGTATATATTTTTTAGTGAAGCATGGAAAGGAACACACCAATATTTCTCCAATCCACTCAGGCGTGCCTCAAGGCAGTGTTCTCGGGCCAATACTTTATTTGATGTATACTGCTGACCTACCAACTAATGGGTACGGTGGCAACTTTTGCAGATGACACAGCTGTACTTGCAGCTCATATTGATCCAACAATTGCTTCTAAAATTCTGAAAACCTCCAAACGCACCTGCAAAACATTGAATTTTGGCTTGGAATGCGGAATATAAAGGTAAATGAGGCCAAGTCCTCGCATGTTACATTCAACGAGGAGAGACACCCTTAATAACTGCACCTTGCCTCAAATGGATGAAGCAAAGTATCTAGGTATGCACCTGGACAGAAAGCTGAATTGGCGAATATTCACTAAACGAAAACAGCTGGGAATGAAGATGAGACAACTGTACTGGCTACTGGGGAGAAATTCACAAAATGTCGTTAGCCAACAAACTGCTTATATTTTATAAAGTTGTAATAAAACGCATTTGGACCTACGCCATTATTTTTTCGGTAAATATTTGAATATTTGAATATTTGAATATTCTCTGAATTATTTCAGAGAAAATTGGTCGTACGATGCTGATCTTTTTTTAAGAATGTGTGAAAAAGTGTAGATTATCGATTACTATACGTGAAATTTAGAATTACTAAGAATTCAAAAAGATATTTCGCAAAAACATAACCTAAAAAACGTTACGATATTCATTCGATATTTATGAGATTATAAAGTGACTACAAATATTTCTTTCTTAAAGTATATGATAGTACCATCCTTTGCGAAGAATTTAAGCCCACGTTTGGTTTTCTAGGTCTAGGCCATTCCGATCGTGGGGAATGGCCGATTTACCAAAAGGTTTTTTTTAGTAATTGTGCTATAAATCGCGTATTTTTCATTTTTCTGAAATTTTTCAAAAAAGCTCTTCTTCCACTCGACAGATGCAACTTTATACCCGAATAAAAAATAATTTAATGCAAAATTGTGAAAAACACAGCGAAAACAAAAATGGCGATTTTTGACGGTATTTTTCGATTTTCTCGGAAAATAAATAACGAATTTTTATTCTTCTAGTCCCATTCGATAGGGTTTTTCATTACCTACAACTTTCTAATTTAACTTTCTTTTGTAGGATGCTTCATTTATTCTTAAATCGCAAAAAAATGCTTTTTCGACTTTCTTTAATTTTTTAGGTTATGTTCTACATCAGCTAGAGCGATGCAAAAAACGCTATCCTTCTTAGAATTTTTTCTTCTACACGACCCCATTTTTTCCTACCGGGTAGTCTAATTTTCGACTTTATCATTATGTCGTTTCATAGAATTACTGGACTAAAAGCAATACGGAGAATTATCGGAAAGACGTGGGTCTTTCACTACACTTAGTGGTGGTAATGGAGGCCCAACTGGAAGCCTATAGGCTAACCATAAATGATCAGGGGGTGATGACTCCAAGGGGAGCATAGCACATCATGATCTTCAAATCAATGAAGAATTCAAACATGCTATGCTTACAATCAGACAGAATCCGCACTGTCAGGGACTTCCAAAAACCTTTTAGAGTAGAAATACTTAAAGGGAAGAGGTAAGCACCAAGCAGTAGTTGGGGGCTCGATTTGATACCATCTGGTATACGGATGAATCCGAAACGCATATAAGAACTGCAGCGGGAGTTGGGGATGACAGAATAGGGGTTGCTATCAGCATAAACCTGGGCTGCTACACAACTGTCCTCCAGGCGGAAATCATCGCCATAATGGTCTGTGCAGAGGAGATAATGGGGAGGGTCTATGTAAATAGGCGGATCTGCATCATGTCTGACAGCCAAGCAGTACTCAGGGCCCTGGGTCGCGATTCTGAACTCGCTCCACTCCAAGCGAGCGCTCCACGAAAGTGAGTGGTTTGATTGCGATTGGAGTGGTGATTTTGTATTCTCATGTACCGCTCCACTCGTGTTCTTAAAAATGGAGGGATAAAATGTGGCAACATTTACATGGTTACATAATATTATGTAACCTATCAAGGCTGATGCTGTCCAATTTAAAAGTTTTTCTGACATTTTCTGAGTTCCGGATTGTTTTTACCAAATCGAAATGAGAATTACCGAAAAACAGAAGTCTACGTTAGTAGAAATTATGAGGGAAAAGCCCAAAAAAATTGTTTTCAGAAAATATAAATTATTATTTATTTATTTATAAATTATATTATCATACATTTTACTTATTAAATTATCCTTCGCCTTGTCAGGTAACCCACAATCCTGTTTCTTTGGTGTCGCCCTGCCGTTAGATCAGCGTTATTTTGTTGATTTGGTACGTTTGCATGTTCGTTTTCCAAGATCAACATTTTCAGCTTCGCTTTCATCAAAATCCCCACTTTCGAACCCACCATTAAAATCCATGCAAATATTATGTAGTATATAGCATGTAGACCACGGTGTGGAGTGATGTGATCGCTGGTTGAGTTACGGAGCGAAAATTCTGAGTTCAAATCGCGGACTTGGCAGAGTTTCTTAGCCCGGCCTTCCGGTGGACATCCACACGCTGTGGTTCAAAGTTATAGTAAAAAGAGTAGCAAAAGAGGATTAATCCACCTCGTGAAATGGATTGTAAAGACTTCAATAGAAGTGGCAATATTCCGACAGGAATGGAAAAGACCTTGATTGATTGATACAACATCTTATAATTATTTTGCATGCTGTTTGTGGATAATAGTGGAGTACTCGATGCTTTAACAAACAACGGAATCTCATCTTTAATATTCCATTGCAACGTTCTATAATAGAACGAATCTTCTTATGTTGCTTGTTATATTCAGCTTCTGGAATTTCAGCATCTGGTTCGGAGGTAAAGGGGGTGAGAAGCCAGGATCTCAAAAAAATAATGTAATAATTAAAGTGTTTTCTTGACAGCTTCTCTTAGGTAGGGTCTAACAATTTCAAAAATATAATGAAACATTTCTTTTGTCAAACGGAATCTCTTCCGAAATTTTTCATTGCTTATAATGCAAAGGGATTTCCCAAATTTATTTCATTCTCAGCTTCAACCTCTTCTCCCTCTTCATCTTCAAAATCTTGCAGGATATTTAAATATAGGTACTAACTCATCCATATTTAGGAAAACACAACGCAGTTCACAATTTCACAATGTAAGTAACATTAAAGCTGTTAGTAACAAAAACTGCCGCAAAAGTGAGTGATAACAGCGCAACGCGAGTGCCTCTCCACCACTCCTCTTGAAAAGGTAGCTATGTAATATTTGATGAGCGGTTGAGAATACGAATGCCTACGATTTTCGTTCCACTCCCTTTATATGACAGCCATATGACAGTTATATCGCTCCGCTCCTCTAAAAGGGGGGACCTCAGAATACCGGCCCTGGAAGCGGTAGAAATACAATACAGGGCCGTGAAGCAATACCTCAAAGCACTGGGTGGACTGGCACAACGCAACAGCGTAATGCTGAGGTGGGTTCCGGCTCACACAGGCATAAGGGGAATCGTACTTGCAGACTTCCTAGCAAGGAAAGCTGCAAGACAGCATCTAGTAGGTCCAGAACCAACGTGCGGGTTAGCTTATCTGACAGCAAAAGGGACAATTAAAGAGCTACTAAGAAATAAACACCTTGAATGCTGCGAAGTCATCCAGGGACTCAGGCAGTCGCGGATGTTCATGGAGGGCCCTTCCAGTGGACAGAGGTAAAAGGAAATCCTCCAGCTGAGCAGAGCTCGGTTGAGAAAGATGGTAGGACTGTTTACCGGACACTGATGTCTTAACAGGCACCTTAACACATGTGTGTCTTAAAAGATTCTGCATGTAGACTATGTCGGATGGAGGACGAAACTCTGCACCACATACTTCACTGCACCATACATACTGCACCATATCACCTTCACCCTCAGAAGAAGAGCCTGCCCAAGTGTAACCTTATATGGAAAAATCCTCCCTGAACAAGAATCTGTAAAGTACTTAGGATTCCACCTCGATAATAGACTAACGTGGGCCAAGCATATTTGGTGCAAACGCCTACAGCTTGGACTAGTACATAGGAAAATGTACTGGCTCATGGGCCATAAATCGCCTCTGTCCATAGAAAACAAAGTACTACTCTACAAAACCATTTTAAAACCCATATGGACATATGGCATACAGCTGTGGGGTGCTGCCTGCGATTCCAGCATTGCTAGAATCCAACGCTTCCAAAATAAGGTGCTGCGTAGCATCTGTAATGCCCCATGGTACGTCACTAATCATAATATTGCTTCTGATTTACAGATTGACAGCATAAAAGAGGTAATAACATCTCTGAGTAAAAAGTACCAACTAAGACTAAGTGATCATCCCAACGTTCTAGTGTGCGACCTACTCCTTGGACTCCAGACTAGGAGATTGAAGAGGTATGACCCGACGGACCTGCCCAGGAGAACCTGAGCGTCGCGTTGCCATCTCTGTTATGTATTGGATTATGTAATAATTACTAAAGGAGGCTTGCCAGTGGGCTGGCTCTCCACTATGCCATGTATTTAATCAAGTCAAACAATGTTGCTTATCGTCTACGGACGGATTGTAATCACTCATGGAGTCAATAAAAAAAAACATACTTCGTTTATGCACAATACTAGTGCTAAATAGGCTAAAACATCTTGATTGTCTCTATGCGACTCTCAGAAAGATTAATCAAGTTCCCATAAGTCAAATCCTCAACTTTGTAGAGTAGACGGAAATCCATTGGACTAAAACTTGTAACGCGGAGTACAATAAGCCACGAGCTTCAGTGCAAGTGGTTTTAAAAAGCACAACCCGTTCAGCAATAATAGTAATAATAATAATAAATATAATAATATTTTGGCCTCTAAAATTGAAAACCACTGTAAGACAAATGACGTTATGTTTATGGAACAAAAAGGCTGTGCTAAAGGTTCACAAGGATGTCGAGAATTGCTAATTGTCGACACAATAAATTACAAAGCGAGCAAAAGACAACAAAAGAAATTTGCACAGGTGCTATATCGATTGTAAAAAGGCTTATTATTCTGTTCCTCACGATTGGCTTATCGATATATTAATAATTTACAAAATTGAACTCCAAAATTATAAGATTACTATCTTCAATGATGTCGATGTGGAATACACTTGTCTTAAATAATAGAACCAAACTGGAATCAATTAAAATCAATCGGGGAATTTTTCAAGGAGATTCATGGAGTGAACTTTGCTTTTGTTTGGCTATAAATCCACTTTCGACATTATTGAATGATTCTACATCAGGATTTAGGCTTAATTTTCGAAACAATATTGTACCATAACGCATTTGCTTTACATGGACGACTTAAAATTATACTACAGAACAGAAGATCAGCTTCAAAACTTAACAGAATGTACAAAATTATTCAGTCATGATATTTTTATGGAATTTAGTTTTTACAATTGTGCAAAAATTAATATAACATCGGGTACTCCAATCGCAAATCCAGATATTTTGAATGAAATTCCTCAACTGCTACCGAATAAGTGTTATAAATATTCCAGATGGATCTTCTCATAAAAAATTTTAAAATTAACGAAGTTGTAAAAGTAACCTTGACTGAAATAAACCCTAAAAAATCACCAGGATTTGATTTAATTAATGGCCTAGTGATAAGACAAATAACACCTAAATGTTTGAAGCTTCTGACATTTATCTACAACGCCATCTTAAGGTTAAAATACTTTCCTAGCCAATGGAAGGTGGCTCAAATTATCCTTCTACTTAAGCCTGGAAAAAAAACAGATGAAGTAGGATCGTATCGACCTATAAGCTTGCTACCAACATTGTCAAAAATTTTTGAAAAATTATTTCTAAAACGACTTAATCCAATCATGCAAGAAAGAACCCTCATTCCAAATCACCAGTTTGGTTTTAGAAATCAGCATGGCACCATGGAACAGGTGCACAGAATTACAAAACAAATTAGCGACGATTTAGAGTGCAAAAGATATTGCTCAGCAGCATTTTTGGATGTGAGTCAGGCCTTCGACAAGGTGTGGCATGAGGGGTTGCTATACAAACTAAATATGAGTCTGCCATATCATTACCATCAAGTCTTGAAGTCATACCTGCAAAGTAGATATTTTTTAGTGAAGCATGGAGAACACACCTATCTTTTTCCAATCCACTCAGGCGTGCCTCAAGGCAGTGTTCTCGGGCCAATACTTTATTTGCTGTATACTGCTGACCTACCAACTACTGGGTTAACTACACTGGCAACTTTTGCAGATGACACAGCTGTACTTGCAGCTCACATTGATCCGGCAATTGCTTATAAAAACCTCCAAACGCACCTGCAAAAGATTGAATTTTGGCTTGGAATGTGGAAAATAAAGGTAAATGAGGCCAAGTCCTCGCATGTCACATTTACAACGAGGAGATACACCTGTCCGCCTGTAACCCTTAATAACTGCATCTTGCCTCAAATGGATGAAGCAAAATATCTAGGTATGCACCTGGACAGAAAACTGAATTGGCACAAAACGCAAACAGCTGGGAATGAAGCTGAGACAACTGTACTGGCTACTGGGGAGACATTCTAAATTTCAAAAACAGAAATTTAAATTGTGAACAAAAGAGTGATTTAGACATAAATTGGAAAAATAAAGTGCTTCATGGTAAACATCCCACAATTTTAGACTCCATTGGAATTGATAAGGAGATGTCAGTAGAATGGCTTAAGAGATTAGTGTTACATTTAGAAACCGAGGGATTCATGTGTGCTATTCAAGATGGAGTTATTGCAACTAATAACTACAAAAAGCACATCATGAATCTGGGGGTTTCAGATCACTGTAGAAAATGTAACTTCCTCAACGAAACAATCGAACACATAATAGCCGGTTGTTCGTACATGGCTCCTACTGACTACCTCCAAAGACACAACCAAGTTTGCAAGATACTACATCAGCAAATTACAAAGAAAGTTGGCTTATTAAGTTATTTTAAGCCATATTATGACTATATTCCTGACCTGTTCTTGAAAACGAATTCTCCCTTTTATACTGCGACAGATTAGTATTAACAGACAGTGAAATTAGTCATAATAGACCTGACATTGTTTCAATAAGCCGACGAGACCTAAATGCAGTCATCATTAACGTTGCTGTACCTCTGTCAAAAAATGTGTTAAATACCGAAAAAGAAAAAATTCGCAAATATGAGGCATTAGCGATGGAAATGATGAGTGTATGGAGTCTAACCAAAATTTCTATAATACCGATAGTAATATCAGCTACTGGTGTGGTATCTTTCAAATTTAAAACCCATCTGTCCCATTTAGACCTCTCTTCAAAATTATTCCCTGAGATGCAAAAAGCAGTCATTTTAGAAACTTGCCACATTGTTAGAAAATTTTTAAATGCTATCACGTAAAATGAAATGCCGAAACTTATAAAATATTTAATTTATTTTTAACCATATAAATTTAATGTGCTTATTTAAGATTTCTAAAAAAAATATGCGACACACAATAAAATATAGAATGGTTGGAGAGAAATCCCCCATTCTATATTATTATTCCACAATGTAAAATTTGTGAGGTTTTCAATAAACAAGAATAATAAGACTTGATTATATAAATTAATTATAAAGAGGAATGATGGAGTTGGATAAACGGAAATTCGAAACAAAAAGCGCAATGCAATTGAATTTTGAATTAAGTAGCAAACATAAATTATTGTTTATTATATCAATACATATAGGTAATATAAAGTTTCATCAGTATTTAATGGTAAAAGTCGTTTGATTTTATTGATTTCATTATTTTTATCAAATAAAACGTTACGGTTCTTTTTTATAGCCCAGTGTACACTAATATAAAGTAGTATATAAGGATACATATTTAACCATCGGAATTAGTAAACCAAAATGATTTTTTCAAACAGTGGTTTTCTTTTAGTTGCATCAGCAGTTGTTTTGATCTGGACTCCTCTAAGCGGTATGTAAATAAAAACTTCATTCAAAAATAATTTAGTTTAATTTTTATACAATTTTGTTTTCCTAAGAGAGGCCTAATAGAGATAGTCTGAAACTACATCGCACTCTCTTATACTCGTGGCTCAAGATAGGCGAATCAACCTTTACTAATGGCGCGGATTTTTCCTAAACCATAAAAAGTATTCAGATTTTCTATGGTTTGAAATCATAGCTACCATTCAGCGGTAAAGAAAATTCAAGCTATTTCCTTGAATACTTTACAAAATAAATAGCGATATAGAAGCATACCGCATATGTCTTGATCCTGGGTCAGCTCTTGATCCAGGATCAGCTAATCCCCGAGTTAACCCTCTTTTGTGCAATTGGGCATTACTTTTTCGACCTCTTTTATTCGCTCAAATGGCTGATATTATAATTTTGGTAAAATTTACAAGCTATTTTACCTAATAATGGAGGTCGAAAAAGTTAGAATTTAATAAACGCCGCAATGCCTGAATATTTTGTATTATTGTTATATAGTAATATTAACACAAATCATTATTTTACTAGAAAGGCTGTGCATAAAGTTGCATTTAAAAAAATTTTGCTTTTCCTCGTTGGCTAACTATTACTTTTAGGACGAGGATCACCAAAGTCAGTTAGTTTATCCTCCTGATAAATAGTTGTATATAATTGTTATCGTGTTGGTGTGACTTAGAATAAATTTGACGTTTAATTTCCAAAACGCCATCTGTCATCTGTAGAACTGAAAGTTAGCGTAGAATCTCGTGTGAATTAGAAAATAATTTACTTTGAGCTTACTGTTTAACTGTTTTGTGCGTGATTTATATTAAATTCGAATTCGAAACAGATGGTGTTTGGAAATTAAACGTCAAATTTATTCAAAGTCCCACTTACACGACAACAATTATATCCAACTATTTAGCAGGTGGATAAATTAACTGACTTTGGTGATCCTCGTCCTAACACTGCATTGTACGTTGTACTTGTTGTTTTATGCTCTATAGTTTCTTGTCTTCGAGGAACTTCAAAATTCTGTTATAAATTACTTTTCCAAGAATTTTTGATGTAGAGTGGAGTAAACTGATCGGTCTATAATTTACTATTTATTTTTAGGATCTCCTTTTTTAAAGTTTGGTATAATTTTAGTCACCTTCAATGCATCTGGAAATATTCCAGTTTTCATGGTTTTATTTATAAGGTGATCATAGATTCTATTATAGATGGGATTCTATCTGGTCCACAGCTTTTTATTTTTTAAATTATTAATTATATTTCCAATTTCAATTGCAGGACCATTTTAGTTTCTTCTTTGAGTATCGGCAGAAAAAATACTGTTCACAGTTGATTTGGGGAATTTCTTTGCAACTGCTTCAGCAGCGCTTAATATAAATTGCTGCCTTCAGCGTAATTTTAATAAAAAGAAATTTAGAAATTTTTATTAAATAAAGGAGAATCTGCGATCATCGTAACAAAATATTTTACTAAAATGCTTCGCCGAGTGTTCTACATTTCGATCACTTTAGTTTTACCAATCTGAATGTTGGCTTCTACTATTATATTCCACATTGTCGCTGATTTTTGATTTATTGTAGAATTTCGTTATTCATTCGTTATTGTATTCCTTTCAATCTTTATGTAACATTTCATTATAAATTTTCTGTTGTGTTTTTAGAAAACCTGCTTCAATAATTAAAGTTGGTGGTTAAATTATCAAGATAGAATAATAAATTTGAATAATTTATTTAAAATTTTAGAAGTATGTTGCTAATTCACATACAATTTTGCATACCTACATTATTTTTAACCTTTTCTTTGATAGGAAACAAAAATTTTAATACATATCCGGACTTTCAGTGTTTTCAGTATTTAATCTGAATTTGTTTTTATTTATGTACATTGAATAATTTCATCATCTTTTAAATTTATATACAGTGACCCGCAATTGTATCCGGACAACTAATTAAAATTGTTTTAATTTGACTTTTTGAAGTTATTTAAAAAGAATATAGCTATATCAACTTATCATTTTATAAAATATTCCTTAGGGTGCACCGGTAATAAAAAAAAGTATGAAAAAATTCAATCACAAACAGAATTAGCAAGGGTTTAATCATGCTATAGTTGCAATGCTACTTAAATTATCACTACAAAAGAAATCGGACAAGTTACAATTATTGTATTGTATGAACTAACTTGCTCGGTTCAAGTTAGTGCAAATGAACTGTGTTCGTTTGGCTGGTCAGTTCATGCCGAACATGAACTTCTTGTTCGACCTCCATAGGAGGAGTAGGCAGTGCAAGTTAGAACATTATCTAACTTTTGTGGTGGGAGTATTTTGATCTCGAAAGATAACCCAGTTCAAGTTAGTTCATGTTAAAATGCATTTGCAGCAACCTTGTAATTATCAAAGATAACATTAACCCTACAGAGCACACGTGAAAAAAATCCCACCATTGAATACGTGAGGCTTATCAGGCCCATACTTTAACAGGCCTTCTTTTCATAGTTTGAGAATTTTTCAAAAATTTTTTATATAGAAATCGATAATTGACATTTAGAAACGGAAAATATTTATTAATATTTGTGATAAAGTAACTACAAATTAATACAAATGGCATTATTACGTAACATGCGCAAAACTGACATTTTTTTTATTTTAGGTTTAAAAAGACACTTTAAATTTTCAAAATTAAAATTTTTCGGCACAATTATCACAAACGAAGTTGGAATACTCCATACAAATACATGTGTACCATATTTTACAATAATAGCGACTTTTGGGCCTCTTACAAAAAGAGCAATATTTTCGCTGATTTTGTGCCGTGATTTTGTGTTTGTGCTTGTTCAAAACAATCAGAATCAGCCTGAGTCATCATCATCGTCTAAATCCTCATTATCTGCAGGGACTTCTTCAAAAAATTTTGTTAATCTTTCGATTTCCTTTTCGTATTCACACATTACTGAAAATCGCGAAAGAAATACGAACTACATTTTTAGAGTAATCTTTATGATGTTCCTTACCTTCAAAAAGACTTGAAAAACAATAACTAATAATTAAAATAGTAAAGTAAATAATAATGCACTTCGTTTAAATCTAAAACATTAATAAAAAAACATTTAATGATCATTTATATGCATAATAAAGAAACGCCCACTCAGTTAAAATAAGTAACGCGAGTAAACACGTGAGGCTTATCAGGCCTTTTTGCTGTTTGATGCGAAATATAATACACTTGTGATAATTTTTTTATAGTTTTTATTATATAATCTTACACATCAAATCAAGGTAGGAAGGTACATTGAGTTTCATATATCTAATTAAAAGAATATGCAAGGTACAACAAAAATAAAACAGCGTAGGCCTGTCAGGCCTCACGTGTGTTCTGTAGGGTTAATGCTTAGTTTTAATAGCGTAATTTAATATTTAGCACAATGGAGCTTAAAAACACCAAATGCGCAAGTTTTGATTTGACAATTAGCAATTTTTCATTATCGAAAGCTACATCGCATCAGGAAATTTGGAAGTTGCTCAATATAGACAATAATACTGATGCCGCACATATTATTATGCATTTTAAGGAAGAAGGTCGAATCGATTTCAAAAAGAAAAGTTACCAACCACGTAAATTAACTTATACATTAAGGATAAATTTTCGTCCATTTTTTAAATTAATTTATTTTTCTTTTTTTCAGGTAGTGGACTATTAATAATTATTAGATTGTATTACTGTTTCGCTAATATATTTCTAGCTTCATTATATTTTATTTTATGAACTTTGTACTCCCTGATGAAGCTAGAAATATATTAGCGAAACGTTGGAGTAATACAATCTAATAATTATTAATAGTCCACTACCTGAAAAAAAGAAAAATAAATAACTTATACACTTAAAGACCTTAGTTAGTGCGTTAAAATTTAAATCTAAAGGGCTAAACGAACTAGGGGACGAGTGTGCCTTTGGATACAAACAGCAAATTTTTTAATAAAAAAGGTACAATAGTCAGATGGTTTTAAATAACTTCAAAAGGATAATATTACTTTATAACTTTTTAAAATAACCTAAATAATTTACTATTTTTACACACAATACGATCAACTTTCCACTTAGGCCCTTCGTCCACCGGACCGATACGATTGCGATACGATAACGATGCGATATTCAAAAAAGTTACTTGTTAATCGTCGCGGTATCACTTTCTTGTCGGACACATGCTTTTTAATATAAACTCGTACACCGATAAGATAACGTTGCGACATATAAGCAACTTGCAAACGACTTATCGTCTGGCGATTCGCTGTGCAGGCTCTTCGTTCACCGGACCGATACGATAACGATGCGATATTCAAAAATGTCACTTGTTAGGCCCTTCGTCCACCGGACCGATACGATTGCGATACGATAACGATGCGATATTAAAAAATGTCACTTGTTAATCGTCGCGATATCACTTTCTTGTCGGACACATGCTTTTTAATATAAACTCGTACACCGATAAGATAACGTTGCGACATATAAGCAACTTGCAAACGACTTATCGTCTGGCGATTCGCTGTGTCAGTTTCTTTGCGATATTTTAGTATTTATCGCAGACAAGAGTGGTGGTTGTGCTTTGTAAACCATGGCTCCTATAAATAAAAGCGAACAGCAATTTTCTTTAAAGCTCGGGGAAGCTGTGGAAAAATACCCCTGTTTGTACAATTATAAGCTACAGGAATACTCTAGAAGGGACGTGGTTGAGCAAACATAGGCAGTAGAGAAGAATGCGGGACTACTTTTTCTTGTCCCGTCCCGCCCCACAGAGCCGCTTCGTCCTGTAGTCCCGCCCTGTCCTGCAAATTTGTTTATAGGGGTGCTGCTATAGTATGCGATCTAAAAAAATTATATACCGTAACATGCTACAACTTGGGACACTATCACAACTTGGGACAGTTTGCACACTATTCAGAAACCTCAATCTGGCAAAGTTGTATCTAGGTTTTTTGATTCAACGTGCGTAATAATTGTTGATTATGCGTATTTCAGAGGTCCTTGATTAAGTCACGTGTGATCATTTGAGAAGAATGCATCGGTGTGTTGAAAAATGTTATTGAAAAATATTACGTAAATTTTATACCTTGGAAAACTTCTGGTGGGGCGGTGTGGCTGTAAATTGTTGTAAGTTCATATTTTGAATCTTTATAGCAAATGTTATTGTTAATTGAATGGTTTAACTAGAACTTTTATATTTTAAACCCCTTTTTTTATTAATTTGTTTTTAAAAAAAAACTCCCTGCGTTTACAACTTGGGACACCTATCATCTGATGTAAATGTTGTGATGTAAAAGTGTGTTCTTATCAAATAGGAAGATATCAGTTGGTTGACATCGACTAGATTATTTTTAAAGTATTTTAAAACATTTTAAAGGGTTTTAAGGATTTTTTACGTAACTTTTAGAGGAGTGCCCGATTTTACATATATCTAAGAAATGCAGGTCGTATTAGTGACTTTTAGATCATGGATACTTTTTTTATATGCTACTATGTAGTTTCTCCCTTTTTTAAAAAGAATATACTTGTTCCATGTTGTGAACGGCTCAAACAATTTGATTTCTTTGAATATTTCAATAACTCTCCCAAGTTGTAACACTCGTGAGGTAACTTGGGACACCTAGTTTTAAAAAAAAGGGCTGACATATGCAATATTTTCAAAATGTCAGAACGTATCGTTAAAGTACTCAAAGAGACCGAAAAAATGGCTATCTCCGATAACTGAAGGGAAGAGTACAAAAAGAATGGCACATCGTTGAATGTCAAAAGTGTCCCAAGTTGTAGCATGTTTTACGGTAATCATAATTCATAAATAATAATTTATGGTAGACCGCACACTATAGCGGCACCCAATTGAAATCCCGTCCCGCGCGGGACTCAATTGCGGGACGGGATTTCTTCCGTCCCGCATTTTTCTCTAATGGGCAGAGGTTGCGGCTGAAGTAGACGAAACAGCTATGTAATTTAATAACTTTTTACTACAGTATTATTGATACAACATATTATTATTATTTTATTCATGTAAACAATATTACCATTGCCAAGGCAATGCCACTAACGGTTTTAGAAAATAAAATGACAAGTAATCCCTTAAAAGTTTTTTTCCCACTCGTTTTCTATGATGGAGGTACCAGTACGCAGCGACACCATCATCCGCATCTGAAGACATCATGAAAGGTACTGAACATAAATATCGTCGCGATTCTGTCGCGATATCATTTTGATGAACGTAATTAAATTAATCACTTGGCAACTTATCGCTTACGATTTTTAAAAATCGCGTCGTTATCGTATCGCAATCGTATCGGTCCGGTGGACGAAGGGCCTTTACAGTAGTAGTATAATTGTATAAATTAAGTTAAAAATCTTACACCTTCAAGAGGATGAACTATAGACATGTGTTTTTAGACTCTTCAAGTATCGGACGAAAGCTCAAAAACTTTTGTACAAATGAACTTGTAAAATATAGAGAGTCAATAGCATAGCAGTATTCGATGTGCGTGAAGTTAGCACTGCCATTTTCGAAAATCGTAAATTTTTTTATTGTGCTGAGTTGTGCCCGGTGTGTGCCGCGTTGTGCCGTATTTTTTTTTTTTTAATTTTTTATTTTTCGGATTTTATGGACATAGCCGATTTTTAGGGTAGAAGTTAGCACTGCCATTTTCGATAATCCTAAAAAATTTTAGTGTGCTGAATTGTGCTCGTGGTGTGCCGGAGTGTGCCGTAAATCATAAAATTTTATTTTGAAAAATAAGACTTTTATGGCCCAAAAACGAAAATCGAAAGCGAAGTTAGCACTGCCATTTTCGACAATCCCAAAAATTTTTAGTGTGCTGGATTGTGCTCGTGGTGTGCCGGAGTGTGCCGTAAATAATAAAATTTTATTTTGAAAAATAAGACTTTTATGGCCCAAAAACGAAAATCGAAAACGAAGTTAGCACTGCCATTTTCGACAATCCCAAATTTTTTTAGTGTGCTGGATTGTGCTCGTGGTGTGCCGAAGTGTGCCGTAAATCATAAAATTTTATTTTGACAAATAAAATAAAATAAATTTATAAAATAAATAAATAAAATAAAATAACGCGCATGAATGGATTAACGAGATTCTTACTGTCCCAATCTACTTTCTGGCGAAACTACAACCAAGGGAACGGACTTTGGAAAGTAAGTGGGGAAAGAAGACCCTGTTGAGCTTGACTCTAGTATGGCATTATAAGGATACATGAGAAGTGTAGCATAAGTGTGCCGTAAATCACGTGCATGAAAATTTCGCGCTGGCCCCCCTTTTTTGAAAATGCAACTTTTTCTAATTGTTCTCAGTTGTTCTCAATTTGTTCTTAATGTTCTTAAAAAAATTTTTTGATTTTGTAAAAAAAAAAATTAACCGCGAAAAACGCGAAACAAGATTTAGCGCTGGCCCCCCTTTTTTCGAAATTGCAACTTTTTTTAATTGTTGTCGATTGTTCTCAATTTGTTCTTAATGTTCTTGAAGCAATTTTTTAATTTCGCAAAAAAATAAACGCGGAAAGTGTTAAATAAGATTTTGCACTATAGCTTTGCTTGTTATATTTCGCTTGTTGTAATTTTTGTTGTAAATGTTTTGCATTTTATTGTATTGTATATTGAAATGATAACTAGTTGTAATTGTATGGAAGTGGTAATAAATATTTTTTATTTAACACCACTATAATTAAATAAATAAATAAATACCACGGCGTGGAGTGATGTGATCGCTGGTTGAGTTACGGAGCGGAAATTGTGGGTTCAATCGTAGACTTCGCAGATTTTCTTAGCCCGGCCTTCCGGTGGACATCCACACGCTGTGGTGAAAAGTTGTAGTAAAAAGAGTAGCAAAATTAGTTGCTATTCTTGCCCTCCCCCTTCAAAATTTTTTTTCAAGATTTCTTTTTAAGCCCCCCCCCCCAAAAAAACTTTTGACCCATGCCAGTCATAGGGCGAAAAAAACCTGTGTGAAAACAGCGACTAAAGTCAGCGACAAATTTTTCCGAAAACGCCCGAAGTTGAGCTCATAAATAAGGACAGTTGCATTTTCTGCGCATGCGCACAAAGAATTTAATAATTTTAAAAACAAAAAGTTTAATAATTTATTAAACATTATTTTTGAAGCAATCCACTGTTACAAGAAAAATTGAGCATACAGTAACATATTAATATAGTCGGCATGAAATTTAGAATTTATTAATAAAACAAGTAAATTCTTAACAGGAGTAAGAAATTTATATCTCAAAAACTGGACATACTCTCACTTTTAAATTTATACCATAGGTACATACCCTTATGGGCTACCTACCCTATAAATTTCATCCATTTGCAAAGGGGCCGCGGGGGTAGCAACTAAAAAGATATGAAAAATCGCAAAAATTTTGAGAACACAAAAAAATTAATTTCTCAAAAACTGTACATACTCTCACTTTTAAATTTATACCACAAGTACATACCCTTATGGGCTACCTACTCTATAAATTTCATCCATTTGCAAAGGGGCCGCGGGGGTAGCAACTAAAAAGATATGAAACATCGCAAAAATTTTGAGAACACAAAAAAATTAATTTCTCAAAAACTGGACATACTCTCACTTTTAAATTTAAACCATAGGTACATACCCTTATGGGCTACCTACCCTATAAATTTCATCCATTTGCAAAGGGGCCGCGGGGGTAGCAACTAAAAAGATATGAAAAATCGCAAAAATTTTGAGAACACAAAAAAATTAATTTCTCAAAAACTGTACATACTCTCACTTTTAAATTTATACCACAAGTACATACCCTTATGGGCTACCTACTCTATAAATTTCATCCATTTGCAAAGGGGCCGCGGGGGTAGCAACTAAAAAGATATGAAACATCGCAAAAATTTTGAGAACACAAAAAAATTAATTTCTCAAAAACTGGACATACTCTCACTTTTAAATTTATACCATAGGTACATACCCTTATGGGCTACCTACCCTATAAATTTCATCCATTTGCAAAGGGGCCGCGGGGGTAGCAACTAAAAAGATATGAAAAATCGCAAAAATTTTGAGAACACAAAAAAATTAATTTCTCAAAAACTGTACATACTCTCACTTTTAAATTTATACCACAAGTACATACCCTTATGGGCTACCTACTCTATAAATTTCATCCATTTGCAAAGGGGCCGCGGGGGTAGCAACTAAAAAGATATGAAACATCGCAAAAATTTTGAGAACACAAAAAAATTAATTTCTCAAAAACTGGACATACTCTCACTTTTAAATTTATACCATAGGTACATACCCTTATGGGCTACCTACCCTATAAATTTCATCCATTTGCAAAGGGGCTGCGGGGGTAGCAACTAAAAAGATATGAAAAATCGCAAAAATTTTGAGAACACAAAAAAATTAATTTCTGAAAAACTGTACATACTCTCACTTTTAAATTTATACCACAAGTACATACCCTTATGGGCTACCTACTCTATAAATTTCATCCATTTGCAAAGGGGCCGCGGGGGTAGCAACTAAAAAGATATGAAAAATCGCAAAAATTTTGAGAACACAAAAAAATTAATTTCTCAAAAACTGGACATACTCTCACTTTTAAATTTATACCATAGGTACATACCCTTATGGGCTACCTACCCTATAAATTTCATCCATTTGCAAAGGGGCCGCGGGGGTAGCAACTAAAAAGATATGAAAAATCGCAAAAATTTTGAGAACACAAAAAAATTAATTTCTCAAAAACTGGACATACTCTCACTTTTAAATTTATACCATAGGTACATACCCTTATGGGCTACCTACCCTATAAATTTCATCCATTTGCAAAGGGGCCGCGGGGGTAGCAACTAAAAAGATATGAAAAATCGCAAAAATTTTGAGAACACAAAAAAATTAATTTCTCAACAACTGTACATACTCTCACTTTTAAATTTATACCACAAGTACATACCCTTATGGGCTACCTACTCTATAAATTTCATCCATTTGCAAAGGGGCCGCGGGGGTAGCAACTAAAAAGATATGAAACATCGCAAAAATTTTGAGAACACAAAAAAATTAATTTCTCAAAAACTGGACATACTCTCACTTTTAAATTTATACCATAGGTACATACCCTTATGGGCTACCTACCCTATAAATTTCATCCATTTGCAAAGGGGCTGCGGGGGTAGCAACTAAAAAGATATGAAAAATCGCAAAAATTTTGAGAACACAAAAAAATTAATTTCTGAAAAACTGTACATACTCTCACTTTTAAATTTATACCACAAGTACATACCCTTATGGGCTACCTACTCTATAAATTTCATCCATTTGCAAAGGGGCCGCGGGGGTAGCAACTAAAAAGATATGAAAAATCGCAAAAATTTTGAGAACACAAAAAAATTAATTTCTCAAAAACTGTACATACTCTCACTTTTAAATTTATACCACAAGTACATACCCTTATGGGCTACCTACTCTATAAATTTCATCCATTTGCAAAGGGGCCGCGGGGGTAGCAACTAAAAAGATATGAAACATCGCAAAAATTTTGAGAACACAAAAAAATTAATTTCTCAAAAACTGGACATACTCTCACTTTTAAATTTAAACCATAGGTACATACCCTTATGGGCTACCTACCCTATAAATTTCATCCATTTGCAAAGGGGCCGCGGGGGTAGCAACTAAAAAGATATGAAAAATCGCAAAAATTTTGAGAACACAAAAAAATTAATTTCTCAAAAACTGTACATACTCTCACTTTTAAATTTATACCACAAGTACATACCCTTATGGGCTACCTACTCTATAAATTTCATCCATTTGCAAAGGGGCCGCGGGGGTAGCAACTAAAAAGATATGAAACATCGCAAAAATTTTGAGAACACAAAAAAATTAATTTCTCAAAAACTGGACATACTCTCACTTTTAAATTTAAACCATAGGTACATACCCTTATGGGCTACCTACCCTATAAATTTCATCCATTTGCAAAGGGGCCGCGGGGGTAGCAACTAAAAAGATATGAAAAATCGCAAAAATTTTGAGAACACAAAAAAATTAATTTCTCAAAAACTGTACATACTCTCACTTTTAAATTTATACCACAAGTACATACCCTTATGGGCTACCTACTCTATAAATTTCATCCATTTGCAAAGGGGCCGCGGGGGTAGCAACTAAAAAGATATGAAACATCGCAAAAATTTTGAGAACACAAAAAAATTAATTTCTCAAAAACTGGACATACTCTCACTTTTAAATTTATACCATAGGTACATACCCTTATGGGCTACCTACCCTATAAATTTCATCCATTTGCAAAGGGGCCGCGGGGGTAGCAACTAAAAAGATATGAAAAATCGCAAAAATTTTGAGAACACAAAAAAATTAATTTCTCAAAAACTGTACATACTCTCACTTTTAAATTTATACCACAAGTACATACCCTTATGGGCTACCTACTCTATAAATTTCATCCATTTGCAAAGGGGCCGCGGGGGTAGCAACTAAAAAGATATGAAACATCGCAAAAATTTTGAGAACACAAAAAAATTAATTTCTCAAAAACTGGACATACTCTCACTTTTAAATTTATACCATAGGTACATACCCTTATGGGCTACCTACCCTATAAATTTCATCCATTTGCAAAGGGGCTGCGGGGGTAGCAACTAAAAAGATATGAAAAATCGCAAAAATTTTGAGAACACAAAAAAATTAATTTCTGAAAAACTGTACATACTCTCACTTTTAAATTTATACCACAAGTACATACCCTTATGGGCTACCTACTCTATAAATTTCATCCATTTGCAAAGGGGCCGCGGGGGTAGCAACTAAAAAGATATGAAAAATCGCAAAAATTTTGAGAACACAAAAAAATTAATTTCTCAAAAACTGGACATACTCTCACTTTTAAATTTATACCATAGGTACATACCCTTATGGGCTACCTACCCTATAAATTTCATCCATTTGCAAAGGGGCCGCGGGGGTAGCAACTAAAAAGATATGAAAAATCGCAAAAATTTTGAGAACACAAAAAAATTAATTTCTCAAAAACTGGACATACTCTCACTTTTAAATTTATACCATAGGTACATACCCTTATGGGCTACCTACCCTATAAATTTCATCCATTTGCAAAGGGGCCGCGGGGGTAGCAACTAAAAAGATATGAAAAATCGCAAAAATTTTGAGAACACAAAAAAATTAATTTCTCAAAAACTGTACATACTCTCACTTTTAAATTTATACCACAAGTACATACCCTTATGGGCTACCTACTCTATAAATTTCATCCATTTGCAAAGGGGCCGCGGGGGTAGCAACTAAAAAGATATGAAACATCGCAAAAATTTTGAGAACACAAAAAAATTAATTTCTCAAAAACTGGACATACTCTCACTTTTAAATTTATACCATAGGTACATACCCTTATGGGCTACCTACCCTATAAATTTCATCCATTTGCAAAGGGGCTGCGGGGGTAGCAACTAAAAAGATATGAAAAATCGCAAAAATTTTGAGAACACAAAAAAATTAATTTCTGAAAAACTGTACATACTCTCACTTTTAAATTTATACCACAAGTACATACCCTTATGGGCTACCTACTCTATAAATTTCATCCATTTGCAAAGGGGCCGCGGGGGTAGCAACTAAAAAGATATGAAAAATCGCAAAAATTTTGAGAACACAAAAAAATTAATTTCTCAAAAACTGTACATACTCTCACTTTTAAATTTATACCACAAGTACATACCCTTATGGGCTACCTACTCTATAAATTTCATCCATTTGCAAAGGGGCCGCGGGGGTAGCAACTAAAAAGATATGAAACATCGCAAAAATTTTGAGAACACAAAAAAATTAATTTCTCAAAAACTGGACATACTCTCACTTTTAAATTTAAACCATAGGTACATACCCTTATGGGCTACCTACCCTATAAATTTCATCCATTTGCAAAGGGGCCGCGGGGGTAGCAACTAAAAAGATATGAAAAATCGCAAAAATTTTGAGAACACAAAAAAATTAATTTCTCAAAAACTGTACATACTCTCACTTTTAAATTTATACCACAAGTACATACCCTTATGGGCTACCTACTCTATAAATTTCATCCATTTGCAAAGGGGCCGCGGGGGTAGCAACTAAAAAGATATGAAACATCGCAAAAATTTTGAGAACACAAAAAAATTAATTTCTCAAAAACTGGACATACTCTCACTTTTAAATTTAAACCATAGGTACATACCCTTATGGGCTACCTACCCTATAAATTTCATCCATTTGCAAAGGGGCCGCGGGGGTAGCAACTAAAAAGATATGAAAAATCGCAAAAATTTTGAGAACACAAAAAAATTAATTTCTCAAAAACTGTACATACTCTCACTTTTAAATTTATACCACAAGTACATACCCTTATGGGCTACCTACTCTATAAATTTCATCCATTTGCAAAGGGGCCGCGGGGGTAGCAACTAAAAAGATATGAAACATCGCAAAAATTTTGAGAACACAAAAAAATTAATTTCTCAAAAACTGGACATACTCTCACTTTTAAATTTATACCATAGGTACATACCCTTATGGGCTACCTACCCTATAAATTTCATCCATTTGCAAAGGGGCCGCGGGGGTAGCAACTAAAAAGATATGAAAAATCGCAAAAATTTTGAGAACACAAAAAAATTAATTTCTCAAAAACTGTACATACTCTCACTTTTAAATTTATACCACAAGTACATACCCTTATGGGCTACCTACTCTATAAATTTCATCCATTTGCAAAGGGGCCGCGGGGGTAGCAACTAAAAAGATATGAAACATCGCAAAAATTTTGAGAACACAAAAAAATTAATTTCTCAAAAACTGGACATACTCTCACTTTTAAATTTATACCATAGGTACATACCCTTATGGGCTACCTACCCTATAAATTTCATCCATTTGCAAAGGGGCTGCGGGGGTAGCAACTAAAAAGATATGAAAAATCGCAAAAATTTTGAGAACACAAAAAAATTAATTTCTGAAAAACTGTACATACTCTCACTTTTAAATTTATACCACAAGTACATACCCTTATGGGCTACCTACTCTATAAATTTCATCCATTTGCAAAGGGGCCGCGGGGGTAGCAACTAAAAAGATATGAAAAATCGCAAAAATTTTGAGAACACAAAAAAATTAATTTCTCAAAAACTGGACATACTCTCACTTTTAAATTTATACCATAGGTACATACCCTTATGGGCTACCTACCCTATAAATTTCATCCATTTGCAAAGGGGCCGCGGGGGTAGCAACTAAAAAGATATGAAAAATCGCAAAAATTTTGAGAACACAAAAAAATTAATTTCTCAAAAACTGGACATACTCTCACTTTTAAATAAATTTAAAAGTGAGAGTATGTACAGTTTTTCAGAAATTAATTTTTTTGTGTTCTCAAAATTTTTGCGATTTTTCATATCTTTTTAGTTGCTACCCCCGCGGCCCCTTTGCAAATGGATGAAATTTATAGGGTAGGTAGCCCATAAGGGTATGTACCTATGGTATAAATTTAAAAGTGAGAGTATGTCCAGTTTTTGAGAAATTAATTTTTTTTTGTTCTCAAAATTTTTGCGATTTTTCATATCTTTTTAGTTGCTACCCCCGCGGCCCCTTTGCAAATGGATGAAATTTATAGGGTAGGTAGCCCATAAGGGTGTGTACCTGTGGTATAAATTTAAAAGTGAGAGTATGTACAGTTTTTCAGAAATTAATTTTTTTGTGTTCTCAAAATTTTTGCGATTTTTCATATCTTTTTAGTTGCTACCCCCGCCGCCCCTTTGCAAATGGATGAAATTTATAGGGTAGGTAGCCCATAAGGGTGTGTACCTGTGGTATAAATTTAAAAGTGAGAGTATGTCCAGTTTTTGAGAAATTAATTTTTTTGTGTTCTCAAAATTTTTGCGATTTTTCATATCTTTTTAGTTGCTACCCCCGCGGCCCCTTTGCAAATGGATGAAATTTATAGGGTAGGTAGCCCATAAGGGTATGTACCTATGGTATAAATTTAAAAGTGAGAGTATGTCCAGTTTTTGAGAAATTAATTTTTTTGTGTTCTCAAAATTTTTGCGATGTTTCATATCTTTTTAGTTGCTACCCCCGCGGCCCCTTTGCAAATGGATGAAATTTATAGAGTAGATAGCCCATAAGGGTATGTACTTGTGGTATAAATTTAAAAGTGAGAGTATGTACAGTTTTTGAGAAATTAATTTTTTTGTGTTCTCAAAATTTTTGCGATTTTTCATATCTTTTTAGTTGCTACCCCCGCGGCCCCTTTGCAAATGGATGAAATTTATAGGGTAGGTAGCCCATAAGGGTATGTACCTATGGTATAAATTTAAAAGTGAGAGTATGTTCAGTTTTTGAGATATAAATTTCTTACTCCTGTTAAGAATTTACTTGTTTTATTAATAAATTCTAAATTTCATGCCAACTATATTAATATGTTACTGTATGCTCAATTTTTCTTGTAACAGTGGATTGCTTCAAAAATAATGTTTAATAAATTATTAAACTTTTTGTTTTTAAAATTATTAAATTCTTTGTGCGCATGCGCAGAAAATGCAACTGTCCTTATTTATGAGCTCAACTTCGGGCGTTTTCGGAAAAATTTGTCGCTGACTTTAGTCGCTGTTTTCACACAGGTGCGAAAAAATGGCTCCACCTTGCAAAATGTATAGGAAAGTTTATAATTAACATGTTTGTTCAGTTAGATAAGTTGTAAAATTCCTTGTTTCGACCTTAAGGGTGTGCCACTTGTGCCGCCATCTTGATTTGAAGGGGTGGAAAACTATTTCGTGGTTTTCGCCATTAATTTTTTTGCAAAATTGAAATTTTTTTTTAAGAACATTAAGAACAAATTGAGAACAATCGAGAACAATTAAAAAAAGTTGCAATTTCAAAAAAAGGGGCCAGCGCGAAATCTTGTTTCGCGTTTTTCGTGGTTAATTTATTTGCAAAATCAAAAATTTGTTTTAAGAACATTAAAAACAAATTGAGAACAATTAAAAAAAATTGCATTTTCAAAAAAAGAGGGGCCAGCGCGAAATCTTATTTCGCGTTTCTCGCGGTTGTTTTTTGGTAAAATCAAAAAAAAATTTTTAAGAACATTAAGAACAAATTGAGAACAATCGAGAACAATTAAAAAAATATTGCAATTTCAAAAAAAGTGGTGCTGGCGTCAAAAAGTGTTTTTCTCGATTTTTTTGGTTATTTTTTTGCAAAATCAAAAATTTTTTTTAAGAACATTAAGAACAAATTGAGAACAATCCGGAACAACAACAAACAATAAATTACAATTTCAAAAAAAAGGGGGCTAACTTCATGCACGTGATTTACGGCACACTTATGCTACACTTCTCACCCAAGTAACACCAATGTCCGTTTTGTGCCAGTTTAGTATTGATTTATGACGAATATGTACATATTTTTTTATAACTGAAAAATATGTACTAAAATGGTACCTTAGTGGCACATAATTTTTAGTTCATATTTGCACCGTACATGTACAGTTTTAATGCATATATTTTCATACCGTTTTTTTGAAGCAAATTACTGTATCGAATCAGCAATGAAATTTTATTAACTAAATAATATTTGATTATATGGTATCGTTTCGGTGCTGTAAAAACATTACAATTTTGTTACTATAATTTCATTGTCCAATATGTACAGGTATTTTATTAGTTGGAGGGTACGATATTTACTTCACCGATTTGATGCATATTAGTAGTTACAATTTCAGCATATTATAATTTATAAATTTATTTTAATTATAAAAATTATTTATGATGTTTAAATTTATATAAATCTTATTAAAACATTAAATATATTTGTAATTTTTTTTCATTAGATACTAATAATTACTAATTATGATATTTGAAGTAATAATAGTTAAAAGAATTGTACGTTTTTCTTATAAATGGAACAAATTTCGGTAACACAATGTGGATGCTTTACCGATTATGATCTAAAATGCATTGAAATTTTATTAACTAAAAAATATTTGCATATCTTATACGGAATAGGCGCCTCGTTTTTATACTTACCGCGTTTTTATTGAATTATTTAAAAATATATTAATTCATTGATGAATAATACTAATTATAACTTAAATAATTTATAATTATGATATTAAAGCAAAAATAATTAAAAGATTGTACGTTCTTCTTATAAATTGAACAAATTTCGGTAACACTATGTGGACGCTTTACTGATTATGATCTAAAATGCATTGAAATTTTATTAACTAAAAAATATTTGCATATCTTGTACGGATTAGGCACCACGTTTTTATACTAACCGCGGTTTTATTGAATTATTTAAAAATATATATTAATTCATTGATGAATAATACTAATTTTAACTTAAATAATTTGATAATTATGATATTGAAGTAATAATAATTAAAAGATTGTACGTTTTTCTTATAAATGGAACAAATTTTGGTAACACTATGTGGACGCTTTACCGATTATGATCTAAAATGCATTGAAATTTTATTAACTAAAAAATATTTGCATATCTTGTACGGATTAGGCACCACGTTTTTATACTAACCGCGGTTTTATTGAATTATTTAAAAATATATTAATTCATTGATGAATAATACTAATTTTAACTTAAATACTTTGATAATTATGATATTGAAGTAATAATAATTAAAAGATTGTACGCTTTTCTTATAAATGGAACAAATTTTGGTAACACGATGTGGACGCTTTACCGATTATGATCTAAAATGCATTGAAATTTTATTAACTAAAAAATATTTGCATATCTTGTACGGATTAGGCACCACGTTTTTATACTAACCGCGGTTTTATTGAATTATTTAAAAATATATTAATTCATTGATGAATAATACTAATTTTAACTTAAATAATTTGATAATTATGATATTGAAGTAATAATAATTAAAAGATTGTACGCTTTTCTTATAAATGGAACAAATTTTGGTAACACGATGTGGACGCTTTACCGATTATGATCTAAAATGCATTGAAATTTTATTAACTAAAAAATATTTGCATATCCTGTACGGATTAGGCACCACGTTTTTATACTAACCGCGGTTTTATTGAATTATTTAAAAATATATTAATTCATTGATGAATAATACTAATTTTAACTTAAATAATTTGATAATTATGATATTGAAGTAATAATAATTAAAAGATTGTACGTTTTCCTTATAAATGGAACAAATTTCGGTAACACGATGTGGACGCTTTACCGATTATGATCTAAAATGCATTGAAATTTTATTAACTAAAAAATATTTGCATATCTTGTACGGATTAAGCACCACGTTTTTATACTAACCGCGGTTTTATTGAATTATTGAAAAATATATTTATTCATTGATGAATAATACTAATTTTAACTTAAATAATTTGATAATTATGATATTGAAGTAATAATAATTAAAAGATTGTACGTTTTTCTTATAAATGGAACAAATTTCGGTAACACGATGTGGACGCTTTACCGATTATGATCTAAAATGCATTGAAATTTTATTAACTAAAAAATATTTGCATATCTTGTACGGATTAAGCACCACGTTTTTATACTAACCGCGGTTTTATTGAATTATTGAAAAATATATTTATTCATTGATGAATAATACTAATTTTAACTTAAATAATTTGATAATTATGATATTGAAGTAATAATAATTAAAAGATTGTACGTTTTCCTTATAAATGGAACAAATTTCGGTAACACGATGTGGACGCTTTACCGATTATGATCTAAAATGCATTGAAATTTTATTAACTAAAAAATATTTGCATATCTTGTACGGATTAAGCACCACGTTTTTATACTAACCGCGGTTTTATTGAATTATTGAAAAATATATTTATTCATTGATGAATAATACTAATTTTAACTTAAATAATTTGATAATTATGATATTGAAGTAATAATAATTAAAAGATTGTACGTTTTCCTTATAAATGGAACAAATTTTGGTAACACGATGTGGACGCTTTACCGATTATGATCTAAAATGCATTGAAATTTTATTAACTAAAAAATATTTGCATATCTTGTACGGATTAGGCACCACGTTTTTATACTAACCGCGGTTTTATTGAATTATTTAAAAATATATTAATTCATTGATGAATAATACTAATTTTAACTTAAATAATTTGATAATTATGATATTGAAGTAATAATAATTAAAAGATTGTACGTTTTCCTTATAAATGGAACAAATTTCGGTAACACGATGTGGACGCTTTACCGATTATGATCTAAAATGCATTGAAATTTTATTAACTAAAAAATATTTGCATATCTTGTACGGATTAAGCACCACGTTTTTATACTAACCGCGGTTTTATTGAATTATTGAAAAATATATTTATTCATTGATGAATAATACTAATTTTAACTTAAATAATTTGATAATTATGATATTGAAGTAATAATAATTAAAAGATTGTACGTTTTCCTTATAAATGGAACAAATTTTGGTAACACGATGTGGACGCTTTACCGATTATGATCTAAAATGCATTGAAATTTTATTAACTAAAAAATATTTGCATATCTTGTACGGATTAGGCACCACGTTTTTATACTAACCGCGGTTTTATTGAATTATTTAAAAATATATTAATTCATTGATGAATAATACTAATTTTAACTTAAATAATTTGATAATTATGATATTGAAGTAATAATAATTAAAAGATTGTACGTTTTCCTTATAAATGGAACAAATTTCGGTAACACGATGTGGACGCTTTACCGATTATGATCTAAAATGCATTGAAATTTTATTAACTAAAAAATATTTGCATATCTTGTACGGATTAAGCACCACGTTTTTATACTAACCGCGGTTTTATTGAATTATTGAAAAATATATTTATTCATTGATGAATAATACTAATTTTAACTTAAATAATTTGATAATTATGATATTGAAGTAATAATAATTAAAAGATTGTACGTTTTTCTTATAAATGGAACAAATTTCGGTAACACGATGTGGACGCTTTACCGATTATGATCTAAAATGCATTGAAATTTTATTAACTAAAAAATATTTGCATATCTTGTACGGATTAAGCACCACGTTTTTATACTAACCGCGGTTTTATTGAATTATTGAAAAATATATTTATTCATTGATGAATAATACTAATTTTAACTTAAATAATTTGATAATTATGATATTGAAGTAATAATAATTAAAAGATTGTACGTTTTCCTTATAAATGGAACAAATTTCGGTAACACGATGTGGACGCTTTACCGATTATGATCTAAAATGCATTGAAATTTTATTAACCAAAAATATTTGCATATCTTGTACGGATTAGGCACCACGTTTTTATACTAACCGCGGTTTTATTGAATTATTTAAAAATATATTAATTCATTGATGAATAATACTAATTTTAACTTAAATAATTTGATAATTATGATATTGAAGTAATAATAATTAAAAGATTGTACGCTTTTCTTATAAATGGAACAAATTTTGGTAACACGATGTGGACGCTTTACCGATTATGATCTAAAATGCATTGAAATTTTATTAACTAAAAAATATTTGCATATCCTGTACGGATTAGGCACCACGTTTTTATACTAACCGCGGTTTATTGAATTATTTAAAAATATATTAATTCATTGATGAATAATACTAATTTTAACTTAAATAATTTGATAATTATGATATTGAAGTAATAATAATTAAAAGATTGTACGTTTTCCTTATAAATGGAACAAATTTCGGTAACACGATGTGGACGCTTTACCGATTATGATCTAAAATGCATTGAAATTTTATTAACTAAAAAATATTTGCATATCTTGTACGGATTAAGCACCACGTTTTTATACTAACCGCGGTTTTATTGAATTATTGAAAAATATATTTATTCATTGATGAATAATACTAATTTTAACTTAAATAATTTGATAATTATGATATTGAAGTAATAATAATTAAAAGATTGTACGTTTTTCTTATAAATGGAACAAATTTCGGTAACACGATGTGGACGCTTTACCGATTATGATCTAAAATGCATTGAAATTTTATTAACTAAAAAATATTTGCATATCTTGTACGGATTAAGCACCACGTTTTTATACTAACCGCGGTTTTATTGAATTATTGAAAAATATATTTATTCATTGATGAATAATACTAATTTTAACTTAAATAATTTGATAATTATGATATTGAAGTAATAATAATTAAAAGATTGTACGTTTTTCTTATAAATGGAACAAATTTCGGTAACACGATGTGGACGCTTTACCGATTATGATCTAAAATGCATTGAAATTTTATTAACTAAAATATATTTGCATATCTTGTACGGATTAGGCACCTCGTTTTTATACTAACCGCGGTTTTATTGAATTATTTAAAAATATATTAATTCATTGATGAATAATACTAATATAATATTTATGACACACGTGTTTTTCCATTTTCTGCATTTCGTAACAATTTTTTTTTAAATTCATATAGGTACTAATAATTTTCATATGTTTAAACTAAAAATATTTTATTTATTTTAATTTAATAATGATATTTTATACTACGAAATTAAAAAATTTAAAATTGTCAAAACATTGCATTATATAAAATGTATAGTAGTAACCTCTAGGTAGGTCTGAAGGTTAACTCGACGCCTACGACGCTGACACAATCAAGGTAACCTAGGTTCAAACCCCACCTCGGCTGGATTTTTCTAGTAAGTACATAAGTATAATTTAACTATATTTTTCAGATACACTGGGGCGCATGGCAAACAAATGGATTAAATTAAAACTGATAATTTAATAATAATCATTATGTTAAATAAATTGGCTGTAAAAAGTATATCGTATCTAAATAAAAAATTACAGAAATCAAATTTTTTTTTATTCTTAAAAATTTTTAAAAGTAATAATAAAATATCAATACATAATATGTACATAAACGATGCACCAACACAGTAACAGAAAAATCAATGCCGAAACGTTACGAAAATGTATGTAACCTATATGTACATAAGCGATGCATAAATTTTAGTAATGACAAAATGGGCAAAAAGTCACAATATCGTCACAATATCGTCACGAAAAAATATGTACAGAATATGTACATAAAATCAATGCCGTTACGTTACGAAATCGTTACGAAAATTTATGTAACCTATATGAACATAAACGATGCATTCATTTTAGTTATGACAAAATGGGCAAAAAGTCACAATATCGTCACGAAAAAATATGTACCGAATATGTACATTTTTGAAGGTTTTGTGTTACTTGGGCATGTATCCTTATAATGCCATACTAGAGTCAAGCTCAACAGGGTCTTCTTTCCCCACTTACTTTCCTAAGTCCGTTCCCTTGGTTGTAGTTTCGCCAGAAAGTAGATTGGGACAGTAAGAATCTGGTTTTTTTTTTTTTTTTTTTTTGGGCTCATAAAAATTTTATTTGTTAAAATAAAATTTTATGATTTACGGCACACTTCGGCACACCACGAGCACAATCCAGCACACTAAAAAAATTTGGGATTGTCGAAAATGGCAGTGCTAACTTCGTTTTCGATTTTCGTTTTTGGGCCATAAAAGTCTTATTTTTCAAAATAAAATTTTATTATTTACGGCACACTCCGGCACACCACGAGCACAATCCAGCACACTAAAATTTTTTAGGATTATCGAAAATGGCAGTGCTAACTTCTACCCTAAAAATCGGCTATGTCCATAAAATCCGAAAAATAAAAAATTAAAAAAAAAAAATACGGCACAACGCGGCACACACCGGGCACAACTCAGCACAATAAAAAATTTTACGATTTTCGAAAATGGCAGTGCTAACTTCACGCACATCAGTATGCGGTAACGATGTGCACTCATAAATCTGAACCACGTGACTACAGTTCATAATATGTAGTACTTTTGGAATGAACAAAATTTTTACTAAATTATTTTTGCAGATTCTCGACACCCTGGTTTTATAGTGGGTGGAATTAATGCAAAGGAGGGTGAATTACCGTATCAGGTATCTATACAATATAATGGCCAACAATTTGGTGGTGGTTCTATCCTTGACAACTGTTGGATCCTTACAGCTGCTCATTGTGTATATGGGTATTAAATTAAAGTTATATTATTGGATAGAAGAGTTATCATACTACATTTCAGATTCCCACTATCACTTTTGAGCATATTAGCAGGAACTACTAAATTAAATAGTGGTGGAGTGATGCTTCCAATTAACAAAACTATATATCATGAGAACTATTCTGCTAACCCTGAAAGAAACGATATTGCATTAATTAGATTAAAACATTGTATTCAATTTGACGAACATATTCAACCGGTGCAATTAGGAACGAATGATGTTGGTCCAGGTTATGATGGGGTTGTTTCGGGATGGGGGTATATTGATGTAAGATATTTTTTTCTAATACTAATAGTTTATTCTCTGCAATGTAAAATTTTAGCGAAGGTATGGAAAACTACCAAATGATCTTATGAAGCTTCAAGTAAGAACAATAACTAATGAAAAATGTAACAAAACCTACCACAATATTGTGGCTGGTAATTTATGCGCTTTAAATGCAGTAAGACAAGGATTTTGCCAAGTAAGAGATATTACTTGAAATTTGTGTGAAATAAAGTTTCCAATTAAATAGGGCAGCTGAGAAAATTACTAGAGGAGAAGGTATAGTAATATGGAACCGCCATTTGTTTTTTTCGATTAACTCTACATTTTAGTTAAAAAAAAAACGAAAAGTAATGATATGTACTGAATCCTACACTAATAACCTATCACATTATGAAGATTGCAAAGTAATAAAACAGATATTTTTCTAAATACAAAGTTTTATTTAAAATATGAAAATTAACAGGGTATTTTTTTTATGCCTTTAATATGGGACAAATGTGTGTTTAATATGGAACCAGGGGAAATATAATATATTATTATAAAAATAAATGAGTTTATATAACTAACCCTAGCTGAAAAAATATTCTAAATGTTCCAATTTTATGTGTTTTAATGCCTACAGTAGTTGGCCTTCACGCCTTGCCCTCGTAAAATGCTCATACATTTTTTAACATAAAATTCAACATATTTTTATTAAGATGTTATATAAAGTAAAATACATTGAACCTTCTTTGTAGAGGAAGTCTCCTATTCCGACTCATATTTCTTTTCGTGTTATGAACAGATTGTAGTTTTGAAGTAGTTAGTTGTGTGTAAGAAGCAAACGAGTAATTATTGATATTGAACTTTAAATAAAAACAATTATTTACAATAAAAAGTGTTATTTGTCCTTCGGCCACACCTCTCATAATTTCACAACAACCGAAATTACAAAAATAAGAATTCAATTTATTTATTTTTCATAATTCGATATATTTTAAAATTCCTATTTATTTATTATCAAAAGTCAATTGCTATGGGTAAATGTGGTTCCACAATAAAAGCACCAATGTAGTTCCATAATAAAAGCAACTTCATTTTTAATTATTTTCAAATTTACTCCAAAATTATTTAAAATCAACTGAGCTTACCATCACTGTAGTCTAAAACAATCTTTTATACTTCGATTTAATTCTTTCTTTAACTGAAAATTTTTATTTAACATAAATAAAACGATCACAACTGATACACGCACAAATCAAAGAAACTATAGATAAACGAAAACTTGCTAGACGAGGCCTATAAACAAATGTGGGTACACTATTTCTATTTACTTCACCATTTTAGTATCGCTTAACATTTATTTTGTGATTTTTGGGCAGGGGGAATGAATAGGTTCATTGTAATTAGGATTCTCCTCTATTGTTTTTCTATTTAATTATACATTGGTATTGAATAACTATTTTAAAATATATTTTGTTCAAGGCTGATTCTGGTGGACCTTTAGTGGATGTAAAGTCTAAGACGCTAATAGGCGTGGTATCGACAAATCATAAATATGGTTGTGCTTTAGGAGTTCCTGATATTTATACAAGGATTTCTACTTATGTTCCTTGGATTCGAAAGAATATGATAGATTCTATCCATTAACTTCGAGTAAATTGTTAAAAATTCTGTCAAAAATTTTGAATAGTTTTTGAATAAAAGTTATTAATACATGCACAAATAATGTTTATTATCGCAAATTTTAATTTATAAAAGTCCTTGGATGTAGAGAACACAGCGCAGTGGTGTACTGCAATTTATTTGTACAATTTAGCTTAGAAAATCATCAAAACAGTATTTTAGGAAACAAAAATGGTGCAATAATTCACAAATTTGGTTCAGATGGACCCTTAGCGGCCACACCTCAACCAGGCCACATAGCGGCCACACGGGGGTAACTCATTACCCCACACTGAAAAACCTAGTTGTACAAGACATAAATGGTTATTTTAAGACTTCACCGATTGTTTCATGTTTGTTGAAGGGTTCTTCAACATTTCAAATGATTGTAATCGGCTAATTTAAAGATGGCGTTCTTAAAAAAAGGTTATATACAGGGTGTCCCGTTATGAGTGGTCCAAACGGTAATAGGTGAAGGGCTGGACTACCCTCTATAAGAAAAACAAAAAATAGGTTTAGTAAAAGTGTCATGGTTTTCGAGATATTTGAGATCAAAGATTTTTCTTTTAATTTTCGTCTTCTCATATTACTTTTTCCTGTAAAATCTACAAATGAAGGATTTTTTTATTTATTTTTTTTGTGAATATCTCTGACTTTACGTGCTACAAGACGTAAATCAAAGTTTTTCAAAATTCTCATGGGATTAGAAAAAAATAAAATAATCTTATTAGAAATTTTCAACCTTTCAAAAAATCTTTGAGTTTTGGAGCATCATGGTTGAAAAAAAAGATATTACAACCTGACTGCCCATGATCTTAAAAAGTTTCTAATGTTGTGTAGAATAAGCAAAAAAATAACAAAATAAATTAGTCCATAAACCAAAGAGTTATTCCTATTTTATCAACGTAGGGGCCAATTTCAAAAAAATTGCGTTGTTAGATTTTTGTCTTGTATTTCATTTTTAAATGATATTTATTATTATTATTATTTGTAGCATTACATTCTACTTTTAGAATAGAGCTGTCCTTTAACGGACTTACAAAATCCATTTGTTGAGGTGGATTAATCCTCATAAATACATTACATTATATTTCTTTATAGGTCCCGATGCGTAGCAGCCTCATGTACAACCTTCCTCCATGCCACACGATTCTTCACCATTTGAGCCCAGTCTCTTACACCCATCTTTTCAAGGTCTCCCTCCACTCCATCCCTCCATCTCAATCTTGGCCTTCCCTTTGCTCTCTCCTTTCCAGGTTTCCATGTCATTATAATTTTTTCGATTTCTTCCCCATTATATCTCATTACATGGCCCCACCATCTTATTCGCTGTGCTTTAATAAACTTTACTATATCTTCTCCAGACATTTCTTGGAGTAGTTCTGCGTTATTTCTCATTCTATACTGATCATCTATTCGTTTATGACCCACTATCATTCTCAAAACTTTCCTTTCGAACACTCTTAAATCACAGAAGTAAATCTTAAAAAAGAAATTTCAAGAAAATTTCAAGAATATAGAAGAAGAATAAGAATATAGAATATATTTGCATTCTTTGTCAGATTTTCAAACTATTTTCTGGTTCTACTTTGTCATTTGGAATAAAAGACGTTTTTAAAGTGTTTAATAAATAAAATTTCTCGTATTGTGTTCTTTGCTTAAAGTTAAAATCCTAATATTTTAACATTCAGTTAAGTTTTTGTTTAATTTATATTTATATTTTACAAACACATACTATTATCACACCTATATTCTAGAAATTTTCTTGAAATTTTTTTTTAAGATTTACTTCTGTACATTAGGCGGTCGCAAGGCTGATTTTTTGTGATAAAATTTGAATTTTTGAAATTCAAATTTATATTTTGAAGTCATGTTGGTACTGTGTACACCATGCTTCTCTATTGTCAGTGACAATTTTAGTTATTTTAATTTTCTAACCTTCATTTCGTTTTTAACTCCTCGTGTGGATGGAACCTAGTTTATATTTATTATTCAAGTGGTAAGCATTTTAAATTAATTTTCTGTAGTATTTTAATCGTTGATTTAACTTTAGTTTTTCTTAGATTTCATTTTTCACAATAATTCTTTTCACATTTTTGTTTCAATTATTTATTTTCCGATCAATTTTTTTCATTTTTGTTTTCTTTTTTTCGGTTTAGTTGCGACTGATGATGGGCAATAACCTTGAAATAAAGATCTTTATATCGCAATAACATTAATTTTTAGTTAAAAGTTGCTATATTTTTCAACTTTTTCGTAAAAACTCCACGTTTTTGCCCCCCCCCCTATATTTGCATTCTTTGTCAGATTTTCAAACTATTTTCTGGTTCTACTTTGTCATTTGGAATAAAAGACGTTTTTAAAGTGTTTAGTAAAGAAAATTTCTCGTATTGTGTTCTTTGCTTAAAGTTAAAATCCTAATATTTTAACATTCAGTTAAGTTTTTGTTTAATTTATATTTATACTCTTAAATCATCCTCATCTTTCTTTGTTAAACAGATAACTTCCGCTGCATATGCAAGTACAGGTCTTATCAGTGTTCTGTATATCCTAAGCTTTGTTCTTTTAGATATTTGCATATCTCTGAGTAATTGCCTATTTGCATGATACGCCCTATTTGCTGCCTGTATTTTTGCCTTGATCTCTGTGCTTCTATCATTTCTATTATTAATCTGCACACCAAGATAGTTAAAGTTCTCCACCTGCTGGAACACATCGTCGTCTATCTTTAATTCCTTCATAGTTTCATCATTCCCTCTCGTGCACTTCATATAATTTGTCTTGCCTTGATTAATACCCAATCCCATTCTAATTGCTTCCCCTTTCATTATTCTCAGCATCTCTATCATTCCCCTTCTCGTCCTTGATATAATGACCACGTCGTCTGCATATGCAATTACTTGGCTTTCCTTAGTTATTATTGAACCTGCGCAGACAGTAGTTCGGATTATCTTTTCAAGTACAAGGTTGAAAAGGGTCGCCGACAATGCGTCACCCTGTCTCACTCCACTGTTCACCTCAAAGCTGTCTGTGTCACCTTCCATCGTTCTCACTTTGGCTTTTGCTCCTAATAGTGTTATCCAGATCATTTTTATCAATTTTGGAGGTATTCTGAACTCTTTCATTACATTTTTCAATTGGTATCTATTAACTTTGTCAAAAGCCTGTTTAAAATCGACAAACAGCATATGCATATCAATATCATATTCATAACTTCTTTCTTGAATCTGTTTAATTATGTGCAATGCATTCACAGTCGACCTTCCTCTCCTGAAACCAAACTGGTAATTTCCAATTATTTCATCTGTGTACTTAATAAGGCGGCCGTGAATAACTGTCGATAGTATCTTGTACGCTGTATTTAAAATCGTAATTCCCCGTAATTCCTTTCTTCTTTATCACTATTATTGTCCCTTCTTTCCATCTTTGCGGCATCTCGTCCTTCGACCATATCTGTTTTACTAATCCGCAAATTTCAAAAAGCAACTCTTCTCCCCCATTCTTTATCATTTCTGCCGTGATTTCGTCTGTACCAGGTGTTTTTCGGTTTTTCAACTTCTTAATTGACTCCATTATTTCCTCGGTTGTCGGTACTTCTACCTCATCTGCATTACATGCTTCTTCCATCTGTTCCTGTTGTCCATCTTCATTCTGTCGTGTGTTTAGGAACATCCTGAAATGCATCTCCCATATTTTCTTAATCTTGTCTGATCTATGTTCCAACACTCCTTCTTCGTTCATCATTCCTTTGCTTTTTATCTCATATTTCTTACTCGTATTCTTTATTTGTTTATAGAACCTCCTTACATTATTGTTAACGCTACTTAATTCAATTTCCTTCATTTTATTCTCGATCCACTCATGCTTTTTCCGTTTGTATATCTTATCAGCTTCTTTCCTTTTCTTTTTGTATTCATCTAGGTGTACTCGGTCCTTACTTCCTAACCATTTAGCTCTCGCCTCTTTTTTTTTGTTTATTTATTTCGTCACATTCATCGTCAAACCACACATTCCATTTCATTTTCTTCTCATATCCTAGTACTTGAGTGGCGCTTGATCTAATGCTATCTTCTATATTGTCCCAAATTCCATTTATTGTATTACACTTTTTCTCTTTTTGCTCAATCTCTTTTTTCACTCTCTCTTCGTATTCTTTCCTATATACTTCATTGTTAAGCTTTTCTATTTCAATCCGCTTCCTTGTTTGGTGCTTTATGTCTGATACCATGGTTTTTTGCTTTAATTCTGCAACTACCAAGAAGTGGCCAGTGTCGGCGTTTGCGCCCCTGTAACTTCTTACGTCTCTAATTGATGTGGCTCTCCTTCTTGTCACCAATATATGGTCTATTTGATTACCTTCATCATTATTACAGCCAGGCCACATCCATGTAATCTTGTGTGCAGTTTTTTATGTTTATATTTGGTGCTGCTAACAACCATGCCTAATGAAGCTGCAAGGTTACACAGTCTAAATCCATTGTCGTTTGTCTTTTCATGTATAGTATACTTTCCAGCCACCTCTTCAATAAGTTTCTCTTTTCCAATTTGCGCATTAAAGTCACCCATCATGATTGTAGTGTCGTGCTTTGGTACCAGGTCAAATAGCATCTCCAATTCATAGTAGAACCTTTCATTCACTTCTTCTGTACTCTCTTCTGTGGGTGCGTAAGCATTTATTATTGACAAATTATTTGGCTTCATTCTGATTCTTAAGTAAGACAGCCTTCCACCCATTGGTTTAAACTGCATTATATCTCTCATATATTTCTTCCTGACTACAAAACCTGTACCTTTACTTCCTTGTTCTTTTTCTCCGGAATACAATAATATAAAATCTTCACCTCTAATTTCCCCTTCATTCTTCCATCTTGTTTCTTGTAGTGCAGTCACCTCTATTTTATATCTTTGCATCTCTTTAACAATTTCTTTCATTTTTCCAGGTCTCAAAAGTGTTCTTATATTCCACGTTGCTATTCTAATTGTTTCCTTCCTTTTACCTCTTCTTCCTTTTCTCATCATACAACTTTTCTTTTTGTCCGCTTGTTCCATATCGACTATTTCCATTTCCTGCCTTAACCGTATATATTCCCCAGCTTTCCCTTCCGGAGCAACTGTCTGGGAAGGTCCAGTTACTCCCTCTTCCAACTGTATTAGTTTTTTGTATTTTGTAATTGATCATTTTTTAGTTTCAGAACTTTATCATTGTTGGCCCAAATATACACTTTGTCTTGTTTGATCATTTTTTGATAGCCAACCTTCACTTTCTCTTCCTTTCCCATTTCTATTTTAGCCAAGGCCCATATTTGATTTTGAATATCCTTTTCCTTGCTGGTCATGTCATGTTCAATATAGGTGGTAGTACCTTTAAGTTTACTTTTGCTTTCCATAATTAACCGCTTCTGCCCATTATTCTTCAATTTGGCCACAATTACCTGCTTTCCAATTACTCTTCCTACTTTAAATGCATCAACGACCTCAATATGTATTTGCATCTTATTATTCAGGTATTCCTCTACTTTTCCTGGCGTAACAGTTCCCTCCATTGGCAGGTTTTTTATGATTATGCTATTCTTTCTTTTATCCTTCTCACTTCTTTCGAGTTGTTCTTCAAGTAAGGTTATTCTTTCATTCTGTTTACTTTCATTCTCCACCAAACCTCCAATCACCTTTTCCAGTTCCTCAACTTTAGCGTTCCAGCTGGTTTCCATCTTAACCAGCTTACCTTTATTTCCATATTTACCTTGTTACCGTCAGTTACCATTTTAGTCAAACCAGCCATCATCTCCTTTAATTCATCCATTTTTTCCTCTTGTATTTCTTTCTCCTCTAACTTTTTTGGTGATTTAAGTGTTTTTTTACTTCTCCGGAAGATATCTTCTTCCTCTGCACTGGTATCTATTGCGTCTCTTCCTCTTTTTGCGTATTCTTTAATCGATATTACACTGTTTGCTATTTCTCTGTTATAACTCATTTGCATGTGTTCGGTTATACTTAGGCAACCAATATCACACCCAAAAAGTTGTTATTACAATCTTATCAAAATGAACAATGGACTCCACTTTTTGTTTATCAATAGTCAGCGTCAGCACAAGCACCCAGATCAACCTCTCGAAAGCACTTGCACTACTAACAAAGCCCCCAAAACAAAGTTTTTAATCCAAGTTGGCTCCTTAACCTCAAATATTTGTGATTTGCTTTGATCAACTCTTGCTTTGATTAATCCTGACTAATCAAAATTAAATTAACACAATGCATCAAAACACTTCATTACCAAACAAAAATCCGATTTAACCATATGAAATAAATATCACACAACGCAAAATAAATTTCACAACACGTCGACGTACTACCACATTCGGAACCCGAATAAATTAGTCCATAAACCAAATAGTTATTCCTATTTTATCAACGTAGGGGCCAATTTCAAAAAAATTGCGTTGTTAGATTTTTGTCTTGTATTTCATTTTTAAATGATATTAAGACATAATAATCAAGGCAACGTTAGTTTTCTTGAAAAATGCTTGTTCGAATACTTTCAAAGTGTAAGATGACAGTTGCTAGGCAAAACAGTGTTGTTAATTACCTGATAATTAATCATCGACTTGGCATTCTTGGACTACTGTTTTGAGCTTTTTTTTTGGACTCACGTGAATTGGTGCAACAAACAACGACTTGGCAATTTTACGGACTACGATATTTGTGTTTTGCTGCCTCTGTTAACATGGCGCACTACACACCAGCAGAGTATATCAACATGCACTACCTCTACGGTTTATGTGATGGAAATGCGAGGCAAGCTGCTGCACTCTACAGGGATCGCTACCCAAATGCTCGGCATCCTGACCACCGTGTTATTAGCAGACTACATGTTGCGCTATCAGAGGGAAGATTTCCTGGAACTGGCGTGGGTCGCGGTCTTCGAAGGTGAAGATGAAGTATTGGCAGAGAGAGAAGCTGATCCAACTACTTCGGTACGAGAAATTGAACGACGCACTGGTGTCTCAAAGTCCAAAGTACAAATAATACTCAAAAAAGTTCATGGATTTCATCCATACCATGTGCAGCGTGTGCAAACCCTGCAGCCGAGAGATTACGCACAAAGAGTAGCTTTTTGCAGAAGAATGCTACAAATAATGAGAGAGGATAACGATTGGTTTAATACCATATTATGGAGTGACGAATCCACATGCCGAAAAGACGGATTTATGAACATGCATAATCTCCATAGCTGGCAGTTGGAGAATCTACATAACAAGAAAGAAGATCGATCTCAATACGGATTCAAAGTGAACTTATGGACAGGGATTTTAAACGGAGAAATTATTTGACCGTTTGAGCTACCAGAGACCTTGAATGGGGATAACTACCTGCATTTTTTGCAAAACAACCTTCCCGGCCTCTTAGAAGAAGTACCACTCAACAGTCGGAGAACAATGTGGCTGCAACACGATGGTTGTCCTGCACATTATGCCGTGCAAGTGAGAAATCACTTGAATGAAAGGTACCCAGAAAGATGGATTGGCCGCATCGGAACCATATGCTGGCTACCAAGATCACCCGATTTGAATCCGCTAGATTTCTTTTTTTGGGGATCTTTAAAGGAGTTGGTCTACAAGAGCCCAATCGAAAACTTACAAGATCTGAAAAGAAAAATCCAACAAGCCACCACGACAATACGAGAGCGTCGCTACACACGCCACATTAAGCGATCTTTCATAAAAAAATGTAGAGCGTGCATAAGGGCTCGTGGTGGTCACTTTGAGCATTTATTATAAAAAAATTGTTCTGTTTTAAATAAGAAAATCTATGTCATGAATAAAAGGCAGTCTAATTTTATTTTTAATATCTAACACTGCCTTGACTGCTTCATCTCCAGTTTCTCGTACATTTCATCTGTTGTTAATAACTTGTTAACAATCTAGCTGTCAAAACTCCATAAAAACACCTTGAAATGTTAAGAAGCGATTAAGAACAGATAAATGTACGGAAAATCGAAGGTACATGTCTTAATATCATTTAAAAATGAAATACAAGACAAAAATCTAATAACGCAATTTTTTTGAAGTTGGCCCCTACGATGATAAAATAGCAATAACTCTTTGGTTTATGGACTAATTTATTTTGTTATTTTTTTGCTTATTCTACACAACATTAGAAACTTTTTAAGATCATGGGCAGTCAGGTTGTAATATCTTTTTTTTCAACCATGATGCTCCAAAACTCAATGATTTTTTGTAAGGTTGAAAATTTCTAATAAGATTATTTTATTTTTTTCTAATCTCATGAGAATTTTGAAAAACTTTGATTTACGTCTTGTAGCACGTAAAGTCAGAGACATTCACAAAAAAAAAAAATAAAAAAATCCTTCATTTGTAGATTTTACAGGAAAAAGTAATAGGAGAAGACGAAAATTAAAAGAAAAGTCTTTGATCTCAAATATCTCGAAAACCATGACACTTTTACTAAACCTATTTTTTGCTTTTCTGATAGAGGATAGTCCAACCCTTCACCAATTACCGTTTGGACCGCTCATAACGGGACACCCTGTATGTAAAAATTTGGAAAAAATGACTTTTTTCAGGAAAAAATTCATTACTCCGCCATTTTTCAATATTAAGGGCTAAAATTTTAGGATTGTACGCACAACATATACCACTACTATAAAAAAATAACAGTATCTGCCGATCTATCAAAAAGTATATTTATTTTGCAAAATTACTGGAGGGAAAAATATAAAAAATTACAAATCATAACATTTGCTTTTTTTGTGTTTTATTAGCTTCTAAATACATATTTAGGTACAGAAAAGTGAAAAAACATTATTTTTATTATATTTGAACAAAAATTTATATTGAAACCTTTATTCACCAGCACACGTTGTGCACAAAGGGAACCGATGTTCCTCGCAAACCGGTCTTCTACAGGACGAGTAAAGTAAACCTTAACATGTTTTTAAAAATCACATAATTTGCACATGAAAAATTTATAACTTTTTGTAAAATTTTTCGTTAGCGGTTGGGAGTGGCTAATGCGCAGAAACGAATATTGGTTATTTCGGTTCTATGTTTGTATCAATTGGTGGAATTAGGTGTCACGGGTGTCTCCCTCTACATTTGCCGCGCAAGCCCAAGTCACGTGCCAACCACTAACGAAAAATGTACCTCTACGGGCAAAATGGAAGCGATACAGAGTGGATGGTAAAACCAAAAGTTTGAAAGTTTTACTGTTACGAACCACACAATCAGGTATATTCTGTAACTTTAGCAACTTGCTAAAAATGAGCAATATTGCTAAATAATATTTTTGCTTAATACCTATTGGAGCAAATTATTTTGCTTAATACCTATTGGAGCAAAAATTGTTATTAGTAATATTGCTTATTTTTAGCAAGTTGCTAAAGTTACAGAATAGACCTGAATATGTGAAAAAGTTAGCAAATGGTTGTATTGATGATACTGATTAGAGCAGGGAATTATATGCAACAGCAGACCGGTGTTAAGGTAACCTTTAACCTCGATCTTTGCTTGACCGATTACATGTGCCTCTTGCTCTTTCGATGGTCCTGAAAGAAGCCAGCTTCGGATATCTAGTCCACAGTTCTGAGAGCGCGGGTTGCACTGATGCGGTTCGCGGGTTCTTAAAATTTGGTAGTGCTACTGATGGTTGAGAGTCACTACAATCGGCTCTTGTATGCCACTAGACAGTATCTAAAATAAAGTGAAAATGTGGGCGCCAGTTAGCTACAAATGAAACTACTATGTTCCGTTTTGAACTAACAAATTGAATTTTATTTTTGCATAGCCAGTTAAAACACAGAAAGGTTGAGCTAATGCTCCAAACTCGTATAAATTGACTGAATGTTCTAATGGCAGTTGGATCACAGATCCTAAAATTCTGATTGAACCTGGTGTTATTAGGTATACTGGTTTGCTCAAAGTAATCTGATAGTGCGGTGAAACCCCTCATGCAAAAGCTAAATACGGCTATCGTGCAAAGCAACAAATATAACATGTATGCAGTGAGATTTGAACTCACTAAAATTCGTGATTACTAAAGTGTCATGCGGGGGAGAGTTTCTGCGATCGATCAAGAATCCTGGTCGCATCGTAACTCTAACCAATGGGTAGGTCGTTGGTTTGATTCTAAAAATTCAAAAAACACGTTGACACAAATTATATAGTATGCAAAGCTTAGCCAGCGAATCTACAAGCATAAATCAAACAGATTCAGTGACAAACCAGATATGACAGAATAATTATTATAAATGATAGGTGATACCAGACACAAGTAAACAAACGTCGGTGCAAGGACTGCGTGCCCGGAAACGAAGACAGGTGTGTGATGACCAGAAGTCTATTCCCATACTTGCTATTACCAGCGGATCGAATACAGCCAGGTAAGCGAATTGAATGGCGCCACGAAGATATGACTTGATCTGGAACGGATGTAGAATAGTTCCACGACTTGGATTGACGCAATAATAGATTCTTCGAATGCACGATCTCGATATAATATGTCGCATGAACGCACGGCGTAATAGTATCAGCGTAGAAAAGAATATCAGCATGTACGTATCAAAAAAGTGTGGTGCAACAGGTGTTCCAGTGTAAAAGTAAATAATATCCAAAGCCCTGGCTTGAAAATACAGTATCGGAGACACTCACGTTAGCCACCGTGTCATATATAACTAAGGTTGATCGTTGTCACAATCAGAAAAAATGCAAATGTAAACTTTTGCATAACCATTTTCAACCTTGACAGTAAAATATAAGTATCTACAGTGTGGAACAAAAGTAAAAACGCAAAAGTTGGAGTGGTTGCATAGAGAAAATAGAGAAATTAGTTGCAAACTAGTTTATGGGCCAGTTTATTGTATAGCAAGTGTTCCGGCTCTGGCTAATGTTTTAGGGGCTACTGAAACATCTGGTAGCATATTATTCTGGTAACTCATATGGCGGGGTTTTTCAAGCTCGATCATGGCGAGCGTGCACTGTTTTCACAACGATTTAGTAGCCCGAAAATGGTGAACGGTCGTTTGAAGTAGTGGTATCGTCGTTGTGTGGTATTTCTGACTTCTGTAGTAAACATCTGGAAGACTCTGCATGTGAAATTCTATTACGCCGTTTTTCTTTGTGCGCAAGTTGGAACCATTTTGGATTTTCTGGAGTTGGTACATCCCATAATACTATTACTTTAAAGATATGCTCACGTGGAAAACGCATTTTAGACTTTTCCGTGCATGACATCACTCAGTGACCCAAATATCCTTAATAGCCAATGACATAATATAGATATCTAAATGTCAACTATATCTACCAACCGTTCCACCACTCGTAAGCTTAGGTCACAGACTGACGTCATCAAGATGCCATACAACGTGTGCGTGAGCATATCTCTAAAGTTTTAGTATCATGATACATCCTATTGTTTTTGTTTTGAATGGCGGCAGGAAAATTCATTCCACTGTTTGGATGGTTCAATCTTGTTGACATCTCTACACCATCTCTCACTGGTCCAGATCCCGCTACAAATCCGCCGCAGTGTTCAGTGTCGGCGAATATCAATCAAGTGTTTTTCTTGTATGAAAATTATGACAAGTTACAGATTTCATCCTGGAAGCCACACGTTGGGAAAGTAATTGTAGACGAACACCTGTCGCCATTATATTGTAAGCTTAACGACAGCTCGAGGTAAGCAATTTTAACTTTTACAATTCTCATGAATCGACGTGTTTACGGGCTTTTCTGTGTGTCAATTAAAGCATTTGATTCTATTTGATTTTTTTTTAGTTTTCCCAAACTACCGGCCTTTTTTACAGAAACCCATGACCCCTGCCTCCACAAGAATAGAGCTGGTCTATTACAATCGTGGCAAATAATCTGGAGAGCTTCTCTCCGGATTGTTTCAGATTCTGGTCTCTATTTGGGTCGGCCCTCCCATCAGGGGTCGCGTCGCGTTTTAGAGGGCAAATTTGTGACAAGTTATAGTGGGTGGTACTACTGCTTGGCATTCTCGAATTTTACCGAGATATCACCGAAGTGCACCGAGAAATTACCGCGATTAAGTTCGACTAAGGGGTAAACATCGACCGATTAATTTGAGGGCTGATCAACTTGCTGTAATCATGGTTAAGAAGCTGGTGGGATAGCCTTTTCTATTTAACCGCGATTAACTCTAACTAACCGTGATTAAACTAATTATCGAGAGTTGGTGGAACCGGCCCTAAGAAAATCAGGTTTTGTACTTATAAATTGGACCGCCCTTTGCAATAAAGCACCAAGTGACATAGATCAAGTTGCGAGTAAAACGACAAAAACTGTTTTCAAATGAATATTGTAAATTGGTCTCAAAATTACATTTTTGTAGTTTTTCCCATGTTTAAATATTTTTCAAATCAAATTATGTTTCCCCATTGATAATTCACACATAAAAAAATAACATGATTCTCTTTTGCTAATTAGTAGTTCACGAAATTTTCAGAATTTTTGAATTGGTTCTAGAACCAACAGCTTATTGAAAACTTGGATTTTTTGTGTGAAAATGATGAAGTACGAACTCAACATTTATAATATGGGCCTAACTCACTTTAATGTAAAATGTCAGTTGGTGCCTTATTGCAGAAGGGGGTCCAATTGTAAGGTAGTTTGTAGAACACACAGCAATTAAAATTAAAGCACACTGGCTTCACCTACAAAATTAGTTGAATATACAAAGTTAAAATTCAAGCAAAATTTTTGTTAAAAACAAATTATTGAAAAGAGCTGTATGTTAAAAATACAGTTATATAAATAAAAATTTGACTCCCAATGATTGAGGTAGAGTTAATTTTATCCTTAGTCGCTGGTGCATTGTGCAGTTAATTTTGAGGGAGAACGCCTGACACAGAATTCCACCAATTAACACCAACATGAACACGAAATAACAAATATTATTCGTTTGTGCGCATTAGCTACTAATAATAAGACTTGACTATCTAAATTAATTATAAAGACAAATGATGGCGTTAGATAAACGGGAATTCGAAACAAAAAGCGCAATGCAATTGAATTTTGAATGAAGTAGCAAACATAAATTATTGTTTATTATATCAATATAATAAGAGATATAAAATTTCATCAATATTTTAATGCGAAAAGTCGTTTGTTTTTATTGGTTTCATTATTATTATCAATTAAAATTTTATGGTTCCTTTTTATATCCCAGTGTACACTAAAAAGGAGTAATATATAAGGATGAATATTTAACTATCGGAATTAGTAAATCAAAATGATTTTTTCAAACAGTGGTTTTCTTTTAGTTGCTTCGGCAGTTGTTTTAATCTGGACTCCTCTAAGCGGTATGCAAATAAAACTTAATTCAAAAATAATTTAGTTCAATTTTTACACAATTTTTGTTCTTACGAAGAGCATACACTCGTGTCTCAAGATAGGCGAACCAACCTTTGCTGGTAGCGAAATAAATTATTTTTATTATTATTAATAATAAAATTTTTTATTAATCCTATTGTATTTATGCCGAATCGTTAATAAATAACTCACACAATGGTGTTAAATGTTTCGCCTGTAAAGTTTTTCATCTGTAAAGTTCGTTTAGAACTCTCTTCATTTATGGCTCAAATACCAAGATAAGAAATAATTTTCTTCTAAATACGAAATTTCAAGTCTTTATCATCGAAGTTGGATAGATTTATTTTTATATTTGTGGCGAAGTATCGTAAAATTTGAAAAGAAGCCAGAGAAAAAAAGTTCCCGCACGGCGACGTTTATTTGGGACTATGCAACTCACCTAATTAGGGGGGCGGAAGAGATAAAATGACGGATGACTTTTATGGACGACACCTTAGGTCTTTTGTTGAAGTTATAACTGGATTACCATCATACAGTCGTTATGCTTCTTAACAGAAGCGTCGTGATCCTTAAATGTTGGTGGGGTGGTTATTACGCTTCCCCATAGTCCACAGATCAACTTTTGGACCCTTTAGATCATTAACATTTAAGGATGCTCTTGGCATATTACTCTCGGTAGGTTGCCGTTGCTTTCCGAGGGGAGAACAGTCAGAATAAAGTTCTTACTTTACTCGGATTCGAACCGGGTATTTAGCGTCCATAGTCAACTTGCGTGACCACTATGCTCCGACCGTCTCCTAACTGGATTACATATGACCACAAAATTATTCTAAAAGAAAGGAACAAAGTTCGGCAAATAACCTAAGGTGTAGTTCATAAAAGATAAAATTTTTCTCAGCCGCCGCCCCCCAATTAACAAATATCCAAGATTTTGCATACCTTTCGGTGCAGATCAACAATGCTTCCACTCTGCACAAGCACACTGGTATCCTCCGCGTACATTAGAATTTGGCAAAGTTCCTCCTTAAGAAACTGAGGAACATTATTTATTATGTAACACAGAAATAGCAACGGAGCTAGTATACTACCCTGAGGTACTCCAAGTACTGACAATCTTTCTGAGGATTCTTCGATGATTTCTCCATTATTTAATTGTTCTTTTTGAATACGATTGGTTAGGTACGAACTTATAATGATCATAAGCTTTACCCCTGATTCCGTATCTGTAAAGTTTTTTTAACAAGATATTAGGATCATAATTTATTTAAAATTTCAGAAGTTTTTTTTTGTACAAATTAATAAACAAAATCTTTATTTATAAACTATTGAGAGTCAATAGTATTGCAGTATATAGTAACGATGTGCACTCATAAATCTGAAGCACTTGTCTACAAATTTTTACTAAATTATTTTTGCAGATGCTCAAAAACATGGATTTATAGTGGGTGGAGTTAATGCAAAGGAGAGGGAATTACGGTATCAGGTATCTGTACAATTTGAAGGCAAACACTCGTGTGGGGGTGCTCTCGTGAACAACTGTTGGGTCCTTACAACTGCTAGTTGTGTATTTGGGTATTAAATTAAAGATATTATATCATTGTATAGAATACTTTACATGCTGCATTTCAGAGAGCCACTATCATCTCTGAGCGTATTAGCAGGAACTACTAAATTAAATAGTGGTGGAGTGAAGGTTGCAATTAACAAAATTATATCTCATGAGAACTATACCAGTATTTTTGACAACAATATTGCATTAATTAGATTAAAACCTTGTCTTCCAGTTAACGAAGATATTCACCCCGTGCAATTAAAAACGAACTATGTTGGTCCAGGTTATGATGGGATTGTAGCGGGATGGGGGGCTATTGATGTAAGATATTTTTTTCTAATAATATTTTATTCTGTGCAATGTAAAATTTTAGTCAAGTTATGAAATACAAAATGATCTTAAGAAGATTCAAGTAACAACAATAACTAATCAACAATGTAACGACTCCTTAGGAAATATTGTGCCTGAAAAACTATGCACTTTAAATGGAAAAAGGAAAGGATTTTGTGTAGTAAGAGAAATTAGTTGAAATTTGTGTGAAATAAAGTTCCCAATTTAATAGGGCATCTGAGAAAATTACTGCATTTTGCGATTATTGTTTTTCAATTTTATTTTTAAGTTATACGATTACATTGGTATCGAATAACTATTTTAAAATATTTTTTTTTCAAGGGTGATCATGGTGGACCTTTAGTGGGTGTAAAGCCCCAGACGCTAATAGGCATTGCAGCGACATTTGTTCCATGTGCTGTAGGATATCCTGATGTTTATATAAGAATTTCTACTTATGTTCCTTGGATTCGAAAGAAACTAGGAAAAAATCACTCACTGCGATATCCATTAACTTCTAGTAAATTGTAAAAAATTCAATTTTGAATAGTTTTTGAATAAAAGTTATTAATACATGCATAAATAATGCTTATTATTGCAAATTTTAAATTATAAAAGTCCTCGAACACATAAAACTGTAAAAATAGATCTTGTTTACTTCCAGAGCCAATTTGTTACTTTTACACAATTTACAGGTACATTGTTTTGATTCTAAAGTGATTCGTGCCCTTGTTTTTTGATTTTTGGGATTTTGTGAGCTGACACTTTTAGTAACGCCACAATACCTCAAAGTACTGGGTCGACTGGCACAACGCGACAGCGTAATGCTGAGGTGGGTTCCGGCCCACACAGGCATAAGGGGAATGTACTAGCAGACTTGCTAGCAAGGAAAGCTGCAAGCAAGCATCTAAGTAGTAGGTCCGGAACCAACGTGCGGGTTAGCTTATCTGACGGCAAAAGGGACAATTAAAGAACTACTTAGAAATAAACACCTTGAATGCTGGGAAGGCATCCAAGGACTCATGCAGTCGCGGATGTTAATGAAGGGCCCCTCCAGTGGACAAGGGAAAAATGAAATTCTCCAGCTGAGCAGAGCGCGACTGAGAAAGATAGTTTACCGGACACTGATTTCTTAACAGGCACCTCAACACAATCGGTGTCGTAGAAGATTCTGCATGTAGACTATATGGGATGGAGGAGGAAACTCCGCACAACACTAGCCCCAAAAAAGCTAAACCATCTTGATTGTCTCTATCCGACTCTTAGAAAGACAAATCAAGTTCCCATAAATCAAATCCTCAACTTTATAGAGGAGACGGAGCTAAAGGAGTAAAACATGGAACGCGGGGTACAATAAGCCACAAGCTCCAGTTCAAAAGAAGCACAACCCGTTCAGCTTGACTATATAAATTAATTATAAAGAGAAATGATGGCGTTAGATAAACGTGAATTCGAAACAAAAAACGCAATGCAATTGAATTTTGAATTAAGTAGCAATCATAAATTTATGCCTGTTTTCACCAACAATTTATTTAAGAATTTCCTAGTAAAGAATTACTTAGCTAGGATTCCATAAATAATGTGATTGGTGAAATTTGACATAGTATTGACATCAAAATTCATATGTCAAATTTCACCAATCATATTTATGGAAAATTGTTGGTGAAAACAGGCATTAAAGTCTCATTAATATTTTAATGGGAAAAGTCGTTTGTTTTTATTGGTATTATTATTATTATCAATTAAAACTTTTATGGTTTCTTTTTATAGCAAAATGTATACTAAAAAGGAGTATATAAAGATGACTATTTAACCATCGGAATTAGTAAACCAAAATGATTTTTTCAAACAGTGGTTTTCTTTTAGTTTCATCAGCAGTTGTTTTGATCTGGACTCCTCTAAGCGGTATGTAAATAAAAACTTAATTCAAAAACAATTCAGTTCAATTTTTACATTTGATGTAAAAATATTGAAAACAAATATTGAAAATTTTGCTGCAAAGTTACTCGATTTTTCAAGTAACTTTGCAGCAAAATTTTCAATATTTCTAATTATCCGATTTTAATAAAAATTAGATCACGTCCAAGAGCCAAGTTTTATCTTTAAAATGATAACAAAATAATTCCCTAAAAGTGAAAATTGAAGCACTTCTAGTACGTACAAATGAGCAATCTGTCTCATATAATTAACATTGATACGCCCACTCCCTATACGGCCACCTTAATCTCAACTTATATGAGATAAGAATGCTCAACACTCGTTCGCCCCGATCTTGCAGCTCGTCTCAATTGCAGAAACCGTTGTTATCAAATGGCAACCTTGAGTTGAGATCTTTTACTTTCAAACTGATAAATAACACGACGGTCACAAAGTTAATTTCGACACGATTTATTAATTTCACAATATTCCCCGTATTTACACCAATTAAATTAATCCCCAAAATATTATAATACAACTATCTACCTAGGTATCCTCCTCTACGGTAGTCTTCCAAACACAGGCATATCCACTTCGGAACAAATAGACTGCACAACAACAATGCCAATGGTTCTCCCCTTTTGTCTGCTATTACCACAGTTGCACCAACCTTGGGTCCAATTCTCGTCCAAATATCAACCACTTATTTACATTTACTTGTTTAAATTCCACATCCAATTTCCAATGCTAATCCAAATAATTATTGCCTTAACCACTGTCCAATCATTTACCACATGCATCCACTTGGTTCGATTCCGTCCAAACTTAAATTATCAGACCACCAAATCCTTCACGATGCATCCAATTAATTGTCTCTTCCAAACATGGGTTCAACACTTCCAAATTCCAATTATATTTTTCTCTCTCCCAAAATGCGACTGGTCACATCTGGTGATTTATGTTCATTTACTTAACGTTCCACCCAAAACACGTCTTCTCAGTTTGGGTGTTCTTTATTATTTGAATTAATATCCCCCCAAAACACGACTGCTCAGTGTGGGTGATCTTTCTTAATTATTGTTCCACCCCCAAAACACGTCTTCTCAGTTTGGGTGATCTATCTTAATTTGAATTAATATCTACCCAAAACACGACTGCTCAGTGTGGGTGATCTTGCTTAATTGATTTGTTTACTTCTTTTTTCGTTGCCATCACGAATTTCGTCTTCACTTGTTTTTATTTTTGAATTTCTCTTATCATCTTTTCCAGGTTCATTATTTGATGTCGACTACCGTAAATAAAGGATACCTATCTGGTTTCATGACAAAAAATTAACATTAATATCTTATAATACATTTTAACAATTTAATTTAATTTATACACAGTATCCCGATCCGTTTTGTTATCTTTTAATTATGGAAACATGCAATCTTTGAAATAATTGCACGTCCAATTACCACTCTTCTCAAAGTTACTTTTCTCAGCTCAGGTCAACTTAACTTCGTCATATCATGAATTTTATTCCAAGTTGTCCTGAACTGAGCAATCCTCTCTTTGTCGCGCACCGTCTGCAAGACCGTGCGTTTAACCGGTGTTAAGCATTCTTATCCCCAGGTTTTCACCGCAATATATAGCGATATAGAAGCATACCGCATATGCCTTGATCCTGGGTCAGCTCTTGATCCAGGATCAGCTAATCCCCGAGTTAACCCTCTTTTGTGCAATTGGGCATTACTTTTTCGACCTCTTTTATTCGCTCAAATGGCTGATATTATAATTTTGGTAAAATGTATAAGCTATTTTACCTAATAATATAGTGGTCGGAAAAGTTAGAATTTAATAAACGCCGCAATGCCCGAATATTTTGTATTCTTGTTTTATAAAAATATTAACACTAATTAACACTAACTAAGAGACGGTCATTGCCTTGCAGCTAGCGCAGTTGGATGCGAATATGGGGCACCGGGTTCAAACCTGGGGAGAGTCAAACTTTCTTATGGCTAGTCTCCGTGCTTCGCAATATTACCCATGAAGACCAATTTTGAGAGTTTTTGTAGTCTCAAAAACTATTATTCCAGTGATAGGAGATAAGCGTGAGTTATTTTTGAAACGTATTATTTTCATAAATCAACGTTTACGTGCATTTTGTGGGCGCAAGCAATATTCGACTTTATTGATGCCATTTTGCTTTTTGGATAATTTCGTATCTGAAATTACATTTAGAAGTTTAATTTTGATGATTTGTGCAATTACACAAATCAAATTTCATTGTACGTACCGAACAAGTAGATGTTCGCTAATTTTGGTGGTTCAAAAGAATCGTATGTGGAATTTGGAGGTTACGATTTTCCGACCAGATGTTTAATAATTCCGATTTAATTAAGAAGTTGGAAAGATTTGTTTAAACCGACATTCGAGGTTTGAATACTACACTGGACGATTTTTACACGTTCACTTTACTGTTTGTTTGGATAAACGAAGAAGTTTCTGGATCGACGCAGATGTTTCGCTACCGTTTTTACCAACTGAATGTCAACTCGACAAGTGAATGCAGAGTACGGTCTGATGTACAGAGTGTTTCGTAACAAGTGTCTACTACGAAATTTTATGAGTAAGAAATTGAACATTATTTTATAAATACACCATTGTTGTAAATTTTCTTTATTAATGTTACACTTTTGCACATTTATGGAACATCCAATAAAAGTATAGTTGAAGTATTGAACATAAATGATACGGTTTATTGGATGTTTCTACACATTTACACACTTATTAAATATCGCTCGACTATTGTGTCAGGGGCGTCCAAAATTGCTTCGTATCTACTTTTGGGTCATTTAAATAAATTGTTTTATGATTTATTGTGCCTATTGATTTGCTTAATCTTGCCGATACCTACAACCGGCAGATATTGTGCCCTCGAATATGTAAACCTGACGTAAAGCTAGCCGGACCTCTTTTGTTGAAGTGAACCACATTAAGCGAGGTTTCATCCCTGACCATAATTAGGGGCGTTATTGAGCCGTGGAACACGACAGTATATAATTGTTATCGTGTAAGTGGGACTTTGAATAAATTTGATGTTTAATTTCCAAACGCCATCTTTCATCTGTAGAACTGAAAGTTAGCGTAGAATCTCGTGTGAATTAGAAAATAATTTACTTTAAGCTTACTGTTTAAACTGTTTTTGCTGTTTTGTGCGTGATTTATATTAAATTCGAATTCGAAACAGATGACAAATAACGTGAAATTTATTCAAAGTCCCACTTACACGATAACAATAATTATATCCAACTATTGAGCAGGAGTATAAATTAACTGACTTTGGTGATCCTCGCCCTAACACTGCATTGTACGTTATACTTGTTGTTGAATGCGTCATAGTTTGTTGTCTTCGAAGAACTTCAAAATTCTGTTATAAATTAACTTTCCCAAGAATCTTTGATGTAGAGTTGAGTAAACTGATTGGTCTATAATTTACTATATATTTTAAGGATCTCGTTTTTTAAAGATTGGTATAATTTTAGCCACCTTTAATGCATCTGGAAATATTCCTGTTTTCAAGGTTTCATTTATAAGATGGGTCATAGATTCTATTATAGATAGGATTCCATCTGGTCCACAGCTTTTTATTTTTTAAATTATTAATTATAATTCCAATTTCAGTTGCAGGACCATTTTAGTTTCTTCTTTGAGTATCGGCAGAAAGAATTCTGCTCACAGTTGATTTGGGGAATTTCTTTGCAACTGCTTCAGCAGATCTTAATATAAATTGCTGCGTTCAGCGTAATTTTAATAAAAATAAATTTAGTACACAGATTTTAGAAATGAACGTTAATTCTTTAAGAAATTTTATATTAAATAAATAAATAAAAAAACTTTCGTTTTACCAATCAGAATGTTGGCTTTTACTATTATATTCCACATTGTCGCTGATTTATTGTCAGATTTCGTTATTAATTTGTTATTGTATTCCTTTAAATCTTTATGTAACATTTCGTTATATAATAATTACTTTTGTGTTTTTATAAAACCTGCTTCTTAAGTTAAAAATCTTACAGCTTCAAGAGGATGCACTATAGTCAAGTTGTTTAATCTTAAATTTAACAATTTAATCTTAACCATGTAAATTTTGCAATTTAATCTTAACCATGTAAAATTCATTTTCTTTTCGGGTACTAGCATCTCAACGAATTAATTCATCAAATAACAGCATCCAACTTATCACATAGAGAGGCAGAATGTTTAAAATTACAAATTGACTTTTGTAATTTCAATCAAGAATTATATTTAGTAAACAAAATTAAGTATATCAGGTTAAATAGGTGTTAGCAAAAATAAGTGTAACATAGTTAAAATAGTGACAACGCAGACAGAAAAATGTAATATTAAGGTTAACTTTACTATAGAAGTTACAATTTAATTAAGAAACAAACTTGAATAGTCATAACAAATCTACATTAAACAGATGACAAGGGAAATGGGAAATACAAAATAGCAGAATAGGCACTGACCTAGTACCTATTTGTTTATTGTTAACTGTATATAAATAGAATAGCAATTTTTTAATAAATAAGTATTAACTCAGATTCGTTTGTGTTTATTACTCCCAAGTTTTTACTGCTAGCGAAAGTTGGTAGGTAAAAACAACCCTCAGTAATTTGACTTACAACCAGATTACTGATCACAAGTGTTTATAGACTCTTCAAGTATCGGACGAAAGCTCAATAGTACTTTTCATCACAAGGCAGGAGGAATTTTAGGAATTTTAGGTAATATGTACTAAAATGTATTTTGTGTATTTGAATTTTGCCTAATAAAAATTATTATTATTATTATTATAATAGCATTGCAGTATACGATAATGATGTGTACTCATAAATCTGAAGCACGTGTCTACTGTTCATACTTGAATGAACAAAATTTTAACTAAATTATTTTTGCAGATGCTCGAAATCTGGATCTCGTATAGTGGGTGGAGTTAACGCAGAGCACGGTCAATTTCCGTATCAAGTATCTGTACAATTGAATGAGGGACATCATTGTGGAGGTTCTATCCTTGACAACTGTTGGATCCTTACAGCTGCTCATTGTGTAATGTTACTGGAAAAGTACGTACATTTACCGGAAAATGTTCACTTTTACCGGTGCTCTTGGTAAATGTAAGTACAATGTACCTTTCCGAATAGAATTAGGAATATGTCCATATTTACCAAACGATATTGGGAAAAGTATATTATTGAGACTTAACAACAAGTCAGTTGTCTAAAGCGTGTCCCAAAATGAACGGACATTTTTAAATTTCGAACGATTTGAAACATTGCTAATATTTATTTATTTAAATAATTATAATTTAAAATGCCCACTTAATTTTAAATTAATTTTATTATATTTAAATGAAATTTCTAATAATAAATAAAACAATTTATCCTTTAAATATTGAAATCTTGATAGTAGTTGATACTTTATTTATAGGTTATGTTTACAATTTAAATAATTTATGCCTTGTTTCATAAAACTTTTAACAACGGGTTAAATTTAAACCAACCAATAGAAAGCGTCCGTTAGTACTAATAGACCGATAGAATTATTCATCTGTTAACTTTAACAGCTTGTTAAAAGTTTTATGGAATTGGGGGTTAATTTCATAGATCTATGCAGAAAGCAGAATTTGATGATTACATTTTTCAAGAGTTGGTTGGTAGACAATCTTTTAATCATGTCACCAGCCTAGATTTATATTTGAATACCAAAAAAATACAATTTTTAAATTAGATGACAGATCAGTCTTTGAGGAGTGGTATAATTACATCACAACAGTTCGGCATTCGCCTACTCACTTTTACCAAGGTACATGTAAGGATATCGCCCTCTTTTAAATTATTCAACGCACTTTTACCAACTTCCGTGGAATATGTACACATTTACCGGTAAATGTGTACATTTTCCAGTGTACTTTTTCCGTAAGATATGGGTATTTAATTAAAGTTATATTATTGGATAAAAGAGTTATCGTAACTGCATTTCAGATTCCCACTATTATCTTTGAGCATATTAGCAGGAACTACTAATTTAAATAGTGGTGGAGTGAAGGTTGCAATTAACAAAACTATATATCATGAGAAGTATTCGGAAGAACCTCTCATAAACGAAATTGCATTAATTAGATTAAAACATTGTCTTCCATTTGACAAAGATATTCAACCGGTGCAATTAGGAACGAATGATGTTAGTCAATGTTATGATGGGATTATTTCGGGATGGGGATTTACTGACGTAATATATTTTTTTCTAATCATATTTTGTTAATTTTTTGCGATAGTTTATTCTCTGCAATGTAAAATTTTAGCAAGAACGTCAAATAAAGACAAATGTTCTTAAGACGCTTCAAGTAACAACAATAACTAATGAACAATGTAGCAACTCCTACGACGATATTGTGGCTGGTCATTTATGCACTTTAAATGGAAACGGACAAGGATCTTGCCAAGTAAGAGAAATTGTCACTAACGCCACCCTCTGAAAGGTAACCCCTAATGGGAGAGTTAACCCAATCGGAGTGCCGCGTTCGAAACAATCCCGAGAAACTCTCAGGTTTTGTTGGCCACGATGGTAAATGTAGGCTCGCTCGCAATTCGTGTGGAAAGCGGGGACCGTAGGTTCTGAAATAAACTCTGTAGCCAGGGGTAGAAAAAAAACACAGTGATCTTAACAAGTGTATAATAAAACAAATTACAAAATTAGAGACGTGCTCTCTGCTGACAAACAATAGCAACCGAATCGGCTGGTTATTAATAAAACACAGCCCACTGACTTTACTGTCAAACAAGCGTTCGCAACAACAAATGCAAATGCACAGTTCTGTATTAAAAATGGTGCTGACAACAACACACGTCAGAGACAAAATGGATACTAAAAATGATGACTCACCCCAAGAGCTCTTGGAAGATCTTAAAATGGTGACAAGTATGCCACTTGCAACCGACGTGTCCTCTGGTAGAATGAGGACTGGCATTCGCATCAATTAACACAGAAGCACCTGGACAGCTTCGCAACTCCAGACGCACTTGTCAAACTGGCCTCGATTATAAAAAAGTGCAGATACAGTTGCTGGAACGGTTGGAATGATGTTGAAATGATGTTAAAGTAAAGTTGGATAGATGTAGTATAGATGTAAATGGTGAAATAGTTGACCATAACCCAAAAAAGTAAAATTTTGGTCCGTGTTTGTCAACAAAGAAACGAGCCTTCACGAGTGAGCTCGAGCTGATACGAATCAGAAAATGCCTGCGTCGAGAGAAATGCGCGTGAGCACGATAGCGTCGGCCACATGTGGATACAGAAAAAAATGCTACTGTGTACCGGTGGTATCCCAAATACACGTACAGGACCGCAAAAAATCACTGGTCACAATGATATAAACTTCAATGACGTCACACAAAGATTTCCGCCAAAAATGATGTTTTTACGCACTTAAATATTCTCTCGACCGTTTTCTATGATTGCCAGGCACTCACTCCCGTTACCTCGTGTCCCTTCTACCTCCAAGCGCGTGTCACATGACAGCCCTAACCAAATGTTAATTCGAAGGTCAGTAACACAAAGCAGATATTAAAATATCTAGAAAATTAAGACTGGGCCGTACTCTGAATATTTGAGTAATTATTTGTGGAGAAGTTTATGCAACAGAACTAAAATTCGTTACAAAATTAGTTGACGTTTGTGTGAAATAAAGTTTCCAATTGAATAAGGCAGCTGAGAAAATTACTATTGTATTCAATTTAATTATTAAGTTATACGATTACAATGGTATTGAATAACTATTTTAAAATATATTTTGTTCAAGGGTGATTCTGGTGGACCTTTAGTGGATGTAAAGTCTCAGACCCTAATAGGCTTGGCACCGGCAACTGCAGAAGTAGCATGTGCTAAAGAAATTCCTGATATTTATACAAGAATTTCTACCTATGTTCCTTGGATTCGAAAGAATATGATAGATTTTAACGATTAACTTCAAGTAAATTGTAAAAACTTCAATTTTGAATAGTTTTTGAATAAAAGTTATTAATACATTTACAAATAATAATGTTTATTATTGCATATTTTAATTTACAAAAAGTCCTCGGATATAGAGAACACAACGCAGTAGTATACTGCAACTTATTTGTACAATTTAGCTTAGAAAATCATCAATGTCTTTGCTTTGATTCATCCGTTGATATGAAATGTTAATTTGGTGTCGGTTTTTGGTGTTGGTTTTTAGTGTCGGTTTTTGGTGTTTTTTTTTGCAGATAACGAGCGCTAAACCAAGTTCCATGTTAAAATTATCGTTGGGTACCTTTAATATCTTCTATTTCCAACTTCGAAACCCCAATCCAATTTTATTATTATCCCATTCGTATGCGCACATGCGATCCAACAATTTTCTAATCTGGTTTAATTCCGACTTAAACAATTCAAAAAAAAATTCGTAGTTACCCAAAAACTATCTTCTACCATCCACTTGCCTGAAGTGCTCGGTATTGACGATTTCACTACTGTAACCACTGCTCAAACAAGAGGACTTATACCTCGCTCTTTCAAAAACCAAGATCAAAAACCAAGATCTAAAACGGATATAAGTACTGGAGCGGGAGTGGGGGATGACAGACCAGGGGTTGCTATCAGCATAAACCTGGACTACTACTCAACTGTTCTCCAGGCGGAAATCATCGCCACAATGGTCTGTGAAGAAGAGATTCATGGGGAGGGCCAATGCATGTGTAAATAAGCGAATCTGTATCATGTCCGACAGCAAAGCAGCACTCAGTGCCCTGGAAGCGCTAGAAATACAATCCAGGGCCGTGAAGCAATGCCTCAAAATACTGGGTGGACTGGCACAACTCCACAGCGTAATGCTCAGGTGGGTTCCGGCCCACACAGGGATAAGGGGAAACGTACAAGAAGACTTCTTAGCAAGGAATCAACGTGCGGGTTAGCGTATCTTACGGAAAAAGGGATAATTAAAGAAATACTAAGAAATAAACACCTTGAATGCTGGGAGGGCATCTAGGGACTCAGGCAGTCGCGGATGTTCATGAAGGGCCCCTTCAATGGACAAAGGAAAAGTGAGCAGAGCGGTGCTGAGAAAGATAGTAGGACTGTTTACCGGACACTGATGTCTTAACAGGCACCTCAACACAATGGGTATCGTAGAAGATTCTGCATGTAGACTATGTGGGATGGAGGAGGAAACTCCGCACCGCATACTACGTATATGCACAATACTAGCCCCAAAAAGGCTAAAACATCTTCATGGTCTCTATCCGACTCTCGGAAAGATAAATCAAGTTCCCATAGGTCAAATCCTCAACTTTATAGAGGATACGGAACTATTGGAGTAAAACATAGAACGCGGGTTACAATAAGCCACGAGCTTCAGTGCAAGTGGTTCGAAAAAAACACAACCCGCTCAGCAATAATAATAATAAAACTATATAAATTAATTATAAAGAGGAACGATGGCGTTGGATAAACGGGAATTCGAAACAAAAAACGCAATGCAATCGAATTTTGAATTAAGCAGCAAACATAAATTATTGTTTATTATATCAATATAATGAGAGATATAAAGTTTCATCAATATTTAATGGGAAAAGTCGTTTGCTTTTATTGGTTTCATTATTATTATCAAATAAAACTTGATGGTTCTTTTTTTATAACCCAGTGTACACTAAAAAGGAGTACCTATATAAGGATGAATATTTAACTATCGGAATTAGTAAATCAAAATGATTTTTTCAATTAGTAGTTTTCTTTTAGTTGCATCGGCAGTTGTTTTAATCTGGACTCCTCTAAGCGGTATGTAAATAAAACTTAATTCAAAAATAATTTAGTTCAAGTTTTACATATTTTTTGTTCTTAAGAGGGGCCTAATATAGATAATATAGCATGAATCTATATCGCACTTTCTTAGACTCGTGGCGCAAGATAGGCGAACCAACCTTTACTGGTGGAGAAGATTTTTCCTAAACCATAAAAAATTTTCAGATTTTCTTTTGTTCAAAATTGAAGCTATTTGGCTGAATACTTTAAAATAGAAATTCAAGATAAAAATCTTTAGTTTGCATTTATTATCATTTGAAATGCTTTGTTTTTGCACAAAGTTAGATACCATTTGCTGTGTTAAACAAACTTCTTCTTCTTTATTGTTTGATTAATTTAATAAGCATTTTTCATTTGTTTTTACACCTCCCAACCCTCGAATTTTATCCATTTTTACTGAAAAATCAATATTTTCGGGGCTATGGCGATGTGAAAGTGGAAATTTAAACAAATGCTTCAAATAGGCCTAACTCTCGAAGGTTTGAATTTCGAAATAAAATTTTATTAAATATATTTCTTAGAAAAGCGTCCCATCAGCGCCGAAGTTATGTAAAGTTTATCTGGGGACACCCTGTATATTATTACATTGCATCGCCTTTGAAATCGTTAAATAAATAAACTTATTACAGAATAATGTGAAGAAATGAAATTTATACTTGAATGAATAAAATTTTTCCTAAGTTATTTTTACAGATGCTCGAGAATCTGGATCTCGTATAGTGGGTGGAATTAATGTAGAGCACGGTGAATTGCCGTATCAAGTATCTGTACAAATTAGTGAGCAACATAATTGCGGAGGTTCGATCCTTGACAACTGTTGGGTCCTAACAGCTGCTCATTGTGTAATGGGGTATTGAATCAAAGATTTTATGATTGTATAGAAAATTTTGCAAACTGCATTTCAGATACCCAGAATCATCAGTGAGTGTATTAGCAGGAACTACTAAATTAGATAATGGTGGAGTGATGAGTGCAATTAGTGAAGTTATACTGCATGAGAACTATACGGATGGTATCGTAGACGACATTGCATTACTTAGATTAAAACCTTGTCTTCCATTTAACGAAGATATTCAATCCGTGCAATTAGGAATGAACGATGTTGGTGGAGCTTACGATGCGATTGTTTCGGGATGGGGGTTTATTGATGTAAGATATTTTTTTCTAATAATATTTTATTCCCTGCAATGTAAAATTTTAGCATAATGCCACAATACGGACAAATGATCTTAAGGAGCTTCAAGTAACAACAATAACTAATGAAGAATGTAACGAAGGCCTCGTTGGTATTCAAGAAATTGCGGCTGGAAGTATATGCACTTTAAATGAAAAAGGACAAGGATTTTGTCAAGTAAGAGAAATTAGTTGAAAGTGTGCAATAAAGTTTCCAATTGAACAGGGCAGCTGAGAAAATTACTACTTTTTTCGGTTGTGTTTTTCAATTTAATTTTTAAGTTATACGATTACATTGGTATTGAATAACTATTTTAAAATATTTTTTGTTCAAGGGTGATTCTGGTGGACCTTTAGTAGGTGTAGAGTCTCAGACGCTAATAGGCTTGGTAGCGGCAGCTGAGGGATGTGCTGAGGGATATCCTGATGTTTATACAAGAATTTCTACTTATGTTCCTTGGATTCAAAATAAAATGGATACAATGGATTCTTTTTACAATGGAATGGGTTTAACCACTAACTTCGAGTAAATTGTAAAAAATTCAATTTTGAATAGATTTTGAATAAAAGCTATTGATACATGCACAAATAATGTTTATTATCGCAAATTTTAATTCATAAAGTTCTCATATACAATAGAGAACACAACATAAAGCATAAATAGTATACTGCAACTTATTTTTACAATTTAGCTTAGAAAATCATCAAAACAGTATTTTAGAAAACAAAAATGGTGCAAAAATTCACAAATTTTAAGGTAGTTTGTAGAACATAGAGCAATTTAAATTAAGACACACTGGCTTCAACTACACAATTAGTTCAATATGCAAAGTGAAAATTCAAGAAAACTTTTTGTTTCACACCGATTAATAAAAAGAGCTACATTTTAAAAATACATGAAACATGACATTGTATAGATACAAATTTGACCCCCAATGATTGAGGTATAGTGAATTTCAACCTTAGTGGCTGGTGCATTGTGCAGCTAATGTGGAGAAAGAACGCCTGACACCTAATTACACCAATTGACAGAAATATAAACCCGAAATAACACATATTCGTTTGTGCGCGTTAGCTACTCGCAGTCACTATTGAAAAAACTAGCTCTATTACTTTTAGATTCCATATTTTTAACATCAAACCACACGGAATTTAGGAAGATTGAATAATCTCTTTGAAAACCATAAAATTAGCAATAAATTATGAACTCATTGGATTTTCATTTTCAAATTATTTTCCTCGAATAGAATTTTTCCAAGAAAGGAAGGATGGCCAAACGTGAGGGAAAAAAAGGTAGACCATGTGATTAAAGATAAGTATTAAAGATAAGTATAAAAAAATATGTAAAACTGTTATTTAGGTCAATAATTGTGTGTACAATGTAATCTTTATTATGGTTTATCCAGAAATTAAAACAAAAATGTAAATCCACTAAAAAGAGCTTTAAAAAAAAAGATATAGTTTTGTTTTAGAGTCTGCGGGCCGCACCAAGACCCTTCGGGGGCCGCTCAACACTGAGGACAATCGCTCGATGCAATTTAGTTAAGGTTGACTAGTTAAATGTAATTGCGTGGGGACACTTGACCATTTCATTCAACACACATAATGACCTATATTAACCCGAGCTTATTCTCTTTATTGCTTTGAACCACGAAACCCGAGTTTTATGGTGAGTCGAACCCAAGCCCTGGGGAAGAGTCCCAATTAATGCTCTTCGACAACAAAGTAAACCGGTGGCTTTGTTTTGTCATAATAATATAATACTGTAGTGACCTAAAACACCAACAAGCTAAAGTACCACGGAAGCTATGTCGTCGAAAAGCAATAAATGAGATAATCTCTGAATGTGGGTCCAACTCATAATAAAAAACTCTGTTGTTGTGGTTCAAAATAATTAATTTAATGAATAAAAAAGTGGGCGTTGAAAATAATTCAATCGCAATTACATTTACCATCAAATGTACACCTGAATTGGCTTCGTAGCTTCCATAATTCTTACAAAATATATGGGATTAATCAAATTAATAAAATAGAGTTAAAATTGTTTTATAAAATTGCAACAAACCGTTTTAGGTACACTGGTCTTGCACCTGTTGCGTGTATGTCCAGTTGTGTAGTAGTATAATTTGCGAGGTGACTAATCTGATATGATAGCACCAATTTTGGATTGTGAATGAATTGATTAAATAATGAGAATTTGAAATTTAAAAATGATTGAATAATGGCGAAGAATTTTAGTACAGGAAGTTAATGATAAAGTTTAAGAATAATTAAGAAGAATTTGCTACGGTACGCGAGAATTTAAGTTGTTGAATTGGTTCACGAAAGGAAAATTAATGTTTTTGAAGAAAATTGGAAAGAAAAAAGATTTGCTAATGGTTTTGAAGAGGTTTGATTGTTTCACCCGAGAAGAATTCATAAGTAGATGCAGATGTGTGCGCAAGATTTTTTTTGAAAGATTATGATATTTCTGATTAGTTTAATAGAGGGGGTTGGTGACGATTGCAATATTCGAAAGTTTGTTTTGATTTAATTTAGTTTGAATAGCTAAACTAATATTTTTATTTTTGAGTATTTTGTAAATTTGATGTAATTTTGAGAGGGTTAATTGGATGTGAGTTCATCATTGTTTGCAAGACGCAAATCAGAACTAAACACACTTAACGTGGTATAAGGAATTTGAAACTTACGTCACAGCTGACGAATAGATCAGTTCAGTTAAGATTCAGTAAGGGGGTTGCATCCATTCAGAATTTAGGGGGTAAGATTTTTGAGAGCTATCCATGCGGTTAAAATGTAGGGGGTATGCTTTAACAATTTGATGTCATAGTTTTATTTGTACTAGCAAGTAGTAATTTTTGTCACCACTCCATTGTTATGTGAAATGCCAACAGGCCGCACTTATATTACAAAATAGCCTGCAAGTTGCCATTTAACAAGGGGGTTTAAAGATGTGGTGTCCTGTTTCGAAGATGACGCAAACAGACCAAAAATTGTTAAGGGTTTGTGTTGTGTAGATAAGAAATTTTTGTAAAAAAATAAGAATTTTGTAAAAAACTTTTTGTAAAAGTTTTCATGCGGCGCCTATGTCTTTGTGTTTGACTGAAATCCCGCAAGGAGCATAAAAGACGACCTAGCAGAATACACTCGCCCACTAGCTGGCGAGGAATATGGCTGTTATAATTTTTACACCCGAGATAATTTATAAATTTGAGTGAATTTTACGTTGTTTTTTGAAAATAAAAGTTGTAGAAGAAAAGTGGTGTTTCTTTTAGATTTGTTAATAGCTGGAGAATTTTCGTTGCAGATTGGATTTGCAAATTGTGAAATTTGCAGGAGTTGATTTTTGTGAAGCGAAGAGCGATAGCGAGGTCACACGGGCGATCACGGTGGTGCAGCTGTGGCATACGGTGCGTTTCAACGGCCGATGGGAAATTTGTAGTATAAGTAAGAGGAAAATTTTGAATAAAATAATTTTTGCAACACACAAATCGATACCACAGTACCAGACTGTAACAACTCAAAATGTATAGTTTTGAGATAATTGCAATTTAAAGATATCAGAAACATAAAAATACCGATAATCTGATTCTTTTTAATTTCAACTAACTTGTGGACTGCTTTTTTAACAGAATGTCTTGCTACAATATTGTAGTATTCTTCAATAAATTAATAAAACTAACTAAAATTAATTAATAAATTAAAAATTAATAAAATTAACAAAAAGGTAACGAGTGCCCTCTATCAGTTATTATTTGAATTTTGAGTTGTTTCTCTTTTGAATCGTGTAGATTAAGCTTTAAACTAATGTTTGCCGTACTTAACTCAAAACTCACTTTTTTTGAGTTGTTACGGTCTGGTACTGTGGTATCGAAATGTTCACCGTATTGAATTTGCTATCTGAGATAAGTCTACTTTATGTTTAACGATTAAAATAGTTGACCTGTGCACTTTTAGTGTGGTGTTTTGTAAAAAAAAACACGGCAATACTTATTATAGTCGGTTGTACCGTTCGGTTTAGATGATTTTTATACTTCCAATATTCCATTATGTGTTACTTGGGTATAAAGTTTTATTAATATTTAATGTGAAAAGTCGTTTTCACGATTCACACGATTCACGATTTTTATTGGTTTCATTATTTTTATCAAATTCAACTTTATGGTTCCATTTTACACTAAAAATGAGTAGTATAAAAAGACGAATGCTTAACCATAAGGAATTAGTACATCATAATGATTTTTCTAAACAGTGCTTTTCTTTTGGTTGTATCGGTAGTTGTCATAATCTGTGCTCCTCTAAGCGGTATGTAAAGAACACTTAGATAAAAGATAATTTAGTTCAAGTTTTACCCAACTTTTATTTGCCTAATTTATTATATTTAAATATTCTTCTTCTTCTTAGTCGTATTTTTATTAGTATAACTAAGAAAGGTTCTTGACAGAAGAGTCGTGACCTTTTTTGACAAAGACTATCATGGTAGATTACATCTCCGTGGTTCTTACTTTACTCGGATTCGAACCGGATATTTAGCGTTCACAGTCAACTCGCGTGACCGCCTTTTAAATATTATTAAATCACAATAATATGGCAGATTACATCTCGGTGGTTTGCCATTGCCTTCTTTGTTTATTTCTTTCCGATTTGTAATGGTGAAAAATATTTAAAAATCAATTTCAATTTACAAAATGCATATTTTGAAGCATTGGCACCTCCTCCCAGTGTAGGGTAAAGGGAGGGTTTCTAAAAGTTGGTATGGTTGCAGTACCGGTAGTACCAAATAAGTTGCATCTTCCGCAAAATCGCCAAATAGGAATACAAAAATCTTACGACCAGTAATAACATGGCACATAACACAAAAATAAGTGTTAACAATAATAAACGGCAAGAAACTCTTCAGGCCCATAATTACATAAGCGTAGTTTAAAATCACATAAGGAACCGATCATAATCCTTTGGGCTGGTTTCATATAATTAAAGAACCAATTTTACGATAAGTCCGGTGGACACTTAAGTAGGAAAAAAGCAAAAAGAACGTTAGAAAGCAGATACTTTGAAACATAATAATATACTGATTCCACTATCGTAAGGGCCTTTAAATGAAAAGAATTTGTTATAATATTTATAATGATATTGAATGATAGCTCGTTAGAAAATTAAAAAATGGTAATAGGTCATATAATAACAAATTCAAAATTTTTTTCCCAGCTGCAATTATTTTCCCAAAAGCCTGCTTCAATTAAAGTTGGTTGTAAAATTATCAAAATGGAATAATAAATTTGTTTCTATTTTATTAAATTTCAGAAGTTTGTGGCTTATTCACATACGCATATACAAATTTTATACAGACAATTTTTAACCTTTTCTTTGTACAAAATAAAAATTCAAATACATATTATCTGGACTTGTTTGGAGTAAGGAGCATTAAAACAAAATTTGCTTTTATTTCCGTTGTATAGTTTCATCTTCTTTTATAATTACATATTATAATAAGTTAGCATATTATATTGTTGTGGTATTTTGACCATGAAAGAGTGACAGCGAGCAGATAAGAGAGTAATTTGATTTTTTTTATTTTTTAATTCAGTAGTCAGTTGACATGACTAACGGGAAAGTAAGATTTGCATCAAAAACAAAAACCATCCCATGTAACGATTAATTACACATGAGACACAATTTGAGTTTATTTGTGAGACACGGAAATTTTGTAACACCCTGTGAGTACTTTTTAAATTTGATAACAGCCGCGGTTTTCTGTAAAACAAAAGGTGAAAGTGTTAATATCAGTTTGGTGCGCGAGCAATTAACAACGTTGTGTTACCTGCTAGAAAGACCATTTTAGTTACCAGCAACAAGATCCCCACCACAAAAGCAAATTTTGAATTTTGGAAAAGGAACGAGAAACACGGCAGTTCCCGGGTGAAGCTCAAGTAGAGAGGAGTTCCTAAGTGATCTCCAAGCGGAGAAGAGTTCCTTGGTGAAACTCAAGCTGAGTGCACGTGAAGTTCTTGGGGAGACGTCGATTGAGAAAGTGTGTAAATTTCTCGATAAAATCCCAATTAAGGAACTCAATTGCGGTTCTTTGGTACAAAAAGACCAAAGCATTAATTTACTTAATTAAACCGAAGTAAATGAATTTACGGAATTCGAATATTTGATGAAAGTTGTGTATTGCGTGCGTAATTGGATATTCGCGAATTGAATACCTGAAATAAAAGCGGATTACAGAGATTTGTACAATCTGTAAAAACTACAGGTTATGTTCACACGTGGTGGACAGGTTAAAATTGATAAATTAATTGATTGCTTACCGAAGTCTAAGTAAACACGAAGATTATTTAACCAACAGTTTTTAAAAGTTGGTTAACGAAAATTAAAGGATTGAAGCAGCACTTTTAATCACCGAATTTGGAACGCTTTCACTGGTAGCTGTGAAGACATCGATGGCTTCCGACAGAATAGGCAACCTGATGTTTACCAACTGCTTTATGGGAACACACCAGATCAAGTAGAAAGTAACAAGGTACAAGATTTGTTTTATTTTTAATTAATCTAAATTATGAATCAATGAATTGTGTTGATTTTAGATTAATTAAAGGACTTTATTGAATTTAATGATTATAATTTGTTCACATGATTACACCAAATAATGAAATATCCAAATTTAGTTCCTAAAATCAGGGATTTAAATGTAATTTGGATGCTTTAATTATTACACAAAAATAACACATTGGTTTTTAGACAAAATTGTTGTCCAAGTTGATTTGATGCAAATTTTTATTGATTCTTTTTGCCACTTAATAAATTATGTCTACAACAAATTGCCCTCTTATTTCGTCTACTGAATCCACTGACTCTGAGCAAGAGAAAAACTCTACTCCGATAAAACGTTAGTTTTGAGGGTTTTTCTTTTTTTGGGGTGGTTATTCTTAAAGTAAGAATAATCATAACAATATATTTTTGAAATAATCCAATTTATTATTTTTACACACAATTTGAACAACTTCTCCTATTTATAGTAATATAATATAAAAGAAGTTAAAAATCTTCCACCTTCAACAAGATTAATTGTAGATATTTGTTTCTGACCCTCCTAGTATCGTTAGAAAGCTCAAACGCTTACATTTTGTACAAATGAACAAAATCCTTTTTTATTATAAAATAAAGAGAGTACAATATGTGCACTAAGAAATCTGAGACATGTTGTGTCTACTGTACATAATTATGTACTTGAAGGAACACATTTTTTACTAAATTATTTTTGCAGATGCTCGAAAATCTGGATATGTGGTGGGTGGAGTTAATGGAGAAGAGGGTGAGTTGCCATACCAGATATCTTTACAATATTATGGACAACATATTTGTGGAGGTTCGATCATTAACAACTGTTGGGTCCTTACAGCTGCTCATTGTGTACAGGGGTATTAATTCAAAGATATCATATTATCATTCTATAGAAAAGTTATCATACTGCATTTTAGAATGTCACAATCAGCGCTGATTGTATTAGCAGGAACTAATAATTTAAATAAGGGTGGAGTGAGGAGTGCAATTAGCAAAATTATACCTCATGAGAACTTTAGGGATAAAATAGTAAACGATATTGCATTAATAAAATTAAAAGATTGTGTCACCTACAGCAAAAATATTCAGCCCGTGAATCTAGTATCGAGCGATATTGGTGAAGATTATAATATTCTAATTGTTTCCGGATGGGGATCTACTGACGTAAGATATATTCTTGTAATGATAATTTATTTTCTGCAATATACAATTTCAGCAAAGTGGTAAAATACCGACAAATCATCTTAAAAAACTTCAAGTAATACCAATAACTAATCAACATTGTAACTCCTTCAACTTCTTCATAAAAATTATGGCTGGAAATATATGCACTTTAAATATAAGAGGACAAGGAGCTTGCAAAGTAAGAGAAATTACTTGAAATTTGTGTGAAATAAAGTTTCCAATTGAATAGCACAGCTGAGAAAATTACTACATTTTTTTGATTATTGTTTTTCAATTTTTGTTTTTAAGTTATAATTGGTATTGAATAACTGTTTAGAAATATTCTTTGTTCAAGGGCGATTCTGGTGGACCTTTAGTGGATGTAAAGTCTCAGACGCTAATAGGCTTGGTATCGGCAGGTACAACGAGAGGATGTGCTATAGGATATCCTAATATTTATACAAGAATTTCTACTTATGTTCCTTGGATTCGAAATAAAGTGGGATATTAACCAATAACTTCGAGTTTATTGTAAAAAATTTAATTTTGGATAGTTTTTGAATAAAAGTTACTGCTAGGTACATGCATAAATAATGTTCATCGCAAAGTTTAATTTATAAATGTCCTCGGTTACAAAGTATAGCTTAAAAAGCGCGCAGTACAATAGAATATTCTAACTTAACTGTACAAGTTAGCTTATAAAATGACCAAAACATTATTTTAGAAATCAAAAATGGTGCAAGAATTCACCAATTTTGTTCACATGACACTATTTTTACAACTTTTAAGTTGTAAAAATAGCTAATTATACAATTGCTGATCATATGGACTACATAATCTTGTATTGACTGACACGAAATGTAGTCGTATATTATTATAATAATATGCTATACTAATCAGTATCTTCTGGAACATAACCACTGATAGCCGATTTTATCGTAATACCCGGTTTCAACCACATACTGTGTGATCAATGTATCTCTCGACAGCAACTTAGGACCTCATGTGGAAAGTCATCTACCATCTTGTCATTCCAAAGACCACCATCTATTTCGGATGCAAGTCGCGTTTCCGTTCCCGTTGTGTACGCGTACAGTGGCGTATTTTTTTTTACACCTGTAAAAGAATAATTAAGTACTGCGAATTTGAATTTGGCGCGTAAAAGTTTACCTACAAATTTGCGAAGTTTGATAAGATTTTGGAAATTTTGGATTTATAGGAGTGGCACCTCCTAAAAATGGACTCTCTCAGGTCTTCTCTAGAAGGAAAACGTGAGTTTTTCGTTGATTGAGATAAGTGAAAGTTTGCTTTGCTTGATGTAGGAAAAGCGACTTCAGGTGTTATTTCGAGTGTTAATAACGCGTCTCTTATAACAGGAGAAAATTAGATTTAGAAATTGAAATAACAAGATTTGTACGAAAATTTCAAGATAAGAAGAACTTACATGTGGAGTACGAAATCGACCAAGGTTTCATTAGAAATTAGTATCAACCGCACCACCAACAATATTGTTAATAACAACGATCACAAATAGGAAGTTTTGGAGAATTGGGTAGTAAACGTTGAATTCAAATCCGAGAATATCCAACATCTGTCACTTGCGTTTCTTGAAGGTTGTATGGAAGTCGCACCTGTCCTCCGTATTACGAAGTTTCTCAAATACGGTTATCATTTACCTGCGACGCCTCAGACACAGCCATCGGTGCGGTTCTTCACCAAAACATTGATAATATTCTTCAGCCTGTTGGTTTCCTTTCGAAAAAATTATCGTCAGCAGAAAATAAGTACAGCACTTATGATTGCGGATTGATAGCGATACACCAATGTATTAAGCACTTTAGGCACAAGTTTGAAGCCAGAGAGTTTTACAATTTTATTATTATTCGTATGTTATTAATGTTACAAGATATAATTGAATAAACATTGTGTTAATCCTTTACTTTCATTTTATATTACCTCTTCTTCTTTCTGTAGCATTTCAAATGCTATTATTATATTTTGGCGGAAATCTATGCATCACCCTGTGTGCGTTTCAAACACGCGCACGCGTTTTGAATTTCGAAAATTTGTCAAATTTTATTCTTCTGCTTATCTGCATGAAAGGTAGACGTCTAATTTTTCGTTTGTGCAATGTTATGTTTTAAAAGCCACAAATTGTTAGTTTATTGAAGTGATCTTTTGTTTTACCTTCTGTGCTACATTTGTGGGTAAGATTGCATTATTTTCCATCATGAGCGGATAAATTTTAGCTTTTTTCGTATTACCACGTCAATTTTCTGTGACGTCAATTTTTGGTTTCCAATTCTAATTATGGTTTTTGAGCGGGTGCACATGGTGTGCAGTAGCCGTTTGTCCATTTGGCTATTTTATCCACCAACCATATGGTTAATTGTATGGATATGGGCCAGCAGTTTGGTTATCTTGTTTCCACCTGTGATGACCTTGATTCCTGCGTCGAGCCATCTGCGTCAGCCATTTTTAGCGATGTTGGGATTTCGTTTTTGGATTCACCATTCCCGTATGAGATCAATGGAGAGGGCAGGACTGATCAACATTCGTTTATCCCCAGCTTCACCGCAGTTTTGCGTTTTTGATTAAGAAGTGGTGTGATAAGTTTGTCACTTTGGCCATCTCCCTTGACGATTTTTCGTACTTTTTGGGAAGACGTGCGAGCTCCATTCCAACATCGAGGATTTATTGTCGCAGCGGTAGCGTGAGCCTATACCACTATTCCATCTATAGTGGTTAGGACAGCACCAACGGCGTAGGATGGCTGGAAAACCATTAATTAGTTTTTTGTGGAAACGCATTTAGGAGATTAGCTTTTCTTAATTATTTCCATCGATATTGAGATGCTATACCGTTCGCAGGTGAATTGATTCTTGTTTAATTGTGCAGTTTTTGTTATTTTTAGCTTTACACCTAAAACTCAGTTTAAACGATGAACCATTAATATTCCAGAGGTTCCGAAAGAATTGAGATGTTGAATCGGACGGATTGAGGTGGAAGGGTAAGTTAGAATGCAATTACTGTATTTAATTTTACTTGATGATATCTCTTGCGAATGTGTTAATTGCAGTCAATTTTACCAACGTTTTTATGTCTGCGTTGGGCAATCTCCTGGATGGGCGGATTATTTTTGTGAGTTGTTTTCAGATAGCAACTCATCTGTATTTTTTTGTTCCAGGGTATCCCCTCAGGGTATCCTGGATTTTACTTGCTATGTTGTATGTTTTGTGTCTCCTATTGGAGTTTTGGAATCAAATATTGTCAACCCCATCTTTTACTCAACTTTGTTTTTTAAATAAAACCACCTCTTCTTTACTTCGTGTTTTATTTAGAGGACTGGCGCCCGGAAAGTTTTTTTTCCTTAGTTAGTTGCCATTTGATCACCTGAGCCAACGGAAGAACCTGCGAACCGCGTCCGCGCGACCCATGCTCTGGCAATGGACGGGGGTGTAATCCCTTAGCTGGCCTGTCTACCATTCCATTCGTAGACCAGCGGGGCAAGTGGACCAAATTAGAGCAATTTGCGTTACATTTCTTTAGGTGCCTGTCCGATTCCGGAAATTTGGTGATCTTCCCGGCTAAGCCAAGAAGGCTGTACCAGGGAAATGTTAATGGGGTGGTGTTGGTTTTCCTTCCCCATAGTCAACAGATCATTAACATTTTAAGGATTCTTCTTGACATTACTCTGCGTGGTGGCGTCATACCTACTGAGGGGCGACGTTCAGAATAATGTTTGGTTCAGACTCAAGACCTGAACTGGTAAATATGGAGAGTTTATGTATTGTACTGTAAGCCTTTATAATTCATTAATCATAACTGTAAATGATCGGGGAAGTCTTCAAAACAAATAAGTACTTATCTGGTACAGATAATCATATGTTCCGACTAGCAACAACTCTCTATTGCTCTCTCAGAGTTCTGGGAACACTACGAAGGACGATTTTTGAATTCAAATAAAAACTCAGGATCAAAATAAATAAATTTTTAAGTTTCGGTGCTATGTTCCTTATGGCCAAACACCACAGATTGTTTGTTAAAATTAAAATATGGGATCTAATATGTTCCGACTACCCTTCTCTCGCTTATTTAAGAGGACATTTATTATTCAAAAACGTATCCACACGAAGGAACTAAATGTAACAAAATTCAAATACATAATAATAATAAAAAAGTTTATGATCCCTTTTTTAAATTTTCTCGGTGAACATCACTTCCTAATACTAGCGCCGCAATCGTCTTTATTTGCTACTAATTAAACCTAACCTATAGACACGGAAGCCAATCCAGATATGACGCAACAATGCAATCAGTGCTATGAACTATAAGTAATTCAGCTGTCGTGCAGTGTCTCGACTTATATAGTATCTAGAATTTGATCAAAAGTGACAAGATAACGACAAGAGAATGTGCAACGAGTCCTTATGGTTGGCAACGTTGTTGTTTTGGATGACAATTGGGGAGTTCCTTTGTTATCTGTATGGTACTTGCTACGGCTCTAAAACCATCTCTCTCAAGGTCCAGCTTCAGATCTGCAGCAGTGTATGTGTTCGCGGAAGTCTAATCAAGTGTAACTGTTGTAGAATAAATTGATATAAGTATTCCAATTTTCATCTTATGAAGCCACACGTTGGAAAAGCGATTGGAAGCGAACACCTGTCACTATCATATTATTGTAAGCTTATACGAGAGCTCGAGGTAAGCAATTTTATCTTTTCCAATTCTTGCGAACTGACGTATTTTGGCTTTTGTGTTCAAATTTGAGTAACCGTAGAGGTTACTGTTTTATATTGGGTACTTGTTTATTTTGAATTAAGTGCAATTTTTGATTGTTATTGTCATTGCTACTGTGCATATTAGCACAGTCATTTACATTGCAATTATTGTAACTGTGATAGTATCTCTCAAATTATTGTTTCAATTATAGCACTTTTACTGTTGTGTTTTTTTGAGCTTCCCCAAGCTACCGTTAATTTTTCAGAATCCATGAATTGGCCTTCGCATAAACAGAGAGCTTGTCTATTTACATCGTGGAAAACAAACTGGAGAGGTCATCTCCGGATTATGAATGTCTCTGGTCTCTGTTTGGGTCAACCCTCTCATCAGGGGTTGTCAATAGACAACCCATCAGAGGATAGTCAATATATTACCATGTTATTTATGACAAGAAAATTAGATGTAAAATTTTAAATTCTGATTGTAAAAATTTCGATGTGACGCCATGTGTTGTAAGATAACAAGTAAGATGGTGATTGATAACGGACTGGCAGTTTAACCGGCATGAGGGCGAGGTCATATTTTTGATTTATGATGTTCAAAAAGTGTAATTTTTTATTTGAATTTGAAAATAAAAAAGAGTGTTTTTGAGAGTGGTGGGTTTTATTTTAGATGCCATCATTGTGAGAAGAAGGAAATTGAAAGGTTTTCGCTTACTATAATTTGCAGAAATATTAGAAATTTGTTAAAGAGTAGAAGAGATTATCCGATGGGCGAGCCCCGGCACGTGTTAGGGGATGATAATTCAGCCGCTCGACTTAATTAATTTTCGAAAACTTTTGAAAATAAAAAGTTGGGGGCTGTTTTATTACATGACAATATAATTATTTTTTTAAATTAATTTTTAACACAGTATAATATAAACTAAGCAGCTTGTACTGAGCAGAGCAAGAAATCTCGACTGATCCTCGGTCTACAAACTACTTTCAATTTCCTTTATCAAACTGAATCAGAACAATCAAATAAGATACAATACTTCCAATAATACTAAAAAGCAAAGTATAATTAATACGAAAAAATCCTGCTGCATTGAAACTTGGATTTTTATTATTTACTAAAGAAATTAGTAATAATAATTCTTCTTTCAGCTTTTTATTTTCGCTCATTTTCGGCACGTTTATTAATGCGTCATAGCAAATATCGCCAGTTTTTCTACCCTCATCTTCTGTTTTAATGCATTGCACCACAACAATTGAGCCGATAATCTGAAATAAATACAAATTACTTTCTATATTTTCGTGTAAGTTAGATTTTCTTACTAATTGCCAAAGGATAAAGCCGACCATATAGAAAGTAATAGGCAAATTGAGATTATCATGAAACATCCAGTTGTGAACAAATAGTAATATTAACACATTTATTAGTTTAATTAGTGATATTACTACAGATAGAGTGAGAAAAAATAATTGAGTACCGAAAATCTTATTGAAGAGTAAAACACGTTTGACGTGATTTTCAAAGCATTGTGTCAATTGTCGTATTTTGGAGCAAATCGAAAGTGTATAAAGGTCTTCATGGTAATCTAAAATTGCAGCAGTATTCTTTTGCGATGTAATAGATATAATCGTTTGGAGGAGGTAGTTATTAGTGGCTACCAACTGCTGATTTATAAATTTGACAAAGACATAAATGACCATAACTGTTATAAAATTGTAGTACATTCCGATTCTTTGGTTGATGAAAAAAACATATTGGACTATTCCATTCAGCGAAATTATTATGTAGGCTTCAATTACAACAAAAATAAGAAAAATTAAATGGTTGATTAAAATGCACAACTGAAATTTTGTTGTTGACGTTATTTTGATCAGTTCCTCTATTATCGTAATCTTGCACATATTTTCATCTTGAGTCAAAAATAAATGCAAACTTGATGAGTACAAAAATGTAGGTGCTAAAATTATAACTATGTTAGTTGCTAAAGTGACGATATCCGCTAAAGAACCCATCCAAATGTATGTAGAATAATTATAGTTCGGAGGGGTCATGAGATAACGATAAAGTATTGTTGTAAATGTAACTATTACTGCAGTTAATATTAACAGAAGCACGTAAAATTTGTAAAAATAAGGAGTACTTCTGTTGGTAAAATTTAAGACAAATCGTGAAGGAAATATACCAAGAATTGTAGTGAAGGCAAAAAAATAGTTACTAGAACTAACTTGAATACTTTTACTATTTTTTGACATTATCCAAAATTTAATTATTTTTCCTTCATATAATAAAAATTAATAATAACTTGCTTCTACAGAATTGAAGTTTGTTGTGTAAGTATTGGAATGGATAAACTGTTCAAAGTTACGAAAATTATTTTAAAAAAAGGCAATTTAATTAAAGTCAATTTATTTCTTAAATTGGACAGTTATATTGACGTAGTACAAACAATTAACTAATACACAATTAACTAATGTTATGGTTACAATAATATAAAACTAAAATTTATGCAATAACGATTTTCATAAATTATTTACATATTTTAATGGAATTGGGTTGGAAATATCACGATATATTTCAATAAATCATCTAATATAATAATCAATGGATTCGTAATTCGCGAATAATGATAAAATTGCAGAGAAGAATATTTTCCTCGGCATAATTGGAACCTATGAGTTTGGGTGTCACATCTAAAATAATTAAACGATAAAAGTCAAGATTGTGCTAAAACTATTTTGCTATGCGATTAAAATTTTGAAATTCAAATTAATTTCGAAGCAATAATATCTTCAAGTCACAATATTTCTTCGAAATTAATTTCAAAATTTTAAGCGCCTACCAAAATACTTTTATGTTTTTAAATCTTTTAAAAATATTTATTATTAACAGTACCATTTTGACTTGTTCAGGCCCCTACATTTTAAGTACGAGAGATCCGCCTTAAGACTTACAGCTGATTACATTTTGGCTGAAATCTGTCCACGAAAACTTGAGAGTTTCTCAGAGAGAGGGTCATGAAGCCCATGCATGGATTAACAAGATGCATTATGTTTTTGAAAAATTGTTTTATATCTTGTAACTCAGGGATTTTGGGTAGATTGTGCACGCTGCACATGGTCACCAAATCATAGAAGCGACCAAACACTTCGTATATTGTCATGTAATTTTGACGATAAAAACAGTGGCAAATCGAAGAAAGCCATGGGAAACTTTTTAAGTAATTTGTATAGTGGAATTTTGGCAAAGATAATGATTTCTATTATTTCGTTTTGTTTTGCATCAAGTTGGAGTTTTCTTTGTTGGGAGGATTCTGCCAATAGATTATTTTGTTTTATGAAAAGGAAAAATGTCGTTATTCGAAGTTGGATGATGAACCTTCTGGAAAGTCAATCATAATAATTTTGTAAGGTCAGCTTGGTGGGTTTTTCACTGAAGAGATATCTGAAAAGTATAAAATAATAAATAAAGCAAAAGTTGTGCAATTCACATTTACCGCGTTAGATGGGAGTTCAGGGATTTTTGAGGTGAGAAGTGTGGTACCAACATAAGAGGTTCTTTCCGGTGACCATTTTGGAAAGACGGATGTGCTATTTTTCACCCGTTGTTAATTTGCGATAATTTTGAGTTTGCTGATGTAAAACTTGAGTCCGGAAGTATTGCAGTGATAATTCTGCGTTTTTCCTCGGAAGTTCTAGAATTGTTTACGAGCGATAATTAGGAGAGTTTTCATAGTGTGGCCACATGGTCAAATTTGGTCGATCATTGTGTAATATGTGACAATTTCGGATTATTGGATGATTATTAGCAGTTATTATTTAGATGGATGATTGATATTTTGAGTTGCTGTTTCTGGATGATTCTAGATAAGTTCGAAAAATCAAGAGTTTGGAAGAATAGAATTTTGAGGTTGGAATCACACTTAACTCGTTATTGGTTTCGTTCATATGCTTGAGGTTAATATTTGAAGATAATTTCTTGCACTGGAGCGGATTGGACCATAATATCTGGATCTACTTCTGTTCTTGGAGGTTATATCGTACTATGCCGGTAAAGAAGATCACCGCAGTGATATAGTGACGTTACCACCAAGAAGAATTTTTAAGATACCAAACCTATTTTTTGCTATTGTACAATTTGAGATTGTTTTTTTTTAATTCCTTGGTGTATGCAAGGGGTAGCGCGATTTTACTTAGTAAATGTCCCCTTGCATTAACGAAAGAGGGTTTGATCGGGATTTGCGTGTTATGCCAGGTTCCAATTTGAATAATAAAATAATCTGTTGGTGAGTGGTAAATATTATAGCAACGAAAACTTTTCTTTGCCAAAATAAAAATTTAATTTTGTTTAAATCCAGCATTGTTGGTTTTTTTATTATTCACAAGGCGTCTTTTAGTAGAATTACTGGAGTGTTGGTTAATTAGTTGGAAGACTGAGCTTGTCGTGGCATTGGAGTATCTGTATTTTCAGGGGCTGTTTAAAATTTGAATTCCCTGATTTGTAAAATTATCCTAACGTTTTAGTATACCTTTTGATGCAGTACAATATAATATTGTCGTGTTAATTTTGAGTAAGGAACGAGCAAAATTGTTTAATGTGTAAGATTTCTTCTGAAAGATTTTAATTTGAATTTCGCGGCGGCTCAAGGTCGCTGCGGAACGCAGTGAGAGGGAAAAGACCTGCGTACGGGGTCCAAGCGTGGACGGTCGTTCTTTTGATTTTTGTACGAGAATTAAATTGTAGTAATTGATTTATTTGTTTGAAAATTAAAGTAGTGCAAATGAAAAATGTGTTATTTCGTTTAGACCAAGGATTTCGAAGAGAAAATTGATTAATAATTAAAATTTGAGAAGTGAAAAATTTGCTAACAAAAGTATTTAGCATTAAAAGCATTGAAGGTTAACTGACAAGAGCGCCAGTTTGACAACGATAAAAACCTAGTCCAGCACAACAGTGACATTGACAATATTGGCAATAGAACGTCACTAAAGCATCAATCTATCAATAGACTGGTCTGAACTACCACCTTCTCGAAGGATGGTGAAGATAGTGGAATATTGTGAGCAACAAAACCTAAATTTGGAGGTTAAAGCGTTGTAGGTCAGAAGTAGGATCAAAATTGTTACAAAAAGGTTTTGGATTACATAAGGGGTTTACAGATATTAAATTTAAACTTTTTGAAATTTGAAGGTAATTAAAAAACATATTTTGGTAACAGAAAATTCATTTATGGACAATGAATTTATTTATTTTATTTATTTATTTACATAACTCGTAAACTAATTATTAAATATTCAAAATACAGAAACAAGAAACAAAAATAATGTGGATTCCAATTCATTTAAGACATTCCCTTAAAATTTATAGTTAAAAAATAATCAATTACTATTAAATTTGAGTGATAGGTATATTAATACAAAGACATTAAATATATTGTCATATTTTGAAATAGGTGACCATGTGCTGGATTTGACACTCAAATTTTTGAATCTCTAAAAGCTTAAGAAGTTTGTAAATTTGATAATTTTGAAGAAAGATTGAGTATATTTGAAGCATTGTGGTCTTTTTTGCTTAAATTATTAGTATCTATTTTATAAAATGAAGGTTGTGGTTCCAGGATATTCCAAAAGCAAAAATGTGCTTATAGTTAATTAAAAGAAAATTATCAGATATGATTTAGAATGTTGCTTCCTAAAAGGCTTTAATCCTTCACTGCATCGTGATGTTTATAAACAACATAAATTTAAAGCACCTGTAAAAATTTAAACTTTTGGATTTATTTGAACTTTTATCTTTAAACAATGACACGACAATATATCTGAGATTCTTGCTATCACGTGCAAAAGGTATAAATTTCAAAAGATAATCAGATTTCAGCAGATTACTCTTTCGAAGTCGTGAATCTAATGTGATTGCTTGTTACTTCATATTTCGCTCCGTATTCATTTATTAATTATTTTCGTTTTAAATTGTTTTTTTTATTGTTGCGAAGTGATGTTTAGTTTAGAAAGGTATTGATTAACACATTTATTTAATTTATTTGTAAATTAGTGCAAAAGAAAAAATTTTATAGCAAATAACATAATTAGAAAAAAACATCATTATATTCGATAAAAAAAATTCCTTGCAAGAAATATCTTTTTTAATATTTTTTCATATATCAGGAAACCACAATAAACAAAATATATTTTTTTTAAGGCAAAAAAAGAGTCATGCAGTGAAGAGTTAAATTAAGCCGAATGTAATGAAAATTATTGTGAAATCCTGCGATAAGTGAAGTCGAGCAGAATCATCTGTACTCTATAGAAGTAGGAGTAATTTGTACCCTTATTTTACGTGTTTTTATTGTGCTTTGACGTTTTACAAAAATTCAAATTTGTACATGAAAATTTTTGAATCATCGTAAATTGCGTCTTTGTGATAAAAGTAATGTACGATTAATATAAAGCAAAATTGTGAAAATACTGAGTGAGGTTGAAAATCGATCAATAATATTCATCACACATTAGATAGCTAAAGGCTGCCAGAGGCCTGCACTTTTGAGTCAATGGTTCAAAAGTTACATTATTTACTTCATATTTATTTTACATCAGTGTAAGTAACCTCGGCTACGCTTCGTTTTACAAACTATTTCAACTTTATTACATTTTATCAAACTGAACCAATACAATCACATAAGACATAATACTTCCAATAATACTAAAAAGTAAAGTATAATTAATACGAAAAAATCCTGCTGCATTGAAACTTGGATATTTATTATTTACGAAAGAAATTAGTAATAATAATTCTTCTTTGATGTTTTCATTTTTCCTCGTATTCGGTAATTTTATCAATGCGTTGTAGCAAATGTCGCCAGTTTTCCTACCCTCTTCTTCTGTTTTAACGCATTGTACCACAGCAACTGAGCCGATAGTCTAAAAAAAAATTCAAATTATTTTCTATATTTTCGTGTAAGTTAGATTTTCTTACAAATTGCCAAAGGATCCAGCAGACCATATAAAAAATAGTAACCAAATGGAGTTTATCATGTACCATCCAGTTGTGAACCAAATGTAGTAGTAATACATTTATCGTTTTAATAAATATTATTAGGAAAGATAAAGTAAGAAAAAGTAATTGAGTGCCAAAAATCTTATTGAAGAGTAAAACGCGTTTTACGTTATTTTCAAAACACTGTGTCAATTTATGTATTTTGGCGCAAATAAAACGACTGTCGAATACTCCTTGGCAATCTAAATTTGCTGAATTTTTCCAATGCGCTGTAAGTGATTTAGTTGTTTGGAGAAGACACTTATTGGTGGTGGCCAACTGTTGGTTAATAAATATGACAAAAGCATGAATTAGAAAAACTGTTATAAAATTGTAGTAAATTCCAATTTTGCTGTTGATCATAAGAGCATATTCCAAAATTCCAATTCGTGAAATTACTATGTAGGCTTCAATTGAAACAAGAGTAAGAAATATTATATGGTTTATTAAAAGGCTTAACTGAAATTTTGTTGTCGACGTTATTTTGATCAGTTTATCTATAGTCGCAATCTTCCACATATTTTGATCGTAAGTCAAGAATAAATGGAAACTTGATGAGTACAAAAATGTCGGTGCTAAGATTATGACTATATTAGATGTTGAAGTAATTATGTCCATTAAAGAACATGTCCAAATGAATGTAGAATATTCATAGCCCGTACGGACGATGAGACAACGATAAATTATTGTAGAAAATGTAATTATTGTTAGAAATGATACTAACAGAAGCGCATAAAATTTGTAAAAATGAGGAGTACCTTTTTTGGTAAGATTTAGGACAGACCGTGGAGAAAATATACCAAGAACTGTAATCAAGCCAAAAAAAAAGTTATTAGAACCTACTTGCCTGCTGCTAGTAATTTTTGACATGATCATTAATTTATTTATTTTTCCTTCGAATAAAGATTAATAATAACTTGCTTCTATAGAATTGAAGTTTGTTTTAAAACTGATCGAAGTTTTAATCGTGTTCATTTTTCATCATTTCTAATGTTAGGTATTTACATAGGTATTTAGGTATATAAATATTGATTTAGTACACACAATTAACTAATACGCAATCAACTAAATGTTACGATGTTAAAATGTTTGGTGTTAATCAAATATTTATTATAGACGGTAATTAACCGGCATTAACCTGTATGTTCAGCAAAGTCAATGACTTAGAATTGCAAGACCTGTAGCTAAAAGACATATCGATCGAACTATAATATTAGAATAAATAGATCAATAAATTAATATGTGGGGTGTTATGGGAAGATACAAGGTCACCGAGGACAGCAAGAGTTAGTTGTTTCCTGAGACGTGTAGGTGTAATTGGGCGAAAACATGTAGTTGAATATGGCCTTGGATCCATTTTTTTAATCCTAGAAAGAGGCTCTTGCCAGCTTCTACTGAAGCAAGGCAAAAAGTTAATCTCAATGTGAACGCCGCTTTATGGTAAATTATTTAAAAATATACATTTTTTTTCATTAATAGAGGAATCACACCTCAAAAAATCCATTAAGGTCAACATCCCCAATTATCGACTCTATAGAAGTGACCGAACCCTTGGGGAGGTGTCGCTATATACGTCAAAAACTCGATTCAACATCACACCATTCCGCCCCTTACCCCCACCTTTCTGGAGTACACTTCTATAGGCATTTCCATCGAAGGCCGTGGAGTTCATCATATCACCGCGGCACATAACAAGCCTAGCCAAGACTGCATTCGAGATCTAATCAAATTGCTCCAAGGCAGCGGTGAAATCCCCCACATAACAGCCGGTGACTTCAATGTGAAGCACCCAGACTGGAACTCAATCCAAATAAACGTCCTAGGAAGTAGATTTAAATACCTAGAGGATAACTATCTGCTATCTATCTATGCTCCTTCCGAGCTCACCCACCACTACTCGAATGAGCAGTATACACGGATGATATTCTGGATATTGATATGGATGATTGATATTTACCTGATTGACATGGTCAAGGAAAAGCGCAGGGCGAGCAAGGTGGCGCGGCGAACATGGCATCCAGATTACTTGAGATATGAAGCCCAAGTCCGAAATAAACTGAAAGAGGAGATGCAACACTTCTCGAACCTGAAATGGGACGATAAAGTGGAATCCTTCCCTTTCAGGGACCAGGCGGCTTGGCAAATGGTCAAAGCTTTAAAAGGGACCAAGACCACAATCCAACCTCTAAAGACCTCAAATTCCTTCTTATATGTCTCTCGGGAAAAGGCAGATGCACTTGCGGTTGCTTTAGAGGAGCAATTTCGCCCGAACTCGGTCAAGGCAAACGACCGAAAACTAATCCAACATATCGATATGGTAAACGTTAAATTGGAGTAGAAACGCTCGCAGAGAAATCCCTCTCCTATTCTTCCGGCCTCTTCTGACGAGGTCAAGGAGGCCATAAGGTTAACGAAAATAAAGAAAGCACCTGGTAATGATGTCATCACGAATCAGGCCCTTAAAAGCCTGCCTAATAAAGCCATATTGGCCATCACGCAAATCATCAATGCGACTCTCAGGTTTAAGTATTTCCTCGATTGGTGGAGGTTTGCTGAGGTGATCCTAATCGTAAAGCCAAGGAAGGATCACTCCAGTCCTTCCAACTGCAGATCGACTTCTTTGATCCCCACTCTCACTAAAATAGCAGAGAGGATCATATTAAATCGTCTATAGGCCGAGATCGACCAGGCTGGCCCTCATAACAAACGAGCAGTTTGGTTGGTGGACAAGGTCTGGAAACTCGGCCTTCTTTACAAGATGCTGAAGGGGGGTGTCAAACTTGGACTATTCCAATTGACAGGCTCCTATATGGATAACAGATATGGTTGCAAACCAAGGTTAAGGACGAAAGGTCGACACCCCGTCCGATGTTGGCAGAAATACCTCAGTTATCTCTTGTCTCGCCACCCCTGTGCAACATCTACATGCATAATAATATGCGAATGCTCTGATGGCCTTATATGCTGACGGCGTTGGTATACTAACGAAGTCCATAAATCGCCAGAGGATGATGAAGCTCATGAGGGAAGTGATAAAGGCTATAACCATGGTATCATTTAAGGAGATTGCGGATTAACCCCCATAAGAGTGCTGCCATGGTCTTTAGCCGGGTGTGCAGGCAGCCAGTTTCCATCACGTTGAAGATGTTCGCAGGGCCGGATTTAGACTTGATAAGGCCCTAAGCTATTTTGAGATATGGGGCCCTTTATAAGTCTAGATGTTATAAGTCAGTGCTTTAGGGGGTCGCTATATAAGCTTATAAGCTAGGGGGACCTAAGCTTGTCTAGCTTATACGTAAATCCGGCACACACATTATGGGGAAAAAGGGATATATCTTCATATATCAAAGTGTCATCAAGCCGGTCCTGACGTGTGCGGCCCCTACGTGGATTTTGCAAGTAAATCAGAAATGGATCTTCTTTACTCCGTCCATAAGAAATTTATCAGGCAGTCAGGCCCCATGGTTTGCTATGAACAAATAATCCGCTCATCAACCGGATTGGTTAATATGACCCCCTTTTTATCCCAAACACTCCCATACTGAAGATCATTCTCCTCAGGGGCGCTTAACCCTTAGCTTTTAACCCGAACCACCCTCCCCTCGCAAATGAACCTAAAGAAACAGCAGGTATGATCGGAACTTTCCCCTCACACACAGACTTTATAAGACCTCACGGACGATGACGAATAGAATGAAAGAGATCTAGGAAAAAGAAAACGATGGAAGAAAACCTGCGGCTGACAGACCTCTGACAAGCGAGATCCCTGCCTAGAGCAGTCATGGCGGCGCTGTCTGGAAGTCTTCCTTAAAGCAGGTCGATTCAGATACAAAAAGGCAAGGATAAAATCAAAAACGGTTACAACAAGGGAAGAGAGGTGGGATGAAACCTGCGGCTGGCAGTTCTAAGAGGCGGCCTGAGCCCTGCGTGAGCAGTCACTGCGGAGCCCTTCTGATGGAGTCTCGACCAGAGCAGGTGATTCTAGGAGACGAATATGATACCGAAAAATGAGGTGGGAAAAAGACTGCGGCTGACAGACCCCCACAAACACCTGACCCCTGCTTTGAGCAGTACGGCGGGAGTATAGTCTGATGGAGTCTTCCTCAGAGCAGTCTGATTGATGTGAGAAGAGGATCTTCGATTAGGAAGGACGAAGCGGGAAGAAGTCTGCGGCTGATAGACCCCTGCCTTGTGCAGTAAGGCATGTTATTCTAATGGAGTCTTTGTCAGGATTCAAAGAAGACGATTAAGTTTTATTATTACTTGTTAAGTTTATTGTTATTTCTTGCTATTATTATTTGTTGTTATATTGCTATGTATGATTATGTGTAAATGTATCTTTTAACATTTAAGTAAATTCACGTGGCTATGGCGTCGCGACCGACGACGAGACGGACGAATTCGTGGTAGGAGGTATAAAAAGCTGACCTGCACCTAGGGTGCTTCACATCGCTGGAACAATGCAGTGCCTAAATCATGACAAAGTCTAAATGCCATTAACAAAATAAATTCCCAAACTTATAATATGGTACACATAGATTTAGGAGATAAGCGGGCTCAGCCCGCATCTGCTTCGAAAAAAGCTATTCATGATACGGATACTGGGATAATAATCCAGTACTGGTCTGACGAACTTCAAGACCAAGTAAGGATGGAGTTTCTTGAAAAGTTGGTCAGTTAAATAAATTGTAGTTTTATAAAATCCAGTACGGGTCTGATGATAATCATCAGTTTCACGTTTAGAAGCGTGGATTAGATTGAAACATGTAAGTTGGTTAAGGTATTCTTTGATTTTATAATCAAAGTGGTTTATTGCCATTATTACTAATAATTAATACTTTGAATATGGCAATAGTTTATAACAAAAGTAACTAATTCGATGTTAAACTTGATAAAATCAGTCCTCGGGGAGATTTAGTTATTTATCTGATCTAATGCTTTATTGTATCTTCTACAAACGTGCGGTAACATTTTAAAGAAGTTTCAGAGAATTACATTCTTAACACATTTTATAAATAAATAACTATTCATAAAGTATTTTAAAATATATCCAGTTACCGAAAGGAAATAATAAAATTACTTTATTAAAATTTATTATTAGTAATTATAATTTTTTCATTTCATTTGCTCGATATAATTTAAAATATTTTATTAATTAATTATCACCAGTTAAAAACTTAACAATGTAAACAACTATTGTTAATTATTATTAAACTGAATTAATATAATCACATACGACGTAATAGTTCCAATAATACTAAATAGTAAAGTGTAATTAATTTGAAAAAATCCCGCCGCATTAAAACTTGGATTTCTATAATTTACTAAAGAAATCAGTAATAATAATTCTTCTTTTAGTTTTTCATTTTCGCTCGTATTCGGCAAGTTAATTACTGTGTTATAGCAAATTTCGCCAGTTTTCCTACCCTCTTTTTCTGTTTCAGTGCATACTATCACTACAACTGCAATGACAATCTGAAATCAAAACATTAGAATTTTTATATTACCTTGTAAATAAAGTTTTTTGCTTACTAATTGCCAAAGTATCCAAGCGACTTTTATCAAAATTAAATGCAGGCGGAGGTTCTCTTCAATTACAAAGCGATGGCCACAAATTAATATGAAAATATTTATTGTGTCAATTAATACAATTGCGAAAGATAAGGTGAGAAAAAGTAATTGAAAACCAAAAATATTATTGAAAAGCGAAACACGTCTCACGTGATCTTCAAACAATTCCGTTACTTGTCTTATTTCGGAGCAAATAACATGGCTATTAAATTTTTTGGGGAAATGTATAACCTTAACAGTTCTAATTGATTTAGTCGTTTCGCATAGGTAGTTATTGGTGGCTTCCAATTGTTGCTTTATAAATTTGACGAAAATATAAATTACAGAAACTGTTACAAAATTGTAGTAAATTCCAATTCTTTGGTTGATCAAATAAACATAGTCTGCCATTCCAACTCGCGTAATCACTATATAGGCTTCAAATACCATAAAAATTAGAAAAATTAAATGGTTACTTAAAATGCTTAACCGAAATTTCGGTTTTGACATCATTTTTATCAACTTCTCTAATGTCGTAATCTTGTACATACTCTTTTGATCATAAGTCAAAAATAAATGCAAACTTGATCGGTACAGAAATGTTGGTACTAAAATTGTGACTATACTGCAAGCTGACATAACAATATCCACAAAAGTACCCATATAAATGAATGTAGGAAATGTATAGTGAGTACGGACGTTGAGAAAACGATAAATTATTGTTGTAACCGCTACTATTAATACAAGTAATATTAGGAGAATCGCGTAGAATTTGTAAAAATAAAAATTCCCTTTGTTGGAAAAATTTATGACAGAACGTGGAGGAAATATACCAAGAACTACAATCAAGCCATAAAAAAAATTAGCTGAACCAACTTGTCTACTTTCAGTATTTTCTGCCATGATAATTAATTTACTTAGTATCTACTTAAGTTTTTCTAAAATTAGTAAAAACTTGTTTCTATAAAATTTAGGTTGGTTTTGTATTGACAAAAACTTGACTAATATAAATTTTTTCATTAACTAATAATATTTATTATATATTTTAATGGAATAGATAGTCACGATATACTTCATAACTCGATTGCTGTAATATTATCAATTGATTGGTAGATGAATAATAACAATAATTTTCATAATTTAAATGAATAATATAAGCAAACCCCAATGTACTCGAATTAAAATCATACGCACTGCACTGACGTTTACTTTGATATGTAGTGTGGATATCTCGCCTACCAATTATATGATTTACTTGAATTACATATTAAATGGCTTTCTTTCAAATACAAAAGTAAACCCCCATCCCCAGTAACTCCTAAACGGTGCAAGCAAACAAGGGTCGTTACTATTATTAATACAACTATTTTCTCATTGTATTATATTATTATTTCGTTTGAAATTTTAATTACATTAAATAGGGACCCCTCCTATTAAGGGCTGTAGTCGCGACATGGTGGAGGTGTAGGCACCGATCCGGTTGGAGTATGTCTTATATTATAGTTATTAAAACAAACCTCAACGGGGTCTTATAGATAATTTTAAAATAAATGTTTTATTTATGGTCAATGTCATATTATATCAATTTGTTTAGCCAAAAATCGATTGTTTCGCAAATATCGACCTTATTGATGAATTCTATTTACCGCCCGTTTACCTAGTCTTATAACGGTGCGTGGTTAAGGATCGCGGCTGTTATAGTTGTTCTAACGCCTTGCGAAGGTGAACATCAAACAAATAACACTGTTTACGAGTTCTGCTGTCTTACAATTTAGGTTATTTATTGGCTTAGGAGTATATTTTGAATGAATTGATTTACTCTCAGTTCCCAATTTACTAATATTCACATTTAGCTTATTGGTTGGCTCTTGGGTATAGTTTTAAAGAGTGGATTGCCGCAGGAGTTTCCGGTTTTCTAAGATTCCTGTTTAGGTGGTTGAAGTTACTCAGGAGATATTTTTAATGAGTGCACTGTCTCAGAGATCTTGGTTAATTAGTTCTGTACGTTAAAACAAATGAAATTGTTTCTAGGAATTATTTGGTTCTAAAAGGAACCAAATTAATTTTTCGTCTTTCAGTGCTGATGTAAACATCTTGTAGAGTAGACGGCCGGTGCGGCTATACCCTATCAATGTCCTTGGCGATGTCAAGGAATACCTCCCCGTAAATTCGCCTAACTGTCAGCTATGGAGGATGTATTCCACCAACCTAAATATGATTACGTTTCTGAAGCCAGAAACCAATTGTTCATTGGAAATAATTTCTTTTTCCAATATGGCGTTGACCAGTCTGGTACGGATAATTCTCTCAAAGAATTTACCCATTAAAGGTAACAGACTTATCAACCTGTAGAAGCTGAGATTCCTTGGATTCTAATTTGGTTTAGGTATTAGAATGAAGTCCGGCACATTCAATCTGGAGGGAAGGTGCCTGAGTCGCAATACCTTGCTGATAATGGTTGTTATGGTCGCTAAGTTCCGCTTAGGGAGCTGAGTCAGAATTAAATTTGTGATCACGCAGAGCCTGGAACCTTCTTCTTGTTCAAACTGCGGACGGTTTCGATGATCTCTTGAAATGAGGCTGGCTCACTAGGCTCTAAATTGACTCTAGGCTCCCCAAGCTAACTTTCAGTGTAATCGTCCACCGTCTTGGTGAAAACGGGTATTTGGATATCGACATTAGGAGTAAATTGACCTACCAAGTGATCTGAAAAATGTTCGGCTTTCTGCGGAGGGCGTTGGCCATGTAGCTTTCACCATCATGGGGGGGGGGGAGTCATTAACTCCAGAACACGACTGGTTTTGTCGATCGCTGGTACCAAAAAGTACCCTAACAAATTAGTCCATTTTTAAAAGGTCAATAAAATTTTAAAATGTTTCATCTTTGATTGAGCTCAAGATCTCTCGCTTGATCTTTATAATAAATTTTGTTAGATGAGAATGTAGAATGAAAATATAAAAAGAATTATTTGGTCGTATGACTTTTAGACTAATAGTATTATCTAGAGGATTTTCATCAAAACTGCTACTCTACTCAAATTTGTGTATATATTTTGTATTGGCTGCCAATACTACACCTCCACTCTTGTTAACATTAGTAGCCAACAAATCGTGGTTTTGGCTATATACGACGATTTTAGTATAATTTCTGCATTTGATTTGATGTCATGTTTTTTTTGTAATAAAGTAGCCGGTCGATGTAATAATGGAAATCCAATTTTTAAAAATTGAAATTTGTACAAATTTTGTAAAATTTTGAAGTTTGTGCGACGACGCGTGGCGCATAGAATAAGACGCTGGCTCGTTGACAGTAATACCAGGTTCGAATCCTGAGGTGATTTAAAAATTTATTTAGATGATTTATGAATATTTAAGAATTATAAATCGGAATGATTATAAATGTAATTAATTAAGGTCACTCGCCGCTCACCCCATACGGGTGTATTTGTTCTTTTATAATAAATTTTCCTTCGTTCCAATTCTGCCCCAAAATTTATTAGAGTTTTGAGATACTCAAATTTTGGGGTGTACCGACGATTGGTCCAAACTAATAGAGGACAGTCTGTTATTTGAGTTTTGAATCGCTGCCACCCGACCGAGTCCTCTATTTGTAATTATTCTTGGACGTCCCCTCGATACTTCCTGGTAGCTCTGGTTCGACTTACCAGTCTTAACGAACCACGTAGTTTACGCCCGGCTAAAAATTGGAGGTGAGGTGCCTCCGTGCGGGTACATTTGGGAACACTTATGAGCGTTAACTTTTGAAAAACAATAAGAAAACTTCCCCTACTTATAGTTCACTTTTAATTCAAAATTGAAAGCTTATTTTCTTTGACAAAATAACAAATTTATTAACACCTAAAATTCGTTCAAATATTTACACATCATATAAACTCACATTAAAAGTCATTGGTTCCAGATACAATCCCAATAACTTAATTTAAGTTTATTACCTTCAAAATTATTACACCCTAATAACGAAATATTTGCTAACAAAACAAATTAAACATTTATCACATTAATTGATCCGTCATCAATCTCAAAACAATTTCCCATTATTTACAATAAATCATTGACTCATTCTTAATAAACATACAACTAATAATATTACAAAAATATTTTACCTTGTAACTATATCTGTCAAACTTCACACACACCAAGTTTAAATCGCAATTATTTTAGAATTAAATTAATCAATAACCGATTTCACTAACTTATTTATTTCACCTATTGGTAAATAAATATGTTTTAACAAAATTTCAATTGGAGTTATCACTACCGTAATGCAAATCAACTGAACTTGAAATTGCAATCTGCCTGGTCAAAAATTCGCTTCACAGCGGAACGCGATTTGGCCTGGAGTGATGATGAACTTCCGGTCAAAAATTCGTTTGTCAACGGACAACGATTTTGACTGGAAATGAATGAGGAACTTCCGAAGAACCCGCAGAACTCCGGTCAAAATTCGTTTCCCAAACGGACTACGACTTTGACTGGTAATGATGAGGAACTCCCTCATTTATGGCGGGTGACCATCTTTATACTCGTTCCTCCACCCTTTTCTAATTGCATTTGTCACCTCCTTGGTTTGAATTTTTTCCATGGGTGTGACAGTATTGTCCGTTGATTAAACAAAGAACATTGTCTTAACCAACCCCCATAGGTAACACGTGTCTTGTCTATGTTTTCTTATCATGTTTACTAGCTGATGCTTTAAAATTTTTTTCTAACTTTTTTGGTTTCGAACTTTTACAAAATATTTTTATACAATTGTAACCTGTGTTTCTCAAAGCTCCCAAAACTTGAATTTATTTCACTCTAGGGCCAATATTAACAAAGTTAGTTCCAAAATATTTTATCAAGAAAGGAAGCCACTTGCATTCTTCCTTTTAGATTATTATCAGTCTTAAATTAAGAATTGTTTAGTCTACTTTGACTAGTTATCTATTTGATAACTTTGAAACTAATAATCTTATACCTCCTTTTCCCCACCGTTATGGTGGTCCAGGAAGCGATTATTGCTCACCAGGTAGAGAGCTACCTGTTAAAATGTTGCCCTTTTTGACAGCTTAGCTCTGACGGTAGGCTAGGGGGTGAATTACCCTGAAAATTGACTTCAAAGAAAACACTTGAAAATCAAACCACCAATAAAAGTTAACAACAGTATAATAAATACTTATTACAAACAAAACTGTTTTGGTACAGGCTTCAACTCACGATGGGTCTGGACGATGTAAATAACGTAAATATTAAAAATCAGTCAAAGGACTGCACTTCCAGTCGAAACTATCCAGTTAAAAAATTAAGGCAAGTACCTTCCACAATTGAATAAACTTAGCAACTTGCAGAAAGACGAAATTAAAATACTAAAATAAAAATCTTACCTTCACGTCCAAAGATCTTTGTAGGAGGAGGTTTAAAAACTTCTACCTTATACAATCGTTTAGTAATTAAATCGTCAACTGCAATCGCTCTGGAGATGTTGACAAGCAGATTTCCGAAACTGGTAGTGACGCTACTGTGGCGAAGTCCGACTTCCGGAACCAAAAAAAGCTATCCAGAACAGACTTGTAAAATTGCAGGATGCACTGGGTCCGTTAAGTTGGCCCCCCCCCAGTTAATATTTTTTCTCCAAAAGCTAGCTCCCGAATCCTTATAGCTAGCACCCAAGTATGAAAGCTAGCACCATTATAGTTTTTCCACAAATCGATATTGAAACCGGGGGGGGGGCAACTTAACGCTAGCCCCCCCCAGTTAATATTTTTTCTCCAAAAGCTAGCTCCCGAATCCTTATAGCTAGCACCAGCTAGCACCCAAGTATAAAAGCTAGCACCGTTATAGTTTTTCCACAAACCGCAAATGAAACCGGGGGGGGGGGCAACTTAACAATCCTTATAGCTAGCACCAGCTAGCACCCAAGTATAAAAGCTAACACCGTTATAGTTTTTCCACTAATCGATATTGAAACCGATGCTTTCGGTACTGACGGACGCCCATGAATGGATTAACGAGATTCCATTTGTTTATAGGATAAGCTGCCGACAAACTGCATGAATGTGTTAATAGCGAGTTATTATTGTGGGTAAAATGTTACCTTACTATAGAACTATACGGAGGAACATTTGAAGAAGCATTACAATACATACTTTACAATACTTTGCATAATTATAGCGCATTTCGTTACTTAAAAAATGAGTTTATCTGAGGTGCATGTCGCTGCCCCCCCCCTGATCGAATTTTGGGGTGAATTTGGTGTCAATCGTTAGAGCTTCGTTAGAGCCTAAATGAGCTTCCATTTTTTTCATTTGAGCGTCAACCGTCGCGAAGATATTCGCGAAAAAGTTTGGGGGGGCTGTAGACACGTTGGCCCCCCCAAGTCGAATTTTGGGGTGAAAATGGTGTCAATCATTAGAGCTTCGTTAGAGCCTAAATGAGCTTCCATTTTTTTCGTTTGAGCCTCAACCGTCGCGGAGTTATTCGCGAAATAGTTGGGGGGGGGGCACATACATGATTTTCTATTTTCGTTATTTTTAAGAATTTTTGGATGAAATTGGTGTCAAACGTTAGAGCTTCGTTAGAGCCTAAATGAGCTTCCATTTCCAACATCCTAATTTCATTTTCTAAAAAGTTACGGGTATTTCAAATTTTCGATTCCTCCGAGCAAGTTGCGTCCGATAATCCTCACATTTAATTTTATTTTACCAGATTAAAACTTTTGTTTAGATTAAAAAAATTAATCCTCCTTGCCATTATAATCTTCATAATAAATAAAAATGGAAAAATTAATTTTACAAAAGTTTTCATACTTTTATGTTTCAATTCTGTTTCCCACTATTGTAAAGTATACACGCCCTTTTCTCGTATAATAATGTAAGTTAAATTGTAAGAATTTGTAAAAACTGCACATATTTCTGAAAAACTAAAAGGGCCGAATACGGTATAATTGTATTTTTACATTATATTATATCTTTTTCATTACTTACAGGACGTAGACACGTTTCCCTCTCTCTAAGTCGAATTTTGGGGTGAAATTCGTATCAAACGTTAGAACCCAAATGAGCTTTCATTATTGGTTTAGGATTACTTTTTGTAATCGAAACAAAAATTTTACGCTCTAACGTCTGACCCTAATTTCACCAAAAACTTTAAAGATATAACGAAAATAGAAAAACACGTCTACCCCCCTCCCTAAGATTTCGCGAATAACTCCACTACAGTTGAGGCTCAAACGAAAAAATGGAAGCTCAGTTAGACTCTAACGATGTTTTAACGTTTGACACCAATTTCACCCCAAAATTCAAATAAAGAGGGAAAATAGAAAAACAAGACTACGACCCTCCCTAAAAAAAAAGATTACCAGCAAGAAGTTAATCGTTTGTGGAAGGAGGCAAAGCTTTTGCTGCATATAGAGCATTCTTATCGGTGAACTTCAAGCTTTGCCTCCTTCCACAAACGATTAACTTCTTGCTGGTAATCTTTTTTTTTGGGGGGGGGGGTCGTGTTTTTCTATTTTCCCCTCTTTATTTGAATTTTGGGGTGAAATTGGTGTCAAACGTTAAAGCATCGTTGGAGTCTAACTGAGCTTCCATTTTTTCGTTTGAGCCTCAACCGTAGTGGAGTTATTCGCGAAATCTTGGGGGGGGGGTAGACGTGTTTTTCTATTTTCGTTATATCTTTAAAGTTTTTGGTGAAATTAGGGTCAGACGTTAGAGCGTAAAATTTTTGTTTCGATTACAAAAAGTAATCCTAAACCAATAATAAAAGCTCATTTAGGCTCTAACGAAGCCTAAACGATTGACACCAAATTCAACCCAAAATTCGATTTGGGGGGGGGGGGCAGCGACATGCACCTCAGATAAACTCATTTTTTAAGTAACGAAATGCGCTAGAATTATGCAAAGTATTGTAAAGTATGTATTGTAATGCTTCTTCAAATGTTCCTCCGTAGTTCTATAGTAAGGTAACATTTTACCCACAATAATAACTCGCTATCTACACATTCGTGCAGTTTTTCGGCAGCCTATCCTATAAACAAATGGAATCTCGTTAATCCATTCATGCACGTCCGTCAGTACCGAAAGCATCGGTTTCAATATCGATTTGTGGAAAAACTATAACGGTGTTAGCTTTTATACTTGGGTGCTAGCTGGTGCTAGCTATAAGGATTCGGTAGCTAGATTTTGGAGAAAAAATATTAACTGGGTTTATTTTTTATAAGTTGCGGTTTGTGGAAAAACTATAACGGTGCTAGCTTTTATACTTGGGTGCTAGCTGGTGCTAGCTATAAGGATTCGGGAGCTAGCTTTTGGAGAAAAAATATTAACTGGGGGGGGGGGCTAGCGTTAAGTTGGCCCCCCCCCGGTTTCAATATCGATTTGTGGAAAAACTATAATGGTGCTAGCTTTCATACTTGGGTGCTAGCTGGTGCTAGCTATAAGGATTCGGGAGCTAGCTTTTGGAGAAAAAATATTAACTGGGGGGGGGGCCAACTTAACGGACCCGGATGCACTAATGATAGAGTACCACTTGATAATGGGTTGAATAAGATGCTGATAACCACCAAACAATAAGTTTGTACGAGCAATTTGGCGATATTGATAAGGCACTGATAATAAATAACTGTATGCACAATAAAACGATGGTAGTAAAATTTGCTTGCTATTCCAGGAACTCACAACGACAAGCCAAGAAGGAACTTCCAAGCGTAGTAGACGTCGTTACAATAATGAATATTTAGATTCTGGTGTAATTAACTCGATTCTAATAATGTAATTGGTAAATAATTACCGATGTTCAAAAACACGTCTTACTAGCTCAAAATGGCTTACTCGTCCCCGTTATCAATCGTGCGCTGTAAACATTCGCAAGTCTGCGTCGTACCTATCGCTAAAGCAAATATATACAAGGTGCTGTAAAATTTAAGTAACGAATAAAAAATTCGTTACAACTTCATAATGTTATTTCTGTTTTGGGCAATCCTGGATCTTTCCAAAATATTTTTAAACCATTGTAACCTGTGTTTCCCAAAGGTCCCAAAACTCGAATCTATTTCACTCTAGGGCCAATATTAACAAAGTTAGTTTCAAAAATCTTATCACGAAAGGAAGCAACTTGCATTTTTCTGTTATCTAATCTTCAACTTCCTGCCATGTCTTATGTTGCTTAAATTCGTTCTCGATTTTCATTATACCAGCCCAAAATCTAATATTTATAAGCAAAATAAAATCGATCCGACCTTCTAACCATTTTTGAAAACACCGCTAATTTTCACTCGTTCAATTGGCATAAAATTCAAAACTTTAAGCAAAAATTCTTATTAATCATTAACATTTCTAAACATAGACGTGCGATATTCATTTTAAACTTTCCGTTTAATTTTATAAAATAAACCAATCATGCGGACCTAATACTAAACATCCCGAAATTAACTATTAATTTCCGGGGTGTTACAATTGAACGTTAAGTATTTGAAAAATTTAAAATTAAAATTTGATTTTGTGAAGAAAATTTGCAAGGTCGCTTGATAAGAGCGCCGTTTGAAACGATAAAGGAACTGCTGAGCTATAAAGGAAGACTGCGATAATTCTCCCGTTTGGAAAGTTAAAACCAAGCGGTTTAACTTAATTTTAATTTTTGAGGACCGACGAAAACGCGGATTATTTTTTTTAAGGGACTCAATTATATCCTGGAAACGCGGTTTCTTCAGAAAAGTCATTTAAATTCGGGGCTGGATTATTACATGTCAATATCTTTGATTAACTAAGATTGTTGTTATCCATGGTTCATATAAAAGGGGGAAAATCTGGTTGTTTCTTGAACAGAAGTGTTATAGGTCCAAACTTGAACTGCCTTGCTTGTCAATTAATAGGGGTTTATGGATCTAACTAACCTCTTTTCTAGTTACTTCCCTTGCGTCATTGTTTTATCATTCCATTGCCACAAGTTTAGTACGGGAAAGGTACATTTCGCCGAGAACGATTCGCCGAGATACACTTCGCCGGGAACGATTCGCCGAGAACGATTCGCCGACAGGTACGATTCGCCGAGAACGATTCGCCGGGAACGACTCGCCGAGAACGATTCGCCGAGAACGATTCGCCGAGAACGATTCGCCGACAGGCACGATTCGCCGGGAACGATTCGCCGGGAACGATTCGCCGAGAACGATTCGCCGAGAGTAATTTTATATATTACATTTTTAATATTATGGTAAAATATAAGGTTTAAGAAGCAAAAAAAAAGATTTAATAAAAGGAAATAGATTAGTTAAATGTAGATTATTTAAAATTTTATTTAAAATAATAAAAATAAATTTATACAGTTTAGTTACAGTTATTAATTCAAATATCCATAAAGTCCAAATATTCATTTTTTTGTTAATGAGGGGACCGTGAAAAGAGATATCCACCGGCCGAACTTAGGTTAGTGTTAGGAAACGATTTTTTTTTAATGAAGAGACCGTGAAAAGAGAAATCCACCGGTCGAACTTAGGTTAGTGGTAAGAAACGATTTATTTTAATGAGAGAACCGTGAAAAGAGAGATATACCGGTCGAGCTTAGGTTAGTGGTAGGAATCGATTTCTTTTTAATGAGGGGACCGTTAAAAATCCAAGGTCGAGCTTAGGTTAGTAGTAGGTTTTGACTGCGGCGAAATGGGTGGGTGGCGAAATGGTGTGTATTCAGATTAGATAGGTCGTAGATACATGTGGAGGGAGAACGCTTGACACCCAATCTTACCAACATAAACCCGCATGTACGAGTTTTCGTTACTGCGCATTAGCTCCAACTAAAAATTGAAATTTTATCACAAAATTCAGTCTTTCAACCGCCTAATATATTTCATAAAACTTTTAAAGAGCCCTTAAAAGTAAAGGTGGATTTCTATTGGCTTGTTAGAGTTAACACACGTTTTCTATTGGTTAATTAGGAACTTTTAGATAACGCTTTTATTATAAAACCAGCCTAAGCGCTAAAATATTAGAATTTTAACTAATATGTAAAGAACAACATACAAGAAATTATATTTAATGTCACTTTAAAAATTGTGTCACGGAGAATCGTGCCTGTCGGCGAATCGTTCTCGGCGAATCGTTCTCGGCGAATCGTTCTCGGCGAATCGTGTCTCGGCGAATCGTGTCTCGGCGAATCGTTCTCGGCGAATCGTTCTCGGCGAATTGTTCTCGGCGAATCGTTCTCGGCGAATCGTGTCTCGGCGAATCGTGCCTCGGCGAATCGTGTCTCGGCGAATCGTTCCCGGCGAAGTGTTATCGGCGAATCGTTCTCGGCGAAATGTACCCAACCCGTTTAGTACAGTTTATTTTAATTTTTAAGACTAATTTCCGTTCTAGTTTTCTTGTAATTTTATGATTTTATGGAGGCGGTCGGAGCATAGTTGTCACGCGAGTTGACTATGAACGGTAAATACCCAATTCGAATCCGAGCGCAGTAAGAACTTTGTAATTACCGTTCTGCCCTCGAAAAACAATGGCAACCCACGTAGAGTAATATGCCAAGAGAATCCTTACATTTTAATAATCTAAAAAAGTTCAAAATTGATCTATGGAATATGGGGAAGGGTTACTACCCCACCAACATTTAAGGGTCACGACGCTTCTGTCGAGAAACAAAACGACTGTATGATGATGAATTCTGTTAGGTCTCGTTACCCCTGAGGCCCGTAGAGCCTTCTAGGCCCTTGTATATTATAATATTGCTATTTGCAATACTACCATTTTGCATTATCCTCTGTTTAATCTGTACTTTGTAATATTAGGTAACTTTTATATATTGTGGTATTTTAAAAATGAACAGAAAATTTCTCTTAATAAAGCAGCGAGATGAAGGTTTGCGTTTTAATTAAATTTTTATGTAAAGAGAGATGGAAAATATTGGCATAACAAAATGTACTGGCGATTGAGCCTGTACAAAGAGTTTGAATAATCACACACATAAAGAAAGCAGAATTGATTGATTTAAATGTATTATAAAAGTGTAAGCGTTAATTTTAAATTTGAATATTGTGTATAAAAATGTGCGAAGAATCACCGTTAGAGGCAGTGTTAATAAAGGTGGAGGAAGATCACGTGGGTAGGAAGGCGACGAACGATACTCTCTCTCTCTCTGGCGAATAAGCAGCTGCGTCGAGTGGTTGATAGCTGATGGAGCTCACAAGGGCAGGGCCAATCTTGGCAGTCACAGATCTGCACCAAAACCAGTACACCTTTAGAACCCAATTAGAACTCTTCAAAATCAAAATTTAACGTTCCTAAAGTCAGCCAATTTGGAGAAAAAAATTTTGAAAACTAACGCAAAATTGAACGTTTTTGTTCCGAATGTACCTTTGACAGCAGCTTCTGATTGACATATAACCTAAAATGAACGTACATTTTTAACCTTAGTTTTTAACCAACAAAGCTGTTATAATATTTTTTTTCCACTACTAGTCATATAGGCTATCATTTTTACTTAGGTATGAAGCTTCAGAAGTGACATGTTATAGACTAGTGGTCAACAATTTTTCCATTATTAACTACTAGTTAATAATGAACAAAATGATATTTTTCGATAATTTGGGGACTATTTTAAAGAAAAATGTTGTTATAAGATGATTTAGAATAATCAAGAGATACTATTTAATTGTATTTAAACTATTAAAAACGCTTTATTAATAGATTAATTGAATTATGTGGCAGATAGTGACAGCGCCATCTTTTGTTAATTTGAAGAACCACGATTTATTTAATTTACTAATAAAATTCAATGCGAAAACACAAAGGATTTTCCGGTAGTAGATTTTCTATTACAAAACAGTTAAAAAAAACTCACTAAACGGCTCATAAACTTCAAATTTCAACTTTTAATTACAATTAATTTAAAATTTTCAAGAATGTCAAATCAAGAAAACAAAAGACTGTCATTTGTTTTATAATTTATTTAAAATAAATATTTTAAATTAGAATATTTTGTATTAACAAAAATTAAAAGAATTGTAATAAACCTAGTAGTGGAAAAAAATCGTATATATAACCACGGTTGTGAAGACCATTATAGCCCCCTAATCTTGGCGCTAGGGCTATAATGCATGTCTTCACAACCTTGGCCTATAATATACTATTATAATATTATGCATATAATAAGTAGTATGAATTGTTACAATAAATTTACATTATTAAATAAAACACTGAAGAAGCGTGGAATAGTCAAAAAGTGCACTTGTCAAACTTGCAATTTTTTTTGTTAAAAGGTGATAATTCATGTGGTAAGACGGTAAGAGCGACATAAAAAGTAGAATCAAAATAGTTATTTTTTGTAGGATATGTGAGTGATACACAGGATTATTGTTGCAAAGGAAAAATTTGAAAATCTAGCAACAAGCAAAGGACAAAGGAAGTTTCAAGTGCCGATTACCAGGTTCCGAAGAACTGTTTATAAGCTCAGCATTATTCATAAATTTGTGATCATGACTTCGGATTTGTCTACCAATGATAAAATTGAAAAAGTGAAATTGATGTCAAGTCATGAATTAATTAGTAGTAGAAAAGTAATTTTTATTGTAATATGATACATCACAAATTTTATTAAAAATGTCAATAAATCCTACACTATTAATTTATAAATTAAATTTACAAGAACATAAAAATATTATTTTTACACCGATACTCTGAAGTATGGATTCTGTATTCTATAATTTTTCGATTCGAGTCAAATGGGAAGTAACGATAGCATACTTGTAAGTAACGTCTTGCTGAATTGTTATCCAAATAATAAAAGATCGGATTCTAACGGTTCTTCGGAACCAAAAACATGGTCATCTTCACTTGAAACTTCCTTAGATTGTTGCTAGATTTTCAAATTTTTCCTTTGCAACAATAATCCTGTGTATCACTCACATATCCTACAAAAAATAACTATTTTGATTCTACTTTTTATGTCGCTCTTACCGTCTTACCACATGAATTATCACCTTTTAACAAAAAAAATTGCAAGTTTGACAAGTGCACTTTTTGACTATTCCACGCTTCTTCAGTGTTTTATTTAATAATGTAAATTTATTGTAACAATTCATACTACTTATTATATGCATAATATTATAAAAAATATTATAACAGCTTTGTTGGTTAAAAACTAAGGTTAAAAATGTACGTTCATTTTAGGTTATATGTCAATCAGAAGCTGCTGTCAAAGGTACATTCGGAACAAAAACGTTCAATTTTGCGTTAGTTTTCAAAATTTTTTTCTCCAAATTGGCTGACTTTAGGAACGTTAAATTTTGATTTTGAAGAGTTCTAATTGGGTTCTAAAGGTGTACTGGTTTTGGTGCAGATCTGTGACTGCCAAGATTGGCCCTGCCCTTGTCAGCGTAAAATTTAAAATGTGCCTAGTAAAGTGTGAAAAATGCTAAAAATAGCATTTTTAATTAAAATTAAGTGACCCGGAAGTAAATGGAAATATCTGGAGAACTGCATTCCAGACACCACAGCGCAGTTAATGCATTTTATAAATTAGATGCACGCAATTGTCTACAAATTTTATGCGTAAAATTTTTACATGCAAATTAGAAGAAAATCAGAATTATGAAAATGATAATGAAGGAGGCATCAGCATCAAAATGGGAAGACAATCAGTCACCAAACTACCAAAATTAAGGTAAAGAATTTCGTTAAAACTTTTTAATCCACCACGTGCAACAAATAAAACGCCTGCAAAGACTTTCGTCCGCAACGACACATGTTTCATATACGATGCGTTATTTTACATGCGATTTTATTATGTTTGAATAATTTTTTGTAAAAATTGGATTTATTATTTTTATTGCTTCTGATATGACGGTACATGAATTCAGTAGATTAGCCATTATCCATAAATGTATAATTCATGTACTGTTCAAATATAACGTGTTGATTACTGTACTATGATACAATTTCAAATTTCTAACAGTGTTATGCTAATATGCCACATGTTTTCGATTAATAATTTTGTGAAAGCAATTTATCTATTCGGTTTGATCGAGAAATAAAATTTTGTTCATTGAAATAAGAATTCATTCTTTTATTTAATTCCGACTGAGCGAACCGTGGTGAGTAGATCGTTCTCCAAGCACATTTTTGGCAACTTATTTCCTAAAATTTAAAGAGTAAGTTTTAAAATAGGGGTAAAGAGGACAATATGTTAAATTTGCGATAAACATCATTTATGGGTAGTACATTAATAACCTGTATTTAAAATTGTATCTAATCCCAATTCAACGGAAAATTATTTCATATTTTCTTCAATCCAAGAATAGTAAGTAGAAATTCTTGTGTAAATATCCGGTTTTCATCGAGCACATGGAATATTTGCCGACACCAGGCCCATTTGCGCCTTTGACTCTTCTTCCACTAAAGGTCCACCAGAATCGCCCTTGAAAAGCAAAAATTTAAATAGTTTATAAGTATTACTATTGTATATCCTAGAAATTAAATTGTAAAACAATAATCTAGCAAAAGGAGGAATTTTCTTAGCCATTATTAAATTCGAAACACTATTTCACATAAATTTCAACTAGTTATCCTTACTTGACAAAATCATTGTCCTTTTTTATTTAAGGTACATAAATTTCCAGTAACAATTTTTCCAATAATAGTCTTGTTACATTCTTCATTGGATATTGTTTCTACAGTAAGCTTTTTGAGATCATTTGTTCTAACTTTACCATTTTGCTGAAATTTTATATTGCAAAAAAGTAACTAAATATTAAATATTTGAAAAAAATATCTTACGTCAGTAAATCCCCATCCCAAAACAATCCCAGTATCACCTGAACCAACATCGCTCGTTAATAATTTCACGGCTTGAATATTTTTGTTAAATTGAACACAATTTTTTAATCTAATTAATGCAATATCGTTTACGTTTACGTTTGTTTTGTTATAGTTTTTATAAATTATAACATTCTTAATTGGAATTCTCACTCCACCACGATATAATTTAGTAGTTCCTGCTACGATACTCAGTGATGATGTTTTGAATCTGAAATGCAGTATGCAAAATTTTTATACAATCTATTCTAAAACTTCGATTTAATACCCCGATACACAATGAGCAGCTGTAAGGACCCAACAGCTGTGAATGATGGAACCTTCACAATTATGTCGGTTCCTATATTGTAAAGATATCTGATACGGTATTTCAGCAGTTCGTACATTATCTCCACCCACTATAAATTCAGATTCTTGAGCTTCGGCAAAAATAATTTAGTGCAAATTTTATTCATTTATTAGTTTTATATTTTAATACATTACGAATTAAGGAAATATAATTAATAATGTATTTGAGCTTTCAACTGCGTACGCATATTTTTCAGGGGGGGGGTAAGGGTGGTAAATTCTACTTCAATGATGTCATTACATGGACTTACAAATGTTTATTATATGATTAATACATAATATTGACAAGACCAAGTTTAAGAGCGAGATCATAAATTATTAAAGGTGATAAAAGCATTCCAACCTTGTTTACTTAGGTGGAAGATAATTCTATACTAAATAATTTCATATATTATTGAAGATGCATATAAAATATAACATGAACTAAATATTTTATATTATTAGACTACTATTGCTGGGAAAAATGGTGTACACCATGCTTCATACTTCAAGTACTACACAAGAATTTCTCAATTGCTTCAAAAACATCTCAAGTACCCCAAGTACTTCTCAAGTACTTCATAGGTACTTCAAGCCTCATATATACCATATTTCGTTTTTAAATTGTCGTGATCATCCATTTGACTGTCATATTAGAATCAATCCCAACAGTTTTATGGTTAAGTATTTATTTAAAGTATGTAAGTGAAGGCAGAGACAAAACAAGCTAGAGAGGAAATGGTAGATTATCAAAAAGATAAACTTGAATGGAAGAAAAAAATGAACCAACTGGAAAACCATATGAAGGAAGTAGAGAACAGAACACCCCAACGGGAAAAAGAAAAGAGAAGAAATAATGTAGTAATAACTGGAGTCCCATTGGAAGCATCTGAACCAGAAGAAAGAATAAAACAGATGAAAAATTTAATGATGAAAGTAATCCAGGTAGATCCAAAAATAAAGAAAATGTATACCTTAAGGCAAAATATGTGGGTAGTTGAATTGGATAATTTTGAAAGTAAAATGGAATTGATTAGAAATAAATGGAAATTGAGAGGAAAAGAGATGTACATAGATGATGACTTGACAGTAAAAGAAAGGAAAATCCAAAGTGAAATAAGAATAGTGGCTAGAATAGAAAAGGAAAGAAAAACTGGAGTAGATTATAAGAAAATGTGGCTGGATGGTAAGCATTATTTCTGGAACGAAGAAATAGGAGGGTTACAGGAGAAGCAACAGAAACCTACTGTGCCAAAAAACTGATGAGGAAAAAGTCGATGGAAATAATATATAAGACGAATAGGCGTGGAAACGGAAGAGAGAAGGATAACGAAAAAATATTTGTATGTACTTGGAATGTAAGAGGAATTTTTGTAGAAGCTCCAATCAAACAACTAATAAATGTAATGCAAAAGTGTAATGTTGATTTAATGGCAATACAAGAGATGAAACTGAAAAACAGCGAAATTATGGATGTGGGAGGTATGCCCTTTTTAAAAGTGGGAGGGAGGACAGAATACAAGGAACAGGATTTATGGTGAGCCATAGAATGAGAAAAATGGTGTTAGGATTTACAGCGATATCAGATAGAATAAGTTGGATGATACTACGAGGTACGAGTACCTATAGGAAAATAAGCAGATTATTTAAAATAAGTGATGTGTAAAAATTAAATTAAATTATTTTTTAATTGAGTTTTCTTTACATACCGTTTAGAGGAGCCCAGATTAAAGCAACTGCCAATGCAGCCAAAAGAAAAACACTGGTTGGAAAAATCATTTTGATTTACTAATTCCGATGGTTAAACATTCGTCCTTATATACTAATATTTAGTAATAATAATAATAACTTTATTTGGTATAAATAACCATTATAAAATAAAACATTATTATACAACACAATTTACATATCATTAAATAAAATTGACGCCAACATATTTTATAATTTTTCTCTTAAAACTAGAAAATTTCATATCCTCCTTAATATCTATAGGCAAACTATTAAACAATTTCAAGCCATTATATAATAGCGTGTTCTGCGCTCTATTATTTCTAAATAAATGCAATCTAAAATCATGCATGTTACGAACAGGGTAACCATGCACATCATTTACATAGTCAATGCCATTTACATTTACATTTAGTGTAAACTGTGCTATAAAAAGGAACCATAAAGTTGAATTTGATAATAATAATGAAACCAATAAAAACCAACGACTTTGCCCATTAAATATTGATAAAGTTTTACTTTATATCTCTCCTTTAATTATTATTATTATTATTAAATATTATTATTAAATATAATAAGTCATTAATGACAGCAATTTTTTCGACTTAAAACTAAAATTTTTAAAAAAATAAAATAAAATAATAAAAATCTAAATAAATATATGGATGGCTAAACAGAAGTATAGTTAGATCAGATATTATTATGAAAGCAACAATAACGAAACTAATCGACAATTACCAATCTTACAAACCCCACAAGGACAAATTATTTTCGACCAAGACAAAACCATCGTAATAGCGCAAGAATACCTCAAAAACCACAATTTAACCAACCACACCATAAATCCCGACATCGACCAACAAGTCTAAAAATCTATTGACCATATCCAAAACAAAATTGGGCAACCCAAAAAATAAAAATTTGCAGATATTTAAAAAAGTTTTAACCAAAGTATGGCATGAAATACCAAACGAAATGGTGCGTGCCGCATGAAATAATTTTAACAGAGTCTAAAGGACATTTCAAAACAATAATGGGACAGAATTGAATGAAATTGCTTAGACAAATTTAGAAATGTATAAATAATTTGTAATAAAATTTTTGTATGTTTTCATACAAAACTTTCCTTTAAATTTAATGCTTTCCTGAAACAATCCCAATGTAATTTCCACCAAACTCCATATAATTTGGAAATGGAACGTAAAATATTTGCCCATTATCTACCTACTCTTGTTTAGTGCAAAAGTGTGCCATAAGAAGGTACCAGAAAGGTAGATTAGATAATAATAATAATTATGAAGGTAATTAAAAAAATTCACCATAAATTTTTTTTTGTACTATCTCATTATTTTGCGAAAATAATCATTCTTCGCCACTTTCTTTATAGTGAATTTATTGAAAAAGTTTTAATTGTAAATGTATAAATCGGAATGGAGGTGTTTAGTAGGTATAAAAAAATGAAAATAGTAAAATTCAGATAAAGAAAAGACAATATATTGTTGACTATCTTAATTAATCCAAAATAATGACATACTCCCTAAATTCAAACCGAAAATAACAGAGATTTTGCCCGTCGGATGGGAAGGAGGCAAAGGGGTTATTTTTTTTAAATTTACAACTTTTCCAGACTTAACGAAAAGATTACATAGTATTTGTAGATAATTTTAAAAAAATTGGCAGATCAAAATTTGGTCGGGAACATATTTAAATAAATTTTTAAAAATTGTACATTTGAAAAAATATTAAGCATACAATTAAATAACAAGCAAATTACAATAAAAAAGAACATCATTTTTCGTACCCATGTCGTAGTCATGGTTTCTTTTTAATATTAAATCCAAATTTATATCTAATTTCTAGCAACCATTAGATTTTAGAATTAGATTTAGTACCCAATCATTGCCAAATAGGAAGCTCGTTTCAAATTTGCACTGATATGTTTCGAGTTATTTTGGAAGCGTATTAGAATCTTAAGAATATCTGGACGATATTTGGGTAACTATCTGTGATAGCTCGTTCCTGAAAGGATGATTTTTGGATTCGCCATCCAAAATAGTCACTAACTACACTTTATTAAGGTCAGCGAAGTGGACAAGAGTCAGCAACCACGTTGTGTATCACCAGAAGTTTCTGAGGCTTAAATGGGCCGATTTACAAAAAGAAGACCCTGCACCAAGAGCGTGAGTGCCCTATGTGAGGAAGCTTGAATTACTCTGGTATGATAATTTGGATCTATGACTTCTAGATCTATGAACCTAGATCCGCTTAGAATAGCCAAATGCCTTGGGTAGATCTATGTCACTAGGATCATAGGGATGCATCCCCAAGAGTTCTTCTGAGAACTAAAAGGGCTGCATTTGTAAATGATTCTACTTCTTGTAGTTTATGTCTAATATTGCTTCAAATGTCGAATTCTGCATCAGACACGGAGATGGATCCTCCTCAAGCTCAAATTACGGATCAACCACCAGTGAAGAAGCGCAAAATTACGCAAAACAACAGAGCCATTACTGTACTCCTACAATACGTGATCAGCTTAGTAGCGAGAGAGGAATCGACGCCCCAATTTACGTTGAGCTTGTCAGAAGCAGTGGACCATTTGGACAAATCTCTTCTATCGATAGCAAGCGAGTTACATTTAATGTCGTCGAGCACGTTGAAAGATTGGTTGAAACATTTACAGGACGAGAAAAATACATTCACGAAGTTATTAGATACACAAATCGCGACGAATTTGTATCTATTCTTACGGGAACAAATGTCTTCGCAAATAAAAAACGCTTCTACATTGTCGGCGTCCATCCAACAATCGGTTTCGAACACATCCACTTCGTACATGTCTGTCCCTGGAACAACTGCGAATGTAAATGCTGGTCAACAACTTTTAACATTGTCCGTCGAAAGTCAAAACCTAGTAGCGTTAGCACGTTGCAAAGGGTCGATTGGGAAAATATAATCCGTTATCTCTGTGATGGATCACGACGGCTACTCGAAATTAACTGCCCCTGGGGAAGATTTGCCGACATTCATGGAATTGAATGTTTACCCGACGAGAGAGTATATATATGAACGCTCCCGAAAGAGAACGTTGGCGAACAGCCCGATATCGCATCAAAAAGACTGTGACGGAGCAGGACCAAGCGGTATTAAACAATCTGATAGAAAGATGGGTACAAGAAGTAAGCGGTCATCCACAGGGGGATTCAAATTTTTTCCCGAAGAAATAGAAGAATTTATTATGGCTCATTTAACTGTGCCTCTTAATGCAATATGCCGAAGTTATTCATGGAAAAACTCCAAATATAAATATTTAAATGAAGAGGATAAAATAGTTAGAAAAGTGATTAATTTCTTAAAATCGAAATTTCATACTTTAACATTTACCGACTTCATAAAAATTCACGAAACAGGTTCTTCTACATTTTTAAGTGTTTGTGGCGAGGTCAACGAGTACTACTATGACGCACAAACTAGTTTTGATATTTTATTATTTTTAATTAAATATCAAATGTACGATTATTCCAGTTCAGACGAGAAAACCTTGGAACAATGGTGTAGCCAATTTATACTAGAAATCTATAATGTTTTAGAAAGAAAAATACCTAAAACTAATTGTATTGAGGTTGTAAGTCCTCCAAGTGCCGGTAAGAATTTTTTTTTTGATTGTATAACTTAATTTTATATTAATGTAGGTTACATAGCAAATTTTAATCGAAGTCAAAACTTTCCGTTACAAGACTGTTTCGATAGAAGAGTCCTTATATGGAATGAACCAAATTGTGAAAGTGCAGCTCTAGATACGATTAAAATGTTATTTTCCGGAGATCCATGTGCTGCAAAAGTAAAATTTAAAGACGATGTTACAATTTATAAAACTCCAATTATTGTATTGTCGAACGAAAATGTTTTTCCAACATCAACAGCGTTCAACGATAGAATGATTAGATATACTTGGCGCGCATGTGCAGATTTAAAACAGTATAAAAAGTATCCTACTCCCATGGCATGGCCATTTACTTGCGACCACTATATAAGCAAGCCACCTTCAAATCTATATCAGTAATGCGCAGTAATCAAGCAAACCACACATTCAACTCCGAGGAGCCCCCTCGCTAAACATCTATGATAACAACACCATCAGACGAAGCAGCACAGAGGACAAAGTCCTGTCGCTGCGCGACAGCAAACACGTCAAAGGTCAAAGGCATGGCCATTGTTAGTGGAGTGGGCACATTGTAATGAATAAATAAAATGTTTAAAAGTAATGCCCCAGCTTTTATATCCGGGTCATAATTATCTTGGTCCTGGAAATCCATTAAATAACGGTGAACCGGTAGATAGTGCCGACTATATTACGAGAGATCACGATTTTGAATATTCAACCGCCCAAACGGCAAACGATATCAGGAACGCAGATTTGAAAGGAATTAAAAGTTTTATTGGTGACGCAATAATAAATAGAAGTTTACCAAGTGCAGTTGGAGCTAGTGGTTTACTTTTAAAATACGCAGGTGAAAGTATAGTAGGAGTTCAATATCCTTCTATGAGCAAAAGAAAATCCGAAAACGACGGAGGACCTAATTCTAAACGAGGTGTTGGACAAAGTGTAGATTTTACTAATAGCGGTGAAAGTATGGAAGTTGATAATGATACCGGAGAACATGGCAGTCCAGCAAAACGATCTACTAAGGCAGGAAGCGGACCAGGAGCCGGAAACACAGGTAGTGGTCTAGGAAGCGCTCCAACAATTTATCATGGAATATTGCAACCGGCAAATTATGCGACATTCAAGTATCGAAAGGAATAGCGTTTTTTCATGCAAACTACGAGATCTTCGTTACACGCTGGTCTTGCTAATAACGATGCTTATCTTCATCTTATACCTGGTAGCGTACACGACATTCCATGGGACAGGTTTGCCTTTTACGTTAGTCCTAGGGAAGCAGAATTTCTCCGAACGTCATTCACACAAGTAGATGTTAATAAAGTAAATGTAGAAGTGCATTCCTTGGGAGTTCGTTTACCTTTCGAAACAAATGCTGGCGTAAGTACTACGGCAAATGCAAATGTACAAATGCCAATTATAGATTTATTTAATATTGATAAAACATATTTAACAAATACAAAATGGGAAAAAATATCTCATACTCTAAATCAATTGCACGGAACTAGTTTATATCCAAATCCTAACCATGCCAATGCTATGGGACCCATATACAATTTCGATGATATAACTGCAATGTTTGAAACAAGAGAATTTTCTAATCCTTTAGAAATATTACTACCTAGACCATTAAGAGTAAACGAAAATAATGTTCCAGTAGATGCATTGAGATGTCAATATAATGAACCTCAAATAACAATGTGTATAGATAAAATGTTGAACGGCAGTAATCATTTAGGATTAGCTTTCTCACACAGCTATTCACCAAAGAATGGAACAATATTTGCAATGTCTACAAATTCTACAATTAATCAACATATGAAAACTACAGAAGAAGTAACTTTGCAATCGTTACCTACACATTACGCTTCATATCAAAATAGAATAGCCCCATTGCCACACCATATGGTATATTGGAATGATGAATATAAAGATGTAATTATTGAAAATTCATTAGCTATTAATGTAACGGATCCAAAAGGTCAAGGTAGAATGCCTAGATTTCCAATTGGTATGTATAATTTAAGAAATATTGGAGCACAACATTCGGCAGTTCAAGCGCAATGGGAATTTATAATAGTTGCTGAAATGGAAGTACGTTGTAAAGTTGGTGTTCCCGGAGTATATAGTTAAATAACCAACAAGTTGACCACACAAAGAAACCATTGCTTGCAGCTGCATAAATAGTAAATACGTGATAAGATAAATTTGTAACATTAAGATGCTAATGCATCTTAGGTCGTTATCAACATAAACCATATCCTGTACAATTATAACAAACCACCCATTTTTCTGTAAACTGTTTAGATAAGTAAAGTTATATAAAGGGATGTAACACCCAAAAACATTCAGTCTGTAATTCTTTATGCTTATGCTTGTAATTGCTGTGCTCATATTTATTGAAATAAATCTTTTTTAAAATTCGAATTATTGTATTACGAATTTAATTGGCGCTGCGAACAGGATAGTTTCACAACTTCGGTACATCTTATTTGGCAGAAACCAGGAAAATCCAGTGCAAGAAAATCAACTGAAAAATTTCCACTTGGTACGGACCTAGAGAAAACCGAACTTGGAGTGTTTTTACGCCTTAGAAGCTATCTACAAACGAACCACATTATCAAGGAGTCATCTAGGACGACAAATCAAACTTGAGATCGAGAATGACCATTCATCATCTCCTATTGCTGTAAGTCTTTGAATCCTTTTTAATAATATTACTATTGTTTTCTCATGTCCAACAGCGACATTGAAATTGAATTATTAGAGGAAACTTCCGATAACTCATTAGCATCAAATATTAACGTAAATTTTAGAAATAATAATAAAATTAATAGTAGATACACCCCTTACAAAATGCCGAATCAAAACATTCTTACGCCACCCACACTAAATTTAGCTAATACGCAGGGTAGTTTAGCGACTTTTTCTACTACGGAATTGACCGCATTAACAAAATCTTTACCTGATTTCTACCCCGGTAACAATCTCTCCACCTTCGTAACGAGTGTAGATAATTTAACGAGATTTTTAGAGAGTAAACTAAGTCCATCTCAAACTTACTTATTCAACGTTTCTGTTTTATCAAAAATAAAAAACGAAGCCAGAGATTATCTTAATTTTCACAACTTAAACGACTGGCCTGGTATACGTGACGCGCTTTTAAGAAAATATGGCGATCAACGAAATGAGGAATTACTAATATCCGCATTGCGTAACACCATTCAATTTAAGAATGAAAATTATAACGACTATTATGACAAAATTCTACTAGCACAAAATGACCTATTACAATACGTTCAACTACACGAAACCGACCCTAACATGTTTATGTTCAAAAAAATGTTATATCAAAAGCAGACATTACAAATATTTTGCTCTGGGTTATTAGAACCTTACAGAGCGTATGTGATGAATTTTGAATTAATTGACTTGGACGAGGCATTGAAGAAATGTAGAATGTACGATAACAAAATGCAAGAGAACAACTACACAGATTACGTACGACGACTACAAGAATATAAAACTCCAAAACCTCTTTCACAACAAACGAGACCGACACAAGTAATTAGGAATGATAAGTGGCAAAATTCACAATTACCTATGTCTCAAATTCAATATCAACCAAAACCATTCAATCAATTTCAATTCCAACCGAAACCTTTTAATCAACAACAATTTCAACCGAGACCTTTTTAATCAACCACAATTTCAACCGAAACCTTTCTCTGGACCCATTAATAAACCGATTACACAATCACCGAGATTTCCAACTAATCGACAAACTTTCGGAAATAAACCGGAACAACAGAAATCTAATTATAATAAACCAACCCCTATGTCAATACAAACGTCGACATTTCAAAATAGAACGAGACCTAACCACTTTCAATCGACAAACAGACCGTCATTCACCTCGCAAGAATTGTTCAACACGGAAGTGGAAGAACAAGAAAATTTCGACGAAAATGCATGGTATGAAAATTACGACGAAATCGAAGAAGAATCACAAGAAACAGAAAATTTTCAGATAGAAGCCCCGCAAGACCTGCAACCGTAGATTTAAATTCGATTTGTTCCAAACCAAAGCTACCATTTTTCTACTTACCACAATTAAACTTAAAAATATTAATAGATTCAGGAGCAACGGATTCGATAATTAATGTCGATGCCGCTTCAAAATTCAGAAATTACTTTTACTCAGAACCCTTTATAATTTCAAGCTTAAATAATCAAATCACATCAAACCAAAATTTGTATTATCCGATATTTTCAGAATTAGGAATAAATGAACCCTTAAAACTTAGAATCGTTGACTGGCACAAAAAATTTGACGCCCTTATTGGAACAAAAGATCTACAAAAACTCGAAGCAAATTTAAATTATAAAACCAAAACGCTCACGTTAAATAACATTGAAATACACTTCTTTCTAGAATTTAATAAAACCCAAGTAAATATAAAAACAACAAACAAATTATGTCTTGATATCCCAGTAACAATCGACGAGGGTGAAGTTCTTATACCCAACACAAAAATTAACGAAAACGTCGAAATACCAGAATGTATCGCAATTGCAAGAAAAGGCATTTGTAAAATACCAAATCCGACAGAGGGAGAAGAAATTAATTTTAATGAACGAATCAATGTGTTACCAACAGAATATTTAGATATTCAACAACCCAAAACATTTACAACTAATTCATTTCCAAAAGTTCACGAACTTATTCGAACCAAACACCTCAATAGTGAAGAAAAAAAAGAAATCATACAATTATGTATAAAATACCGCGATGTATTTTATTACGAAAACACCGACCTAAGCTTTACAAATCACGTCAAGCATGAAATCCGAGTTATGGATGAACATCCAATCTTCACAAAATCCTTTAGGCACCCAAGAGCAATGCAAATTGAAATACAAAACCAAATACAAAAACTACTGGACAATAAGATCATTAGGCCTTCGATTTCACCCTACAGTTCGCCGGTTTGGATCGTACCAAAAAAGATGGACGCTAGCAACCAAAGGAAGTATAGAATGGTAATTGACTATCGAAAATTAAATGAAAACACAGTCGAAGATAAATATCCATTACCTAGAATTGAAGAAATTCTAGATAATCTCGGGAAATGCGTTTATTTCACCACGTTGGATCTGGCTCAAGGCTTTCACCAGATTGAAATGAATCCCAAATCAATCGAAAAAACAGCATTTACGGTGAACAATGGTCACTACGAGTATTTAAGAATGCCCTTCGGTTTGAAAAATGCTCCAGCCTCATTCCAGCGAATGATGGACCATGTCCTCAAGGAATATTTATATAAATTTTGTTTCATTTACATGGACGATGTAGTGATATTTTCAAAGTCATTACAAGATCACCTAATTCATATCAAAACTATATTCCAACGATTAAGAGAAGTAAATCTTAAAATACAATTAGACAAGTCCGAATTCCTATGTAAGGAAGTCGCGTTCCTAGGACACATCATTACTCCTGAAGGGATAAAACCAAACCCTTCAAAAATCTCAGCCATACAAAATTATCCGATACCAAAAACTACAAAAGAAATAAAATCATTTCTTGGACTCGTAGGTTATTACCGACGATTCATATCAAATTTTGCCAAAATAGCTTCACCTATGACAAAATGCCTTAGAAAAGATACAAAAATAGATATAAATAACACCGATTATTGCGAATCGTTTAATTTGTGCAAAGATTTACTGACCAACGCACCAATACTAACATATCCCGACTTCGAGAAACCTTTCAAGCTAACTACAGACGCCTCGAATGTAGCGATCGGATCCGTGCTCAGCCAAAACAACAAACCTATAGGATACTATTCCAGAACGCTCAACTCTGCAGAAAGGAATTATAGTACAATTGAGAAAGAATTTTTAGCCATAATGGACGGAACAAAACACTTTAGACCCTACCTTTACGGAAGGAGATTTAAAATTGAAACTGACCACAATCCCCTCGTCTGGCTCCATAAGATCAAAGAACCGAATTCTCGCTTAGTGAGATGGAAACTGAAACTTGAAGAATTTGACTTCGAAGTAATCTATCGAAAAGGAAAGGAAAACGTAGTAGCTGATGCACTATCACGCATCGAAATTAACAACAAGGAAATCGACGCGCTATCGATAATACCTCAACTAGAAGAACCGCCCAACCCGGATGATTTGGACGACATAATAATTAATACTAGTCGAGACGATTCACCAGAATACGAACAAATCCTTAAAGAATTAGAAAACACAGTACACTCAGTAAGTAATAACGATGATGGCAAAATAATCCCCATATCGGAACTTCCTGTTAACAACTTTACTAACCGACTCATTGTTCTTCATGGAGAAAACTTTGATATACGCCTGAAACGACCTTTTAAGAAAAATCATTACATTATCTTCATTAGGAAAGAAAACGTCAGAGAAGATCTATCTCGAATGATAAAAGAAATTGTTCGACCAAACATTACGTATGGAATTTATTGTCACGAACAAACAACACGTAACGATCTAGTAGATTTATGTAAAACTTACATGAACAACTCGATAAAGTTCATAATCTGCAACCAATATCATACGGATATATTAGACGAAGAAAACCAAAAAGATAAAATAGCAAAATATCATGACGAAACACACACCGGCATAATCGAGACATACAACCAATTAAAATCAAAATACTTCTGGCCTAACATGAGGCAGATGATTACTAATATAATCAACAAATGCGAACTATGCCTTCAGTCCAAGTACGAAAGAAATCCGTATAATTTAAAACTACAAGGTCCTCTACTGTCAAAGAAACCCTTCAACACAATTTTCATCGATACCTTTTCGTTTCAAAACTGCAAATTTCTAACTATTATAGACTCATTCTCCAGATACGCCCAATCATATTTTGTCAAAGATGGAACCGGCCTCACGATATTAAATAAACTCCGTCATTATTTCGCCCATCATAATTATCCAGAACGCATCGTTTGTGATCAAGGAAAAGAATTCTTTAACAAAACGTTTAAAGAATATTGTCAATTACACAAAATCGAATTACATTTCACGACCGTAAATAACCCTAATTCAAACTCCCCGGTCGAAAGGCTGCATTCAACCTTATTAGAAAAACTCAGAATACTCAAATTAAAAGAGCCTAAAGAAACACCACAAAATCAAATGATAACCGCCACTTTAATATACAATCAATCAATTCATTCTTCTACCGGATTCTCACCTTTCTCTATTTTATACGGTCCCTGAGCACGAAATCGACTTATCTCTAGACTTGACCATATACGAAGAATACAACAATAGAAGGAAAAATGAATTAATGCCATTTATTGATCAAATTTATAAAAAGAATAAAGACAAAGAAGAGAAAATTTTGGACAAAAGGAATGAAAATAGGGAAAATCCTCCACTAATTAACACCGACGTTGTATTTGTTCGAAAAACCAAACCAAGTAAAACAGATCCCATATACAATAAAATACATATTTTAAATAAATCAGATACAGTAGTTGAAGGAAAATCCATCAAAGGAAAATTAACTAATTCTCATATTAGAAAAGTCAAACGACTAAGAAAATCAATTTCTTTGCAGGATCCTAGCGAGTCTGGGCCTAGTACAACCCGTATTCCCACTTCAAGTGATTCCGATTCAGAGTAGCGGATACTTTGGTGAAGAACTGGGTACGGCAAAAATACACTCCCATTATCATAAGTTCTATTTTTATTTTAACCTTACACAATTAGAAATCGGTTTAAGACAATTAATAGCAAACGGCATTATCTTAAAGCATAAAATACCCCTAGACGCCCTAACGCGACGTCGATACGATCAATTACAATTAGAAACACTAGCAGTTGAAAATACTTTAGAAAAATTGTTACACTTCAAACAGAAACGTGGTCTAATTAATTTTCTCGGGAGTACTATTAAATTCATTACCGGAAACCTAGATGACGAAGATCTTTCGAACATTAATAAAAACCTAGAAATCTTACTCTCTAATCAAAAAGGGCAAAACTCTAAAATATCAGAGATCACCTCTTTCGCTAACCATATCACAACTCGTTACGAGAACGATTTGAGAAAATTAAATAAATTCCAAAATGATACAAATAATGCATTCAAATCCCTAACGGAATTAGTTAACGTAAACCAGCTATTAGATTTAGAATTACATAACATTCAGAATTATCACGAAATCATAAAAACATTAGAAAGAACAATAAATTTAGCTAAACTAGAAATCCCCAATATTGAATTAATAACCTTTTCAGAATTACAAGAAATTTACAATCTTTTAATTAAAATTTATACAAAAGATAATCTGTTGTTTCTAGACGACACTCACTTATTTGAAATACTAGATTTATCAAAGTTCACTCTAATAATTGTAAACAGTACCGTAGTAATGATATTAAAAATCCCTATTCTAAATCCAACTCCTTACACACTTACAAAAATATTCCCAATTCCAAATTTGCATTCTCAAATTTTGATACCACCAACTTCATACCACTTGCAAAAGAACGAAGATGAGAAATGGTTACAAGACTGCACACAAGGAATAAACCAAACAATTTGCTACAGCCCCGTTATCACATCATGCAAATTACAAAAACTGCAAAACTGCCCAATAGCCCAAGTGGAGGGTACACACGATATTTACGCAATATTATCAACGGGAATAATTACCAGCTTCAATCCACCACAAGAAATAATAGAAAATTGCAACTACCGAATAAATAAGTGCATACTCCAAGGTACTAATTTCATACGATCAAAATGTAACGTCATAATCCAAGACCAGAACATCAATCTCAGATTTACTAACTTTACAATTCAAATTCCCAAAACAAATCAAGAAGAACTAGAAGGCTCATACGAAATTCAACTAAGAACAGAACACCTTGGGAATCTGGAACAATTAAAAAGAGACCTGAAGAAGATGGAAGAAAAATCATCAATACGCCCACTCATGCATTACGTTCATTATTCGGCCACAACAATAATAATATTATCTCTTATGATTTTTATAGGTATCTTAATAAAATTCAGGAAACAAATCCACGATCGAATTTTCCGAAGGAAAACAATTATCAAGATCTCAAAGGAAGACGCCGTCGAGATGAACTTATATCCTGGGTTAGACGAGGACGTCCAACATACTTACCGAGGGAAGAGTTAAATAACCAACAAGTTGACCACACAAAGAAACTATTGCTTGCAGCTGCATAAATAGTAAATACGTGATAAGATAAATTTGTAACATTAAGATGCTAATGCATCTTAGGTCGTTATCAACATAAACCATATCCTGTACAATTATAACAAACCACCCATTTTTCTGTAAACTGTTTAGATAAGTAAAGTTATATAAAGGGATGTAACACCCAAAAACATTCAGTCTGTAATTCTTTATGCTTATGCTTGTAATTGCTGTGCTCATATTTATTGAAATAAATCTTTTTTAAAATTCGAATTATTGCATTACGAATTTAATTATATAATAGAAATAAAATACATCCAGAAGCACAAACAATGTATCCAATATTACGACCTGGAAATTTCGAAGCTCCAGTAACACATACGTCACATCACGAAAGAGGTTTATGTAATAATAGAACAATGAAAAGTATTGCTACTATTCCCCCACAATTAATAGACAATCAAGATAATCCGGCAGGTACCCCCGCCAGACATGCTAGAAGTGAGACAAGAAATTTAACTGCTCCAAACGTTACAGAAGTCTCAGTTACAAATAAAACAGCATCTAATCAAAGTGTACAATTCGAGCAACAGCAAAATTCCTTTATACAACCACATTTACAACAGCCTTATGGTGGTCAATATACGACGCAGTCTCAACCTCAAGTACAACAACAGCAACAACCGGTAGTGCAACCAAAACAACAAAATAAAGGGCAAAAAAAGAAGAACGTCATACATCAAGATTTCGACGAAACCATATTTGTACCTTTAATTAATTCTAAACAATACAAAATTCTTAATGAAACTATAGATGAAAGTACTTTGAGAGAGCAAGACGTGCCTGTTTTAATGAAATATATCGAAGACCAACATAGCGATACTGATACTTTAGTTTATTACCATGTACTCCAAGATACAAAACGAAGAGAAGATCACACCTATTACAACCAGCAGGGGAACTCAAACCAGCCCGTTCAAGCAGGAAAGTAAACAATCAAAAACATCGGCGAAAGTTGCAAATAAACCTGTACCAAGTTTACAAGATTTTTGTTATAAAAAATGTAATTGTAATGATAAAAAATAAAATACAAATAAAATAAAAAAATATTTTTTTAATCACTATCTACACTATCTATACTACGTTCATGTAAATAATCCATACACTCTTCTTTCTTCATAATTTAAACAATGTTCGTTTCATACAAAACTGACACCATTGATCAATATCATAAATATATTCTCGTATTTCGTCAATCTTTACACAAACATGTTGAAATTCGAAACTTTTGTGTAAATACGGTAAATAGTCTTTTAACAAAAGTCGTCGTCGTGAATAATTTCAACATCCAAAATTATTACCAAATTAAAAATAAGATTAAAGTCGTAATGGGTTGAAATTATTCACATGAAACATTGAACCCCAGGTTGGTTGAACTTTCAACGGCTTCCGTGGGAAGTTCAATCAACTACAGTGCAATTTATAAATTGCAATAATGCAATTAAAAGCAAACAAACCGTGGCGTGACCGGATCCACGTAAGCAAAATATACCCGGGCTCACCGATCAGGCGATTGGAAAATCAGGTGGGAGTCGAACACATAAATATATCGAATCGATTGATGAGGGAGAGTTATCGGCAGTGAGAGTGCTAGCGAGTGCCCGTATCGTGGTGTCAAGGGTCGGTTCGTTAGCAGGCTGACTAGAGATCGCTATCCTTCCATCCAGTCGTCATTCAAAATAAGATGATGATCTTATTTATGTAAGTAATTTTTATATATATTTGTAAACTGAAACATATTGGGGAAATTAGGAAATAAATGTATGAAAAGAATAAACCGATTGTTATTTGACTAAGTGAGAAAGCTACCCCCCACAACAACTAACATGGAACAGTTTTGGTAATTAGGTACCAAGTATTAGGGCCCTAGGACACAACGGCCTTAAATACGACACATTCTCCACAAAAAGTTATACCTGTTTAAACAACTCTTACAAATATGACCAAAACTTGTTTTGAAGAAACTAAAACCAACACATAAATCTTCATCTTCAAACAAATCGAAAATCCACTCTTCATTATTAAATATTATTTTTAAATCGATAGTCGAACTCTTGGTAAATCCGAATTGGTAACTTTTAAGGAAATATTCCAAATCGTAGTCGCAGTATAGTTCCTTTTCTTCATACACATCTAAGGCACTCCATCGATCCATTGAATATGCATTCCATAAAAGTTTCCATACTTGAAAAGGTAACTCTGGTCGGCGTGAGTGCCCTATGTGAGGAAGCTTGAATTACTCTGGTATGATAATTTGTATCTATGACTTCTCGATCAGTAACCTAGATCCGCTTAGAATAGCCAAATGCCTTGGGTAGATCTATGTCACTAGGATCATAGGGATGCATCCCCAAGAGTTTATTACGTGCTAATTTCACACTACGCCCTTTTCCCTCAATCACGTAATAAAGGTTTCGACACTTTAGGAAAGCGATCAGCTAACTCAGGGTTTGATCGGCGTAGATTCTTCACTAACTAAAATTACGGGAAAAAGTGTTATGGCGCAGTGTCACTAATACTATTTACAATGCTCGACTTATAACCCGATGTTAGGGGGTTACGAATGGCGCCACTCTGTTTATTTAATTCCGGCACGCTACTGATTTTAATTGCCTGGATCGGTAAACTATGCAACAGAGAACACGGTTTATCTCCTCTTATCCACGCGCGGCTGATGTTATTGAATTAATATTTCTTGTATGTAATAAATAAAAATTAATTAGTGAAAATATTGAATGTAAAATGTCAAGGGACGATGGACTATCAGAAATCTATTGAGCCTCACAATATGGAATATCCTGAAAAATAAACCTCGTAACACAGTTACGTAACGACAATAAAAACAAATGAAAACTGTAAAACAAATACATATAATAAAACTTCAAAATACAGACTTACTTACATCAAATGCCGAAAGCATTTATCGATCTTAATAATAAAACCTATCAAAATTATTCGAGCTCGATGCAAAGCTAAATTTTCTTAGTTCTAATAAAATAATGATTTCGACAATAATAATTTATATGATTTGAGTAACTGACCGCATTAATCTTTGTACTTGTGAGTATTGATATAATTTATGTTATCAATGCTTATCATTTATCAAATTAAAATACAATTAATTTCAATAAAATCCCAAAATTACCATAGGCAAAATTAGAGTTAATAACTAAATTTATGACGATTTGGATTACAACCCTATCCTTTAATTTCTGAACTTAAAACAAAGATTTCGTCAGCTACTCGCATCCATATATTTCTAATGAAATATACGTAACGAAAGTAATACAAAACTTGAATAAAATTATGCAAACTTTATAATAACCTAACGACAAATAAATAAACTTCACACCGATTCTTGAAAATTAAGCGTTTTTGATAATAACAAATTAAAACACTTACTTTTGATTATTACAGGTGTCTTACACAATTGTTCACTCCTTATGGATATTCCTTGACTACAATAGATTTGATAGTTGTCGATCCTTGATTTGATTGATGAAACGGCTCCTTGGCCACAAAGATGTTAAACACGGTGTTAAACTTTATGATGGTTTCACAAGAATTATTAATTTAAATGTGTATAGTATGAATGAACTCCCAACTTTATAACTTTATAAAAAATACGCGCCTCTTCGCACAATAATGTTCATTCTTTTGATTATTTTTACTTAACCAAATTAATCACTACGGTGATTTTACGTCGTTTAAATTATAATATTACGCACGTAATTATGTGGATTCCTAATGAACTTTAGATCAGAATTTTGATGAAACGAAGGACTTAAAAGTATCTGAACTCAAGGTACGCTTTACTTGCACCCCTGGGTTACGTCGATGGTTCAGAAATAAACATTTAATTCACCTTAAACAGTATAATCCCGCTACTTCGCGTTAAAATTGCATCGAGAACTAATTTTCTAATTATTCTTGATGACTAAAAACTTAATAACTTCGATTCTCCCAGACTCTAAATGTTCTCAATAAATATAATTAACGATCGGCTTTACACACTTTTAAACTATAAAACGTGATAAGTTCACCCGTTTACTAACGAAATTCACTATTTTATCACATAAAATAATGTCTTTATTCACTAATAATTCCTAATATTACTTTCGATTCGACTACCGATAAGATGTTCTTGGTGTATTCGATACTTATAAAATAATTTTTATAAGTACTGACCGTCGAATCTTTAACTATTTTTGACTCGAAAACTTAGATGTTATTTGTTTAATGATCACCCTGTACAATCACTAGGTGTTGATTCTACACTTGGCAATCAGCGAGTGATTTGTCTGCCTGTCTTATTCCCAGTTGTTAACGTTAAGCCACGACCACATAAGAAAGGGACCCACCAATGGTCTTTCTCCGTTCCGTTCGTTCTCACGCAATTCTGGCTTACTCCCACACTTAAAATTAATAAGTTCCTAAAAACGATTAATAGTTTTTGACTAATGCTCATACGTGTTTTGTGGTAACTTTTTAGGCGACTTTGTGGCACCACATTACGTCGGTATACTTTGACGCCGCGATCCCAAAGCTATGTCTACCTATATGACTTAATCCACAGCTGCGTTCTTTGTTATTTTCTTGGGAAAAACAATAAATACCGAGGTCAATACTAACGTAAAATGCCTTTCCGGTACTCTCATAGTTAGCTTGCCGCGTTTTTTATTGTTCTCAGCTGCATGTAAGAAAATAGTATTATTTTACTTAAAATAATAATTATGAAGTTTAATTTAAAAGTCCCATAAATTCTACTATTTTATGACTCGATGAACAAATACGTTATTTCTTTTGACAAATACGAGGTACAATCTCTAAGTTTTAGTACAAAATTAATTTAAAAACCTAATATTCCTAACTAATATTGCCTTTAGTCGGCGTATTTAAAAACCACGTCACAAGTTCTTCTGAGAACTAAAAGGGCTGCATTTGTAAATGATTCTAAAATGACACTGTCAGTAAAGATCATCGAGGCGCGTAAGATTCAGCAGCAGCCTTGTGTACGACCGGAGACTGCTTGGTGATCAATCAGAAATTGATTGGGTATGAGCTTTGGGCCAATGATCTCTTGGTTCATGTAGCATTTTTAATCTAGACGTTTTATCAAACTGTACCTACCTAGTACCCCGAACGATGTAACTCCAACCTTGCCTTGATCGGTTACAGTAGCCACTTGACCTCTCGGTGAACTTGAGAATAGCTAGCTGCGATTAATTAGTCCACTGCGAAGACGCGGTTCGCAGGTTCGAAAGGATGGTAGTGCGGCTGCAGGTCGCTACGGTCGGCTCTCGTATGCCAACAACAGTCTCTGAAATTGAGTAAAAGTGTGGGCGCCAGTTAGATACTGAAAAGAAAACTAAAGTGTTTCGATTCGAACCAACAAAATAGAATTTATTGATACACACAGCCAGTAATAATGTACAAAATAAACGACCTATTAGCTCCAAACATTCGTTAATGAAATTGAATATCCTCACCAGTACAAGGTTCAACGACCCAGTGATAATAAAATGAATCAGATATTAAATTTATACTGTATTGCACACTGTAATCTGTATATTGAGTAAATCTACTCATATAAAAAGCTAAATTAAAGGCTCCAAAGCAAGCAACTAAAATAATAGGTATACAATGAAGTCTTGACTCACCGAATAACGTATACCTTAGAGAATGTCCATCGAAAGAGGCGTCTACGACCGGTCTAGATTTCGCTCGCTGATCGACGTGGCCGAATGGATAGGTGTGACTTGGCGCTAAAAATTCAAGAAAACACATGTAAACACTATTATAAAAGGAGCAAGCTACAGCCAGCGAATCTAAAAGCTTAAAACAAAGAGATTCAACTGCAATGCAGTATATTACAGTAAATAATATAAGTCGGACATAGCAAACGTAGAATATAGTCGTTAATACTGTGATAGAGTGTCCAGCTGAGATAACCAGGGCCGCAACTGGAGAAGAACCACTAGATAGCTTGGGATTTCACATTTGAGTGAGACAATGATATATAACGGATGAGAGGGCTTCTCGACAAGAACCAACAGGTGGAATTGTTCCAAAGAGACTCGTATTTACCCAAATACGCTTCATCGAATATACCAAAATCAGCAATTATCAAAAGTAACAGCGAAATATGCTTCATGAAAGAATGTCGCAGCACACATGTGTTCCAGATGAACATAAGACATCCACAGGATCTGCTGGCCAATATGAATCGGAAGCACAAACCACAATATCTGTCGTTTATTAAAAATAAACAACGAAGCGTTTGTGACATGCAAATTGCAGGTTACAACGAAGATGACCTAAAGAGCAACGATTTTAACCCATGGTTCCTTTGATGTCAACTTGCTATTTCTAGTTCCATTACACTTGTTCATCAAGATGGGCAAGGGGAAGCAGCCGCCCTGTGTAAGATTGCAGACTGCTTTCCGGTTGGGATTTTGAACCGGGATTTTGAAGGGCAGCACCAAACCGTAGGTGCCTTGCCATGGAGTACAATGGAACAAAGCACCTGCGGTGCTTAGGCCTGTAAAAATTCTGTCTTTAGAAGGTACTCAGCGAAAAAGAATTCCCAAAAGTAAAAAAAGGACGAGTTGTCGAATCACTGGATTTATTTTGTCGCTGCAACGGAGATGGAACTTCTCGGTCACCTTCCGATTGAAGGTGACCTTTTTTATACTTTATCTTTTGCCATAAGATTAATTAACATCCTGAATAGTTTATTATACCAATTACAAAATTCCATTTTTAACGACACAAATAGGCTACTGATTTACTTAATGTGGACACTTTGGCAATCGGTAAGTCATTTATTCCTCTTTATTAATTCTTGTATAAAAATTATACCTTTTTCTAGCTTCCTATTGATATTATTGTAAAAATATGCACCGAAACTGAAGAAGAAACTAGAAAAACGAGAGAAATTTGTATGAAAGTTTTGGTCAACTTGCCAAATACGAAAGAACATGGAACGCTAAGAGAGGAATTATTGTTACTAGATCGTTTAAATCATAACACTCCCAGTTTTTCGGCGGCAGGATTTTTCTCATTTAATTACACCCTACTCTCTAATGTAATTTCAAGCGTTATGACATATGTGCTTGTTTTAATGCAGTTTAAAGATTAACTTTGCAAGGTTAGAGTTCAAATTTAACCTGGACTTTATATTTTTCCTTTATATTATTTCAGCTAGGTTACTTTCCCGCACAGTTGACCTCAGGTCATGGAGTACACTTTGTTCATAATAATATAAAATTTAATGGTACAGGGTGCGGTTGGGAAACTTCCTTATTAGAAACGCGTACCCTTGTAACACCCCGGAAATTAATAGTAATTTCGGGATGTTTAGTGAAGCCCTCATGATTTTGTAATGTTATAAAATTTAACGAAAAGTAAAATAAATATCGTACGCCTATGGAATATAATGTTAATAATGATTTTGGCCAAAAGTGTTGAATGTTATATGAAATTAACGGTCAAAAAGTCACGGTGTTTCCAAAACTGGTTAGAAGGTCGGATCAATTTTATTTTAGTGTAAATATTTTATTTGGAGCCTGCACAACAAACATATAGAACGTACCTGTACAACCGAGCTCGGCCAGGAAGTTGGAGATTAGATAGGGGAAAGGAATGCCCGGTACTTTTCCAGCCAGTGACCAACATTTTGAAACCAACTTGGTTAATAGGGGCACTAGCGTGAAATACATTAAAGTTTTGAGGCCTTTGAAAAACGCCGGTTACCAAGGTATAAAAATATTTTGGAAAAATCCAGGAGTACTCAAAATAGAAATAAAAATTTTGAAGTTATCAAATAGATAAGAAAAAACTAGACTAAACAAATTATTAAATTTCGATAGAAAGGAATGTGATAATTTCTAATTTTACAAAACAACATTTTGAAATTATCTTTGTTAATAGTGGCCCTAGAGTGAAATGGATTAAATTTTTGGACCTTTGGGAAACACAGGTCAAAAGTGTATAAAAATATTTTGGAAAAGTGAAAAACCAAAAAAGTTAGAAAAAAAATTGGAAGTCAACAGTTAGAAAATGTAATAGGTAAATGGGGGAAATGATGAAGACAATGATCTTTGTTTAATCGACGGACAATGCTGTCACACCCATGAAAAAATTCAAATCGAGGAGTTGAAAAATGCAAATTGAAAGGGGTGGCGGAACTGATATAAAAAGGGCCACCCGCCATAAAGCCTTATTGTCAAATTTTTCAAACTGAACATTGAAGATCGCAAGAAAAGTAGCAACCGAATTAAGAAAATTGAAAAAAGATGATCTTATCGATGTTATTTTAACGGGTACGCTTCCAGTAGATTTTCCAGTCGCTTTGGAAGTGTGCATTACAAAGCAAACGAACTTTAGTGGTGAATTGTTAATCAGTTTGAAACAGCAGATTGACACGTTAAAAGCTACAATTCAAGATAAAAACGTAATAATAGGACTTTTAAATTCTTGTGATGATAAAATGAACCAAAAACAGCACGTGGTCGGTATATTAGAATCGACAGGTGTGGCGCCTGCCTTAGAGGCAAATAACCTAAAAAATGTAGGTAGTATAGCCAGTAGTTCGAATATTACTCCGATTACCTTAACCTCAACTGAAGTATTCAAAGTTCAAAACGTTGATGTTGTGACTAATTTGAATACCGAAGGTGGAAGCAATGTGGTGGACAATGACTTCACTGAGGTGATTAGCAAAAAGAAGAAAAGGAACAAACGAAAATCAAAGGCAAGTAAAAGTAATGACGGTTCTAATAGCGGCAAAATTGCAGGTATCGACGGTCCATCGAATAAAAAAGTGGTTTTCGGGTCGCTGGATGATAGCGTAGAATTTCATGGAATTGGTAGGAAATGCTGGCTCCATGTTAGTCGTGTTGCTTCTAATGTCACCGAAGAAACTATTTTATCACATATGAAGAAAAAATATCCTCTTCAAATATTCACTTGTACTAAGCTGAATACGTACAGTGATAGTGCTTCGTTGAAGATTGGTGCTGATCTTACTCTACATGAATCTTTAATTGCTCCTGAGTTTTGGCCCCGTGGCGTTAAGGTTCTTACATTTAATTTCTTTCGGGGACCGAGAAGCTCCTGCGCCTAGTGCCTAGTTCGGGTGGCAGCATAAACAAATAACATAACAGACCTTCCTTTATTAGTTTGGACCAATCTTCGGCACACCCCAAAATTTGAGCATCTCAAAACTCTAGAAATTTTGGGGCAGAATTGGAACGAAGGAAAATTTAATGAATTCATATATAGAAAACGAATACGGGGTGACTTTTATTTAAGGCCAAATAAAAGGTTCTGGTGTTTTTCGAAAATAAAGTTAAGTTTTTGGAAAACGACACGACTGTTATTGCCAGAAGGGTGGGGTGGCGCTCATCCGAAAGAGCGAAACTTAAAGTTTCTGTCATGTAGGATTAGTAACGACCATGCAATGGACGAGGAAGGAGGACAATGGACGTTCACCTTAGAGACATACTTTTCAAGCGAACGTTCAATCATCCCCACATAAAGTGCATTCCGGAATCACTTTAATATCGGGCCCGCGGGTCGTGTTCCTGATCGGAAATCGATTCTTTTATGGGTGGATAGCTTTAAAAGAACCGGTGATTAACTGATTATAGTAGTCTTGCTATGTACTAAATGCACCAAACTTAGCAACGTTTGATAAATGCATTCATATAATATGTTATTTTTAAGTATAATAGTAACTTGTAACTTCAAACTTTTTCTTCTAAAATTATACTATCTTGTTAGTATTAAAGTTTGTATGAGGATGCAAAACGCAATTTTAAAATCAGTTCGATACTTCTTTATGTGCATGTAACTTGTATGATTGATACCTTTTTACTTTACCATACAACAAATATGAGTATACGGAGTATACCATATAGTATGGGAAAGTTATAAAATCGAAAAAAAAAAAAAAAAAAGTTGAGATATTGACGGATTTAGAGTCCTTGGGGTCCAAGGAGTTGAAAGAGACCAAACATCAACAAATGTCTGTGTGTCACTTAATTTTGTGTGCGCTCTAGTTAATTAATAAATCTGTTTTTAATTTTGGTATTTATTTGGCGCTGCTAGAACCGGATAGTTTCACAAGTGATATACATACTTCTTATTTGAAAAAATACTGTACTTCAAGTATCAGCTCATCTTATTTGGAAATCCGAGAGATTTAGTAGTGTAAAATTGTGTGTTCAATTCAGACATCCACTACATATAATGTCAATTCTACTGAATGGACGTCTGATTGAATTATGTAATATGTAATCATTTTAAAATTTATACAAAAATGATGTAAAAATTAAGTTTTCAAACATCAAACCCACTTGTTGGATACTGCCGGTGAGTTCGCCACGCGCTCAAGCAGCTATGAAACGGTAATTGTAACGTATGCCACCAGCATGTGGTGTCCAAAATTCGTAAATTTTAGGTTGACGTAAATTTTTACTTCTGGCTCGGACCGAGTCCTCTACAAAAAGCAAAAATGATCGTTCATAACCTCTCAACATCAAATTAATTTCAAAATTCCCTAGAATTTTGAATGAACACAAATAGGTAATATTTTCGGCGGGAGACTCAAATTTCACTAAATTATTTTAGGTTGACCAAAACTTTACTCTTGAGACGCACAAATCACTTCAAATATCAAGACATTGTACCTATGTTGTATGTTAACAGTACAATTTTGCTCTGGATATCAACAAATCAAATTACAACTTTCTGGTATTTGCTTAATACCAAACTAACAAAATAATTATTTCGAGCACAGTACTCGGTCGTACTGTAATTAATAAAAAAGGTCCTGCTCTAGTGTACGGTCTACCATAAAATTTCAATAGCAGAAGCAAATTTTTTCCAAAACGATCCATACCCTTTCCAGTAGAGCACTTTGGCGAGTAGGACCGATCTAGGGGATATTTTTAGTTAGTACAGCGTCAGTCAAAACGACTCGGAGCGTAGGGGACCGGAGCGGAGAGCGCGGAGACCAGATTTTGACAACGCAACCACGGCATATCTCGGATCCATCATCGTAAAACCAATACAGAGCTTATATTTTTGGGAAAATTTTGTTTTATATATGATTTCCGCTAAGAATTTCTCCCACCACAACAAATATAGCGTCCCTACACTGGGCAACAACTTCGAGAAGAATCACTAAGATTTTATGTCTTTTGTGATACAATGCAAACAAATTTTCGAATTTTGTGGATAACAAGACGTACACAGGAGAGAATATCTGGTGAAATTTGAAGAATAATTAACGAATTCACTTATCACAAGCCAGAATCGACAGGTGGTCGTGGCATTTGTTCAAAACATTTTATTGTGGCGCAGAAATAAAATTTTTGTAAACATTTTAATAAATTTATTTGGTGATACAATTTTTACACTAAGGACAATCGCTCGATGTAATTTAGGGAAAATTACAATTTAAATGTAATTGCATGGGGACGATTGCTCATTCATAAACACATGACCAATACGAGATTGTCGTTATGAGATTTATTATTATTATTATTAATTTAATTAATTCAGAATTAAATTTATTAGCCCGAACTTATTCTCTTAATTTGGAGTTGGACTTAGTCTCCCTGAGTTTGAAGAGTTTCAATTATTGCTTACCGGCAACAAAGCTACCGAACATTTAGCTTGTTGGTATTTTTAACAGTACAATGTATTTGGGGTATTTGAAGTATAAAGTATTAGTTTAATAAAACTATTTTTTTTAATTATTTCTACTTTTACTTTAAATCTAGTTTTAACTAAACTTATACTTACTTACTTCCGATGGCCAAATAGCTCTTTTAGAGCTTTAGCCTCCTCAATAATGCCTTTCCATTTGCTGCGATTACATTGATAACTAAACTTATCCCAGTTAAAACTAGAATTAACTAAAGAGGTTAGTTAAATTTAGAACTTACTAATTACATCGGGTTTTAACTGTATTACTCGTACATGTTAGCGTGAGCCAAAATAATTGCTATAAATAAACTAATTTTCAATTTACAACTATTTATTCAGTTTATTACTTTATTTCTGTTCGTTGTTGTTGTATTCTGGTATGGTATAACCTCAATTATTCACCACGCTTGTAATGCCAACTTGGGTTGGCATTACCTAATCACACTTCATTTTTAAATTACTAGTCAGGGCCGCACTCCATCAATGTCATATTATACAGGTCCGCGCTCAGGTTGTATGGTTTAGCAGTCCTCGCCTATTCTTACATACATACATATAATTTTTGTCAACTGTGCTGTAACGTAACCGAGCTGAGAATAATAAGAACATAAAAATATAAGGTCCAGGTTAACTTTGACCTCAAACAGTGCAAAATCAATCTTTAAACTGAATTAACACAATCACATATGTCATAACGCTTGAAATTACATTAGACAGTAGGGTGTAATTAATAGAGAAAAATCCTGCCGCCGAGAAACTGGGAGTTTTTTGTATTAACCGATCTAGTAAAAATAACTCCTCTCTGAACTTTTCATGTTCATTTGTATTTGGCAAGTTGGTCAAAGCTTTCATACATATCTCTCCCGTTTGTCTAGCCTCTTCTTCTGTTTCATCGCATATTTTTACAACAATAACGCAAGCAAGCTAGAAAAAATTAACAAATTTTATTCAAGTAGGTATTACTAATAAAATGGAGATAATGACTTACTAACTGCCAAATTACCCAAATGAAGTTCATCAGAAGTAAATTAGTGTCAAAATTTATCAAAGTTTGGGAGTATGTTAAAACATTCAGAGTATTAATTAATCCTATGGCAAAAGATAAAGTATGAAAAAGTAGTTGAAAACCAAAAACTTTATTGAAAAGCAAAATCTGTGTTACGTGTATTTCAAATCGTTGAGATATTTTTCGGATTTTAGAGCAAATAACAGGATTGCTTATAAGTATATTATCTTGCATTACTACCATTGCAGCATTTTTGCCTTGCATTTTTAGTGAACTGGTTTCTACCATTAAGGACCTATTGGTAATTTTCAAATGTTGTTTGATAGATTTTACAAACATATGCATAACAATAATGTTTAAGAAATTGTAATATGTTTGAAATTTTCTGTTAATGAAGGATACATATATAGTTAATCCAAACTTCAATATAATTGAGTAGGCTTCAAAGCTAAAAGCGATCAACAATATTACGTTGTAAATTAAAAATTTTAAGTTGAAGTGCTTTGTTGACGCCATTGCCATCAAGTCATATATTACTGATCTTTTGCATATATTTTCACCATGTGCAAGGTTCAAAAATTTCTTGAAACTTGAGAAGTAAAATGTAGTTGGTGCCAGAATGCTAATTATGGTAAATACAGCCATAGTAATTTCTTGTACTGTATCAGTGATTACTATTTTAAATGTTACATATTTAAGATCACTGATGTAATAGCGACAATGTAAAGCTGCAGCAGTTGTAACAGTCGTAAATGAAATTAAAAATAATATATACAATTTGTAAGAACCCAGCAAGGCGTTACTCTTACAGATTAATATAAAACGTGGTGGAATAATACCAAGAATGGTAACAAGTCGGGATAACATGATGTTATAAAACTGCGGCTTGCAAAAGTAATGGAATAAAACTTGCTAAGTAATGAATTTTTGATATACATTAAAAATATTAAAAATTGGTTAATTATTAATTCGTGAAAATAAATTATTGTTATATTTTAATAAATTACGAATTAAGGAAACATATTTAATAATGTATTTGAGCTTTCAAAGCTTGAAGTTATGTTTATACTTAATATGACACTATTATTTGATTGTAGTTTTTTTATGCATTTTCCACTTTGTTTTCAACTTCGCCGTAACCAGTTAAACCACACAAAGTTGCTGCCTCCACTCGAACTGTGTCATATATCCCAGTATCCACAATAAACTTCAATTTTTCCTTAAAGAAGTACATTACCACCTTAGTAATGCATTGTTTTCTTCGAGAACCTTATTCTTACTTCTCAATTCATCCACGTTATCGTTTAGATATCGATTTTTCAACTCGATGTATTTGTTTTGTTAATTTGGATTTAATTTTACATCATTCCTAACCTCACTTTCGTGAATACAATATACATCTTCGTTTAGCACCTTAGTGTCCTTATGGGAATTTTTGAGGTTGAACTAGGTACATACATCATTTTATATTGCGGTTTGAGGGTTGTAGTCCCTATTCACAGCATCTCAATTCATAATTATTTATAAATACTATATCAATAAATTATAAAACTGATGCAGGATTATCCCAAATGTATTAATAATTCCAGCACAAGTGAACTGGATAATATTAAAAGCAATAGGTTTATAAAAAAAATAAACAAACGTAGTTAACCCCACTGACTAATTTTGAAAAGTTTTTTTTTGAAAAGGAGTGACAGCAGTAAAAGCGGTAGGATACCACCAATTTTTCAATATTTTATTTAATATTTTTAAGGTATAAAACAGTAATAAATTACTGTACAAGCTCATTAGTCGTTTATATTAACCTGTAACAGTAAAGTCTTGCTGGGTTCTTACAAATTATATTGTCGTGTCCCAGATGACCTTGACTTCCCAAGTTCTTCAATTAGACGCTTGGGGTAGTCGGCATTCACCGGAACGAATGACAGAATTGAGTCCACGGTTTGCTTTAAGCCGGTGAGCACTTACAGTTACTTGGAGACCACTTTTCCCAGTTAGCAGGATCCTAAGAAAGGTAACAAGGGTTTGTTGGGCGCCAGAATAAAATCCTTGAGTACAAAAATAATATTGAATTTTATTCAAATAAAAAAGAACAGGAGAAAAGTTGTTCCTCTTTGTCAGGCTCATAAATGCCTGCTCTGCCGTGGGGTGTAAAGGTGAATCACAGTCGTAAATTCTGTTACATTTACTGTTCATAAAAAATTCTGAACGAATTTACGACTGGATTAGTTGTAAATGTGTTAGAGAAAATGTTTACAAAATAAATCAATTTTGACACAATAAAAGTTTATAATTTCACTAACCCTTATAACTCCGTGAAATAAAGTTGTCACAGCTTGATAAAATTAGGAACCTCCAAAAATCGAACAAATACACGCCGCCACTGGAAACTGCTATATGGCACGCCACTGTCCAAACTTGACAGGTGCAGCATTCATAAATTTCTAATTTCATCCAAATTAAACTTATTTGGTGTTTACCAATACTGCCAGTGTTTTACAGCAAAGAATACTTGTTAAATAAATCCTGGATAACATTTACGGGCATCCAAATTACTACGCCGCATTGCAAGGTAAAATTTAACCTCAAATCTTTACAATATCCAAATTTAACCAAAATTGCAATTATAGGGTTTATCCGATGAAATAAATCGAATAAATAACTCTTTCACACAATCAATAATCCCCACGATCATCAAATCATAAACTGGATCGCATTTTATGTGAAAATTATGACGAGGTCAAACGGCCACATGTTCATGTGAAAAATATCAAAATTAACGTAAAAGACTCACGTTTTCACTTCCAGCGATTGTAAACTTTGTGTTTTACACAAAAATCATATCTCGGACATCTGGTTCCAAGAAAAACTACCGAAATTCACCTTTTTTGTAGGTGTCTCGAAAAACACACCTGGTCTTCAATGGTCGCTGGGAAAAGACAAAAATTCTCCTTCCACTTTCTCGTACCTTTTACAAAACGGCACTCTACTTCCAAAAACGTAAGTTCCTAACTTTTAGTGGTAAACTTTGAAATTCACTGTCACTTACAAATTTCACTTTTAGATAGGATTCAAAAATAACACTTTATCAAGACAAATCAACAAGCATAAAATTATTTGTATCAGTGTAAGTGGAAATTGTGACAAGTTTTGGCTTCGAGATAACAAAGAACAACTTTTCTCTGTCGTGCCAGCATTTCGGCAGACAGTTGACTTTACTTTTTATCAAGAATTTCACTCTCGAATAAAACGCTGCAATATATTATCTTATTTTTAATTTTATTTACGACTTTTACAACTGCTGCAGCACTACATTATCGCTTTTACATCAGTCATCAAAGACATAAACCATCTAAATTATTGTTTACTGCTTCCGCACATGAAATTAATATGGCTATGTGTACCATAATTAGCATTTTGGCACCGACTACATTTTACTTCTCAAGCTTCAAGAAATTTTTGCACCACGAACCTGATGAAAATGTGAAAACGATCAATAATATAATAGATGAATTGATAATAGCATTAGGATCACCGAAGCACATAAAATTAAAGTTTTTAATTTATAACTTAATTTTGTTGACCTTTTTTATATTTGATGCGTATGTCGCTACATCATAGAAGATTGAATTTACTCTATATGTATCCTTGTTTAACAATAAATTTCATAATAACTACAGTGACCTACATTTTTGTAAAATCCATAATATATAACCTGGACTTCATACTTTTTGCTTTTATTATTTTCAGCTAGGTTACTTTCCCGCACAGTTCATGACAGGACATGGATTACACTTTATTCATAATATTATAAAATTTAATGGTACAGGGTGGGGCAGGGAAACTTCCTTATTGAAACGCGTACCCTGAAGCGACAGTTATTCCGAGAAGCGTGGAGTGGCGCTCATCCTTCTTCTTCTTATAATAGGGCTTAGCCCTGTTCGTTAAGGGGAAGGTAACGTTAATTCGTGCAAAAAGAGGCATATTTTTGTGAATTTTTTTTGACGACACAGTTAAAATCTATTTATTAAAACCAATGGTACATTAAAGTACAACATTCGAAGAATATTGTGTAATATTTTCATGAAGAAATATTAAAAAATACAGCAATGGCAGCAATTATTTGGAAGCGTCTCGAGAAAAAGAAAAAAAAAAAAAGAAAATTGCGGTGCCCCTCATAACTTGGTGCTCGATCATCAGAAATCAAAAAATCAAAGTTCTTTCGTTAGATAATCGTTTTCCCCAGGTAATGCTGGGAGGGTTTTTCGAAATTACAATTTTTCACTTTTTGGGAACACTTTGAAGGGAAAAACGCGATTTTTTCAACAAAAAATCGGCTTATTTGTTATTGTAAAATAAAAATTATTAACAAATTTGATAAAAAATCTCCAGCGTTACCTCGTAAATTATGTACAATAATAGTGTTCAAAATTTCAAAAGGATCGGTGCAGTAGTTTTGAAGTTATGAGGGGCACCGCAATTTGTTTCGAGACGCTGCCGAATAATAGCTGCCATTGCCGTATTTTTTAATATTTCTTCATGAAAATTTTACACAAAATTCTTCGAATGTTATACTTTAATGTATTATTGGTTTTAATAAATAGATTTTAACTGTGTCGTCAAAAAAAATTCACAAAAATGTACCTTTTTTTTGCACGAATTAACGTTACCTTCCCCTTAATAAAGTTCTGCTTTCTTGGGATTCGGACATTCAGCTGTAATTGATCCGTCCGTTTTCCGAGGCATTTACTATGATTCTTTGAGCGATTAATTGTTTTATTACAGGTAGACTGCTAACCTTGGCTGTAAACCCTCCTCCTTTATCCGGGCTTGGGACCGGCAACGTCAACCGCTGAGCTACTCAATCCACCCAGCAGTCTTCGTAGGCGGAGTTTCATCCGAAAGAGCGAAACTTAAAGTTTTCTGTCATGTAGGATTAGTAACGATCATGCAATGGACGAGGACAGAGGACAAAGGACGTTCGCCTTAGAGATGTACTTTTCAAGCGACCAGTCAATCGTTCCCACATAAGGTGCATTCAGGAATCGCTTTAATATCGCGCCCGCGGGTCGGGTTCCTGATCGGAAATCGATTCTTTTACGGGTGGACAGCTTTAAAAGAACCGGTGATTAACAGTCCATAATTTTTTTATTGATTAAAATAAAAGCATGTTCTTAATACTGTACATACATGAAACAATGCTTGTCCGTTTGGTAAACTTTAATAAACCAAAAATAATGCCGTAAAACTATAAAAATTAAAAAACTGGAAAGTTAAATTGGCCCATCTCTCCTCCACTGGGTAGGAGAGATGGACCTCCAGTTTTTTCGAAAATTTTTTTGAACATGTGGGTTGAAATCTTTTCCTCTGCATTTTTACCTAAAGTACTGTCCGGGCCCAAACGATCGGTTTTCTCCAGATTACTAGTGACTACACGTTTGAAAGTTGGTTTAGGAATGCCGAATGACATATTTTAATTTTTTAAATTTCAGAAGTCCAAGAGTGCCCCTCGCCATTGTATTCTTTTTACGTATATATGCGCTAGGCATTTTTCTGTAAAAAAAAACCATTGCATTGGTCCATCTCTCCTCTTACATGGTCTGGTCCATCTCTCCTCCAACGAGAGGATGAACGAACCAGCAAATACCCACGTAACCGTTTGTGATAATTTATTGCTTTTAGGTTATAATTTACACTAATACACATACATAGTGATGTCACACCTAAATTCCCAAGTTAAACTTACCTGAACACACAAAAACTCAACAAAGAAAAAAGTTATAAATAATTTTTCACATTCCTCAAAACAATTTTTTACGATATTTCAAAATTTTCAACATTAATTACGCATTACTTATATACTGTCGTGTAATTTTTGGAATAAGGAAGTGGTTTATTTGACTTTTTGTTAAAAAATTTGAATTTTGGATGTTTCGCGGTTTCGGGGAAGCCGAGAGAGCGCGGGCACTGAAGAAGAAGACTTGCGTACGCCGCCGCCGTCCAAGCGTGGACGATCGACATTTTTGATTTTGTATGAGAATTTGATTGAAAAGTTAATAAAACAAGTGAAACAGTAGACGGTATTTTTTCTGATTTTAGAACAAAGAAGAGACAAATCGAGTAAGTATAAATTTGCAAAGTGGAAAATTTTGTTAATGAATTTATTTAGTATTGGAACGATTGAAGGTCGTTTGATAAGGCCAGTTTGAAAACGATAAAGATAACCGATTGAGCCAGCCGGGTAAGAAGGTGATTTCTCCGCCCGATTGAAAATTTTACAGAGAAAATTTGAAAATTCGATAATTCATATTTGAGGGTGGAAAAAGGGTCCAATTTTAATACAGGGTGGTTAATGATTTAGTCAATTTACCACTACAGGGTGGTTAATGATGTGCTCAATTTACCACTACAGGGTGGTTATTGATGTAGCCGTACAATTTTAATACAGGGTGGTTAATGATTTAGTCAATTTACCACTACAGGGTGGTTATTGATATGTGCTCAATTTACCACTACAGGCTGGTTATTGATATAGTAGTACAATTTTTTTAAAAGAGCTGAGAACTGGTTAGATTTGATTCGTTAAACATGTTTTTCAAGAAATGTTTAAATACTATTTTTGGAATTTTAAAAATTCAGCTCTTTAGCTCAATAAAAAAATTTTTCTTGATACTGTCAACTTTTGCTAATTTTATTTTGTAATAGGTATATTAAAGAAATCTGTAATTCCAATATTCAGAATTTTCAAAAAAAGGAATGTCAAATTTCTTTTCAAATGTAGTAATAAAGGGGTTAGTGTGAACTCCGCCAATTCGGCAGGTAGAAAAAAACAAAAAAGTGTAAACTACGCCAAAACCAAAAAGGTCGACAGTAATCTGAAATGTAATCCACGCCAATTTTGGGTGGAGTTAACATACGGGCTTAAGGGATTTATTTAGGTAGGGATTTATTAGTAAATATATATTTAATTAAAAAAGTAATCGTTTGTAACAGTAACCTACCGACGCGACGCATCCCTGTTTTTACCAATAATTTTACTTTTAAAAATAACAAAAATTTATTTACTTATAATAGGGGTACCGTAGATAGATCGCCTCCACGTGGTGTCCCCTGGGCAACGTCTTAGAAGACGGCTAAAGATCTATCACAACGGAAGCCATATAAGTACCAATGGCAGCGCACAATGCTTTACCTCAACCCAACCGTGCTTTTCAGCACCAGTTAACCAGAAGTCTTGGACCATCAGTCAAGATTTGTCAATTAAATGTAGAAGGAATGAGCCGACCGAAGAGCGACCTCTTGGCAAGAATACTCCATTACAACAACATCGATATAGCGGTCATTCAGGAAACTCACACACCTGATGACGAACAACTGAGACACAGAGGAACGATACAAGGCTATAAACTAATCGCTTCAATTAACCATCAAACCCATGGAATCGCGACATACGCCAAAAATAGCTTGAATAATGTCCAAGTCGTACGTGCTGACTCTGCGAATGAGATATCTGTTATTACAATTGCCATACAATCACTGAAAATCGTCAACATATACAAGCCGCCAAATGTGCACTGGCCCGCGGAGGTGCTCCCGGTGTATGAACACCCAGTCGTGTATATCGGAGATTTTAACAGCCACCACACAATGTGGAAATATAACGAGACAGATGGCAATGGCCACGCTCTTATGGACTGGGCTGAGACAAATAATCTACACCTCGAATTCGACGCAAAAGACAGGAGCACTTTCTGGTCGGCCCGCTGGCAGAGGGGGTATAACCCTGATCTGTGCTTCGTGTTAAGAGATGAGAACGGATATCGTGCCTCTAAATGCACGCGAACGATACTTCCCACTTTTCCCCACAGCCAGCACAGCCCGGTTATAGTCGTATTGGCGGCCCAAATTACATCTATACCCGGCATCCAACTCCCGAGATGGAATTTCCGCAGGGCCGACTGGAGGGCGTACGGAAATGGCCTCGACAGAGATGTGCTCTCCATCCTCCCGCTGGCTCGAAATTACAGCAAATTCGCGAAGGTGGTGATTGATAACGCCAAAGAGACCATACCCCGAGGTTATCGTAAGAACTACATCCCCTGCTGGGACGAAGACTGTGAACGGTTATATAAAGAATTTCTCAGAACCGGAGACCCAGATCTCGCAGATAACCTACTGCGGTCCTTGGATCATGCTAGGTCCGAACGATGGAGGACAACGACCGAGAGTCTTGATTTTACACACTCCAGTAGAAAGGCGTGGCGGCTCATGCGCCGCCTAGGAGAGTTAACTAAAGCCTTGAACAAGTAAGGTGTAGCCAAGATACGGCTTCAGTACATTCTACTTTCCAATTTACCTCATAAATGGGCTTAATAGGCTCGGACGAGGATACCGGGCTCTGGTCTAAGACTGAATACGATGCTTAATGACTACACAAGAAAACCTCAAGGTGGGCAACTCCTAACTGAACGAGCTAGGAGTATCTAACTAGGTTGGATGCAGCAAATAGCTACAACCAGGTTAACGTGAACCAAAAGCATACAAATAGGACAGAATTAGGATGTCGGTACTAGATCCCTGAATCATCAAACCTCCCCTCGTCTTAAGGGGGCGCGATGATTTGAACGAGCGATCTAAGAACCTCTATGACTCCGACCAGAAACTGCTCGATCTGGTTGCAGCTCCGAAATCTGATCCACACCCTGGGGCGGTAAACAAAATGTGTCCTCACGAGATCTGAGCACTCGTGCAGGACACAACTCACAGAACTGAGAGGGCAAAACGGGTCAAAGACTCCGTCCAGTAAAGCGTAAAACAAGGATATATGCATAGCAATATATCAAAAGACAGTTGCAGGAAAAGTTCCCTCTTGATCCCTACAGCAAGCTGTACGTGTGAACAAACAAAGGAAACACGAACCTCCGCAAGCTCGACGGTGGCTCGTTCCCAACTGATCTACCCTGGGGCGGTAAACACTATGTGTTCACGTGAGAAAATGAGCAATCTCACCTGGACACAACTCATGTCCGATCTGACACAAAAGATCCCCCTCCTCTTGCAAAAGAGGATTGTGACGAACTCAAGTGCAGATCACTCACCCGTGTAGCCTCGTCATCTTATTAGTGACGCAGGGAAAACGGACCTTCCCTAAAATGAAGCCCCTCCCGTCTCTAGACGGGCTGAGCCGGCTTCCGTCCGATCTGACATGATGAGATCCCCCTCCTCTTCCGAGAGAGGACTGAGACGATCTCAAGTGCGGATCACTCGTCCGTGTAGTACGTTAGGACATGGCTTCGTCGAAAAGTCTCAGCCAAAGAACGGCTACGAGTCTAGTCTTTCCCTCTACCTCGTCATCGTATTAGTGACGTGAGAGAAAACAGACCTTCCTTTAAAATGAAGCCCCTCCCATCACTTGATGGGCTGAGCCGGCTTCATTTACCCTACAGTGGCTGTCTACAGCCACTGCTGCTACTCCATGGCGGCAAAAAGCTGAAAACAGAGTCTGTAAATAAATGAAGGTCTGGACAGCCAAAAAGGACTCCCGAAACGAGACCTCTACTCTCTGCCCATGAAGTCACTGAGAAATCGGGAAATTTCTGCGTCCTATGAGGAGTAGAGAGTGCCTCAGAAAGGAGACCAACAGGCACCTTCTAACAAGAAGGGTACTGAAAAGCTATAAAAGCCCAAAAGGAGGTCTCCCCTTCTGCGTGATAATGAGAACTGCTTCTACTCCATGGCAGCAGGAAGTCTTGACAAAAGACCCCTATCACCGGAAATGCGATTGAGATCTCTGAGGGTCCTCTTCGGCAGGAAAAGGCTGCTCATCACCCCTCGGGCCGGTGACGCAGTCCGCTTTTGCTTAAAAGGATTCTCACAATAAGACCGCCCCTACCCCGAAAGGGGTAGCGGAGCGGTCTTTTTGCTTAAAGGATTTTTGTAAAAGCTGCAAAAAGCCCAAAGAAGATCTCCCCCTCTGCGTGATAATGAGAACTGCTTCTACTCCATGGCAGCAGGAAGTCTTGACAAAAGACCCCTATCACCGGAAATGCGATTGAGATCTCTGAGGGTCCTCTTCGGCAGGAAAAGGCTGCTCATCACCCCTCGGGGCGGTGACGCGGTCCGCTTTTGCTTAAAAGGATTCTCACAATAAGACCGCCCCTACCCCGAAAGGGGTAGTGGAGCGGTCTTTTTGCTTAAAGGATTTTTGTAAAAAGCTGCAAAACAGCCCAAAAGAAGATCTCCCTCCTTGCGTGATAATGCGAACTGCCTCTACTCCATGGCGGCAGAAAGTCTTGACAAGAGACCCCTATCACCAGGAATGCGACTGAGATCTCAGGGAGTCCTCCTCGGTAGAGGATTCTCTCAATAAGACCGCCCCTACCCCGAAAGGGGTAGTGGAGCGGTCTTTTTGCTTAAAGGATTTTTGTAACTACTTTCAATACAGCCTGCACATTGCAGCAAAACCAGTTCGTAACTAGGCTCCAAGCCGAACCGATTTTTAACGGTAAGTAAGGACTTAGAAGAAAACTGGAACAAACTGCTATGACTAATCACGAAGCAACCTCCGAAACACTTAGCGGTGCAAAGAGGCGTCCACCCTTAAACCTCGGGAGAAAGCAGCACTCCAAGCGGCCACATGCCGTGACACTCGTCCCGACATGTGGCCGCTTTTGTGTCAAAAATTTTTCAAATTCCTGGCCTTCGAGGGTCAAAAAGGTGGACGGCTTGCGTGCATGAGGAAGGAACCACCCCCTAACCACGCCTTACTGGGACGATGCGAGTGAGAAAGACACACATGACGCCACAGACCAAGGGTGGCCTGGGGAGGGATCCATCTGGAAAAGGGACTAGGACCTGAGGAGTTATAGTCCAACGGCACTGCTATTCCGCCTCAACCACGAGACGGGTAGCGTCGTATGACGAATCAGAATAGCCCCCAATCCCATGCAAAAAGAAGGGACCCGAACGGAACCCTTCAACACCAAGGTGTATGGATAATAGTCGCCAAGATCAGACGACCGCCCAAGGACTGAGTGGGTCGGACCACACTGAACAGGTCAGCTGTACCGACGCACCGCCTTGGGGCCATACATCACCTGTGCGGACAGTAACACCTAGAAATAGGGATAGAAGCACGGAAAAGGCGCCCCCCTCTGGGACGCCCGGACCGGTTAGCTCTTCGGACCTAACCAACAGGGAGTGAACCCTGTGGGAAATCCACTAATCCTACGGTATCGCGCTTAGGGGATGAATGATCGGGGGTGACAACTCGGTAGTTAGCGTACTGGATCCCTGTTTACGAACGGAATCCCTGTTTTTGTGACTTTTACTTTTTATACTCGTGGGAACAACTATGGACCTTTCTTATCTTTTACGACGTGGCGCGGTGGTGGGCGCGAGTGGCGCGGTGGCAGGCGCGAGTGGCGCGGTGGCAGGCGCGAGTGGCGCAGTGGCAGGCGCGAGTTACACGGTGGGCGCAAGTCTCGCGGCGACGAGCGCGATGGACAGGGGCCCTAGAACTCTCAAGGTCAACTTGACCAATCTGAACCTTCATCAAACGACCGTCGACCTCCAGACTTTCACAATCCCCAAAGACATTACATGCCCATGCTCTACACCCCTCTTAACCACTTCAAGATCAAAAAGGGCCCTTTCAGTCCAAGACTACTCTTCAATCTCTAACCCTACTTCTTCTACTTCTTTTACTTCTTCTACTTCTTCTACTCTCTCTACAACCCATTTCACATACTCTAACTACAACTCCAACCCCTCTACACAACCCCAAAGTCATCTCCCTATCCCCTCTGACTCTCCCTCTAATACTACATCTACTACATCTACTTCCACCACGTCTACTTCTACTTCTTCTGCTTCTACTTCTTCTGCTTCAAATCATAACACCCTCAACATCCTTCAACTAAACTGCCAGCGCAAAGAAACCACCATTCCGGAGGTAATTGCCTGGGCTACTAAACAAAATATTGACATCCTACTAGTTCAGGAACCCTATGTCAACAAATACGGGCTACTCCCAGGAGCCCCCTCTGGCTCCAAAGTCTTCTACTCTCCATCTAACACAGCAGTAGCTGCAATTATCATCCTCAACCAAACGCTCACATGCATGAATATTGGATCCAATACAGACGACCACCACGTCCTAGCACATATCAAATCCAGGCTCCTTGGAGACCTATATGTCTCTAGTATTTATTGCAGGCGCGGTCTAGATATTGAATCCAATATTAATCAAATTGAGCGTATGCTTCTCGTCGCCAGAAATAAACCTATCCTCCTAGGCCTTGACGCCAACGCACAATCCAAAGCGTGGCATAGCAAGGAAATCCGCAATAGTTCTGACCTCACTGCTACACGAGGGGAAACCCTCGCGCAGTATATCCTGGAGACTGATCTAAACATCCTGAATCAGCCCAGCCCTGTCTTCACATTTCAAGGAGGAATTGGCACCGGTGGACAAGGCTACTCGGACATCGATGTCACCCTCACAAACTCCCACTTCACCAATAAACTCCAAGCCGAATGGCAAATCCTAGAAGGCACTAGCCTCAGCGACCATAATCCTATTTTAATCAAAATCAAACCCAAGACCCAAACTAGTGTAGAGGACGACAACGACATCAGTCCGACCCTCCCAATTTTCAACATCAAAAACGCCGACTGGGCTAAATATAGGGACACCTTGGACCGCATATCTGGCAGTCAAATGAGTACGGAGGCTTTTGGCAGACTAGCTGCAAACGACATGGTCACCCACCTTAATAACTGGATCCATGAAACCAACCTTCTGGTTCTCCCCACAATCCGTACTTCGTCCCGTCCCAAAACCAGATGGTGGTCCAAGGAACTGGAAGATATGAGAAAAGCAATCAAGAGCACGAAGATAAAATGCCAAAGAGCATACCGCAGAAGGCGGAACAGAAGAGGAAACAATAATAATGGTAACAATAATGAAGAAACAGCGCTCGGCCCAGAATATCAAGAAATGTCCAAAAGGTATAACGAAATGATAAAAGAAGCTAAAGAAAAAGACTGGCAAAATTTTGTCAAAGTAAAGGGTAACGAAGAACCCTGGGGAGCAGCATACAAGATAGTAAGAAACAAGAAGAAGAAAACCATAATCAGCGACATCAAGAACGAAACAAATGGCACTACGGCAACTACATGGGAGCAAAGTATTGAGATACTGCTCGACCATTTCTTCAAAGACGGCGAACAAGCAGTAAGAAGAGAAAACGAAGATGAAGAAGAAGAATCCCCAGAAGAAATTAGTAAAGAAGAAATAGAAGCGGCGGTCAAGAAACTGAAGAAGGGCAAAGCCCCAGGGATAGATGGTATAGTACCAGAAATGGCGAAAGAGGTCTGGAGAGCTGTTCCGGACTATATACACTTGTTATATAACAAGTGTCTATCGTCTGGCTGTTTCCCAGCGGTCTGGAAAGAGGCCGGCTTGGTCATCATCCACAAGTCTCCTACTAAGCCCAAGTCGAAGGCGTCATCATACCGTCCCATCTGCCTTCTACCCGTCTTGGGAAAGGTATTTGAACGTGTGATGGTTGCCAGACTGGAAAGCGAGGTGGGAGAGACTATGGATGATGCTCAATTCGGCTTCGTGAAGGGTCGCAGCACCGAAGATGCATGGCATAGGGTAAAGGCTGTCGTAGAAAATTCAACTTCAAAATACGTCATCGGCATTTTCATCGACTTCAAGGGCGCGTTCGACGGCCTCCTTTGGAGTCAGATAACTCAAAAATTAATTGACCTTAATATCCCAGAACTCTCTTTATGGCTTAACTACTTCAGGGATCGTCTTGTCAGGGTAATTGGGGAGGTAAATTCTGTTTCAAAAGAAGTCCGACGAGGGTGCCCACAAGGGTCCATCATCGGGCCCTTCGTGTGGAACCTAATGTTGGACGAGCTACTCGCACAGCTCAGAAATATGGGATATAAGGTAGTAGCATTCGCCGATGACATTCTCATTTTAATAGAAGCAGACGCGAGAAAACTGCTGGAAAACAAGGCCACTCAGGCGCTTGAGTTAGTTAAGGGTTGGGGGGACAGGATGGGGTAGAGCTGTCAGAAGAAAAGACGATAAGCATGATGCTTAAAGGGAATTTTGCCAAGACCAGACCGCCGCACATCAAGATAAACGAAGAGCCTATCAAGCATGAAATCGAGAAAACAAAATACCTAGGAATAAACGTAATCCCAAGACTTTACTTCGGAGCGCATCTAGACGACATCAGGCAGAAAATAAGCGCAATAATGGGAAGTATGAGGAGGATAGTCAAGAGAGACTGGGGACTGGGTCGAACAGCGCTAGACACAATATACGAAGGATTGATCATTGCAAGCATGACATTACGGAGCAAGTGTGTGGGGACACGAAATGAAGAAGAGCACATATCAAGATAAGATAAATAGAGCACACAGAACGGCACTGATGGCCTCGAATAATTTCACAAGAACAGTATCAACAGAAGCAATGCAAGTGCTAGCAGGAAAAATACCATGGGACCTCGTAGTACTCGAGAGAAAAGAGACATACGAGAGGAAGAAGAAATAGCTCCTAAAGAAGGTGACTTAACTTCAGCTGCAGAAAGACTGCTTCCCAAAGCCACATTCAAGAAATTGCTAAGAAGCAGAATACTAGAAAGATGGAGTGAGAGGTGGAGAGAATCCACAAAAGGAGAAGTCACAAGAGAGCTAATCCCAAACGTTCAATTCGCTATGGAGAAACCTTGGTTCTCTCCTAGCACCTATCTAAGCTTTCTCCTAACCGGACACGGTAGTTTCAACTACAAGCTGTTCGAGTTCAATATTTCTGACACGGCCGACTGCTCATGCGGCATAGTAGAAACATGGAGACATGCCTTCTTTGAGTGTGAAAACTATAGACACTCCAGAGAGCAACTAGGAGAAAACCTAGACATCCCAAATATCCAAGAGCTACTCGCAACTCGCGAAGGCTACGAAACCCTCGAAAATTTCGCCTCAGAAATCTTCGTCACACGTCTCCAAAGAAGGAACGCCGCAGCTGGCTGAACTATTCTTTTCTTACTATTCCTTTCTTAATTCACAAACTTTCCCCTGAAAGCTCAAAAGTAGATTTAGGTCAAAACAGATTGAAGGACCGAAGATCCAAAAGCAGGGAAACCTAAGTGAGGGATCCCAAAGCTCTGGAATGATCTAGTGCGGACCTGCAGAAAATCTGGGCCAATCTAACCTGGAGAAATCCGAGTTAGATATAACTCCAGACAATGACAGTCAGCAATGACTAGAGTATGGAGAGAGTATACTTGCGTATGAGATAGATAAAAATCTTATATGCTTACGGATGCTAATATAGCTACACGTATTTAGCTAGGTCTAGAGCGGCCTAGCCTAAATTGAAAACTAAGCTGGACAAGACTCCGAGGCGGCTCAGCCCTTCTGCAGGACTTAGTTACTCAGACCTAGATAAAACAACGCCTGGCCTTAGTGTCGGCATGGCCTATCGGCAGGATCTAGTTAACTCAGACAATCTGAAACTCTATCCGGCCTTAGTGCCGCCTAAGTACCTATCGGCTGGACTCTGTTAAAAATCAGGGCTTTAACTCTGTCAGGTTCTAGGGTTGATAACCAAACCGGAGTCAAATATAAACAAAACACCCAATGAGCCAACATGACTCTAACACATACAGACTAGAAAATCCCGTCACACCTCGACCAAACGGCGCGAGTTAAAAGTGAGTCAGGACAGACTACGAAGTATGCTGCGGGAGTCGGCACTGAGGGAAAAGAACACTTCGGTGCTCGATTATGCCACACTTACGGTGTGCATAACAACTCTCCTGAAGATCTGAAACTAACACTTCCAGGTTACTAAAAAGGGAGAACAACTGGCGACTTAGGCACATAACTGCATAGTGATGCTTCCATGTGCCTAAGCAGTTTTATATGGATGCCTAAGGGAAACCGGTGGAGTCCAGGGCAATTGCTCGAATTTGGGGATCGGCAAAGTCACCTAAGAAGAGTTAACGTAGCTCGCTTGAAACTAGATCTTCTCGTAAGATCGCGCTTTCGAAAATAAAAACCACTACGGGTGGTGGGAGCCCTGGCAGCTTGCTGTTACCCACCAAAAAGAGGAAGGCCAATCGTAGTGGCATAGGTCTCAATGGAGAGTAGGTAATAAGATTAAAAAGTGTGCCTCGAAGGACCTTAATGGACCTTATAGGAACCTCAGCGGCGACCTGTCTGTCGTTGATCCTCCTCACCTAGGGGCATATATCTGGACCTGCCAATTTGAGTATATGGAATAGGTACCTGAAAGGGGAAACTCACGATGCAGGATAAATGTTAAGTCAACATCTAGCATCTAAAACTAAATCTTTACTATTTGTCCAGAGCACCATCCAATAGGAAGCATTCAACAACAATCAGAAAAGAGCTTACGGAGTTAAAACGAGCTACCCCTGACACCTCCATGTTTGCCCGCCCGGTGTCCTTGGATGAGCTCGACACTGCCATCACATCCATCAAGGCGGGAAAAGCGGCCGGGCTAGACGAGATATACCCTGAATTCATCAAGAATATGGGAGAAAAATCCAGGAGGTGGCTGTGCGAATTTTACTCTGACATTATATCGTCGGGAAACATACCCCAAAGTTTTAAGAGAACGAAGACGATAGCCTGAAGATATCAAGATTAGTTAATAACATGCTAAGCAATAGATACTTTGAGGTCCATGTCGGCGATAAATCGAGTAGAAGGAGAGTACTGAATAACGGGCTCCCCCAGGGCTCTGTCTTGGCCCCACTGTTGTTCAACTTGTACATTAGTGACCTCCCTGCCACTTTGTCACGTAAATTTATATACGCAGATGATATCGCTTTGGCGACGCAAGATGAACAGATCAATACCACGGAGGCCAACCTAGGTGCCGACCTCGAGCTTGTTAGTGGGTATTGCGACAAGTGGAGACTGCGGCCCAGCTGGACCAAGACGGAGGTTTGCTGCTTCCATTTGGCCAATAGACTGGCGGACGTGGAGCTTGATGTCAGTATGGGGGGAAGAGAACTGAACCACAACCCAAACCCAAAATACCTGGGTGTCACTCTCGACAGATCACTCACATTCAGACAACATCTAACGAAGACGTCAGCTAAGCTTTCCAGCAGAATTAACTTGTTGCACAGGCTTGCTGGTACATCGTGGGGGGCGAGTGCCTCCTGCCTGAGGGTGGCGTGCCTTGGACTGGTGCACTCGACTGCTGAATACTGCGCCCCAGTATGGATTAATAGCGCACATACACATAAGATAGACATCCAATTAAACGCTGCTATGAGGGTAGTTACTGGAACCATAAGATCCACCCCAGTAAAATGGCTGCCCGTCTTAAGCCATATCGCCCCTCCGCATCTTAGACGCCAACATGCCCTGCAGAGGGAGTATAATAGAATTGTGTCCGAAAACCAGCACCCCGCATACACGGACATGACGCTTCCCGAAGAGAGAAGGCTAAAGTCTCGCCATCCTCCGCGACATGCTGCGAGAGGGCTGACTGATTCTAATTTCAGCATTACGGTGGGATGGATGGAGGAGTGGGATAAAGATCCTGTCTATAATTCCCAACATATAGTTGACCCAACCGCCCCAGTGGCGGGTTTTGAATTACCAAGAAGACTATGGTGCACCCTGAACAGAATCCGGACGGGCCACGGCATATGCTCACAACCACTATACAGATGGGGAGCGGCCGACTATCCCGGGTGCGCCCACTGCGGTGCCGCCTCCCAGACAATCGAACACCTGGTGCTGGAGTGCCCCAGTCTCAAGTACGGGGGAGATGTGGCGGATTTCTTCGGTGACACTTTGCCGGACGCCGACTACCTGGCGAGCCTCAACATTTGAAACCACAATTTGCTCTTTTTGTGTTTTATTTTTCCTTTTTCTCTGTGATTTTGTATTTTGTAATTTAGTATTTTGTAATTTTGTAATTTTATATTTTGTAATTTTGTATTTTGCGCAATGTATCCATACGATTAAATAAATAAAGGGGTACCGTAAAAGGAGACTGCTTTTACGAAATCTAACCGCGAAATTTCTTTGTTATTATACTTTAACAATAAATTGTTGCTCAATAACTTTTTCTTTGTTTTTGGAGTAACTGTTTTATATATGTGGTTTTGCAGTACTATTTAGAGCAACGTATGTTTTGTTCTGCTCTTGTTGAAGAGCATGTACGAATTGGTAGATATTCAGATGAGGAGAATTAAAATTGCGTTTAAAAGCTGCATTCCCAACACCAATCTAGGCTCTACCGGTGTATCTACATTTGAATGACGTTCTCTTAAAAAAAAAGTCGAAAACTAACACTAACCTAGCCTCAACCGGGATCTACCTTTTAATCGGGTATCTCTTCTTAAATACAAGTCGATTCCCAACACCAATCTAGGCTCTACCGGTGTATCTATATTTTAATGACGTTCTCTTAAAAAAAAAGTCCAAAACTAATACTAACCTATCCTCAACCGGGATCCACCTTTTAATCGGGTATCTCTTCTTAAATACAAGTCGATTCCCGACACCAATCTAGGCTCTGCTGGTGCATCTACCTTTTAATGACGTTCTCTTTAAAAAAAAGTCGAAAACTAACACTAACCTAGCCTCAACCGGGATCCACCTTTTAATCGGGAATTTCTTCTTAAATACAAGTCGATTCCCAACACCAATCTAGGCTCTACCGGTGTATCTACATTTGAATGACGTTCTCTTAAAAAAAAAGTCGAAAACTAACACTAACCTAGCCTCAACCGGGATCCACCTTTTCATCGGATATCTCTTCTTAAATACAAGTCGATTCCCAACACCAATCTAGGCTCTACCGGTGTATCTACATTTTAATGACGTTCTCTTAAAAAAAAGTCGAAAACTAACACTAACCTAGCCTCAACCGGGATCCACCTTTTAATCGGGTATCTCTTCTTAAATACAAGTCGATTCCCGACACCAATCTAAGCTCTGCCGGTGCATCTACCTTTTAATGACGTTCTCTTTAAAAAAAGTCGAAAACTAACACTAACCTAGCCTCAACCGGGATCCACCTTTTAATCGTATATCTCTTCTTAAATACAAGTCGATTCCCAACACCAATCTAGGCTCTACCGGTGTATCTACATTTTAATGACGTTCTCTTAAAAAAAAGTCGAAAACTAACACTAACCTAGCCTCAACCGGGATCCACCTTTTAATCGGATATCTCTTCTTAAATACAAGTCGATTCCCAACACCAATCTAGGCTCTACCGGTGTATCTACATTTTAATGACGTTCTCTTAAAAAAAAAGTCGAAAACTAACACTAACCTAGCCTCAACCGGGATCCACCTTTTAATCGGGTATCTCTTCTTAAATACAAGTCGATTCCCAACACCAATCTAGGCTCTACCAGTGTATCTACATTTTAATGACGTTCTCTTAAAAAAAAGTCGAAAACTAACACTAACCTAGCCGCAACCGGGATCCACCTTTTAATCGGGTATCTCTTCTTAAATACAAGTCGATTCCCGACACCAATCTAAGCTCTGCCGGTGCATCTACCTTTTAATGACGTTCTCTTTAAAAAAAGTCGAAAGCTAACACTAACCTAGCCTCAACCGGGATCCACCTTTTAATCGTATATCTCTTCTTAAATACAAGTCGATTCCCAACACCAATCTAGGCTCTACCGGTGTATCTACATTTTAATGACGTTCTCTTAAAAAAAAGTCGAAAACTAACACTAACCTAGCCTCAACCGGGATCCACCTTTTAATCGGATATCTCTTATTAAATACAAGTCGATTCCCAACACCAATCTAGGCTCTACCGGTGTATCTACATTTTAATGACGTTCTCTTAAAAAAAAGTCGAAAACTAACACTAACCTAGCCTCAACCGGGATCCACCTTTTAATCGGATATCTCTTCTTAAATACAAGTCGATTCCCAACACCAATCTAGGCTCTACCGGTGTATCTACATTTTAATGACGTTCTCTTAAAAAAAAAGTCGAAAACTAACACTAACCTAGCCTCAACCGGGATCCACCTTTTAATCGTATATCTCTTCTTAAATACAAGTCGATTCCCAACACCAATCTAGGCTCTACCGGTGTATCTACATTTTAATGACGTTCTCTTAAAAAAAAGTCGAGAACTAACACTAACCTAGCCTCAACCGGGATCCACCTTTTAATCGGATATCTCTTCTTAAATACAAGTCGATTCCCAACACCAATCTAGGCTCTACCGGTGTATCTACATTTTAATGACGTTCTCTTAAAAAAAAGTCGAAAACTAACACTAACCTAGCCTCAACCGGGATCCACCTTTTAATCGGATATCTCTTCTTAAATGCAAGTCGATTCCCAACACCAATCTAGGCTCTACCGGTGTATCTACATTTTAATGACGTTCTCTTAAAAAAAAGTCGAAAACTAACACTAACCTAGCCTCAACCGGGATCCACCTTTTAATCGGATATCTCTTCTTAAATACAAGTCGATTCCCAACACCAATCTAGGCTCTACCGGTGTATCTACATTTTAATGACGTTCTCTTAAAAAAAAAGTCGAAAACTAACACTAACCTAGCCTCAACCGGGATCCACCTTTTAATCGTATATCTCTTCTTAAATACAAGTCGATTCCCAACACCAATCTAGGCTCTACCGGTGTATCTACATTTTAATGACGTCCTCTTAAAAAAAAGTCGAAAACTAACACTAACCTAGCCTCAACCGGGATCCACCTTTTAATCGGATATCTCTTCTTAAATACAAGTCGATTCCCAACACCAATCTAGGCTCTACCGGTGTATCTACATTTTAATGACTTCCTCTTAAAAAAAAGTCGAAAACTAACACTAACCTAGCCTCAACCGGGATCCACCTTTTAATCGGATATCTCTTCTTAAATACAAGTCGATTCCCAACACCAATCTAGGCTCTACCGGTGTATCTACATTTTAATGACGTTCTCTTAAAAAAAAAGTCGAAAACTAACACTAACCTAGCCTCAACCGGGATCCACCTTTTAATCGGGTATCTCTTCTTAAATACAAGTCGATTCCCAACACCAATCTAGGCTCTACCAGTGTATCTACATTTTAATGACGTTCTCTTAAAAAAAAGTCGAAAACTAACACTAACCTAGCCGCAACCGGGATCCACCTTTTAATCGGGTATCTCTTCTTAAATACAAGTCGATTCCCGACACCAATCTAAGCTCTGCCGGTGCATCTACCTTTTAATGACGTTCTCTTAAAAAAAAAGTCGAAAACTAACACTAACCTAGCCTCAACCGGGATCCACCTTTTAATCGGATATCTCTTCTTAAATACAAGTCGATTCCCAACACCATTCTAGGCTCTACCGGTGTATCTACATTTTAATGACGTTCTCTTAAAAAAAAGTCGAAAACTAACACTAACCTAGCCTCAACCGGGATCCACCTTTTAATCGGATATCTCTTCTTAAATACAAGTCGATTCCCAACACCAATCTAGGCTCTACCGGTGTATCTACATTTTAATGACGTTCTCTTAAAAAAAAAGTCGAAAACTAACACTAACCTAGCCTCAACCGGGATCCACCTTTTAATCGTATATCTCTTCTTAAATACAAGTCGATTCCCAACACCAATCTAGGCTCTACCGGTGTATCTACATTTTAATGACGTTCTCTTAAAAAAAAGTCGAAAACTAACACTAACCTAGCCTCAACCGGGATCCACCTTTTAATCGGATATCTCTTCTTAAATACAAGTCGATTCCCAACACCAATCTAGGCTCTACCGGTGTATCTACATTTTAATGACGTTCTCTTAAAAAAAAAGTCGAAAACTAACACTAACCTAGCCTCAACCGGGATCCACCTTTTAATCGTATATCTCTTCTTAAATACAAGTCGATTCCCAACACCAATCTAGGCTCTACCGGTGTATCTACATTTTAATGACGTTCTCTTAAAAAAAAGTCGAAAACTAACACTAACCTAGCCTCAACCGGGATCCACCTTTTAATCGGATATCTCTTCTTAAATACAAGTCGATTCCCAACACCAATCTAGGCTCTACCGGTGTATCTACATTTTAATGACGTTCTCTTAAAAAAAAGTCGAAAACTAACACTAACCTAGCCTCAACCGGGATCCACCTTTTAATCGGGTATATCTTCTTAAATACAAGTCGATTCCCAACACCAATCTAGACTCTACCGGTGCATCTACATTTTAATGACGTTCTCTTAAAAAAACATTTACGAAAAATTCACGCATTTCTATTGGTATGATTAAGCCGTCCTTAAACTCCAATAACCATAATCTCCGGCTTATGATATAAATAGTTAACACATTGTTAAATGGCTGTTGGCGGAGTTCACATTTTTGATTAATGTCGACCTTTTTGCATTTGGCGGAGTTCACAACACTTTTGGCGGAGTTCACATTACCCCTAATAAAGACAATTATTGAAATACTTTAGTTTTTAATTTAACTAATTTTGATTGGTATATTTTTAATATTAAATTTAAAAATTTAAAATTAAATTTTGATTGGTGTAAACGGCTTTAGTTGTTACGTAGTACCAAATACTTTAATTTTGGTAACTTTGGTCAAATATTTTACTTTACAATAAGGGAAACTCTTGCAAATTCTATTGTTATTTTCGCCGACATTATTAAGGGTGCCACCTATTGGCAGTTCGATACTTTTTTATGTTCATGTAACTTGTATTATGGAATTCAACCTTTTTAATTAATAAATCTATTTTGAAAATATTAATTGTTGGATTTGGTATTTATTTGGTGCTGCTAGAACCGGATAGTTTCACAATTGATATATTTTTATTTAAAAAAATACTGTACTTCAAGTATTTAATTAGAAATTCGATAGAAGATTGCACCTGGCGTGTTTTAACAGCTTAGAGCTATCGGCGAATGTGTATTCATGGTGGAAGACAATTTTCATTACGCAATGAGGCAGGAGTCGCTTGGAACCAAAATTGAACTGAGAATAACAATGATCCTTATACTATCACTGAATCATTTCTCATTTTACTTAAGTTTAATATTTTTATTACTGCTTAAATGACAGATAGTGACATAAATAGAATACGAGACAACATAAAAAACCTTAGAAAAAGAAAAAATAAGTACCGTAGAACCATATAACTTGGAACAGTACTCTAACTTGTAACAAAACTTCCCTTTTTTATAATTTACCCAATTTATTGCAACAGAACTTGTTTATTGGGCTAACACTCAGTTTGACCATCAAACTGGGTCCATACTACAATTAATGGACGATGTGCGACGATGAACCCTTCCGATATTTGTGGGGAGGGGGGTTATTTCAATGCCAAGTCACTTAAATAGGGTAGTAAGACCCGGAACTCGAGAGGCGAAAGGTTGTCGAGTACTATGGCGACAACAACCGTGGGTGTATGTAACTTGGCAAAAAACACCTTCGTTTAGAAGAACAAGAAGAAGACGGATGTCGCCCTTCGCATCGATGAACTTGATGAATATTATTCTCGATTGGGGTGTCCTGGAAGATGAAATCTGGGGCGACCACAGTTATATACGATTCGAGATCGGAGAGACATCGAAGATCACGGAAAACCAGCCAATAAGGAAATTAAAACGACAGAAGACTTGGTTACACTACCGACCACGATAAGCAATGCGGTTATGCCATGCAAGACAAAGACCGGGAGAAAGGCAATGTACTGGTGGAACGACGAAATTGAGTCGTTCAAAAAAACCATGTGTTAAAATAAAGAGAAAGATATAACGGTGCTTCCGAGCATATAACATGGAAGAGTTAGACAGGCAACAAGACATACCGGAAACGGAAAAAGAAACATGACGAGAGCCATCAGAAAGAGCAAAAAGGAACGTTGGAAAATTGCCATCGGACTTCAATTAGGGTATTTTTAATAAATTTATCTTTGCTTATATATTATTATCATTTGATAAGCCCAAAAAAGGGCGAAACAGACGTTTGTCATGATATATATACATCCAATTTTATTTTTATTTATCCTTAACTTGAATATAAAATAATATAAGTTACAATTTAGTAACTATAATTAAATATTCTTACGAGTTAATAATACACAAAAAATGAACTTGACAATGATATACGGGGGCTTTGGACACCGCATAGATACCAGGAAGATACGGAAAAGAAACCCAATCACTGGAATGCCGCCGGAACGAGTGAAGTAGATAATCACAACCTTATTTCCTGTCCACGGCGTCATCAACTGGCAGGACGAACCTGCGCAGGACTATGGAAGATGAGATTAGAATTAGAATTAGAAATTAGAATTAGATTAGAGTCGGTGGGAAAGACTCTCGGACCAGACGCTGTACCAACCGAGACAAGAAAGACCCTGGTAAATGAGAATCGACGAGTAATACTGTATCACGAGAGGTTAGTCCTGCTACTGGAGGGAGATACTCATATAGGCCTATAATGATAGGCAATGTGGCCAAGCTCTACAATGAGTGGTAATGAGAGGGCTGAAGGATAAATAAAGGAAAGAGCAGACGTAAGTAACAATCAGCACGGGTTTTACAAAAAAAATGATCTACTTCACGGTAATGTGAAATATATCGTCGACGCGGCAAATGCGGCAAGATCGGGCACGCGGCGGAAAAGGAAGATAGTGGCCCTTATAAAGTTTGATGTAAAGAACGCTTGTAATTCAGTGGGATGGAGACACATCGTTAAGGCACTTCAAGAGAAGAACATGTCACCATACTTATTAAGTTTAATTAAAACGATTCGGCCAAGAGGCGAATCATCGCCTCAGTGGCAAATTCTATCCTCTTATATGAAGCACCTGGGTGGGCACAAGCGATGCAAGTTGAGAAATATAGGAAACAGTTCAGCGGTGTCCAGATGAGAGCCGCACTGCTAGTTTAGTGTAAGAATAGTGTAGCCAAATAACCCACCATCTTGGGAGGCGGTTTTAGTCAGCAAAAATCTAACACTACTGGAGAACATCTCCAGTGACTATTCTGGTGCAATATTAATTGTAATTTTGCGAAATCCAGTTGCCGTTAAATGCTAAAAGGTTAGACGATCTATTGAACATTTTTTTATAACATTCATGAAGAAAATTGCGACCTGCTAAGAGGGAAGACGAATCTACATTGTAACATTTTTTATTTTTACTACGCTGAGTATTTTTTTTTTTTTGAAACTTGAGGAAATCCATTAGCATTATACAATAGTTAATGAATTTTAGAATCCGCCTGTTAAAATTTGATTATTATATTGTCGTGATTTACGGCTCAGTTACACCCCTAATTATGGTCAGGGATGAAACCTCGCTTAATGTGTACACTTCAACAAAAGAGGTCCGGCTAGCTTTAAGTTGGTTCACAAATTCGAGACCACAATATCTGCAGGTTGTAGGTATCGGCGAGATTAAGCAAATTAATAAGCACAATAAATCATAAAGCAATTTATTCAAATGACCCAAAAGCAAATACGAAGCAATTTTGGACGCCCCTGACACAATCGTCAAGCGATACTCAAACAGGTGTGTAATGTATAGAAACATCCAATAAACCGTATCATTTATGTACAAGACCTCAGCTATACTTTTATTGGATGTTCCATAAATGTGAAATAGTGTAACATCAATAAAGAAAATTTTACAACAATGGTGTTTTATAAAATAATGTTCAATTTCTTACTCATAAAATTTCGTAGTAGACACTTGTTACGAAACACTCTGTACATCAGACCGTACTCTGCATTCACTTTTCGAGTTGACATCCAGTTGGTAAAAACGGTAGCGAATTGACATCTGCGTCGATCCAGAAACCTCCTCGTTTATCCAAACAAACATTGAAGTGAACGTGTAGAAATCGTCCAGTGTAGTGTTCAAACCTCGAATGTCGGTTTAAACAAATCTTTCCAACTTCTTAATAAAATCAGAACCATAAACATCTGGCAGGAAAATTGTAATCTCCAAATTCCACATGTGATTCTTTTAAACCACCAAAATTAGCGAACATCTACTTGTTCGGTACGTACAATGAGATTTGATTTGTGTAATTGTACAAATCATCAAAATTAAACTTCTAAATGTAATTTCAGATACGAAATTATCCAAAAAGCAAAATGGCATCAATAAAGTCGAATATTGCTTGCGCCCACAAAATGCACGTAAACGTTGATTTACGAAAATAATACGTTTCAAAAATAACTCACGCTTATCTCCTATCACTGGAATAATGGTTTTTGAGACTACAAAAACTCTCAAAATTGGTCTTCATGGGTAAAATTGCGAGGTAATATTCACAAACCCATGAAATGCATCTTCTTCATCAACCGGTCGGCGCAAGACTATTTATCTCAGAACCAGCGATTTACATTTTGCTACACTGTCATTCTGCCTACTATATCAATTTTTAGAAACCAGCGACTTAATACACTGTCATTTCTACCTAGAAATTTCTAGACTCCAGCTGGGATCGAACCAGCGATTCTCGCACAACAAACGGACGACTTACACTCCGCGCCACGGTTTTGTGTGTTGGAAGTAACAATACAATCGCTTCCGTCATCTCAAAATTGCTTCAAAATTAAATGTCTAAAATCGACAAAATTTAAATTTAACCAAAATTTACTATTTGCTTATTTGATCGACTTTTTTACACTTCAAGATACGTGTAAACCATCGGAAATGTATGCATATGCCACCCCTAGGTATTCAAGTTACAAAAATTTATGTGTTCCTTTTATGAAATTCTATGTGACGATAATAGTAGTTTTCATCATAAGGACGTAAAACGACATTTTACGACCGAGGAGCGAAATTTGTGACCCAAGGCGGAGCGTTAGCGGAGCCGCGGGGAACGAACGCTCCCGAGGTCGTAATAACGTTTTACGGCCGCGCTGATGAAGACTGCTTTTCGTTATGACGGAACTACGTCATCAAATTTTTTTATTTTGAAAAATTTGATAAAGTCCAAAATTTATTGTTACCTACTATGAACTTTCTTACATTTTTCGCAGGGTGTAAAATATGAAAAAGTACCTACTATGAACTTTTCCACTGTTTTACAGAGGACGGAAATAGTTTGTTAGTTACTATGAACTTTTATTTTCTTTTTTACAGGGAGAAAAACAGACAAAAGTACCTGCTAGTAACTTATCCAGTGTTTTACACAGGGTCAAAAAAAATTGTAACAATTTTTTCGTAGGACGTAAACTCGCTCTTTTCGTACCTGAAAACAGGGATGAAAAGTCTACTTTCTCGACCGGAATAACGAAAAAATAATTGCTATAATTAAACTTTCCTGAGGGCTAATGCACATTATTTACTTATCCTCGATTTTTAGCTGTCTCGAAGATTACTCGCCCATTAGCTGGCGCCCTTTAATTATAAATATTAGAGTAATCCTCGATGATACGTGTGGACGCACAAACCCCACAAAGCTCTCGCCGATACCCATCGAGCTACCGGACCTTGTTTGTAACAGAAAGGTTGCGACAATGTATTGTATGGTTTCTGAAAACATTTAAATACAGATAGAAAATGTTCCTTGGTGCAAATAATTTACTTACTGCCGATGACATTTAATAAATCTCATTCGTTCTGTTTGAATAATTTTATTATACATATTTTACAACAGTTTCTTCGAATATTTTGAATAGCTTACATCAAGAGTTTTATTGCAAGTTTAGTTTATCTCCGATCGGAGCTAGTGATTAAAAGTGCGTATAATTTTACCATATTATCAATTTACCTTTCCTACCTTCCCGTGGCCAATGTTTAATAAATTCCTACTACAGTAAAATATTCCACTCACTTTAGCGAAAATTTCCAAATTACTTCACGACCAAACTGGTGCAAAAAAATAAGTTATAGGTTAACTATGAACTCAAACCACGCAAAATTAATCTTTAAACTGAATTAATACAATCACATAAGTCATAACACTTGTAATTACATTAGAAAGGAGGGTGTAATTAATAGAAAAAAATCCTGCAGCCGAGAAACTGGGAGTTTTTTGATTTAAACGATCAAGTAAAAATAATTCTTCTCTAAGCTTTTCATGTTCTTTCGTATTTGGCAAGTTGGTCAAAACTTTCATACAAATTTTTCCCGTTTGTATAGCCTCTTCTTCTGTTTCATTGCATATTTTTACAACAATAACGCAAGAAAACTAAAAAAAAAAATGAATAAGTTTGATTCTAGTACTACTAAAAAATGTAAACGACTTACCAATTGCCAAAATACCCATATCAAGTTCATCAGAAGTACATTTGTATCGAATTCCATCACAGTTTGCAAATAGATCAAAACATTCAGTGTGTTAATTAATGATATGGCAAATACTAAAGTATGAAACAGTAGTTGGAAACCAAAAATTTTATTGAAAAGCAAAATCTGTGTCATGTGTTTTTCAAACCGTTGAGATACATTTCGGATTCCAGAGCAAATAAAATTATTGCTTAATATTTCTTGCATTTCCACAGTATTCTTGCTTGGCATTTTTATTGATTTAGTTTCTATCATTAAGTACTTATTGGTAATTTTCAACTGTTCCTTGATAGATTTCGCAAACATATAGATTACTATAACTATTAAGAAATTGTAATATAATTGAAATTTGGTGTTAACTAAAGATGTATAATATATAGTTAATCCAAACTTCAATTCAAACGTGTAGGCTTCAAAACTAAAAGCGATCAACAAAATCAAGTTGCAAATTAAAAATTTTAATTTGAAATTCTTCGTTGAGGCTGTTTCCATCAAGTCAGCTATTATGGATCTTTTACACATCATATTGTCATCATGTGCAAGGTTTAAAAATTTCTTGAAGCTTGAGAAATAAAATGTAGTCGGTGCTAAAATGCTAGTTATGGTACACACAGCCATAGTGATTTCCTCTGCGCTATCAGTGATTATTATTTTAAATGGTGCATTTTTAAAATCACTGATGTAATAGCGACAATGTAATGATGCAACAGTTGCAAAAGTCGTCAATGAAATTAAAAATAATATATACAATTTGTAAGAACCCCGCAAGACTTTGCTTTTACAGGTTAATATAAAACGTGGTGGAATTATCCCAAGAATGGTAAGAAGCCCAGAAAACATGGTATTATCGAACTTATGGTTACAAAATGTAATGAAATATTTAAATTTCGTAGCTAAATGAGCTTATGTAATAAATTATATTATTGAGTGATTAACTTGGTAGTTTGTGGAAATTTGATACATTAGAAATATTAAATGAAATAAAATTTACTCATATAATTATTATAAATAAGTTTATGAATAATAAATAATTCTGAGGTTGACACTTCAACGTCCTAAATACACTTATGCAAAAATTGAGGTTTTTACATAATAAGTAGTATAATATATTATATATAATTTAATAGCAAAAAAATGGCAACCAACCACACTACTGCAATGACCAAGAGAGGAAGCAATATTCGCATAAAGGCTATATAATTAAACAAATAATTTCGCAAAGTTTAACGACTAATATAGAAAAAGTAAAGTTTTTATGTGATGATTTGTTCTTTTGTCGCATTCAAAATGCATATTTTGAATATGCTCTGCTTTTTATTACGGCGCAATCTGTACGTTGGTGTATATGCTTATCAATTTTTAACGGCCACGATTGGTTATTTGAAACTCGAGGCTTTTCGATCGATAAATAATCGATCAATGGTGGTTGACAGTTTTTGGTGCGCTAAGTAATTTAGTGAATTTTGCAACCAATACGCATATTTTTGCGTTTTTACCAGTCTTTAAGACCGCATCCCATATTCACCATCGTCAGGGTGATAATTTACGAGCGACCCGGTAGTAGCTGCGAATACGGAAGACCACATCTACTTTTCGATGATAAGAGAGATTTGACACCGTTCCAAACCTGCGCACTTTGCCATCTTACGGAGATCAACTAAACCTGGATCGTAAACATCCCAATCCAGTTGAAACAGCTGATTATCAATTCCGTGGTGTTAACTTCCCTCTGGACACGAGCTACGCCTGTGTATTAGGGCGGAGCACAACGTATAGGAGAAAAAATTTAGTTTTGAATTTGAATTGCCCTGGGTGCGCGATAGTTGTCTTTTGATATACCATACACAATCGTAAATTTTTTTTTAAAAATATGAATATCTTCAGGTTCCTTTTTTCATCTAAACATATAAAAAAAAAAATTAATATCAACTTTTCTATGCAGCTCTTCGCTTGATTTCTTTTTAAATAAGCTTCTAATTAAAAGAAAACAACTCAGAATCCGCCACGAGAAGGTGGCTGCATGTCAGATCCCCCCCCCCACCCATTTATTTGACTAAAAAGTTACTTGACAAAATCGTTCTTTGCCTCTAGCTTTGGTAGTGCCTTTTTGGAAGAAATTTTTTCAGTTGTAAGGAAACATTGCCTTCCCTTATCGCCATACAAATCTCATATAAGTACTTTTGGTCAGTACTCAAACCGCTAATGTTTACTGCAGGAAACTCAATATTGTGATCAATTTCTTGAAAAGGCACAACTGGCATCGTCTCACATCTACTGAGTTGCTTGCCTATAGGACCAGAAAAGCCCTTTGGATCATTGGTTTTTCCATCAATTTTCAGAATTAAGTGACGAAGAGGAAGTTCGTTCGTATGCAATAGGCATATAAACCAATGCAGCGATTTTCCCAAAGACATCTCTAGCCGTTTTACGACACCATTCTTAAAACCTTTGTTAATAACGGTCCCATCACATCCCACAGCTGTAATTTTGTTAAAATTTTCTCCCAAAAAATTTTGGAGAAAGTTAAAAAGATTCGTACTAATATCACTGGCGCTTCCGGATGTCAGATGTCCTAAGTAAACAGAACCCGGTTCTGCAACAACTACTATATGCTTTTCAGTAACTTGCTTGGTGTGATAACTGGTTCCTATTTTGACATTTACAAGTGTCTTATCTTTTCTTCCGTCAAAGTAAATTCCATAAATATCATCCTGGTTTTCTTTCATTTCATTAAATAGGTTTTGCTTCCATCTTTTTCTTTCTCGTCTAATTTTACTTCTATCAATGATTAATGATGAATCTTCGCCACTAGTAAGACCGAAATCTTGAAGCACTGCATTTACAAGAAGCGATGCACTTCTGTCTGAGACTCCACTTCTGTCACAGGCTTCGGCTAAGTTAGGCAAAGCTAATCCTCTTTTGCAAGATATTCTTGAAGACTTTGATTTAGAAGGCTCTGAATGTGAAATAATAGTACCGTCCCCTTCTATTTTTCTTTCTTCGTCGTCGTCTTTTTTTTCCTTCTCTATTCTGTTGAACTGTAGTACAAATTGGAGTTATATTTGCGATTTTTTTTCAGTACGTTTTCTGTCTAACTCCTTTCTTTCTAACGACTTTACGATTTTCTTTGTATTTTTCACGTCGATACCGCCAATCATCATTTTTCGTTGTGTTCTCTGATCTTGTAGAAATTCTCATTCTATTATTGGTACTTTAATTTTGCAGATACATAAATCAAAATTGACACATTTGCAAAGACAAATATCAAATAGTCTTAAACTGTGTGATTTGAATACATTAGTTTTTTCCATAGATTTATTTTTCTTTATATTCTTGTAGTTCTCATTATACTCTTTTATTTTTTGGATTATACGTTGGTCAGAAATCATTGGAAGAGAAGCTTTTTGCCAAATTTTTTTAATGTCGACAATAACTTTCTTAGATATATCTAGTATTACATTAGGGTCTTTATCACTTTCAGGTTTAAAAAGCTCACGATACCACAACTTCATAACGTCAGAATATGTTGGAAGGCCATTGCCACAAAGTTCAGTAACTTGGTGTCCCAAATATGTCACAATGACATGTCACTCGGGTTCTAGGCATCATGTAATCTCAAGTTTTCGTTTATACACTAAATCGCACAACACAAAATCGCGTCTAAACACTCAAATAAAATGGAGTGTTTTTTGTTAAAATTTCAAAATTTCAATTTCGAAAAGGAATCTGAAGATATCATCACACATGACTGAAATTTTTTATGGTATATTTTGATCTTAAAAGGAAACTATTCCACACCCAGGGTTTCAAAATTTCAAAAAAAAAACAACTACTATTTGTTTAATAAAATGGAGTGTTTTTTGTTAAAATTTCAAAATTTCAATTTCGAAAAGGAACCTGAAGATATCATCACACATGACTGAAATATTTTATGGTATATTATGATCTTAAAAGACAACTATTCCACACCCAGGGTTTCAAAATTTCCAAAAAAAAAAATTTACACTGCGCCCTACTGTGTATACGGTTTGAGTATTAATTTAATTAATTATATTCCACCTGAAAGCGTTGAAATCATCCTCCCTACCATTGAAATCATTTGTTGCTTCCTGAAGCCCATTTACGTAGCCGGTGTTGTGTAACACTCAATAAGGACCGTCTTCATAACTATTTTGCTTTCAATTAGTTATTGTTAGTCACCTTTTTTTACTAACCAGCCCATCAGTGGGTGATATTGGATTCATTTTTGCCTGATCAATATTTTCTTCAATACAGACACGCTTAAGGTGGCAAACTAATATAATAATCATTTTCTAGGTGTGTTTGCTTTATTTTTAGCTTTTGTATTCATAATCGACACTGGTGAAGAACCTTCTGGACGAGATCTCCCAAGGAAGTTATTCTGCAAAAGATAGTGTTTTGTTTTCAAATACCCATTAATTACCAGGGCAAGCAAACATAAGGTAGGCCGCTTGGAATTTATTATTTATATTTAGTTTGTGTACCAATTCTTGTAGCGTGAAGTGATTCACTTCAGTCATACCAAATAGGTATTGTTTTATTGGTCAGGTGGAGTGATCTTTTGTCAGCCACCGTTGTTGGTGCTGTTACCTTTTTTTGTAATTATTCAAGTCAGCCTGTTGCTGGGGCAACCGACCAGTCATCTGGCGGTTTTTTCTTTAGTAGCCCTCAGCTACAAACATTATTGTTTGGGACTACAAGTCCAGCTTACTTGTATTGTTTGTGATAGCAGTGCATATTCCATCTGCGTGTACTTGGTTGATCTAATCAACCATCTTTTTTGTGCCTCATTAAAGATTATTTACCTATTTTTATTTGATTCACTGGCGCCCAACTTTTTCATCCTGATTAGCAGTGACTATAAGCTGGTTTCGTTGAGTGAGGTAAGTACTGCAAGTACCCACGAACCGCGCAAGCGCGACCCAGCTCTGGTACTGGCCCGTCAAAATATCAACGGGGCATCGAGGCATTGGCGGCGTTTGTTTGCGCAAAACGACGTTACACTTTTAAAAAAGGTTCGCCATGGAGGACATGCGTCGATTGCAAAGAATAGCATAGTTCCAAAAAACAAAAGAGGACGAGGTGTGAAAGAAACATAATTAGACCATTTGGTTTAAGAGGCGAGGACAATCTAAAAAAAATAATGTAATTATGTTAAAATTCTTTAAATGTCCAATTTTTATTTGTATTAGGTTAACGTTACCATTTTTTTAAGTATTTCATAAGCGATTTTGAATAGTAGATTAAAGATTAAAACTACTTGTGGTTCAGAAAATACTTCCATATTACTGCAGGACCATAATTTTTGTACGAAATATTTGCAAATATTTGTCGTCTTTTATTTCCGAAACAATAATATTTATTCTAAGGTCATTGTCTGCCCTACTTCTATATTTCATTCTTCTGCATTTGTTATCGTTTCAATAATAAAATTTTATTATTCTATTTGGTAGGCATTCAAATTATTTAAGTTACCGTTTGACAAATTTTTTAAATTGTTGATTGAGTATTTTCTTCTGATTAATATTTTCAATTTTTATTGTGCTTTTCATTTGGTTAGATGCAACTGACGAAAGCCAACAAGCTTGAAATAACGATATTTCGCATTATTATATATTATTCACCCATAATTTTGCTATATTTATCAACTTTTGCATCCCCGTCTTTTTAAATAAAATTTCTTATGTGTTGTTCATTACTTACAATTAAAATTCTATATTTTGAAATTATCTTTTTCTCTCGCTGTTTTTTTTCCTCATTTAGCTGAGTTAAATGCGTTTCTGACAATCAGGGCTACTAGCATCACAAATTTTCTGGTCCTCCGGGTACCTTTTCGAACCTTTTTAAAGTATTGCACTATTTTCTTTATGACTTCTGTACTTGATTTACCCTTACGAAAATCAAACTGATGGTCCGATATAGATTTCAGTCTCTCATTTTTACACTCGGGATGGACGGTCTTGTCAGTTTCCTCGTGACAATTTCATGCGATTTAACCCACGTATCCCCTTCCACTTGATGAAGAAGTTCACCCCATTTTTTTGTTTTGCTTATTTTGGTTTAGGTGCGATAGCTTTTTCCTCCCACAGTTCACTTTCCACTTAGCCTCTAATGTGTTGTTGGTTACCAGTTTGTGATCCTATGAATCTAGTGAGTATCCTCTTCAGCCTAAGGCCAATTTTTCTAGTTTCGGCAATATCTTCATTCCACAAATATATCGCTTTACACTTGATTACACTTTACGCTTTTCATTGATTATTATTATCACTGGCTTACTCTGTCGCTGTATATCCTCAAAAGGGGTTCTCAGTCATTCCTCAAAGGTGTCCAGATCTTCATTAGCTGAAAAGTAGCATGAATAAATTTTCCATTCAGGTATGGATATCCATGCATAATTCAACCCTGCGCAAAAATTAGTTACGGCGACTCAAGACGATCTAAAAATCGCCGGTTTTTTGTAGTTCGGTTTGGTACAATTTCAGCCTTTTGATGATTTGCTTGTTTCAGATTTACCTGGATCACCCTAATTTTCTCCCCCTTATATTGTGTGTTTCTTAGTGCGGATTGCTCCAATGTTCAACTAAAAATAAAAATGTTTTTATCAATAAATTATTTCTAATTCGTTTGAGAACAAGATTGTTACTTGCCTATCTCGTAAATTTTTTCTATTCCAGAAATACCTCAAAAATCTTGCATTCCTTGGCCAGAAATATACGTTAAACATTGTCGTTTTAGTGCAAAGTCCGCATCCACTCTAAAACATTTGTTCCTTCTTTGAAGCGGTAGCTCTTCAACTTGGAAATCCCTATCGCTCATATATTAGGTTTGCTTTTTGGTAGTTTTTTACGCTATCTTCTGTTAGATGTGATTTTATTTTTGACAAGAAATCCACATCTTTTTAGGTTCCCCTGTGAAATCATCGCCATTGGATCTTCTTTTCCTATGTTTTTGCAGAGAAAAACCAGACCCATCTTATCGTCTGGGTCTTGCCGCTGGTTATGATACCGAAAACCATCACGAAGCAAAACTTCGTTTACAGCTTCAACAGGGTGATCAGCAGTTGGAATCGTTGCATTTTATAAAATTTTTATTTTCAACACTTTCTTTATTTTGAAGATTCTAACTCGATTCTGAAGGTTTAAATCACCTGATTTATCAATATTTAACTTGAGGTTTATGCTTATTTACTTTTGTTACGAATTCCAAAGAAATACTCTTAATTACTTAAGAAACTTTATTTAACTTTATTCAAATTAACACTAAAAAAATACTTATAAAATATCAACATAAAAACTAAAACAAATCAATTCGACCGTCATTCACATTTACTAATCTTACGCAATCTTAACTAATCTTACCTAACTAAAACTACCACTAAAACAATATCGTCTAGTCACTATTCATTTCAGTTTCACCCCTGCGCACATATTACGTCAGAGGCTGTTATTTTGAACTTAACACTTTGGCACTATTTTTTGTTTGTATTTTTTATGCATTTTCAATTCTTTTCAACTTTGTCACTGCAAGCAGTTAATACACACAAAGTTGCTGCCTCCACTCGAACTGTGTCCCATATCCAGTACCACAATAAAATTAAATATTTCATTCAAGAGCTCATTACTATCTCTTAGTAGTGCATTGTTTTCTTCGAGAACCTTGTTCTTACTGCTCAATTTTTTTTGTTGGATTGGGGTTAATTTAGGGTCATTCCTAACCTCACTTTCGTGAATAGAATTCACACCTTCATATAACACCTTACTGCCCATGGGGATTTTTGAGGTACCTCGTTCTTATATTGCGGTTTGAAGGTTTTAATCATTTCATCCAGCATTTCAAAACATGATTATTTATCAACGTTACATCAATTATTATTAAACTGATGCAAGATTATCCTATAATTTATGTCTTCTTCTTCTGCACTTCATGGCAAACAGGGTTAACCCTGCTCCATAAATTTGAAAAGTAGGCCTTTTATAAAAAGGAGTGAGAGAAGTAAAAGGGGTGGGGGGATAAAACAATTTTTTAATATTTCATTTAATATTTTTAAGGTTTAAAAAATTCATAAATTACAAGGTAATTAATTACTCAATAATATACAAGCTCATTAGTTACGTAATTTCAATATTTCATTACTTTTGCAAGCACAGTGTAATAGTACCATGTTTTCTCAACTTTTTACCGTTCTTGGGATAATTCCACCACGGTTTATATTAACCTGTAACAATAAAGTCTTGCTGGGTTCTTACAAATTATATATAATATTTTTAATTTTATTTACGACTTTTACAACTGCTGCAGCACTACATTATCGCTATTACCTCAATCATCAAAAAATTTAAATTATTCTTCACTGATACCGCACATGAAATTAATACGGCTATGTGTACCATAATTAGCATTTTGGCACCGACTACATTTTACTTCTCAAGCTTCAAGAAATTTTTGAACCACGCACTTGTTGAAAATATGGGTGAAAGATCAATCATAGATGAATTGATAGCAATAGCATCACCGAAGCACATAAAATTAAAATTTTTAATTTATAACTTAATTTTGTTGACCTTTTTTATATTTGATGCGTACAGGATTATATTGAATATTGGATTTACTGATTAGGTTTTTTTGTTTAGCAGAAAATTTCAAATGTATTACAATTTCTTAATAATTATAGTAACCTACATTTTTGTAAAATCCATCAAGCAGCAGTTGAAAATTACCAATAAGTATTTAAATGCAGAAACAAACTCGATCACAATGCAAGGACAAAATACTGTAAATGTAAAAATGCAAGATATATTAAGCAATTCTTTGATTTGCACTAAAATCCGAAAATGTGGGTTGGTACAGTAAGGATCTCGTTAATCCATTCGTGCGCGTCAAGAAAATAGATTTTGGACCATAAAAATTTTATTTGTCAAAATAAAATTTTATGATTTACGGCACACTCCGGCACACCACGAGCACAATCCAGTACACTAAAAAATTTTGGGATTGTCGTAAATGGCAGTGCTAACTTCGTTTTCGATTTTCGTTTTTGGGCCATAAAAGTCTTATTTTTCAAAATAAAATTTTATGATTTACGGCACACTCTGGCACACTACGAGCACAATTCAGCACACTAAAAATTTTTAGGATTATTGAAAATGCCAGTGCTAACTTCTACCCTAAAATTCGGCTATGTCCGTAAAATCCGAAAAATAAAAAATTAAAAAAAAAATACGGCACAACGCGGCACACACCGGGCAGCATATAAACATTCCTTACCCTCCTCGACACCAGGGTCTCTGTACAGGCGTCAAAACATGTTGTGGTTGGCTGACATGCATGGCATAATTTGACATTTCATTTGTAACCTAACTTAACCTCATTTCATTAATGTTCTATTAATATAATTTTAATTTTTTTTTCAGTCGCTCCGTAGCAGCGAACCAGTGCAGACGTGTTATTAGTAATTTAAAAATTTTTCAATAGTTTTTCGCTTGCCTGCCTTTATTAAGGCACAAGCTGTTGCAACCCACGCTGTTTGACCCGCCGACCCAGGTGAAATTCCAGAAGAGGCTGGCGGAACGTATTCCCCAAGCCTCTAAAAAAGTCAAGCGTTTAGTTACGGGTGAGCACCCGCCCCCGTCAACTATTACAAGAAATCAAATCGAAATGACCACAGCCGCCATGGCCGAGGCTAATCTGAATAACACCGACCATGCAAACACCGTAGACGACTCCGAAATGGACGAACAAAGACAATCCCAACCAACACCAGAACACAATTACTCGATGGAAACCGAAGTCCTGCTAAACAAACAACCCCCGAAAATGATTACAATCGATATCAATCATGTTGTCGCCCAGGACATCGCACTCTACAATAGATTCGGTATCTTGGAAAAATGCCCTGAGCAACCGCAGAAAACTGAAGAAATGGCCTCCACAAGTGCTTGGAAGGTAATACCACCACGTCGACAAAGGCCACCTGCCACCCAAGGAACCAATGGTACCACACCTGCAGCCCCTGTACCAAGGGCACAAAAACCGCCTCCGATAATTTTATCAACACCAATAGGGGACCTGAGGTCCTTCATGGCCAGCATCAAGCCAATGGTCAAGGATTCCGTCAGGATCCAGCATGTGCGAGGGCAGAGTTGGCTTTATGCCACCACCAAAGAAGACCATGTAGCCCTAAAAAGCACTCTACTGACCCCTGGCGGAATCCAAGGCTATACCTTTGGGTATAAAGAAGACAAAACTCTCAAGTTGGTCATGAAGGGGTCCCCCTACATGGATGTCGATTTCATCAAAGAAGAATTAGAACAAGAATATGGAGTGAAAACTGAGAAAATAACTCAATTAAAAAATAAATACAAAGACCCCACGCCGTCCTTCCTGATCAGTTTCCAAGTCGGAACAACCCTCAACGACATAAAGAAAATTCGAAACGTGGGCCCTATCGTGGTCAGGTTCGAGGAAGTACGACAACGCACACATCTACTTCAATGCTACAGGTGTCAGAACTTTGGCCACGGTAGCTCCCATTGTAATGTAAATCCACGATGCGTAAAATGCCAAACACAACACCCGACCTCGATGTGCCCCAGGACCACCCAAGATGACCAGGTTCGCTGCTGCAACTGTGGCAGTGATCATGCGGCAAATTGGAGCCAATGTCCAAAATACATAGATTATGCAACCAAGGTGAGTGCAAACGCTAGGCGAACCAATCAAACTAATAACACAACACCACTTCCCCAAACCACCCCTAACATATCCAACCAAGCCGCTTTTCCTGCTCTCCGTACGAGAGCACCCTCCCCCCAATTCACAGCTCCGCGCGTAGCTAACCAGCAAATGATCCAAAATCTGCATGAGAATGAAGGGCAAAAAAAGCCCACTGGTCGCTTGTCCAGGCGATTAAAGTGCTTGATGACCTCATAAACCTTGACAAAATACTGGAGTTAGTGTTAGAGCTAACTGAAAAATGTACTGGAGTAACTGATCCCATGCAGATAATTCATATAATTAAAAATGTTTCGGCTAACTACAATGTCTAAAAAACAAAAATCAATCACTTTAATGTCCTGGAACGCGAATGGCGTCTTTAATAAAATGCATGAGATGGCAGTTTTAGCGGAAGACCTAAAACCTGACCTAATTTTAATTCAAGAGACCAAACTTAACAAACGCCGACCACCCAAATTACCTGACTACATTGTATACAATCAACCGAAGACTGCTGGAGGTGGACTTTTGACTTACGTCAAAAATTCACTCAACCCAGCCATGACAAATATTACGACGGACGTTGCAGAGACGCAAACAATACAAATCGACGACATAACCATAACAAACTTTTACCAACACCCAGACAACCGCCACAATTTCGACGAATTTGACAAAATAATACAAAATTCAAACAAAGTGATCATCGCGGGTGATTTCAATTCAAATCATGTCTTATGGAGCGCTGCAACGCAAAATCAACTTGGTACCAGCCTCGATGAGTACATCGACAACCACCCGCTCCCACTCCAACTACATTATCCAGATAGCCACACCCACGTTCCTCGAAATAATGCCTACACTCCTTCCACGATTGACTTGGCAATTACACGTAACCTTGCAGTCGACAGCATCACTGCCCTGCAAAAACTTAGTTCCGACCACCTTCCCATCCTCATTGAAATTAATTCAATATCCATTCCAATTGTTCCACCAAGATTAAAAACCAAAACCAACTGGATAAAGTTTGGAGTGGAACTGGGTGATCATGAAATCATCCGCGATATCACTACCGACAAAGACATCGACGACACAATTGTAAAATTAACCAAATTATTGACCAAAACCTACAACCGAAACACCAAGGATACCCCTAAGCCAAACTATAATACGAAAGTCACACCCGAAATACTGACAAAAATTAAAAATAAAAACAAGTTACGCAAAATATTTCAACGACACAGATACGGCCACCTACGACCACAAATAAACAAATTAGCAAGCGACATAAATAGTGACATACAAAAAATTAAACAACAAACCTGGGACAAAACTTTAGCTGACATAAAACCGAACAACATGAACAAAATGTGGCAAATTGCCAAAGCACTAAAGAACGACGAGCCCAACCGACAATTTCCCGTCCTCCAATCTCCCAACGGACACACAATTTTCGACCTGGACAAGGCAAACCTAATTGCTCAGGAGTACCAAAAACACCATAATTTAACCACCCAAACCAAAAATCCTGATATTGATCTCCTCGTCCAACAATCCATCACTCAATTAAATAACACCCAAATCCCTACACCCGATACCGATCTCACATCACCAGCAGAAATTAAAAGCATCATTAAAAAACTCAAAAATCGAGCCCCTGGTCATGATAAGATCTCATCCTTCATCCTCAAAAAACTCCCCAAGAAATTAATTGTCCAAATTTACTACATTTTAAACGCTTGCCTTAAAAACCAATATTTTCCCCAAGCCTGGAAAACAGCCACCGTCATTCCCATCCTGAAACCAGGCAAACCCAAACACCTCCCATCCAGCTACCGTCCCATCAGCTTGCTATCCACTCTCTCTAAAATATTCGAAAGAATAATTTTAAAGAGAATCCTCACCTTCGAATCCACCCACAACATCCTAATCAAAGAGCAATTTGGTTTCCGCCCGCTCCATTCAACGACATTACAACTTGCAATACTAGTAAATGACATCACAATAAACTACAATCACGATAAATCGACCACAACCATGACACTTGACATGGAAAAGGCCTTCGATACCGTCTGGCACGATGGCCTTATCCACAAACTCCTGACATTGAATTTCCCCATTCATTTAATCAAATTAGTTCAAAAATTCCTAAACAACCGCACCTACAAAGTCAAAGTAAATAATTCCTTATCTGACCCTCATCCCATTCCTGCGGGGGTGCCCCAAGGCGCCATCCTTTCCCCAATCCTGTTCAACTTTTACATTAATGATATTCCCAAAACCGATGACACGACCCTAACACTTTACACGGACGACACAGGAATTTCTGCCAAGGACAAATCAAAAGACGAGACCTACACTAAACTACAAACTCACGCAGAAATCCTCCTGGACTACTACGATGACTGGCGGTTAAAAGTTAACCCAGCCAAAACCTCATTGACAACTTTTTCTCACAAATACGACCTAGTTACAAATAAATTAAGACTCGACGGAATTGAAATTACGCCAACCAACACGACCAAGTACTTAGGGGTAACCTTGGACGCACGCCTGACATTCAAGCCTCACATCATTCAAACCGCTAGAGCTGCCACTCGTGCAATGAACTCTCTAACTTCACTCCTTTCACATAGAAATAAATTAAATCCCAAATTCCGCCTTCAGCTCTATAAGTCCATGATCCTGCCCATTATCCTTTACGCCTCCCCAGTGTGGAGTAAAGCGGCTCGCTCCAACGTCATTATTTTGCAAAGAGTCCAAAACAAATGCCTCCGACTGATCACCGGAGCAAACAAATTCACTGAAATATACGATCTACACGAAATCGCAAACATGCCCAGAATTCCCACACTCATTCATCGCACCGCAACAAACTTTTTTGAAAACACGGTCAAGCGGAACCCATCTACACACCATATCAATACAATCAACCACAGAAATAAGCCCTTCAGGAAAATAAAACACAAATTATTACACAATATCATGCTATAAACTACAAACATGCATAACACAACACCGCTAATTTCTTCGCCTGGTTTTTGCACTCTTTTTCCAGGAAGCAATCATGGGACGACTCCAATGACCAACCCCCGCAATCAAGATACACTGATGGTACCGTCACGGTGGGAGCAGTGAATAAAATGTATATACTTATAAAAAATTGTCTTAGCATAAGTTTGGCTGGTGCTGGGGCACAAAATTTTTTGTACATATTTAAATATAAATATACGAGTTGTTAAATTGAAATTGAAATATAATTTTCTATTCTGTTTTAATTAATTAATAGCAATAGACTTTTATGAAATAAATTTATGTTTACAAAAAATATAGGGTGTAGCAGTTACTTAACCTGGACCCGAGAGTTTTAAATTTTTTAAAGAAAACTAACGGATTTAGATAAATAACATAACAAACTGGATACGGAGGAATGTCGTATAACGATTAGTTTGGCTAATAATCGATTTTAAAATTTCTAATTTTTGCTCGATTTTCGGCCATATTGGACATTCTGTTCTCAGTCCGTGTTAATTTTTTAGATCTTGAGGCGCGGAGAGTAGGAATCGACGCAGCACTGCTAGTTGTACCTACACCATCGTACAGTAGTTAACATCGAGCTAATTTCAAATTTTAGCGGTATTTTTGGCTTAAATTTGCAGCAAAACAAAGAGATGAGATCCACCCCTTCCCAGTAGCACTATCGAACTCGGTAACTATCCACTCGGATTCAACGTCGTTAAATTAATTAAAAACCCTTTCCTAGTATTTTTGGTCCTAATAAAAATGCAAAGTTCTGACAAGTACCTACAGCGCCGGCGCAATTTTCAGCCAATCGAAACATGTTCTTTGGCGCTTGCGCAGAGACCCTGGTGTCGAAGAGGGTAAGAAATGTTTATATGCCACCGGGCACAACTCAGCACAATAAAAAAATTTACGATTTTCGAAAACGGCAGTGCTAACTTCACGCACATCGCCTTTCCTCGTTTTGTTTCAAACCTTCACTTCTTTATTCGTCTTTCAATTTTAACTGATCTTACCTAACTAAAACTATCACTAAAACAATTTCGTCTGGTCACTATTCATTTTAGTTTCACCCCCCCCCCCCCGCACCTATTACGGCAGAGGCTTTTATTTAACACTTTAACACTATTTTTTATTTGTATTTTTTATGCATTTTCAATTTTTTTTCAACTTTGCAACTGCAAGCAGTTAATACACACGAAGTTGCTGCCTCCACTCAAACCGTGTTCGGTGTTCCTTACCCCAGTACCACAATAAACTACAATCTTTCCTTTAAAAGCTCATTACTATTTAGTAGTGCATTGTTTTCTTCGCGAACTTTGTTTTTACTGCTCAATTATTCCACGATTTCCTTTAGATAACGATTTTCCAACTCGCTGTAGTTTTTTTGTTGATGTGGGGTTAATTTGGCACCATTCCTAACCTCACTTTTGTGACTAGAGTTCATTCCTTCATTTAACACCTTATGGAGATTTTTGAGGTACCTCGTTCTTAATATTGCGGTTTGGGGTTTTTAATCATTTCATCCAGCATCTCAAAACATGATTATTTATCAACGTTACATCAATTATTATTATTATTAAACTTTTGCAAGATTATCCTATAATTATGTATTGATAATTCCAGAATAAATGCTAGTATCACAGAAATGGTCGAACTGGATAATATTAACAAACAGGGTTAATCCAGCTCCATAATATTGAAAAGTAGGCCTTTTGTAAAAAGGAGTGAGAGAAGTAAAAGGGGTGGGGGGATAAAACAAATTTTCAATATTTCATTTAATATTTTTAAGGTATAAAATATTCATAAATTACAAGCTAATTACCCAATAAATAAAATACAAGCTCATTAGTTACGTAATTTCAATATTTCATTACTATTCCAAGCACAGTTTAATATTGTCATGTTTTCTCAGCTTATCACCATTCTTGGGATAATTCCACCACGGTTTATATTAACGGACGTATGTGGATTGCACCGATGGAAAGAAATTAATCCTTTTTTTTTGGGTTTTGACCGAGGGTCATATGTAGATTGCACCGATGGTCAGATGTGGATTGCACCGATCCCCACATGTGGATTGCACCGATATAAATACTTAATCCCTTTAAGTAAAAGACTTACCAGTAAGCTTATATGGCTTTTTTTCTTGTTTTATTACTGAAAATGAAACAAGGACGTATAGAAGGAGTCGCCCAAAACATTACTGAAAAACTTAAAAAAACAGTAATAGATGCCAAAAATACTTTATTTTATTTAAAAAAATTCGAAAATTACTTCGCTTCACATTCACTTATTAATGTGACAATAATGATTGCAAATGCTTTTTATAAATTGGATCCTGGTAATTGTTTTGTTTGAATACAAGTCTATCAAATGTTGTAATTTGGCTTGTGGATGTGGATTGCAAGTTGGTTGTTTTTTGTCTTTCAAAAGACAAAACGCAAGTGGTATATAATACCCATTGCAATACCCATGAACAGTAAATAATTGGTTGAAATATTTAGTGCAATAATCGAAAGTACCATCCATGTAAATATTTTCGACAGCGCACAAACACCTTAAATTAGTCAGACAGGAAAATATAACTAAATTTCTTTCTTGTTCGTTAAGCATTAGAAAATTTTCGCCGTTCTCTGTATTAATAATTATGGAATCCAATGACGAATGAACGTCCATTATTGATGTTGGTAACGGAGGCTGTTCTTTCCGTCTTACATCATAAACAGCCCTGGAGATTATCTTAGCATCTCGGCGAGTAATATCAACTCGAGAAACTTTTGTGTGAACGATGGCGCTCGTAAGAATGTCGGAAGGATTTTCCGAAGTATCTTCAATCGCTTTTCGTTTGGCTGCACCACTAACAATTTGCCGCCTTACTTTTTGCTCATCTATTTCATGATTATGTTCCAAATTTTCTCTTACTACTATCCTTTGATCATTTTCTCCCACAGTGTATATATTAGCTGAACATTCACGTTTGCAACATCGCCATTTAACTTCTCCGTTCTTTAATGCAGCGTTTAGATAAAATTTATATCCGCCGCGCACTAACAGTGTTCTTCCGCGCCCACTTAACATTGCTTGAATCGTTTCCATTTTTCAATGTAACTAAATACAGGAAAAAAACGGATTTAAAAAAAAACAATCGATTGACCATAAACTAAATATACCAATGTGTAATACATACCTGTACTTATTACTGTCCCTAATTTTACTTTCGTAATGCAGATTTCCTTTTTGCTTTTATTAAAAACGTTTGATCAAACTTTATTGTTTTCCAATCTAAATATTAGCGCACTTTTGTACGAATAGTTTAGATATGAGATAAGAAGACTGTAAACTTAAATAAATTAAAACTCCGGCGGTAAATTCAATATTTAAATACACTGGTCCATATACCGCCACTATCTTAGAAATCAGGTCCGTAGCCAGGGGGGGGAGGCATTTGGGGGTACGTGCCCCCCCCCCCCGGAATGTATGAAATGTATTCATTGCAGCCAATCAAAATTTATTTAAAAAATTATGGTCCAATAGAATGGTAGCAAATCGTAAAATTTTAACTAACTAACCTAAATTCTACTGGTGAATCTATCTTTCAAAAAATTATATTATAAAAAATTATAATAAATCCTCTAAAAAAAAAAAAATAAACCTAACGTAAACCTAAATGATGGATGAAATGAGGGTTTCCAATTATTGCTATAAGTTTTACAATTTAATGTTATAATGTATAAAATGTATTCATTGCAGCCAATCAAAATTTATTTAAAAAATTATGGTCCAATAGAATGGTAGCAAATCGTAAAATTTTAACTAACTAACCTAAGTTCTACTGGTGAATCTCTCTTTCAAAAAATTATATTATAAAAAATTATAATAAATCCTCATTAAAAAAAATAAACCTAACCTAAACCTAAATGATGGATGAAATGAGGGTTTCCAATTATTGCTATAAGTTTTACAATTTAATATCTAGCAATGAAAACCAGAAAATGTAAATACGGGCAGACATCTGTATTACTTACATACCTCTGTAGTAAATTAAATACCTCAATCCTTTAATGGAATTAAAAAAGATTACTTACTGACCATCGGTGCAGTCCACATACTTACCCTAACCGAACCCGGTGCAATCCACATGTCAGATTATGTGACCCTTTGACCATCGGTGCAATCCGCAATTGCCCATATTAACATGTAACAATAAAGTTTTGCTGGGTTCTTACAAATTATATATTGTCGTATTTTTTTGGAGCCCCAATTGACAATAAGATTGGATGGGGAAAATGGGGAAAATATTTGTACAAATTTATAGTTGGTATTGTTAAAATGAGAGATAATAGGGACTCGCACTTTGACCGCCGTGCGGGCAGGTTGCGAATTTTGGTTAATTATATTGAAAAGAGTAAATTTTTGAATAATTGTGAAAGAAAAATAAATACTGTTGATTTGAAAAGTGTTTTTATTTTAGAGATCATTAATTTGAAGAAATTATTATTTGAAATTTGAAAGTGGAATTTGTTTAATATTATTAGAAGGTCACGCGTAAAGTGGTGATAAAAATTTTGGAACCGACGAGCAAGCCGCGGCGTATGTTCGGAAGATAATTCAGCGGCTCGATTAAATTATTTTTGAAAAGTTTTAAGAAAAGTTGGGGGCTGGATTGTTTTACGTCAATATATTATTTTTAATTTTATTTACGACTTTTACAACTGCTGCAGCACTACATTATCGCTTTTACATCAGTCATCAGAGACATAGACCATTTAAATTATTGTTCATTGATACCGCACATGAAATTAATATGGCTCTGTGTACCATCATTAGCATTTTGGCACCAACTATATTTTACTTTTCAAGCTTCAAGAAATTTATGAACCTCGCACATGATGAAAACATGCGGGAAAGATCAATAATAGATGAATTGATAGCAATAGCATCACCGAAGCACATACAATTAAAACTTGTAATTTATAACTTAATTTTGTTGACCTTTTTTATATTTGATGCGTACATGGTTATATTCACGGTTGGATTTACTGTATACGTATCTCTGTTTACTAGAAAATTTCACACGTATTACAATGTCTTAATAACTATAGTGACCTATATTTTTGTAAAATCTATCAAGCAACAGTTGAAAATTACCAATAATTACTTAATTGCAGAAACAAAATCTATCATAATGAAAGGAAAAAATATTGCAAATGTAAAAATGGAAGATCTATTAAGCAATCCTTTGATTTGCTCTAAAATTCGAAAAGTATCTCAACGGTTTGAAAAACACATAACACGGATTTTGCTTTTCAATAAAATTTATGGCTTTCAACTACTCTTTTATACTTTATCTTTTGCCATAGGATTAATTGACACTCTGAATGTTTTACTACATCATTTACAAAGTTCCACCGTTTACGACACAAATAAGCTATTCATTTACTTGATGTGGACACTTTGGCAATCAGTAAGTTCGTTTTTAATAAGACTTGAATAAAAATTAAAAATTTTTTTCTAGGTTCCTATTGGCATTATTGTAAAAATATGCACTGAAACAGAAGAAGAAACTAACAAAACGAGAGAAATTTGTATGAAAGTTTTGGTCAACTTGCCAAATACGAAAGAACATGAAATGCTGAGAGAGGAATTATTATTGCTAGATCGTTTAAATCATAACACTCCCAGTTTTTCGGCGGCAGGATTTTTCTCTATTAATTACTCCCTACTGTCTAGTGTACTTTCAAGCATTATGGCTTATGTGCTTGTATTAATGCAGTTTGAAGACTAACTTTGCAAGGTTGGAGTTCAAATTTAACCTGGATTTTATATTTTTTGATTTTATTATTTTATTATTTTCAGCTAGGTTACTTTCCCGCACAGTTGACGACAGGTCATGGATTACACTTTGATCATAATAATATAAAATTTAATTTTATTTGAAACGCGTACCCTGAAACGACAGCTATTTCGAGAAGGGTGGGGTGGCGCTCATCCGAAAGAGCGAAACTTAAAGTTTTCTGTCATGTAGGATTAGTAATAATCATGCATTTCAATGCCAAGTCTCCTAAATGGGGTAGTAGCACCCGAAACTCGAGAGGTGAATGGTTGTCGTGGTTGTATGTAACTTGGAAGAAAAAACACATATGTTCAGAAGAAGAAGAAGAAGAAGAGGGATGTCGCCTTTCATCGATGAACTTGATCAATAAGATTCTCGATAGGGGTGTCCTGGAAGATAAAACCTGGGGCAACCACAGTTATACATGTAAAGAAAATGCTTTCTTCATTCAAATTTGCCGCGCTTCATATTGTGCTCGCCTTTGAATTGACCCCACCAGATGGAACAATGGATAAGATTATTATGACAGCTTTTAGAATAATGTGTTAGGAAGTGAAATAGTGAATAGATTTTAAATGTTATAATTTATGTGAAGATAGTAATAAACTTTAATTGTTGTTTCTTTTGTTTTACAGGTAAATTTGCAATTAATGTAAATATTGTAAATAATAGATAATAAAAAACCTTTTGTTTTACAGAGAAACAGAACTGCTTATTATTATCGATAAAGATTAAATACCCTTATAAAACAACAATTTTGTTTGTGATATCGAAATTACAGTTTGAATTTACGGTAGTGCCTTCACCAAAAGATGCTAAAACAAATGTAATTGCTATAACCTCAATTTGTACAAGTGATGGAAAAGGATATGTATTACCGGAAGAATGTAGATGTGTGGGAGATCATGTAGAGTTGAAAAAGACAAACAATTACACAAAACTGGTTAATTCATTAAAGAGAAGAAATCAAGTTAGAAGGGTGTGGATTACGATGACAAAGGAATTGGAGGAGACGTACATGGACGGAGATGGGAATTTGCAATTTAAAGATCAATATTTGGAAGAGGTAAATGAAGAGAATGAAAATAAAACACAAGATGATAATCTAAGAGAGATATTGGAAAAACTGATAGAAACAACGCAAAATAAAGATAAAGAGAAAAACTTAAAACAAATATCGGAAAAACTTTTGATAGCGAAATTTTCAAGCAAAAATACTAATGCTAAACAATGGATGGAAGGCTTTGAAAAAGAGTGCTCTAGATTTCAAATAGATAAAGGTGAGGATAAAATTCTTGCGAATTATCGTGGGATATCTTACGGGGCACTGTAAGCTAAACAAGCATTTACACACAATGGGACTGGTTGACAGCCCACTGTCTCGGGGATGTGAAGAAGAAGATGAAACAGTGGAGCATGTGCTTTGCGACTGCCCAGTGTTAGCATCGAAAAGAGGATCCATGTTGGGTAGCTTCTGGCCTACCATGGCCAGTATTAGTAGCACACCGCCTTCAAAAATACTCGAGTTCGTCTTCAGTTTGGGATGGCTTGAGGAATAGAAGGATGGGGGCTGCTGACACCGGAGGTAGCATAATGGGCCCGGTTTTGTGGCCTGAGTGCATGTAAACCTTGGTTTACCCTCCACACTCAATCCAGAATCCAGAGGATAAAATTGAATTATTGAAATTATTTCTGGACAGACAAGGTTATGATCGGCACTCTTCTACACTCATTAGATTAACGGTGGGTTGGTTGGAGTGGAAAAAGAGATTTTTGGAATGCTTTACAGATAATGGATGGAATAATGTTACGTATGTAATATCATTTAAGTATCGAGAGGTTTCTCTAACTGATTATGCTTTGAAAAAGGAGAAACTTTTGATAGATTTTAATAAGGATATGGATATTGGGTCACTTATAGCATTAATAGCAGTGGGGCTACCAGAATTTATATTGAACAAAATTAATAAATCTGAAAAGAGACAACAGACTTATTTAATGAGTTGAGACAACTCGAATGTCTAGTGAACAAAAGAAGTTTTCAAAGAAATTTTACATCAAACTCTAAAAAGAAATATGAGGAAAAAAACCTAGTAAGACGTGTGAAGATTTGGGTAAAGGTGTGAGATACCACCCTAATGAAAAATGCTGGTTTAAGAAAAATGAAGAAAATAGAGAAAGAAACACTACAACAAGAAAGGTAAATAATAATTATTCTATTCTGCATGTAGAAATTTATGATGAAGCCAAAAACGAATAAACACACCACTAATTCTCAGGTGTTAGGTATAAAGGGATTATAAGTCAGAAAATGGAAAATTATTTTTATTGCTGGAATGAAATCTATTTTGAATGCTCTTTCGACTGATATAAATTTTTTAGTAAATTTTATTTTATTAGCGCAGTAATGGTCTGAAAATAAAAATATTAAATCAAAAATAATTGTATGCCGTTCCGTATAAAGGGCGTTAGTTGACTTATGCTTCTGAGACCACTATATATTCCGTATTCCGCTACATATTCCATTCGGTATAAAAGGCGTAAGTTGACTTATGACTTATTAATTACCCGATTTACAATTTGCATTACAAATTTCTTTCTTCATTATCTCAAAACTACGTTTTATGACTTAACCCCTTTATACCTAACACCTGAGAATTAAATTAAACATTGTATTGGAAGATAAAATAAAAATAGAAGGGATCTATGACTCAGGAACTCAAGTTTCATTGATTAATAAAAGATTAATAAAAACTATAAATAATAATAATAAAGATAAGAACAAAATACAATTAAAAACAATTAGTGGTGTGTCACTCACAAAAGGATTAACAAAGATAAAATTAAAAATTTTCAATATTGAAAAAGAAATAGACGTGTTTATTGTAGAAAATGAGGATTTTCATGATTTTTTGATAGGCCTGGATATAATAAGAGAATTTAAATTGAGGCAAGATGAAAATCTAAATATAAGCCAAAAACAATCGCAAAGAGAAGATATGATAGAAATAAATTTTAATGAACACATTAATGAAAAGGATTTTGAAATAGATTTAAATCATTTGGATGATAATGAAGAAATCAAAATAAAACAATTGATAGAGGAATATGCAGTAATATTTGCCAGGGATAAGTATGATATAGGAACTGTAAAAAACTATGAAGCAAGAATAGATCTCTTAGTGGATAAATTTTGTAGTAAAAGACCATATAGATGTACAATTGAGGACAGGAGTGAAATAGAACAGCAAGTGGCAAGACTATTGGAAAGCAATTTAATTGAAGAATCATATAGCCCTTTCGCTGCACCAGTGACTCTAGCATTAAAAAAAGGTGAGGGAAAGACTAGATTATGCATTGATTTTAGAGATTTAAATAAAATTGTGATACCACAAGCTCAACCTTTTCCGCTAATTGATGACCTAATAATTAAATCTAGAAATTGTAAATATTTTACATCACTTGATATCAATTCAGAATTTTGGTCAATACCACTAAGGATACAAGATAGAAATAAAACAGGTTTTATAACTCAAGAAGGACACTATCAATGGACTTGTCTACCATTCGGTTTAAAAACGGCACCAGCAGTCTTCCAGAGAATTTTATCAAGTATACTAAGAAAAAATAATGTTAAGAACTTCACGGAAAATTATATAGATGACATATTAATATTTTCAAAAACTTTTGAAGATCATATCATGCCTATAAAACAAGTTTTAGAAGCCATAATAAAGGAAGGCTTTAGATTGAAATTAAAAAAATGCACGTTTGCATCCAAATAAATCAAATATCTCGGACATATAGTTAATAGAAAATAATACAGTAAGACCAATCAAAGACAACTTAGTATCAATACATAATTTTCCTACTCCAAAAACACAGAAGAATATCAGACAATTCCTAGGTAAAATAAACTTTTATCGCGAATACATACCGAAAATCTCAACAATACTAGATCCATTATATAGATTGTTGAGAAAAGATGTAAAATTTAATTGGTCTGTGGATTGTGAAAAATCATTTACAGAAATAAAAAAATTATTATGTTCTCAACCAGTGTTAGAAATATTCGATAAAGACCTGCCTATTAAGATATTTTCAGATGCTTCAATAGAAGGTATATGGGTGCAATACTGAAACAAACACAACAAAATGGAAAGGATAAACCAGTAGCCTATTTTTCAAAAAAATTAAATGAGACACAAAAAAGAAAAAAAGCTATATATTTGGAATGCTTGGCAGTGAAGGAGGCGGTGAAGTATTGGGAACACTGGTTGATTGGAAGAAAATTTGAATTGTATTCAGACCATAAACCTTTGGAGAACCTCAACATAAAAGCAAGAACAGACGAAGAATTAGGTGATCTAACATATTACCTATCTCAATTTGATTTCAATATTAAATACATACCAGGGAAACTCAACACTAAAGCAGACTGTCTTAGCAGGAACCCGGTATTATAAGCAATAGATAATGCTGAAGAAGCATTAAAGATAGTAAATACAATCAAAATTCAAGAAATAAAAAAAGATCAAGATGAAAACATTGCATTAAAAGAACTTAAGAGAAAAACAATAGATGAGCATGGTATAATTTATAAACAGAGTAAGAATAAAAAGAAGATAGTATTATCAGAGAAATTGGGCATTGAATTGATAAGAAATACACATATAGATTGGTGTCATATTGGCATAAATCAACTGATAAACAGAATATGCCCATATTATACTTCAAAAAGATTAATAGAAAACATAAAAAAAATATGCAAAACATGCGATATTTTTAAAGAAATAAATCTAGAGGTCAAGCAAAATATGGATTGATGTCACATTTGGGACCAGCAACAAGGCCATTTGAGATAATGTCGATTGATACGATCGGTGGGTTTGGTGGTTAAAGATCAACGAAGAGGTACCTTCATCTTTTGGTTGATCACTATACAAGATACGCATTCATACATACTTCAAAAACCCAAGCTGCAAGCGATTTCATAAAGATGGTTCAAAACACACTAGAAATAAACAAGATAGATACAATATTAACAGATCAATATCCAGGACTCAACTCTAAAGAATTCAAAAATTTTTTAGAAGGACAGAATATCAGACTTATTTACACAGCCTTAAATGCACCTTTTTCGAATGGTCTAAACGAAAGATTAAACCAAACAATAGTCAATAAAATAAGATGCAAAATCAATGAATCTTCAGAAAGAAAAGCTTGGACAACAACAGCAAGAGAATGTGTTGACAAATATAACATAACAGAACACTCAGTAACAGGTTTTACACCAAAATATCTGTTAGATGGGACCAATACAAATATGCTACCCGAAGAACTAAAAGAACGTAAAAATGCAGAAGATTGGAAGGAAGATAGAAAAATGGCTGTAGATAACACTATAAAATCACACGAATATAATAAGAAACTATTTGACAAAAACAGAAAAGAAAATGAATTCAATATAGGCGATTCCGTATACATTGAGAACGGGAATAAGTTGAATAGAAGAAAATTAGATGAACTCAGGATCGGGCCTTTCAAAATAACAGGGAAATTATCAAACACCATATTTAGAATTAAAACAGGAAAAAGAAACGAAGAAACAGGCCTATTCCACATAACAAAATTAATACCAGAGTAAACAATAGCTAACAAAAATTTTCATGAGAATTTTCACGGTGGGAGGGGGAGATGTAAAGAAAGTGCTTTCTTCATTCAAATTTGCCGCGCTTCATATTGCGCTCGCCTTTGAATTGACCCCACTAGATGGAACAATGGATAAGATTATTATGACAGCTTTTAGAATATTGTGCTCGCCTTTGTAGATTTTAAATGTTATAATTTATGTGAAGATAGTAATAAACTTTAATTGTTGTTTCTTTTGTTTTACAGGTAAATTTGCAATTAATGTAAATATTGTAAATAATAGCTAATAAAAAACCTTTTGTTTTGCAGAGTATGTTACGATTAGCCACCTTTAAGTTATTAAATTTAACGAAAACTCGAAATTTTAATTTAACATTAAAACTTATAAAAAAAAATATCTGTATTATCCATTCTACCAGAAAAATATAAAGTAAAGCTATTTAACAAGGTTGCTAACACCAAGAAATAATTCTTGGAATTTTCTAGAATATTTCCTTCTTACTTTGTTAGCTTGGATAGTATAAAAGCATTCCATTTACCGCTAGACAGTCCATATAAGGTAATCCTTATAATCCTCTTTGTTGATTGGTTAAAAAAATAATCATACCATTGGGTTAAACCAATAAGACAGGGGTGGCAACTAAAGTCAACAAGTAAACCTCGAACAAACTTGAGATCACTCTCTCACCAACAGTCAAGTAACTAACATGTGCTTAAAACTAGAATATTATTTGTATCTATTCATGATTCAATTCCTTAAGTGATGTATCTGTGTTAACTAATTAACATTACAACAAATATAAATGTTATTATCTCGTATAAAAATTATCTTCCAAACAAGTAAAAATTGTTAAATTCAAACTTTAAGTGTAAAACGCTTGAAATAATAACGATATTAGTGTTGGTAACTACGTAAGTTTATCATTAACTTTATGTATCTAATATTAAATAATAATTATTGCATATATAAACTATATAAGTTATGGTGAAAGTGAATTATAATTTAAAAGTGCAAATATGAAAACCTTACAAAGGAAGACGCTTCGTACTTATGAGTTTGGACCACGAGCCTACAGGAACAAACGGACGTATGTGGATTGCACCGATGGAAAGAAATTAATCCTTTTTTTTTGGGTTTTGACCGAGGGTCATATGTAGATTGCACCGATGGTCAGATGTGGATTGCACCGATCCCCACATGTGGATTGCACCGATATAAATACTTAATCCCTTTAAGTAAAAGACTTACCAGTAAGCTTATATGGCTTTTTTTCTTGTTTTATTACTGAAAATGAAACAAGGACGTATAGAAGGAGTCGCCCAAAACATTACTGAAAAACTTAAAAAAACAGTAATAGATGCCAAAAATACTTTATTTTATTTAAAAAAATTAGAAAATTACTAAAAAACAAAAAAAAAACACCAATAAATGTTCAAAATCCTATATTTTATTTAAAAAAATTCGAAAATTACTTCGCTTCACATTCACTTATTAATGTGACAATAATGATTGCAAATGCTTTTTATAAATTGGATCCTGGTAATTGTTTTGTTTGAATACAAGTCTATCAAATGTTGTAATTTGGCTTGTGGATGTGGATTGCAAGTTGGTTGTTTTTTGTCTTTCAAAAGACAAAACGCAAGTGGTATATAATACCCATTGCAATACCCATGAACAGTAAATAATTGGTTGAAATATTTAGTGCAATAATCGAAAGTACCATCCATGTAAATATTTTCGACAGCGCACAAACACCTTAAATTAGTCAGACAGGAAAATATAACTAAATTTCTTTCTTGTTCGTTAAGCATTAGAAAATTTTCGCCGTTCTCTGTATTAATAATTATGGAATCCAATGACGAATGAACGTCCATTATTGATGTTGGTAACGGAGGCTGTTCTTTCCGTCTTACATCATAAACAGCCCTGGAGATTATCTTAGCATCTCGGCGAGTAATATCAACTCGAGAAACTTTTGTGTGAACGATGGCGCTCGTAAGAATGTCGGAAGGTTTTTCCGAAGTATCTTCAATCGCTTTCCGTTTGGCTGCACCACTAACAATTTGCCGCCTTACTTTTTGCTCATCTATTTCATGATTATGTTCCAAATTTTCTCTTACTACTATCCTTTGATCATTTTCTCCCACAGTGTATATATTAGCTGAACATTCACGTTTGCAACATCGCCATTTAACTTCTCCGTTCTTTAATGCAGCGTTTAGATAAAATTTATATCCGCCGCGCACTAACAGTGTTCTTCCGCGCCCACTTAACATTGCTTGAATCGTTTCCATTTTTCAATGTAACTAAATACAGGAAAAAAACGGATTTAAAAAAAAAACAGTCGATTGACCATAAACTAAATATACCAATGTGTAATACATACCTGTACTTATTACTGTCCCTAATTTTACTTTCGTAATGCAGATTTCCTTTTTGCTTTTATTAAAAACGTTTGATCAAACTTTATTGTTTTCCAATCTAAATATTAGCGCACTTTTGTACGAATAGTTTAGATATGAGATAAGAAGACTGTAAACTTAAATAAATTAAAACTCCGGCGGTAAATTCAATATTTAAATACACTGGTCCATATACCGCCACTATCTTAGAAATCAGGTCCGTAGCCAGGGGGGGGAGGCATTTGGGGGTACGTGCCCCCCCCCGGAATGTATGAAATGTATTCATTGCAGCCAATCAAAATTTATTTAAAAAATTATGGTCCAATAGAATGGTAGCAAATCGTAAAATTTTAACTAACTAACCTAAATTCTACTGGTGAATCTATCTTTCAAAAAATTATATTATAAAAAATTATAATAAATCCTCTAAAAAAAAAAAAATAAACCTAACGTAAACCTAAATGATGGATGAAATGAGGGTTTCCAATTATTGCTATAAGTTTTACAATTTAATGTTATAATGTATAAAATGTATTCATTGCAGCCAATCAAAATTTATTTAAAAAATTATGGTCCAATAGAATGGTAGCAAATCGTAAAATTTTAACTAACTAACCTAAGTTCTACTGGTGAATCTCTCTTTCAAAAAATTATATTATAAAAAATTATAATAAATCCTCATTAAAAAAAATAAACCTAACCTAAACCTAAATGATGGATGAAATGAGGGTTTCCAATTATTGCTATAAGTTTTACAATTTAATATCTAGCAATGAAAACCAGAAAATGTAAATACGGGCAGACATCTGTATTACTTACATACCTCTGTAGTAAATTAAATACCTCAATCCTTTAATGGAATTAAAAAAGATTACTTACTGACCATCGGTGCAGTCCACATACTTACCCTAACCGAACCCGGTGCAATCCACATGTCAGATTATGTGACCCTTTGACCATCGGTGCAATCCGCAATTGCCCGAACAAACCACTACGTCTACCTGCAATCCTTAACAAAACGTGTCGCCTTGTAAAAGTATAATTTTGTGGTATGTACAATCTTTTTATTGTTTAAGATGTTAATTAACTTTGGTTTACTAATTTTTATTCAATGATTTATCTTGCATTTTATGTTATTCTTAAAAATGATAACGAACTTATCATTAAATATTGAGTTAATTTTTATATCTAAATTGTTAATAATTGTAAATGTTCAACATGATATTTCATATTATAATGTTTAATCCCATTCATGTTTCTTTGATTGTGTCTTATCTACCTCAACCAATTTATTTAAAAAGTTATTTGCTATCCGATGCTAATCCACGCCCCGAGGAAGATTTTTGTTCTGGAATCGAGCTAGCCAGGAACATTTTAATTTTGAGCGAATTAATAAGTAATAATTTTACCGTAAGTACCTCGCCAACATATCAGTGGCGCACAACCCGTGGAGCATTTTGCAAATGATTTTTTAAGTACAAAATAAGACAATCAAATAAAAATGGAGGGTGAATATCTTACCTCAAATGAATTAAACTACGAGTTACAAGTAAGAAATATCGTTCCTAAAATTACTTTGACCAGTCGTAGAATTCAATATCGTTTAGCCCTTTTGGACAATGTAGAATTAATATCTAACCCGTACAGTTGGGAAGATAATGTAAGTGAAATAAAACAGTCAATAGCTGAATTAAATACATCATTAAATGGTGAATTGAATCATGAATTAATAGAAAAATTAGAGGCAAAAATTGAACATATTTCTGGACGAATAAATAATACAGATTCGGGTAACGAAACTAATAAAGACATCATAAAAGAAGGGTTAAAATTACAATTAAACTTAGCTGAAAAAACATTATCGGATAATGAAAATAATACATTTTTTTCAAATAAAGTAGAAATTAAAGATGACAAAACAATAAAACAAGTACCTATTTACAAATGGAAATTCGTCCCTTATTCAGGTATAAAAGATGTTAGGGGTATTGATACATTTCTAGAAGAAATAGAAGAACTTAAAATTGCAAGGGGTGCTAGTAATGAACATTTGTTTTTAAACGTAAATGAACTATTTTCGGGCGAAGCTCGTATTTTTTGTAAAAATACTAAACGTAAGGTGACTAACTGGATAGAATTTATGAAAATTCTAAAAAATGAATATTTACCATCCGATTATCAAAATCAATTAGAATTAAAATTACAAAATATCGTTCAAAAAACCGGAAAAAATGTCTTGGAGTACATTAACGAAGTAGAAGCGTTGAGTTTAAAATTAGAACGTAAAGTAACAGAGAGGGAAATAACTCAAATTATTTTAAGAGGCATTAACGTACATTTTGCAAATATTTTAGTTTCTAACGAACATTATTCTTTATGTGAATTACGTACAAGGTGTAAAAGTATACAGGAAATTAAAGATCGTGAACATAATAACCGTGTACCTTTACAAAAATCATCTTATTTACCTACGCGTAACTTTGCGAAATTAAAAGTAACAACTCCTGTAAAAACAGAGGTAGAAAATGCAAGGGTATCTCAAAAAGAAGAAAACAAATTAATTTGTTGGAATTGTCGTCAAAGCAACCACACTTATCAAAGCTGTATCGCTAAACGAAATATTTTCTGTTATGGTTGTGGTTTGGCAAATACTTTTAAAACTCAATGCCCAAAGTGTAAATTAAGTAATCCGGGAAACGAAAACAGTGGAGCGCCAGAGGTCGAACGCGTGTCTACCAATCCTTTTGCTACCGACCAAACATTAATTGCGCGAGACCAGTACCGTCAACAATCATTGAGGGGAAGAGGGAAAGTAACCCAATTTTATCGTTCCGAACGAACAAAAGAAAAACCCCAATAAGTAATAAAGCTAACTTAAATATAAAAAATAATAATTACGTTCCTTTTAAATTTAATAACGATAAAAAAGAACGGTCTTTTTGGTTAAACAAAGTTAATAATTTCTTCAAATTTAGTTTAAAAAGTTCAATAGAACCAGTTTTTTCTATTAGTAAGGACGACAATCGAATTTATCTAGAATTATTAATAGCCAAACAAAAAATAATTGCGCTAGTTGACACCGGAGCCACGGATAGTGTTATAGGGGGGAACGGCCTAACCCTATTAAAATCATTTCGCGCCCAATATATAAAAACAACACCTATAAAAAATATTTCTATTGCTAATGGTACCAGTTCACCTGTAATTGGGTCTACGACATTTAAATGTACTGTCGACGATGTGACTAAACACATATCATTTTTAATTGCTCCCGACGTAAAGGAAACTTTTATTTTAGGATCAGATTTTTGTAAAACTTTTAATTTATGTCTACATTTTGGAAATATTAAATTACGACCGGTTCGAATAAAGGAACCAATACATTCTTTTAAACATTTTTATGATAACCGACCCTATATTGATTTCGAAATAAATGGAACTAACTTCAATTCTTTGCTGGACAGTGGTGCCACCAACTCGTTAATAGGGAGGACCGGAATTAAGTATCTTAAATCACAAAATTTATTCGACCTAGTTGGTTCAGATACACTAGGTATTAGTATTGCAAATGGAGCAGTTACGGAAGTAACAGGTCAAATTACATTACCATTGAATTTAAAAAATATAGAACGCTCCGTTAATTTTTTAGTAGTTCCAGAAATTCCACATTCTTTTATATTAGGAGCTGACTTTTTGCATACTTTTGATGTTACTCTAAATTTTCGAACTTTATCGTGGAATATTCCTGCGGATTTAATTAATAAATCTGAAAATAATCAAATAACAGAAACAGAAATATTTAGTGCGGAACTCGGTTCAACAAATTTTAAAGACCCTGTATTATCCTTAAATGACGTTCAGGTAGCGGATGAAGTCATTGTACCTCCTAATGAAGAGAAGGCAGATTTGACGCCTTCGCAGCAACTTCTACTCGATGAGGTCACTAAAAAATTTGCATTATTAAGTACACCTGCAGCAGGCTGTGTTAATTTAGCTCACCATCACATTGAAACTGGCGAAACGCTACCGTTTAAGAAAAGACAATATCCAATTTCTCCTGCTATGCAAGTTCATTTAAATAAAGAAATCGATGACATGTTAAAAGATAATGTTATCCAACCTTCAAATTCACCTTATTCCAGCCCTTTTCTTTTAGTAAAAAAGAAAAATGGTGAATACCGCTTTTGTTTTGATGGTCGTTGTCTGAATGCTGTTACAAAAAAAGATTCGTATCCATTACCTCGTGTTGATTCAATTTTAAATCGTCTAAGAGACACAAAATATTTTTCATCAATTGATCTACGTAAGGCTTTTTGGCAGATTAAATTAAGTGAAAGCTCGAGACAAAAAACTGCTTTTTGTGTACCAGGGCGAGGTCTTTTTGAATTTTTAGTCATGCCTTTCGGTTTATCTAATTCTCCTCAAACGTTACAACGTGTCATGGAAGGAATTTTAGGCTCTTTAATACATACCGGCAAGGTATTCGTTTTTCTAGACGACATTATGGTTATTTCGGCAACTTTTGAAGAACATCTGGAAACATTATCTCAAGTTTATGAGTGTTTAAGAAACGCTGGTTTTCGTATAAATCCAGAAAAATGTCATTTCTGTATGAAATCTCTAACCTTTTTGGGATTCATTGTAAATGAAAAGGGTATCGCGACCGATCCAGGCAAGGTCGACTGTATAAAAAGATTTAAAACTCCTTCAACCACTACCGAAGTTAAACGACTTATAGGTATGGTTAGTTATTACAGAATCTTTCTACCTGATTTATCAACTATTTCTTCGCCTATTACTGCTCTTATAAAAAATAAAAAGAAAGGTCAGACTATTACTTGGACTCCAGAAGCGGAGGCCGCTTTCGAAAAAATTAAAATTTTAATTACCACAGCTCCCATATTAATTTCACCTGACTTTACAAAACCATTCTTTTTACAAACCGACTCTAGCGCAGTCGGAATTGGTGTGGTATTATTTCAAGAAAAAGAAGGACTAGAGCATCCTATCGCTTATGCAAGCCGTGCGCTTACCCAACCGGAACAAAATTATCATGCAACCGAACGGGAACTTTTGGCTATCATCTTTGCTATTGATAAATTTCGTGGTTATATTGAGGGAACCCAATTTACTGTAATTACAGACTGTAGCGCTTTACAATTTCTAAAAAATATCGGTGAGAAAATTCGTGGAAGATTAAGTAGGTGGGCTTTAAAACTAGCTCAGTATTCTTTTGACGTACGCCATCGTCCGGGTAAATTAAATATAGTACCAGATATTTTATCTCGAGATGTTCGTCTTATAAAAGCAAAAAATTTAGTTAAAGATAACTGGTATCACAATCTCGAAACAAATGTATTAGAAAACCCTGAAGACTTTCCCCAATATAAAATTGGGAATGATTATCTATATAAATTTATTCCTTCATTAACACCGGAAAAATCAAATATCCCGGAATATAAAATGGTTATTCCTAATGCTAACAGATCAGAGGTATTAAAACAATGTCATGACGATCCTGTTTCAGGACATTTTGGGATTTCTAAAACCACTAATCGTGTAACAGAATTATATTACTGGCCCAAAATGCTAGCAGACATTAAAAACTATGTGCTAAATTGCCGCACCTGTGCTTCAATTAAGCCATCATCGCTTTCACGTCCAGGTTTTATGGGAAAATCTAGAAAGATTTCTTATCCATTCCAGCTCATTTCTATGGATTTACTTGGTCCTTTACCAAGATCGAAAAAAGGTAACCAACATTTGTTAGTAATAACGGATTGGTTCACTAAATATGTTATAGTGAAACCATTAACTAAAGCTACAGCTTTACAAGTAGCTAAATTTGTAGAACAAAACGTCTTTCTTGTTTATGGTATACCCCAAATTATAGTTTGTGATAACGGAGTACAATTTACTTCACATTTGTTTAAAGAACTAATCACTAAATACGAAGTCCAAAAGATTTATTACAATTGTCGATATCATCCCCAGTTTAATCCAACAGAGCGTGTAAACCGCGTTTTGGTGTCTGCTATCTCTTCCTATATTAAAAATGATCATACACGTTGGGATGATAATATAAATCAGATTGCTTTGGCAATCAATACAGCCAAACATGAAATTACTAACTTTTCCCCTGCTTTCCTTGTATTTGGAAGATACATCCCCACCGATGGATCATACTACGGTCCTGTTCCCGGTGACACTAACGTCATTGATATTGATGACAGAATCCGTTGGGATGAAACCCAACAACAGCTTCCGGTATTGTTTGATCAAGTTCGTCAACAATTGCAAAAATCTTATTTAAAGAGCAAGCAACATTACGATCTTCGTAAAAGACATCTCGAATTTCAAGTAGGAGACAAAGTTTGGAAGCGTAATTATAAACTTTCGAATGCTTCACAAAATTACTCTCATAAATTGGCTCCTCGATTTATACCTTGTGTAGTTTTCCGTAAATTTGGAACACTCACTTATGAACTTAAGAATGAAGATGGAAAAAATCTAGGTCGTTGGCATGTAAAGGATCTAAAACCTTTTCATGATGCTTCATCTTAATCCTTGCTTACTGCAAAATATGCTTTGTTGCCGCTATTGGTTGCAATTATTGTAACTATTTGCTTTTGTAAAATTCGCTTGTTGCTTCTATTAAAAATAATTGCTTTTGCTTGATTATTTAGAAACTAATTATTTTATTAATGTTTTACCCTGTATATGGTTTTCAATAAATATTTTAAATTTTAAAATAAAGAAAATCATCCTTAATCCGGATATCAAACATTCCTCTGGAGATGATACAAAAATCGCTACAATCTTGGCCAAAACGTTGTCTTCAAGTATATAAGAATCAAGGACAACATATTAAATAAAATTATTTAAAAAAAACAGAAACAATTGTGACTTATTAGATTTCAAAATCGTTCAGTTTTTCATTCACACTACCTGTAAAAATACAGATAGAAAATGTTCCTTGGTGCAAATATTTTACTTGCTGCCGATGACATTTAATAAATCTCATTCGTTCTGTTTGAATAATTTTATTATATGTAACAACAGATTCTTCGAATATTTTGAATAGGTTACATCAATAGTTTTATTGCAAGTTTATCTCCGATCGGAGATAGTGATTAAAAGTGTGTATAATTTTCCCATATCAATTTATCTTTCCTACCTTCTCGTGGCCAATGTTTAATAAATTTCTCAACCGCAAAACATTCCACTCACTTTAGCGAAAATTTGCACTTTACTTTATGACAAAACTGGTGCAAAAAATAAGGTATAGGTTACCTATGAACTCAAACCACGCAAAATTAATCTTTAAACTGAATTAATACAATCACATAAGTCATAACACTTGTAAATACATTAGAAAGGAGGGTGTAATTAATAGAAAAAAATCCTGCAGCCGAGAAACTGGGGGTTTTCTGATTTAAACGATCAAGTAAAAATAATTCTTCTCTGAGCTCTTCATGTTCTTTCGTATTTGGCAAGTTGGTCAAAACTTTAATACAAATTTTTCCGGTTTGTTTAGCCTCTTCTTCTGTTTCATCGCATATTTTTACAATAATAACGCAAGAAAACTAAAAAAAATGTATAGCTTTGATTCTAGTACTAATAAAAAGTGTAAAGTACTTACTAACTGCCAAAGTACCCATATTAAGTTAATCAGATGTACATTTGTATCCACTTCGATCACAGTTTGGAAATGGATTGAAACATTCAGTGTGTTAATTAATGCTAAGGCAAATAATAAAATATGAAAGAGCAGCTGAAATCCAAAAATTTTATTGAAAAGTAAAATCTGTGTTATGTGTATTTCAAACCGTTGAGATACTTTTCGGATTTCAGAGCAAATAAAAGGATTACCTAATATTTCTTGCATTTCTAGAGTATTTTTGCTTTTCATTTTTATTGATTTAGTTTCCATCTTTAAATACTTATTGGTAATTTTCAACTGTTGCTTGATAGATTTCGCAAACATATAGATTACTATAATTATCAAGAAATTGTAATATAATTGAAATTTGCCGTTAATGAAAGATGTATATAAAGTTAATCCAAACTTCAATTGAAATTTGTAGACTTCAAAACTAATAGCGTAAAACAAAATTAAGTTGCAAATTAAAAATTTTAATTTGAAGTGCTTCGTTGAGGATGTTTCCATCAAGTCATCTATTATGGATCTTTTACACATATTGTCATCATGTGCAAGTTTCAAAAATTTCTTGAAGCTTGAGAAGTAAAATGTAGTCGGTGACAAAATGCTAATTATGGTACATACAGCCATAGTGATTTCCTGTGCGCTATCAGTGATTATTAGTTTAAATGGTGCAAAAACACTGGTATATATATAATAGCGACAATGTAATGATGCAACAGTCGCAACAGTCGTCAATAAAATTAAAAATAATATATATAATTTGTAAGAACCCCGCAAGACTTTGCTTTTACAGGTTAATATAAAACGTGGTGGAATTATCCCAAGAATGGTAATAAGCCCAGAAAACATGATATTATTGAACTGATGGTTGCAAATGTAATAAAGTATTTAAATTACGTAGCTAATGAGCTTATAGATATTTTTGAGTGATTAACATGGTAGATTGTGGAATTTTAATACATTAAAAATATTAAATGAAATAAAATTTACTATTACTAGTTAGTATAATTATTATGATTGAGTCATAAATAATTCTATGGTTTACGCTTTAAGGTCATTATAATACACTAATGCAAAATTTGAGGTTTTTTTACATAATTATACACTATGTATTCAAAAAGTTCCAGGACTGATCGCGCACAGACCACACAATACAGGGAAAACATGCATAATTATTTAATATCAGGCTTTTGCATAGTCTTCTCGCAAGTAGATACAATCTTTAGAACAAGTGAAAAGGTCCGTCATAGCTTTCTGGATCGCCTCAACTTCAACAATATTCAGCTCCCTTGTCACAGCCTTTTAATCGCCTCGATCGACTCGTACCGCTGCCTCTTCATATTCAATTTAAGTTTTGAAAACAAAAAATAGTATGGGCAGTACAGATCAGGTGAGTACGGGGGGTGGTCAATACCACAACCAAAAATTCCTGTACAATTATGGACTTGTGCGCAGGGGCGGATGGGTTATCAAAAAGTTACCGGGAAATTTAAGTCGGCGGCCCAAAATGCAATCGTCACAGCCCAAAATTGCGCCGCAGGCGAAAATTTTTTGAATGGGGGGGGGGTCCCCCTCCCGTTGCGAAAAAAATTTAATAATAGTAACAAAAATTATATTTTTATTAATAACAAACCATAGTGAATATAAAAAAAATTAAAATAAAAGTGCATCTTTCATTAATTTGCTGCTGTTATTGTCGATGTCATTCATCAAGTTTCTTTCTATATTCATCAACTTGAATGACTTTTATCTGCGAAATGGGCAATGAATGTAAAAATTGGTACGCTAAAGTAGGCCCATACAGCCAGACCAAAAATGAAGGTAGGGTAAATGGTTTGTATGGCCGGGCAAATTATGGGCGCGTGAGGGTGGCGGAATTTTTGTTAAGCGCCGCAGGCGAAAATTTTTGTAATGTCAAGGTCAACGCGTTTAAGAAAAATTAGAAAATTTATCAGTTTGGCAGATAACTAAAGATAGTGTAACATTAAAAAATTGACTTAGGAAGAGTCCTAACATATAAGTCACCAATAGAGAAAGAATAGAGACTTCTCCTAAGTCAGATCTGTTTTTACCTAACTATCCTGTCTCTAATTACGATATAACTATTTATTAGGATATCCATGGGAAAACACAAACAAATAATGATTGATAAATTCTAAAGTTGATATTATATTTCATTATGTTTAGTTAGAAATGGGCCAATTGCCGTCAACGCGGCCGACACCCGAACCGTGATAATTTTTTTACCGACGCGACGGCCCACGGTCCCACAACCGACGGCCCACGGTCCTACGGACCGACGGCCCACCGGGAAATTTCCCGGTATCCCGGCGGCCCCATCCGCCCCTGCTTGTGCGTCAGTGCATTATCGTGCAAGAGTCTAAATTTTAGACTGTCCAACAATTCTGTTCTCACACGCCGCATTTGTTTCAACAGTCGATCCAAAACAACTTTGTAGAATGTTCCGGTCACAATGGAACCTTGACGAAGAAATTCTTCAACAGTTTTCATCAGTCCGACATGAATGAGGTCGCTCTGCTCTCTCATAATCTTCTGTCGGATCTCTTCCCTCTTGAACCTCGAAAACCACTCAAACACTCGTGAACGACTCATTGCATCCTCGCCATACACTTTTTTAATCATTTCGTTAGATTCTGTGGCCGATTTACCCAATTTAAAACAAAATGTAATGTTTGTTCTTTGCTCCATTTTTTTCACAATGACAATAGTATGCCAACTCGCTTTATATAAATGAAGAACTTGTTAGAAATGAATGAAACTTGGTATGGGTATGGTCTAATGTTACTGCTACGTGATGCCGTTTGTCGCACAGAGATAGTGCCACTTGTACTGTCTTACCGACGGTAGTCCTGGAACTTTTTGAATACATCGTGTATATACGACCACAATCAAAATGGTCGTCCCGCTCACTATTGCAATGACGAAGAGAGGAAGCAACAATCACATAAAGGCTTTGTAATTAAACAAATAATTTCTTTTCTTTCTTTATCAGCCTTTTCCGCCCATTGCTGAACATTAGCCTCTCCATATTATGGAGGTTGGTTTGGCCATAACTCACCACGCTGGCTAGACGGGTTGGTGAATAGTCCGCAGACCGATTTTGGACTATAGTTGTTTTACATCCGGTAGCAGCTTGCTAGACTAGCATTCAGATGTACCTGTAGCACTGTTTTTTGTTAACGGTGGCAATTCGTCAACTCAGGGGGACCGCCGGCTTAACGTGCCCTCCGAAGCATGGAGACTTGGCCATAAGAAAATTTGACTCTCCACAGGTTTGAACCCGGTACCCCGCATTTACATCCAACTGTGTTAGCTGCAAGGCAATGACCGTTTCTTCACTATAAACAAATAATTTAGCAAAGTTTAAAAACTAATATATAAAAAGTAAAGCTTTTACCTGATGATTTGTTTTTTTGAAACGGGTTCGTCATTAAGGACATGCGTTCATTGCAAAGAATAGCATGGTTCCAAGAAACAAAAGATGACGAGGTGTGAAGGAAAAGAAAGTAGACCATTTGGTTAAAGACATAAGTAAAATGCAAAAAAATTATGTGATTATGTGAAAATTCTTTATTATTAATATTAAATTAAAGTTACCATTTTTGTAAGTATTTCATCAGCGATTTGGAATAGTAATTTAAAGATTAACCTGAGATAATAAATGTCTTGTGGTTCAGAAAATACTTCCAAATTACTGCAGGAACCGTAATTTTTGTACGAAATATTTGTCGTCTATTATTTCTGAAACAATAATGATTCTGAAATATCTACAAGTATGTACAGTCACATCAAAAATTATTTGCTATAATGTGACCTGATAGAAATAGTGGCGACAATTCAAAGTCTTAAATCGGCGGAAGGAGATAATTACGGTAAAATCTTGGTATGAATCCCACGTCTAGGTAATTTAACTTCATCACTTTCGTATGCGATTGAATTCGAGTATTTAGTGGTTTATGTAGTGAAGTTTCAAAGGCGTTCGAAAATATTGAATATTTATACGTGCACTTACATACTACTAAGTAAACTTGTCATTGAACTCTTGGATTCCTATCTAAAAGGCAGATGATATTTGATATGAGCGTACCTCAGGGGGTTGGTCTTATGTGCGATACTGTACCTAGTAGGTATACATTAACGATTTACCAAGTTGTTCGAACATTAATGTTATACTATTTGTGGATGACAAAACATTTCGTGAAGGAAGATAGCTTGGAGGGACTTAATGAGGGGGCATTGGAAAATTCAGACGATTTACAGGAGTGGATTACTTATGGATGGATGGAGGACTTAGGGATGCACCCATAAAAATTTTACCGGTGGAGTTCCTATGTATCATGCTAGATTCGGGATTAATGTGTATAGCCTCACATCATGAGGTTGTGTAGCAAAATATCCAGAAGTATAATATGCCAAAAGGCAGCTCAAGAACATGGTAGGTATCTTTGAAGGTCTCAAAGGTTGCATACTTTGGGTTAATTCAGGAGGTTTTATCTTATGGTATTTTAGTGTGGTATGCAATATGAATCATTTCTGGTCTGGTATTTAAAGATGATTGCAAGGATCAATTCACTGAGTTGGAGTACTTGACGCTGCTGTATCTTTACGTGCCTTGGGCGCGAAAGAAGTTAAAACTGAACGAATCCTCTTATAAAACATTTGCACATGGATAAAACATTCGTGGTAGGAATAATATTGTACTAGAATTTCACACTTTTTTCGCTCCAGAGAAGTAATGGCATTTCATACAATGAAATTTTTTAATAGACTTCCGGAAGAAGTAAGAAAGCTGCCTCCAATTAGGTTCGGGAGGGTAACAGGGGGATACTTCTGAAGGGCGGTTTTTATTATGCAGAAGAATTTATAAACAATGTAAAAAATAAGAAGCTGTAATTTTGCGATCTTTGTTGTGGATTGGAAGATTATATTGACTCGTGTAAAAATATAATTGAATTTACTAAGCACAAATAAATAAATTGGCCATATATTACCTTATGTAGTCGTAGGTTACAAAAAAAAAACGATATAATTGCGTTGTAGGTACAAAAAACTACGGCAAACTGAATTTTGTTAATTGGAAGTTGTTAAATAAATTTTTAAATAGCGGCGATCTGTTTTTTATGATGTCGTATCATAATAATTATTATAATAATAATGATAATATAAATAACTTATTGGCAATTTGCATTAAGATGTTTTATATTTCGATCAACGTCTGATTAAACTACCTACAGCACATTATTAATTTCAATTATTATTGTTCTGCTATCAAAATTGATTTATAATCAAATTCCCACTTGTTGACATTTTGTGGTGCAGTTTTACATAAAATATATGAGAAACAGTAATCTGGGATTCAAATCTAGTAAATATTGATAATGTTTTCAAGAAATGCAATATTTTTGGTTGAACTAACAATTATTTTAATTTGTACTTCATTAAATGGTAAGACAAATTTTGTTTGAAAAAAAGTTTTTTTTAGAAAAACCTTCAAATTGTTTTATTGGGCAAGACACTTTTCATAAAATTTATTGATGTAAATGTAAAATAATCAAGATACGTAAAATTTTAAAGATGTGCAAATTAATAGACTTCCCTGCAATTACGTATAAGGTAATAGCTATTTACGATATAAGCATCGTAACGTATCATATTACGATATGAGATGGGAAAATTGACCAACGAGCCCGAAGGGTGAGTTGCTCAACCCATCGATTATCGTAGTATGATGCGAATATTGTACAATGCTTTATCTACTATCATTTAATAATTTATTTTATTCTGAAATTTTGCGTTTCTTTAAATTTGACGTAAATGAAATTAAAATGATCAAATAGGTACCAATGAAAAAATGTACAATTAATAATGAAATAATGAAAGACACTTTTCATAAGTTGAAGATTATTCCTCACTTGAGGAGAGCCTTTCATTGTTTCGTTGTAAAATGTATCCTCAACTTCGATAATAAACTAAGTTTCTTCTTTAAGAAGAAGAGTGGGGTAAAATAGGCTATTACGATTTTTCAAGAAACATCATAAAGTTTGACATTATTAAAATAATGATAGTAGATAAAAATAATATCCGAACGCATTTTTATATTATGTAGGATACATTAAATTTAATAAATCTTTCAAATCATCAATCTGAGCAAATATGGGAGGTAAACGCAAAATACTAGGTTTCCAATAAATTACAGTGTGGGCCATCCTCTGTCTTATCAAAAATGAGTATGGAATATAATTAATACCACAAGTAGACCGTCCAAAAATCCTTAACACTCTTGAATAATAAGGAATATAAAATTCTTCACCGAGCCTAAACGTTTGGAGTACCTATATCCTATCAAAAACCAAAACCACTATGAGGGGGAAAAAAGTTCGGATAGTTTTTTACTTTGTAAATAGACCTTTTTTATTTTTTTGTTTAACTCTTATGGAGCCATACAAATTTACACCTTATATCGGCCATACGTAGTACCCGGGTACTACCATATATTTATATGCAATTCCTGTTATGCTCAGTCTTTAAGCGGATTTTTAATATTCTTATAAGTGTTTTAAATAACAATTATATTCATATCGAGTTACATTTATGCATAATGTGATTGTGACTCATGGTTTTTTGGCAAAATTTTATTAAATTGTAAGCAATATTCTCAAGTAACGCTCATTAGTCAAGTGTAGATGTTACCTTCTCGATTGCAGTATGTGGTTTTTCAATAACATAATAAATGCTAATAAATTTAAAGTAGCAGTGAATCTTAATAATTTGCTATTTGGTGCAATTCGTGATTTTTGTTCACCAGTAATTCTACTTCCGCATCGACATACTAAACGTAGAACCTAGACTTTACTAGCCACATGAATGTAACATGATACTCCTTTTTATGTTTATTAAATGTTGCGAAATGGCAAACAAAAAAAACAAAGGCCCGAAAAAGTTGCCACAAATATCAGAAACCTGCGTGACCTCATATTAATGTCCCTAAAAAAATTTGTAGGGCATAATATTATAATGAAATATAACTTGATTTATTTTTTATTTAAAATTGTTTCTATTCAAAGTTAATTTCAAGCAAAATGTGAAACAAGTTATATTTTAACACATCATACTATGTTAAATTGTTATCAATAAATATTATAACAATTTTGAAAGAATTGTCGCAGATCGTTTTTGTTTGTCGGTACTTTAATTTGGGATCTTGATCCTCGTCGAGGGCACGGTTTGCTTATTTGGGATTCGATGCTGTTTAATAAAGAAAACCACTCTATGGTAACAAATAATATAATTAACAATATTTACACAATTTATACAATTACTAAACTAAAACATGTGGGCTTAATTAATTAGCGTTGGTCCCACATACTGGATTGATATTATTAAAATTAATTGGGATTATCATAATTTGATTATATTTACCAAACCTAAGTGTAGCGGAACATTTTGATAATTATTAATTTTTTCTACTTTGGCGACCACCTCGCCGAAGCATCGCTTCCTGGTGATTTCTCCTAGCTTGGCTGGCAGCGATCCGCCTTGGCTTGCGACTGAATGATGACTTCCCCAACCGTTGTTCGGTTGCTCTATTTATACAAATTCTCTGATGACGTCAAGCTGTGACGCGTTATGATCATTTCTTGCATCATTTCTTCCATATAAAATGTATTGTGTTATAAATGTGTCGACTCATTTGGCGGCCATTGCATTCAGCGCCATATTGAATTTTTAGTGTTTTTTCGATATTGTGACCTTATTAATTGTTCTAGCTACTTCTAGTTTTCGACAATATTTTGTTAACAATATTATCTTTATGCTAAACTAATTTTGAGGTGTGCAGGTAATGTTTCTTGTACGTATTATTTATAATTTAGTTATGGGCGTATCGCGCCTTTATAATTAATAATTTATTTGATCGAATGTTACAACCGACATTAATTTTAATGATTTAGTAATTGTTCTTACGATTATACATATTTTGGTTTAAATTAATTTTGAAGTGCGAATTATAAAATTTTAGGTTTCAAATTATTTTCCAAATTATTAATTTCGTGGCAGAATGGAGCTATTCTGTAGTATTTATATTGTCGCGTAGATTAAACCTACCCTTAAAGGGGTAGTTGGGTTACTTGTACCAAATTTACTCTTCGTTCTGGGGGTTTACCTTTTCATCGTTAATAAAACATGTACTTCATAACATTAGCGTATAATAATTAGAAATAATTACACAAATCTTACATCTAAATATGGGTTAATATTTATAAAGTTGAAACTTATAATTTGGCAATTCTTACCCTAGAGTGGTTATGAGGATGGCGGCTGCTGTTGTCATCTTGGAAAGGCCCCTGGACTTCCAAGATTGGGTTGACGGATGCCTGGTGTGACGTACGCCTCGACGGAGACACTACTCGGACACTACTCAGTCACAACTGCCCTTTCCTCATAAACCACCAGGGTATTTATGTGATTTTACTGCTTAGCTATTCCCATGGAGTCAGCCGTTCCCACAGACTTGCTTTTGCAGAGTTGCAGTTAATAATTATTACTTTCCAGAATCCAGCTTACATTTTAGTCTACTTTCTTTATAGGCTATAAACTTAGGAATCTGCATTGATTAGAAATATTCGTTGCAAGCTGTGTTGACTCATTTTAACGTGGGAAAGTCATCTTGTGCATTTTACAACTTTGTATTTTCATTACTTTGTATTTTCAATACTTTGTATTTGAATACTTTGTATTTTCTCATTTAAAATTGTATTATTTAAATTATTGCATTAAGGGATGTGACAATATCCCATATAAAAGTAACGGTGGCACTACGTATAGCCGGATTACGTATAGTTTTAAAAAATTTCAAAAAATTTTGACTTAATAATATCACTATTTTTCCGTTTTATAATTTTTTGTGTGCAGAGAACCGTTTTTGTAGAGATGTCACCGAAGCTCAAACAAAAAGGGCTCGGTAGAAAAAAAGTTGTGTTGTTTTAAAGTCAAAATAGTACCCCGGTACTAGGTATGGCTCCATTAGGGTTAAATACTCTTTTTCTCAGTTTTGTGTGTTTTCTGGTGTCCTCAGAAATAGTTAATTATATACTCTTACAAAGCAGTTTTTTCCATAAATATTTAAGATGCAACCATATTATTAAAAATCATCATTCTAATTCCACTGAGTTGACGAATTGTCACCGTTAACAAAAACCAGGGCTACAGGCACATCTGAATGCTAGCCTAGCAAGCTGCTACCGGATGTAAAACAACTACAGTCTAAAATCGATCTGCGGACTATACTCACCAACCCGCCTGTCCAGCGTGGTGAGTTATGACCAAAAAACCTCCATAATATGGAGAGGCTAATGTCCAGCAGTTTGCGGAAAAGATTGATAAAGAAGAAAAGATCATTCTAATTCATTATAATATCAATTAATTTTTTTAGGAGAACGTAGGAAACCATTCTTTCGAATAGTAGGTGGAACTTTTTCAAAAGAAGGTGAAGTACCGAATCAAGTATCTCTACAGTATATAAACAAACATATATGTGGAGGTTCAATTATTAGCAACTGTTGGGTGCTTACTGCTGCTCATTGTTTTGTAGGAGCAACTGCGTACGATATCAAAACTATTCATCTATATATATCAAATGTTTGAACTAACTCAATTTCAGACGTCATATTCCATACATGAGTGTATTAGCAGGAACTACCGATTTAGAGAGAGGTGACGGGGTGAAGGTTAAGGTGGAGAAAATTATTCGTCATGAGATGTACGTGAATTTCATTGGCAACACTTTAATTAACTTCAATGATATTGCTCTCGTTAAATTACAACCATGTTTGGTCTACACTAACACTATTCGACCTGTGAAACTACCGATGTACCATATTGGCGGAGGTGTAAATGGGGTCATTTCAGGATGGGGGAAAACTGACGTAAACTACCCTGTTGTAGCATTCCATGTAATGCTATCGAATTCTTTTTTAGCAAAATAACACACAATCCACAAATAATCTTAAGATACTTCCAGTAAGAACCGTTACCAATCAGCTGTGCAAGGAATTCTTTCCATATATTCAAAGTGGAAATATATGCGTGTTTAATACAATAGGACAAGGAACGTGCGCCGTAAGAAAATAATTATTTAAGAGTGTATAATTCTGACATAATCAAGGAAAACTGAAATTTCTTAACTTGTTAATTTGTTAACAAATTTCACTGAAAAGTTTTTCTTTTCAATTTGTATCATAATTTAATATTGCAATAATATTTATAATCATAACATATTTTTGTTTAAGGGTGATTCTGGTGGACCTTTAATTATAAGAGGAACTAACTATCTAATTGGGTTGGCGTCCTACGGTAAATTATGTGCTAGGGGAGTTCCTGATAGTTATACGAGGATATCTTCCTATATACAATGGATTAAAAATAATGCAATATAATAGTTAATTATGTTCCGTCCGCCTTGGTTGAATAAAATTAAATTTGATGATTGGTTGGAAATATTGTCATCGTTCAAATGCCATGTGCACAATAAACATTTTGGATAGCATTTCCTAAAATTTGGAATATTTTATATTTTAAGTTTTATAAAGTGAAAGGGAAATTTATTTTACATGAAGGTGTTTTTTTTGTTTTATCGTTATTCTTCTTCGTTAAAGGTTAGATAATATACGGCACGCCAATTGAAATGGCTAGATATTTTGTATTCAATGCCCATAATTTTGAATAATATCAAAAACTAACAGCAAAGTAGATTTAATTTTTTAATCTTGTTAATAGTAGGATATTTTATTTTTAAACTTGGTAGGAAATACTGTAGATTTTGATCGAACTTGGAAAATGTTCGTTTCTTTATTGTGGTAAAATTGGGACCACAAGAAACTCTCTTCCCTTCTCTGTCTCTCTCTTCTCTTTTCCTAAAAATAGTGTATTTTTGATACAAATATGCTAATTAACACAATTATAATGTTAATTCGTTATTAAAATCAATTAAAAATTATATCATGACTTTTGGAAAATTCTCCCCTTTCCATTAAAAAAAATTCACCGTTGTATCTATAACCAATTTTGAGCTGTAAATGAAGTTTTGGAACTGTCTCTAAAATCGCACCCTTCATGAATACCAGGTTTTTAAATAAAGTGTTTCATTTCTGGTACCTAATAACATGAGTGGACTGTATAACATAAAAAAATGTAACTAGAGTTTGTGGTTGAAGTACTTAGTAATTGTTTAGTATCAGAAATTGTATCAAAAAACAATTTTGACACCTAACCTAACTTTGCATTCATATTATATTGATTTGATATTTACTAACTTAAAGATTATATAATTTATTTAAAAATTAATTGAATTTGAAATAAGACGATACACTTTATTTTAATTTTTGAATGCTTATTATGACCGTCAGTTTATTTAAAAAGGAAATGAAATGCAATGATATCCACCCTTAAATGAATAATCATCCCACAAAAGCCCCCTAAACTAACGTTTCGCCGAAGATGGGTTTTTCTCTTCCTCAGAGTCGATAGGTTCGACGAACGAAATAAAAGGGTGTAAATTCGTGATAAGGATAATTTATTATCTGAACGTAAAAATTTTTCATAGACAGTTTGCATCAAATTTTATGAGGACAATAAGTTTGTCTCAAACCACAAGTGTTCTGATGTAATGGCTCAGACATGCACGCAATATTTAACGTTTTAAATTTTTAACACTGTACGTGTAAATCTGTCCATTCATGTAATGGGTGTAATTTTATAAAATAACAAATACAATTTTTAATCAATAAACTCACTATTAAATGGTAAATTTTTATTGAAGTCAGTGCGTTGCCGGATCCATGTGGCCAAATTCTCGTCAGCAGTCGCCAGCTGTTCCAATCTATCAAACGTTCCTCACAGCAGCCAGCATTCCAAAAACCAGCCAATTCTCCAACAACCCAATTCGTCAGAAACACACAATCGCACACTTTTTATAAATCGTAATTAACAATTACGCGAAGATTCGATTTCCGCTAATTATTCACTTTTTTGTGAATCCGCGAAATTACACTTCTCTGACCCTCGGATCAAAAAGAAGTTTTTGGAGTTCTTCCTTCTTTGAGGAGCAGCAAAGAACTCTTCTCCGCTTGAGTTTCACCGGGGAACTCCTCTCTCCTTGAGCTTCACTAAGAGACTGGCCTCATTCCGGCTTGCTGGCTTTTCTGTCTCTCTCCCAGTTTTCGAAATTGGATTTTTATGGTGGGGTTTGACATTTTTGATCACTAATATCACACTTATTTATAGGTAACATGGTGTTTATAATTGTTTGTTCACTAAATTATTATTTCACAAGAAACTGTTGTCATTTCAAAAGTTTAATAACGTTCACAGAGTGTTGCAAAATATTTGTTTCACATAAATCATTTTAAATCTGTATGGTTTTTTGTGTAATTTGTTACATCCAGTGGTTTATCATTAATTTGATGCAAAAGTCTATTTTTATCAGTCAAATTAACTGATTATTGAATTTAATTAAAGAATTTTCAATTTATCACCTTAATAATTCATTTAGATTACTTAACTATTGAAATATCACAACAGCTTTTGCCGCCAATGGATTGTAAACCCAAGTGCAGATAAACGCAGTCCAATCAAACGAGTTTACCAATTCATTTCACCTGCTGTGATATGAAATCAATCAAAATTTCTAATTGGTGAGTATTAAGTCCTAAAATTATCTTAAAAATTAAATAAACCAATCCCTTCTTTTAAATGAGTGCAATCTTTCTTCCAAATTGCGATTTAGGATAGACCCCTTCGCTAATCCTATAAAATACGTGGGTTTCAATATCATCTTATACCAGCTAAGCTGTGTTTTATCCATGATTTGTGTCTCAAAATTTCAAAAATCTCACCCTCATTCAAATCTATCAAAACTTTATCAAATTTACAACTATCCTAACTTAAATCTACTAATCAAATCAAATAAAATCTTTCAAATAAAATCATCCCCTAATCAAAAATCTTGCTATCGTCACCAATCTTTGTCATCCTAATCAAATTTCAAAACTCTCCAAAATTAATTTGCACAAAATTCTAATTACCCCCTATGATTTCATAAATCTTTACTTGCAGTGATTTGATAAACTTTTCTTCAAAAATTGCATTTCTTTTCATTTCAAAATTTGTTCAATAATTTTTCAAACTTTTATTTTTCGAACGTGGAGTGGACCTTTTAAAAAACTTTTCTATAACATCGTACTTGCACAATTTCCATTTTATCATTCAATTTTTCTATTCATTTCATTGTCAAACCCTCCATTGCGAATTAAATTTTTAATCTTCAAATTCATTTTCTTCAAAACTTTTCTTCATTAACTGGCTACATTTTCTTTCTTGAAAACGGTAGCAACTCATTACCTTCATCAATTCTTCTATTAAACTTTTCTTCATCAACTGGCTACTTCATACCATGAGCGGTAGCAATACTTCAATTCACTTTACATTAACTATTCAACCTTCAAACTTCTTAATTATCATTATCTTAATTTTTCGCAATGGCAAATCATTTTCTAAAACTTCAATTCATTCTTAAATAATTCCATTTTCTTGCTCAGTACAACTTTTATTTTCAACTTTCCATTAAGTCCATGTTCAATTTTCCGAAAAATTTATTTATTTTTAATTACTTTATAAAATCTTTAATTATTAATTTGCTTCTGTTTCGAAGATTATTGTTTATCGCGTTATTTAAAATTCACTGCTTTTAAAGTTTCTTATTTATTCTTCAACTCCAAATTGTGCGTAGCTTTAAATTTTTGTTTGTTATTATTAAATTATTAATTGTTTAATTATTTATGATTTAAAAATTCTTCTTATTGGTGACGATTCGCGTTTAATTATTTATCAAATTTACAAGTCCTTATTCACTAATTATTTACACTATTAATTTTTATTTACACTTTTCCATTTTCTCGCGGTTGTCTTAAATTTTCAATTTCCCATTTTACTTAATTTATTGGGGTGGGTTGTCTTCGTTGGTGAATTTCCAACGTACTCGCCGATATTGCCATTTAGAGGGAATCACCACCCCTATTTCTTCTACCACCTTCATCTTCTTAACTTGAAAATTTCCAAAAATTTTCTTAATTTTCAAAATTTTTCTTTTGAAAATTCTTCCAACTTGGAAGAACCATAAAGTTTTGTTTGACGGTATGACATCTTCATCCGCTATCACTTCTTCCAATTTGTCACCCCCTGAACTCGGAGTATTTTCAACCTCTTCATTTGATTTATTAGAATTAATTTTTATTTTCATTTCATTCTTAATTTTTGTCGAGTAGTTTTGTTTTCGTAACCAATTAAGTTTTCTCTTCCTTTGTAACTTTTCCCATTTTTTTCTTCTCATTTCCCTTCGTGAGTAAATCAGGACTTTTTTAACAGTGGTGCCGCCTACACCGTTTTTATCATTTTCGATTTCTTCTGGGATTTCTACCCCCTCGTCTGAATAAACTTCTACCAGGACTTCTTTATCAATGTCGCCTTCGACATCTTTTTCCATCAGGGTTGCTACTACCCCCTCATTTGCGATAACTTCTATCACCCCAACTTCTTTTAATTTTTCATTTTCTTTCAAATTTTTATTTTCAAATTTTTCTACGATTATTTCTTCGCACTCTGCAATTATAACTTCCTTCTCTATTGTTGGGACTTCTTCAACTTTAAAATTTTCCATAACCAGGACTTTTTCGATGGGGTATTCTTCCAAAATTAGGTCTTCTACTTCTTCCCATTTTACAACCATTTCATTTTCTAAACCCATTTCAATTGTTTCAACTGCAGTTTCTTTTTGTTTTTCTTTGAAATTTTTAATTTCCTCCTCCAGGACTTTTTTATCTGCAATGTCGCCTGTGACATTATCTTCCTTTTCTTTTATTGTTTTATTTTCTTTGACGATTTCTTCTAATTTAAGTTCTTCCGTTTTATTGACTTTAGCTTCCGTTTTATTAACTTTATTTTCTTTTAATTTTTCAAATTCTTCCTGCAGGACTTCTTTAATGACAATGTCGCCTGTGACATTTTCTTTCACCAGGGTATCTACCCCCTCGCTTAATACGGATTCTATTAATTTGTCTTCTTTTAAATCAGAATCCAAATTACAAAATTTTCGATCCATTTTATTTAAGAGGTCCTCGAAATGTTTATCAAATTTTTTTTCATTTTCTATTATGGCGGCCATGATATCATCCCATGTTATACCCGAACTATTTTGTTCACTGTTTTCCATTTTAAAAAATTTTATTTTAATTTAAATGTGCAAATTATTTTTATTTAAATTTTCTACCTGGCCTCACAAATGTTGTGACTTTCACGCATGTGTTTATCAAATTTTTATTTTGTTAAATTTTGTTAAACCTAACAATGGATTTATTTGCAGCTGCAATATTTTCGACCTTTTATTTCGTGGTTTGAATAAATTCACGTGTTCCTATCCTTTAAATTTAACAAATGTGCTCTCTCTAACACATTGAAAGTTAATTTTATTAAAAATTTTTAAAATTTTTAATTTAAAATTTTTGATTTTTACGTCTAACTACCCCTAATTTCGTCCGTTTTTCTTGCCCCAGCGTTCGTGCGCCAATAGATGCAATGATATCCACCCTTAAATGAATAATCATCCCACAAAAGCCCCCTAAACTAACGTTTCGCCGAAGATGGGTTTTTCTCTTCCTCAGAGTCGATAGGTTCGACGAACGAAATAAAAGGGTGTAAATTCGTGATAAGGATAATTTATTATCTGAACGTAAAAATTTTTCATAGACAGTTTGCATCAAATTTTATGAGGACAATAAGTTTGTCTCAAACCACAAGTGTTCTGATGTAATGGCTCAGACATGCACGCAATATTTAACGTTTTAAATTTTTAACACTGTACGTGTAAATCTGTCCATTCATGTAATGGGTGTAATTTTATAAAATAACAAATACAATTTTTAATCAATAAACTCACTATTAAATGGTAAATTTTTATTGAAGTCAGTGCGTTGCCGGATCCATGTGGCCAAATTCTCGTCAGCAGTCGCCAGCTGTTCCAATCTATCAAACGTTCCTCACAGCAGCCAGCATTCCAAAAACCAGCCAATTCTCCAACAACCCAATTCGTCAGAAACACACAATCGCACACTTTTTATAAATCGTAATTAACAATTACGCGAAGATTCGATTTCCGCTAATTATTCACTTTTTTGTGAATCCGCGAAATTACACTTCTCTGACCCTCGGATCAAAAAGAAGTTTTTGGAGTTCTTCCTTCTTTGAGGAGCAGCAAAGAACTCTTCTCCGCTTGAGTTTCACCGGGGAACTCCTCTCTCCTTGAGCTTCACTAAGAGACTGGCCTCATTCCGGCTTGCTGGCTTTTCTGTCTCTCTCCCAGTTTTCGAAATTGGATTTTTATGGTGGGGTTTGACATTTTTGATCACTAATATCACACTTATTTATAGGTAACATGGTGTTTATAATTGTTTGTTCACTAAATTATTATTTCACAAGAAACTGTTGTCATTTCAAAAGTTTAATAACGTTCACAGAGTGTTGCAAAATATTTGTTTCACATAAATCATTTTAAATCTGTATGGTTTTTTGTGTAATTTGTTACATCCAGTGGTTTATCATTAATTTGATGCAAAAGTCTATTTTTATCAGTCAAATTAACTGATTATTGAATTTAATTAAAGAATTTTCAATTTATCACCTTAATAATTCATTTAGATTACTTAACTATTGAAATATCACAACAATAAATTGGTAAATAACTTGGATGAGATTCCACGTGCACAAGTGGTCCAATAATTTTACTTATCAGGTCTAATCCCAATTTTAATAACTCCAAAATGATTCTCAATTGTCTAACAATGATCTTACATCATCGGTTAGCCAAGAATCCTCGCTACTTTTTAAATTAAAAATTTAGAAAAATCACCTATAGTGCTTTCTTGAGGGTCCTTTTGCAACACGACAATAGATAATTTACTTTTCGATCGAAGGAAAATAACCTTCTTTTCCGCTAGCTCATGTCGGTTATCTTTTCTTGTTTTAATCCAAAACCGGCGCTATTATCGGTCGACCTTCAATAATTTAATACTAAATAATTTTGTTAGCAAATTTTTTACTTCTCAAATTTTAATTATTAGTCAATTTACTCTTCTAATTCCTTGCTCTAAATGAAATAACACACTTTTCATTTGCACTACTTTAATTTTCAAAAATAAATCAATTATTAGAACTCAAACTTAACGTTTTTCCAAAATTCACATTTTTCGGCTCTCTGCGACTTGGACGTCCGTCGTACGCAAGTCTCTTGTCTTCTTTCTCTCTCGCCGAAATCCGCGCTCCGCGGCGACCTCGAACCGCCGCGAAATTCAAATCAAAACCTTTCAGAACAAACCCCTTACAAAATTAATACGACAATATATTGTGGTGTTCCAAAACTCAACTTCTCAGTTCCTCGATCGGAAAACTCGATCGGAGGTAGCTGTTATGTTCCGAACAATCACCCCAAAGTTCAATGGAAGCTATTCTAGATCGGAAGCAATTGGAGGCCACTTATTACTCAGAGAAGGCCAGGTTCTAAACTCAATTAGGAGACATGGGCGGTTTTTCAGATGATTTAATAATTCAATAGAAACTGTAAAATTTTGATCTCGCAATTTGTACTACAATTTGTCCTATTATAATATGTGTGAAATAGTGAATTCAGATCAGACCTCCACTACATTTAAAATTAATTCTACTAAGGGCCGATTTTACAATAGTCGGTTAACGCTAACCTAGGGATAAACTTATAACTATTCACCAATCACAGTACAAGCTACTACAAGCTTGTATTTTACTTGATTTAAGCTTGATTTTACAATAGTCGGTTAACGCTAACCTAGGGATAAACCCCTAGGTTAGGTAGGTTATCCCCTAGGGATAAATCCCTAGGTTAGCGTAGCGACTATTGTAAAATTGGGCCTTAATGGGAGTCTGATTTAATAAATGTAATGTGTAGCAAAATTTCAAATATTGTACAAATAATGCAATAATAAAGTTTTTAAAAACAAACCAAAAATGTTGTTTTGAAACCACTGTTGCTCAAGATGCTTGTAAGCAGCTACCGAACGATGTCCAACCCACGTGTATGACGCTTTCCTGTACGCTTGGATTCTTTTTTTGCAATATTTGTAGTCGTTATAATCTTGTTGAAACTTCACCAAATTTAGTGGATTCGTGGTAACGTAATTATCCACGAATAAGTTAGTGCTTCTCTGTGAATTTGTACCTGTGCATCTGGGTCAACAGCTGATTTCTTGGTACGGAACCTGACCTTTTTGTGTGCCACGCTTTCGATAATTTCTAATATTTTTAGGGCATACAATTATTGTATTGACTAATACAAACGAGATTAGAAACTCGATAACTTGATTATTCATCCAATAATTGTAAATTTATGTGAAACCTTCATACATGCGACGATGACATCACTTCGTAAAATTTAGTAAAAATATTCCTACCTTGGGATTTAAATTTAAATTTTTACAAGTCAAATTGCACTGTTTAAGTAAACCTCGAAAATTCGTCAATAAAATTGACGACACAAATTTTCACCAGTGGCTTGGACAGCGTCCATTAACGGAAAGCAAACATTATCATTCATAATAACCTCCTGTCCCTGAAGAATCGAAATTCCCCAGAATTTCCAAAAAACCTCATAAATTATCAGGTACCAGTTTTTGACGGTAAAATGTGAATTATGCACTAAATTATTCTTCTTTTTAGGTTGATCACAATTTAAAAAATGTGTTTTTTCTTTATTCCAGTCCTGAAGATGTATTAAATACAATACGAAACCGGTCGACGTTGAACGTACGTGTTTTATATTCTCCTTACCCAAGATCTTTTTTACATTATTATATGTGTGGGGAGAAAATTTTTTCAACTTGTAATCATGGGTTATTTCGAAGGAATTGCGGCGGAATATGGTACGGAGGCCGTGGTGGTGATGAAGGCAATATTAAAAGTCATTCCAAAACTGGGACGAGCGAAGAACAGGAGGGTGTTTCTACTGCGATGTAGGGCTAATGGTGTGTTTCCATCCTTCATCCAGAGGAAGGTTGCGTGTTTGTCACAGCAGTTGATACCTGATCGTGGTGTTCTACACGATATAGAGGTGTTAACCGGGAAGTTCAAGACTGGGGTCCTCTGTTTGCACATCCGCATTGCCTGTCTTGACATAAAACGATTGAAGGAAGAGCTGGACAATAAAAGAATACAGCTTGGCAATTTTTTGCTTGTATGTTTGCTAATCAATTTGTTCGTACGAATGTTAAGGCTTTCCAACAATAGAGTAGCATTCTTGCTACTCTATGTTGATGACATGCTGACTGCAGTGCCCGCTGATAAGTTGGGCCTATGTTTGGACATCCTCAATGGTTATGACCAGCTTTTGAGATTCACCCACGAAGTGGAGTTTGAGAACTCTATCCCTTTTTTGGACTTTTTGGTGGTGAGAAGATCTGATGGTTCATTGTACACTGACTTGTACAGGAAACCTACATCTAGTGAAAGACTTCTAAATTTTCACTCGTCACATTCGATGAACCAGAAGATGGGAGTTATTAACACTCTTAAACTTCGTATACTTTCTTGTGTGAGCGAAGAACTAAAAAGTTTGAGACTGTACGATTTAAAGAACCAGCTCATCAAGAATAGTTATCCGCCAAAGATTGGTCCTTGTTTTCCACCAAGAAGAGGGTTTCTCTGCCTGCTCCGGTTGTGCCTGTCAAAGGAGGGAGGGAATTTATTGTAATTGGCTTACTATCCTTCGAAGGCGAGTGGAATGAAAACCATACTGGTTGACTACATTCGTGATAAACGCATCTGTGTGTCCTTCTATAATAGGTTCAATTTGGGAAATATGGTATTCTCGAAGGTTAAGGATCCAGTTCCTATGGAGAACAGAAGTGGATTGGTTTATAAAATCACCTATGATTGTGGATGTTCTTATGTGGGTCAGACGAAGCAGTTTTTGGGCAGTCGCTTAAGCAGCACGTAAGAGATGCAAGAGTTGGAAATGAGAGCACCGGATTATCAACACATCTAAAAGAGAATAATCACCTTTTTGACACCAAAAATGTTAAAATTTTAGCGGAAGAGGAATGTTTTCCAAAGAAATCGTTTTTGGAGGCTTCCTTATCGATAGAGAAGATAACAACATCAACATTATAACGGACTTCCGGCAGATTGATGGCTCCTACAGGGCGCTATTGTCTATTTATCACCGGAAGTGTAACATTTCGTGATTTCTTCTGTTTATGCTTTCTCGCTCATAGCTTCTGCAGTCCATACGTTTTTGTTTTTTGAGTGATTGGACTTGTGTTGTGGTTTACACTTTAGTGCTATCTGTGTTTTTGACTTTTCTCCCTACCAGTGACGTACACATCTGAAATTATTATATGTTGGCGGGTCTTTTTGTAATAATATGTGACATTTGATTTTATATTCTGGTGTAGTTGGCAATATTATCATGTGATTATGGCTTGTTTAAACATTTGATTGTAACAACATTTTTATAACTTTGATTTTTGTGACACTGGAGAATCGCTATACAATTCTCTAGCTTTTATTTGTTAACGATTTGTCGTAAATGAGCCACCATAAACCTTTATGCTATGTTTTCCGTAATCCACCGTTTATTATGAATGCTAAACACAATTATTCATTTGTTTAACGAGGTAGGGTTCTTACATTGTTGCTTTTGTTGACCGTTTCGGCTCATTACTGTGTTTTTTCTTTATTGCAGTCCTGAAGATGTATTAAATACAATACGAAACCGGTCCACGTTGAACGTACGTGTTTTATTTTCCCCTTATACTCAAGATCATTTTTACATTATTATACGTGTGGGGAGAGAATTTTTGTCAAATGTACAGTTAAAGTTCCGACTGCTTTCTTATCGGTAAAGCAAATTTGAGAACTACGTATTCTACAGCAGGGTTTCTTAACCTTTTTGTAGTCATGGACCCCTTTCAAAATTTCAGAAAGCCCATGGACCCCTTCCGAAAATATAAAAAAAAACAAGATTTAACTTTTACCAAGGTCTTATTGTTTGCGAACTTTACTAGTCACATACCCTGCGTTCGGGGAGAAGCTACTTTCGCTACTAAACGCTACCAAACATTTCTTTTTTTCCTTCTTTCGAGCTTTCAGGCGCTTCCAAACACTTTGGCTCATCCTCTTTCAGTCGCTATAAACGCTACAAACATTTTGGTGTGGAACCAGAGCATTTGGAAGTGACTGGAAGTTCGAAAGAAAGAAAAAATGAAAATTTGGTAGCGTTTGGTAGCGAAAGTAGCTTCTCCCCGAACGTAGGGATAGTTAGTGTGACGGTTGTTGCTGCTTATGCCGGATTAGAACGTCAAATTGAGGAGCCGTTTTGGATAACGCAAGGCGCAGGTCATCTTCCACTTCTAACCGATTTCGCTTCTTAGTTTTTATTGATTCTAAACTTGAAAACCCTGCCTCGCAGAGATAAGTAGTTGCAAACGGAATCAGAACTGACATAGCTCGTTTGACAAGTCGGGGGTAAGCTAGAGCTAAATGACACCAAAAGTCAACAATGTTTTTTGTGTCAAATTCCACTCGCAACACTTCTTTTGATCTCAAATCAATGAGATCATCTTTCCCGAGGTCTTCATCGTCAATTTTGTCGAGGTCAATCAAAAATGGACTTCGTACCTGATTTGTTCAGCTGTTCTGGATAAGAGTATCCTTCAAAAGCGCTCTGAAGTGTTTCCAAATGCTTTGACATATCTTTTTGAATTTTTTTCGACAAAAAAAGGCTTAGGCTTAGATCAGGAGATTGACCCAATTTTTATATTATTGCATTATGTTAGGGCAGGCTCGCCATGGACCCCCGTCGATCATTACACGGACCCCTTAGGGGTCCATGGACCCCAGGTTAAGAAACTCTGTTCTACAGGGAAGACTGAATTCCAAAATTCAATTAAAGAGACTCGGGAAATTTTATAGAAGATACTGTTTAATAATTTTGGCACAAAATGTAAAAATCGATCTTTGTTGTGTGGACCACAAATAGTCCTTTATCCGTATGTGTCGGTTTGTGTGATTGTATCAGACCACCATTACATTTATTATCAATTTTGCTAAATGGCGATCTGATCAAATCAACTCCCAAAAATAACAATTTAATAATAAAAGTTTTGACGAACCAATAAGTTGTTTGTTTGATTGGGAACCGCTGCTTCTCAATGGACGCCTCCAGTAGCTGTTTGAATAGTAGAAAGGATATTTTCCGTAAAAAGGATATTTCCGTAAATAAATCACATTATTATTAAATTAAACACCTGCAACCTGGTAGCAGATTGTGGTTGTTGGCTTCATTAAATTGTTTACCAAATCCTAGTGAAACAGTGGAATCGCAGTTGTTCACGAACAAACTTTGTGCTTCTTGTGTGATTTAGTGCAATTCAATATCTGGATTAAACAGCCGGTTCTTTGTACATAACCTCAACTTTTTGTGTTTCTTATTTATGGTAATTTTCACTATTTAGGGCCTACACAGCGTTTTTACAGTTGAATTAACTACTACAAACGAGATTCGATACTGGATGATCGCTCGAACAGGTTTTCCTGGACCGAAACTTCGTTCCAGAAAATAAATCGTAAAATTCGCCAAGTAAAACGTCACCAATTTTGCAACTGTCTCACAGTACGTCGTCCGTGAGAATAAAGCAAAAATTATCTTCCTTAACCTCTTCTCATTAAAATCGAAGAATTCCCCAGGATTTTCAAAAAAGACATCAAATTATGGTTTTGGCGGTAAATTTGAATTCCATGCACTCATTTCTCTTCTTTGGAGGTTTACCAAATGAAACACAACAACCGCACAAATCACTTTTAGAATCAAAACATTGTATTTGTGTAATGTGTAAAAGTAACAAATTGGCTCTGAATGTAAACAAGATCTATTTTTACAACTTTAGATATTCGCTCGCACACCTCTTTGACAATAATATTTGATCGCGAGTCTTTCATTCGTTTTTATCATCACAATACATACAATTTAATTCTACACATGTGGTTAACAAATTATAATTATTAATTTAACATTTTAATATTTCTTAGCGTGTAATTATCAGAATGGAATCTAGCATCTTCATGATTAACTTCGGTTTCACTGTTGGTACAGCTTGGGTGGAGCTCCCTCTCTGATAAATGACTAAGTTTTTATATGGTTTACCGTTCTCATCTTTCTAGCATTCTTTCTTTCTTTCTTTCGTATATATTCCTACCTCTACATACATGACCTGTGATACGGAATTGTGTTCTTGTGGTAAGCCAGAGACCTGGAGGCATGTGATATTTGATTGCATTCTCTACTCCGATCTCAGAGAAGGCCTTGAGTTAGATGGTCCTGACGACGACTTGGGGTGGATGATTATGATTAGTAACGCTGAGTCCTGCGGTTGGCTATCCGCCTTTGTGGTGGGAGCATTCCGTCGGCGGGCAGAGAGGGTGACATGTGTAGACTTGTAGAGGATGTTGGTACACCTCTCCATTATTTTTTATAAGAAAATCGTAAGAAATACAACCAGTGATGTGGCGAGTTTAATATCAACAGGTGATAGCGAAGATGATGGGGTTGTGCGACTAGTCAGATGCTCTCTGAAGGACAGGACGAGAACAATGACATAGAAACCGTTAACACCAGCTGTGCGATATTGGCCGTCAGGCAGCGAGAAAATGTAATATCGAAGCAGGAGTACTGAAGAAGGAGCGCGTTGTTACGAAACACTAACAAGGAACAGCGTGAGAATTTTTCTTAAAATGATACATGCGGTAAAGTCATTGATAGAGAAATCGACATGTTTGTCGGCTAAAAAGTGCATTGTAATCAACGAGATGAGCATTGTACACACATAAGATATCCTACATAAGATGACTCTAAAACCTGGAAAGTTCACGGGCACGTAAGACTGTGCTGTGGCAGTTGCTAGATTTATTTATTCTATCTGGAGCAAGCGAAGAAACAAGTCGACACAATGTTTGTCGCAGTGAGATGATCAAATCAGGCACAAAGAATTTGTTTGGACATAATAAAAGTACGGCAGACGGAATTTTGTTAATTGGAAATTGTTAAATGTATTGCCGTGTTTTTTTAACCAAACACCACACCAAGAGTGCACCAGCCAGCTATTCTAATCGTTAAACATAAAGTAGACTCATCTCAGTTAGCAGATTCAATACGGTGAACATTTGTGGGTCGCCAAAATTATTTTATTAAAAATTTTCCTTACTTATTCTACAAATTTTCAAACGGCCGTTAAAACGCACCATATGTCACAGCTGCACCGCCGTGATCGTCCACGTGACCTCGCTATCGCTCTTCGTTTCACAAAAATTAACTCAAATCCAATTTGCAACGAAATTTCTCCAGCTATCAACAAATCTAAAAGAAACACCACTTTTCTTCTACAACTTTTATTTAATCAAAAACAACTCAAATCACTCAAATTTACAAATTATTTCAGGTGTAAAAATTATAACCGCCATATTCCTCGCAAGTCTGTGGGCGAGTCCATTCTGCTAGGTCGTCTTTTATGCTCCTTGCGGGATTTCAATAAATCAAAAAGACATAGGCGGCCGGCGGCGCATGAAAACTTTCACAAAAAGATTTTTACAAAATTCTTTTTTTACAAAAATTTCTTATTTACACAACACAAACCCTTAACAATTTTTGGTCTGTTTGCGTCCCCTTCAAACAGGACACCACATCTTTAAACCCCCTTGTTAAATGGCAACTTGCAAGCTATTTTGTAAAATAGTGCGGCCTGTTGGCATTTCACATAACAATGAAGTGGTGACAAAAATATTCCTTACTAATACAAAATAAACTTTAAAAATCAAATTATTAATGCATACCCCCTACATTTTAAATGCATGGATAGCTCTCAAAAATCTTACCCCCTAAATTCTAAATGGATGCAACCCCCTTACACAGAAAAAAATCCTTCATGTTAAATTCGCACAATATTGTGTTCTTGAAATTGTGTTCTTGTTAAACCCAAATTGAGTTCTTGATAGGTACTGGGCTTGTTAGAAATATTCAAATTTTTGTACCTGGAAAATTGTATTGTATATGGTAACTATTGGGGCAGTGGTAAACTCAGCCGCTTAAGGGTATTTTAATCCTCTCGGATTAAGCTTTGGCTTAATCTGCATAGGTAAACTCAGCCTGGAAGTCTTAATCCGCTTAAGGTATTTTAATCCTCTCGGATTAAGCTTAGGCTTAATCCATGGATGTATAATAGATTAGGTGAAGTGACGGGCTATGATTTGATCGAAAAATATTGAAACAATTTTGTAGTCAGTGTGCGAGAGAGATTACCCATAAAGAATAGACGAGGCGCGTCACGGGTAGCGTGATAAAACACATAATGCATAGGCATAACTGCATTTTATTGCAGATTTAAGTCGAATACAAATTAGTTCTGTGTTAATTTTTTATATCATAGACAAAAACAAGAGAAATTAACAAAACAGTCAACTGTCGATAAGAAAAAATCAAAATTAGATCGGTCATAATTAATTAAATTTTCTCTTGTACGAAATTTGTGTACGTTTTAGTGAATTTTTTCACTATTGATTCGTTTTACTCGTCTTTAAATAGACAAAATTAAATTATATCATTAAATTAATAATTATTATAAATTCCCATGCATATAAAATAATTATTAATTTGATGATATAATTTAATCTTGTCTATTAAAGGACCAGTAAAACGACTAAATTGGGAAATAATTCATTAAAAAGTATATAGTTATATAGGTAACAAATAAAATAATGTAATAAGAGTTCAAATAGTCTTAATTTCATGAAAGTATGTAAATTTCTTAACTTTTTAATATTTGTAATTAAATTGTTCCTACTACCACAATGCTTCAAACACGTTCAAACATAATATCCTCGGATATCCTTGTCTAACACAGCCGGCGACGTTCAAGGTCCATGCCGTAGGTAGCCGTCACGTCACCTAACCTATTATACATCCGTGGCTTAATCTTTATAGATAAACTCAGCCTGGTAGTCTTAAGCGGCTAACATAGGCGCAACTAGGGTCAAAAGTTTGGGGGGCTAAAAAAATGTTTTCAAACATTTAAAATAACGAAAAATTGGGATATTTTGGCCCCAGCCCCCCCTAATTGCACCTATGGCGGCTAAGATTAATCAATACTACCAATTTTATAACAAAATCTTAAAAACGTAGTGTTTTTAAAAATGTTTAAAAATATTGAAGAATTTAACAAGATACGCAACCTAACGAGCAAAAACGTGTCGAAAAAAATGGGTCGAGATGTGGACGTTAGCGTTGATTGGTAGAATAGAATAATTATAAATATTCATTCAATCAACGCTGAAGGATAATCAATGTTAACGTCACCTACATCCCATTTTTTTTCGACACGATTTTATTCGTAAGGCTGCGTATCTTTTAAGTTCTTCAATCAACAATTTAACAAAGTAATATATTGTTGTGGTATTTTGATCAATAAAGAGTGACAGCAAGCAAATAAGAGAGTAATTTGATTTTATTTGATTTTTAATTCAGTAGTCAGTTGATATGACTGACAAGAAAGTAAAATTTGCATCAAAAACAAAAAACCACCACATGTAACGAGTTATTACACATAAAACACAATTTTGAATTTGTTTGTGAAATGCAGAATTTTTGTAACATCCTGTAAGTGATTTTAATTTTAATAACAACCACAGTTTTCTGTAAAACAAAAGGTGAAAGTGATAATTCAGTGCACAAGCAATTAACTGCACCATGTTACCTGAAAATAAGTGTGATATTGGTAGACAGGAACATCGATTGCCACCATAAAAATCAAAAATTTTGAACTTTGAAAACACACAAAATGCCAGAGAGGGAGAATGAAGCCAGTTCCTTGGTGAAACTCAAGCTGAGTGCACGTGGAGTTCTTGGGGAGACGTCGATTGAGAAAGTGTGTAAATTTCTCGATAAAATCCCAATTAAGGAACTCAATTGCGGTTCTTTGGTACAAAAAAAACCAAAGCATTAATTTACTTAATTAAGCGGAAGTAAATGAATAGCGGAGTCGTAATTTACGGAATCGAGTATTTGATGAAAGTTGTGTATTGCGTGCGTAATTGGATATTCGTGAATTGAATATCTGAAATAAAAGCGGATTACAGATTTTTGTACAATCGGTACGAACTACAGGTTATGTTCACACGTGGTGGACAGGTTAAGATTGATAAATTAATTGATTACTTACCGAAGTGTAAGTAAACACGAAGATTATTTAACCAACAGTTTAAAAGTTGGTTAACGAAAGAAAAAGGATTGAAGCAGCACTTTAATCAACAAATTTGGAACGCATTCACCGGTAGCTGTGACGACGTAAATGGCTCCTGACAGAATAGGCAACATGGTGCTTACCAACTGTTTGATGGGAATACACCAGATCAAGTAGAAAGTAACAAGGTACAAGATTTGTTTTATTTTTAATGAATCTAAATTGTGAATCAACGATTTGTGTTGATTTTAGATTGATTAAAGGACTTTATTAAAATTGATAATTATAAATTGTTTACATGATTACACCAATAATGAAATATCCAAGAGTTCCTAAAATCGAGGATTTAAATGTAATTTGGATGCTTTAATTATTACACATAAAATAACACATTGGTTTCTGACAAAATTATTGTCTAAAGTAATTTGATGCAAATTTTTACTACTGATTTCTTTTTATCATTAAATAAATTATGTCTACAATGAATTGCCCTCTTATTTCGTCTATTGAATCCACTGACTTTGAGCAAGAGAAAAACTCTACTCTGATAAAACACTAGTTTTTGGGGCTTTTATGGGGTGACTATTCATTTAAGGGTGAATATCATTGCAATATGATATGCTGTAATTTGAAGGTTATTGGCTATATTCAGTTTTGAGTCATCTTTCATAAAAAACAAAAATGAAAAAATTGATAAAAAATATATAGTTAGGTACATATTACAGTTATCAACTGATGGTTCGCATTTTGGGCTGACATGCGGGAGCGAGTTTGCTCCGAGCAACATACGTGAGCAAATTTGCAGCCGACATAATAAAGAAAAAAAGAATTTATATATTGCGCACATTTTGCCCACAAGATTTTTTTAGCTCCGAGCAACATGCACGAGCGCTTTGCTCCGAGCAATAAAAGTAATATTACAGCATATCATATGCTGTAATTTGAAGGTTATTGGCTATATTATTCAGTTTTAAGTTATCTTTTATGAAAAACAGCTTTCTACGATTATTCGTTTTTGAATTGAACTTGACACAAGCTCAGCGCCTATTGATTTGCCCCCTTAACAAAGTAATATGATATGCTGTCATTTGAAGGTTATATTGGCTATATTCAGTTAACAAACAAATTAAAAAATATTGAAATATTAAAACTACACTACATTACACTGAATACACCCCATTTCGCCGTCCCTAAAAATTTGAACGCTAACCTAAGCTCCACCGTGGATTGTTAATGGTGCCCTCATTAAAAATAAATCGATTTCTACCACTAACCTAAGCTCGCACTGTTCGAGCTCTCTTTTAACGGTCCCCTCATGAAAAAAAATCGTTTTCTAACACTAACCTAAGCTCGACCGGTGTAATTCTCTTTTCAAGGTCCTTTCATAAAAAAAAAATCGTTTCCTAGCACTAACCTAAGCTCGACCGGTGAATCTCTCTTCACGGCCCCCCTATTAAAAAAAATCGATTCTTACCACGACTAACCTAACCTCGACCGGTGAATCTCTCTTTTCACGGCCCCCCTATTAAAAAAAATCGATTCCTACCACTAACCTAAGCTCGACCGTTGGAACTCTCTGTTCACGGTCCTCTTATTAAAAAAAATCATTTCTTAACACTAACCTAAGCTCGACCAGTGGAACTCTCTTTTCACGGTCGTTTCATTAAAAAAAATCGTTTTCTAACACTAACCTAAGCTCGATCGGTGAATCTAGTTTTTAACGGTCCCCTCATTAAAAAAAATCGTTTCCTTACACTAACATAAGCTCGACCGATGGATCTAGCTTTTCACGGTTCCCTCATTAAAATAAATCATTAGCTAACACTTACCTAAGTTCGGCCAGTGGATCTCTCTTTTCAATGTAATATGCGCTTTTCAATAGCATTATATTTTCCTCGTTGGCTAACTATCTCTTTGACAATTTCCATTGTATGTGATGAACTGTATTTCGGTTTAAACAAAACTTCTAACTAACTTTTAACTTTACTAACTTCTTAGTCCTTACACTACACTACATTATACTAGTACCGTTGCTAGTACTGCGTAAAAGTACCAACCATATGATATTTGGGCCACCCTGTATGGCAATTATTAATTAACTAACCGTCCTAACCTAAGGTAGGTACGGTCCTGGAATAGGCAGCCATCTGATATTTGGGGCCACCCTGTATGGCAAGGCTAAGGTATTTACCGGCTGAGTTTACCTGTGAAGATTAAGGCAGAAAATTTCTAGCAGGCTGAGTTTACCTAGTAGGATTAGTAGCCTTTCTGTTAAGCGGCTGAGTTTACCATCGCCCAACTATTGTTGTTTAAGTTCCACCCAATAATTGTGTTCTTAAGATTGTGCGAATTGTAAACGTAAAATTTTACTTGAATAATTATTATTAAAGCAGTAAAATTTGAAAAAAATTTTCATTTTTAGATTATATACATTTAATCCGTAATTAATTATGCAAACGATTAAAATATAATTTAAATATTTACCGTTATTTATAGTTTTAACACGTGGATAATAATTTTATTTTAAAAATTTAAATTTAATAATTATTAATAATTCTCTTTTCTTAAAATTAACGAACATTTTAAGATTAAAGAATTTACTGCAATTAGAATTAAATGTTAAAAATTTAATCTAAAGAAGTGTGATAATCGTATTAATTTACTGTAAAATTATAAATTCAACAAAAACTTAGTAAACGTTAAAACATTAAAATTTTAACCGTAAGTAAAGACAACATACAAGAAATTTTACTTAGAACCTTTTATCACAAGATAGAACTTAATTTGGCAAACAAAAATACTAAGTAACATCCACCTTGTTTATATATGTACGTAAAAGGCCCTTATATCCACTATTGATAAATTTAAAATCAGTTTGTTTATTAATGTTATCGGGAGTTGTAGAGATGTAAGCTGCCTCTAGGAAAGTCCTCTTGGAATAATTAGGTTCAGTATTCAAAATTGAGACATCATCTATTGAGAAAAAATGGTTGTTTTCAATAAGATGTTCTGACAATCCAGTTTTCTTTGTTCCTATTTTGGCATCATATACGTGTTGTTTAATTCGGGCAGAAAGAAGCTGTTTGGTCTGGCCGATATAAGACGATCTACATGTACAATTCACCTTGTATATAACATTGCTATGGTATGGAAGAGGCACAGTATCTTTAATTTTTGAAAAAAGCAACTTGTATGAATTAAATTTGTTATGAAAAGCTAATTGTATTAAGTTATTGTTTATGAATTCTTTAAGTAGTTCTTTAATTCTACTTGCTAACCAATGATGGTAGGTTACTTTGTAATATCTATTATTTACATCATCTTTTGAAGGTACTGGTGAAGGTTTAGGTAATGCAAACAAAATTCTGCCAATTAATTGCCTAGGGTAATTATTTTCTAACAACTGGATCTTCAAATCATGTAATCTGATACTTCTCAGTTCAGGGCTAACACAAGTCACTATTCTATGCTTTAATGCCTTAACCACGCTAATTTTTTGGTTCAAAGGATGTGCTGAAGTAAAATTGAGAAGTCTCCTTGTAGAAGTAGGTTTACTATAGCTTCGTTCCAACAACGATTATTTCCAGTAATATTACTACAACGCAAGCGCATTCATAAAATTTCGTTCCAACAGACTAGAACTACTAGTACAGAATTCTAGATTACTATAAATCTGCTGTTCCAACGAGTTTAGAATCAGTAATATTACCAGTCAAACTAGTTCTAACGATTCTTGCTTTGAATCAAGAACCGAGCGTTCTGCAAGTGGTTAAACTTAGTGGCAGCAAAAATAACACGTGTTTTCACACCAAATTTATTCGTCTTCATTATTTTAAAATTTTGGGCAATTTTAGATTTAGGTAGAATCGATAAAATAAATTTTTTAGTTAAAAATATTGCTTAAGGTTGTTGTGTCTATCATCCTAATCCCAAAACTTTGAAGTACCTCCTTGAAAGGTCTATACATCAAAATTTTACGTTTAAGCATGTCACTCACACCTTTTTTTGAAAACAGAACTGCAACCGTTCCAACGTGCTTTTACGTATTGCGCGTAATTTTAGTAATCTTGTTCACGCAAGCGCAGTTCCTAGTTCAATTATTGGTAGTAAACGATAACGGAACTGCTTGTTTGAAGAGATCCATCAAAATTCTTAAAAACTAATAGGTCCAAGAATGGAATTGTACCATCGGATTCCATTTCATGGGTGAAACATAGTAACTCATCAAAGTTGTTGAGTGTGTCAAGACAAAACTGTATTTTGTTAGACGGAATCGACGTCAATATATCATCTACGTATAACATTAGAAATGGTAACTCAAAATCACATGTACCAAAGAAATTACACAATAGATCGTTCATAACAAAATTAGCAAAAATAGGGCTACATGGATCTCCCATTGCAGATCCTACCTTTTGTGAATAAAATTGACCATTAAAACAAAAATAGCTATTGTCAAAGATTAACGCCACCAATTCCATAAATATATTACATGATATGGAGGTAAAGGGAGAGATCAAGTCCCAATTATTTCTCAAAGATAACAAAACTGCTTCTTTAGAGATATTGGTAAATAAAGAATTGACATCAAAGGAAATCAAAATATGGTCTTGAGGTATGTTAGCTTCCAGTATCTTGTCCATGGCATATTTAGAGTTTTTAATATTAAAAGGAAACTCAGGAACGACATTATTTAGGATGGAATTAATGAATTTAGCCAAAGGAATTGAAGGAGATTCGATGCAGCTAATAACAGGTCGAAGAGGTACGTTTACTTTATGGGCTTTAGGTAAACCATAAGCTCTGGGAGAACGGGAATTATATTTGGTTAGTGATTTTCTGGTAACATCATCTATGAATTTTTCGTTGTATATTCTCTTAATCATTTTATTAAATTTGTTCTGAATTGAATTGGTAAGGTTTTTGTTAAGTTTCTTGTAAACGTTAGGATCATCAAATAATGCGCACATTTTGTTATGATATTCACACTTATACATGATCACTACAGAGTTACCTTTATCAGCCTTTAACACTAACAAATCCGGATTATTCTTTAAAAAATTTCTTGTGGTCCAAAATTGGTGAACTAAAGGATCATTATTTAAAATTCTCATATTACAAAAATTATGGGAGATGTTAATTAAACGTCCTCGTAACAATTCTCTCTTTTGGTCAGTCATAGTTAATTCTTCAAAAATATTTTCCATCTCGGAAAGGAAATTATACATTGGAAATTCTTTAAGATTGGGTGTTATGTCATATCATAATAAGTAATTATATAATGATATAAATTATTGGCTATTGGCATTAAAATACATTTCGGTGAACTTCTGATTACTACCCAGCACATTATTAATTTCAACTATTATTGTTCTACTGTCAAGAGTAATTTATTAAAATTCCCACTTATTGATATTTTATGGTACAGTTCTACACCGAATATGCGTATATATGAGAAATAGTATAATGCATTCAAATCTAGTAAATCCTAATAATGTTTTCAAAAAATACAATATTTTTGGTTGCACTAATAATTACTTTAATTTGTACTCCATTAAATGGTAAGAAAAATTTTATTTGAAAAAATGTTTTTCTTTTTTATTAAGACATCCAAATTATTTTTGGATGGATGAATTTGCTTAATAATCAAAATATACGAGATTTTGTAGGTGTTTAAATTACTTGACTTCCCTGCAATAAATCATAGGGTAAAATTAATATCCGAACGCAATGCTGTTAGATAATGCTTATTTATATTATAAGCATTGATATAGGCACATTTAGTTCTCATTTACATTATTTAGAATCACTCGAGCTTTATTTCTTATAAATGAAACGGACAATAATCATCAATCTCAGCAAATATGGGAAGTAAATGCAATACTAGGTTTGCAATACAACTCATAATTTTCCATCGATAAAAATGAAAATCGTTTAGAACAATAGTTAAATTATTATTAAATATACCTAAAATTACAGTGTGAGACATCTTCTATCGTCTCCAAAACGAATATGAAATATAATTACTACCACAAACAGCCCGTCCAAGAATCCTCAACACTCTTGAACAATAAGGGCCGGTGTTCCACCACCAACGATTTAATGTTTAAAAAAATACAGATATATCAAGATCGGGTTGCGGGAAAGAACCCGTTTATTGAACAATTAATAGAAATAGACGGATAAAATTTGAAAAATAAATTTAAAAGTTAATTTTTTGGTCGACCCAATAAATTCTAAACCACAACTCAAACATAGACAACAGGAATGAAAACCTATAACCAAAGATTACATTTCGAAAATTATCTTCACCAAGCCTGAATATTTGGAGTATATTATAAGCGCGAAGGAGTTATCCTACCAAATCCATTAAATATGAGCGAAAAAACGATACTTTTGGTCAAATAATCGGATATTTATACCTTATTAACCATTTTTTTAAAAATTATCACATTGTTCTGAAATTTATCTTACTCATTGTATATCAATTTATTTATTTAGGAGAACATAGGGAACCAATCTTTCGGATAGTAGGTGGAACTTTTTCAAAATATGGTGAAGTACCATTTCAAGTATCCCTACAGTATCAAAACAACCATTTTTGTGGAGGTTCAATCCTTAACCAGTGCTGGGTGCTTACTGCTGCTCATTGTTTTGACGAAATGAATGTGTACGAAACAAAACTTAATCTATTTCTAAAAAATATATTATTATAATGTTTTAACTAACTGAATTTCAGAAACCATATTCCAAATATGAGTGTATTAGCAGGAACTACCAATTTAGTGGGAGGTGACGGGGTGAAGGTTAAAGTAGAGAAATATATTTGTCATGAGGAGTACAAGCATTTAATTAAGAAAATTACTTTAAATGACATTGCACTAGTTAAATTACAAACATGTTTTACCTACAGTAACACTATTCAACCTGTGGAACTACTAACGGACCAAATTGGCGGAGGTGTAAATGGGGTAATTTCAGGCTGGGGGAGAATTGACGTAAGCCACCTTGTTGTAGCATTCCATGTAATGCAATGAATTATTTTTAGCAAGAAAATACGCAATCCACAAATTATCTTAAGATACTTCCAGTAACAACTGTTACCAATCAGCAATGTAAGGAAACCTTTCCATATATTGGAGATGGAAGTATATGCGTGTTTAATGCAACAGGACAAGGAGCTTGCTTTGTAAGAGGATAGTTAATTAGAGTGGTTCCAAAGAAAGAAGAAAAGGTGGAGATAAATCCCAGCAACCAAACTCGTACAATCGTGTTTATGCTGATGTCAATTAGTGGAATTGGGTGTCACCCGATCTCTACTGCACTGGATTTTGGCTACGCCTTTTCTTCTTTCATTGGAACTACTCTACGAGACTATAGTTTTGAAAAGATGGTCTTTAAAGAACTCCCTTTGGACAGTTGTCGTGTTGTGGATTAATGTCGTCTGGGGATACCATATGACGATAACTTGCCAGCAGAGCCTCATGCATTTTTGTGCAAATTTCTTCATCATGATCATATTCTAGTAAAATTTCCATAATTACTCAAGATTTTGATTAAAAATGTTTCCTTTTAAGTTACATCAAATTGAATATTGCAATAATATTTATAATCATGATGACATATTTTTTTTATTTAAGGGTGATTCTGGTGGACCTTTAACCCTACCAGGGACTAACATTCAAATTGGGTTGGCGTCCTACGCTATACTTTGTGCTAGAGGAGTTCCTGACAGCTATACCAGGATTTCTTCCTATTTACAATGGATTAATAATAATGCAATATAATAATAATTGTTAAAAGAAATTACTTTAAATTATAACATGTAATTCTTGTCTTAGTTAAATAAAATTTAACTAAAAAGTTAAATAAAATTAAATTTGGTGATTGGTTGTAAATATTGTCATCTTTGAAGTGCGATGTGCAAAATGAACATGTTGGATAACATTTTATAAAATTTGGAATGAAGTTTTTGAAGTTGTAAATTTGACACCACCAAAAACTCTTTCTCTCTGTGTGTTCAAATTTGGGCTAATTATTGAGGTGAAGTTAAATTAAGTTTTAAAAAGTGTTGATTACATTCCTGGAGTTTTTCATCAGTAATTTTGAAGCCCAGAAGAAGGGTGGGCAATTTGAATGTTTGGAGTTGGTACGTCCCGAGCGAGTCCATATTTATTCTCAAGAATTTCGGTGCATCCGATTTTAAAAGTGAATATTTTATATCACGAAGATATATTATTACGATGTGTTTTCCTTTCGATTATCTGAAAATTTGAATCAGATGAAATTACAAGATAATTTTTCACATGAGAATAAGTTTAACCTCAAAAGTTACCAATATAATAATTACCTACTTACCTTAGCAAATAAGGTGAATTTGTTTGAGAATAAGCAAATAACAAAAAATTAACCGCAAAGGCGCACATAAAATACACAATATTTAGTAAAACCAACTTTAACGTGTGTAACGCAACTCTACAGCCGCATGTTAACGGCGACTAATTTAATAATAATCACAGTACCTATTTTACATTCCCAGCCAAACCAAAGCAGTGTAGGGAACAAAATTATAAAATAATAAAAAATTGTAATCTAACTTTTAATATTTTAATTTTGTATAAATTCCTGGGTGGGTTTTGCAACACATAGAAAAATTGAATAGTACATTAATGTTTGCTTTGTAATCTCACCAAAAGGCGTTTTTAATTGATGAATTGCATTTCATCTGTATTCAGAATACAACTGACGTGCTGTTTATATTAAAGACTAAAATACACACAAAACAAATAAAAGTGTAATTTGAAATAATTTGACCTCAAACCATGCAGCCTCAAAGAAAGTAAGCAACCACATTAGTTAAGGAATTTGAATGGTGCCCTTTTTATTTTTAAAAACTAACAGATCTTAACGTGACGTTCGATTCCCTGCCTTTTGTTGTCGGTGGTAGCTTTCGCTTAAGTTTACTTCTTGACCCACCTCCTTCTCCACTATCATTTGACCAGGTCAACTGATCGTAGAGATACAACTTTAGTGCAAATAAGAAATATTGCTCGTCAAAGTTGAGAAAATTTCAAGAACTTTGGTTCTTATTGTCACCGCCTTATTGTAACATTGTTCACTTTTTGATTGTCAGATTATCAATCCTATCAATCGATTAGTAATTTCGCTAACAAGCAATAATCTAAATGGTTTCCGAAAGGAAACCTTTACCTACCCAAAATCAAAATAGAAAATACAGTGTAATTTTTAATTTTTACCAAACTATTTTAATTGAGTTCCATGAGTCGGGGTCACGAGGTCATAAAAGAAGAGTTTTATGCGTTTGAAGCCGATGAGCTATAAAGAATTAGTATGGGTGTTGCTACATTTGCTTTCACAGCCCCTGTTTGGAACAAAAATTCATTTTTGAAAAATGTATTTTATTTTCGGTTTTCAATTTTCAATAATTCCTTATCGGGCAATTTAATATACTATAATATTGAATAATTTTTGTTAATTAATATATTTTTGATTTAACATTATTCCTTCATTATATTTCATCATTATAATTTATTTTAAATTATAAATTAAATATTAATAGAAATTATTGATAACCGGCATTAAGAAATATTTCAATAAAATTCTGATTAAACTTCCTACAATAACATTAATAATTTAAACCATTACTAGTCTACTATCAAAACTAATTTCAATCAAATTCCCACTTATTCATATTTTATGTTGCAGTGTTACGCCAAATATGCGTATATAAGAATTAGTGTTCTACATTCAAATGTAGCAAATCCTAATAATGTTTCCAAACAATGCAATATTTTTTGTTGAACTAATTGTTATTTTAATTTGTACGCCACTAAATGGTAAGAAAGATATTGTTTGAAAAACTGTTTTTAATTTTAGAAAATCCTTCAAATGAAATGCTTTGATGTTACATACTACCGTATCCTATTCAATTATTGTTTTAGGACAATTCAGCAATCCAAACTTGCGAATAGTAGGTGGATCTTTTTCACAAGAAGGGGAAGCACCGTTTCAAGTATCTCTACAGTATGAAAACAAACATTTTTGCGGAGGTTCAATTCTTAACAAGTGTTGGGTGCTGACTGCCGCTCATTGTTTTATCGATGTACATGCGTACGAAAGCAAAACTACTAATGTATTTCTACAAAATAAATATGTCTAAACTAATTGAATTTTAGCGATGATCTTCCATATATGAGTGTACTAGCAGGAACTACCAATTTAGTGAGTGGTTATGGAACGAAGGTTAAGATGGAAAAAATTATTAACCATGCGAATTACACGCATTTAATTAACAAACAGTTAACTAATTTAAATGATATTGCACTAGTTAAATTAAAAACATGTTTGGAATATAGTAGCACTATCCAACCTGTACAATTACAATCAGACTACATTAGCGGAGGTGTAAATGTGGCAATTTCAGGTTGGGGGAGAACTGACGTAAGCCACCTTGTTGTAGCATTCCATGTAGTGCAATGAATTTTTTTTAGCAAAATAACTCACAATCCACAAATAATCTTAAGGTACTTCCAGTAACAACCATTACTAATCAGAAATGTAAGGAATCTTTCCCTTTTCTTGATGCTGGAAAGTTGTGCGTGTTTAGAGGAATAGGAACAGGAGCTTGCGTTGTAAGGGAATAATTTTTACCAGATTTTTCTAATTGTGATAAAAATAACCAAAAAAATTTAAAATTTATAATTACAATCAAGTGTAAATCAGCAAAACAGAGAATTTCTGATAGTAAATTCTAATACTAGGTACTGCTTCTATTGAAATTTGTTTCATAAGTAGGGTTATTAAAATAATACGAGTAATTTTTGCGCAAGGTTCTCGTGCCAAGATTCACAGGTTTTTATTTACTTTTATATGAAATTTTAATATTGTAATAATATTCATAATTACAACATATTTTTGTTTAAGGGCGATTCTGGTGGGCCTTTAATGATGCAAGGGACTAACGTTCAAGTGGGGTTGGTGTCTTTCGGTTTAGTATGTGCTCGAGGAGTTCCTGATTGTTTTACGAGGATTTCTTCCTATATACAATGGATTGTAAATCATGCAAAGTAATTATTTAAAGAAATTACTATTAAAGTAAAAACTTTAATTTTTATTTGTGCGCCTTATTGGTCCAATAAAATGTAATTCAATTATCGGTTGTAAATATGTTTAAAAAGTAGGTATAGTCAAGATAAATAGTCGACAAAGTTGCTTTACAAAAGCTTACAAATATTATTTTTTAGCTAGGGTATAATACGTTATAATACAAAAAATTATTCTTTTATTATTTAATTAATGAATATTCAAGTAAAAGTAAAAAAAAAAGGGTTAAAAACCCCTTCACCGTAGCACGGACGGGGGGTCAGTTTGGGTACGTCCGCGACGTAAAAATCTTTGTGGCGGTTCTGGGCCGTCTTCTGAAGGCTATTAGCGGTTGTAGTTGAGAGACCAGACTAATTGGCAAGCACAAAATATCAGACCGTAAACCGCTTGTGGGCTGCAAAGTGACAAAGGGGCACGGGAGTGTTGGCTTAGTAGCCAGGACTAAGTGGATGAGGAACCACCATAAAAACCTCATAATTCTCACGGTAAGTGATACCAATGAAATGCAAGGCTGAGGGGAAGCTCAGTTGTTAGTTAGGCGATCCCTATTGTATTTAGCCCTCGTCATACATGTGGCTCTGTGCGGCGGTGACCTATATTTCCCCTTTACTCGTGGGAACATTTATGCATCCAGAAGTAACAAAATCAACTGGTGGGGTCTCCGAAAGGAAGAATCCACCAAACCCATAAGGTGCGGTCTTCGAAAGGAAAGAACAGTCGCGAATGTTCATGGAGGGCCCCTCCAGTGGACAAAGGAAAAAGGAATTCCTCCATCTGAGCAGAGTGCGGCTGAGAATGATAGTAGGACTGTTTACCGGACACTGCTGTCTTAAAAGGCACCTCAACGTAATGGGTGTCGTAGAAGATTCTCCATGTAGACTATGCGGGATGGAGGAGGAAACTCCGCACCACATACTAGTGTATGCAGAATACTAGCCCCAAAAGTCTAAAACATCTTGATTGTTTCTATCCGACATTCGGAAAGATAAATCAAGTTCCCAAGATCAAATGTTCAACTTTATAGAGGATCCGGAACTGTTGGAGTAAAACACGGAACGCGGGGTACAATAAGCCAGGAGCGTCAGTACAAGTGGTTCGAAGGAAACACCCGTTCAGCAATAATAATAATAATATTTCTCTTGCATAGTGATACGTCGTGATAAATACACTTTTCATTCCTAAAGTGATTTTTTTACTCCTAAATATTTGGCAAACGCTCATGACCTTGATTTCCTCTGATAAATTAAGTAAACAAGATAATTTCGCTCTTATGCGATACACTTCTGCTTATAAAACATATGAAGTTTTCTTTGTTCTCGACTATCACGTGATCTGGTTCTTACCAAGCCAACGTAACTTCCGGGGCATTAACTAGTTAATTAAATCATGAAGTGTCCTAAGTATTCCAATTTTCTTCTCTTGACTGTGCTCAACACCTCTTTCTTCTTTCCCATACGCTCCAGAACCTCTTCATTTCTTACTCTGTCTACCCATGAAATGTTAAACATTCTCCTATAACACCACATTTCAAAGGCCTCGACTCTCTTTGTGGTATTCTGTGTCATTGTCCAAGCCTCAACTCTGTACAGCAACTGAGGAGGTTTCGCATTTTAAGCAAGCAGCATCTTGCTAGTTCTATTCTGCACTTTATTTCTCGAGAATGGTCCCACTGGTCATTCAGCCAACAACCCAAATACATTGGTGCACTCGTTCTATTTCTGCATTTCCTATTATTAATGGTGCATTGGGAATTTGACCCCTCTTACTGACTATCATTAATTTGGTCTTTTTTCGATTCATTTAAAGTCCGTATCTTTCACTGGCCCTCTATTTACTCTGCACACTAACTTCTTCAAATCCTGCATGTTGCCAGCCAAAATAACCGTGTCATCCGCGTATCTGATGTTATTATTTATTATCTGTCCATTTACAATTTATTATTCCTTGTTCTTCTCCTTCTAGTGCTTTCCTAAAAATGGCCTCAGAGTAGGTGTTGAACAAAAGAGGGGATAGTATGCATCCCTGTCTAACTCTACGACATATTTTATATCTATTTCCTCCGTAATACTTCCTTCGACTCTGACTGAAACTCTCTAGTTCCAATAGAGATTTTCCAATTATTCTTATATCTTTATTGTCCAATCCAATCCAATATTTTTCAAGATATCTATCAATTTTTGATGTTTTACTCTGTCAAACGCTTTCTCGAAATACACAAAACATGCGTATACATCCACGTTCATGTCCCGACACTTTTCCTCCAACATCTGAACACTACACAGAGCCTCTCTTGTTCCGTATCCGTTTCTGAATCCAAATTCTGTGGTTCCTACGCTCTCTTCGCATCTTGTTCTTATTTTTCCGTGAATAACCCTTAGAAATATTTTTATTATAATGGCTCATTAAGCTGATAGTTCTGTATTCTTCGCATTTTTGCGCTTGTATCTTCTTTGGTATCGTTATAAATATTGATTTCAGCCATTCTGAAGATATTATTCCTGTATCGTATATTTGGTTGAATAACTCTACTAAAATGTCTATTCCTTCGTCTTCTATCAGTTTTACCATCTCGGTAAAAACATCGACTGGCCCAGGCGCTTTTTTATTTTTGACATTTTTATCGCGTATTATACCACTTCAGATTTCAGAATTTTGGGACCAGTTTCTTCCTGTGGTACTTCAAAGCTTGGTGGTCTTTGGTCTTCGAACAGTTCCTTCATATATTCATACCACCTGTTCAATCTGTCATTAACATCCTCGATTTCTTGACATTGCTCGGTCAACCATTTTTGCTTGGCTTCACGGATACTCTTTTTAATATGGTTTTGTTTTTGTTTGTATATCTCTATATTCTTACCCTTCCATTGTCTTTTTTCGGCCATCAGTTGCAGTATGCTATCAGTCACCCATATCTTTCTTTTTATATGTTTATTTCCTTTCAACTTTTTTTTTAATTGTATCTTTTACTATTTTTCTGATTTCTGTATATGTCTTATCTATGTCTTCATATCTCACTCCTTTTCCATTAGCCTTTGGAAACAATTATTTAGCTCTCTCTTTGTTTTGTCGTAGATCTGTGGTTTTTTTAATTGTCTTATGTCTATTATGTCTCTTCATCTTTTTCTTTTCAACTCTCTTCAATTTAACAGTTATTTTCGCCACCACTGGGTTGTGATCTGATCCAACGTCCGCTCCTGGATATGTTTTCACCGCTTCTACCGGATTCCTAAATCGCTGATTTATGAATATATTGCCATGATTTCTATCCCTTAAAGAAATAATCACCCCAAAAAGGCCCCAAAAACTAACGTTATGCCGGAGTAGAGTTTTTCTCTTCTTTAGAGTCGATGGGTTCGACGAACGAAATAAAAGGGCAATTCAAAGAACATAATTTATTAAATGAACGGAAAATTTCGTAAACAATTTGCATCAAATTTTTATATGTGGACAATAAATTTGTCTGAAACCAAATGTGTAATCTTGTGTGATTATGTGATTCAGAAATCCTCACCACATTTAATTTTCCAATTTAGAAGCTAAGTTTGGATTTCGAGTCGTTCGTGTAAAAAACATGTGTAAATTATAATAAATTTCGATAAAGTTCCTTTAATTAATCTGACGACAACACAAATCGTTGTACTTTAGTCAGATTCATTAAATTTAAAATTCAAATTTTCTACCTTATTATGAACTGGTAAAACTTTCACTGAAGTTAGTGTGTTGCCGGATCCATGCGACCAAACTCCCGTCAGCAGTCGCCAGCTGTTCCAATTTATTCCAATCCACCAAACGTTCCACACAGCAGCCAGTATTCCAAAAACCAGCCAATTCTCCAAATTTCACACACGTGCGTTTAATTTTTATCATTAATTTCTTATTGCAGGTATCCAATTAACTGATACCTTAATTCGTTGGAAATTACACAACTGCTCACTAATTTTCAATCGTAATTAGCGAATGCGCGAAAATTTGATTTTCGCAAATTATTCACCTTTTTAGTGAATTCACAAAATTGCACTTCCCTGATCTTTAGATCAACAAGAAGTCTCGCGAGTTCTTCCTTCTTTCAGGATCACGAAAGAACTCCTCTCCGCTTGGAGGTCACTTAGGAACTGGCTTCATTCTCGCTCGCTGGCCTTTTGTGTGTTCAATGTTCAAAATTTTGATTTTTGTGGTGGGAATCGCTATTTCTGTTTAACAAAATCACACCTACTCCCAGGTACCATAAAGCTGTTAATCGTGTGCGCACTAATTTTTATTTTCACTTTTATTTTACAGGAAACTGTCGTTGTCTTTTAAAAAACAAAATCATACACAGGATGTTACAAAATATTTGTTTTACACAAATAACTTCAAATTGTTTTGTTTTATGTGTAAATTGTTACATGTGGTGGTTTGTTGTTAATTTGATGCAAATGTTTTTTATATCAGCCATATCAACTGATTATTGACTTAAAAATTAAACAAAATTAAATCACTACCCTTATTTGCTTGCTTACATCCTCTAATGATCAAAATACCACCACAATATAGTCTATTTGGTTTCTTACTACTTATGTTGTTATTGCTTTTTGATTAGTAGAGATTTTTAAGTTTGATTCCGTTTAGGGTTTTTTGTCCATATTCTTGTTTCTAGATGGACTTTCATCACTTCCCTATGAGGACATATACTTTTTGTATTACTGCAAAGAGTTGCACTATCACCTTCTAAATTTTGTGTATTTCGTTTAAGTGATATTTGTGTGTGCGCTGTGATAAGTTTTAATACACCTGCAAAAGAAGATTAATCGGTTTGAAATTCAAATTTACCGCTAAAAAACAGTTACCTCCGAATTTGTGTCGAATTTGGAAAATTATGGGGAATTTTGATTTTTTGGTGTATGAAGTTTTTAAGATAAGGACTTCCTGCAACGATCTGGAAGACGATGGCTGATTGATTGATTGATTTTAGCGTCCAAAAACTTCGTTACAGAGATTGAGTAGTGTTTTTCTTAGTTGTGAAAATAATATAAATTATTATAATATTTAAAGCAAATTAGATGCTGATTACTGTTGATTAATCAGACTTCTCCATTAACAACCAAGCTAATGGAGACCAGCAGAGGACAGTTACCATGGGTAATTAGTAACTGATGGGATTTTAAACATGTTCACCAACCGTCCGTCATCCCGGCGATTACATTGTAAATGTTGTGGAATTATGTTTTATTAGTTGTGAAATATAAAAATTCTCATATAACAACTTTTTAATCTATCATATTTACATTGGATATAAAACACTCACAAAATCAATTTTTAGGTGGTGAATTCACTAATTAATATTAGATAAATCAAAAATACTAAATAAGTTCATTTATTAAATTGAATTACAACAATGAAATAAGTCATAACACTCCCAATTATGTTAGATAGTAATGCATTATTAATAGAAAAAAATCCTGCTGCAGAAAAATTTGGTACTTTTTGAATCAAACGGTCTAGTAATAATAATTCCGCCCTTAGATTTTCAGTTTCTTTCTTATATGGTAAATTGATCAAAATTTCCATGCAAATGTCATCTGCTTTTCGTGATTCTTCTTCTGTTTCAGCGCATATCATTACAACAACAGCACCAACAGCCTACAACAAAATTATCGTTTTTACAAATCAAATATTAGCTAGTATGACAATAATAGGACTTACTATTTGCCAAAGTATCCAGAGCAAGTTAACCAGAACTCGATGTGTGCGGAAATTAGAAGGAATCGTGGCAGTATATAATTGCATTACAATATTCATTGCATTAATTAATCCTATTGCGAAAGCTAAAGTCAAAAGGAGTAATTGTAAACCAAAAATTTTATTGAATAGTGAAATCTGTTTTACATGATTTTGAAACCGTTGAGTTATTTTTTGAATTTCCGTGTAAATAAGAGGATTACTTAAATTTTCTTGGACTTTTATAACCGCATTAATATTTTTTCTTTGTATTCTAATTGATTCAGTTTTGACTGTTAAGTATTTATTAGTAGATTTAAAGTGCTCTTTGATAAGTTTAACAAAAATATAAATTACTAAAACTGTTATAAAATTATAATAATTTTGAAATCTTTTATTAATGAAGAAAATCAAATTGTATAATCCCACATCTACTCTATATATATAAAAAGATAAGACAAAATATGCAACGTTTTTATGCAACGTTTTTGTGCAACGTTTTATGCAACGTTTTTATGCAACGCTGAGAACAGCTATTGGACGACACCAAATCAACATTATAATCACATCAACGGATGAATCAAAGCAAAGCAAAAGCAAAAGCAAAAGCAATAGCAAAAGCAATAGCAAAAGCAAAAGCAAATGCAAAAGCAAATGCAAAAGCAAATGCAAAAAGTAAAAGCAAAAGCAAATGCAAAAAAGCAAAAAGTAAACGCAAAGCAAGGCAACAAAACCATGCGACGCAAAAACACAAAGATTGAAAGATTTATGTAAATACAAAAATCCGTTTGGTGGCAAATTTGTTATTTTAGGTGGTGACTTTCGTCAAGTTTTTGTAAATAATTTGAATTTTGTATGTTTCGCGGTTTCGGGGAAGCCGAGAGAGCGCGAGCAGTGAAGAAGAAGACTTGCGTACGCCGTCCAAGTCGTGGACGGTCGACATTTTGATTTCTGACGATTTTTAGTTGTAAAAATTTGATTTATTTGAGAATAAAAGACAAGTAAAGTTTGAAGCAGTGTTATTTCTTTTAAATTGAGAATTTAGAAGAGAAAATTTTGTGAATTATACTAAATGCAAGTGGAATTATTTAGGAAAAGGTATACAAGGTCGCTTGATAGTGGGCGATACTGAAAGATAACCGATTGAGCCAGCCGGGTAAGAAGGTGATTTCTCCGCCCGAATTGGAATTTTACGAAGAAGATTTGATAATTCGATATTTAATATTTAAGGGTGGAAAATAACACTTCAACTTGGCTACCCGAACGTGCGGCATTTGGTGAACATTTTTTTGAATTCAATTTGGGATGATTAGTTTATGGTTGTAAATGTTCACCGCAGAACCGGCTGTCACCCTGAGATTTTTAGTAAGAAAGGTTTGACCATGGCTACAGGCTGGGATAAAATCGATCAAATTGAGTGGAGGCTTCAACAGCTGATAGAGCAAATGGCTGAAGACAGGAGAGAGAGGAGAACGAATAGAATAGAAGATAAAAGAGAGAGGGAAAAGAATAGGATCGAGGACAAAAAAGAATGGGTAAAATATTGTGAAGAATTGAGCAGAACAATCAGCAGTGCCAATTATGAAAAAAATGAAAATGAGGAAGAACTAGAAGATAAGAAGGAAGAAATAAGTTTAATAAAAGGAGAAACTTGAGCAGAAAAAGTGGAAATATCGGAAGAGATTGAGAAAAATGAAAATAAAGAAGACTTGAGAAATGACAAAATGGAAGGAGAAGTAAATAAAGAAACGGGTCATATCGGCGGCATTAATAAAAAAGCCCGGATATTCACCAGAACACAGATGCGACGAATGAAATGGCGAAAGATGAAACATGGACGAAAAAGTAATTTTGAAAGAAGGTATAACAATAATTATTGTAAAAGGAAGAAAAATAAAATTAATACGAACATGATTACTTCCTCCAAGATGGTTTCCGATGGAAATGATGATCCCCGTTCAGCAATTTGGAAGGATGAAATAAAGGATGAAGAGGATATGATATATATGATATGAGGATATGAAAGTAATTTGGTGTTTTGAAAAAGAAGAGTTGGGCTACAAGAAGAAGAAAATAAAGAAAAGGTGGTTTGGTGAAAAGAAACGTATTTTTAAAAAGGAAGACGTCATGGAAAAGAAAATGAAGGTCATTTTGGAAAAGTGGCAGTATCGGCGATCAAGATGGAGGGTGGCTAATCTAATCAAATATGAAAAGTAACCACGGACGAATAAAGAAAATTGAACAAATTTAATGATAACCGCGATTTAAATGGAAAATGAATGGAACTAAATGTGTTTTGATAAAATTAAAAAAAAGTTTGTAAATATTAAAATTTAAAGAAGGAACTACACACATCATGATAAAACTGAAAATCATAATTAAATAAAAAGCAATAGAAATTCGAACAAGTTAATAATAACTTAATAACCAATGTAACAAGTGAAAAAGACAATCTTCGAAAGATAAGCAGACGGAAAGTTTATAAATTGTATAACAAAATTTGAGAAAGTAAAAGTGTTTCCAAAAATTGAAAATTTGAAAAATGGATTAATTAATTGCTGCATTTTATAATAGTAAATTTGAAATTAGCGTTTATGGCAATCAAATGGAAAAATTTAATTTGAAAATTGATGGTTATTGAAGGAATTTGTCACTACGAAATTGAAATTGGATGATTAGTAAAGAAATAGGTAAAAGATTTTTAAATGATGTGTATTGCATATTTAAAAAAATTTGTATGAAGTTACAACTTTAAAATGTAGTTGTTAGTTGGAAATTTTAAAAATTAAGTAGTATTGAAGGATTTTATTAAATAAGGGTCGATATGAAGATTGAAGATGACAATGAAATTGCAGAACACTAGAAGAGAATCGAAATTATGAAAGGTCCGTAACGGAAAAAGAAGGAGCTTTGAAAAGTTATGGAATAAAATTTGGAAGGATAAAAAAATTTGCAGTTATTTCGAAGAAAGTTTTGGATCGAGTTATCTAAGAAATTGTTATTATTGCAAAGAAGTTTGGATGTCATTTATGAATTGTTTAGTGATCATTCGTCAAGATAGGTAGTTCGGGATGTTGATTAATTAATTAATTTAGGTGTGTAAATTAGATTGCCGCATTAATTAATTATTATTTACTTTTGAATATTGTTATTTATTTTTGAAGATGATGATTTAGAGAATTTGCTACTTATTCCAAAAGCACGACGTTATATGTCTTTCTTGAAATCCCTCCTGGATTTCTGCATAAGCCAGGAAGGATTGCTGTCGTGTAATTTTTGGAATAAGGAAATGGTTTGCTTGAGTTTTTGTAAATAATTTGAATTTTGTATGTTTCGCGGTTTCGGGGAAGCCGAGAGAGCACGAGCAGTGAAGAAGACTTGCGTACGCCGTCCAAGTCGTGGACGGTCGACATTTTGATTTCTGACGATTTTTAGTTGTAAAAATTTGATTTATTTGAGAATAAAAGACAAGTAAAGTTTGAAGGAGTGTTATTTCTTTTAGATTGAGAATTTAGAAGAGAAAATTTTGTGAATTATACTAAATGCAAGTGGAATTATTTCGGAAAAGGTATACAAGGTCGCTTGATAGTGGGCGATACTGAAAGATAACCGATTGAGCCAGCCGGGTAAGAAAGTGTTTTCTCCGCCCGAATTGGAATTTTACGAAGAAGATTTGAAAATTCGATATTTAATATTTAAGGGTGGAAAATAACACTTCAATATACATCGATAGGCCTTTGTTTAGTCATGGACAGTTATATGTAGCATTATCAAGATGTCGAACGAAGGATGGAATACAAATTCAAAGTGAAAGCGACATAAAAAATGTTGTATGGAAATAAGTTTTATAACTTGAAGTTATTAGGGCCGCGAAGCGGTCCTGGGGGGTTGGGCCGCGGTAGCGGCCAGGGGGGCGGAGCCCCCCTAGTCCAATATAAAAATATAGATATCATACAAGAAAATGATGAAGTAAATTAAGTGAGAAATCAATAAATTTAATTTAAAATGCTTAATTGATGCTGCTACCATTAATTGATCTATTATCGATACCTGACACTTATCTTGACCTTGATCGTAGTACAAAAATTCCTTGAAACCTGAAGGGTAGAAAATAGTAGGTGTGAGAATTGTGATTATGGTACACAAAGCCAAAGTAATTTCTTGTGCTGTATCGGTGATTACTAATGTAAATCCTTGAGATTCAAATGGATTCTTCAAAAGGCGGAAAATTAGTGTCGCTGTAGTTATAATGGTTACGATTAATGTTAACAATAATATGTAGAACTTATAAGTGCCCAATAAGGTTTTATTATTACATGATATTACAGAACGTGGTGGAATTATCCCAAGCATGGTAATAAACCGAGCAAACATATTAAATGTTACTTCGAAGCACTTAACACTTATTTGTAATAAGTTTGGTTTCACTAAATTTTTTTTTGCTATTTTTATAAGCAACCCGATGATGGATTATAGAAGCGGATGCGTATAATTCAAGTTACATTCTGTTATCAATAAGCATTTAAATTTTTGTTAAGTAATTATTGCATAAGTCATGAAATATGGATATTAATCTATAGCTGAACACTTACCATAATTAATTTAATATTAGTCAATAAATTGTGTGTTGTGCATTGAAAATCTTAGAAACATTCAAATATTGACATGATCTCTTGTAAATTATCAAATGAGAGGTGCAACAGAGATTTCACTAACCAGATTTGTAATGAAAATTTATTATAGAAAAATATTAGAGTTTTGTGTTTAAATCTAATTTTTAAATTATATTATGACAATATTTAGAAGTCATCGTACTCTTTAAAAAGGACGATAAAATGGATATAGAGAACCAATATCTCTCCAATAAGTTAGCTGGTAGGTACATTTTTTGTACACGCTAATAACAAAGGTAATAAATAATAATAAGCCTTCTAAGCCACAAGTAAATATTATGATCTCTAGATCAGGCTAAATTACGCAAGAGTTTTGGCACAATAAAAAATCTCCAAACAATAAGTAGATACAATAATGAAAATTTGCATTGAATGTAATATTATACTATTTTGGTTGGTACTTGTTAATAATTGCCTTAATGGGACCGACCTCATAGAAAATTCACGGGATGCATATGCAGCAAATCGATGTGGAATTTTCTTATCTGAATGGTGATTTGGAAAAAACCATTTACGTGGAAACACCCAAATAATTGTCGGAAATTTTGGAGATCATGTCCAATGAAGCGAAAAACAAAATAGGTACAAAAGCGACAAGCATGTCGAAAATACTAAAACAAGATAACAAATTAAGCTTATTAAAGAAATCTTTGTATGGGCTACGCCAGGCCGGTAGAAGTTGGTATGAAAAACTAAATAGAATTTTGTGCAAATTTGGTGCTAAACCTACTAATAAGTCGGATTCATTTGTGTGCCGCAAGGATCAAAGGGAAGAATTGATGCTAATCCTTGTATACGTGGATGATATTCTAATTGTTTCAAAAAACAAAGAAGCTATAACCAACATTAAGATTGAGCGTTCAAAGAAGCTTGAACTCAAGGATATGAGTAACGTGGGATTAAGTTCTCAAGTGAAGAAAATAGAATCGGTTTCCATAAAAAACGATAGATGAAAGACATTCTAAATCGTTTTTTAATGAAAAACTAGAAACCAATCAGAACACCTATAAATTATGCAGTAAAAGTGATGAAACCAACCAACCAAACCTCACCTACCGATGAAGAAACCAAGATACCTAATCCGACCTTATATATCAAGTATTTTGTATTGTACTAACTGCAACGTAGTACGTTATATGTTGGACAAACGAATCAATGGTTCGAGAAAAGAATAAGCGGACACATCGCTACCATTAGATGTATTCTTATTCTTATTGTCTCAACGGGTGTGGCTCATTTAATCCACCTGCACTGAAGCACACCAGCTTATTGTACCCCGTTCCATGCTGAGATTTTAGATGGATTGTGAGGTAGAGACCTATATCAGATAGATCTCGATGTCTACCTCGGTCACCAACAGTGTGGATGTCCTCTGAAAAGCCAAGCTTTAAGAATTTCGGTTCGGTTCGGCTCACGTTGCCTCCCCTTCGATATCGCCCACCCCTCGGTTCGGACACGAGCCTGAAGGTGTAGGTCCGCCTATGTTCCCCGCTACCTGATGGTGTAGGTCTACCCAGGCCCCCCGCCACCCGGTCACATCGACCCTGCAAGGTGGTACGACACGGTGACCGGGACCTCCTGTCCATTAAATGTAACAAACCCAAAACTACTGATTTGGCCCAACACCAGAACCATTAAATCCGTTAGCAATTACAAAGATCGTCTTCTACATGATTATGATTTGCATCAAGAAATGAAAAATAACATGAACTTTCAAACGGATATAGAGGGCTTGAGTAGCAGATATAGTCAATTACTTATCTAATTCCATTTACGTATTGGGGTTAGGTTTTCCTTTATTACCGGAACACAACTCCAAAGGTTTTTCCTAACTCACCGTTATTGGATTGGATGATACAGTTATCGTTCAACTGACAATATAATGTATACGTTTTCATATTTATTTAATATTATGTAGTGTTCTGACGAAGGGTGCGTGAGTACTTGAAAGCTTATAAATAAAATATTGTCGTGACCCACAGCTCAATTAAACTCCCTATTACAATCGGCAATAGAACCTCGCTTAATGTAGACCACTCGAGCAAAATAACCCCGGTTAGCCTTAAGTCAAGTTCACACGTTTGAGGCCACAAATCTGCAGTTCGTAGATTCTACGATAGTAAGTCAATCAAAAATTCCAATAAATCAGAGGGTAATTTATTCAGATAACTCAAAACCAAAAATGGAGCAATTTTGATACTTTCTGACACAAATGTCGAGCAATATGCAAATATAATGTGTAAAGTGTACAAACGATAAATAAACAGTATCATTTACTTTCAAGAATTTAGCTATACTTTTATTTGGCGTTATGTTAATGTAAATGGTGTAAACACAATAAAGAAAATTTTGTACAATAGTGTTTTGATAAAAAAAGTTCAAATTTCTTACTTGTTACAATAATCTGATGTATAACATAAGTCGTGAAACACCCTGTACATCGGCGAAACGTGATCGAAGTAGGCAACCTTAGCATTAAGATGACTTCCAGCGTTTGAAAAGACCAGAAGCTCGAACTCCCGTAAATTTCCAAATTTGTGTTTCTATTCAAAAACCAGTGACGTGAAAGTGTAAAGTTCTTCCAGTGGTGCATTTAAATCTCGAGTGTTGATTTAAACAAATTTCTCCAACTTTTAAACCAAAACGGAAGCAAAAAACGTGCAGCTTTTTCATTAACCTCAAAATCGAAATATGGTATTTTTAACCGGCGAGAATATTGGCCATTTAGTACGATAAGTGATGTAAAATTCGTTTATACACCATATAAACCATTAATTTAATCTTCTTTACGTTATTTTAGGTGTAACGATCCCAAAATGTGCAATTTTCAATATTACGGTCCAAAATCGCTCGCGACTAACAAAAGCATGTAAAAACGGTGTTTTTACGAAAATAAAACGTTCCAAAACACTCACGCTTTCCTTATAACATCGGTATAATTGCTTTTGTGACTCAAAAGCTCACTAAATGGCTTTTTTGGGAAATTGCGAAAAATGGTCGCAACTTATCAACGTATCCCAAAGACAATCGGTGCAAGACAACCTTTTTGTCGGAAACGACCATATCAAACGTTTCATACCACTACAATAATCCAATCTTTAACGCAAAATCGTAAGTGTTCACTTCCTGGCGCCATTTATTCAAATAACATAATTTTCACATTACAGGCAAATGTTCACTCTACTTGTGCAAATATACCACAAATTCGCATGAAGCACATCATATTCTCAAGAAAACCAAATCTGTTCAGTCTTTTATGTTAAAAGTTACAAAACAATTGCTTGTTATGCATATTTAATTGTCTTTATCACATTTCAATATATTAATGTAATTCAATAAATTAATGGACTGACCAAGTGTGTAGATCGTTGGAACAAAGCTAGAATTTCAAATACACATAATACAACAGCAATATCATGGAGGTAAGCCAAGCCAAAATGCGAATCTAAAATAAGCAATCTAAGGTCGTTGCAATTCAAATAACTTTACTATTGAATAAACAACTTATGCGACACCGTAACATAGTAATAATTTGCTTGATGCCAGGATCGACACTCCGACGTCTTGATTAAGGTGTTAATGTTAATTTCGCGGGTTTTACTCCCTCGGAAAAATGAAAGCTTCTACGCCACTGACTCCACACATAAAAAAGATAGTACAGGAAATCCTCCAAAATACTCGGAATAACTAATCCACAGGAAAATCCAGTAAATGTAGTTGCGAATGCACAGAATTGGCTATTCAAATTCGTCAGCGGTAGCAGCAAGGAAAAGTTTCAAGGTAAGCGGTGCGGTCCACATGTACATCACAATTCCAATAAAACAAATCCACGGCCTCAGCCGGCTAATATTGAGCAGGTCCAAACTGGTAAAATCTGGTTCCAAACTGAAAGTCACCAGTTTCAGGACTTGTGAATATTCTTTTGACGAAATAGAAGTATGTACAGGGTGTAATAAAATTGGAGTTTAAAATTTGATGTTTAAATTTTGTAACAGAGCAGAAACGCATGCTACAGTCAAAGTCAACAGGAGGGTCTTCTTTTTCCGCTTATTTTTCCAAGCCCGTTCCCTTGGCTGTAGTTTCGCTTGAAAGTAGGTTGGAGCAGTAAGGATCTCCATCGTTAACCCATTCATGCGCGTCAATAAAATAGTTTTTGGCCCATAAAAATTTTATTTATCAAAATTAAATTTTTAATTTAGGGCACAATGTAGCACACCACGAGCACAATTCGGCACAATAAAAATTTTTGGGATTGTCGAAAATGGCAGTGCTAACTTCGTTTTCGATTTTCGTTCTTGGGCCAGAAATGTTTTATTTTTGAAAATAAAATTTTATGATTTACGGTACACTGTAGAACACCACGAGCACAATCTTGCACAATAAAAAATTTTGGAATTATCGAAAATGGCAGTGCTAACTGTTACCCTAACAATCAGCTCTGTCCACAAAATCAAAAATACACAGCACAATAAAAAAATTTACGATTTTCGAAAATGGCAGTGCTAACTTCACGCAGATTCAACTACCCTACCCTACTTTTCATTTTATGGAGGTATATTTAAATCTTAATTACTGTACTATCCAAATGTTAAGTGGTGATTCACCTAATAATTGTCAAATTTGAACAATAATTGTCAGAAATGATCCGAACCCTTGTTTTTGCTAACCAGTTGTGATTTTTTTCATTTTTCAACATTTTTCGTCCTTCGGAATAATTTTCTTCAAAAAAATCAAAATGTTTGATGGGCAACCAGCATCAATGACACCGGTCAGTGCAGGTAAAAGGGAGAAAAGCGAAGCAGGTACGATATCCGTTATTCCAGATGTCATACAATTGGCTGACCCAACGTTCAATGTGTCGAATGAAATCGTGGCAAAACAAACTGGAGAGTGATCTCCGGATTGTTTCAAACTCTGGTCTCTGTTTGGATTAACCCTCTCATCAGGGGTTGCGATCTCAGAGGGTAGTTTTGTGACACTTTAATACTTACTTTGGATATTAAGATACCTAAAAAATACATTTTTAGGTGGTGACTTTACTAATTCGACGAAGTTTATTCGACAAATCAAAAGCACTAAATAAGCTCATTTATTAAACTGAATTACTACAATCAAATAAGTCATAACACTCCCAATTATATTAGATAGTAAGGCATGATTAATAGAAAAAAACCCTGCTGCAGAAAAATTTGGTACTTTTTGAATCAAACGGTCTAGTAATAATAATTCCGCCCTTAGATTTTCATTTTCTTTCTTATATGGTAAATTGATCAAAACTTCCATGCAAATATCACCTGTTTTTCTTGCTTCTTCTTCTGTTTGAGCGCATATCATTACAACAATACCACCAACAATCTACAACAAAATTATCGTTTTTGACAAATCAAATATTAGGAAGTATGACAATATTAGGACTTACTATTTGCCAAAGTAACCAGAGCAAGTTCACCAGAACTTGATGGGTGCGGAAATTAGAACGAATCATGGCAGTATATAATTGCATTACTACATTCATTGCATTAATTAATCCTATTGTGAAAGCTGAAGTCATAAGGAGTAATTGTAAACCAAAAATTTTATTGAAAAGTGAAATCTGTTTTATATGATTTTGAAATCGTCGAGTTAATTTTTGAATTTCCGTGTAAATAAGAGAATTGCCTAAATTTTCTTGGACTTTTATAACTGCATAAATATTTTGTCTTTGTATTCTAATTGATTCAGTTTTGAGTATTAAGTATTTATTAGTAGATTTAAAGTGCTCTTTGATATATTTAACAAAAATATAAATTACTAAAACTGTTATAAAATTGTAATAATTTTGGAATCTTTTATTCATGAAGAAAATAAAATTGTATAATCCATAATCCAATTTAAAAATATAGATATCATATAAGAAAATGATGAAGTAAATTAAGTGAGAAATTAATAATTTTATTTTAAAGTGCTTAATTGATGCTGTTACCATTAATTGATCTATTATCGATACCTGACACTTCTCTTGATCATGGTCGTAGTACAAAAATTCCTTGAAACTTGAAGAGTAGAAAATAGTAGTTGTGAGAATTGTGGTTATGGTGCACAATGCTAAAGTAATTTCTTGTGCCATATCGGTGATTATTAACGTAAATCCTGATTCAAGAGTACTTTTTAAATAGCGGTAAATTAATGTTGCTGTAGTTGTAAGGGTTACCAATAATATTAAAAATAATATGTAGAACTTATAAGGACCAAATAAGGTTTTATTTTTACATGATATTATAGAACGTGGTGGAATTATCCCAAGAATGGTAATAAACCGAGAAAACATATTAAATGTTACTTTGAAGCACTTAACAAATTTTGAATAAGTTTGGTATTCACTAAAATTATTTTGCAATTTTATAGCCAGATGAAGGTGTATAAAAGCGGATGTATGCTTATAAAACTTGTTACATTCGGTAATCGATAAGCATTTAAATTTTCGTTAAGTGATAAGTGTCTGCACACTCCATTGTATACTTCGTTGTATTTATACACTTTTGTGTATAAAGTCTATAAATACAAAAAATATATACAATAGAGTATCGAGACCCTTATTATGATTGTACAGTGTAAGTCATAAAATATGTATATTAATCATTTAATGAACGACTAAAGGTAAACAACTAACCTAATTAACTTAATAAGAGTCAATAAATTGTATGTTGTGCGCACTGGAACATTAAAGAATTCACATGTTAAAAATAAATTATATTATTTTCTATTGCTTGTAATTTAAAGGGCATCTTTTAAGTTGGACGAAGTAGAAGGTAGTAAGAGTAACATAAAACCTGCTGTTACTTTGTTTCTACACTAAGTAATAGACAATATCTCAATTGAAATTAAATTTGTTTGGAGACGAGACGTGGTGAGGGATGACTCGTTAATAAGGACACGTCATCTTCGTTACGCTAGTTATGATTATCCTTATGGTCATTTACTCACCGTTTTAGCTGTACAAGCACCACTTACTTCTAAAAATGAAGAGGCCAAATTGAAGTTCTACGTAGGGTTCTCATATTTCGCGGTGGATTCTCACTAAACGGCAATGCTTGTGCACGTCTTATTTATGAAAACTACCAAGAAACGCCGCTAAACTAATGACTTTCTGGTCCTTTTCAACTACGACAATATATTCAGAAAACGTACATACTCAATAAATTTAATTATTAAACTGTAGTAATACAATCACGTAAGTCATAATACTTGCAATTATACTAGAAAGTACGGTATAATTTATAGAAAAAAATCCCGCTGCCGAAAAAGTTGGAACTTTTTGAGTTAAACGATCTAGTAATAATAATTCCTTTCTCAGATTTTCATTTTCTATAATATTTGGTAGGTTGGTTAAAATTTTCATACAAATTTCTCCAGTTTTTGTAGCCTCTTCTTCAGTTTTGGTGCATATCGCTACAACAATAGCCCCCATAACCTAGAACAAAATAGTTTACTGGTTATGCAGTAATAAATATCTAGTAAAGGGAACAATAAGACTTACAAATTGCCAAAGTGTCCAGAGCAAATGCGTCAGAATTAAATGTATGCGGAAATTGGTATGAAATGTCGAAGTTTCCAAATATAACAGTAAATTCAAGGTATTGATTACTCCTATTGTAAAAGATAAAGTAAGAAAGAGTAATTGAAAACCAAAAATTTTATTGAAGAGTAAAATTTGGGTTATGTGAACTTCAAACCATTGCGATACTTGTCGAATATTGGAGCAAATGTTATAAGAATTGTCCGATTTTTCTTGGACTTTTATTACAGTAATATTTCTTCTTTTCATTCTAAGTGGTATCGTTTTTATCATGAAGTACTTATTCGTATTTTCCAACTGTTTCCTGATAGATTTTACAAAAATATAGATCACTATAACCACTAAAAAATTGTAACAAATTTGAAATTTTTGATTTACAAATAATACATATCTGGCTAATCCAAATTCCAATATATACACGTAGGCATCAAATATTAAAAGGATAAGCAGAATTAAGTGATACATTAAAAATTTTAATTTGAAGTTCTTAATTGACGCTGTTGCCATCAATTCATTTATTATCTCTTGCTTAAACTTTTTTTGACCATGGTCATGGTTCAAAAATTTCTTGAAACTTGAAGAGTACAAAATACTGGGTGCTAGAATTGTGATTATAGTGCACGTGGTCATAGCAACTTCATGAGCGGTATCAGTGATTAACAGCTTAAATACTGGATATTTAACACTTTTGATGAAATAACGACAAGTTAATGCTGCAGTCGTTGTAAATGTCGTAATTAAAATCAACAAAATTACGTACAGTTTATAAGAACTAACAATGGTGGCTCTATTATTACAAGATAGTGCAGAACGTGGTGGAACTATCCCCATCAAGATCATAAAGCGAGAAAACATGTTATTCAATTTTAGAATAAAATTTGTTCAATTAAATTTTAATTTTTTTCTATTATTTCAAATTAGGCTGTAACCTCTTCAGCACTTGAATTCATATGAAAAAATAATTATTACACTAATCACATAAAGTGATAATTAAGTAACTACAAAGTATCTCAGTAATTAATCTAGAAATCTATATTTACACTTTTCAAGCTAATCTTTTAATTTATTTGCGCAGTAATTTCGACTAATCGACCTTTTTAAACACATTTCAACAAGCAGTAAAAGCTTAATAGCCGACCATCTGACCACATTTACTATTAACGAACTATTACCTTAAGTAATTAATACAATTTGACAAATAAATAAATTGATAAATTATTTGCTTCAAATTTTAGATATTAATAAAGAGAATGAAATTGGTATATGAAAAATGTAATATCACTCTATTAATATTTATAAGCTATTGATTGTTATATTAATTGTAGTGGAAATAGACCAGGACTTATTTATTTATTTAATTTTTTTAATTAAATAAAATTAATTTAATTAATTTTCCATGGTTTTCATATTATAGTTTCCTGTCATCTTTAATTATTTTAATTTTCACTAACCGTTTCCAAAAAAATTGATCTTGTCATGTTTTATTTCTTAAATTCATTCTGTTATTATTGTCATGTTTTCCATTTCTTTTATTTACTACACAATTTTTAAGATTGCATTGCAAGAAGGACTAGGAAGCCCGAAAAAATCCCTAATTTTCAATAAATTAGAAGGCCTTCACATTTGAAACAAAATAATTGATCAGTGAATCAATCTGAAAAAATCTCGTTGTTTCCTTGTTTCTGTATGAAACCAATACATTTAGAAGCAATAATCTCTTTAAATAACAAAGCATTTATTGCAATGTTCAGGCGATTTGTTATCGACGAGGCAAGCCCTCAAAGAAATTTAATGATAATATGGTACAAATTTTGCATGCGCAAATACTGTAATTTTAAAACTTTGTAAATTATTAAACAATGAAAAATATACTTCAAGAAAATTCCGAATTTTATTACCCCTCATTTACCGTACTTCGGAGGTGTTTGGGAAGTGGGAGTAAAGAATACAAAATATATAATATAACATGTGTAATGCATGTCGCATCACATAGTTTTGAAGATCTTTATAATATTTCTTGCACAAATAGAATCTATCCTAAATTTCAGATATTTGACCCAATTATCCAATGATCGTAATGACTCGGAGGTACTTCCACTGGCTGATTGCTTGATTTAACTATCAATCACAACTTTTCTCGATCCTGATGTTCGAGAAATAATCAAAGTTAATGGTCGATTTCAATACCTACAAAGGATACCTTGTTTGAAACTACAATATTTCTCGTCTCGATATCTATAATTTGTAGAATGGTTAAATTGGGAAACTTCAAGTTTGAATTTATGTTATCTTATAATTTCGCACAAGAACTGGGGAACTAGGATTTAAGTAATCGGGATTGTTTGCTTTAAACGTGCAAATCACTCCCGTTTTAATTATTAATTAAGTTTAGGGGTTCAACGCCATCAAGGCAAAAGCAACTTAACAAGATAATATACCCGCCACCATGTTATATTGTGGAAACTTGATATTTTATGTTTAATGTTTTGTTTCTGGACGTCAAATAATCTACTTCCCTACTCTTAAACCTACTCTCGTCTCCCATTTTTTCTCCCATTTTATTTCTCCGTTTTACAGTTGTAATACCTATCTTTTCTTCCCGATATTCGTTAAAATCACGAAGAAACTGTTATACGAGGATTTCTTTTTGAAAGATGATAATTTTTTCTTCTTATTGGATAGTTATTCGTGGTGGTCCTGTTATTGGACTTGAATCCGCTGTTGTAAGTACCGTTCTTTTGAGATACCAGAGGCTTTTTGATTGCTGTGATACCCCAAACTGATGGCATGATGCTGATGTGCTAGGAAACTATTTTATTTTATTTACAGTTTGGAAGCTGAATAATATGTACATACTTGCAATTTACTTCAGAACTTTTAATAAAATATAGTTCCTTTATAAATTTAACAAAAACTTAACTAAACGTTAAAATATTAGATTTAACTGTAAGTAAAGTACAACATACAAGCAAGTTTATTTAGAAACACTTTAAAAAACATTTTTTACCCTTTTGTGACAAGATACAAACAAACAATATTTGAAAATATGAAAAGCTGTAAATAAATATGGGGGGGTGTCAAAAACGTGGTGTTTTTTTTTTTTACAAAAGTTGAAAAATATAGTAAAATTATTGGAGATATAGCAAGGTAAATACGATACATCGATGTTTCACGATTCTGTCGATCATCAGGCGTATCAGACCAGAAAGAATGAAAAAAATAGATGTAAGCGGCAAAACTTTTTAAAAAATATAAAGAAAAAGACACATACTAAAATCACACCCTATTCTAGAAAAATTTCTATTTTTAAGACCATATTCTATAATTCCTTTACATACGCTTGCCCATTACTAGGAATTCACAATCTAATATTTAAGTATTAATCTGCATTGCGCTACCTACTTCCAGAAAAGTTCAAACAACTCACCGAAGTATTTCTATACCTATTCATTTTTAGAAATGAAATAAGTGGCTATTTACTTATGGACGTATGTAACTGGTATGTTAGATAGTGACATGATGTAATAAATATTCCAATGGCGATATTTTTTGTCTTAACCGCTGTGACCGATTAACCAAATGTAAGCGATAATGAATAACTGAATGATGAATTATTATTATCATCTACTAAACCGGTCTGTGAGTGAAAAATAAAATTTTAGGTTGGGGAAAAAATAATCCATTATTTTGGCGTTTACTTTAATGCTTTATTTAACATGGTTACAATCATTCGATTTAAGCCAAATATGCTCCATTTTGTTCGAAAATTTGTTGCCATTGTGATGGTAAATCTATGATTCTTCTATTAAGACAAGACTTCTACAAATAATCAACAATCGATTGGAATTTGGAGAACGATCCACAATCACCTGGCACCATATTATTATGTCAACCCGAGCAACGGTGGTAATCAACACTATAATAACCAATGGCACTCAACAGTGGGTAAATAAAAACAATTGTTTTCTTATTTTTGATTTAAACATTTTATTTGAACGACACAATATTGTATACACACTCGACCCATGCAAAAGACAATTGAGTATTATTCATTCATATTATTTAAATGCGTTATTTTATGTATGCGATCGACACAATTTACATAATCAGTTCCAGACCAAAATTTGTTTAGAGTTGCAATTTTTGCGTAGTATTTTGAATTTCAAATATTTAATAAAGTTTCGTGATTTGGTTAACGCGCCTGTTTTATTTGGTGGTACGATTCTGCGAAGTCGGCAAGCTTTTATTACCTTTTATAATAGTCTAAGAACCGGTAGTAATTTCAATAAATCTAAAATCTCAGTTTTTCAAATTATTAAAGCAAACAAATTCATAACTCAGTGTTGGCCCGTTTTGAGGATTAATGAAAAATCAATAGTGATTCCTACAGTTGTAATCACGAATAATGAAGCTTACGTCACAACCATCTGAATTAAGTACAGACAACCATTTTTATTAAATTAATTGTAGTAACATAGGCGAAACAAAGACACACTATATTAAATTATTCTTAAATGTCTGATTTTAGAAATCTTTTACGTCGAAAATTCTGTGGCAATACGGAACAACGGCCTAAGTCAATTTTTTCACATTTTGAGATATATATGTCAAAAAATTTGTTTTTTTGCGCTTTATTGATCTAGAAAATTGGTCTAATTAATTTCGTAATAATTTAGGCGTTATACAGTATTGGTCATTTGGCTTAAATCAATTCAGAAAAAATTATCACAAGTTTGATTTGGTAAAACGACCCAAGTCACTTAGGTTCGACAATTTCAACCAATGAAATTGCTTGAAATTTAATTTCAACCTTGAATAGGGTTCAACTTTGGTTCAACTTTGCTTGAAATTTAATTTCAACCAATTTCAGTGGTTAACATTCACGTTATCCACGTACCACGTGAAATAGAAATTTTCTACTCGTTTCTTTAAAAAAACAGACTATAATATAAAAAATACAATTTAATGTTTGTTTGTTTCTTTTTTAATAAAAAAATTGCTTAATAAAATGATTTAAATTAATAATAAAGTAAAATTTTATATAACACCATGGGCTTAAGTCAATTTCTCGAATACTTTACTTCAAATTTACGTTTAGAAAAACGGCCTAAGTTCTTCTAATTTAGTTAAAATTTATTATTATGTTATAATAATAATAACACCATATTGTCAACATGTATTCACATTACTAATGCAAAAAAATTACACTAAACTGATAAGTTGAACTCATTAGATACAAAAAATAATACACATTTTTTTGTACGGTCGCCATTTCTGCTCTCCTGTAAAATCGTGTTTTATGACTTAGGCCGTTGTTCCGTATTGCCACAGAATTATCTGACACCCAACGTATGAGATAGAAAGAGATGGATACAATAGTTCTTAGCGTGCATAATAATTTTATTGAAAGTAGTTTTTATAGTGACTGTTGCTTTAATTTTTTAACAAATTAGTTTGATTTTAGGTTATATTTCCATTTCATTAGAGCAGGGTTTCTTAAATTTTTTGATTTCCCAAACCATTTTTGGTATGAATTTGACCGTGGACCCACATATTTCATAAAAGTAATAAATATTGTTAAAAATTTTCGTCTTATTTCATACAAATGCCGTTTATGACGAAGCTTCATTATTCGTGCAAACAACTGTAATAAAGGAGGACACAGGAGTCTTCATAGTGGATGTTTTGGTAGCGTATGTACGGCGTCCGGTACAGTCCGAAATAACGTAACCTATCCGAAATTCCAGACCTTTAACTCAATTATCCTATGATCCTAGTGACCTAGAGGTACTTACACCGACTCATTTCTTGATTGGACGATCATTCACAACTTTGCTCGATCCTGATTCTCGAGAAATCAAAATGAATGGTCTAATGCGATTGCAATACCTACAAAATTCTAAATCAAGAATTTTGGAAGAAATGGTCACCCATTATGTATGTTAACTCCAACAAAGAATCAAGTGGCGGAAAAATGTTTCCAAATTTACCATTGGAAAGCTAGTATTTGTAATGGAAGACAATCAGCCACCTGGAAAATGGTGCATGGGCCTAATCATCGAGATGTGTCCTGGGTAAGATAACATAGTGTGTGTCGTGAAAATTAAATGTTTTGTCAGAATTTATGCTGGGTTTTGATAATAATCAATGAATTGATAATAATAACGTCAAGAAAGCAGTTCAAATTACTTTTAAGCATTTTTAATCTCCTTTATTGCTTTTGAAATATTATACGCTTGTTTATTTAAATTAAATGTTTAGAAACGAATTAGGAATTTTTAGGATCATTTCCACAAACATAAGGTAAAATATCTACTTTGTTTAAAATATCCTACAAATACTAATCAAATGTATAGGTACTATTTACCGCATTAAGTTTAATTTTTCTAATTTATATAGTAGAAATTCTCATTATCGATATTATTTCAAATATGTTTATTATATAAAACATTTACAAATTGTTATATCGATTTAGTTTAGAGTCTAAATATGAAAGTCATCATTTATGTTTTTAGTATATCAAAGAACTTGTAGGGTTTCAGTAATTACCAATATTTTGTATCAATTAACATGTCAAAAAACATTAAAAGTGCCGAGTTTGAATGCAATAGCCCCTTTTTTCGATTTATTACCATTCTTGGTATATTTCCACCACATTCTATGCTAACTCATAACATCAACAGGCGTTTTAGTTTTTATAAGTTATACATTCTGTGCTTAACATCAATTTTAATATTTACACCTATAGTGGTAATGGTTTGTCGGTATATCACAGTTTATAAATTATATCCTGCAATGTACTCATTAATGGTCACTGATACTGCACATGAAGTAGCTGCGTTTATTTGCAACGTGGTTCCAATTCTAGCACCAACAATTTTTTACTTATCAAGCTTAAACGACTTTTTGAACCATACGTATGCATATGATGCATATATATTCTGTACGACTTCGGTAATTAAAGAATTGGAAGAAATAACGTCTAAAAGGTACTTCAAATTACTCTTCTCAATTTGTCATTTAATTTTATTTATTCTTTTTGCATTTGAGCTGTACGCATTTATATTGCCAAGCGTGGGAATAATTCAATATTTACGCTTTGTTAATAAAAAAATTCAATTTTATTACAATTTTGCAACAATTTTTGAGATTTACGTTTTTGTAAACTTTATAAAGAACCAGTTGGAAACCACCAACAAGTATTTGATGGAAACATCTACCTCCATCAAAATACAGAAAACTAAAACTGCAGTTATAGAAGTCCAAGAAAACCATGATAACTTTCGCATTTGCTCCAAAATTCGACAACTAACAAAATGTTTTCAAAATCACGCACGACAGATTGTCCTTTTCAATAAAATTTTTGGTTTTCAGTTACTTTTTCTTATTTTATCTTTTGCGTTAGGGTTAATTAATACTATTAATGTTATCATGAATTTATTCACTGTTAAATTAATAATCCATGTCAAATCACATCTAGTTATAACGTATTTGGTCTGGACGCTTTCTCTATTTGTAAGTGTTTTTCTTATTTTAGCATCAAAATCGTAACTTTCCTTTATTACAGTTTATTGGTGCATTTGGAGTGGTGATTTGCACTAAAACAGAACAAGAGGCTAGAAAAACTGGCGAAATTTGCCTCAACGCTTTGGCCGACTTACCAAATACAAATGAAAATGAAAAAGTGAGAGATGAAATATTATTACTAAATCGCATTGTAATCCAATCCAAACCAATCTTTTCAGCAGCTGGATTTATTACTATTAATTACTCTTTACTCTTTAATATAATTACAAGTATTATGACGTATGTTATTGTATTAATTCAGTTTAATAATTAGATGTCTTGAATATTAATGGAATAATATTGTTGGTGATATTCCGATAACAGAGTAAATAAATACACAATGAAAACTGAAATTTAATTTAGTAACCCACATTATTGATATCCTTGAGTTCAAGGTTCTTTGAAAGCTCTATCTTAATGTTGGTTATAGCTTCTTTGCTTTTTGAAACAATTAAAATGTCGTCCACGTACACCAGGAATAACATCAATTCTCCCCCTTGATCCTTGCGGCACAAACATGGATCCGACTTAGTAGGTTTAGCACCAAATTTGCACAATATTCCATTTAGTTTTTCATACCAACTTCTACCCGCCTGGCGTAGGCCATATAATGATTGTAAGCATAATTTGTTACCTTCTTTTAGTACTTTCAACATGATTGTCTTTTTATTCCTATTTCGTTTTTCTCTTTATTAGACAAGATCTCCAAAATTTTCGACAATTATTTAGGTGTTTTCATGTAAATTATCACCATTCGGATAAGCACATGTCACATCGATTTGTGATGCGAATCTTCTATGAGGTCGGTCTCATTATGGTAATTAACAAATACCAACCAAAATAGAATGTTACATTCAATGCAATTTTTCATTATAATGGTTTGCCGAATTTAGACTTATCTGGAGATCGTAGTACTTTTTCCTTACACGCTTTGTTATTATCTTTCTTAATATGTTAAAATGTACTTGCAAACTTATTGGGCGTAGTTATCTATATCCATTTTATCGCCATTTTTAAAGAGTATGATGACTTCTAAATATTGTATTTTGATATAATTTAAATATTTGATTTAAACACAAAACTCTAATATTTTTCTATAATTTTCATTGCAGATCTGATTAGTGAAATCTCTATTGCACCACTTATTGGATAATTTAAAAGAGAACATATGAATATTTGAATGTTTCTAAGATTTTCAATGCACAACACACAATTTATTGACTAACATTAAATTAATTATGGTAAGTGTTCAGCTATAGATTAATTACATGATTAATATCCATATTTCATGACTTATGTAATAATTACTTAACGAAAATTCAAATGCTATTTTGTAACCGAATGTAACTTGAATTACACGCATACATACATCCGATTCTATACGCCACCATCAGGTTATAGTAAACTAGCAAAAAATTGTTAGTGAAACCAAACTTATTAAAAATGTGTTAAGTGCTTCGAAGTAAAATTTAATATGTTTACCCTGTTTATTACCATGCTTGGGATAATTCCACCACGTTCTGTAATATCATGTAATAATAAAACCTTATTGGGCACTTACAAGTTCTACATATTATTTTTAATATTAATGGTAACCGTTACAACTACAGCATCAATAATTTTCCGCCTTTTGAAGAGTCCGATTGAATCTTTAGGATTTACATTATTAATCACCGATACAGCACAAGAAATTACTTTGGCTTTGTGTACAATAATCACAATTCTCACACCTACTATTTTCTACCCTTCAGGTTTCAAAGAATTTTTGTACTACCATCAAGGTCAAGATAAGTGTCAGGTATCGATAATAGATCAATTAATGGTAACAGCATCAATTAAGCATTTCAAATTAAATTTATTAATTTCGCACTTAATTTACTTCATCATTTTTTTATATGACATGTATATTTTTAAATTGGATTTTGGATTATACACTTTTATTTTCTTCATTAATAAGAGATTTCAAAATTATTATAATTTTATAACAGTTTTAGTAATTTATATTTTTGTTAAATTTATCAAGGAGCACTTTAAATCTACTAATAAATACTTAACAGTCAAAACTGAATCAATTAGAATACAAAGAAAAAATATTAATGCTGTTTTAAAAGTCCAAGAAAATTTTGGTAATCCTCTTATTTACACGGAAATTCAAAAAATAACTCAACGGTTTCAAAATCATGTAAAACAGATTTCACTATTCAATCAAATTTTTGGTTTACAATTACTCCTTATGACTTTAGCTTTCGCAATAGGATTAATTAATGCAATGAATTTAGTAATGCAATTATATACTGCCAAGATTACTTCTAATTTCCGCACGCATCAAGTCCTGGTTAACTTGTTCTGGATACTTTGGCAAATAGTAAGTCCTATATTATTGTCATACTAGCTAATATTTGATTTGTAAAAACGATAATTTTGTTGTAGGCTGTTGGTGCTGTTGTTGTAATGATATGCGCTGAAACAGAAGAAGAAGCAAGAAAAACAGGTGACATTTGCATGGAAATTTTGATCAATTTACCATATAAAAAAGAAAATGAAAATCTAAGGGCGGAATTATTATTACTAGACCGTTTGATTCAAAAAACTCCTAATTTTTCTGCAGCAGGATTTTTTTCAATTAATCATGCCTTACTATCTAACATAATTGGAAGTGTTATGACTTATTTGATTGTAGTAATTCAATTTAATAAATGAACTTATTTAGTACTTTTGATTTGTCTAATATTAATTAGTGAATTTAGCACCTAAAACTAATTTCTTAACTATTTTACAGTAAATTTAACTTCAAGTGATGTTCAATAACTTAAAAGTTTTGAAAACCAAACAAACAAAATTTAGCAATTGAAACCGACCCTGCAAATCGATTTTAAAATTTCTGCACACTGGTAAATCTTATAATCATGGGAAATATGTACCTATGATTGTACACCTACATAAATCCTGTCATAATATGAAGGCGGTCTTCAATAACGTAACGTAACGTAGCTAGTCATCAGGGATAAAGAATCAATTGGTTCGTGTTGTAAAACCTTTCCTATTTTGAGTCTTTACTACGCAACTCATACGTGAAAGAGTACGCTAAATGTAGTGCAGGACGATCTTCTTGGGATCATTTTTCATTTACCACCATCACGGAACCTAACACCACGGCGCTAAAAGATGGACATGATTTCTTCAGTGCGACTACCCCCGTAGAACCTGTTAATTCAGTGCCACCCATGTTAAAACTCTTTTCGAGGATGTCTATCAATCAGGAGTTTGAACTTCCAGAATTTTTTCTTCAATAGGTCGTTCATTAATATAGAGAAAACTCATTCCCTTCTTTAAAAGTGGTGTTAATAGTAAAAACATGTTAACCGCCTAACGCAGGGGTCGGAAACCTGTGGCTCTTTCGATTTCAAGATGCGGCTCCTCTCCAGTTCCATGCGCAAATATTAATCAAGTACCACAATATTGAAACAAAAATGTTAGTTGCTCTTTAAAAACTGGGAAATTTTGTAAATTGTAAATTTTGGCTCTTCAGTCTCAAAAGGTTGCCGACCCCTGACCTAACGGGTCATGTGGATCCGTCAGACCTTTAAGACAAAACTGTACCAGGACAAATGGTTCTCGCCATAAACGTTCAATTGAAAACGTTCTGTAACATGCATATCTCACTGTAGAGTACCTTCCAATATCTATATTGTCTCGGTGGAGTCAGTCCCGCACTCTTGCCAGAGTTTTATACTATGCTACTCTTTTTGACTTTGGTTTAAGTTAACTGCAGGAGAGGGAGTGGTTCTTACTGACAAAAAGAATCAGATTGTCAAGGTTTGGACATAGTAAACAAAAGCTAAAATTTGCAACGGTTAGTATCTTAGCGAATTTTTTTAGGTAATTGATTAAACGCATTCTTTTAATTTTGCACTGTCCAAGATAGCGTTATATTTGGGATGATTCGTTCACTGCACAAGTGAATGTATTAAGGTACAGGTGGCCAAGACTTTGATAAAACTTTCTGATCTTACACCGTAATTTGGTCCCCAGCTAATTTCATCCCCGGTAATTTCAAACCCTTGTCATTTTACTGCCGATAATTTGATCTACTGGTAATTTCACCCCCACTTTGCCGAGTGGCACCGGTGTAGGGGATGCTTTAGTTTGTACAGTCACATCTCGGATCCATCAAAAAAAGGAGATCCTTCTTTTTCCCACTAGCACACTTTGTCAAATTGGACAGGCCTAAGGGATATGTTTAATTGATAAAGTAATTAAATCATATTCGGATCCAACATCGATAAATAAATTTGCAACATTTACCATCAAGTTTACATGATTTGACAACGCAACCAAGTCACATCTCGGTTCCAAATTGCCGTAGACGAATTTACCTGGGGTAAAATTGCCGAGGATCAATTTACCTGCGGGTCTATTTACGAGGGGGTGAGATTACCGGGGTCGAGATTACCGTGGGTGAAATGACCAGGGGGACGGTGGTAACCTCCACCGATGGTCATATTTGAATCCTCTTTTTTGCTAAGCTGCAGAAGGTGCACTTGTAAGTTCCACTGCTGGCAGAAAAGGTAACCGAACAAGACATGTAAGTTCCACTGATGTTAACTTAAAGGATTACTGGCTAAGACCCGCAAAGCCGCTTATAGTACTTGTCACAATATTGCAATGATAACTTCTTACATTAATATTATACCAATCAGAATATTGTATAGGTATATTCAATATTGCAATCACGTCGCGTCGGTTACGATTTCACGCCGTACGCTTCGATGTGGGCACTTCTTTAGCGGTGCTAATTAAAGAAATATCATTTCCTAACATTAACCTAAGTTCGACCGATGGATCTTTCTCTTAACGGTCCCCTCATTACAAAACATCGTTTCCCAACACTAGCCTATAAGCTCGACCGGTGGATCTCTCTTTTAACGGTCCTCTTATTAAAATAAATCGTTTTGCTTGTACTTATTTCAATTTCTCCAAAAACGTACTACATTGTATAAAATTTGTGAAATATAATTTGTATTTTGAAATAAAATAAATATAATACATTATGAAATAGTAAACTTAGCATAATAAACACCAAGGCCGTAGATAAGGGGTTGATGGGGGGGGGTTATAGAAAATTGTGTCCAGGGTTTGGTAATTAGCCAATAGAAAACGCATCTTGGATATTAACATCTGTTTTCTATTGGTTGGTTAGAATTTGGCACCAAACCCTGTACACAATTTTCTATAACCCCTCCCCCCTGTACCCCCTGTAAACCATGTACAAAAGTTTTATCACCCCCCTCTATCTACGTTGATGAAAACTGATAATTGATGATAAACAATAAACTGTACCCATCAATAATTGAATATATTGGTGTAGCATGTTTAAAGTATTTGCAAGTAAGGAAATTTAAATAAGTATGTAGGTTAAGTATTTATTTTTTTATAAGTAGGTAATATTTATAAGTAATAGTTTGGGCCATTTCTTTACAATTTAATTTGAGATATCATATAATAATCTGTTCATTATCTGTGGGTTTTACCCAAGTGCGTTTATAACAACTGTACGCCGAATATAGCTATACGAGGTACCATAGAACCAACCCATAGAACCACCAGTTATTTTTATAACTTTACAAGTATGATTTTATAAGCTCAATATTATTACGCAATGTTTGTAAGTTTGGTATTTAACATTACAACCTAAATGAAACGAGATAGCACGCTTTTTGTTACTGGAGGTGATTTACCCAATCTCCCCTACCTATTTTATTTCAGTATGACATATTTTCGTAGTTTTCACTGGGAGTACTCTACTGCGATATACAGGGTGGACCAAAACTACGTGGCGTCCATTTTACCACCTGATATCGCCTTGCTTCTTTAAGCATAACCTTTCGACGCCCCCTGTATCATCCAATTACCACCAAGGAAGGATATTGGCACATCACTTTACCTCTTGTGTACTCCGAGCTAGCCAAGAGGGCATTTTCGACCTTTATATTGCTACAAGCCCTGAGTTGTCGTTTTTCAGGTAGCAAAGTTTTAGCGTCCAACCGACGACGTAATAAAATTTTTATTGATTGTTATATTTAATTTTTAATTATTTAACTAACAGAAAATTTTAATTGTAACCACATCTCGTGAAACATTTAATTTCCAGTCATCAAATAATACATTTTCCCTATAACCGACGATTTACCAGTAGATCTTAGTATCTTCAAGCATTTATCAGCGCTTCCTTTGCTGCTTGAATCAATGGAAATTGTTTTCCAGTGCAATATCCTTGAAAATCATCTTGTTCCATCAAGAAAAACATGAGTCCGCGTAGTTTATTTGTGGCAACATATTCCGCTTTCGTCTTTACTATATTTTCATCGTCGTAGCTCACCCATTGGTTTCCTTTATAAGCGTATGGCCCCATTGCGTTTGGATATGGACGTACTACAATCCAACCATCATCTTTAATGTTTTTACAAATCTAAGTTAAATGGTAGTTCATTAAAACTGAGGTGATTAATGTTATAGAAAATACCTGGTAGTAAGCTAAAATCCCGTTTTCGCTTGGATGCTCGCCTGGTAAATCTCCAACGGCTTCCGAACCTATGGCTGTCATTGCCGGATTTTTTAATTTTAAAGCTGTTCCAAAAGGTGCAATACCTAAAACTATCTTTTCCCTTACTGTACCTGATTGCACAATATGGTTGATCGTAGAGTTCTGAAAAATTTTTAGTTAGTAGTTAAAACTCACAGCTATAACTGCTTCTTGTGAGGAAAACTTACAACATCTAATGGACTAGTCAAACTTCCGTTCAGGCCATATAATGGAGAATAATGATTGACTTTAAGTTTATCATAACTATTAACAGGAAAAATATTCAACCAATCGATGTATCTATTTTGAAATAAAAGTAATAACAACGGCATAATTTGATCAGTACATCTTACTGTGTATTTGGTATATCCCATTTATTATCCCTAACAAGTTGCATTAATAACATGGTTAACAGCAACCGAGGTCTACCAGTTTCTATCGATTCCCTTTCAAATCCTTCGCGTAATTCCTAGTAAAAAAGTTTATATTACCATAATAAATGGAAGTTTACCTACATCCACCTAACGCAACATCAAAAATGAAAAGTAGAAACTCAATGGAAAGCAAAATCATGAAAAAGTGTTTCCTGATTTTCATTTTCATTTTCAAGATTCCCTTAATTTTTGATTCTATTTTTAAATTATTGTAATAAATTGCGACGTGATAGAAGAACTACTAAAACGAACCTGTAAGAATGTATAATAGTTGTCCGTTGATTCTTCTATGTAAGAAATAGACCAAAGAAAATCGAAACCATCGAAGTTATTCTGGCGTAAAAATGTAATAGAGTTGTTAACCAATTGTTGCCGTTTTTCCGCATTAGCTACCATATATCCAAATAAAAAACTTTTGTCAACATTGAGCATCACTTTCAAATCTTTATTTTGGTTCTTCAGTCCTGTAAATTTTGCATATCCACCCAATTTGATCTCATCATTTTCGTCGACTATAGTGGCTTCGCTTGTTATAAATGCAGAAACATAAATGATGTGGGTGCATAAGGAGGGATTTATATTATCAGCGGTAAAAGCTTGAGCCGTTAATGTCTGCTTAAGAAAATGCGGTGCGGTGTAACAGACCAAGTGGAAGTTTTCCATATCTGTCGAAAAGAAAAAGATGAAATATCTTGTAATTTGATAGCATTAAATTACAAAACTAATTATTAGTTATAAATCATTTCGAATATACTGTGAAGATTAAGACTTCAGGACTCTTCTGAATTTTCTTTTTTCCCATTATGAATATATTCAATGTTAATAGTAAATACTCGTGATCAATGTATACTTACCCTTATAGTCGCCAATTGGAACGGCACTGCTAACTTGGTCTAATATTAAAATAATTGAGATTATCAATTCGTAAAATTTTATATAATTTGTTAAATATTTCTTATGTAGAGTATTCATGTTTGCTGTCGTTTTACTGATTGCCACAACTATAGGTACGACTACCAGTTATTCAAACCAGTTTTTGAAACTGTTAAATATTAAACATTTTTATTTTAAAAATGTAATCTTTTAAAAAAAGATTAGTTTTTTATATTTTAATAAATTACGAATTAAGGAAATATAATTATTTTCACGAATTAATAATTAACCAATTCAAATATTTAAAAAAAAAAAGAAATTAACATTATTATCAGGGCAATATCATACAAATGACTCTAACAATTAATTTATAATATTATGTAATAAAACACAGAATTGTTAGAATTCACGAACTGAAGTATACTGTCAAGAGATAACAGCTTTATAATACTATTACAAACTTAACTAATAACGGTAGTGCCAACTTTGGTCGTCACAGATCCTCACACAACTGTTATAAGTTTAAATTATAATTATTACAACTTTATCGAGTGAAAAATTAAAAATCCTTAATTCAGCCTATTTGAAGAAAATGAATTCCGAAGAACCAAAAATGTTGAAAAATGAAAAATAGAAACAAAACCAACTGGTTCGCAAAGACAAGGGTTCGGATCATTTCCGACAATTATTGTTCAAATTTAACAATCATTGGGTGATTCACCACTTAAAATTTGGATATTACAGTAATTAATTAATTAAGCAGAGTAGAGCAAAACTGAATGGTAAAATGATTTTTTGTTTGATTTTATTGAGCTCGACAAATCGCCCATAATTTATGCTTTTAAACTAGAAGACGGCCTTAATGTATTATGCGATAAATTAATACCTCAGCTTTTTTGTAAATGAGGTGATTTTCAAATATGCTTTATGCATGACTTCATGCACTTTCCCCCGTCTAGATTGCACTTGCTTGTAACAAGTTGTACTTGTTATGCTCCGTTTGGCGTTAATAAATGTATAGCTTTTTAAAAAGACTTTTTTATTTGGTCCAAATGTATCTGGCATTTGAACGCGAACAATTTAAACTGTCATATTTTTAATGATACCTGTTAAAAGAAAGATCCACCGGTCGAGCTTAGGTTAGTGTTAATATTAGGAAACGATATATTTTTAAATAATGCCGCTAAAGAAGAGATCCACCGGCTAGCTATCCGTCCGTGGACGGGCTTTCCACCTAGTCCGTCCCTCAATAAAAGATATAAAAGTCAAGTTTTAGTCAATAAACTATGAAATGAACTATCATTAAATCAGTGAAATATACTCGTAGGTAATGAAATTTAAAGTAGGTTGGTAGCATAGAAGTTGGTAGGTATAGCAATAAAGTAAAATAAATATATTATTCTTTATTCTGTATTTTATTTTGTTTGTAAAAAGTGGTCTGCTTAGTCTTTCTCATCGGACGCCCTTTGGATTTAATTTTAGTTTTGAATTTTAAGTTTTTATTTGATTGAATTGAACAAGACTCGTTATTAGACCGAATTTCTTTTTCACGTTCTTCTGGTTCAATTACACTAAGCCCACTACTCTCATGTTCAAAAAGAGAAATTCCGTTTCTTGCATTGTTTTCTATTACTTTTAATTCCTCTAAATTAGGGGTCGGCAACTCGCGGCCCGAATCATGGCAAGAATGATGTCTTTATTTAAAATAAAGCACTTTAATGGATTTGCCATTATGATCTCATGAACTCATTCTGTTGAATATAACCTTTTCATAAATTGTAATTCAGTTTCATTCATATTGTATACAGGGTGTCCCGTTATGAGTGGCCCAAACGGTAATTGGTGAAGGGTTGGACTACCCTCTATCAGAAAAACAAAAAATTGGTTTAGTAAAAGTGTCATGGTTTTCGAGATATTTGAGATCAAAGATTTGTCTTTTAATTTTCGTCTTCTCATATTACTTTTTCCTGTATAAAATCTACAAATGAAGGATTTTTTTATTTATTTTTTTTGTGAATGTCTCTGACTTTACGTGCTACAAGATGTAAATCAAAGTTTTTCAAAATTCTCATGGGATTAGAAAAAAATAAAATAATCTTATTAGAAATTTTCAACCTTACAAAAAATCATTGAGTTTTGGAGCATCATGGTTGAAAAAAAAGATATTACAACCTGACTGCCCATGATCTTAAAAAGTTTAAAATGTTGTGCAGAATAAGCAAAAAAATAAAAAAGCACAAATTTAATTAAAAAAAAAGCATAAACAAAAGTACCTATTATTTTAATTTTTGAAACAATTAAGAATTTTTCCAAATTTTCTTTAGTAAAATTCATCCTTCTGTCACTTAATAGATTTTTGTAGGCAGAAAAACTTCTTTCGACATCTACACTAGTAATAGGTGCAAATTTGAATTTTGCTACAAGTGGGGTTCCATTTCAAAATCTTCAATAGTTTCTCCAGCTATTGTTTTAGCTATATTATTTAAGATTTTTAATCCTTCATTTTTCTCTAAAGCGTGTGTGACACTATCACACTTTGGTTACATTTTCGTTCAACTTTGTTGTCAAATGTTTGATGAAAAATATTAAGCTGTGTTACATTATCACATTTTCATCACACTTTCGTCACACAAAAAGTAGCGCGTGTCACATTTTTAATCACACTTTTCGTTCAACTTTTGAATAATCATGCGCATTGCTGCAAAACTTAACAATACCAACCAACAAAATACACGAAACAAAATTAAACAGTTGATTTTGACACTAGTAACTTTAGTAGTGGGCTGCAAAGGTTGGCTACGCAAATTTCGTGAAGTATGTTTTCAATTTAGTTGCCAGCTTCACTACAAACATATCCCCACCCAACAATTTTCATCACACTTTCAAAGCAATGTTTGACAAGAAAGTGAATGGAAAATGTAACTAAAGAGTGATAGTGTCACACACGCTTAACACATCTTTCAATTTCTTTTTTATGTTGTCGCATTTGCTGCTTTTCGAAAGGTTTTATAACATCAGTAACAAAGTTACAGTGGCATTTAATAGACGCTAAATTTGCTTTAAGTTTTGGATTCTTTAATACATTTTGGCAATCTTTTATAGATTTGCTATCAAAATTTTCTAATTCATAAGCAACATTTTTAAAATTTTCAAAATTTTCTGCATTTTAAAAGAGAAAGATGCATTTAAAAGATCAAACTTTGAAATATTTTGTAAAATAAGCATTAATGAAGTATAAAAAAGCACAAAAAGCCAAAAAAAAAAGCAAAAAAAAGCATATAAAACTTGATACCAAATGACTTCTTTTCAGTTAAAACACACAATTTTTCTAAAAATTTTCAGCTGGAATTTTCTGAAAAAGCATAATAGCTACAAATCCGGACTCTACTTATTATTATTACAAATAAAACTATTTTGGTACAGGCTTCAACTCACGACGGGTCTGGACGATGTAGATAAAAAATGAAGAATCAGTCAAAGGACTGCACTCGCCAGTCGAAACTATCCAGTTAAAATTATAGGGCAAATACCTTCCACGATAATTTAAAATCTTAGCAACTTGCAGAAAGACGCAATTAAATACTAATAAAAATCTTACCTTCACTTCCAAAGATCTTTGTTGGAGGAGGTTTACAAACTTCTACCTTATACAATGCTTAGTAAGTAAATTGTCAACTGCAGTCGCTCTGGAGATGTTGATCAGTAAATATCCGGAACTGGTGGTAACGCTACTGGGGTGAAGTCCGACTTCCGGAACCAAAACACTATCCAGTGCAGACTTGTTAGATTGCAGGATGCACTTTAATGATAGAGTACCACTTGATAATGGGTTGAATAAGATGCTGATAACCACCAAACAATAAGTTTGTACGAGCAATTTGACGATATTGATAAGGCACTGATAATAAATAATTGTACGCACAATAAAACGATGGCGATGGTAGTAAAATTGCTTGCTATGCCAGGAACTCACAATGACAAGCCAAGAAGGAACTTCCAAGCGTAGTAGACGTCGTTACTATTAAGAATATTTAGATTCTGGTGTAATTAACTCGATTCTAATAATGTAATTGGTAAATAATTACCGGTGTTCAAAACACGTCTTACTAGCTAAAAATGGCGTACCCGTCCCTTATCAATCGTGCGCTGTAAATATTCGCAAGTCTGCGTCGTACCTATCGCCAAAAGCAAATCTATACAAGGTGCTGTAAAATTTAAGTAACGAATAAAAAATTCGTTACAAAACACGAACATTTTCTCCTGTTTTCCACTAATTGTTTAGATATTTTATAGAATGCTTCTGCCTAATTTTTAATTGTTTTAATTACTAAATACTTATAAATATTTGAATGTGTAACATAATGACATATTATTACTTGGTAGATTTCTTATAATTGTAATCAAACATATAAAAGCCCAGCACGCTCCTCCAGCGTGTCATTTTTTAGGACACACAACGCATTCTGATTGGTTGTTGGTAGTACCAACTTAAAAGTTAAAATCACCTCCCCCTGGGATCGAGTAGCACACCAATCGAGTTTTCACCCATGGCGAACCGCCCATCCGTGGATGGGCTTTCCAGCTAGTTTAATATAATGTAGTTCACTAATAATAAATTCAGGTTCTGACCAAGAGGAAACAAAAAAACTCGAAACGTTAATCTATTAAAAAGGATATTATAGAGTTTAATAATTGTCCACTAAACCCACAAAAGAAAAAAGCAATAAGTTTAATGGGTGGTTTTTGCGTTGCTAAGGGCCAGTTTATCCACACCTCTAGTTAGTGTCCCAAGTAAATTTATCTGACAAGTAAGTCTGAATTTCGGTTGATCATTGTCTAGTTAAAATTTACTTGTTAGATAAATTTACTTACCTGTAAGATATTTACTTGCCGGTCCAAGCAGCTGTTAAATTTACTTGTAGGAGTTAAATAAAATCCAACCAATCACAAATAATTATATTATGTATAAATATCCAATTGCTTATACATACTGTATGTATAAATGGCCACATCCAAGAATAAAAGGATCATAAAGTTAGACCTGCGCATTTAGAATACTTTTAAATTTTACAACACGTGCAAATTTAGCGGAAAATTTAAAATTTTTAAAAAATTTATAATTTAAAATATTTAATTAAATGACGACAAAATGTAATTGAGTAAGGTATTTTTCCAAAAATCGTCATAGAAACAACACTTCCCTGCGTATCTACGCGCAGGGAAATTGAATTTTAACGACTAGTCCGGTAATGTCAGTAATTGATTTTTGCGAAGGTGCATGTCGCCAGCCCCCCCCAAATCGAATTTTGGGATGAAATTTGTGTCAAACGTTTGAGCATCGTTTGAGCATCAATGAGCTTCCAATATTTTCGTTTGAGCCTCAACCGTCGCGGAATTATTCGCGAAAACTTTTGGGGGGGGCTGGAGACATGCTGGCCCCCCTAAGTGGAATTTCGGGGTGAAAATGGTGTCAAACGTTTGAGCATCGTTTGAGCATCAATGAGCTTCCAAACTTTTCGTTTGAGCCTCAACCGTCGCGGAGTTATTCGCGAAATTCTTGGGGGGGGGGCTGGAGACATGCTGCCCCCCCCAAGTGGAATTTTGGGGTGAAATTTGTGTCAAACGTTTGAGCATCGTTTGAGCATCAATGAGCTTCCAAATTTTTCGTTTGAGCCTCAACCGTCGCGGAGTTATTCGCGAAACACTTGGGGGGGGGGGGCTGGAGACATGTTTTTCCATTTTCGTTCCTATTTAGAATTTTTCTGTGAAATTGATGTCTATCGATAGAGATTCGTTTGAGCTTGAATGAGCTTCCATTCCCATCATTTTATTTTCATTTTCTGAAAAGTTACGACTATTTAAAATTTCGAGTACTCCGAGCAAGTTCCGTTCAATAACCCTCAATTTTAAATCTATTTTATAAGATTAAAATTTTCGATCCGATTAAGAAAACTAATCCTGCTTAATCTGTTAAGTGATCACTAGATTGATGGAATAATATTGAAGTTGAAATTTTCGAAAAGAATCTGTTTAATAGAATATCTTTGGTGTTTATCAATAAAACTTGGTGCAAAATGTTGGCTTTTAGAGTTGGGAAAAGTCTATGTAACGCAGAAAAACTCATTAAATGTTTAAGCAATGTAATAATTGTTTAAAATAATTTAAGAATTTTAAAAAGGGCATAGACTAAATAAGTTAAAACGGTATTTTTCTCTAAAAAATTTTTCGAAGCCCGAAATCAAGCGCAACTTTCAATATTCTGAAAGTGTATGTTTATACACGTACATAGACGGGGCTGACGCCCCCTAAATCGAATTGTTCAGAAAAATTTGTGTCCAATGTTTGAGCATCAATGAGATTCCAAAAATTTTGTTTAAGCTTCAACCGTCGCGTCGTAGGTTTATATGCGAAAACTTTTGGGAAGGGGGGGGGCTATAGACATTTTTAACTTAATCCCACCCAAATAAAATTTTTGGGTGAAATTGGTGTCTAACATTTGAATATAGTTTGAGCCACAAGAACTTCCAAATTTTTCGTTTGATCCCCAATCGTCAAGGTATTATTAGCGAAATACTTGGAGGGACTGTAGAGATGCTGCCCCCCCCCCAAGTGGAAAGGTTGTGTGAATTTGTAGCCAAACGTTTGAGAATCGTTTGCGCCCCAATGAGTTTATACATTTTTCGATGCCCATACTTTTTACACCAATTTCACATAAAGATTCGACTTGTGCATGCTCCCCCCTCCCAAACCTATTTTGCCAATAACTCCGTAACGGTTGCGGCTCAAACGACAAAATTTGGTTTTGATCCACAGTTTTGTTCTAGGACATTAAAAAATTTTAATTTCATTTTATTATTTTGTTATAGGTAGTACCTGTTCTTTATAAATTACATTTTTGTGGTATAATTAATTTTTACAGATTTATTCCATGAAAATAATGAAGGTAATTATTTACAAATTTAAGTAGGATTAGCTTTTTAATCGGTTCAAAATTTTAATTTAAAGAGAAAAAAATTAAAGTTAAGGATTAACGTACGAAACTAGCTCGGAGGACTCGAAATTTTAAATACTCTTCATTTTGCAGAAAATGAAATTAAAATGATGAGAATGGAAGCTCATTTAAGCTCAAACAAATCTCTATCGATAGACATTGATTTCACAAAAAACTTTGAAATATGAACGAAACTAGAAAAACATGTTTACAGCCCCCCCCCCAAGAGCTTCGCGAATAACTCCGAGACGGATGAGGCTCAAAAAGACAATTTGGAAGCTCATTGATGCTCAAACTATACTTAAATATTTAACATAAATTTTAACAAAAAAGTTCACTTGGAGGCATAGATGCTTGGAGGAGATAAAATAAAACGTGTCAATAGCCCCCCCCCCCCCCAATTCTTTCGCACATTAACCTGCGACGGTTGACGCTCAAATAAAAATATTGAAAATTCAATGATGCTAAAATGATTTTCTACAAATTTTTCTGAAAAATTCGATTTAGGAGGCGTCAGCGAAATGTTTCTTTTTCTTTTTAAATTCTTAAATTATTTTAAACAATTATTACATTGCTTAAACATTTAATGAGTTTCTCTGCGTTACATAGACTTTTCCCAACTCTAAAAGCCAACATTTTGCACCAAGTTTTATTGATAAACACCAAAGATATTCTATTAAACAGATTCTTTTCGAAAATTTTAACTTCAATATTATTCCATCAATCTAGTGATCACTTAACAGATTAAGCAGGATTAGTTTTCTTAATCGGATCGAAAATTTTAATCTTATAAAATAGATTTAAAATTGAGGGTTATTGAACGGAACTTGCTCGGAGTACTCGAAATTTTAAATAGTCGTAACTTTTCAGAAAATGAAAATAAAATGATGGGAATGGAAGCTCATTCAAGCTCAAACGAATCTCTATCGATAGACATCAATTTCACAGAAAAATTCTAAATAGGAACGAAAATGGAAAAACATGTCTCCAGCCCTCCCCCAAAGTGTTTCGCGAATAACTCCGCGACGGTTGAGGCTCAAACGAAAAATTTGGAAGCTCATTGATGCTCAAACGATGCTCAAACGTTTGACACCATTTTCACCCCAAAATTCCACTTGGGGGGGGCCAGCATGTCTCCAGCCCCCCCCCCCCAAGAATTTCGCGAATAACTCCGCGACGGTTGAGGCTCAAACGAAAAGTTTGGAAGCTCATTGATGCTCAAACGTTTGACACCATTTTCACCCCGAAATTCCACTTGGGGGGGCCAGCATGTCTCCAGCCCCCCCCCCCCAAAAAGTTTTCGCGAATAATTCCGCGACGGTTGAGGCTCAAACGAAAATATTGGAAGCTCATTGATGCTCAAACGATGCTCAAACGTTTGACACAAATTTCATTCCAAAATTCGATTTGGGGGGGGCTGGCGACATGCACCTTTTTTGCGATGTGTTTTTGACACATTGACAAACTTGATTCTTGCTCATTTTAAAAATGTTGTTCAATAGTGTTTTAAAATTTCGATTTTTTACGATTTTCGGAAAAATTTAATACAAAATACGTCAGGAAAATATCTCACTTTACTCTAAGCTCTAAAATACTCGGCACAAAGTGCCTCGTATTTCAACATTGCTCCTCGTCAGTAATATATCATTTTCCTGACTTTCATGTAATAGTATATTACGTGCTAAGGTGGAAAATGCCTCATTACAGTGGAGCGCTAAGTTAGTTGACTGAGGTGCGAAGCGCCGAAGTCAACTGTTAGCGCGACGCTGGAATGAAGCTTGCCACCGAGGTATGTATACAATTTTATTCACAATCATCAGTTTGTAAATAATTAAATCTCTTCAAATTTAATTTTATTTAATTTTTAAAAATAAAATTTTTTGTTAATTCCTTTTCTTGCGATATTGCAGGTCGGGAAGTGATCACTTCCCAACCTAAGGTTTGAAAGTAAAACAAAATAGCTTTCTGATTGTTTGGCAAGTGAAAGTAAATAATAAACTGCTTCCCAACTTTTTAAAAGTAAGGAATGTGTCGATTACTAACTGGTTGTGAATAAATAACTATTATCGGAAAACGTCAAGAAAACGTCACTTTCCTAGTGACCTGTCAGGTGAGAAATCACAGCATTCTCTAGTCACTTTAAAAACAGACTAGTAATGAACAAGAGACGTGTAATGGTTTTCATTACTGGTCACTTCTGCATGTCATAATGTTTCCATGGTTTTATTGAAATTAATTTTGACATAATATTTAATTTTTTTGCAAAGGATATTTTTTATTTTTGAAATTATATTTAATGTTTGTTTTCCGATAAAATAGTATACTCACCTCTACTCGAAAAATGATTCGTTACTGGGCTTACAGCTTTAAATATAGCTGTGCGCCCAGTAACGTATCATTTTCGAGGCTCGGCCAGTAATATACTATTATATTATACAAAATACATTTAAAATGTATATTTAAAATACACCCAGGAAAATATTGCCGGCGCGACGTTTAGAATACGGTCGACGCTTGGCCGGCACTGTTAATCAAACTGCCAATGCTGGGGAAAATATGTGAATATTTTCCTGGGCAAATTCAAAAACACATTTAGAAACTCATCGAAAATACAAAATACATTTTGTATTTACTAAATACGTATTTTAAATACATGTAATTAAAATTCTGCCCAGCCCTGTAGTTCACCTTATAATTCGGGTGTCTATTAGATAAAGGCTTGATAAAGGTAATATATTGAAGTGTGATAAAATCAATCATATGAGCCAATTATGTTTTTGATTAAGAGTAAAATTTTGTCAATTTGTGAGACGTTTAAGTTGGAAGCAATTTTGAATAACAAGCGATTATTTTGTCACTTTTAACATAAAAAACAAAACAGATTTGATAATCTTGAAAATGTGATGTACTTGGTGCGAATTCATGGTGTGTTTGCCCAAGTAAAGTGAACTCTTGCCTGCAAGGTGAAAATTGTGTTATTTGAATAAGTGGCGCCAGGAAGTGAATACTTACGAATTTGTTTAAAAATTGGATTGTTGTAGTGGTATGAGAGGACTGTTGGAGCCGTTTCCAACAAAAAAGGTTGTCTTGCACCGATTCTCTTTAGGTACGTTTGTAAGTTGCGAGCGTTTTTCGCAATTTTCCCAAAAAGAGACCATTTAGTGAGCTTTTGTAGTCACAGAAGCGATTATACCGGTGATATAAGGAAAACGTGAGTGTTTTTGAAACGTTTTATTTCGTAAAAACAACGTTTTTACATGCATTTGTGGGTCGCGAGCAATTCTCGACCGTATTATTAAAATTTCACATTTTGGGATCGTTACGCCTAAAATAACGTAAAGAAGATTAATTCAATGATTTATATGGTGTATAAACACAGTTTACATCACTTATCGAACTGGATGACCAATATTTTTGCCGGTTAAAAATACCACATTTCGTATTTTGAGGTTAATGGGAATGCCAGATGTTTTTTGTTTCTGATTTGGTTAAGAAGTTGGAAAAATTTATTTAAATCAACACACGAGGTTTAAATACACCACTGGAAAAACTTCACACTTTCACTTCACTAATTTTTGGATGAAAAGGCAAATTTGGAAATTTACGGGAGTTCGAGCTACTGTTCACGCAAACTCTGGAAGCCATCTTGATGCCGAGGTTGCCTATACATAAACACGTTCCGCCGATGTACAGGATGTTTCACGATTCACGTCATCCGTCGAATAATTGTACCAAGTAAGAAATTTGAACTTTTTTATCAAAACACCATTGTTAAATTTTTCTTTATTGTATTCACACTATTTACATTTATACAACGTCAAATAAAAGTATAGCTAATATTTTAAACCAAAATGATACTGTTTATTTGTCGTTTGTATACATTACACATCATATTTGCATATCGCTCGACATTTTTGTCAGAAAGGTTCAGAATTGCTCCGTTTTTGATTTTGAGTTATTTTAATAAATTGCCTTTAAACTTATTGGATCGTTTAATTGATTTTTTTACTGGACTCACAAACTGTATATATTGTGGCCTCTGTTTTTGCAAACTTTACTTAAGACTAGCCGGGGCTATTTTGTTCGAGTGTTTACATGGGGCGAGATTTTACTCTCTGTTCATTCAATGAAGTTTAATTGAGCTGTGGATCACGACAACATACAAATTTGACATTTTTAAATTTTAACATAATTACATTTATTTTACATTATTTTATTATTAGACCATTATTAGACCATTAACCAAATGGTCTACGTTCTTCCAGATGTCGTCATCCTTAATTTCTTGGACCATGCTGTCCGTTGCAATAAACGCATGTCCTTGATGACAACCCTATTCAAAAGAACAAATCATCACATAAAGGCTTTACTTTAATTCTTAATTTTTTAATTTGTTAAGAATATTCTTAAATGTCTGATTTTAGAAATCTTGTACGCGAAAATTATCTGACACCCAACGTATGAGATAGAAAGAGATAGACATAATAGTTGTTAGCGTGCATAATAATTTTAATGAAAGTAGGTTTTATACTGACTGATGCTATAATAATTTTAACAAATTAGTTTGTTTTTAGGTCATATTTCCATTTCATTAGAGCAGACAGGGGCGGACTAAGGCCTAGGCAACCTAAAGGCACGTGCCTAGGGCCCGTAATTTTTGGGGCATTTAAAACCAAACTACCAAACGCAAAGTATGTGAAAATAGGCCCGGAATTACCAATGTTGCCTAAGGCCCGCTTTAGCCTTTAGCGGCCCTCGACTTTTTAAACTGGTTTCCCTAGAAATAAACATCTACATAGTGCCCTAAAAAAAAAAAAAAATTTTGTTTACTAAATAGTTAGTCCCTATATTTATAGGAAGTTTAGCGCGATTACTGTAATAAGTTGGTATTTTAACCTAAACAAATTCGAAATGCAAGCAAAAAAAAGTTAGTGAATAAATTACCCCGACCTGGAGATAATTTATTTCGTCGTCGACCTTCGGCTTAGTGCAATTCAGTCTCAAATTGCAGCGTGTGGAAGACTTGTACTAAGGAGATGTCGCCGTTGGAGTCAGAAATTATTACTACAAGCTTTCAAAGCTGACTGAATTTTATTATGAAAATATTAGTTTATATAGTTTTTTAACAAAAAAATATTTACAAGTTCATTTACATTTTGCTTGTCTTGCAGAAATATTTGATGAGTAATATAATATTAAGTTTACACTTTTATATAATTTTAATTTTGTATCGACGCACATGTGGTCATCCTTCGATGCGGCTCGATGTGAAGAAAAATTAATTGTCGCCCGCTATGAAATCGGTTTTTCTACGAGTATCAATTTGATCCTTAATAATTTAATAACGTTGTCTGTGAATAATTCCATTTAGTTAGGAATTCATCTTGCTCTTTACCATTTTACAAGTTAAGCGTCCATTGCATATCCACGGCTTTTATGTTTTGTTTTATATTACAAAATAACTAAAATGCGCTGCTGAATGTAAAAATTATATTGTTCGGATGCCGAACAGCTGATAGTATTAATGATTTACCCAAATCGACAGCCTCTTATGCAAATTTAACACTTTCAAAAACTTATTACATTTTTCTATGCGGCCATTGGCACAACCGCGGCTCTTTACCGTCTTTTTTCGAAGCCCTTTTTCGCCGTTTCCGTCCCACCTTTGTTCAGGAACTTTTTTAAAATGCCAATTGTTTCACAATAAAATCAAATTCCCTACCGTGACCAAATTCAAATTCAAATTCTCCTTGCATGTTATTTATTCCAATCGATATAATTTGACCAAATTGTCACATATTTATGTACAAGCACGTTGACAAATTCTTTCACATACAAAAATTAATTTTATGACAAAAATATAAAAGAATTTTGTTCCTCTCCTTTTCATTAATTAAAACTTAGAAACTTTCAAACAATTAAAAAATCATATTTTCCAAAATCCTCTTAATTCATTTTGGACGACGACATAATCCCTATTCTATTTTACCGAGTACTGAGATACCGTAAAATTTTCACCTAAGTCGTTGTTCAAATATATCTGTAATATCAAACTAAAGTTTTACCGGTGGAGCACCCCTTGATCCAAGAAAAAAAATTATTAAAATTCAAACTTTCTAAATCTCAAGCCATCCAAAATCAATTCCACGTTCATATATTTCTCCATCAAAAATAATATGACTATATATTGTCATGTTTAGGACGCAGGAATAGGCTACAGAGCTGGTTTTGTTTGGATGGTATGCACCGATGTGGCATTTCAAAGTTAATCGGGTTAAAATGTTACATTTCATTAAAAATAAATATTATAAAGTTGAAGTAAAGATCATTTTTGTTAAATTATACTTGAAACTAATTTGCATTAACGTAATTAAGAGTCCATATGACTATCAAGGAGACTTGCGTCTAGCCATAGGGAAATATACCAAAAATCCAGTTGCGCGCGCATTATTTAAAGTTGTTCTAAGTATCAAAGATTTTCAAAGTGTCAACTTTTCGGACATAACCCAATTTAATTTTTTTTTAACTGATATTAATTTTGTAGATAATTCAAATTTTGTTAATTGTCATATAATTATATGGTAGAAAGTCCCTGTAGTGTTTAAAGCAAACCTTTTTAAAATTTAATTGGTTGCTAGCTCTCTGGCGAAAAACCATTTATGTTTATGACATAAAAGTTTTAAGAATAAGAATTAACGTATAGATTTAAACTTGATCAAACATACGGTGTTTGTGTGTGTGTGTGTGTGAGTAAAGCTACAGAATCTTACTTGGCTTTAAATTCTACTCCTATTTTATTTAAAAAAAGTGTTAAACATAATTGTCACGCGTACACGGTTTCTCGCCACTGTGATTTGCTAAAACTGGGTTTCGTGCTATAAAAACAATTTATTTATTGTATTTATTTTATTGCAAACCTTAAAAATTAGAATTATATAAGATGATCACATAAAAATTCTAGTAAGGAAACAAAAATGAATTAGTACAATTTATTACAATTTACTACATTCTAACAATAACGAATTTGCTATATTAATGGCTTCTTCTGGAGTGGGCTTCTCTAGAACCTTGACATTCTTTGCAGACTTCTTTTTTGTCGAATGTCGAAACTTTATCAGTAACACCAACACCACAGATTAATAATTGCCAACACTTTCAATAATGCGCGCGCAACTGGATTTTTGGTATATTTCCCTATGGCTAGACGCAAGTATCAAGGAGTACCGAATATAGAAAGATGTGTTCCGATATTAATGTTTTAGATATTTGAGACAGAATTTGTTAATTTTAAGTATTGTTTGTTAGTAATTAGGTAAAAGGGCACTTGGAGACGACATACAAGTGTGGGTAACAAAATATAATTCACCAGAGAGAAGATGTCAGCTTTTCATATGTCAAATTTTGAACTGCTTGGTGAGGGTTTATTTCAATTCCTTGACCAAATGTTAATATTGATATTGTTGTATTCTGTGTTCAGGATGATGTTTGTGATATGAAATCTAAAAATTAATGTTAAAATTTAAATTGATATAAATAATATTTTTTCTGACATTTACCAATTTGAAATAATTCTAGCGCTGTTGCTATTGTACTTAGAATTATTTCCTTTCTTCAGTGAGTGTAAATAGGGCGTATCTACATGTATCTAAAAATTTCAAGAAGTTTGGTGAAGATTTTTGGAAATCGAAAATATCAAGTGATCCAAACTGCATAAATTTTGGTTAATCACAAAAATCAAGCTACTTTTTGGACCAAAAACTATAAAAGGCGGTGGAAAAATATAGATTTGGTCATTATTGTCTAGTAGCTGCTACCGAAAGGTCACGTGCGTTTGACTAAAACTTTACAAAACGATAGAAAAGTAGTTCGTCGAAATAAAATTATTTTGAAATAATTTTTATTTATTTAATTCTTGTGCGAAATTAATTAATCCGGAGTGTTGTGCTTCATCACCAGTATCCACTGAAATTAAGGTATCAAAATTTTATTAGATCGATCTAAATAATTAACTAAACAATTTAAATAATTTACTTACGCCACTGATATTTTATGTCAGAAATATTTAAACACGTCACTGGTTTCTAGGTTATAATTTTCTGTGTTACCAAATATTTTCTAGTTTATAAGTTGATGTTCATTTTTGTATTCTCTAAAATTTATCTGTCAGTAAACAAATTTTTTTATAACGTCACTCTGTGTTTAAATTCATTAACGTCACTACAAGTAGAATTAAACAAAAATAACTTGAAGTCAAGTGTAAATCGAATGAACTATTACTTTGACAGTTTGTATCTAAGAAGCCTGTAACAATCCATTTGTTACATGGCTCTTCTCGTCTGATTTTTTGATTAGTTTCGTTTTGTTTTTTGAAACATTTTTATTTTTTAGTGTTAGTTAGTTTTAATAAACATTTTTGTGGTTACTGGTATAACGCCAAGAGCCAATGAAAAGGCTCAAGTTTTTAATGCGCCTGAGAGCAGCGCATATCTCAAGGAGAATACAAAAACCATGTACTAAGAACGACAAGTTTTCAAGGTGAATAATAAAATTCACAAAATTTTTAATCAAAACGTGTGTTACAAAGTGAAAAAGTATTTCATCACGAGCACCGTGATTTCCCACACAAGGGCAAATATTGGTAGCCGTGTAGCAATTTTTTAAGCCACGGTTTATGCAATTTTAACGAAGTCGATGCGCCCACGCCACCAAGCGCCATTTTGAAAATTAGACCAATTTTATTTCATGGTCCATTTTTTGGTGATAATCCGCTAATGGGATCGACAACCCTATCAATCCAGTACGCAATAAGTCCTTTGAAAGAATTCGAGTGTGCCGCTGTTACGACCAACATCTCAAGTGTCCATGAAAAGATTTAACAACCTGCTACGATGTGATCAGTTTGTAGTGAAAGCATTAGAATTATTAGTTACCAGCATTCGTATTTATATTTTGTCTATATCTGTGTAATTCCTGTTTTAGTAATATTTATCAACTATGACGGACCGATTGGCAAAGGTTAACCTCTGAGCGATCGAACGAACAACCAAGTACCATGCATTTATAAACATCAAAATCGTAAGTAAACTGAGAGTTGCTTGCTATAGATATATTGTGGTGTTTTTTTTTTATAAACAAAGATTGTAGGGGTGGTGTTATGGGAATTTTGAAAAATTTATAAAATTTTAAATTTGTAAAAATTTTATGATACGCCACTGGCTTTATTTGATGGAAGTTCAGTTTGCGCGAGCGCGAGGATAATGAACTCGCCGACAGGCCGTCATGGTGGACGGCTGGGTAATTTTTGGGTAATGAAAATGAAAGATTGTAAGAAAGTGCGAGTGAATTTAATTTTGGAAATAAAAGAAATTAGTGGTATAAAGGTGTTTGATTTTCTTTTAGCAAATTACCTACAGAAAGATAAATCTGATTGAGCGAGCCGAGGCATATGGGTAAAACAAACCGACCGTGGCGAAATACAAACTTATCGGCCCACATTTTGTAAATTTGATTGAAAATTACAATATTAAAGTTTGTGGTTGGTGAATTTTACTACAATATGTATACTACGTCTGTTGATTCTAAAATCTACTTGCTAACTGATTTTCATCATTTCGAACGCCACTGCGTTAAACATTTCAATACTAACCGTTCTTGCGACTTGTACTGCAAAATCTTTTTAGTAGCTTTGAATCTTGGCTATGCTTTAGAGAACGTACTTTTAATAACGTTAAGTAACCAAAATGTTAAAATTTGTAAATATCTCTGTAAATTACTTTCAATCTTAATTTTAAAGTGCATAGAATAAGAATTTTTGTAATTATTTCATGTCGTTTAAGTGTGACTCTTTTTATTTTACTGACGTATGTTTGTACATACTTTTCATTTTATTTTATAATAATTAAAGCTGTTATAAATACAAATAACTGTCTTATGATCATTATTGGCGCCCACTCGAGTTATTCCCTACTGAAGAGAAACCATTTACAAGTACCTACGATACTCGTTAAGATCTTGAGTAACCCAATATCTCCGACGCTGACTGAACTCTATGAGCTAGCCGTTCCGTTAATTCCATCTACGAACACGAAAAGCGGCATCCTTGGCCATCCAGCCATTTGGCTTTGTTTAAGGTGGTACAAGCCGAGCAAGGTAAAGTAACAAATACACCATACGAGCAGAACACAGCGAATGTCGGCATCCAACTAAGTGGGTCCATCCAAGTATTATTATTAAAGGAGTGACATAGCAATATATATACTATATGTACATTAGGTTATAAACAATTATTAAAATATGTCGCAATTGTTTTATACAAATACTAAGAAATCTTAATTAAAACTACTTTAAGCAAATTATAAGAAAACATAATTCTGTAATGGAATTATGTTGCATGGTTAAAATTTGTCAATTATAACAGTTAGATTATGGGTTAAAGAGCTCATTAACTAAAACAGGCTGACAAGACTGGTTTAGGTTTTTTTATGAATACGGCTGTAAATCATTATTACATTATTATGTAATTTGTGATGAAGAGTGTAAAATCTTTACCATTGTATTATTGTATTCATAAAAAAACTTAAAAGAGTCTTGTAAGCCTTTTTTAGTTAAAACGCTCAGTAATCATAATATACGCCAAGACAAGAAAAAAAAAACACAGAATAAATGAACAATTCGCTATATTTTTGCTTCTTTTTAAACGCCTGTACATCCGCGAGAGGAGGAAATCCCTCAAAGGACTTTGAAATTTTTCACAGTTAAGGGTAAGAAATATGTATAATGTAATTTTCAAATTTTTATCTCTTATCAAACACGTCCAAATTGTATGCTGAAATATACAATTTTTAAAATTACAAAATTTCAAACAATTTCAAAAGAAAAATTTTTTTCATAACGAGTTGATTGAACCAAACTATTTTAATATTCTATTCTCTTACGATATGTGAACTTTGATATCTGAGAATGGTTAAAACTTCACATTCAACAGCGCAGACACTGGACAGCCAATTGAAAATCATGAGAAATCGATAAAATACACGTATTTTCAATACCATGTTATGATTCAGGTTTATAAATTATAAACATTTTTATATTTTTTTTAGAAACTACCGTCTTTCAGCTTTAAAATGCCATCTTGGTCGCGTAGATATCTCTAATAGAAAACTTTTTACATCTAAAACAGCAATGCACAAAAATACGACTTTTCAATTGCTTGATTTTACGTGGAGCGGAAATGGAGCGTACTAAAATTAAATCCTTATGGATTTTGGTCGTTAGAAGCCTAAAGAACATTTCCACCAAGTTTGAGCAAAATCTAAAATAGTAAAGCAACAATTCTTATTGTTTTTCGATGATTTCATATAGCGACACCTATTATTATTTTTGGCACTAATTTCGTCCGGCAACATCCAAAATTTTATTATTTAAGTCTTTCTTAACTTAAATCTTCAATCAGAATGCGGTCAGCGGTTTTTTCATACGGGATGTCTCCCAGCGCCTGCACTATGACCTGCATCTAAGTGTCCTCTTTTAAAAAATATACTGTTGTGGTATTTTGATCAATTAAAAGTGACAGCGAGCAGATAAGAGAGTAATTTGATTTTATTTAATTTTTAATTCAGTAGTCAGTTGATGTGACTGACAAGAAAGTGGAATTTGCATCAAAAACAAAAAAACCATCACATGTAACGAGTAATTACACATAAAACACAATCTTGAATTTATTTGTGAAATACAAAATTTTTGTAACATCCTGTAAGTGATTTTAAATTTAAAAACAACAGATTCCTTCAAATAAAGTGTGAATATCAGTTTGGTGCGCGAGCAATTAACAACGTTGTGTTACCTGCTAGAAAGACCATTTTAGTTACCAGCAACAAGATTCCCACCACAAAATTTTAATTTTCGAAAACTGGAAAAGGAACAGAAACACAGCAGTTCCCGGGTGAAGCTCAAGTAGAGAGGAGTTCCTAAGTGACCTCCAAGCGGAGAAGAGTTCCTTGGTGAAACTCAAGCTGAGTGCACGTGGAGTTCTTGGGGAGACGTCGATTGAGAAAGTGTGTAAATTTCTCGATAAAATCCCAATTAAGGAACTCAATAGCGGTTCTTTGGTACAAAAAGACCAAAGCATTAATTTACTTAATTAAACGGAAGTAAATAAATTTACGGAATTCGAGTATTTGATGAAAATTGTGTATTGTGAACGTGGCGAATTGGAAATTGACTTCACATTTGGTGACGTATTTGTATTTGGAATACTGGCAGACGTGTGGAACATTCACAGCTTTGGACAGGTTGAAACAGCTGGCGACTACTGGCAGGAGTTTCGACGCATGCATCCGGGAACACACGAAGTTTAATGGAATGTAATAAGTTTGCGATAAGGTACAAAATTTGTTTGTTTTTATTTTTAATGAATCTAAATTCTGAATCAACGATTTGTGTTGATTTTAGATTGATTAAAGGACTTTATTAAATTTGATAATTATAATTCGTTTACATGAATACACCAATAATGAAATATCCAAATTTAGTTCCTAAAATCGAGGATTTAAATGTGATTTGGATGTTTTAATTATTACACCTGAAATAACACATTGGTTTTAGATAAAATTATTTGTCTAGATTAATTTGATGCGAATTTTTACTATTTTCTTTTATCACTCAATAAATTATGTCTACAACAAATTGCCCTCTTATTTCGTCTACTGAATCCACTGACTCTGAGCAAGAGAAAAACTCTACTCCGATAATACACTAGTTTTGAGGGCCTTAGTTATAGTTCGTTTGACGAGAAGATCATAACAATACTTTTGTGCAGTTTTCTTGAGTAATAAGCAAGATATCTTTGAATTACGAAAGTGTATTTTCCAACTTTAAGGATTCCTCTTAATTCCTGCTTCCCATCAGAACGGATAAGAATGAAAAAGGTATCAATTGAAAGAGTTTTATTTTCCGCGTCTAAAGACACCCAATAGTTGATGTTTTGTTCTTTAATAATGTTAAAAATCTAGAATTAAAATAAGCGATTTTTTAAAAATCAGACCTGCTTTGGATGGTTGAACTGTCAAAACTTACGTTTAAAATTAGTTTTCAAACAAAAACAATTGCAATGAATTAAACAAGGCATCTAATATCTATTTAAAAGTCCTATACTTTATTATTTTATTTTGAGTTTTTAACAATGATCAAAGAACAAACCATCAAGTGATTGGGTGTCTTTAGACGCGGAAAATAAACCTCTTTAAATTGATAATCTTTTCATTCTAATCCGTTATAATGGGAAGCAGGAATTTAAAAAAAATCTATTTCCTATGTTATTTTCCTATGTTCACATCGCTTCGGCGGCCGGTCACCCGGTATATAAGCTACATCTTCTTAGCAATACTTACACAATGCATTGACAAATGCTCAAATGCATCCCTTTAAACGAAGGTACATAATACCGACCACCGACTCATTTTACGGTTTATGGTCAAGTTTGGATTTCTCATAAATGATTGTTCACTTATTACCTCTTAATTACATTTATTTAATTCTATGTAATCTGAAATTTGCGCAGTATATTATATAAAATAAAACAATAGTATTAACATAAAGACCGCGTTCGACGAGATCCTACTTTCGCTACTGAAGCTTCACGTCTAGTAGCGTGCAGTATTTGCGTTCGATTAGCAAAAATGCTCGCTTCCATGCTTCCCTCCCCGAACGATGTTTCGGCGCTGCGGTGTTTAAAATTTAAATTTGTATGTGTGGGTACCTAACCTAACTTATTATTTTTAAATATTATAAGGTTTAAAGATGGTTTAATAACCTTTAAAGGTTATTAACAATCTTATGGTTCACCTGAAACCAAAATATTTTATATTTTAAAAATATTGTTGTGATATTTTCACATTAAAAGGGTTAAAGCAGACAAATAAGGGAGTGATTTGATTTTGTTTGATTTTTTAATTCAATAATCAGTTAATTTGGCTGATATGAGAAACATTTGCATCAAATTAACAAAAAACCACCATTTGTAACATTTTGACACATAAAACAAAACAATTTTGAAGTTATTTGTGAAATAAAAATATTTTGTAACATCCTGTGAATGATTTTTGATTTTTAAAAAAACAATGACAGTTTCCTGTAAAATAAAAGTGTGAATAAAATTTAGTGCGTACACGATTAACAGCTTTATGTTTCCTGGGAGTAGGTGTGATTTTGGTAAACAGGAATAGCGATTCCCACCACAAAAAATCAAAATTTTGAACTTTGAAAAACGTAAAACGGCGAGCGAGCAGAAAACACGCCAGTTCCTAAGTGGCCTTCAAGAGAAGAGCGTGACCAGTCTCTTGGGAGAACTCAAACGAACTCGTGCCGAGGGTTTCTTGGATAAAAATCCAATTGGGAGACTCATGTCAAGTTTCTTGATTAAAAATCAGGAAGCAACGGTTGAAGTGATTTATTATGAGAGTCGTGTTTTCGCGTAATAAGTAATTACGCTCCAGTATTAGGTGAAAATTAAGTGTTCATCGTGAATGAAGCGAGCACACGAAAATTCCGGTAGTGGACTGGAACATTTGCAACTCCAAGGATACTGGATTATTTGGATCAACACATGGTCACCAGTGCGTTTCCTGGGACGCATTTCATCAAAGTGAAAGTTTTACCATTTGTAAGGTAAAGAATTTGATTTAAAGTTAATAAACTCAAATCAAACAACGATTTGTGTTGTCAGTGAGTTTATTAATAAAACTTGTATTTACTGTTTTTACAAAATTACACTCATTACATGAATGAACAGATTTACACGTCCAGTTTCAGAATATAAAACATTAAATGTTACGTGTATGTCTGAGTCATTACACATTACACACTGATATCTTTGGTTTGAGACAAATTTATTGTCCACATGAAAGTTTGATGCAAATGTTAGCGATAAATTATTTCCATTTAATAAATGACGTTGCCTTCAAATTTCTGCCTTATCATTACGTCTTTTTGAATTCTTTGTTAGGCGCCGCAAGTGGGGCTAAATAGGGGTAGTAACAACTAAATTGGCATTCTATTTCGTCCGTCGAACCTATCAGCCCTGAGGAAGAGAAAAACCCTACTCCGGCGAGAAACTAGTTTTTGGGGCCTTTTTGGGGTGACTATTCAATTTAGAAGGGTGAATATCAATACAATATATAAATAATAAATTTTATTATTCTTGCTTTAGGAGTTGTCTTTGTTGTTATTCTTGTTTTATTTCAATTTCGTAATTAGCGCGTTTGATGTTAAAAGAAATTTTACAAATATATTTTTATTTTGTCAGAAGAGAGTGAGACGACGAATACAAAAACGAGAAATATCTATATTATGTGATTTTGAAAAAAATTGGTCATTTTAAAATTAAACTATACTTTATTTCACCTTATCACAGAGAAATACTGATCATAATGATAAACTGAACTGATGTTTATTTATTTGTGTGACCACGTGGTTGCATTTGTAGAAAAAATAAAGCATACAAAATTTGAATTCAAATTTGAATTCAAATTCAAATTTAAATTCAAATTATTTTGCAATTTTGCCACCATGCGCCACGCTACCATCAACCCACCTAAATTTTAGAAGCGTTTGTAGCGACTGAAAGGGGCGGAGCCGAAGCGTTTGGAAGCTCGTAGAAGTCTCTCCCCGAACGGAAAAGAAGCGTTTGGTGGCGTTTGGAAGCGAAAGTAGCGTCTCGTCGAACGGGGCCAAAGTAGGTAACATTCCTACTTTACTCTCCAAGTAGGTAACATTCCATAACAGATACGGTCATTGCCTTGCAGCTAACATAGTTGGATGTGAATGCAGGATACCGGGTTCAAACCCGGGGAGATTCAAACTTTCTTATGACCAAGTCTCCGTGCTTCAGAGGGCACGTTAAGCCGGCGGTCCCCCTGAGTTGACGAATTGCCACCGTTAACAAAAAACAGGGCTACAGGCACATCTGAATGCTAGCCTAGCAAGCTGCTACCGCATGTAAAACCACTAGAGTCCAAAATCGATCTGCGGACTACTCACGAACCCATCTGGCCAGCGTCGTGAGTTATGGCCAAACCAACCTCCATAATGTGGAGAGGCTAATGTCCAGCAATGGACGGAAAAGGCTGATAAAGAGAGAAGAAGAGAAGAGGTAACATTCAAAAGTCACTAAAAATATTACCAAATGAGAGATTAATCTAGGATTAGTCGAAACTACCCGCATCCGTGACTCTACATAGAATACGGCAACGAGGATTGATGAATCTAGGATTGATCAATTTCGGATTGCGGATTAGATTAATCAATCCTTGACTATTAATACGGGCATTAGGGTGGCGAGAAATAAATATTTGTGGTTCGCTAAATTTCAGAAATGGGAAAAAAATCATAGCAAAAATCAAAGAACATCATTTTAAATACGTTGACGATTCAAAAAATATCTACTGTTTATCGAAGGATCGCAATAATGTTTTACATAAAATGGGGAATCAGGAATGGAAATAGTTTGCGAACCAGTGGTCTAATGGGCCTGACTTTAGGGTTCGTATACTTTGTTTACCCAACATATGCACCTAAGCTCCTCCCAGAATATTCGAATAGAATTTTTCTGTTGCTCTAATTTTGAAATTCCCGTTTAGAATTGGCTAAAATACATTGGTTTAAATTTTTGGGAAGGAGCCTATGTCCATATGTTGGGTCTATTTTACTATAAACTAATTAGTGAAATTATTATTTATTGTTATACTCGATTTTTAATTTATGTAACAGAACATTTAGATTGTATCCACATCGCTTGAAATATTTTATTTCAGTTAAGTAATACATTTCCCTAACCGAGGATTTACAAGCAAAGGAAGTGCCAGACTGCCCGAAATCCTAGTATCTTCAAGCATTCATCAGCGCTTCCTTTGCTGCTTGAATCAATGGGAATTGTTTTCCCGTGCAATTTCCTTCAAAATCATCTTGTTCCATTAAAAAGAAAAAGATTCCGCCTAGTTTATTTGTGGCAGCATATTCTGTTTTCTTTTTTACTATGTTTTCATCGTCGTAGATCACCCATTGATTTCCTTTATGGATGACTGGCCCCATTTCGTTTGGATATGGCTGTTCTACAATCCAGCCGTAATCTTTAATGGTTTTGCAAATCTAAGTTAAATGGTAGATTATTAAAAGTGGGGTGATTAATATTATAAAAAATACCGTGGAGTAAGCTAAAATCCCGGTTTGCAAAGCACCGGCTGTCATTGGCGAATGTATTAATTTGAAATCTACTCCAAAAGCTGGAATACCTAAAACTAACTTTTCCCTTGCTGTACCTGATTTCACAATGTGGTTGATCGTATTGTTCTGGAAAAGTTTTATATTTGGTTTTAGTTGGTAGTTAAAATTCACAGCCATAAATGCTTCTTGTGAGAAAAACTTACAATATTTAATTGGCTATCCAAAATTCCGTTCACACCATATAATGGAGAATAATGCTTGACCTTAAATTTATTCCAATCATTAAGAGGAAAAATATGCAACCAATCGATGTATCTATTTTGGAATAAATGTAGTAACAACGGCATAATGTAATCAGAACAACTTACTTTGTTATATTTAGTATAATAATCCATGGGTTATTGAGGGTACCCCTAACAAGTTCCATTAACATGGTTAAGAGCAACCGAGGTCTACCAGTTTCTATCGATTCCCTTTCAAATCCTTCGCGTAATTCCTAGTAATAAAAATTTATATTACCATAGTAAATGGAAGTTTACATCCACCTAACGTACAAAAATTAACCGTAGAAACTTAACAGAAAGAAAATTAAACTCTGTTGTGCTAATGGTTTAATGAAGTCATAAAAAAATGATTCATGATTTGTTAGCTGAATTTTTATTAGAATCTGAATCATTTCATTATTATTATTATTAAATTTAGAACGTTCTGTTCATTTTGATGAATGAATAAATTTAAATACCCTGTATATGAAATAATGCGTTCGCGTCCATTTTAATTTATCAAAACGAAGCTGTCAAAATTAAAGCTGATAATAATATCAAATAACCAAAAGGGCTTCATAATTAAATTCAAATTTAATCTTTATAAAATAAGCATACTCGTTCCAAATTCAAATTATTGCTTCTCAATCAAAATTTAAGTTACCCTTTGTTACATTAATTTCAGTTACGAGAACCTTGCATATTATGCCGTAGGTCAACATATTATACAAAAGCCCTCTGTATCAAATACTCCCGCATTCCATTCCCTGGTCGTACAAAAATTTACAACCTTAGCACATTTTTCTTCAATATCGAACGTCCACGTAAATCATCCTCTGTCTTATTGTTAGTTAATGTAAGCCCTAATGCGGGAACTTAGGTCACTTACTTTTTAACATCGTTAAGCGGCGTTCAAAATGTAGTGGGGGTATTGCCTTGGTTCGGTAGAAAGCTACCAAGAGCCAATCAAAATGAACAATTTTTTAATCATAGAAAGGATAGCGTCGCGTGCATGTTTGTGACTGAGTGCAGTTTCGATGTAATGTCATAATATCTTTACAGTTTTTAAAATTTGGTCATCATACCAAAAATTTAGTTTTAATTAAACGAGCGAAATTTTGAGTTAACTACCTTATCATTACGTTGGTTGTCAAGTTAAAGGGGTGATATACCTCATCCAAAATTATCTGGGTATCCTACAAAATATTTGACATTATTCAAGAATATTTTGATATTATACATCGTCTTTGGGACAAACAGCCGAAGTAGTTCAACACCTGCCTTATGTAAACAATTATTCATACATTGCTGCGGAAGTAAATCTTTGGTCAATTTTATACAAGTTAATTGTACCTATAGTAAATTTCGTTTCTTTTAAAGTTGTTAATAATCAAAAGTATCTGTTTAATTTAAATTATTTAATTGAAGACTTAATTAATCTAACTAATAAATTAATTTTAGGAATTCTAAGTAAGTAATTTTAAGAAAAATAAGTATTCATTCAATTCCGTTTGGCCAGACTTAGTAACTTTGTAAAGATAATATTAGTACATGGGTCGTTTTGCTACCCTGTTGTAATTAATATTTGTATTATTTTATGAGATGGTCATTAGCACAGCGATTATGCACATCAACTACTAATGCAGAAAACTCGATTCAACTCGGGGCGATGTAAGAACCTTATTCTGGCCATCTCTCTTCGGAAGCCAATGGCAAACCACATGGATGTAATTTGTCATGAAAGTCTTTGTTAAAAGGTCGCAACGCTTTTATCAAGAAGCATTCTTCATCGTACTAAGAAAAAAAGTTTACTTCATTATTCCATTATACGAAGTTGTACAACAACTCGAAGTTTTTTACGGTCAATGGTCGTTGCATGTCTGTTTTATGTTATTTTTCAGAGTGAACTCCATACTATAAAGGGGAATTGGACTAGAAACCCAAAGCGGTGTCCCGGTGTCATATTATGTAAGTAAAATGGGGAGGTTCGGCGACTATGGGCGTCTATGGGTTCTCTGTTGCAATACATTCCCCCCCCCCCCATTCAGTGACATGTACGCTTTTGAATCAAAATAGAGTGGTGCCTTCTCTATTAAGACTAATTATATACCGTACCAAAAAACCTTCTTGTTCCCTTTGAAAATTATTAAGTCGACCACACAATTTCGGATATAATATGTCTACCTAATCGGATGGAACAACGTGTAATAGATTTTCATTCTCTCATCCGCAATTATTGGATTCTATTTTTACAATATTGTAATAAATTCTAACATGTTAGAAAAGCTACTTAAACGAACCTGTAGGAATGTAAAATAGTAATCCCTTGATACTTCTATATTATAAAGATCATCCAAATATAAATCGAAACCATCGAAGTTATGCTGGCGTAAAAATGTAATCGAGTTGTTAACCATTTTTTGCCGTTTCACCGTACTAGTTACAATATCTGCCAATGAAAATGAAGCATTTCTGTCAACATGAAGCATAATTTTCAAATCTTTATTATGGTCCTTAAGTCCTGTAAATTTAGCATATACACCCAATTTAATCTCCGCATCTTTGTCGACTAAAGTGACTTCTTTTGTTATATGTACAGTGGAATAAATTATGTGGGTGCACAAGGAGGAATTTACATTGTCAGCAGTAAATTTTCTAACCATTAAATGGATAGGAGAATTCGGTGCGATGTAACAAACCACGTGGAAGTTTCTCATATCTGTTGAAAAGAAATAGATGAAATATCTTGTGTAATTGATATATTGTTGGGTAAAGGTTTTCAAGGTTAAAATAATTAACATTAATTAGATAAATTTACTATAATAATACTAACCTTCTTTAGAGACAACTGTAAGTTATGACACCCTTCTTTTTATTTTAAATATCAATAAATTGAAGTATAGGGTGTTTTTTTAGCTGCATGAGAACTTTCAATAGGGATAACAATTGCACCAAGATTGCTATGGAAACAGTTTTTTGACATTTGTGTTTAGCAAGGTTTGGCATTTGATAATGCATAGATTGACCATTGAACAACGCTACCAAATTGGGCTTACAACCAATTGGAAGTGGATCCATTTTTTTACCGTAAAATTTTGTTCAGTGACGAGGCACATTTCTGGTTAAATGGGTATGTGAACAAACAAAATTGCCGTATATGGAGTGAGACCAATCCGGGACATTATCTTGAGACTCCATTGCATCCATTAAAATTGACTGTTTGGTGTGGAATACACGCCAACGGCATCATTGGTCCATATGTCTTTCGAAATGAGGAAGGAGCTACCGTTACGGTGAATGGTGTGAGATATCGACACATGCTCAATACATTTTTGTTTCCAAAACTTCAAGAGCTAAACATTGACAACTTATGGTTCCAACAGGATGGTGCTACGTGCCACACAGCCAACGAAACCATCAATTTATTGAAAGGACAATTTGGTGACAACATTATTTCAAAACGTGGTCCTATCAATTGGCCTCCAAGATCGTGTGATTTGACACCTCCAGATTATTTTCTGTGGGGGTATGTTAAATCCATGGTTTATGCTAACAAACCAACAACTCTAGAAGCATTGGAGGCTAATATTCAGCAAGCCATTTATGAAATAAAGCCAGAAATATTGGAAAAAGTGGTCAAAAATTGGACTGAACGGATGCGCTTCGTAACCATTAGTCGTGGTGGTCACATGCCGGAAGTCATGTTCAAATCATAAATGCCTTTAACTGTACTTTCATAAAAAAATTATAACCAAAACATTCCGTCAGGTTTTTAATGTTTTATTTCATTTTGAAGTTCTCATGCAGCTAAAAAAACACCCTATACTAAAATGAATAATGAATAGTAACAAATAATCAGAAAAAACAGAAAAATTCAAAAACCTACTTTAACTTTTTCACAATTTCGGCAAACCAACTAGTGGCATAATTACAAAATCAATTGCCACGTTTCGGTTACAATAAGCTTGAACTGGATTTTCTAATTTGCCTCCTTGTATTGCATTCAAACTTCAAGTCCCTCTATAGGTGGCCCTATAGTAGCAGTTTTCAGAATTGAATTTGAAATGTGTATGGGAGAAAAAAGTCAGTTTTTTAAACGCGAATCTTATACATTTGTCTGCTAGAAAGTTAGTACGATTGTGTGTGACCAAAAGGTTATTTTGTCGCCTTTATTTTTATCCAGAATGTACTTATAACCACCGTGAAAGTATTGGACATCCCTTTTAAAATTCATCGATTTATCATTCAAATGAATAATAATAGCTTCTTTTATTTTACTTTTTTTGCCAATGCCTTCCCTATCGAAGATTGTGATACCTTGGTAGTTTATGGAATGTGATTTCGAAGTCATGTGTTTGCATAAAGCAGTATACTTGTTTTCGTCGTGGTCGGTCATAAAGACGCGAACATTTTTAAGGTATGCTGCTCTGGTATGCTCCTTTATGCGATCACCGAGTTTCCTCGAACTCTCACCCACATATACCAAGTCACAATTTGACAGGGAGTTTGATACACTATTCCGCTTCGAGCATCAAGAGAAGTAGGATCTTTGACATTGGTGAAGAAACGTCTATTTTTATTAGGACAGATGAGGCTAAATTTAATGTTAGGGGTTTGTTTGAAGACTGATATTAACTTTTCAGATAGTCCCCTGACATAGGTGAGACTGTGAAAAAGAGTGTCAGGGGTTGCATTAGAGGGTGGGTTAGTTTTGGTTATATAGGGTGTTTTTTTAGCTGCATGAGAACTTTCAATAGGGATAACAATTGAATCAAGATTGCTATGGAAACAGTTTTTTGACATTTGTGTTTAGCAAGGTTTGGCATTTGATAATGCATAGATTGACCATTGAACAACGCTACCAAATTGGGCTCACAACCAATTGGAAGTGGATCCATTTTTTTACCGTAAAATTTTGTTCAGTGACGAGGCACATTTCTGGTTAAATGGGTATGTGAACAAACAAAATTGCCGTATATGGAGTGAGACCAATCCGGGACATTATCTTGAGACTCCATTGCATCCATTAAAATTGACTGTTTGGTGTGGAATACACGCCAACGGCATCATTGGTCCATATGTCTTTCGAAATGAGGAAGGAGCTACCGTTACGGTGAATGGTGTGAGATATCGACACATGCTCAATACATTTTTGTTTCCAAAACTTCAAGAGCTAAACATTGACAACTTATGGTTCCAACAGGATGGTGCTACGTGCCACACAGCCAACGAAACCATCAATTTATTGAAAGGACAATTTGGTGACAACATTATTTCAAAACGTGGTCCTATCAATTGGCCTCCAAGATCGTGTGATTTGACACCTCCAGATTATTTTCTGTGGGGGTATGTTAAATCCATGGTTTATGCTAACAAACCAACAACTCTAGAAGCATTGGAGGCTAATATTCAGCAAGCCATTTATGAAATAAAGCCAGAAATATTGGAAACAGTGGTCAAAAATTGGACTGAACGGATGCGCTTCGTAACCATTAGTCGTGGTGGTCACATGCCGGAAGTCATGTTCAAATCATAAATGCCTTTAACTGTACTTTCATACTAAAATTATAACCAAAACATTCCGTCAGGTTTTTAATGTTTTATTTCATTTTGAAGTTCTCATGCAGCTAAAAAAACACCCTATAGATACATTATGTTTTCCTATTGTTTTTAAAAGTGAATTGGAGATGGTTTTTGGAAAATCATTGGCGAAAAGAACTCGACTTTTATGTCATGATTTTCGGGTATAAATTTTGGATGGATACGGAGAAAACTTTTTGGATAAAATTGCGGGCTACGTTTAGGATCTTCGGATGACTGGAGAAATAGTTCAGAAGTCTGCCTGAGTATGTAGGCGGTATATCTCTGGCCCAGATCCGAGGTAGTCATCACAACCTCTTTGGTAACAACCCATTGATTCGTTAAACAAAAATAAACAATAAATGGGATTTTTAATTTAACCAATATTCAATGGGTTGTTACCAAATTTGCTAACAATTTGTTAACAAATTAGTATAAGTGTCACACGGCCTTAACAATTCGTTAAGATTTTTATGAAACTAGGCAAAAAACGTATTTCTACTGATTTTAGGAATAATTTCAAAAATGGAATCAATACAGTTTGTAAATTCTCTTACCTTTTTTTGCTTTAGCTTTTTCTGTTTGATGTTCTTCATTTCGTTCAGCGACATGTGACACCACAGTATGGCACGTGTTGCAGTCCAGCGCTGTTCGACTATTAAAAGGTACAATTTTAGACAGGGTTAATTATTAAACTCCTACAGCCGTATTCATAAACAACTTATAACAGTCTTGTAAGCTTGTTTTAGTTAAAGAGCTTTTAACCTAACTTTTTACTTATTTTTGCTTGCATTTCGAATTTTTTTAAGTTAAAATACCAACTTATTACAGTAAACGCGCTAAACTCCCTATAAATTTTATAGGGACTTACTATTTAGTAAACTGTTTTATAGGGAGTTTAGCGCGTTTACTGTGATAAGTTGGTATTTTAACCTAAAAAAATTCGAAATGACAGCAAAAAAAAAGTAAAAAGTTAGGTTAAAATGGGTTAAAAGCTCTTTAACTAAAACAAGCTTACAAGACTGTTATAAGTTGTTTATGAATACGGCTGCTATTATTTAACTTCTAGGGTAGTGCAACAAACTGCATTTTTTTTGTTTTACATAATATTGAATAGTTTATCACGTTTGTTAAACTTAAACTGAAAGCCTATTTTGCCGTCTATATAGTGATAAAGACACCGTAGATACCAAATTGAGAACGAATCGTGAGATCAAAAGCAATTTATACATTTTTTGACTAATAAGATGAAATTGTAAACCAACCTCAGGTGTTATAATATACAAAATTAATCACAGAGTGTAGTGCGTATACGTACTATCCTAATATCGTCGGTTTAAAGGTAAAACTCACTAACTGACAATATTTAAGATAATAAGTTTTTAACATTTTGTGCATCTGGGGAACATATTCTATGAGAATAAAAAATCATTAATGCCTGTTTTCACCAACAATTTATTTAAGAATTTCCTAGTAAAGAATTACTTAGCTACGATTCCATAAATGTGATTGGTCAAATTTGACATGAGTTTTTTTATGTCAATACTATGTCAAATTTTACCAATCACATTTATGTGTCTGTTTTCACCAACAATTTATTTAAGAATTTCCTAGTAAAGAATTACTTAGCTACGATTCCATAAATGTGATTGGTCAAATTTGACATGAGTTTTTTTGTGTCAATACTATGTCAAATTTCACCAATCACATTTAGTGTAGCTCAACTACAGGTTTTCCCCAAAAATCAGTTCAATAGAATCAACACTGAATTTTAACATAAAAAAAGCATATTAAAACTCAATTTTCTCTTAATTTCAATTATGTACTTACAGTTGTTTGCACGAGTAATGAAGCTTCGTTATAAACGGCATTTGTATGAAATAAGACGAAAATTCTCAGGTGTTAGGTATAAAGGGATTAAGTCAGAAAATGGAAAATTTTTTTTATTGCTGGAATGAAATCTATTTTGAATGCTCTTTCGACTGATATAAATTTTTTAGTAAATTTTATTTTATTAGCGTAGTAATGGTCTGAAAATAAAAATATTAAATCAAAAATAATTGTATGCCGTTCCGTATAAAGGGCGTTAGTTGACTTATGCTTCTGAGACCACTATATATTCCGTATTCCGCTACATATTCCATTCGGTATAAAAGGCGTAAGTTGACTTATGACTTATTAAGTACCCGATTTACAATTTGCATTACAAATTTCTTTCTTCATTATCTCAAAACTACATTTTTTGACTTAACCCCTTTATACCTAACACCTGAGAATTGAGTCACATAAGTGTTTGATATAATAAATTTAAATCATAAAATTTAATAATAATCAATAAGCTTAAAATTTTATTTTTAACAATATTTATGATTTTTATGAAATAAGTGGGTCCACGGTCAAATTCATACCAAAAACGTTTTGGGAAATCAAAAAATTTAAGAAACCCTGCTCTAATGAAAAGGAAATATAACCTAAAATCAAACTAATTTGTTAGAAAATTAAAGCATCAGTCACTATAAAAACTACTTTCATTAAAATTATTATTATGCACGATAAGAACTATTGTATCTATCTCTTTCTATCTCGTATACGTTGAGTGTCAGATAATTTTCGACGTATAAGATTTCTAAAAATCAGACATTTAAGAATAATTTAATATAGTGTGTTTTTGTTTCACCTATGTTACTACAATTAATTTAAAAAAAAGGTTGTCGGTACTTAATTCAGATGGTTGTGACGTAAGCTTCATTATTCGTGAAAACAACTGTAGTGAGTTTTACCTTTAAACCGACGATATATAAGTTAATATATTAGCTAAATTAACTTACAATTGATTAAGTGCTACAAGATTACGGACGAACTCTTTGTGATTGTCAACCGCTGTAAAGAGACTGTACTGATCTGAGTCGCATGTCAAGGACTCAGTTGCAGGAGATGTGCTGACAATACCCTTTGCAAAGTATCGGTCATTTATTTGGTTTTTGAAGACCAATGCTCCTCCACTGTCACCGCGACATATAGATGTTCCTAAAATATGTCTCCGAATTTCAAATATCTGAATATATTTTGTTATTATTTTAATAATATTACGAATTAATTGAATGAGTGTATGAGTCCTTAGGGCCGGTCTTTTTATGTTTAATAAACGTCAAGTAGTTACTTGAAGATTACTTTACTTGAACTTTTTTGCCTACTAAATTTGAGCTTATTAGCTAGTGCAGTGGCGGATTTCAGAACAGGAGCATGAGACGCGCGCCTGCGGTCTCATAAATCAAGCGAGCCTCAAATTTTAGCTTTTTTGGACCACGTATAGTGCACACCAGAATAAAAAACGTGTGCGTAGAATACACACTGTAAGATGTAGGGTAAATATTTAGAGGAGGGCCTCAAATTTGAATTACGCCTGGGGCCTCTCAGGTGCTAAATCCGCCACTGGGCTAGTGTAGTTATTAGCCATGATAAAAGTTGATATAATAAAGTTGCATATAATAGTAATGCGAACAAATAACCCAACTTTCTTACCGAACCAAAAAACTCCAAGTAAAGTAATCATCAAGTAACAACTTGTCGTTTATTAAATATAAAAAGAAAAGAAAATTAATTATATTTATAAGCTTTCAAGTGCTCATAGCATAATATTCTTCTTTCTTTCTCGGTCCTTTTACCCTAAAGAGGGTTTGGTGAACCTTTTAATTTGGGGACGATTTATGTACTTTATATGTTTCGTACTAAGTCCTTTTTTTTACCCTAAGACAAGGTTTCTCTTGGCAGATTACACCCCGGTGGTTTGCCATTGCCTTCCGAGGGAGAGACGGCCAGAATAAGTTCTTACTTTACTCGGATTCGAACCGGGTATTTAGCGTTCATAGTCAACTCGCGTGACCGCTAAGCTCCGACCGCCTCACCGCATAATATTAGTATTATTATTATTCTGACGAAGGGTTCGTGAGCACTTGAAAGCTTATAAGTATACTTCTTCTTCTTCTTCAGGTGCCTATCCGATTTCGGATGTTAGAGATCCTCCTGGCTAAGCCAAGAAGACTTTACTAGGGAAATGTTAATGGGGTGGTTTCCCGTTGCCTTCCCCATAGTCCACAGATCGATTTTGGACTTTTTAGATCATAGCACATATCCGACGCAATCAGGATTAGAACCGCGGTTTCCCGCTCTTTAGTCTATCCGTGTTTGATTTACGCCAGACTGCTGGTCTTCTATATAATCTGGTATCTATATAAGGTATACTATATAATATTAATTTAATTCAATTAATTCGTAAAATTATTAAAATACAACAATTAATTTATTATTACGAATTAACAACTAACCAATTTAAATATCTGAATATAGACAATTGATATTATATTGATACTTGCCATTTTTTAAATAACCACCACAAATCTTGTCTGCTGTGATAAAACCTTTAAAACTATTTGGTACTTCCGCAGAACATTGGAGAAATGGAATCTGTGGTATTATAAGTTCTTTTAATTCTTCCGATATTTTTCCCCCTTCTGTAGTAAGACCCCAACCAGTAACCTTAAAAAGCATTATAATATTTATTAGGCTGATTTAGTAAAATTTAAAAACTTTAAAACTAACTATTCCGTTATTGCTGTCAGGTATAAAGTTCAACTGTGAATGATCTTCATTTAATTCAATGCAGATCGGTTGAACAGCTTCAGAGAGAGTAAACGGATTTGATAATATCATAATGGCTATATCTTGTGCATACGCATTTGTAAGTCCCGTATATCGCTCTGGTATGTGAATTGTCAGTACCTATACATAAATTAATGTAAGTGAAAGGTCTTAAAAAATTTACTTAATCTTACGTTTGAATATTGGGCAAACTGATCTCTGGGATCTTCATATCTACTATAATATTTTCCTGCTGCTAGCAAGTAGTTAGAAGCCGATTCGACTTTGCCATAATGATCCGTTAAGCAATGAGCAGCTAAATTTTGAAAACAAACTTTTATAGTTATTTTAGTATATTATTACCTGTGGTCCATACCAGTTAATATAATATTTTGCTCTACAATCGATCCTCCGCACAAAAGTGACTTGGTGGTGCTATTGTAGATACCAATTTGCCAGGGATAATCGCCTACTGTAACAGTCTTACCACCTATTATGTTGGTGTTTCCTCTGGGATGCTTATTACCGCAAACTAAGATAATAATATAATAAGAATGATTTTTTCAAACTAAATTAAATTTATGAGCACTATGTAGGTACTTACTTGGATAACAAGTTGGTATCTAGGGATCCCATCTGCCCTCTCTACATACACGTACTGGATATCTATTTATATTGGGTTCTTCGTACAAGGGTTTGCATGATAATAAAGCTATTGTTCCTGATATCGGTTCGATGCAGTTATCTAATGATTTGCTATTTAAATTACATTTAACAGTCGTTGTTTCCGTCGATGATAACGATGTACAAGTACCTAAAAACTTTAGTATAACAAAAAATTCCAGGTATAACTAGTATAATATTCGTAGATAACTAATGGAATCAATAAACTGTTAATCGGAATAATGGTTCGAAGCTGTAGTGACCCTTAAGCAAAAATTTTGAAATATTTTGATTTGTTTTATTCGCAATTAGTTTTCTTGTATCGAGAAAGTATCAGTTTTTGAATAAAAGCGTTTTAGTTTTGTCTTGTCGAAATCAGAAAAAAATTATATAATATATATAGAAGAATATAAGAATATAATAAAGAATTATATATAAAGTTTTATTTATTCAGTGCTGTGATGCACTTTAAAAATATAATCCTGTCTTGTATCTCCATCAAATTTTACCCATTATATTTGCATGTATGCAATGTAATGGTCGATAGATCCTTATTTGAATGAACCATTATATATTATGTAGTTATATCTGCCAGCACGAATTCTTTCATCGCAACACCTTGTAAAAGTTCTAATTGAAGTATTTGAAAGCAACCTGTCGGTCCATACTGATTACAGCAATTGTTTTATTTTGTTTGAAGAAGCCGTTTTCTATTGCTTCTACAAAATTTGACAACCTCTGCTGTTGTAAGATATTATGAAATTATGATTGATATTGATATCAATCATATGTAATTGATTACAGGAGAAATTGTTATATTTTCATAATTACATTTTTCACACTTAATTACTTATAAGTTGTCGTGCAGCTAGAGGTATCTCAATATAATATTTCGTTAATTAGGTTAGAGATACTATTTACAGCAGTAATAACATTAATAATGGAATGGGATAATAAGTCAATATTAAATAATTTTATCGCTGAAATCAATTGACCGGGTTGCCTATAAAATTTGACTTTTATGCCATTATCAATTATATGTGCTCCAGCACATTCAAAGATTGGATTCTGTGATTCCACAATAGCTTCTTCTTAATTACGTTGTTTGTATTTGTACAAAAATTACCATTGATGATAGTGGGATGCATAAGTTTACTTGTGAGTTTTGGATCAAATTGGTATTTAATAAAGAGAGGTAAAGGATCTAGTACTATTTTTGTTACGCCGCAATTAAGTTCACATTGCTGTTCTGATCACTCATCCAAAAATGCATCTTCATCTAGTTTCTTTCGCTTTTTACTATTGCTTTCTACTTCATATCATAACCATTCAAATAGGATTCATCTTCTACAAACTCTATTAAAAGTTCATCGTCACTTACGATATTTTCATCAGCGCACACATTTTCATCAGCAACCAAAGTATTTTCCGGTAACATCGAAATTTCATCAGATTTAATTACTTCATTTTAACGATCGCAAAGCTTTAATTTTCTCGACATTTTAGATAAGTGGCGGTATATAAAATAATCTACTCGTATTGGTTTTCTGTTATCCTTTGAAATACGATTTTTCAAATTATTGAATTTCCATTCAACAAATTTTGTTGTTATTACCTCGGAAACAACGGATAGTATGAATGCAGAGTTTTTAATTTCTTTGAAAGTTCGGACAGTAGAACCCAATGATATTAATACTCATTTCGTCTTCTAACAAGAGATTTATACAAACCAGAAGCCCATGTAAAAATATTTGTTTTTGATGAGTCATTCCCGTCGTCAATCGTATCATTATCGTCATCATTTAGATTATTTTACTTATCATTATACTAATTGAAGTAGCTCCTGCTGCTGCTCCACCGTGTAATTTTTTATGACATACGTAGAATAAACAAAACATAAATAAAACAAAATAAAATACAATGCAAAACAAAACCAAAACACAAAAATTCAATAAGAAATAATCCTAATCATCCTTACCAAATAAAGACTTTTACATTTTTGATCTACCTTAAAATAAGAGGTTAATAATAATAACTGACTATCGAATCGATGAGACTCTCCCTATACAGGCTGTCCCAAAACTCAAATTAAAATTTTTACAACCATCGAATTAACTTCCATCGATAAAATAGTTTTTGGCCCATTTGAAAATTTGATTCTTATCTAATCTAACTCTAATCTAAATCTAACTTAATTTACATTAATTTATTAGTAGGAGTTTCTTTGACAATAGTAAGCAACACACAGCCATGGGATGGTGTGTGGGTGTTAACTTCTGTCGTTCTCAAGATCGAGAAAATTAATAATTTAAATTTTATATAAAACCAATGAATATCTTTTCTCATAAGTTCATAAGGAATTAACACTGTATTATGTATGCACTTTACTTACGAATACAAACTGATGGCGAGTGACTCCATGATCCATTTAAACAAATTAAGTTATTTTGCTCAAATGGACTTACAGCATACCCGGTATGACAACTAATTTGTAATACGCTAAGATTATCAACAAAGTCACCAGGCTTATACTTTGTGACAGAATTGCCCAAGATTTCATATTTAGTATGAAGTGGATTGGCTGGAATCTCGCAGTTTACCCTAAAATAATATAAAAATGCATTATATTTTTCTAATTTTAGTGTCCGTGAGTATGAATATTAAGACTGCCTCTAGATAATATTTACCCATTATTATTATTATGACGTTTGTTTCTTCTTATATTATCTGATAATATGTGGTCATAATTTGTACTATTCTCATACTCGTAATATGCCGGATCTACAGTAAAGTTTTAGTTAGATTGACATGAACATAATGGAGTATGTATATATATATATATATAATCAGCACTACAGGCCTAGAAGGCCCATGGCTTAGTGGCTATACTAGCCCACATCTTCCCACTCTCAACCAGATATCTCTGTCTAATCTGTTCCAGAAACTTTACATGTATGACGCAGCCGCATTCACGGTAATGACGTCGATACAACAGATCCTGTACAGATAACACCAACAGTGTTTGGATGTCCACTGGAAGGCCGAGCTAAGAAATTCTGTACGGTCCGCGATTTGAACCCAGAATTTCCGCTCCGTAACTCAACCACCGGTCACATCACTCCACCGCTGGTGCTATGGAGTATGTAGTTTATATTAAAAGTTATCTTGTTTGACTCATGGTAAATAAATTTAAGATTTAAATTTTTTATTGGAAAATCAGTAAATAAATTTATTTGGTATGCGGACATGGAGGTCATATTCTTTTAATTTACCGAAACGATTCCATGTACATTGATTTGTTGTTTGGTGAAAACTTTATGGATTAAATAAAAAAACAATATCACGTTGTGCAACTGCTGATAGCTTCTGGAGCTTCCAGAATATTTTTTTGATACGCAGGACGTGGTTTGCAATTTTATGAATAAGAATTCCATAGACGTTCACACAGTTTTGGTAATTATAAATTTAAAATAATTAAAAATTGGTTTATTATTAATTCGTGAAAATAAATATGTTTTATTATTAATAAATTACGAATTAAGGAATAATTATAATTTGTTATTTTCTGACGAAGGTCTTAATGCAAGATCGAAAGCTCAAATATAACATTATAATTATTCCTTAATTCGTTATTTATTAATAATAAAACATATTTAAAATAATTAATACACTGATTAAAGAAGTAAATTGCTAGAAGTGAGGTTTTACCGCTAACAAATGAGCGCTTATTTTCCTAACTGCATATTTCTTGATTGTATGGATTTTAAATTCACCGCTTAACATAAAAATGTCGGATGTGGTTGTTCGGCCTACGGCCTCACTGGGATTCTGATGTGGCCATCCCATGACTTTACCATACATTAATGATTTGGTATTATAACATCACATATTATGTCGTATAAGTTATAAATACATATATATACGCGAATAACCACTATGTGGCACCAATAACTAAAAAGACGTTTACGCACCCAAAACTTTTTAGAAACAATATGAGCAAGTGGCACCTATATATGTTTCGTTTATATATATTCTTTTGGGCGCCTTATATATTGTATAATGACTAACGGTTTGTCAGAGCATGAAACATCAAGTCATTATTAAATTTTAAGTTAACCCATTTATTCCCACTACTAAAAATAGCAAATAAAAATATTGTTTTTTTGTAAAAAGAGTTTATTTTAATCTCAAACAAGAAAACAATAACACAAAATTTTTTTTATTATTATTATTACAAATACCAAAAAAATTGAGTTGCGTTTTCGCAATAAACGACATTCAATGCTACAAAAAATACTTAAAAATTGTAATTTTTGGCAGTTTCACGATTGCAGTATAAAATATAAACCGTTATGCAAAAAAAATTCACCAAATAACAACATTTAATTTATATAAAAAAAATTAAGATAGAATAATGTTCTAATATTGAATCGAGATTCAGAATTAACCCTCTCTCTCTCTCTCTCTCTATCTCGTTACCCGGTTTCGGTCTAACCGAGGGTCAATCCTGAATCTCGGATCAATCCGCGACTATTAATACGAACATGAGTGCGCTATTTCAAAACCAAAAAATCCTGCTTTTTGAAATCGTTTTAATGGACCCATTTGATAAATTTTTTATTTTTAAAAATTGCAATATCTTTTTTCGAAACAAATTAAAAGGCCACATTAAAATACAAAATCTAAATTGTTACTCTACATTTCATAAAAAAATTAAGTTTGTTTAAAAATGCAACTCTGGGAAATAAATGGGTTAAACCAACCTTTTACTTGAAGACTGGAAGGTACATTCTTATTCATAAAATACAGGTTGAGACTGAATATTACCAATTGGTATGCAAAATTAAGTTAATCCAGAATTTATTGAAAAGCAAAGAGGTATTTTTTGGCAAAGTTTTTCAAATTATTTTATAATCCTAGCTCATTCGAATATTAGTAAAATACCAGTGCACTATTCAGTGTTTCAATAAATTCATCTCCCGATAAATTTCTTTTTACTATTCCAATAAATCTTATCTTAGTTAATAAATCTTAGTTTTTAAATTAATGTTTCCAAAATTAGAATTTAAAAAACCCAGAATTTTAAAAAACGTATATAGTTGATCTTAAATTAATATAAAACAAATTATAGTTGAGAAAAGATCTGAAATAATCCAACAAGTAGATTTTAAATTTACTTCTTATAATCCATTAACACAAAAGCACCAAAAAACCAGGGCCGTCATTAGGATACGACGTATATTCAAAAAATTAGCAAAAAAAATTATAAAATCAAAGAAACTCCTTAATCGTTTCAACCTTAGCCACGTTTTTATACGTGACATTGGTATCGTCAGATCCGTATTGGTTAAATGAAAATACAATTTTAATCACAATTTTTTATTTTACCCGCTATTCAAATCTGTAAATAAATTTATCTTTTAGTTGTTCACAGTCTTCTTCTTAGTCGTTATTTCATTTTAAATCATGCGCGTGGGAACGATCGCTTCTTAAGGTGCCTGTCGCCAGCCCCCCCCCCCGTAGGCCATTTAGAATTTTGAATCGAAAATAGTCTAAATCGTTTGTGCATCGTTTGTACCTATTTGTGCAAAAATTATTTTCGTTTGTACCCAAATAGTTTTTGAGAAATTTCAAAATTTCGCTGGGTTGAGGGGGGGAGACATTCTTTTATGAAATTTTGAATTTTGGATTTAAAATAGTCTAGATCGTTTGCACTTCTTTTGGCCTTGTTTTTTTCAAGTATTATTTTCGTTTGTACCCAAATAGTTTTTGAGATTTTCAAGAAAAACATCAACGACACCGACGCGTATGATTGAATTAGCGAGATTCTCCTTAACACGTGGTGACACATACAATTTTATGAAATTTCGAATTTCAGATTCCAAAATGGTCTATTCGTTTGTGCATGATGTGCAAGTCTTATTTTCGTTTGTACTCAAATAGTTTTTCAGATTTCCAAGACAAACATAAAAGACGTTAACGGGCGTGATATTGTTAACAAGATTCTGGGGAACACATACATGTTGAAGTTCAAAATAGTCTCAATCATTTGTACTTCATTGTACTTGTTTGTGCAAAAATTATTTTCAATAGAAAATCAAATAGATTTAGAGAAATTTCAAAATTTAGCTGAGGGGGGGGTAGCTGGAGACATGTTCAAACGAAAAAGATTAAATCTTGTTTAGGCTCTAACGAGGTTCTAATATCTGCCACCAATTTCACACAAAAATTCAAACTAAGAGATAAAATAGAAAAGATGTCTACCCCCCCCCCCAAAGATTTCACGAATAACTGCGCCAAGGTTGAGGCTCAAACGAATAAATGGAAGCCCGTTTAGGCTCTAACGTTTGACACTAATTCTACCCCAAAATTCGACTTTGAGAGGGGAGCAATTCGACTTTTCTACTTTAAGAAATGGCGTTCAATTTTATAGTTGCTGTAGACACGTCCCCCCCCCCCTCCAGCTTGAATTTTGTGGTGAAATTGGTGTTAAACGTTAGAGCCTAAATGAGCTTCCATTTTTTTCGTTTCAGCATCAACCGTCGCAAAGTTATTCGCGAAGTCTTTTTGGGGGGGGAGGCTATAGACTTGTTTTTCTATTTTCGCTGTTATTTGAATTTTTGGGTGATATTTGTGTCAAACGTTAGAGCTTCGTTAGTATAGAGTTTGAATGAGCTTCTATTTCCATAATTGTAATTTCATTTTCTACAAAATTAAGGGTATTTCAAATTTTCTAGTTCTCCGAGCAAGTTCTGAACGATAATCTTCAAGTTTAAATCTATTTGATGAGATTAAAAGTAATTTTCCGTCAGAGGTGTGAAAAAATAGACATTTTAAAGAATTTTTTGAACTGTTAAAATTCTTACACTGTATTTTAAGTAACTTTTACGAAAATGAAAAAAAAATATTTATTCTGCACCAAGTTATCAGTTCGATTGAAGACCCTTTTGGAGTCGTTCATTAATTACTTGGACCCATTAATTACTTAGCGGTTGCAAGAAATACATGAAAAATTATATTTAATCAGAAATGTCCATAATTATTTAACAATGTTTCGTTGCGAAAAGGGGTGATGCAAAAATCGGATTTCACTTTCGGGTCGAGTTAAAGTTATACCGGTTATACCTGTCCATTACCTGACCATTAGTCATATTTAAAATTGCAAGTCATTTATAATATTTGATAATAATATTTCAAAAAGGTATGTCTTTTACAACATCAGAAAAAGGTATACATTTTGTAAAATTATTTTTTGATAATTCTATGATAATAAAATTTTTACGTCTTCATTTTGCAAAATTTTTCTTTTTCGTATTGAGAATTTTTTTATGGAAGATCATTCGAATAAAGAACATAGAAAGTGCAAGTATAAACTAAGCATAAGCTATACTGAGAATAAATCTCTAATGTTCTGTCTCTAAATTGCTCTAAATTAATTTTTTCAAGCACAACTTTTTGAATTTCCAAATTTCTTTTTATCTACACAAAAGACAAAGGTCCAAACTTACTAGCCTTTCTATTTAGTGCATATCTGGACATTTTATAAAACCCCTGTTTGTAGTATGACTTTATTTGATAATTGTGCAAGTAAAGTAATAAATTATAAGTAAATAATTGTAGTTTACTTTGATGATTTCTTGCAACGCCATTAAAACGCCCGGTTTTTAATTGATTGCAAAATCCGTTACCCCTAACTCTAACTTGACAAGGTTATTGAAGTCTAAATATTGAGTCCGATCTGGTTGCACTAAAAATAAACATAAAATAAACATTTCAATAATTTTGAAATTTCAGCAATAAATTATCAATTAATAATTGACTACATGATTGGTACTTTCTCGGAGCTCAAAGTTACAGTTAAAATACGTACAAAGAAGACAGAAATCGTCAACTGCAAGTGTTGCCTTTGAATTTTTTCTATCATATTATTATTCTTTAATATTATGCAGGTGAGGTGCCAATTCGTCGTTATACTTTAATATTGAAAAGGGTGCCAGTTCGTTAAGTGTGAAATCTAGTGGTGCCTCTTAGTCGCCTTAAGCATTTTTGCTGGGAGCGCCCCCTGCACATTATACGGTTCAATAGACCATTTCACGCAAACTACAGCGCTTGCGTTGAAGCACCGTTGAAGAGCAGAATGACGCGAGAAATAGAATAAGACAGCTAGATGTTCGGACCACAATCTAGTAAGTTCGGACCAACTTACTACTTTTGCTACTTTCCCTATGCTTTTACGTGTAAAGACGTGCTTAGATATTGTGTTATAATTTTTACAGAGTAGTTCAATTTTGATGATTCTTTTTTTTATTGGATAGGGTACAGTTCGACGGTGGTCCCACTTCCAAAAAAATTCCAAAAATTCCACCCTTAACGGTAGAAAAATCGAGTTAAAATTGTACAAATTATTGGCCCTATTCGCTCTAGTATTAGAGCTCAAATTTAAACATCATTTTAAACACGTCACACATGCGCCACAGAGTTTTCTTTCGTGAAATGGTCTATTAAAATTGAATTTTTATGGATATATCGTCCAAATGGCACCATCGTGATATTTCGTAGTTATGATAACCCAACGCTCTAGCACCTAAATATGAAGTAAAACGTTCTGGCACCTTCAATTGGTGCCACTACGTAAACATGGGTGCCACTTCGTCCATATACATATGAATTTGGTGCCTAAACGTTGCATTTTATATATATTTATATAAAAACAGTGGCATCTCGTTAATCCATTCCCTCGTGTCACCCCCACAACCAAGTATACGTAAACCAATTTCACCCAAAATCTAATCAGCTCTAAGTCTCAATATGAAAGTACTAAATATGAAATTTGGTTGAGAAATTCTTGTTAGTTTGAGCACTACTGCACACAAAATTTACGTGACATAAACACGCACACAGACATTTCTTGATGTTTGGTCTCTAACAACTCGTTAGACCTCAAAGACCATATTTCCGTTAAAATCTGAAATTTTTTTTGTCGATTACAATACTTTCCCGTACTAATACGTATGGTACGTATACTCATACTTGTTGTATGGTAAAGTAAAAATGAAAATGAATAAATGTGGAACCAGTAATTAACCTTGAAACCAGTAAAGTTTTTCTGATTTTGTCAAAATGTGTTTTGAATAAAATACGATTATGTTTTTGATATCACGATGTATTCTCATTTATTTTTATTCGACAGCAGATACCTCATCTGCAATTGGGAAATTAAAATTTTCCCCAATATTATCAGCTTTTTACAATTCCAATGATAATTATTATGTAGGTATTATATTGACATAAGAAAATACTTTTATATTGCATCCTTTTTTTCACCAATTTTTTCTTATTCTGTTATAAAATAGGGATCAAATCGATGTTTTAATAATATTGTTTTTTTTACAGAGTTTCATGTTTATATTGCATTTTTTTCAAAACATTATAATTAAAGAACGCATTCTTTCATTTTCAAATTTCGATTTAAAACATAATGAACACAAATATATCGCACCGCCAGTTCAATAGGGTTGCAAGTGCAAAATTGGTCTGTTTTTAGTTATTGCTGTATTGCAGTTGTTTGCAATCATAGCTATTGTAGAATACTGCCGTATCAGCAAAATTTTGTTTAGAAACGAACTGAGGTAAAAGATAAGTTCCTATGAACTCATTAAGTGTTAAGTAACTATAAAACTGTTTTCTTGATTTCTCAACAATTACTCCTTTTGCACTTGCAACCCTATTGAACTGGCGGTGCGATATGAAGGGTCCACTGGAAGAACGGTGAGGTTCACATTTTTAAAAAGTCGAGTAAAACGAGGTTTAAAGTTTCACAACTGTTCAAAACGCATAACGTTACATTGTGCTGCCTATTTTCAACCGCAGTTTTTAGTGGAATTTCATTGTTTGTTTCCTGTGAGGATTGGTATGTTCATAGCTTATGTTACAAGCTAAGAGATTCCGATAAAATATCGATTTTGAAAAAAAATGGAGCCTCATCGTTTTTCCAGTGGACTCTTCATATTTTATGTTTATTACATATTATTTAACTTAACCTATAGATTCTCAAGGTTATAAAGCTATTAATTTCTAATGCTGATGTCATTCGATTAAGAGATGTTTGCTATTCCGCAATTTTTTTTAATATCCTGAAGCGGTATAAAAGTATGTATTGTATAGTAAATACTGGTGATCAATGTAGACTTACCCTTATAGTAGCCAATGGGAACGGAGGAACTGCTAACTTGGTCTAATATTAAAATAATTGCGATTATCAATTCGTAAAATTTTATAAAATTTGTTAAATATTTCTTATGCAGAATATTCATATTTGCTGTTGTTTTACTGATTGTCTCAACTAAACTACAACCAGTTATTCAAACCAGGTTTGGTAAACCTAAAAATAAAATACTGAATTAAATATCGATTAAGTATGTAGTATATTAAAAATTTTTGTTTTAAAAATTTAATCTTTTAAAAAAAAAGAAATTAACGTGAGCAAGTGAACTTAATTGTCAGAGCAATAGATTTCATACAAATGAATCTTACAATTAATTTATAATATTATAAATTAAAACACAGCATTGTTCACACAAAAAATTTTATATGTAGCATCAAACTTGAATCGATCAAAAATATTTTTCTAACACGTATTTAACGACCACCTTCTAATACTAGATGACATGCATTTCTTCGACTTAGGACTTTAGATGTCATGTGTTTAAAATTTTTTGCAAATATTCTCCCACCGGTGCAACTGTACCGGACATTAAATGTAGACATCGATGATCAAGATCATATTGAAGATGAAACTTGTACTGATGATTTTGATTATCCCAATAAAATTATTATCGGATAGGCAAAAATTTAATGCGGCACTGGCGATAACTAAAGATATTGCAGATATTTTGTCTAATTAGAACGCTAACTATCAATAAATATGTAGAGGAATTAAGAGTAATAGCAAGCAATGCAAGAAATGGAATTTCCCTTTTTGAACATGAAAGTAGTTAGCTTAAAAGCTGGGCAGCTTTATTTGGTACAGCAACTCCACTTTTCTTCACCACTTTTTAATACACGTTCAAAATAAAATTTAGAATCCTCATAAATCAATAATTTGTTACCGCATTGACCAGTAGTCATTTGTATATTCCTAGACATCTTCAAAAGTGCTTTAATCTGAAAAATGGGAATTATTGTATTTAATGTTCAATTACTACAGACCACTAGGTTTGAAAGTACATCAAACATAACAATAATTTGAAATAATCAGGTGTATTCTGTAACTTTAGCAACTTGCTAAAACTGAGCAATATTGCTAAATAATAATTTTGCTTAATACCTATTGGAGTAAAATTGCATAATCATGGTTATTAGCAGTATTGCTCATTTTTAGCAAGTTGCTAAAGTTACAGAATAGACCTGAATAACTCCCCTGAAGCAATAATTATAAAAACAATTTTTATATATCAAATACTTTTGTGAGCCCCCCCCCCAAGCGTGCATATGTCCTTTATGATCGACCCCTAAGCTCTGATGTCTCTAACGTATCTGTACAGATTGCATATTGGACCACAAACTTATAAAAAAAGAGCGAATTTCTACAAATAACTTAAGCTGTAATATGCCAAACCTATACTCTGTTTACCCAACAGGTGCACACTAAAAACGCGCGGGATATTCGAATAGAATTTTTCTATTGCTCAAATTTTGAAACTCCCGTTTACATCACTAACGTCAAGGTTTTTTTTAACCTATAAAATCAATTTTTAATGTCATACAATCATTTGAACTTTTATGTAGACATTTTTGGCGGGTAAAACTGGTTGATACGCTCATTGGCTTAAATTTTTAGGGAGGAGCCTTGGTGCATCTGTTGGGTAGGGCGATGGTAAACTCAGCCGCTTAACAGAAAGGCTACTAATCCTACTAGGTAAACTCAGCCTGCTAGAAATTTTCTGCCTTAATCTTCACAGGTAAACTCAGCCGGTAAATACCTAAGCCTTGCCATACAGGGTGGCCCCAAATATCAGATGGCTGCTTATTCCAGGACCGTACCTACCTTAGGTTAGGACGGTTAGTTAATTAATAATTTCCATACAGGGTGGCCCAAATATCATATGGTTGGTACTTTTACGCAGTACTAGCAACGGTACTAGTATAATGTAGTGTAGTGTAAGGACTAAGAAGTTAGTAAAGTTAAAAGTTAGTTAGAAGTTTTGTTTAAACCGAAATACAGTTCATCACATACAATGGAGATTGTCAAAGAGATAGTTAGCCAACGAGGAAAAGTTATGCTATTGAAAAGCGCATATTACATTGAAAAGAGAGATCCACTGGCCGAACTTAGGTAAGTGTTAGCTAATGATTTATTTTAATGAGGGAACCGTGAAAAGCTACATCCATCGTTCGAGCTTATGTTAGTGTAAGGAAACGATTTTTTTAATGAGGGGACCGTTAAAAACTAGATTCACCGGTCGAGCTTAGGTTAGTGGTAGGAATCGATTTTTTTTAATAGGGGGGTCGTGAAAAGAGAGATTCACCGGTCGAGTTTAGGTTAGTCGTGGTAAGAATCGATTTTTTTTAATAGGAGGGCCGTGAAGAGAGATTCACTGGTCGAGCTTAGGTTAGTGTTAGGAAACGATTTTTTTTTTCATGAGGGGACCGTTAAAAGAGAGCTCGAACAGTGCGAGCTTAGGTTAGTGGTAGAAATCGATTTATTTTTAATAAGGGCACCATTAACAATCCACGGTGGAGCTTAGGTTAGCGTTCAAATTTTTAGGGACGGTGAAATGGGGTGTATTCAGTGTAATGTAGTGTAGTTTTAATATTTCAATATTTTTTAATTTTTTTGTTGATAACTGAAATATTATGTACCTAAAAACTGAATATAGCCAATATAACCTTCAAATGACAGCATATTATATTACTTTGTTAAGGGGGCAGATCAATAGACGCTGAGCTTGTGTCAAGTTCAATTCAAAAACGAATAATCGTAGAAAGCTGTTTTTTATGAAAGATGACTTAAAACCATAGATGTTTATATAGAAGGCTAGATACGCGACACCTAATACATGCAATGTTATAGAAGTGAAGCCTGGCGGCCATTTGTTGGGTTGGCAAAACCATAATAATTTCGTACGTAACTTGTTGTAACATGAGTAAATTTATAGTATTCAAGCAGGAATTTAATATTAAATTTATTTATTTATTAAATAATACAGAAAAACAGCAATAAAACAATTTAAAATATTTTATTGTTTTAGGTTAGGTTTTATTTATTTGCAAATAATACTAATTTATACTAATTAATTTAATTTAATGCATTTTGGCATAAATAATTTATCTATAATCCTATAAATTCACACAAAACAAACACTGTAACAAGCATTTTCTTACATTCCTTGCCAACCTGACAAATGGCGAACCAGGCTTCACTTCTGTGTACGAGTTAGTTATCTAGCCTTCTATATAAACATCTATGCTTAAAACTGAATATAGCCAATAACCTTCAAATTACAGCATATCATATATTACTTTCATTCCTCGGAGCAAAGCGCTCGTGCATGTTGCTCGGAGCTAAAAAAATCTTGTGGGCAAAATGTGCGCAATATATAAATTCTTTCGATTTCATATATTACGCACATATATATCATGTCATTTGCAAATTTGCTCACGTATGTTGCTCGGAGCAAACTCGCTCCCGCATGCCAGCCCAAAATGCGAACCATCAGTTGATAACTGTAATAATGTACCTAACTATATATTTTTTATCAATTTTTTCATTTTTGTTTTTTATGAAAGATGACTTAAAAGGGCAGCGCCTAAAAAAATCTCAAAAGATGGCGCTGATGATTCTCAATTAATTATTTTTACATGGAACCGCCAGGCTTTAATATTTAAAATATAGCAAATTCGTTGAGATAATACTATTCTATAAACAATATTCTTGGTATTAAGCTTTTTTGGGTTCATAATTTCAATTTATAAAAAAAATTTCGAAATTACAGATTGATAATTTTTTTCAATGTGGATGCAATTTAAGATATTCAATACCAAACCAGCATGAAAAGAAACAAATATACTTAGTACCAAGTAGAAATTGTTAACATTAACGACAGGACGTTCTATACAAATAACAACTTTTACATAAAAATTTACGTCATCATTTGCAATTGACTGCAAAGTGTGGTAGCTTGTTCAGTGATGGCGCTGAAATACAAATAAAAATGGTAACTGCGTTACCATCTCATATATTGTTGTCAAAGTAGCAAAAAATAGAGAAAACCACAGATTAATAAGAGAAAAGAGAAAACAAAGTGACGAGAAAATCATTCAAGATGTTTCTAAAATATCTTATTATAAATTATTAATTAAAATTACTTCTTAAAAATTGCAATTCTAAACAAATATTTTACATGTTTATCCGTGAACAAAATTATAGACATTTTTGTAAATAAGTTTTCATGTAGTAGCATTATTGGTAGTAGGTAGGATGGTAGGTAGGTACATTTTTAAACACTTTGCTAGGCTAACATCGCACTGTACCACGATAGCAAGTGCTTATCAAATGTCATGTGGTACGATGAGTTACGTCACCCGTCGATAGCAACAGAACATATTATTCAAATAGTTCACTAAGGTAAAACACCCAGCACTTGAACACCGCAAGAAATGGAACTAGTACTTGAACAGATTTTTGAAATTGTATTAATGCAAAAACGGAATATTCATAATAAGTAATATCCGCATTTTATAATTACTTGATGATTTAGCAATTGATTTCTATAAGTTTTTTTAAATTATAAATCGAAATAATTATATTTTTGTTAACTTGATAGTTGACATGTGGAATAGCCGATAAGCATGCTACTTTTGCCATCGAAAGTTACTACACCGTAAACCGCGCAAACACAGTTTTTAGGTTATGAACTTGAACTCGAAAAAACTAACATAAAATGATCACGTTTGTCCATTACGTTTGTCATACATAAATAAATCAATGTTGCCAAATGTATCTTTAGAATATCGATTGGATTTTTGTTTGATTTTGACTGATTTTGACTATTTTCACACGTGTTCAAGTACAACCACCACCGGAGTGTTCAATTACGGCTGCGATTCAAAATAGATTGTTCAATTACAGCTGCATTTGAAGTATATTTTAAAAACCTTGTAAAAATATGATAATTTTATTAATTATTCCTTTTTTCTTTGCTATTATATGCAAAACTATCTATATTTTCATAAATAACATATTTTAATCAAATTAATCGAATTTTATTTGCTTAAATTAGAGTGAAATAGGTTTTACTTTCAAAACTGTTCAACTAGTGGGTGTTTTACCTTATAAATGTTTCTTTATTTTAATTATTTTATACCATATACCGGGTGCGCATAAAAAGTATTTTGAATTATTATTAGAAGTATCGAAAATTATTGCTTTTGTGGATTCAAGCCATCTTGAAATTTGACATAATTTAAAATTTCTGTTCCTTCTTTCAAGTTCTTTGTTCGACTTTTCCTTCCCCATTAGCGGCGATTCTAGTGCGGTGCGGTCGCACCGGGCGCCATCCTAAGGCGCCAAAATGACAAAATATTTCGAAAAAATTAATAATTTGTTTTTTTTTTTGGAAAAAAAAATATTTTTCTGAAATTTGCAAGCGCAAAGCGAGGAAAGTGGCTTTGTAGTTAATTTTTCTTTTAAAAGCTAACACTCGAATTACAAGAACAAACTCAAGTTCAAATAAAATTCACTTCAACTCAACTTCGATTTATTAACAATTATCAGATATCAATATTCGTTTACATAACAAACGTGTCTTCTCTCAACCCCCGATGGTCCAAGAGTTCTTCCGCAACCCCTCGACCACAAGAATGACCTCTTGCCTTCCCCTCTTACGTCTCACGTCCCAAAGACACCCTCATTTGAACGTTTTGGTCCTCAAGAATTAAAAATAGCTAACACTTTCATAATTTGTTTAAATACACCTTTTCAAACAAATATTGTTTCTTTTACGTTTTACTCCACGGGGGGGGAGCCAAAATGAGATCTCGCACCAATTAAAAATCTTGCTAGAGCCGCCGCTCTCGGTAATCCGAACTAATGGAAACCTAGCCTCATTCGGATTACAAAGAAGTTCGGATTCTTGGATAAAGTTAAAAAATTAAATAAAAAATTAAAAATTTAAAAAAAAAAACCTTTTATTTAAAATTAAAAAAGTGCACTAAAAAATAAAAAATAATTTTAATAAGAAAAACAAAACTTCTTGAAAACATCAATATAAAAGCGTGGGGCTATTTATTTAGAGGTCAGTAAGCAATTGAGAGCCCCACGCTTTTATATTGATGTTTTCAAGAAGTTTTGTTTATTCTTATTAAAATTATTTTTTATTTTTTAGTGCACTTTTTTAATTTTAAATAAAAGGTTTTTTTAAAATTTTTAATTTTTTATTTAACTTTTTATTTTTAATTTTTTAGTCATATTTGATTAAGTGGGAGGCGGTCGCAGCATAGTGCTAACGCTAGTTGACTATGAACGCTAAATGCCCGGTTCGAATTCGAGTGAAGTAAGAACTTTATTCTGACCGTCTCCCCTCGGAAGGCAATGGCAAACCACCGAGAGTAATATGCCAAGAAGAATCCTTAAAATGTTAATGATCTAAATAAGTCCAAAATTGATCTGTCGATTAAGGGACAGGCAAACCGCCACCCCATTAACATTAACATTTCCCTGGTACAGCCTTCTTGGTTAAGTCGGGGGGATCGCCGTACATCCGAAATCGGATAGGCACCTAAAGAAGAAAAGTCATGTTTGTTAAATACAGCTCCTGCTGCATCCTATCAGAATTCATCTGGTATGTGTTTTTGATGTTTGATGCTTCACCCTGTATACATCATTAAAACAAAAAATTTCACCCTGAATGCGATCCTTAAAAATGCGAATGCGATTTAGTAATGTAACTTTTCACCCTGTATGCTAAAACTGTACAATGCGCAGCCACGCATGCGCTTTATTATTTTCAGTTTTTTCCCGATTTCTCGCTTATTTCGCGGAATTTTGGGACACAAAATTAATATATGAAAATTCGCTGCAAGTGAAAGCTATGTTCCAAATTTCAGCTCTCTAGGACTTCGGGAAGTTAGTTAAAAACGGCCTCGAAAAAGTCCAAGGGACGGACGATCACACCAAGTTAAATAAAAGCTTTTAATTAAAAATGAATTTTTTAGAATAATTTTTATTTCAGAAATAAACAAACTTCAAAATAAATATGTACTACCTACTACATACATATTCTACTGTGCTTAGAAAAAATAATAGTAGTTTACATCAAAAGGCCATAAAAAGAGATTTTACAACCGAGGGGCGGGTTTTCATAGACGAGGCGAAGCCGAGGCACCCGAACGCACCCGAAGGTGTAAAAGCACTTTACGGCCGAGTTGGTGTAATAGTACTTTTCACCACAAGGGCGTAAAACGCCATTTTACACCCGAGGGGAGGGGGAGGTAAAGCCGAGACGCAGCGGAGCGCAGCGGAGTCGAGGCGGCCGAACGCCCCCCGAGTGTGTAAAAACGTTTTACCCCGAGTTGTGTAAACGGCTTTTCGTTGTTACGGAACTACGCCAGTTTGATTGCCGTTTTAAATTTCAATTTTGATTGGTGTATATTTAAATTTAAATTTAAAAATTTAAAATTGGTAGTACTTGCGTACCAATCAATTTTGATTGGTGTAAACGGTTGGTATTAACGGCTTTAGTTGTTTCGTAGTAAGTACTATATCTACGGTAATTTTTCATTTTTATTTGTAACGTAACGTGTACGGGTCAGTTGTGAGGAAAGTTTAATGAAGACAATCAAGAGAAAAGATGAAAACCATCGAAGAAGGAGCCAAAAAAAAAAACAAAAAAATGTTTTAACAAACATTTAATCTGTAATCCGAATATCCGAATATTATTCTATAATCCTAACATTTTATTAGTTGTGTTCAGATTATAACTATTTGTGCGGACTACTGAGTTTTTCTTCTTTTGTTCGGATTACTGAATGGTCGGATTAGCGTGTATTCGGATTACCGAGACTGCACTGTATATTGGAATGGATGTGTTTTATAAAAATTCGGGTTGTTTTGGAAATGTATAAGGTCTGTTAAAATTTGAAATTTGAATTGACGCTCCATGGCAATAATAATTTAAATGTCACGATTTAAAATGATATAAAAGTGATATCATCAGGACCAGCGGCGGCACTAGCAAGATTTTTAAGTGGTGCGAGATCTCATTTTGGCGCCCCCCACCCCGTCGAGTGAAACGTAAAAAGAAACAATATTTATTTGAAAAGGAGTATATAAACAAATTAAGAAAGGAAAATTAACTACAAAGCCACATTCCTCGCTTTTGCGCTTGCAAATTTCAAAAAAATATATTTTTTTTCCAAAAGAAACCCAAATTATTAATTTTTTCGAAATATTTTGTCATTTTGGCGCCCCCCTTAGGATGGCGCCCGGTGCGATTGCACCGGTCGCACCGCCCGAGAACCGCCGCTGATCAGGACCGCCGCTAGGGGTACTTCCGCCCGTGAGCAAGTTTAATTTGGCCGCCCTTGTAGCCGATTTTTGTTGGTTTTTTAATACAATTTCCTAAATTTCTACTAATTATTCCCTGCCTTAAAGTAAATGACCTTTTCTTAACCCCTATTTTTGGGATTTTGGCCGCCTCTAATTTTGGCCGCCCGTGTATTTTTCACACTATGAACAATAGGGCGCGGGGCCCTGGATGTCATGTTATTGTTTCTGCAGAAAAATGCAATCGTTGCATTGCTAATATTTTTACGGAATTCTAGAAATTTATTGAAAAACTAATGGTGCTACACTGCTCGAGTTATTTTGAGGCGATGATTTCTATTATCAAATTATTAAAAAGTTAAAAATTCTATTTGCAACCGTAGGTTCTCAAACTTTTTTTGTGTTTTCCGTGACCCAAGGAGTAGTACTACATTAACAAAATTGCAAGTGAAAACCAAAATAATTGAATTACGTGGAAAGATTCCAATTTTATTAGGTGCCCGGTTTATTATGGGATTCACTGTATATACAATTTAAATTTGTTATCAAATTAATATTTTGAAGTGGTAAGTAGTATTATTTAAAATAAATTAATTAAAATTTTTGTTAAAATGTACGTGACCTCCGTTAGTTGTATTGAAACGTGATAAGAAATCATATCAACAAACCAGTATGCACTTGCTGATTAAGCATTCCACTTATTGCTGATAATAATCATCTGATATAGTGTAGAAATTGTGACGTCACACTTCTATAGCGCGCCACCTATTCGTCAATAGCCTGAATCACCAACAAATGGAATGTTAAAACCAGCTGCATTATCCACTATTTGGAGTATTAAAAATTAATATTTTAATTACAAATTTTCGATTGTAGCGCCTCTGCAGGATTTTTGCGGTAACTTACATTGCGTTCCCCTTTTAAAACTGAATATAACCTTCAAATTACAGCATATCATAATATGATATGCTGTAATTTGATATTATGTAATATATTATATTACTTTGTTAAATCGTTGATTGAAGAACTTAAAAGATACGCAGCCTTAAGAATAAAACTGTGTCGAAAAAAAATGGGTCGAGATGTAGGTGACGTTAACATTAATTATCCTTCAGCGTTGATTGAATGAATATTTATAATTATTCTATTCTACCAATCAACGCTAACGTCCACATCTCGACCCATTTTTTTCGACACGTTTTTGCTCGTTAGGTTGCGTATCTTGTTAAATTCTTCAATCAACGGTTAAATTCTTCAATATTTTTAAACATTTTTAAAAACACTACGTTTTTAAGATTTTATTATAAAATTGGTAGTATTGATTAATCTTAGCCGCCATAGGCGCAACTAGGGGGGGGGGCCAAGCCCCCCCAAAATATCCCAATTTTTCGTTATTTTTACCCCCACCTTAAAAAAATTGTTTGAAAACATTTTTTTAGCCCCCCAAACTTTTGACCCTAGTTGCGCCTATGTTAGCCGCTTAAGACTACCAGGCTGAGTTTATCTATACAGATTAAGCCTAAGCTTAATCCGAGAGGATTAAAATACCTTAAGCGGATTAAGACTTCCAGGCTGAGTTTACCTATGCAGATTAAGCCAAAGCTTAATCCGAGAGGATTAAAATACCCTTAAGCGGCTGAGTTTACCACTGCCCGTTGGGTAAACAGAGTATAGTTGGATTTGAATTTGATATTTACAAGAAATTTTTTTTACCCTTTATTTAAAATTAAAAAGGTGCACTAAAAAGTAAAAAATAATTTTAATACGAACAATGAAAGCTTCTAGAAACAACTACAGGCCAATATCTTTGAAAGTACGTAAAAAATAAGAACAATTGGAAATAATTAAGCCCCCGAAGCAGTAACTTATGGATACCCAACATTTTAAATTTTAAACACGGTTAACCATATTTTTTACCGTAGAATAATAAATCAGATATTAACATGTAGACCGCCACACTTAAATAATAGTCTATTGTTTTTAATGTTCGTATGAGTTAAATTTAATACACGTGGCGGCCAACGTATTAATTATTTAATTGCAAATCAGAATGCGTTGTGTGTCCTAAAAAATGACACTCTGGAGGAGGCTGAGGCTGCGGAGCGTGCTGGTCTTTTATATGTTTGATTCTATTTATTTTATTATTTTTATTCATCAAAAGTTGGTAGCAATATTATATTATCCCTAACGCCTATTTATAAGCTTTATAATCTTATTGCCTAATAATCCCTCCAGGTTAGGGGAGTTTACAACCAGGATTATAAAAAATATAAGCCCCATCTTAAGGTGGGTTGAAATTAGCGGAGTTTACAAAACCCCGTGACGGGCTCTGGTCCCTGTTTGGGTTAACCAGGTTAACCCTCTCATTAGGGGTTGTCATTCAAAGGGTAGTTTTTGTTAAAAATTTTACAATGTGATTCTTTGTCCTACTTACTTGGCTGATAATAATCACCTGTGTTGTTCTTTCCACCACAAATCGAAATCCAAAAGCAGACCCTAAAGGAACGTATGGATAATCGGTTTAAGGAAATAGTGATAACAAATTTTTCTTTGGATTCTATTCTTAAAATTTATTGAAAAATAATTGTAGTAGTACTAAGCATTATCTTTTTAATTCCAAGCAAGTGTAAATAATATAAAATGGTGCCAGCAGAAATTAATCATTTTATTACCCATATGGTGCAAAATAGTATTAATCAAACACACACAAAATTAAATTTAAGTCATGCAATATTCGACAAAGTTATTTGGATGGCGTGTTAAAGCAACAGATTAAGGGCGAATCGCATAGGCGAAGCACTTCGTTTTGTAGAGGACGTGTACACTGTGGATTCGATGCATTGAATCACCGTGGTGCTTGCAAGGGTGCTGGGAATACGACACCAGGAAAAGCTCTGCATAGCTCTCCAGCTGAAAATAATTATATTAGGATACATGTAATATATTATTATTAATTTAATGGGCAACGGAGTCGGATACATTTTCTCTTATTGTATAAACTCGCAGAATAAAAAGAAATAAAAAAATGACAGTTTTACAATCAAAAGTTTCTTTAATTATTTACCTATGTAATAAGTAACATAATGAATAATAGTTTTTATTCACAACCAGTTCGTAATCTACATATTCCTGACTTTTAAAAAGTTGGTAAGCTGTTTATTATTTACTTTCACTTGCCAACCAATCAGAAAGCTAGTTTGTTTTACTTCCAAACCTTATGTCGCAATGTTGGTTGGCAAGAAAAGGAACTAACAAAAAATTTTATTTTCAAAAATGAAATAAAATGAAATAGGATAAGATTTAATTATTTACATAATTACAAAATTATTGTTTGTGAATAAAATAGTATACATACCTCGGTGTGAAGCCTCATTCCAGAGTCGCGCTTACAGTTGACTTCGGCGCTTCGCGCCTCTGTCAACTAACTTAACGCTCGGCTGTAATGAAGCATTTTCCACCTTGGCACTTAATTTACGAATACATACCTTTTTGCATAAACACCACATCAAACATACTTAAAACAACGAGAGAAATTAGTAAAAATTTCATTTTGAAATTAAAATGGTTGTTGAATCAACTCTGCCTTACTGAAAGCAATGAATTCGTTTCGTCAAATTTGCGTTTATATACTCAGTGTTATCAGCAATTTTATAATGTAAGTTTTTTAAACTATTTCTTGTAGCGCTAAATTTTAAAATATTCAAATATTTTAATCTTAACATTTTTTTTGCTAAATATGAAATAATTTGCATTTAGACTTAGTTTAAAGTCTAAAGTGTTTAAAAATTAACACTAAATTAAGTTTGAAGCCGTTTTCCCTGAAGAAAATTGAAAGCAATTCTTTTCTTATTCATCTTCATAATGTTTCCATAATTGAAGAGCTTCCATGCGTACATCGAGATCTTACTAGCAGCAGCGGAATAGCTCAATCATAAACATGAAATAAAATTTTGTAAAATGTGCATTTTTAAGGCAATTCTTGAAAGTCAAAAAGTATATAACAATAATAAATGTGTTCTAAAGTCGGCTCAAAATTTCTTTCATCCACCGGGAATCCCTAAATAATATTTAAACTATAACAAAAATTAAAACGGTACCGTAAAATGGGGCGAATCACAACAGGCAGGTGAATCACAACAGAAGTCAGGGAAGCGACAAATAATTTTTTTGTACTACAACATTGAATATTTAAGGAATCTGTTATGTCAGCAAACGTTCCTTTGGTAATAAGCTTTTACAATCTTCTATTACTATACCTCTAGCCGCGATAAAAAATACAAAAAACTTCATTTGTTTCATGCACCAAGAAACCGTTAAAAATTAGCTGCTTCAAAACTTGGTGCGTTGTGTCTAAACAACGAAATATTTTAAATAAATTAATATTGTGTGTGAAGTGGTTACTATAGAGGTAAGTCATGGTACATTTGAATTAAGACTGTTCAATTCATTCATTTAGTATTCTAAGCATTTTTCAGAATCGACAACATTGGTTGTAAAACGGGGTGAATCACAACACCATGCCTCGTTTATATAAGCCCGATCCTCATGGGAAAAAGTACAAAATATATCATACAAACACAATTTAAGCGGCCATAGAAAGTGTCAGGGCAGGAATAAGCTTCAGACTTGCAGCAGAAGCTCATGGTGTAGATCATACAGTCCATTTGCTGTAAATTTCATTCATCGCCTCAAAGATCGCATAATATCTGAACGCATTAGTTAAAATATACAGCAAACCCGTGCTGGGGTTTCCCCAAAGAAACTTTCTCCTGGAAGAAAAAGGAAGAAATCAGAAGTTGAAGCTGGAAAAGGCGTTAAAGGGTATGACAGTGAAACTAGCGATAGAGATGACCAAGATCCCCATTATATAGGATAGTATAATAGCAGTGAAGAATTTGAACAGCACAATAATCAATTCGAAAAAGACAATGTTGAATCTGAACACAAGAATGAAAACTTTGGGCAAGAGAACGAAGATATTATATTATATTCCCATTTAAGTTGGTTATTGGTGCACTGGGGGCCCCGAAAATGGAAAGAAGAGGAGTAATCAGGTTTTCAGTAAACGCCTCCAACATGAATAATGACTTTTCATTTATTATATGCCACCTCTATAGAATAAAACTTGTATTTTCATTTTTGTATGTTTAATTTAGTAGTTTAAACATAGTGCATTCACCCACCACTCGGGGTGAATCACAACACAAAGCATTTTTTTAAAAAAAATAATAGTTAAAAGCAAATTTGTAATTTATCGTTTCTCAAGTATTATGGTGGCGTTCAGATAAGACTTTTGCGACATAGTAGGTTTTTGTATGTCAAATGGTTTCGGAGATATTTGATCGGAAAGAATAAAAAGTGTTGTGATTCACCCCATTTTACGGTATAATACAAGTACTTTAATCTAACCATGGGTGAAAATTAGATTTTGTTGATTACCACAAAGGTACAAAATTTCAATTACAAACTCAAAGGTTAAGAGGGTAGATTTACGACTTCATGTTGAAATTAAAAAAATAATCGCATTATGCCTAAATCCCACCCACCTAAAAAAATCGACAATATTTAGTTACACAACATGTGATTTACGATCTGTGCTCTTTTCCCTAATTATATACTAATTATTAAGTAATCACTAACAAGGGGACACTACAGTGAGGTACCCACCAATCGGGATCCCGATTTTTTATAAATTGCAAAAAAAAAAAGCAACTAGTTATAAGAAGAAAGAAACGAAACAAATTCAAGAAGGATCAATTTTAAAAATAATTATAATAGCGTAAGTGCAAAACATGTTTTACCTACCTTAATTTAAATCCTATTGAAAATAATATTATAACTTGAAACGCGATATTTAAAAATATTTAGAATAAAATAAATAATTCTACGATAAATCCTTAAAATTATAATAATTAAGAACAATATTTCAAACTTTATAGAATTAAATTTAAAACACCTTCAAAATTCAACTTGAAGATTATGAAATTAAATTTCCAACAATTTAAAATACCATAATGAATTTAAACCACTAAAAAAATCTTCTATTACAAGAAAATGACACCACAAATTCAAAAGATTAATTACCCATTTATTAGCTTATATTTAGACACAATACATTTTTACGATGGAAATCCAAACATGCTAAAATTTGTTATTAGGTCATGCGAATGTTTCTTACATACATTTTTTAACACAACAAATCTGGATGACCCAATTAATCAATTTTTATTAACAGCAATTCATGGAAAACTCACAGAGCGTGCATTAAAGTTATTAGGGAACAGATCAGAAATCAATGATTGGGAAGAATTTGAACGACTCACGTAACATTGCTTGCTTAATTCATGATCTAATTTTGCTAAATCCTAACGAATCCTAAAGCTCTTATTATTTTGGATTAAATTGTATAAACACTATAAATTTAATTATAGCAAAAATTAATTCTAACGACTTGTCGGACCCCGAAAAACAATTTAAAAAAAAACTTATGATGACCTAGCATTTAACACGTTCATAAAGGGTTTATCAGGTCATATTCAAAATAACGTTCGATTTAAAAATCCCAAATCTATTGAAGAACCAATGCTATATTATTTAATTCAAGAAGAAAATTTTCTACATTAAAATCAACAATTCAATACTTTACATGTTCCAAATTCAAACTATTCAACACAGATTCATAACCCGAATGAACCCAATTTTGAATATAATTACGAAAATCAAATGTATCAAAATTTAGATATGATTGAACCTTGTGAAAATTACCATTTAAATTCTATTGATGAAAATTATTATCAAAGTCAAATTAAAAATATTAATAATAACTTTGAACCATACTATGGAAGCAATACACAAGAAAATTTTAAAGCGAATGAAAATTATTGGTCATTTTGCGAAGAAACTTATCAAAATTCAGAAAGTCAAGAATCAATTGTAAATTTTGAATCCAGAACATCAAACAATAATTTCATGAATTACCTTACCGAAAATTTCAAAAACAACGAAAAGAATAAAAACGTAATTTCTAATGTTTCATTCAACTTAGACAAAACTTTAAATATTGAACCCGCAAATGTAACTGAAGTTAATTAATTTGATCAAAAGCATAGAAAACAATGCAAGTATCGACAAAATTGAATTCACTGAGAAATCAGTAAATTTAAACACAAATAATCAGGAAATTGAGAACAATAATATAATCTTAGTACAAAATAATATCATTTTTACAAACAAAGAAATAAAGTTGAAAAATAGAAAATTAAAGAATTCAGAACCCACTAAATTGTCAACCCTTAATTTAAATAAGAATAATCAAAAATCCATAAGTAAATTTGATCACATGCAATTAAAAACTAAAACTTTAAAAATAAACTTAAACAAACCTCAAAAAAATATTATTCAAATTCGAATCAATAAAATTAAAAAGAAATCATTTTGTCAAAACATAAGCAAATAACGAAATTAGAAGAAAATAGTGTAAACGTAACAAAGTGTAAATTAAATGTAAAATTTAAGAAACAAGAAACAACAAAAAATTGTAGAAACAAAAATTCGAACAATTTTAAACAAGATTTTAATAATTTTTACAATTGTGACGTTAGACAACCACAAATTTTCAAAATTAAAAATAAGAAAGGAAAACGGCCTAACAACCGCTACATCGACGTATATTGCATTCTATTACCTCCAGAAGGCCAGGTCAAGAATTCCTCATATTATAAACAGACATAATATTTTTGCAAATAATATTAATTTTAATAAGTAATTGCACTTTTCTTAATTTATTGGCAACTAAACTTATTAAACAAATAATACAGCATTATATTCAAAAATCAACAAACCCTTAAAACTTTAAAATTAAGTAGACTTTAGTCTATGTTTGAATTTTGTTCTTGGTATCCCAAACTCCCTATACAGGGTGGCCCTTTGAAAACGAAACAGACAGGATTGTGGCCAGGGGTATTTTTTTTTCAAGAAATTCAAAAACAAGTCAATTTTATCATCGACGGGGACAACTTTTGCGACCAATGTCACTCCCGTATTGTTTCATCCCTTCGCGCTGTGATGACAACCCCTGAAATGTTAATAGGGATGATATAGCAAGTGACACCTCATTTGAAAGGTATTGCTTCCCTGAATTCAGCGATATAATTTTTTTGAAGTTTATCAATTATTCAACAAAAACAATTGAAAACGAAACAGACAGGATTGTGGCCAGGAGAATTTTGTTTTCAAGAATTGCAAAAACACGTCAATTTTATCATCGACGGGGACAACTTTTGCCACCAATGTCACTCCCGTATTGTTTCATCCCTTCGCGCTGTGATGACAACTCCTGAAATGTTAATAGGGATGATATGGCAAGTGACACCTCATTTGAAAGATCTTGCTTCCCTGAATTCAGCGATATAATTTTTTTGAAGTTTTATCAATAATTATTCAACAAACAAACAGCGCGAAGGGATGAAACAATACGGGAGTGACATTGGTCGCAAAAGTTGTCCCCCTCGATGATAAAATTGACGTGTTTTTGCATTTCTTGAAAAAAAAAATTCCCCTGGCCACAATCCCGTTTGTTTCGTTTTCAATTGTTTTTGTTGAATAATTGATAAAACTTCAAAAAAATTATATCGCTGAATTCAGGGAAGCAAGACCTTTCAAATGAGGTGTCACTTGCCATATCATCCCTATTAACATTTCAGGAGTTGTCATCACAGCGCGAAGGGATGAAACAATACGGGAGTGACATTGGTGGCAAAAGTTGTCCCCCTAGATTCTACATGGACCCTATACTTTATATTATGCACAATTATTCCGCACAAACTTACCTGTAGTCGATTCTGTATCACACAAAAAACACAGAAAATTTTGTTCAAACTTGAATCGATCAAAAATATTTTTCTAATACGTATTTGACGACCACCTTCTGATACTATTGTGACATGCATAGATGATCAAGATCATATTGAAGATGAAACTTTTACTGATAATTTTGATTGTCCCAATAAAATATTATCGGATAGGGAAAAATTTAATACGGCACTGGCGCGGTGCTTCTGTCAAGAAGCTTTCTTAGTCATACTAAGAAAAATTCGAACAAGAAGAAGCAATGCAAGAAATGGAATTTCTCTTTTTGATATGAGAATAGTTGGCTTAACGGCCGTATTTACCATTTTCAATTTACTAACAGTTTGATAAGTAACAAGTGACACACAACAAGGGTTAATATTTTAATATTTAGGGTTTAAAAAAAGCACATAATATACAAAAATAATTTAATGTCGACCAAAAGTAAATTAACATGAAGGTAGTTCAAAGTCAAATATTACTGTTATGCGTAGAAAGCTTTAACCCGTCGAATTTTTACACTCTGATCAACGTGATCGGAGATCAGCTGATCGGTGATCAGGGTCGGCTGATAAAGACTCTTATGAAACTGGCTATGAGCATAATTCGACCAATAGTGTAACACCCTAAATCTGCTTCAGCTCTGTATTTTATTTTTTTGAAGATTATCGTTTAATCCTCAACAATTTTAATAGTTCTTATTACCAATTTAACAATTTTACTATATAAGTGAACAGTATGTTTGAATTTGGACAAACCAATATTTTAAATATTTTATAATACGACTATACGATTTACGATTATTACGAAAAATGAGTCAAGATATAAACCAAATAAACCATGTCACTGAAATATGTGCAGAGGAAAACCCCGATATAAGAGCGTTATTGAAAAGTTGGGGACAGGAGAATGTATATAATCGCCTGATTGGCGAAAATCTTTCACTAGAAACACTGAAGATTATGAAACCTCATCATATAAGGGATTTATTAGCAGATAATAAGGTAGGTGATCAAATTTTATTTGAACATAATTTGGGTCAATGGAGAAACTCCATTGATCGCATCGATGAAAACATTGTGCAAGAGAACCCAAAATCTATAATGGAAACTTCCTTTAGTAGCAATTCATGTGCGGCCATCATCAGTAATGTTGAAACTTATTCAAAAAGAAAGACACCAAAACCAAGTGATAGCCAAGATATCACACTATCAGATGTTCTTGACAATTTTCATGGAAAACTGCTTTTAGAGCGATACGACAGTCATGGCAGTTTTAACGTTGCTGAAAGGGAGATATTGGTAAAATTAGTGTCCAAATATTATGAAGATAACAATATTCATTTGTCTTTGGCCACTAGTTACAGAATGGAAGACGAAATAGAAAAACTATTTCCTACAGAAAAGAAGGAATACTACCGAGCTGGCAAGAGGGGCAAAATTTACATTAGATTTTGTAACTCTAAAAGAGCCTTCAAAGGCTTACAAAGTAAAAAAAGAACATTACATTCAGTAAACAATGTAACCGATAGTAATAACAGTAATAATACGATTAATTTAATTGAGAATATTGATGATTGTATAGGAGACAATTGCGAAATAAGCGATAATGTGTTCATTGAAGAACCTTCAGCAAAACGGAGAAAAGTATGTGAAGAAACTGATTTTAATACATCATCTACTCATTTAATAATTGAACAAGAGCAGGGAAGAACATCAAAACAAAGTTCTAAAAATGGAACAAATGTGGAAGGGAAAACAACTGATACAATTATTGATAATAAGAGATTTGATGTATTAAATCAGAAATCAGAAATTCTTGTCATTATAAAGGAAACAGAAGAAGAAAATTTAAAAGGGAAAAAACTTGATAATGAAATTAAGCAAATAATAAAAGAAAGAGAAAAACTTGATCTTGCAATCAAGCAAATTGAATATGATGCTCTTATTGCCAAGTCTGTGGTATTGTAAAATTTTGTTAATACGTTTTTTGGCCCTCGGGGGCGGCAAGCCGCTATTGCGATTATTTTCTGAAAAAAATTTTAATATAAAAATAAATGTAATTTCTGCGATATATCACATGTTCAGAAAACAATTGATATAAAACTGTTTCCATGAAACGCATTGCTCTGTCATGAAACATAGCTCGGCCTGCTCACATCTTTGTAACCAAACATAACTACGACTTCGCATAAACACAGAGCTCGGCATGCGGCTTTCGCATATTGGTGAAATCGAACATAGCTTCGGCGTAGGACCTCGCATAAGCAAGGCTCGGCCTGCGGCCTTCGCATATCGGTGGAATCCGAATATAGCTTTTGAATTATAAGAACCTAACGAACAAATTCGGTCTAATAACGAGTCCTGTTCAAATCAATCAAATAAATACTTGAAATTCAAAGCTAAAATTAAGTCGAAAGGACGTGCGACGAGAAAGACTAAGCAGACCATTTTTTACAAAAATAAAGTAAAATACATAATAAAAATAATAATAATACTCGTATTTATTTTACGTTATTGGTATACCTACCAACCAACTAAATTTTACTTATTTTATATTTTGTGGAAAATAGACGAGATTTTATTAATTTTTAATTTAAAATGAATTTTCTCAAAGTAAAGACCGATTCTATTAATTATCTTTTTCATTACTTATATTTCACTGATTTAATGATACTTCATAGTTTATTGATTGCTTAATTTAACAACATCAAACATATAAAAGACCAGCACGCTCCTCCGCCGCCGCCGCCGCCTCCAGCTTGTCAATTTTTTAGGACACACAACGCATTCTGATTGGTCGTTGGTAGTACCAACTTAATCATCTCCCCCTGGGATCGAGTAGCACACCAATCAGGTTTTGTTTTTCAAAATTTTTCAAAAAAGCAAAATTTGTTTTCCCAACGTTGTCCACACTCACTCTACTGGGCACTATTATAAGCCCTTTACCTTTGATTGGTTGTTTAAATATAATTCCCTGCTCTAATTATTAGGTTGGTATTATAAACTTAATTTTATCTATATAAGCAGATAAAGTAGAAGAACAAATGTTATCTACCTTTGTTTTTATTGCTAAACTTTGCCGATGAATAAGATGTCCGAATTTGAATATATTGTTATTAATAATGAGTCGTTGCTCCAACAAGTAGTCCGAACGCCAGGTGATGGTTCATGTTTATTCCATTCGTTGTCTTATTTGATGTACGGAAATTGTGAACAAAGTTTTAATGTTCGACAATTAATTGTAAATCACGTAGTGGAAAGATGGGAAATATTTCAACCTTTCACGGATGAATGGAACCGGTAATAATTTTGTTGATGTACTAAACTATGAATATGAAATGCTGAAGCACAGGACATATGGAACTACCTGCGAATTCAAAGCAGCTTTTTCTTCTTAAAAGAATTCTTTAAAGTGAGGACGTTTGAACACGAACAATTAAAATTGTCAGTATTAGGAATCGAGCTCAGGTTAGCGTTAGGAAATGACATTTTTTTTAAATTAAGACCGTTAAAAACCGCTAAAGAACAGCTCCACTGACTAGCCACCCGTCCGTGGACGGGCTTTCCAGCTAGTTACATATAAATGAACTTTAATAAATAAAACTATAATTATTTAAAATTGTGTAGTTATCAAAATATTAATAACTAGCTGGAAGGCCCATCCACGGTTGGGCAGTTCGCCAAGGTTGAAAACTCGATTGGTGTGCTACTCGATCCCAGGGGGAGGTGATTTTAACTTTTAAGTTGGTACTACCAACGACCAATCAGAATGCGTTGTGTGTCCTAAAAAATGACACGCTGGAGGAGCGTGCTGGTCTTTTATATGTTTGATAATTGTAATAATAACTTTGTTCGCGAACTCAAATCCTAAACATCGAACTACATCCGCTTGCGGATTTATAATAAAATTGTCATTAAAGGTCAAATTCGACGGTAAACATTACAAATCCGCGTGTTCAGGATTTGTTTCCGCGAACAAAGCTAATAGCGCATACAGTCAGTATGTATAAATAGCCACATATTTAATTTAACTAACAGAAAATTTAAATTGTAACAATATTATTTGATTTAGAAGGACAGGAAGTATCACACTGAACGCAATCTTATAGTATCTCTAAGCATTCATCAGCGCTTGATTTACTACTTGATTACGCTACTTGATTTCACAATGTAGGTTATGCCAAAAGCCAGCTGTTTAATGCAGATGTTCGATTGCACTAATTCACACAAGAAGCACTTATTTTGTTCGTGGACACTTGCGATTCCACGAATTTACTAGAATCTGGTGAAGTTTGAAGAATCCACCAACGCATCAACCACGAGGGCTTTTGATACGTACGAGCGTTTGGTAAATGAGGGTTGCAGTCGTTCTACTACAAAGGGTGGGTTGTACCAACGTCGGTTAAACCTAGTTCAACTTTGAACTTAGTTCAAATCATCATCAACCAATCAACATGGTTAAGAACCCCACATTTAACCGTGTTGATTGGTTGAACGAGGTTTAACCGGCGTTGGTACAACCCACCCAAAGACAGCTACCGAAGGCATGATGACTCGCAACACAGCCAGCGGTTCCCAAACAAATAACTTATTGGTTCGTCAAAACTTTTATTATTACATTGTTATTAATTATTGATTGTGCCACACAAAATCATAAATTGTATCAGAGCGCTATTTAGCAAAATTGATACTAAATTTGATGGTAGTTTGATGCAATCACACAAACCAACACATAAAATATTACAATTTTACATTTTTCGTTCAAATCCATTAAACAGTATAAAATTTCCTGAGTCTCTTTAATTGTATTTTAGAATCTAGCCTTCACTGTAGAAATAAGTGGTCGTAAATTTGCTCACCGAGAATGAAAGCGGTTGGAACTTGATCTGTACATGCTCAAAACATCACAACTATCTCAGTTTCCGAGTGAGGGACTTTGCAGTTGGATTTAGAACACCACAATTTATTTATATAAAAAAGTACAACTTTAATGCAACTGTTTCGTCTGCTTCACCTTCTTCTTCGCTCCTCTGAAATTCAAGTACTTCCTTGTTCCTGCTTTCTTGATCACGTCATTTATAATGCCCCTCCTAAAATAATATTTGCAATTTTAAATTTGTTGTGGTTCTAAAATCAGCAATAAATTTGCTATCGCCACAAGTGAATCACAAACTTTCAAAATAAAATCGCAAACTATATCACAAACAACGTAATTGCGCCTTTTCTAATATCGAATGTCTTTCTTTACAGCGATAATCCATTGACGAGAAAATCTGATCGAAAATTCCGAACAGACTTTCTGTTCGAAATGCTCATCGAGCTGTGGAGATTTTTTAACTACATAAGATGATTCTTCGATTGTCGAATCATAGAACAGGATATCAAATTTGGCGATCTTGTTACATGTTTCTACGTCTATGTTTTTACATGAATCTACGTCAATTTATCGCGGTCAATTAGTTGCACGACAATAATTCATCGTCTACGACAATTTATTGCTTAAAATAATTCATCACGCGCGACAATTCCAGATTTATTTATTTTTGATAAAAATATTTATTAAGGTGGCGATCTAGCCCATAGTAATGCAATGTTAATTGTGGCGTTTTTAGCCGTTTTTAGTGTCAAACGGCAGCGCTTAAGCAGCAAAAACTATTTCACTTACAAAAAAATGATGTACCTATATATAAAATAAAGTAGAAAGATTGATCTACATTGTAAGCTAAATTTAAATGCTCAATTATTTAAATTAACTGATATACGGCATGTTAAAAATTGCAATTTAGAAATCACTTTTATACACACGATTTTTCTATATATTTCGAGCAAAAATCTAAATTCTGATTTATACAAAATGTTCTATGGACTGTTATCTTTATTTTAAAACTTCAATTTCAAAATTTAATTACATATTAACGTCTGCTCAAGCGCCCCCGTTTTTGTATGTAAAAATTTAAATTCCGACATATTTCTTCTAATCCTAGCACTAGAAGATAATTTCCTGTAAAAATCGGTAATATTAAAACAGAACTTTAGTTCAGATTCCGTAAAAACACTAAAAACGTCACAGTTAACATTGCATCAATTATGGGCTAGATCGCCACCTTAAGAGGGGCCTTTAAATTTTGATGCGAAAGCATGTTTCAACAGATGGCGCGCCCTAAAATATTAATCTTTTCTAAGAATCTTTTCACCTATACAGAATTTTAATAATTTATAAAAGTCATATGAATAAACGATAACTAATTTAGGCAATGAGGAAGTTTGAGCTTCCAATGTTGAATATTTACAAGTATATTTCAAAAAGATATTCATATTTGAAAATATTGAATATTTTTAAAAATATTTAACTTTTAAAGCTCAAACTTCCTCATTACCTAAATTAGTTATCGTTTATTCATATGACTTTTATAAATTATTAGAATTCTGTATAGGTAAAAAGATTCTTAGAAAAGATTAATATTTTAGGGAGCGCCATATGTTGAAACATGTTTTTGCATCAAAATTTAAAGGAAACAATAAAGAAGGAAAAAAACCAATGTTTTAATTTTATATTTTTGTAACTGAAAATTATGAGCTTCCGCCCGTGTGCAAATTTAATTTGGCTGCCCTTGTAGCCGACTTTTTCGGTTATTTTAATACAATTTCCTAAATTTCTCCTAGGTACTTATTCCAAGGCGTAAAGTAAATGACATCGATAAAAAATATATAAGAATTCATAAAAAATTGTAGAAGAATATCATTTTGGTAATTAAAAAATTATATAATCTATAGTAAATTGTTACGGCCTATTCCCGCAGCTCGTCAAGATTCATACAAAGAAAAATTAAAACTCCTCTTCGTGCAAATCTTCCTCTTTCGGCCATAACAAAGCCAACTAACTCAGCGGAACGTAGATTCGTTTCGTAAATAAAAGAGGAACGAAAGTTTATCTCGCTGCGAGAATTTTACCTAACTCATACTTGATTATGCCATCGTTCTTATGCATAAACTTAAAAGATCTTAATTGCTCGGAATAAAGACGCCACTTCACTGTAAATAAAAATAGCGTACGATTACTTTGAAAATCAATTAATGAGCCACAGTGAAGGAAAACTCATTAACTGACTCTCACGCCAAAATAACAAATTAAATTACATAATGCATCTTCATGATCAATTCATTCCACACCTAAATGACTGATTATCCAACTGACTCAAAATAACTTAAAATGAATACTGAATAAATTCTACGTAAATATATGGAATCTTACTTCAATTACTTTATGATTTTACGTTGAGGCGATATTGGAAAATTCTTTCTCTCTTACAAGTTTTTATCGAGAACCTCTGTAAAACAAAATATAACAAAGACACAATAAAAAGCTATAAATCAATTATAACGATATAATAAATCACAATCTGCAATTTACATACACATATATAAAACTTAATTAACCCCTAAATATTGTATTTAAATTAATAACCTATTTGGATCCAAAATGAATGACTTTACTCTTAAATTGACAAAAATCTTAAATTAAATTATGAACTAAACAAAATTAAATAAGTTAATAAATTTTCGTACAGGTATCAGTAATAGTCTATTTTCTTGAAACTAATGAGATTTCTTATGTATCAACAATACAATAACCTGCATCAAATTCATTAACTTTATATGATAAACAATAAACAAAATTTGCACAATCAATAATGATAATTAAAATATGCACTGTACTGATAATTCCTTTTCCACAGGAAAAGTCATAACTCGTTGAACATATAACAATAGTTTTTACTGACCTTTTGGATTACAAACAATCTTCCCAAAATTGAACACAACATGATAATACAGATGTCTCGATGCAAAGAAAGAATCTTCTACACCTTCCTTTTCCAATTCAAATTTTCCAAAATACATAATTCCATATAATTACTTCATCTGAACTGAACTAAAGTGATAATGAAAGTTCCAAGTATAACAAACATTCCATCTTTAGATGTAATTTTGTTCGATAATCTTCACACAATGACTACGTCGACCGGGTTTTTAATAACACGACCTTGTTAACATAATCTTTTATTTTAGTGTTAGTTTACAACCGTGACGCTAAATACTTCAAACTTAAACGAACGTGAATATTTGTATAATTTCTTTTCCCAAAACTTGATTAACATCGAAATCACTCTAGGTCTATAAAATTTCGACTAGTATTTTGTTAAACCAATATAAACATCTCGACGATTACTTTAATTTTCGCGACTTAAAAGTATCGGAACCCAACATGATTTAACATCAAACTAACGCACTTTATACTTAACAAATGTACGCATTTTAAGTAGGGTAAGGTGCTCTAAAACTGCGCGGTCTGTAAGACTGCGCACCCCTTATATTTCTGCATGGGTGTTTGTTTTCTTGCCAATTTTAATTCCCACACATCACTGCCAATAGCGTGGTTACCCTTAACGATTTTTGTCGTAAAAAAATGGATAATAAACATTTTAGGTACGTTTTACCATTTTACGCTGTTTTGATCTAATAATTCGACATTTTGGAAATTGTGTACGGTCGTTGTTTTTGTGATTATCGCCTGCATATTGCAATATCATGTAAACAAAACTCTTAACCAAGCGTGGATGATGGTATTATTTTCCAATTTAATTGGAGATGGCTATATTCGTGTCCTTTTTAAATTTATGGAGTGGCGTGTAAGACTGCGCGGTGTGGTGGTTTGTAAGACTGCGCGCGTACTTTTACAAATCTCACATTGTAATGCTGGTTAATTTTATCCTTTTTACCTAAAGTGAGGTTGATTTTATGGCCAGTCGTGTGACGGAGGGGGAAATCTCTGAAACTGCAATTCACGGCACAAAAAATAAGTCCAAAGAAAAATAAAAAAAAACTATTGGAAACAAAGAGTAGTTGGGTTGTCCAGGATGCATAGAACAAAGTAAATGCCAATAACTGAAGATTGGATCGAGTGTACATCATGCTCTCAGTGGTGGCAGAAGAAGTGAACTGCATAATACTAGCATGTGATGTGATCTATGCTTGTAAACTGAATGCGCAGTCTTGCAGACCCAAGTGCGCAGTCTTACATGACGGGGTCTGTAAGACTGCGCAAATGACTTTTTCTGATTTTTTTATTTTTATTAATAAAGTATATGTAATAATTACTAATTAAGTTTGTAATAATGTTGTTGAAAGACCAATAAGTTTTAATACAAATTTCTGAGTTTTTAATTGCTTTAGTTTTTTTAATATACCGGGTCAAACCTTAAGTGCGCAGTCTTAGAGCACTCTACCCTACATACATAAGTGACTAACGTAACAGCGGAAAACTAATACGAAGTAACGCTATCACGAGAGTGACTAAAAATCGCTCCCGAAAAGGTTTTATTGAAATGATCTGATGGTAGGGATCTTTCTCCTACTCTACTCCGTTTTGCATCATTTTCTTAGGAAAACAATAAAATCTCAGTGATCTAACTCCCGAAGGTTAATACGTGACAAGACGACCAAAAATCAGCGACTTTTAGACGCGTAAGCCTACCAAATTTCTACGAAATACTATTAAACGGCTTAGGCCATACACGAGTTTATTTTGTTTGAGTGCGTATGAACTCAGTTCTTAGGTCAACCCATAAGAATGACTGCATTATTACATCATTCACGGAAAGTTTTACGAAATATTGTCATATACGAGGTATATTCACGAAGTCGATCTAAAAGTCTAGTAATACGGCCTTTTAGTCGGCATTTGGAAAAACCACGTCACAAAATGCATTTACAATGTAATTCTTTTTCCTACTAACTGGTGATGATCACCTGTGTTGTTCTTTCTTTCGGTGTGTAAAATCGGTGTAAGGAAATAGTAATAACAAATTTTTCTGTGGATTCTATTCTTAAAATTTATTGAAAAATAATAGTAGTACTAAGTATTATATTCTTCATTCCAAGCAAATGTAAATAATATTTTAAATGGTGCCAACAGAAATTGATCATTTTATGACCAATATGGTGCAAAATACGAGTAGTATTAATCAAACACAAAAAAACATTTTGATGAGACTTTGATGAGACATTTTATGAGTCACATAAATGTCTTAACGTCCTAGAAATTGTAGGACAATGCAACAGCTTAATGGCGGATCGCATAGGGTAAGTCCCTTTATTGTTAAAATATTTTCACACGATATACTCGATTTAATCGATGCATTGCTACACTTCATTATGGGTAATGAATAGGGAACGGTACTGTGATAATTGCAGTCCTCTCCCTCTGAAAATAAATATGTTGTAATTTATTATTTATTATTATTTTATATAAAAAATTAAATAAAATGAAATTTGATAAGATTTAATTATTTACAAATTGTTTGTGAATAAAATAGTATACATACCTCGGTGTAACGCTTCATTCCAGCACAGCGTCGCGCTTACAGTTGACTACTTCAATTAGCGCTCGCGGCTGTAATGAAGCATTTTCCACCTTGGTACGTAATTTACTAGTACATACGTTTTTGCATAAATACCATGCTGAACAAACTTAAAACAGCAAGAGAAATTAGTAAAAATTTAATTTTGAAATAAAAATCACCTGTGCTTTACTGAAAGCAATGAATTCATTTCGTCAATTTTTCGCATTTATAACTCAAGGGTTATCACTTATCAGCAATATTATAATTTATTTGAAATGTGTGTTTAATAGTGCAGAAACTTAGAATATTAAAGTTAGACTTGTTAAATGTAACGGAAGCAATAAAATATTTAGTATCTTAAAAAGTGTGTCCTACATATGAAATCATTTGCATTTAGATACCTTTTCGAATTTTTTGCAAAAAATTAAACAATTATGAAAAAGTGCAAGATATGAAAATGAATTATTCATAATCTATATCATAGAAAATTATTCTAAGTTTACGGATTATACAAAACATTTTCCGAACTAGCTCATTGCCTTCAAAATTTGAATAACAATATGATTAGTTTTTTTTAAATAGCACAAGCAGTTACGTAGCAACAGGTGGTGCGAATGGTGCCAGGCACGAGCGCCCGTGTCCCAAATACACAGAGAAAATTTATTGATTTCTATTATTTACAGAGACTTTTTTTGAAAAAATAATCTATGAAAGTTTGTACATTGTACAGAACCTTTTTCAAATATATTGAAATTTTGTAAACTCTACGATGACTTTTTGTCATTTATAAGTTATTTTATGCAATAAAATTGTTATTTAAAATTTTCTTTTTGTAAAATAATAAATACCAGCAGTCTGGCGTAAATCAAACACTGATAGACTACAGAGCGGGAAACCGCGGTTCTAATCCTGTTTGAGTCGGATTATGTGCTGTGATCTAAATAGTCCAAAATCGATCTGTGGACTATGTGGAAGGCAAAGGGAAACCACCCCATTAACATTTCCCTAGTAAAGTCTTTTTGGCTTAGCTTAACCAGGAAGATCGCCTACCTGAATCACCCTATCGAACTCCTGTCTGAAATCCACAAAGAGCAAATACAAATCCATTTTCGCTGTTATCTGCTTCAGAACGTGTATTGCTCCAACCGTCGACCTCCTTTTTCTAAAACCAAATTCATAATCTCCGACCAGGGACGTGCCCAACCAACTTTTTTGCGGGGGAAATTTGCCAACTAAGTAATTCAAAATTGTCAACTCTTTGTATTTGTCTATTTTTGCTATTATAGGTTTATCGGGTTTTGCCAACTTGACCAAATTTTCAGTAATTTGACCAAATTTTGAGTGATTGTGCCAACTTTATTCCAATTCGTAAATTATTGGGGGGGGGGTCTCCACCCAACTCCTACGTAAGCACGTCCCTGTCTCCGACTATCTTTTCTGTGTATTTTATTAATCTATTGTATATTATTATCATTACTAATATTTTGTATGCCACGTTTAGGAGTGTTATGCCTCTGTAATTATTGCACATTTCCACATCTCCCTTCTTTCTCAGTGGTATTATAATTCCTTCGCTACGTGTTTTTGGCATATTTTCTTGGTTCCAGATTCTTTTAACTAGTAGGCTTATTTCATCATGCAGTGCTTCGCCGCCATACTTAATCATATCTGCCATTATCCCGTCGCTACCCGATGCCTTCGCATTTTTAAGTCTTGTTATTGTTTGCACGATCTCTGCCTTATCCGGTTCCATTAACTCTACTTCTCCTTCGGACAGCTCTAATTCAGTTTGCTCTCGTTGTTCAGCTCTTTATGTCTTCAGTAGCTTCTGGAAATGTTCTGTCCAAATTTTCTTCACTTTCTCTTGTTTGCTTTCCATTCTCCCCTCATTGTTCCTTATTCCTCTTGTTTTGACTGCATTTGTTCTGCTTTTATGCTTAATGTGTTTGTAAAACTTTTTCATATCAATTTTGGAGTTACTTTCTTCTATTTATTTCATCTTTTCATCCAGCCATTTGCGCTTCTTATATTTATATAATTATATAGCTTATTCGCTTCTTTTATCTTTTTACTGTAATCAATATAGTCATCTTCTTTGTTCGTTTCTAACCATTTAAGTATTGCCAGCCTCTTTTTATTAATCTTGTCTTATCATTCCTTGTCGAACCATTTCTCCATTTTAGTCTTTCTCTATAGCCGATTACATATTTGCTTAGTGCTTTCAATGATACACTTTGTTATTGTGTTCCATCTCTCCTCTATATCGATTGCCACTCATTTGTTTTCATTTTTCAGTTCTCTCTTTAACAATTTCTTATACTTCTTTGCCACCGTCGCATCATGGAGCTTCTCAGTTGCTATTTGCCTTCTGTTTGATTTCCGCAACCACCAGATAATGATCCGTGTCCGCATTAGCTTCTCTGTAGGATCTTATGTCTCTTATTAACGAGGCTTGTCTTCTTGAAAACAATATAATATTATCGATTTGATTGTCCTCCGTGCTACTACCCCCTTGCCAGGACCATGTGATTTTGTGCTGCTTTCTTATGACTAAATTTGGTACTAGATATTATCGTGTCTATCGCCGCTGCCAGTTCGCATAGTCTACTTCCATTATCATTTGAGTTAATATGTATCGTCTCCTTGCCGGCTACGTCATCCACATGATCCTCCCTTCCTATCTTCGCATGAAAATCACCCATTATAACTGTTATGTATTGTTAAAGGATTGATTCATAGATTGCTTCTAATTCATTGTTCGGTTGTACAATCAGTCAAATACAAATTAAGATTTCTTTTCATGCCATTCATCATCATTTTGTTTGATGAAGGAAATCGGAAAGATTTGCATCCTACGCATGGGTTGAGTTATAAGGTGGCCGATTTCTATAGGGATTATCTACTCAACTAAAATTTATGTAACAACGATTACAATTTAATAATACTATTGCTATATTTACAAAAATTTTATAGGTTGTTCCTCAAAGGTTCCCGTGGAACATATTGAAATATGAGATAATTATGTGTATTAGTTTTCGCGTAATCATGAGATTTCACATGTTGTGTAATGGAACAATAATCAACAAGGAATGCCAAATAATAGTATACGCTGACGATGTAGTAATCAAGTAATCATAATATCTAGAACAGAAAAAGGAATGAAAGATAATTTTAATGCAATAAATTAACAATTAAAAGTAATCGGCTCATATTCCGATTACTTAAATATTCCGGATACCAACATTCTGATTCTTGAACTCATCCTATTATAGAATGCCTATCACTAATTATAACCACCGACGCTATAAAAAATGTTGCTATTTGTATCTTTCATATATCCACCATTTTCTAAATGTATTTTAATAACTTTTTTCGCAAGTTTCGATATGAATTGAAGACATTAAAATAAATGGTAGACCTACTACTTCACAATGTAAAACAAATAAATGACAAAACTCTCAAAAATTATCTCTATTAAAAAACAAAGTCCTTGTTGAAAACCTCTTTATTTGAAAGGATTATCTTTATTTCATAACAATTATTCAAACTGAATATGAATGCAATAGAAAATTACATTAGAAATTTTACTTTGCATTTTCTTGAATCCATGCGTAATAGCTAGAAACTCTTGTATAAATATCAGGATTTCCTTTAGCACATTGAATGTTTGCCGACACAACTCCTATTTGAGCCTTTGTAGATTTTAGCACTAAAGGTCCTCCAGAGTCCGCCTTGAAAAAACATATTTTGAAATAATTATGCAATTCAGTCTTCTTAATAATGTAATGATAGCGTAACAGACTTTAATTAGGGGATAGCATCATTAATAACTATTAACACGTTAATCGCCACAAATAATTAATATATGGGAAAAAATTACTGAGTAGTCCATAGTAGGGACCGCCTTGGCTGTTAAGGTGTTAAAAAGCAAAAAACATTCATAATGCGAAATTAGGGTTTAAAAAACAGCTGCAAACAATTTAAGTCGATTTCTCTTACTCTGCAAAATCCTTGTCCTATTGGACTTAACGTACACAGTTGTCCATTATAAATATGATTAGAAATCTTTTTCTGACATTGTGGATTGGTGATTGTTTTTGTCTCAACCTCTTTAAGATCATTTGATACATTTCTATTTCTTTCCTAAAATTATTGTTTTGTAATAATTATAAATTATATCAAAATATATTACGGCAATAACCCCCCATCCCGAAACAATCCCAATAACATCCGCACCAATATTTGACTTATCTAACTTCACAAGCCCAACATTTGTGTTGTTTTTAGGAAGACATGTTTTTAATTTAATTACTGAAATATCATCCTGATATGTAACGCGACTAAAGTTCTTATGATTTATAGCTTTCTCGATTTCAAACCTTACTCCACCACTATTTAATTTAGTAGTTCCTGCTAATACACTCAGTTCTGCCATTGGGTATCTGCAATGCAGTTCGTAAAAATTTTTATAAAAAGAAATACACAATTTGAATTTCGTACCCTTCGATGCAATGAGCAGCTGAAAGAATCCAGCAGTTAGAAATAATCGAACCTGAACAATAATGATACTTTTTGTACTGCAGTGATACTTGGTATGGTATTTCACCTGGCTTTGCATCGACTCCACCTACTATGAATTCAGTTTCTTGCGCTCCTACAAAATAAATTGAGTTAGCTACAATACACCAAATATAAAAATAAAATTTTACAGAAATCTCCACCATATTATGGATTTTATCTATTCGGATAGATATGAAAAGAGAGTAGGCGAAAAACTGACTTTTACAAATTTTATAATTTAAGTTAGTTTTGTAACACAGAGGGAAAAGTAAATTCAAGAAAAGAGCTTTATATATTATATAATATCTAATAATAATACAATCCCCAATCTTATTTAACCAATGAAAATTCTACAAATATTTGGCTTTGGTTTTAAATAAATTTTCTTTACTTATACCGTTTAATGGAGCACAAATTAAAATTGTCAGCTTAATTAAAAACAAAGCACTGTTTGGAACCATCATTTTGAATTTATACTTCTTGGAGGAAAATGTTCACTTTTATATACTCGCTTTCAGGGTAACAGCGTGTCACTAAAAAAACCCTACAGATAGGTTTAGTAATGATAATACTAATTAAGCCACTAAAATAAATGTTTCTCGTTAAAAATACTGATAAATGGCAATTTGGTAAATAAAATTGAGTATATTCTAATTTTAAGCTAGTTAACAATGTATTTCACTTTAATGGGAATTTTATTGTATTGTATTTTCTTATCGCCATTTACTATCGGAGTAAAAAGTTCTGACCCCTGAGTTTGAAGTCAAATAAAATCAAAAGTTAGCAGCAAAAAGATTTGAAAAAAATATATGATATCAATTGATTAGTGCTAAATGTTATATTAAAATTTTACACTTCTAACTGACGCCCTTTTAAAATTATTTAAAAATATGTTAAAAAAAGTGTAGTTTTTAGCACTCATTACGAAAAGTTGCAACTTCAAATACCTACAACTATCGTATTTTTTTTTCAAATTACATAAAATTTATGTAGTACATAGATAAAAGTATATTCTCTTTAGCAATATAAAAATTTTATTGGAATTTTGTCAAATTGCTGTTAAAAGTCGATTTCTATAAGTCGATATTTTCTTTGTACATAATTGTTCAATTTAAACGAATTTATGTTAATAGCTTTAATAAATTTATTAAAAGACATTCCCTACAAAAATATTTAAACAATTCATTTTTAAACAATAAAATAATGGTTTTTAAATAATTTCCTTATTAGACAGAGAAGCATAGAATCAAAGATGCACGTTTTGCGACCGTGTGAAATCGTAAAATGAGTTTTTGTATATAGGCGGCACATGTCACGTCATCATCAATAATATAAATTTTATATTATGGATCAGCAGTTGCCGCATTTCAACAATAAGGGCATGAACATTACGTTCCCTTCCGTCCCTACACCCCGTAAACTATTAATTCTATCGCATTTTAATATTTTGAAACTGCCATAATTTGGAATATAATTAAAAATTTTGTTTATTTAATTGAAAAATAATAATCTACCATAGTTTTCGATTGATATGTTCAATTACTTTAAAAAATTTCGTTATAATAACGAAGTTATTTTACTTTACTGTTATACTTAATAATTCAAAAAATATTTAAAATATATCATTACAAAAATTTGGGAATAGAGATGAAAGATGTAGGTATCTACAGTCCAAATTTCATTAAATTTGAGAAAACGCTTTACGAGAAAAAAAATTGTAAATTTGTCGTTGTGCTAATTGTTGCATAAATTGTGCCTCTTTTTTTAAATATCTGCATGCCAAAAACACACTATAAAGCCTATCACTTTGAAATTTTATTATGTTGTACAAAATTAAATTCTTTATCTGTATCTTCTTAGCGCATAAAATTCCATCAATTACTTTTTGAAGTATAAGACTTCAAACTCAGGGGTCAGAACTTTTTACTCCGATAGTAGTTAATTCCAATTTACATTTTGTCGAATGAGGTTAAGATGCAAGTTTGCTTAAAATAAACCTTTATGTGGAGTTTTTCTGCTTTGAAAACGGTTCGGAGTCAAGGACAGGCACACATTGAAAGTTTGACCTGTTTCCAGGAAAGAAATCATTGAAAAAGAGTACCGAACAAATCCGACATTTAGACAGGTGTCCTACAAATATAAAAATAAAATGTGCTAAAGAATAAGGTCAAGCGGGAGATCCGAGATTATAGGCAATCTAACTTCTGACCACAAATTGGGGAACTCTATATTGAGCAACAAGGAGAAAAATAAGAAAACAATAATCTTCCCCTTTGATAGCGAAAGACCACTGAGGAAAAAGCTGAAGACTTTGCAGATAGCTTTGGAGCATCGTCCAAGAGCCTGCTTTCACCAAATTTAGTGAAGGATTCCATTAAATCCTAACTTAGAGAAGGAGAAAACCGAGAAACAACTCAATTCCAATTGAGCCTGCCACATTCCAAGAAACCCATCCGCGGCCTAAAAAATAAGAATGTTTCAAACCCGAATAGAATTACAAACATGACTCCTAAGTAAGGCTTCGCAGCTCTGACTAACATCATCAATGCGGTATTGCCGTTCAGGCACTTTCTCTCCAGGTGGAAAGTGGCGGACGTCATTTTTATTCGTAACGCAAATCAAAACCACAGGAACCCGGGGTCGTATCAGTTTGCTATCTTCAATTGGTAAAGGTTGTGAAAACAAAAACCGTAGCGTACAGGTTGCAGCCATATTGTAAAGAACTTTGTTCCTATTTAGCAATTTGGTTTCCTCCCGGCAGCATCCACGGTACACTCAATATTAAAGTCAGTACCATATATCCTTGGTAGCTGGGAATTAGGCAAAGCTACGGGAGCGGTGTTTATGGACATGGCCAAATCGTTTGATCAGGTCTCCTTTTCAAAATGTTTGCCGCTGATATCCCACTATCCTGAATACTCCTTCTTACGTAATACATGACGGGTAGAAAATTTCGGGTAAAGTTGGAGGGCAACCGATCCACCTTGAGGGATATTTTATCAAAGATACCCCAACGATCTATCCTCTCTCCAAGGTGTTATTTGCCACTGTTGTAAAATGATCACATTGATTACTACTCTAAATTTCACAATTTGAGCCATCGTCAGCCAACTGTTTTGGGTAACAATGGAAAAGATCTCATCTATTGAAACATTGGAATTTTTAAATTAATATTAAAAAATTGTTGGTTTAATAATTTTAATCGTTAATATTATACTGAATTAATACAATCACATAAGACAAAATACTTGCACTGATATTAAATAGTAAGGAATAATTAATAGTAAAAAATCCTGCAGCTGAAAACTTTAGATTTCTCTCTTTTACCAAACGATTCAGTAACAATAATTCATCCCTCACTTTTTCATTTTCTTTTGTGTTTGGTAATTTGACCAAAGCGTCGAGACAAATACTGCCAATTCCTCTAGCTTCATGTTCTGTTTTAGTGCAAACCATCACACCAAGAACGATAATAATCTGTAATCAAAGAGAGTTGTAGATTTTCTGCTACCACATTTAGTAAAAAGAGGAAAAGAGACTTACTAATTGCCAAGTTGTGTAGAATATTTGCGACAAATTTAGAGATGAGAGGTAGCGAAATACCAACCTTTTAGTGTAATATGAATTTATTAACAAATTTATAGTGTTAATCAATCTTACTGAGAAAGTTAAAGTACAAAAAAATAATTGTGAACCAAAAATGTTATTGAAGAGTTCAATTCGCTTCACGTTATTTTCAAAACGTTTGGTTACTTGGCGGATTTGCGAGCCAATAGAGAAATTTTCAATGTTTTCTTTAAGCAATGCAACTACGTTGTTATTTCCAGACATGTTCATGAATTTGGTTCTTTTCATCAAGTACTTATTAGTGATTTCTAACTGTTGCTTTATAAATTTGACAAAAACATAAATCTCGAACATTGTTACAAAGTTATAATAAAATTGAACTTTTTTATTTATGAAGATCAAAAAGTTTATAACACCAATTTCCAATATAGAAACATACAGATCAAATGACAAAAGTATCAATAAAAGTAGGTGAAACATTGAGAAGAGGAATTTAAAATGATTTTTTGACGTGACTGCCATCAGTTGTTTAATTACCGAACTAGTGCATAATATATTTTTAACATCAGGATCTGCATGATTTAAAAACTCTCTAATACTTGACGAATAAAAAAATGTTGGTGCTAAAATTGATAACACGTTGCCTATAGCCATAGTAGTTTCTTGTGCAATATCAGTGAGCGTCATTATAAATATACCATAGAAAATGAAATAACGTGCAATTATTGTTCCAATAGCTCCAAATATTACAAATAATAATAAAAGGAAAACGAAAAACTTATGAAAACGTGAAGGTCCTTCGCTTGAAAGCGTTCGCATGGAATGTGGTGGAAATATACCAAGAACGGTAATCAATCGAAAAAAAAAGTTATCAAATACAGGCTCTGCACTTTTATAATTATTTTTTATCATTTTAATTCAGAATCTCAAATTTTGGGATATAGTAAGTACTTCAACCCAAATATTGTTATTCAGTATTGTATTTCAAACGTGAACCTATTCAAAAGTAGTCACTTTACTAATACGAATAGTTGCACAATAAAGTGCTTTTCCAATTATTTATATAGTAATAATAGATATAATTATTTGTTTTTTCAATTTTCTAAATGTTTTGTACCTACATTAAAAATATTAAAAGTAAAATTGAACCTTCATGAAAATAAATTATGTTATCTATTAGAGGAATTAAATGTTTTTTCATGAATGAAATTTACGATCTATAAATCGTAAAATGTCGGTTATGTCATAATAGTAATAATGCATTTAATTCATTCAGCTTGAAAGACTATGAACTGGCTTCAACAAGATATTTGTTGCTGATTTTAAACTCAAATAAACGGTAATATTTCTCTAGAAATAAAATAAAAAGGAAATTAAATAGCGAAAACAACCAAAGTAAAAAAAAAAGGAACAGAGAAACATGTGATTCACCAGAGAAGTTCCCATTACAAAAGAGTAAATTGATGCAAAGATCACCAACTAGAATAAATAACGAAAGTGGAAGTAAAATTGAAATCAGCCTGAATAAAGAAACGGAACAGGTGTTGGAAGAGATGAGGAGGATGATAAATGTTATAAAGGAAAAGAGATACAAACGGGGGACGAAACCATGTTAGAGGCACGGAAGATGCAGTTTACGATCCATATTAACGAGATTAAAGATGATATAAACCAAATAAAAGAGCAAGTGAGAGGACAAGCAGTAACCTATAAAAATGAAAAATGTGAATGGTATTAAGAGGGGAAGGAAAATCTCGAGGTACGTCTTACAGGAATGGATCAAAAATTGGTAGTATAGGAAAGGAAAGTAAGAAGAAATAATTTGGTAAATGTTGGGAGTTGAGAAATTATTGTTTTGAAAGTAATAGTTCAAGACGGATGAATTAAAATTCTTCAAAGAAATGCTAGAGGTCGAACCAAAAATAGTTAAGGCATATAGAATAGGACAACATAGATGTGTGGTCGAAATGGAACATAATAAATTCAAAATAGAAGTTATGAAGAATAAGAAAAAGTTGAACGGAATTAAATTATTCATAAATGATCATCTAATGGTTCAAGAAAGGAAGATCCAAGCCCAGATAAAAATTGAAACTAAAGAAGAACGAGAAAAAGGAAGCCAAGGGATGGTTGGACACAGGAAATTATGGATCGATGGAAAACAATTTGTTTGGAACGAAACGAACTGCAGCAGAAGTCTATGGAACCACCAGTGACAAAAAACTGATTAAGCCAAAGAATCCAACAAATAATATGATTAATAATGATAAATAATGGATGCAGAAGGTTATACCTTTTTCATGAGTAGTGGAAAAGATAGAAGAATGGGTATAGAATTAATAGTAAGTGAAAGGTTACAGGAAAATGTAATTATAACTTTACATATAAAAATAACAGAAAGATTATGCCTAATTAAACTAAGAGGTAAGTATAAGAAACTTAGTATAATCAACGTGCATGCACCAACTGAAGGTAAAGACAAAGAAATCAAAGAAGAATTTTGTGAACAATTGGACAGAGTATACGAAAAAAAAAAGAGATGGTCATTGCCTTGCAGCTAACACAGTTGGATGTGAATGCGGGGTACCGGGTTCAAAACCGGGGAGAGTCAAACTTTCTTATGACCAAGTCTCCGTGCTTCGGAGGACACGTTAAGCCGGCGCGGCGGTCCCCCTGAGTTGACAAATTGCCACCGTTAACAAAAAACAGGGCTACAGGCACATCTGAATGCTAGCCTAGCAAGCTGCTACCGGATGTAAAACAACTATAGTCCAAAATCGATCTGCGGACTACTCACCAACCCGTCTGGCCAGCGTGGTGAGTTATGGCCAAACCAAACCTCCATAATATGGAGAGGCTAATGTCCAGCAGTGGACGGAAAAAGGCTGATAACGAACGATACGAAAAAATCATTAAATATGATATAAAACTGGTGGTGGGATTTTGGAACGCAATGATGGACCAGGTAACAATGTACCAACCAACAATAGGTAGATTTAGCCTGCATAAGGAAACAAATGAAAACGGAAAATTTGGAATAGAGTTCGCAATGGCAAAGAACATGCAAATCAAAAGTACACACTACCAGCAGAAAGGTTAACATAAGAGTACATGGATGATTAAGGTCCATTTCCCCAACCCAGCCCCATTTCGAATTTTGGAAAAATTTTTGTGTCATTCGTTTGTGCATCGTTTGTGTAGGTTTGTGCAAACATTTTTTTCGTTTGTGCAATCTCCGTTCGCGAATTATTTAAGAAACAAGTTTGGGGGGCTGGGGAAATGCCAGCCCCCCATTTCGATTTTTGCATAAAATTTTATGTTAATCGTTTGTGTACGTTTGTGCATTCAAAATTTTCATTTGTGCAAATACCGTTCGCGAAATATTTACAATTTAAGTGGGGGGGGGGGGGAATGCCAGCCGCCCCCATCGCGAATTTTGGGTCAAATTTGGTGTCAGTCGTTTGTGCATCGTTTGTGTACGTTTGTGCATTTATTATTTTCGTTTGTGCAAGCACGGTTAGCGAAATATCGCTAATTGAAATTTCCGCGATCATTTCTCCAGCCCCCCCCCCCCATTTCGATTTTTGACATTTTTTTGGTGTCATTCGTTTTTGCATCGTTTGTGTACGTTTGTGCAATAATTTTTTTCCTTTATGCATTCACCGTTCGCGAATTGTTTAACAAATAAATATTTGTAAATCTCCGAGCAACAGTCGCCATAGTGTCTTAACCTTCGCATGGCATATTTATATTTTAGTTACTTAGATGGCATACTGGGGTCCTGTGGACCCCAACGGTAAAAGGGATTAAATCAATAGAGAAAATAAAATTTTAAGACTGATTTTTGTAAGAAACACTACGATTTTCCACTTCGATTTTCGGATCAATTCTTATTTCTTTCGTTTGTGTACCGTTTGTTTACGTTTGGGTAACAATTTTTTTCTTTATGCATTCACCTTTCGCGAATTGTTTAACATATAAATATTTGTAAATCTGCGAGCAACAGTCGCCAAAGTGCCTTAAGTTAGCTTATCTTGAAATTAAAATTCGTGTTATGGTGTTAAATGTAGAAGTATTGGGAAAATGTAATTTCGATTGTGAATAATTGCACCTTTAAATACACGACATTAAATTTTGCATAAATTTTAGTACTAACTGGTAATTAACCAATGCAAAGCGCGTGTTAGTTAATCTACCAAACGTTTTTTATTGTATAGTTCCCATTTAGTACAAATTTTGTGTAAAATTTAACGTTGTGTCATACGGGCTTTAGATCTAAAAAAGTACCATTTTTTAATAATTCTATGACAGAACCTTTAGTTATGGTTGACCTAAGCAATATTTTCAGGTAGTGTGAGATCTCATATTGCCCCCCCCCCTGCAGATACTAAATTCTTGTTACTGCTATTGTATCTCATCCAAAATACTACTATATACTAACCTTTCGTAGATCCAAGTTATTATTAATTTAGAAAAGTATTGTTGTGATATTTCATAATTTAAGGGTGAAAGCAGACGAATGAGGTAGTAATTTAACTTAATTTGCTTTAAATTAAATAGGTCAGTTGATTTGACTGACACGAAAAGAAACATTTGCATCAAATTTACAAAAACCATGATTTGTAACGAATTCTACACATAAAACAAACAATTTTTAATTTATTTGTGAAATACAAAATTTATGTCGCATCCTGTACATCATTTGATAATTAATTAGTTACGTCAGATTTCTATAAAACAAGGTGTAAATAATAATTCAGTGCATACGCGATTAAAAACGTTATGTTACCTGCTAAAAGGGCCATTTTAGCCAATAAGAATGAAAAAACTCCCACCTACAAAATCCATTTTTGAAAACTTTGAAAACACAAAAGCCAGCGAGCAGAAATGTAGCCAGTTCTTGTGGGGATCTCAAACTGAGAACTCGTGTTTGGAGTTCCTTGGTAGACTCCAATTGAAGAACTCAAGTAAATAAGTAGCAAGAATTGTGAGATTGCGTAATATTTAATTACGTTCGGTAGTTAGTGGAAAATTGTGTATTCGAACGTAACGAGTTAGAGGTTGGCTTCACATTTAGTGGAAAGGAGTAAATGGTTTGGTTGAATATTAAACACAACTATTGGCGCGGGAATACTGGCTACTGTGTGGAACATTTGCAGCTTTGAACAAATTGGAACAGGTGGCGACTACTGGCAAGAATTTGAACACATGGATCCGGCAGCGCACAAAGTTTAATGGAATTTTACTAGTTTAAAAAAAAAGGTAGAAAATTATTTTTTAATTTTAATAAATCAAATTAAAACAACGATTTGTGTTGTTGATGAATTTACTAAAAAACTTTGTATTATTGATTATAATTTACACATTTTTTACACGAATGACTCGAAATCCAAGCTTAGATTCTGAATTTAAAAATTAAATGTGGCGAAGATTTCTGAATCGTTACATTATTACACCACACATTTGGTTTGAGACAGGTTTGTTGTCTATAATAAATTGATGCGAATTTTCACGATTGATTATTTTTCATTTTTGCGTGTGGTTTGTTATTATGTGGTTTTCGAATTGTTATCTTGTTATTTCGTTTGTTGAACCCATCGACCCTGTAAAAGAGAAAAACCCTTCTTCGGCGTTAAGCTGGTCTAGCGGCTTTTGTAGTAGTTCTTTGAGAAGAAAAATCATAGCAGTATATTACCTTTAGTCAATATGAAATCTCGCACTATCTGAAAATCTTGCTAGAGCCGCCCCTGAGTAAATGTCAGTGGCTGATTATAAAATGGTACTTTTTTAGATCTTAAAGGTGTAAGAATCATTTATAATTAAAATTACACTTTCTCAATACATGTACATTTGACACCAGAACAGGAATTTTATTTTCAAATTGATCTAACTTAAGACACTATGGCGACTGTTGCTCGGAGATTTACAAATATTTATTTGTTGAACAATTCGCGAATGGTGAATGCATAAAGGAAAAAAATTATTGCACAAACGTACACAAACGATGCACAAACGAATGACACCAAAAAAATGTCAAAAATCGAAATGGGGGGGGGGGCTGGAGAAATGATCGCGGAAATTTCAATTAGCGATATTTCGCTAACCGTGCTTGCACAAACGAAAATAATAAATGCACAAACGTACACAAACGATGCACAAACGACTGACACCAAATTTGACCCAAAATTCGCGATGGGGGGGGCTGGCATTCCCCCCCCCCCCACTTAAATTGTAAATATTTCGCGAACGGTATTTGCACAAACGAAAATTTTGAATGCACAAACGTACACAAACGATGCACAAGCGATTAACATAACATTTTATGCAAAAATCGAAATGGGGGCTGGCATTTCCCCAGCCCCCCAAACTTGTTTCTTAAATAATTCGCGAACGGAGATTGCACAAACGAAAAAAATGTTTGCACAAACCTACACAAACGATGCACAAACGAATGACACAAAAATTTTTCCAAAATTCGAAATGGGGCTGGGCTGGGGAAATGGACCTGGATGAGGTACCATGTGTAACAGTGGAAGCCATAAACAAAAATTGTATCAACGATGTGAGAACATACCGAGGGACGAATGTAGATACGGACCACTTTATGCTGGGAAAACAACTAAAACAGACTATGCCAAAAAAAAAGATTGGTGAAGAATACAGATGAACCAAAATATACAAGAAAAATATCGAGAGAAGATGGAAAGGCTAATGGAACCAGGAACAGAGCAGCAAAATATAGAAGAAATTGTATCAACAATGAAGAATAATGAGATTGGCAACAAGAAAATTAACAGTGCCCCAAAATAAAATTAAGAACTAATGGTTTGATGAAAAATGCAAAGAAGTAATAAAAAAAGAAAAGAATAGAGGAAACAGTGTAAAAGAGTAATTAGAGAAAGTAAGAACTCATAGAACTAAAAGAAAGCTATACCAACAAGGAAGTGAGAAACTTTTAGCTGGGTACCAAAAGAATAAGAAAAGGATATCAATTAAGAATATCATTTTGTAAGGATAAAGAAGAAAATTAGGTTGGATCAAAAGAAGACACATTAGAAAGATGAGCAGAATATTTCCAAGAATTACTAAGCAGACAAGAAGAAAAAACTACTACCAAACAAAATAGACAAAATGCGGAAATTAACAATAATGAAGTACCAGAGGAGGAGGAGATAATAGACGTAATCAAGAACTTGAAAAATAATCTAAGTGCGGGAGAAGAGAGTATACAGGCGGAACTACTCAAGTATGGGGGGGGGTGAAAAATGGCATAAAATGATAACCAAGTTAATAAAAGAAATATGTATAAGGGAGGAGATGCCAAAAGAGTGGCGAGTGGGTCTGATGTGCCCGATATTTAAGAAAGACTAGAAAACAGATTTAGAGAACTACAGAGGAGTAGATTTGTTGAGTGCGATGTACAAGATATTGGCAACATGCATAAAAAATAAATTGAGAGCATATGCAGAGGGAATGCTGGGAGAATACCAACGTGGATTTAGAAGAGAAAGTAACAATACAAGCAAAAATATGAGCTTAAGCGAAAGACATATCTTCTGTTCGTAGACTTTAAACAGACTTTCAATTGAAGCCGCTGAGCTAGTAAATAATTTCAAAGTGTATCTATTGCGATGATATGGTCATTCGGCATCAATACCTCATACTTATGTTGATTTATAGCTACTCAAAAGCGATTTTAACTTATAACTTCTTTAGCTTCGACTACAATAAAAAATGTATGACACCACGTGCTGTAACGACCTCAAGAATAAATACCAAGATTGTGTCCTCTTCATCCAATGCAAACAAAATTTCCAATTGGTGGATTACGAAACCGAATTGCAAATTATCCAACCTTTAAGAAGTTTCGTGACATCCAGTCACCGATTAAGAATATTCGGACATCCAAACTACACTTGGGGTATCCGCTGATAGAGTTCAATTAACTTGTAGTTTCCACCATTCAACACCAATAATTGTAAATGTACATGTAAGTGTTTTGCGTCAATCATTCGTGATTTGTGCGATCAAAGTAAAAATTCGGTAAATTTGACAACAAAAATTAGTGAACATTATGTTATAGTGAATATACTTCATTTTTACTTTTTTTTTTCCAAGTTGTCCTGGACAACTTGGTTTCTGACCTTCACTCACATCTTATCATTCCGTGATTTCTGGAAACATGCTATTCGTTCCAATGAAAGCATGTCCTCGATGACGAACCCTTTCTTCTTTCTTTCTTCTTCTATCTTTGTTTCGAGCTTTTCTAAATCACATGTTAATTAAGAAGCCGTTATGTGATTGGCGCTTCTTCTCTCAGCCATTGCGGATGTGCACTGGATGACCTATGTTTTGATTGTGGTCACAGACCCGCCGTTTGGTCAGTTATCACCTATGTTTGCTTGTCATACTGCCACTATTTTGAAAAAATACTTAAATTTTAACAAAAGTTTTTGCTTTTTCTTGCAAATTTTAAGATTTATCGTGGATTTAATTGTTAGAGGTTATATTATATTCACTAAATTACTGGTTCAGTACTTTAATTATTAAACTGGATTAATACAATCACATACGAAATAACACTCGAAGTTGTATTAAAGAGTAAAGAGTAATTAATATTAAAAAATCCTGCTGCTGAAAAACTAAGCTTCTTTTCATTTACCAAACGATTTAATAGTAATAATTCATCTTTCAATGCCTCATTTTCGCTCGAATTTGGTAAATCGGCCAAAGCATCGAGAGTAATATCGCCAGTTTCTTTAGCTTCTTCTTCTGTTGTATTGCAAACGAACACACCAATTGCAACAATCATCTGCAAATACATAATTTACAATTTTTATAGGACCACAACTAATACAATCGGAAAAAAGACTTACTAATTGCCATAGTGTCCAGAATAAATGCGTCAGAAGTAGATTTGTTCGAAATCTGAATATAACCTTGCCAGTATACAGGGTGTCCCCGCACTCACTTTACATAACTTAGGTGGTGATAGATGGCACTTTTCTAAGAACAATATTTAACAAAAATTTTTTTCCAAATTCAAACCCTCGAGAGTTAGGCCTCTTTGAAGCATTTTTTTTAATTTCCACCTTCACGTGGCCATAGCTCCGAAAATAATGATTTTTTAGTAAAAATGGTTTAGTGCTTTTTAAAAGAGCGTGAAATAATCTACAAACTAGGTTTACATCTTTTATTGTCAAAAATTAACGGCTTTCGAGTTATGAATTAAAGTAAGCTAAAAAATGTCGAAAAATTTGAGCTTTTCTTTTTTTTGGTTTTTTTCAAAACCCTGTATCTTTTAAACGAAACATTTTACAAAAAATCTGACGCCCCATTCCGGATAGGAAATTTAACGGACTACAACTTTTGTCTAGTAAAAATTTTTGAGAAACCAATCCATTTCACAGAAAATCAGAATAAAATAAACAAGGCAGCTACAAAACAAAAAATTAAATTCACAAAATTTTTATTTTTTTTGAAAAATTATTTTATTAATTGATTTTAAACTATTAGATTATTTAAGTAAATGTTGAAAATGACCACCCTCATTTTCAATACACAGTCGTGCTCGTTTTAAAATATGCTTTATAGTATTATTTACAAAATTTCCTTTTTTGTTAAGAGCCATTATAGCAGGAGTGGTCAACAAGGTCGAGGTATTGACCGGTCAATCACGAGGATGATTTTGGTCAATCGGTGAGTTTGAAAAGTGTCAAAAATTCGAATTTCTGCGATTAAAAGTGTCGAAAAATCGATTTTTTTCGATTTTTTTCGACAAACATCTTTTAAAACAATCACGACTGTGTATTGATAATGAAGGTGGTCATTTTCAACAATTACTTTATTAATTTAATAATTTAAAATTAATTAATAAAATAATTTTTCAAGAAAAATAAAAATTTTAAGAATTTAATTTTATGTTTTGTAGCTGCCTTTGTTTGTTACTTTCTGATTTTATGTGAAATGGATTGGTTTTTCAAAAATTTTTACTAAACAAAAGTTGTAGTCCGTTAAATTTCCTATCCGGAATGGGGCGTCAGATTTTTTATAAAATGTTTCGTTTAAAAGATACAGGGTTTTGAAAAAAACCAAAAAAAAAGAAAGCTCAAATTTTTCGACATTTTTTAACTTACTTTAATTCATAACTCGAAAGGCGTTGATTTTAGACAATAAAAGGTTTGAATCTAGTTTGTAGATTATTTCAAGCTCTTTAAAAAAGTATTAAACCATTTTTACTGAAAAATTAATATTTTCGGGGCTATGGCCACGTGAAGGTGGAAATTAAAAAAAATGCTTCAAAGAGGCCTAACTCTCGAGGGTTTGAATTTAGAAAAAAAATTTTGTTAAATATTGTTCTTAGAAAAGTGCCCTCTATCACCACCTAAGTTTTGTAAAGTGAGTGCGGGGACACCCTGTATATGTTCATAAAGTAATTTATAGTGTTGATTATCCCAATCTCAAAAGATAGGGTAAGAAAGAATATTTGATAACCATAAATTTTATTGACAAGTGCAATTTGTTTTACGTGATTTTTAAAGTTGTTATAGTCCAGTCAAAATAGACATGTCACTTTGCAAAAATTCGCATCCAGCTGAAAATTAGCATAAACCTTAAATGCACTATTACAAACAAAATATCAAAAGTCCCCACCGATCCCATGTCTGCTAAAAAAGTTATTCAAGGTCAAAGGTCAACAATATAGGTTTTTTACATTTTTCTCGTAAATGATAAGTGTTATTGTAAAAATAGGTTAGACAAAAATTATAGATCATGAAATTCTCTACAAAAATTATTCTTATACTTTTTTTCGTACGAATCGTTATTCATCAGATATCACGATTCAAAAGTTGGGAAGTTTTATTAGACAGTGTCCTATTGATTGAAAAAATGGTAATATTGGTAATGATTAAGTGATTTTCGAAATCGCAATATATCCGGAATAGCGATTCGCACGAAAATAAGTATAAGAATAATTTTTGTAGAGAATTTCATGATCTACAATTTTTGTCTAACCTAGTTTTACGATAACACTTATCATTTACGAGCAAAATGCAAAATATCGATATTGTTGACTTTTGACCTTGAATAACTTTTTTAGCAGATGTGGGATCGGTGGGGACTTTTGATATTTTGTTTGTAATAGTGCATTTAAAGTTTATGCCAATTTTCAGCTGGATGCGAATTATTGCAAACTTTGCACTTTTTTTGTCTATTTTGACTGGACTATTAGTTACTTGTCGGATTTTGGAGCAGATGGAAACATCATTATATATTTTTTGTATCTGTATAACTGCACTATTTTTCTTCTGCATTTTGATGAATTGTATTGTTTCTCGTAGGCACTTATAAGTAGTTTCCAACTGTTGCTTTATGAATTGGACGAAAACATAGATCTCTGTCATGGTTACAAAATTGTAATAGAACTGAATTTTTTTATTCACGAATAATAGTAACAATTTTACCATTCCAAATTCCAATATACAAGAGTATACGTCAAATGCAAAAAAAAAGAAAATAAAATTATATGTAACACAAAGAAAAATAATTTGAACTGTCTGCTTGATGTTATTATCTTTAATTCTGTGATTAACGATATAATATATTTTGTCCATCTGCATGGATACAAAAGTTGTTTAAGCTTGATAAGTAAAAAACTGTTGGTGCCAGAATTGAAAGTAGGTTGCATAAAAACATTGTAACTTCTTGTGCGGTATCAGTGAATATCAATGTATATAATTCATTGTATAAATGACTTGGACATAAATATCGATAAATTATTGTTATAATAGATGCAAATATTAATATAAGGTTATTAAAATTTTATCGATAACAATAACCAATTCTGTTTCTCTGTAATACAAAAGTTTTTTATTAGACACTATTTACATTATTTACATTAACTATTGCAAAATTACCTGTAATACAAAAGAAACAACAATTAAGTTTACTATTATCTCTACATAAACTACAACAATTAAAATTCATTCACTAATACACTTCTTAACACAATATTCTAAAATCTGTCATAATCTTATTCGTTCCTCCATATTGCGAGCGCAATATGGAGCGCGGCAAATTTAAATTAAGAAAGCACTTTCTTTACATCTCCCCCTCCCACCGTGAAAATTCTCATGAAAAATTTCATTAGCTATTGTTTACTCTGGTATTAATTTTGTTATGTGGAACAGGCCTGTTTCTTCGTTTCTTTTTCCTGTTTTAATTCTAAATATGGTGTTTGACAATTTCTCTGTTATTTTGAAAGGACCGATCCTGAGTTCATCTAATTTTCTTCTATTTAACTTATTCCCGTTCTCAATGTATACGGAGTCGCCTATATTGAATTCATTTTCTTTTCTGTTTTTGTCAAATAGTTTCTTATTATATTCGTGTGATTTTATAGTGTTATCTACAGCCATTTTTCTATCTTCCTTCCAATCTTCTGCATTTTTACGTTCTTTTAGTTCTTCGGGTAACATATTTGTATTGGTCCCATCTAACAGATATTTTGGTGTAAAACCTGTTACTGAGTGTTCTGTTATGTTATATTTGTCAACACATTCTCTTGCTATTGTTGTCCAAGCTTTTCTTTCTGAAGATTCATTGATTCTGCATCTTATTTTATTGACTATTGTTTGGTTCAATCTTTCGTTTAGACCATTTGAAAAAGGTGCATTTAAGGCTGTGTAAATAAGTCTGATATTCTGTTCTTCTAAAAATTTTTTGAATTCTTTAGAGTTGAGTCCTGGATATTGATCTGTTAATATTGTATCTATCTTGTTTATTTCTAGTGTGTTTTGAACCATCTTTATGAAATCGCTTGCAGCTTGGGTTTTTGAAGTATGTATGAATGCGTATCTTGTATAGTGATCAACCAAAAGATGAAGGTACCTCTTCGTTGATCTTTGACCACCAAACCCACCGATCGTATCAATCGACATTATCTCAAATGGCCTTGTTGCTGGTCCCAATTGTGACATCAATCCATATTTTGCTTGACCTCTAGATTTATTTCTTTTACAAATATCGCATGTTTTGCATATTTTTTTAATGTTTTCTATTAATCTTTTTGAAGTATAATATGGGCATATTCTGTTTATCATTTGATTTATGCCAATATGACACCAATCTATATGTGCATTTCTTATCAATTCAATGCCCAATTTCTCTGATAATACTATTTTCTTTTTATTCTTACTCTGTTTATAAATTATACCATGCTCATCTATTGTCCTTCTCTTAAGTTCTTTTAATGCAATGTTTTCATCTTGATCTTTTTTTATTTCTTGAATTTTGATTGTATTTACTATCTTTAATGCTTCTTCAGCATTATCTATTGCTTCTAATACCGGGTTCCTGCTAAGACAGTCTGCTTCAATGTTGAGTTTCCCTGGTATGTATTTAATATTGAAATCAAATTGAGATAGGTAATATGTTAGATCACCTAATTCTTCGTCTGTTCTTGCTTTTAAATTGAGATTCTCCAAAGGTTTATGGTCTGAATACACTTCAAATTTTCTTCCAATCAACCAGTGTTCCCAATACTTCACCGCCTCCTTCACTGCCAAGCATTCCAAATATATAGCTTTTTTTCTTTTTTGTGTCTCGTTTAATTTTTTTGAAAAATAGGCTACTGGTTTATCCTTTCCATTTTGTTGTGTTTGTTTCAGTATTGCACCCATACCTTCTATTGAAGCATCTGAAAATATCTTAATAGGCAGGTCTTTATCGAATATTTCTAACACTGGTTGAGAACATAATAATTTTTTTATTTCTATAAATGATTTTTCACAATCCACAGACCAATTAAATTTTACATCTTTTCTCAACAATCTATGCAATGGATCTAGTATTGTTGAGATTTTCGGTATGTATTCGCGATAAAAGTTTATTTTACCTAGGAATTGTCTGATATTCTTCTGTGTTTTTGGAGTAGGAAAATTATGTATTGATACTAAGTTGTCTTTGATTGGTCTTACTGTATTATTTTCTATTATATGTCCGAGATATTTGATTGATTTGGATGCAAACGTGCATTTTTTTAATTTCAATCTAAAGCCTTCTTTTATTATGGCTTCTAAAACTCGTTTTATATGCATGATATGATCTTCAAAAGTTTTTGAAAATATTAATATGTCATCTATATAATTTTCCGTGAAGTTCTTAAGATTATTTTTTCTTAGTATGCTTGATAAAATTCTCTGGAAGATTGCTGGTGCTGTTTTTAAACCGAATGGTAGACAAGTCCATTGATAGTGTCCTTCTTGAGTTATAAAACCTGTTTTATTTCTATCTTCTATCCTTATTGGTATTGACCAAAATGCTGAATTGATGTCAAGTGATGTAAAATATTTACAATTTCTAGATTTAATTATTAGGTCATCAATTAGCGGAAAAGGTTGAGATTGTGGTATCACAATTTTATTTAAATCTCTAAAATCAATGCATAATCTAGTCTTTCCCTCATCTTTTTTTAATGCTAGAGTCACTGGTGCAGCGAAAGGGCTATATGATTCTTCAATTAAATTTTTTTCCAACAGTCTTGCCACTTGCTGTTCTATTTCATTCCTGTCTTCAATTGTACATCTATATGGTCTTTTACTACAAAATTTATCCACTAAGAGATCTATTCTTGCTTCATAGTTTTTTACAGTTCCTATATCATATTTATCCCTGGCAAATATTACTGCATATTCCTCTATCAATTGTTTTATTTTGATTTTTTTATTATCATCCAAATGATTTAAATCTATTTTAAAATCTTTTTCATTAATGTGTTCATTAAAATTTATTTCTATCATATCTTCTCCTTGCGATTGTTTTTGGCTTATATTTAGATTTTCATCTTGCTTCAATTTAAATTCTCTTATTATATCCAGGCCTATCAAAAAATCATGAAAATCCTCATTTTCCACAATAAACACGTCTATTTCTTTTTCAATATTGAAAATTTTTAATTTTATCTTTGTTAATCCTTTTGTGAGTGACACACCACTAATTGTTTTTAATTGTATTTTGTTTTTATCTTTATTATTATTATTTATAGTTTTTATTAATCTTTTATTAATCAATGAAACTTGAGATCCTGAATCATAGATCCCTTCTATTTTTATTTTATCTTCCAATACAATGTTTAATTTAATTAGTGGTGTGTTTATTCGTTTTTTGCTTCATTATAAATTTCTACATCCAAAATAGAATTGTTATTTACCTTTCTTGTTGTAATGTTTCTCTCTCTATCTTCTTCATTTTTCTTAAACCAGCATTTTTCATTAGGGTGGTATCTCACACCTTTACCCAAATCTTCACACGTCTTACAAGGTTTTTTTTCTTCATATTTTTTTTTAGAGTTTGATGTGAAATTTCTTTGAAAACTTCTTTTGTTTACTAGACATTCGAGTTGTCTCAACTCATTAAATAAATCTGTTGTCTCTTTTAATTCTGACTTATTAATTTTGTTCAATATAAATTCTGGTAACCCCACTGCTATTAATGCTATAAGTGACCCAATATCCATATTCTTATTAAAATCCATCAAAAGTTTCTCTTTTTTCAAAGCATAATCAGTTAGCGAACCCTCTCGATACTTAAATGATATTGCATACGTAACATTATTCCATCCACTATCTGTAAAGCATTCCAAAAATCTCTTCTTCCACTCCAACCAACCAGCACCCACCGTTAATCTAATGAGTGTAGAAGAGTGCCAATCCAAACCTGGTCTATCCAGAAATAGTTTCAATAATTCAATTTTATCCTCACCTTTATCTATTTGATATCTAGAACACTCCTTTTCAAAGCCTTCCATCCATTGTTTAGCATTAGTATTTTTGCTTGAAAATTTCTCTATCAAAAATTTTTCCGATATTAGTTTTAAGTTTTTTTCTTTATCCTTATTTTGCGTTGTTTCTATCAGCTTTTCCAATATTTCTCTTAGATTATGATCTTGTGTTTTATTTTCATTCTCTTCATTTACCTCCTCCAAATATTGCTCTTTAAATTGCAAATTCCCATCTTCGTCCATGTACGTCTCCTCCAATTCCTTTGTCATCGTAATCCACACCCTTCTTACTTGATTTCTTCTCTTTAATGAATTAACCAGTTTTGTGTAATTGTTTGTCTTTTTCAACTCTACATGATCTCCCACATATCTACATTCTTCCGGCAATACATATGCTTTTCCATCACTTGTACAAATTGAGGTTATAGCAATTATACTTGTTTTAGCAGCTTTTGGTGAAGGCACCACCGTAAATTCAAATTGCAATTTCGACATCACAAACAAAATTGTTGTTTTTAAGGTTATTAAAATTTTATCGATAACAATAACCAATTCTGTTTCTCTGTAATACAAAAGTTTTTTATTAGACACTATTTACATTATTTACATTAACTATTGCAAAATTACCTGTAATACAAAAGAAACAACAATTAAGTTTACTATTATCTCTACATAAACTACAACAATTAAAATTCATTCACTAATACACTTCTTAACACAATATTCTAAAATCTGTCATAATCTTATTCGTTCCTCCATATTGCGAGCGCAATATGGAGCGCGGCAAATTTAAATTAAGAAAGCACTTTCTTTACATTAATAACAACGTTAAAAAGAAAATGTACAAATTGTAAGAATAAAAGAGGCAATTATTTTTACGTGTTCGCATAGAAGGTGATGGAAATATACCAAGAATGGTAATCAGTCGAAAATATATCGTATCTAATTCAGGCTTTGCAGTTTTAATATGTTTCAACATAATAGGTTAATTTATATCAAGTTTGTTACAATTTTGTTATATTTCAAGCTGTGCATGCTATTTCTTCAAGTACTTATACATAAATCCTACCCATAGTCACAAAAATGTAATCAAATAACTAAAAAAACTTTACTAATCAATGATATTTACTAGTTGCTACTAGAAAATAGTTCAATAATTTCAATGACAATTTGTACATTATAAATATTAAATTACATTATAATACATAGAAATGAAATGTTTTTATGATTACAAGCATAATAATTAGATATTAGATACAAAATAGTCTGATTGGTTTACAAAATAAATGATTAATTTGATATTAATAACATACTCTGTGCCCATATGAACGTAGTATATTGACGTTTCATTTAAAGTTTAAGTAAAAATTTGATGTCCTGTATGAATATTACCGAGTTGTAATCAATAGAGGTGGAACCATACCAAGAAGTAGAAATCAAATTTAAAAGGGAAAAAATTAAAACTATTAAAATTGAAAATAAAGAAAAAAAATAGACAGGTGGAAAATTAAAGAGAAAATGAAGATCGATGAAGACTATCAAGTATGATGGAAAGTGCATCTGTAAATAACGAAATGAATCTTAATTTAATAATGCCATTATAAATGCATTTGAGGAATCGATACTGCCGCAAATCAATATATTGAAAAACAAAATGGATTGGATTCTTAAAATCTGCTAATGAAGAATGAGATAGCGAGCTTGAAATACATCATAAAAATACGGAGAACAATCCTAGTGATAATAACCTCCTCTAATACAAGATAACATAAAAAATACGCATTCGCTGTGAAGTTGGGGAGGTCCGAAAGCGGAAGGAAGGGGGCGATATCAAAAACAAATTGACCTTTGCATCTCAGCTTCTGCAGATGGCTGAAGAGTATAGTGATATTGCCGACGTTGAGAACCCCAAATACCCCCAAGACATATGAATCCATGGGAATGATATCGTTGATAACCAACGAAGGGATGAAGCCGTCCATGGTGGGAACTCATATAAAAAGCTACTCACACCTCTATGGTAATAATTTGGATCCCACTGTTACGGAGGAGGCCCAAAGCTTTACCTTACAGAGGACAATTTTAATAACGTTAATGTTAAAATTACTGCACGACACTACCATCAAGAAGACCCAACGAATAGAGTTCTTCTAAAGCCTCTGTACTAAGTAACCGATACAAACCCTTAAGAAACCAAATATATCGCCCAGAGGAGTGCGACTGAATAATTTTTTGTTCCATTTGGCGAAGCGTCAGCAAGTTCCATAAAAAATATGAGTAGAAACTTAGGTATCTAATACAAACCTATAAATTAAATGTATTAATATCTGAAATGCTCGAAATAAACTCCACGAAATAATAACAAATCAAAGTGATCCAGACATCACCATTCTTAGAAAAACATTCCTCTACAGTGATGAGGCTCAGGGATTCTCTATTAAAAATTACTCAACCATACTGAAACAAAAACTACCCTCTGAGCAGCAACCCCTAATAAAAGAGGCTTGACCCAAATAGAGACCAGGGTCCGTCACAATGTGGGAAGAACCTCTTCAGTTTATTAAATAACGATGTTAATAGGCTAGCTCTTGATTATTGAGAAAACTGAGCCGTGCAGGTTATGAAAAAAATCGTAATTTGGGGGAACTCAAAAAACCGCAAATGGTAATGAAAAACAAATAAAAAGAATTTAGGAAGCACAATCTCATCAGTGCAATATATAGAGAAAAAGGATTACAGGATATTGGAATCACCTTAATTAAACATTTAAATTGTCTGCCGAAAACTGTATCGGTTTTATTTACTAATAAATAATAACCATCATCGGGACTAAAAAGTGAAGACAATAATGTCCAACAAAATCGGAAAAAAATGTTGTCTCACATTCACCTAACAATTCGTGATAAAAAATGTTTAGCAAAAATACTGTAGTATTAAAAACTAACAAACTGAAGTGCTTCGGCAGCTTTGTTGTCGCAGAGCATTAATTATTGAGACACTTTACTCAGGTTTGGATTCAAACTCGACAGAAAGAACACGTTCAGGTTAATCACTTTAATTCTTATAATAAAAATCGTCGAGCACAAATCTGTCTTTACGACAGTCTCGTATTGATCATGCGTGTAATTATCTGTGAAATAACTTCTTAAGGCAATTACATTTACTGTTGAATTAATTTCTAAATTGTTTTGAGAAGCTTTCATAAATGTTAAATGTGTGACAAAGTTAAATGCAATACAATGGAAAAGTTTACAAATTGAATTCTCTCACCCACCGCAATGTTCACCACCATGTCGAGTACAGCTGATTTCTTCACGTGAGTGCCAATTTCTCCAGATGGTGCTTGTGTACGCTGTGTGTTTCCGACTGCTACCGTGGCTAGACTGAACAGCATTGATCAATTCACCAAATCGATGACCAACGATTTTCCAAACAATAAATTATAGCTACTTGTGAAATTTACCTTGTACGTAGTGAAATGTTCGATTTCATCAAATTGCTGTTGATGTTTTAATGTTGACACCGAAATTAATGTGTTCCTTCTCTGGACGCAGCTATAAAACGCTCAAAACTCCCCAAGATCAAACTTGATCTTAAAGAAAACGCAAATTTTTACTTTTACTCGCAAAAGCGAAGCAAAGAGCTCCGTTCTGCTTCAATGGCGTTGAAAAAAATCTCGTCTTGGAGATGCCACTCTTGCAAAATCAAAACTTCTAAAAATTCCATCAAAAACGTAGACAATTGTTTTCGTCGCTTTTGGGTGTCTATGGTGAACATTTATGACCATTTATGTTCAGAATTTGTGCCCGATTTAAGCGGGTTATTATATCCACCCCTTCATGACTTTATAAATTATTCACGCACTCCTTCTTTTCATTTAGAACACCACAATACATGAAGGGGGAGAAACCCATAGTAAGTATAAAATAGAATTTGATAGGTGCTTTATTTGTATCGTTTGAATTTCATGCTAGCAAGGTTAGGCAAGATTTATCAAAACAAATGATTAAAAAATTTTGAAGCTCCCTGTATTTCCTTATTTACATTGATTGTTTACAATAGAACTTTGTGACTTTTGCTATCCACCAAATAAATCCAAGAAATAACCCAACGCAGTCTGATCTGTTGGTGTTTCAAATCGAGGCCCAACTTTGAATCAAGGGAATAAAGACTAACCAAATCAAATTAACCAAACTCAATATCTCGATATAGTTGCCGATATAATCCGAAACCCCCCACAGGACGATAAATACGAAGCCATTAAGAACTAATTAACAAATTAGTAAGCCCACTCTCAAGAAAAGAAGTTAAAGAAACTACTACAAGGTATTGATCTGGATGACAACAAACGCTCCGGTCTACTTGGCCTGATCAAAGCCTTGACGGGTTCATGTATGAGCGATGGTGTAATTTGTTGTGGCTTAGTAAATTACCTGAAACCATTAGAATAATTGTCCGTTGTCTTGACATCGATCTAAAAAAGAAAGCCGAAACAGCAGAAAAATTATGGACATGGCAATGTTTGAAACATCTGTCATTGCAACAGCAGCACCACCAAACACAATTACCGATGACAGCTTATCGAAGCAAGTTTTGGCCCTTTCCAAGCAAGTGCAAACTCTCGCAATGAAATTCGATAAAGCTAATTCAAATCGAGGTCGTTCCCAATCACGAAACGGCAACCAGTCACAAAACATAAATAAATCCACCAATAGGAAATACGACACTTGTTTGTTCCACTAACGTTTCGGCGATTAAGCGAAATTTATCGCAAGCTCGATGATAGTAGACGCTACTCGTCCAATGTCATTAGTTTTGTCGTGCCAATAGTTTGAAATGAGTTGAATATTTTGGATTCCCCCTATTAGCAGCGTTTTATTGTTGTTGTTTTGGATTACGACTGGGTAATTCTTTCGTTATCTGGATTGGTCCAATATTGCTAATATGGCCAGCATCAGCTCTCTCACTGGTCCAGTTCCGGCTACAAATCTGCAAGCAGTGTTTGTGTTCGCGGAAGTCGATCAAGTGTTTTCCTTTGTAAATTAACAAGTCACACATTTTTACCTTTGAAGCCTTACGTCATACTAAGATTGAAGACGTACACCTGTCACCATGATATTGTAAGCTTATATTATACAAGTTCGCGGTAAGCAATTTTAACTTTTCCAATTCGTATGAACTGACATGCTATTTCATATTGAATAACCTTTAGAGGTTACTGTTTGATCCTGGGTACTTGTGTGATTTGAATCGGATGCACTGTATGATTGTTAACATCATTTGCTACTGTGTCTATGTTTTGCACAGCCATATACGTATTTTTTTTTAATTCCATGACCTTTGCCTTCACTTAATTATGAGCTAGTCTATTAACATCGTGGCAAACAAACTGGAGAGATCATCTCTGGATTGTGACTGACTATGGTCTCTGTTTGGGTCAACCTTTAATATTATAATTAAAAATTTTGAATTAATATTATAAATTAATACTTATTATTTAAATTTAAAAAAAAATTATTAATAAAAATTAATATTAGACAAATTACAAGAACTAAATAAATTTATTTATTTATTAAACTGAATTACTACAATTAAATAAGTCATAACACATCCAATTATGTTAGATAGTAAGGCATGATTAATAGAAAAAAATCCTGCCGCAGAAAAATTTGGAGTTTTTTTAATCAAACGATCTATAGGGTGTTTTTTTAGCTGCATGAGAACTTCAAAATGAAATAAAACATTAAAAACCTGACGGAATGTTTTGGTTATAATTTTTTTATGAAAGTACAGTTAAAGGCATTTATGATTTGAACATGACTTCCGGCATGTGACCACCACGACTAATGGTTGCGAAGCGCATCCGTTCAGTCCAATTTTGGACCACTTTTTACAATATTTCTGGCTTTATTTCATAAATGGCTTGCTGAATATTAGCCTCCAATGCTTCTAGAGTTGTTGGTTTGTTAACATAAACCATGGATTTAACATACCCCCACAGAAAATAATCTGGAGGTGTCAAATCACACGATCTTGGAGGCCAATTGATAGGACCACGTTTTGAAATAATGTTGTCACCAAATTGTCCTTTCAATAAATTGATGGTTTCGTTGGCTGTGTGGCACGTAGCACCATCCTGTTGGAACCATAAGTTGTCAATGTTTAGCTCTTGAAGTTTTGGAAACAAAAATGTATTGAGCATGTGTCGATATCTCACACCATTCACCGTAACGGTAGCTCCTTCCTCATTTCGAAAGACATATGGACCAATGATGCCGTTGGCGTGTATTCCACACCAAACAGTCAATTTTAATGGATGCAATGGAGTCTCAAGATAATGTCCCGGATTGGTCTCACTCCATATACGGCAATTTTGTTTGTTCACATACCCATTTAACCAGAAATGTGCCTCGTCACTGAACAAAATTTTACGGTAAAAAAATGGATCCACTTCCAATTGGTTGTGAGCCCAATTTGGTAGCGTTGTTCAATGGTCAATCTATGCATTATCAAATGCCAAACCTTGCTAAACACAAATGTCAAAAAACTGTTTCCATAGCAATCTTGGTTCAATTGTTATCCCTATTGAAAGTTCTCATGCAGCTAAAAAAACACCCTATAGTAGTAATAATTCCGCTCTTAGATTTTTATTTTCTTTCTTATAAGGTAAATTGATCAAAAGTTTCATGCAAATTTCGCCTGTTTTCCTAGCCTCTTCTTCTGTTTCAGTGCATATTTTTACAATTGCAGCACCAACAACCTACAAAAAATTTATCGTTTTTACAAATCAAATTTTAGCAAGTAGGACAAAATAGGACTTACTGTGTTCCAAAGTGTCCAGAGCAAGTTTACCAGAACTTGTGGCATGCGGAATTTAGAGGGAATCGTGGTTGTATATAATTGCATTCCTATATTGATTCCATTAATTAATCCTATACCGAAAGCTAAAGTAAGAAGGACTAATTGTAAACCAAAAATTTTATTGAAAAGTGAAATCTGTTTGACATGATTTTCAAACCGTTCAGTTAATTTTTGGATTTCCATGCAAATAAGGGGACCACCTGAATTTTCTTGGACTTTTATAACTTTATTAGTATTTTTTTTCTCCATTCTAATTGATACAGTTTTGACTATTAATTGATTATTGGTAGTTTTAAGCTGCTCTTTGATAAATTTAACAAAAATATAAATTACTATAGCTATTATAAAAATATAATAAAATTGAAACCTTTTATTCATGAAGAAAACAAAATTGTATAATCCTAAATCCAACTTAAACATATAGATATCAAATATTAAAATGATAAAGAAAACTAAGTGAGAAATTAGTAAATTTAATTTAAAGTGCTTGATTGATACTGTTACCATCAGTTGATCTATTATCGATCTCTGACCGTTATTTTGAATATGGTTATTGTTCAAAAATTTCTTAAAACTTGAAGAGTACAAAATAGTAGGTGAGAGAATTGTAATTACAGTGCACAATGCCAAAGTAACTTTTTGTGCTGTATCGGTGATTATCAATGTAAATCCTGGATATTCAAAAGTGCTCATAAAATGGCGGCCAATTACTGAAGTTGTAGTTATAATTATTACACATGATATTAAAAATATGATGTATAACTTATACAGGACCTTATTATTACATGATGTTATTCCAGAACCTGGTGGAATTATCCCAAGAATGTTAATAAACCGAGAAAACATAATTATTCCTATCCAATATTATTTCGAAGCTCTTGAGAAAGTCTTGATATGTTTTGTATTCACTACATTATAACCCCGTGATGCAGGTGTATATGAAGAGATATACAGATTATGGTCGGAAAAGTAAAGTAGTATTTAGGCACTTCAAGTCATAGTAATTATGGTGACTAAGTAAATTGACTGCCAATGTCTAGTGCTAGGTTCGACTCCCACAGAAGAATAACGTTATTCTGATCATCAAGATCAAATCTCTCTAGAGAGCATTTAAAAGAATTCTAATATATCGCTTCGTAGGAAAATGGAAACTGATAGAAAGAATGACTACACGAGTCACGTAATATCTATATTTTTCATTTAACCAATAATATAAATTAAACAAATTTTGAGTACCCTATTAACTTAATATTAGTCAATAAATTGTCTGTTATAGTATACATTAAAAATATTAACAACAATAAAATATTCATATGTTAAAAATGTGTTAGTATATTATTATTTCTTTTAATAAATAAAAGTTGGGTTATCAAAAAAATTTATCAATCAGAGGTGAAAGAGAGAAAGAAAGATGTCCTCATCAATCACAAATGCACTGTAGATATTGAGAAAGATCAGTTTTATTTTTAAATGATATTTGGCAGTTTTGGCAGCTTCCACGTCCAGGCGATAATTACGTAGTAATTTTTAATTACAATAATTATTTTTTGGGGATTTCATATTAATTTATTCAGAAATGAGGGGAAAATCATATTTTCCTAATATAATATTTCCCTATATTAAACCTCATCAGTTATAGTTGCAGTAACCAAACAAACAGCTTGCAGATTCTTTCGTAGAAATAACAACAGAAGAATGAGAGAAATCAAATTAATCAAGACAACAAACCATTTATCACCTAGAAAACTCAACTTACTTTCGCATGTACATCTCAATCCAGTGTTGCATTTCTTCAAATCTAATATTTTCAAATAAATTAATTCAAGAATATCAATAATTGGATTTAAACTTTCCAAATTCATTTGATGTTTCTTATCTTATCACTTCAGGCTACAATGTCTCTGAGTAATAGGATTTCCATGGTGCAATCTCCCATGGAAGCTCTCCGTTTCTATCTTACTTGCATCCAAGACAAATTGCATGTTATGACTTTCATAATTTTGATGATGTACCTTCAAATGTCTCATCGACTTTCTCAATCCCCATTAGAATTATATCATAAACAAAGAAACAATTCTGGGCTTTTTCCAGTTATTCTTTCCCTCTGGGAATAAAATTTGTATTAAAACTATTAAAAAAGATAGCCCTACAAGTTTTGGGAGTTGGATTCTCCAAATTTTCACTGCACAAAAAAGTCGCTTCACTTTTTGCATAAAAATTTTCAACAAGAAACCATAACGGTTACCATAACTTAAGAGTAGCTTGTGTTTGCGTTCATTGTTAACCTTTATTGTAATATGTCAAAGGAACTTGTTTGAAGTTATTGGTTTTCAAGCAAAAACAATTTCAATAAAATTCAAACAAGGCAAAGAAAATTTTTTTAAATGCTCTATTTTGCATTTGATTATGGAGTTTTTAACAGAAATGAAAGAACAAAATATCAAGTGTTACATATCTTTAGAAGCGGAATAGAAATCTTTTCAAATTGATACCGTTATGATCCTAATCCGTATGATGGGAAGCAGGAATTAAATAAAAATCAATATCCCATGTTAATTTCCTATGTTCATATCGGCGACCGGTCACCCTGTATAAAGTTCACCTGCATTTAGATTAGCTGAGCATACGAAATAAGGGTCTCTCATCTGCTACCTTTTGTTAATGGATTTAACAAATAAGAAAATATTTCTTGGTAGAATCTCAAATAATTATAAAAAAGGCTAAATAAATTTAATTTTCAAACTGAAGTAATACAATCACGTAAGTCATTACACTTGCAATTATATTAGAAAGTACGGAGTAATTAATAGAGAAAAATCCTGCAGCCGAAAAATTTGGAGTTTTTTTATTTAAACGATCCAATAATAATAATTCGTCTCTCAACTTTTCATATTCTTGGGTGTTTGGTAAATCGGTCAAAACTTTCATGCAAATTTTGTTCGTTTTCCTAGCCTCTTCTTTTGTTTTGGTGCATATCACCACAACTATAGCACCCATAGTCTAGAACCAGAAAAAGTTACAGTTATTATACAGTAGCAGTTATTAACAGATAATATGCCTTACTAATTGCCAAAGTGTCCATAGCAAGTGTGTCAAAATTAGATGAATACGGAAGTTGATTTGATGCGTGGTCAGGTGTAAATATTGTTATGATATTCATCCCTTATTGAATAATCACCCCACAAAGGCCCCTATAAAGCTAGTGTATTATCGGAGTAGAGTTTTTCTCTTCCTCAGAGTCAGTGGATTCAGTAGACGAAATAAGAGGGCAATTCGTTGTAGAGTTAAGGGACATCAAAAGTTGCACTTAACAACCCCTAATTTATCTACTACAGCTCCGCGTTAAAGGATGCCAATAGATGTTATAACTACCCCTATTTAGCCCCACGTGCAGGTGCCAACTACCCCTAATTTACCTACGCCGTAGTAGGGTTTTTCGAAGAGAAAAAGTTGATGAGTTCAACAGACAAAATAAGAGGTGAATTTTTTGTAGTTATATGGTTTATTAAGTGGTATAAGAAAACAGTAAAAATTTGCATCAAATTAAATTGGACAACAATTTTGTCTAAAACCAATGTGTTATTTTTGTGCAATAATTAAAACATCCAAATCACATTTAAATCCTTGTATTTAGGAGCTAAATTTGGATATTTCATTATCAGTGTAATTATGTGAACAAATTATAATCATTAAAATCAACAAAGTCCTTTAATCAATCTAAAATCAACACAAATCGTTGATTCAGAATTTAGATTAATTAAAAATAAAAAATAAATTTTGTACCTTATCGCACATTTGTTACATTCCACTAAACTCCGTGTGTTGCCAGATGCATGCGTCGAAACTCGTGCCTGTAGCCGCCAGCTGTTTCCACCTGTCCAAAGCTGTGAATGCTTCACACGTTTGCCAGTATTCCAAATACAAAAAAGTCACCAAATGTGAAGTTGATTTCCGATTCGCCACGTTCACGATAAACAACTTTTATCAAATACTCGAATTTTGTAAATTCATTTACTTCCGTTTAACTAAGTAAATTAATGCTTTGGTCTTTTTATACCAAAGAATCGCAATTGAGTTCCTTAATTGGGATTTTATCGAGAATTTTATTCTTTCTCGAACGACGTCTCCCCAAGAACTCCTCTCTACTTGAGCTTCACCCGGGAACTGCTGTCTACTTGAGCTTCACCCGTGAACTTCTCTCTACTTGAGCTTCACCCGTGAACTGCCGTGTCTCTCGTTCCTTTTCCAAAATTCAAAATTTGCTTTTGTGGTGGGGATCTTGTTGCTGGCAACCAAAATGGTCTCTCTAGCAGGTAACGCAACGTTGTTAATTGCTCGCCCACCAAACTGATATTAACACTTTCACCTTATGTTTTACAGAAAACCGCGGCCGTTATCAAATTCAAAAAGCACTCACAGGGTGTTACAAAATTTCTGTATCTCACAAATAAACTCAAATTGTGTCTCATGTGTAATTAAACGTTACATGGGATGGTTTTTGTTTTTGATGCAAATCTTATTTTTTTTTGTTAGTCGTATCGACTGACTACTAAATTAAAAATTAAATTAAATAAAATTACTCTCTTATCTGCTCGTTTATACCCTCTAATGTGAAAATATCACCACAACTTTACCCCCTTGGAAGTAATGCCAACAACAAACGTTTTCCCAAAATAAGTGCGGCCTGTTGGTATTTCTTACATAAAATAGAGGTGATATTTTGAATACCATCCACCTCATAATAAGTCTCAGCCTTAATCACGATCAAATCCACAGCAATAAAATCAAAAATAAACTCTCCCTTCAATGATTCACGTAAGTGAAATCATCCCCTAAATTTTAATGGATGCAAACTCCCTTCTAAAGTTGTAACTTAGGACAGACCCCTTCGTAAATTCTATAAAACACGTGGGTTTCAACATTATCTTGTTCCAACATCTAAGCTGTGGTTTGCCCATGATTTGCGTCCCAAAATTATCAAAACTTCACACCCACTTAAATTTCCTACTAATAATCAAATTTACATCTAATCCTATTTCAAATAAAACCTTTCAAATCAAATTTCTAAAAATAATATCATCTTTTCAATTAAAAATCTCGCTATCGTCACCAACCCTTATCATTCTAATCAAAATTTTTAAATCTATCAAAGCTCCTGCGCACAAAATTAAACTACCCCCTATCTTCTTAAATCTTGGTGACTCGACCAACTTCATTTAAAACTTTCAGCAAATCTTTCTTCTTTAAATTTTCTTCAAAAACTTTTTCTTATCTTCAAATTTTCCTTCGATGAACCATCAACAATTTCAATTCGCGTACTTGCATAAAACTTTTCTTATAATTTCAATCTAATTAATATCACTGTACTAAAATCCTTCGCTATAACTTTTCTATAATTCATAATCAATACTAAAATCTTCATAATCTCATTTCAACAAATCTCGCAAACTAATAGCGGGTAGCATTCAACTGAAGTGGCTCCCTAACAATTTAAATCCAATTTATCTCATAATAATCCATCCAATTCTCATAATAATCTCAAATATTCGCGTTATAGCGACAAATCCTTTCAAATTAACCAATTACATCTCCAAAATCATCAAAATATTGCATAATACGCTTATAAAATCTCTATCGTCGACTGTTATAATTTGTTCATCCATAATAATTTTCATTAACTTTCAGGTGGAAAACCTGTTTCCTTTCCAAACTTTCTTCAAAATTTTCAAAAATTTATAACTTGCCTTTGCTTCAAAATCTGTTTTCTAAAATTTGCTATTGATTTCACCTCATTTTAATTTTGTGATTATTTTAAAAATTTTCTCGTGTGCTGATTTAAATTTTATGTTAATTATTAAATTACTAATTTTAATTGCTTTAATTATCTTGATCATTTGAGCTTCTTCTCTTGGTGACGATTCGCGTTTAATTATCTTATTTACATGTCCTTATTAACTATTATTTACAAATTTATTTATTTACACTGTCCATTTCCATCGCGGTTGTCATCGAATTTTCCTTTTCCCATACTTCTTGATTCATTGGGGTGAGTCGTCTTCATCGGTGCATTTCCAACGACTTCTGCGATACCCCCACTTCTCCAAAGAAGCCTCCTGCATCTTCACTACCCCTTCTTTCCTCTTCCTTATTTGAAGACCTCCAAAAATTTTTCTCATTTTCGAAATTTTCCTTTTGTTAATAATTTGTCCAATTTGGAAGAACCATAACGCTTTACTCGCTGGAATGGCGTCTTCGTCAGCAACGACCTCTTCTAAATCATCATCCCTTTCAGAATTTGGAGCACTTTCCACTTCCTCATTCAACTTACTCGAATTAACTTTTATTTTTATTTCACTACATTTTTGTTGTTTATTTTGCCAACGAAATCTTCTTTTGTTTTTCAATTTTTTCCATTTTCTTCTCCTTACTTGTCGTCTCGAATAACTCAGGACTTTTTTAATAGTGGTGCCTACACCACATCTTTCAATTTTAATTTCTTCTTGGGTTTCTACCCCCTCATTTGGTAAAACTTCCAGGACTTCATTACCAATGTCGCCTGCGACATCTTCTTTCATCAGGGTTGCTACCCTCTCGCTCGCGATAACTTCGATCTCTTCATCTTCTTTTAAAATTTTATTTTGCTCTTCCTTGATAATTTCTTCAAATTTAAATTCTTCCGTTTTGTTGACTTTAGCTTCCGTTTTATTAACTTTATTTTCTTTTAATTTTTCAAATTCTTCCTCCAGGACTTCTTTATTTACAATGCCGCCTGTGACATTGTCTTCCTTCGCAAGGGTATCTACCCCCTCGCTTGCTATAACTTCGGCTATCTTATCTTCTTTTATTTCAGAATCCCGATCACAAAAGTTTCGATCCATTTTATTTTTGAGGTCTTTGAATTCATTACTGAGGCTCCCGAATTTATTATTGAGGTCCCCAAATTCATTTTTTATGTCTAGGGTGTTTTCCCTCAATTCATTTTTTATGGCGGCCCATAAATCATCCAAGCTAATATCCGAATTGTTTGGTTTATTATCACCCATTTTAATTTAATTATTTAATTTGAATGTGCAAAATTATTTTATTTCAAAATTATCTACCTGGCCTCAGGAATGTTGAACTTTTAAGCATGTGTTCCTCAAATTTTTGTTTTGTTCAATTTATCAATGTTAAATTTCGCAGCTGCAATTTTATTGACCTTATTTTTCGAAGTTTGAACAAATTTATGTGTTCCTATCCTTTAAATTTAATAAATGCGCTCTCTCTAACACATTAGAATCAATTTTATTAAAAAATTTTTAAAATTTTTATTTTCAAATTTTTGATTTCTATTTACAAACTTCTACCTAACTACCCCTAATTTCGTCTATTACAGCCCCAACGTTCGTGCGCCAATAGATGTTATGATATTCATCCCTTATTGAATAATCACCCCACAAAGGCCCCTATAAAGCTAGTGTATTATCGGAGTAGAGTTTTTCTCTTCCTCAGAGTCAGTGGATTCAGTAGACGAAATAAGAGGGCAATTTGTTGTAGAGTTAAGGGACATCAAAAGTTGCACTTAACAACCCCTAATTTATCTACTACAGCTCCGCGTTAAAGGATGCCAATAGATGTTATAACTACCCCTATTTAGCCCCACGTGCAGGTGCCAACTACCCCTAATTTACCTACGCCGTAGTAGGGTTTTTCGAAGAGAAAAAGTTGATGAGTTCAACAGACAAAATAAGAGGTGAATTTTTTGTAGTTATATGGTTTATTAAGTGGTATAAGAAAACAGTAAAAATTTGCATCAAATTAAATTGGACAACAATTTTGTCTAAAACCAATGTGTTATTTTTGTGCAATAATTAAAACATCCAAATCACATTTAAATCCTTGTATTTAGGAGCTAAATTTGGATATTTCATTATCAGTGTAATTATGTGAACAAATTATAATCATTAAAATCAACAAAGTCCTTTAATCAATCTAAAATCAACACAAATCGTTGATTCAGAATTTAGATTAATTAAAAATAAAAAATAAATTTTGTACCTTATCGCACATTTGTTACATTCCACTAAACTCCGTGTGTTGCCAGATGCATGCGTCGAAACTCGTGCCTGTAGCCGCCAGCTGTTTCCACCTGTCCAAAGCTGTGAATGCTTCACACGTTTGCCAGTATTCCAAATACAAAAAAGTCACCAAATGTGAAGTTGATTTCCGATTCGCCACGTTCACGATACACAACTTTTATCAAATACTCGAATTTTGTAAATTCATTTACTTCCGTTTAACTAAGTAAATTAATGCTTTGGTCTTTTTATACCAAAGAATCGCAATTGAGTTCCTTAATTGGGATTTTATCGAGAATTTTATTCTTTCTCGAACGACGTCTCCCCAAGAACTCCTCTCTACTTGAGCTTCACCCGGGAACTGCTGTCTACTTGAGCTTCACCCGTGAACTTCTCTCTACTTGAGCTTCACCCGTGAACTGCCGTGTCTCTCGTTCCTTTTCCAAAATTCAAAATTTGCTTTTGTGGTGGGGATCTTGTTGCTGGCAACCAAAATGGTCTCTCTAGCAGGTAACGCAACGTTGTTAATTGCTCGCGCACCAAACTGATATTAACACTTTCACCTTATGTTTTACAGAAAACCGCGGCCGTTATCAAATTCAAAAAGCACTCACAGGGTGTTACAAAATTTCTGTATCTCACAAATAAACTCAAATTGTGTCTCATGTGTAATTAAACGTTACATGGGATGGTTTTTGTTTTTGATGCAAATCTTATTTTTTTTTGTTAGTCGTATCGACTGACTACTAAATTAAAAATTAAATTAAATAAAATTACTCTCTTATCTGCTCGTTTATACCCTCTAATGTGAAAATATCACCACAATATATTACTAAATTTAAGGTATTAAGTACTCCTATTGTGATAGACAAAGTAAGAAGCAGTAGTTGAAAACCAAAAATTTTGTTAAAAAGTGAAATCTGTGCTATGTGAATTTGAAACCATTGAGATACTTTTCGAATTTCGGAGCAAATATTTAGGCTGTCCAATTTTTCTTCACCATTTCTTATTGTAACACTACTGATTGATTTAGTTTTCACCATTAGGTACTTATTGGTAGTTTCCAGTTGTTGCTTGATCGATTTTACAAAAATATAGATCACTATAACTAACAAGAAATTGTAACAAATTTGTAATTTTTGATTTATGAAAAATACATATTTAGCTAATCCAAATTCAATTAAATACACATAGGCATCAAAGGTTAGAAGAATAAACAAAATTAAATGATAAATTAAGAATTTTAATGTGAAGTGCTTAATTGACGCTGTTACCATTAATTCATCTATTATCGATTTTTTACACTCTTTTTTATCATAGGCATGGTACAAGAATTCCTTGAAATTTGCAGAGTTCAAAATGGTAGGTGCTAGAATTGCTATTAAGTTGCATAAACACATGGTAATTTCATGTGCGGTATCAGTGATTAATAATTTAAATGCTGGATATTTTACAGCAGTAATAAAATAGCGACAATTTAATGTTACAATAGTTGAAAATATTGAAATTGAAAGTAAAAAGAATACATACAATTTATAAAAACGCACTACAACTTTGCTGTTACATGTTAGTATAGAACGCGGTGGAATTATCCCAATAATTGTTATAAATTGAGAAAACATATTATTAAATTCTACTTCAAAATTCGTTACAAATTTTGAAACTTGAAACTATCAATTATTTTTCTATTTTATAAAAAATTACACTTGGTTCTCTGAGCACTTAAATGCATAAACTGGTAATTTGCACATGTCACGAAATATATTAATTACTTAATAACGATCGAAGCTCAAAACTATTAGACTAATTTATTAATCCCATAAATTATAGATTGTTTGTGCTATATTTAGAATATTAAAGAATAATATTGGGTGATTATACAATCATTGTTAAAGTAATAGAGACACCACATTTTGGTTAATTAGAGGATAAGTGGGACACTTGATCACTTGCTTATTTTGTGTATTGAGGAGAAGGGGTGAATATTGAAATACATATAATATAATATAGCAATTACGACCTATAATGTATGAAGGATAAAGTCTCTCCTCATCCTAATAATACAGTTTATTATTTGGTTTTAAAACCAATTAGGGTAAACCATATAGTTATTGGACAGTTAAGCAAATTATTTTTATAAAATTCATATCTCTCCTATTTCTTGTTATTATGCATGTTAACGTTGCGAATTTAAATTTTTGATTCTGACAACCCAATTTGAAAACAAAGAAATGATAGTAGAAGTATGCAAATATGTACAGTTACCGGACAGTTTTTATAGTTATCGGACAGGTTACGGCTTGGTGGTTGGACAGGGTTAAAGATGGTCAGAAACATTTCTTAAAAAAATAAAAATAAAAAAGACATTGAATGATGACTAAAAATATCTCTGTAGTATTTAGTGCAAATATTATAAAAATAAAAAACTTGGTAAAAAAATTTAAGTTTTAGGGCTGTACTATGGACATTCACAATGAAAGAGATATGCAGAAGAGAGTAGAGAAATTTAACTACTTCAATGGAGCAATAGCATGAACGCAGAAAAATATAGAAATAGGACTACGCCACTGAAATTCTACAAGTTTATGTATGTAGAGTGATCACAAAGGAAGATGAGAGGGCGTAGACAAAATCCGGCGCAGTAGACATCGCGTGACACCCAATTCCACCAATTGACACCAACATAAACACGATTGTACGAATTTTGGTTTCTACGCATTAGCTTCACCCTCGCATCTTCTTTTGGACTTGGATTTTTGGATTTGGACCCACACTCGTAAATAAAATTGAGAGCTGGCTCCAACATTCAGAAAAGAGGTTTTTGAGATTCAATTTAGGAAGCACACGACTACATAGACATATCAGTCAGAAACACTGATATTAGAGCCACTCTAAACATTTTTGACTAGAGCGAAAAAATAGTTCAATATGGAATTGAATGGAAAAGCGATATGATGAGAATGGCAAACGATGGACTCTCAAAACAGCTATACCTATACAAACCAATTACAAGAAGAAATTTGGGAAGATCCAAAAAGCGAAGAAGGGATCAGGAGTGACGTAACCAACGTAGGCCTAAGCCTAAAACGTGAAGAGGTAGATGTTAATTTAAAACTAAAAATAATATCTAGAAGAAAACAGGATGCCATCTGGCAACGTTTTGTTAACCCTTCAGTGGTCGCTTGGTCTACCACCGTAGACCATGCTTTTTTAAGCCTTCTTTAAACCGCCATAGCTCGTAACAGTTCGAATTATATCGGTTGCATTTTTGAGTAGCTGACAAAAATGAGTCAATCTTTCGGATCCAGTAGTTTTTGAACTTTTAAAGTGATAAATTATTGGTTTTATTAGTTCTGAAACAGGGCTTGTCTACAAGCGTAAATCAGGCGCCTACTGGAGGGTTAAAAAAAAGCAGTGGACGAAAAACGGGTTCTGACGCGGTGTACAAATGTAGCAAGGAAATTTAAGGACTTGCTGTTCGACAAAACAGCGCTGGGATTTATGCCAAAAAGATGTTAGTGACAAAACTATAGTTTGTTTTCTTTTGTTTATTTTAGAATAAAGTTTAACGTTTTGCCTTTTGAGTCTTTTTGTTTGAAAAGCAATAAGATTTGATTTTAATCATGATTTTAATTACAAAAATTGAGCGATTTAAATCAACCCAACCCTGGTTTTTACATAGGCGGGTATAATAAGAGGAGGAAACAGGTACCAAAATTCTTTTTTGTAAAATCTTTATTTTTAAATTCGCTCCATTGTGGATACAAAAGGTAGAGCCATTTTTAAATAGTAAATGGCCTTTTGTATCAGTAATTCAGGTTATCGGTGTGTAACTGCGATTTGAATATTTCAAAATTACATTAAATAATCTGCTAGGCTATGTTTAGTTTATCCAGCACAATAATATTATGTTTTCCGATGATAAATTTGGTAAATTATTATTAAGAGTTTTTTTTTAAGTCTACTAGAGATCATTCAGTGTATTTACTCCTTATTATTTAAAAAATTTCTAGAGTCAATAAGGCTGGCCGGAGCATAATTTTCTAATTATTAATCTTTGCTAATTGCTCGAGAAATTTCTCCTATCCCATTTTTAAATTATTACTAGAGCGATTAATAGAGTAGTACATATTGTACCACCTTAAACAAAGCCAAATGGCTGGATGGCCAAGGATGCCGCTTTTCGTGTTCGTAGATGGAATTAACGGAACGGCTAGCTCATAGAGTTCAGTCAGCGTCGGAGATATTGGGTTACTCAAGATCTTAACGAGTATCGTAGGTACTTGTAAATGGTTTCTCTCTTTAGTAGGAATAACTCGAGTGGGCGCCAATAAAGATCATAGACAGTTATTTGTATTAATAACAGCTTTAATTTTTATAAAACAAAATGAAAAGTATGTACAAACATACGTCAGTAAAATAAAAAGAGTCACACTTAAACGACATGAAGTAAATACAAAAATTCTTATTCTAGGCACTTTAAAATTAAGATTGAAAGTAATTTACAGATATTTACAAATTTTAACATTTTGGTTACTTAACGTTATTAAAAGTACGTTCTCCAAAGCATAGCCAAGATTCAAAACTACTAAAAAGATTTTGCAGTTCAGGTTGCAAGAATTGTTAGTATCTAAAAATTTAACGCAGTGGCGTCCGAAATGATGAAAATCAGTTAGCAAGTAGATTTTAGAATCAACAGATGTAATATACATATATCTATAGCAAGCAACTCTCAGTTTACTTACGATTTTGATGTTTATAATTGCATGATACTTGGTTGTTCATTCGATCGCTCAGAGGTTAACCTTTGCCAATCGGTTCGTCATAGTTGATAAATATTACTAAAACAGGAATTACACAGATATAGACAAAATATAAATACAAATGCTGGTAACTAATAATTCTAATGTTTTCACTACAAACTGATCATATCGTAGCAGGTTGTTAAATCTTTTCATAGACACTTGAGATGTTGGTCGTAACAGCGGCACACTCTCGAATTCTTTCAAAGGACTTATTGCGTACTGGATTGATAGGGTTGTCGATCCCATTAGCAGATTATCACCAAAAAATGGACCATTAAATAAAAGTGGTCGTTTATTCAAAATGGCGCTAGCCGGCGTTGGTACATCGACTTCTTTAAAAATGCATAAACCGTTGCTTTAAAAATTGCTGCACGGTTACCAATATTTGCCCTTGTGTAGGAAATCACGGTGATCGTGATGAGATACTTTTCACTTTTATAACACCGTTCCGATTAAAAATTTTGTGAATTGAATTTTTCACTTGTAAAATTAGTCGTTGTAGTACATGGTTTTTTGTATTCTCCTGGGATATGCGCTGCCCTCCGGCGCATTAAGAACTTGAGCCCTTTCATTGGTTCTTGGCGTTAAACCAGTAACCACCAAAATGTTTGTTAAAACTAACTAACTTTAAAAAATAAAAATGTTTCAAAAACAAAACGAAACTAATCAAAGAAATCAGACGAGAAGAGCCATGTAACAAATGGATTGTTACAATATCAATTAAAAAATGTCGCAATTTATTGAAATCAACTAATAACAGAACATAATATAATATTATATTAATCATTAACCCCGCGGGCTTTGGGAGGTATGGAATACTCTGCGAATATAATGTTACCGGCAATCCGCGAAATCTGTCAATTTGAACAATGCCTAGATAATGTGCAAACCGACCAAGTCGTAAAGGTATTGTGCAAATTCACTTACTATTTTGGATATTAGGTTATGTTTTGCTTTTAATTTGGGTTTATATTGTTTAATTTTGGATTTGTTTTTGCTTCCCTCAGCGCTGATTTGTTTTTACTTTGATTTTCGGTTTTGCTTCGTATTTTCTTTGGTTTGTTTTGGTATTGGTTTTGTCTTAGCTTTGATTTGGTTTGCTTTCGGATTTTGGTTTTGTTTTGATTCTTGTTTGTTATTATGTTTGATTATCTACGCGAGTCCTAAAAAATCGACACGCTGGAGGAGGAGGAGGAGCGTGCTGGGAATGGAATGGAATGGAAATTAGCGTATATTATATCCATATATAAGAAGGGGAACAAACAGGACTGTGCTAATTACCGTGGAATATCTGTAACAAGCACTCTCAGTAGAGTATATGGTAGAGTGTTGAGAGATATGTTAGAAGAAGAATTCAAAAACGAAGAAGAAGAAGAGCAGAGCGGCTTCCGAGCAGGTAGATCCTGCGCAGACAACGTATTCTGTATTAAACAAATAATAGAAAAAAGAATGGCCACTAATATTTCAACACATCTTCTGTTTATTGACTTGTGTAAAGCCTACGATAGTATCCCTCTTGTCAGGTTATGGGAAGTTCTCCAGAGCACAAATTAATATCAATCATACATTAATAAAAGCTATACAAAATTTATACAAAGATTCACAAGCCGCAATAAAAATTGGAAATATCGTCTCCGAGCCATTCTACATTACCAAAGGCCTCAAGCAGGGGTGCTGTGTTTCACCTACATTATTTAAAATATATATCCGTCATGCTCTAAAAATATGGAAAAGAAAATGTCGAGGAATGGACATCGAGATAGACGATGACCTGTGCTTGTATACTTTGCAGTTTGCAGATGACCAGATTTTATGTGCAGGTGACAAAGATGATTTACAGTATATGACACGCAAACTGATAGAAGAGTATAAACATTGGGGGCTATCTATGAATCTAGACAAAACCAAGTATTTGTGTATAGGAGAAGAGGCTACGGATATTATATTGGAAAATCAAGAGAATATAACATCATGTAACCAATATAAATATCTTGGAGTATTATTTGAAAAGCAAGGCACAGATGAAATAGAGATTAAAGCACGAAATATCCAAGCAAGGAAAATGATTGCAATCCTCAATGGAGTATTATGGAGCAAAGAAATGAGGAAAAAGCGAAAAATGCAAATATACGAGGTTGTAATAAAAAGTGGCCTTCTATATGGATCTGAGACGTGGCGGATGACAGAAGCAATTAAAATAAAACTAGAAGCAACAGAAATGGATGCATTGCGACGAGCTGCAAGAATATCACGTCAGGACAGAATAAGGATTGAAGAGGTTAAAAGAAGGATGGGTATTGAAGGCACAATAATTCAAGATATAGAACAAAAAGCAACTTATTTGGTTTGGGCACATAAAAAGAATGAACAACGATCGATTGCCAAAGAGGATCATGGACTGGTTTCCGAGAAGAAAAAGAAAAAGAGGATGACCAAGGAAGTCATGGAGTGAGGGAATAAGAAAGGCGATGAGTGTAAGAAACCTAAAAGATGAAGATTGCGAAGACCGACGAGGTTGGAAATTAGGCATCGGACAACGTCTCAAGACGTTTTAAACCGACTATTATACAGGGTGTCCCCGCACTCACTTTACATAACTTAGGTGGTGATAGAGGACACTTTTCTAAGAACAATATTTAACAAAAATTTTTTTCTAAATTCAAACCCTCGAGAGTTAGGCCTCTTTAAAGCATTTTTTTTAATTTCCACCTTCACGTGGCCATAGCCCCGAAAATATTGATTTTTCGGTAAAAATGGTTTAGTGATTTTTTAAAGAGCGTCAAATAATCTACAAACTAGATACACATCTTTTATTGTATAAAATCAAGGGATTTCGAGTTATGAATTAAAATAAGTTCAAAAATGTCGAAAAATTTGAGCTTTCTGTTTTTTTGGTTTTTTTCAAATCCCTGTATCTTTTAAACGAAACATTTTAGAAAAAATCTGACGCCCTATTCCGGATAGGAAATTTAACGGACTACAACTTTTGTCTAGTAAAAATTTTTGAAAAACCACTCCATTACACAGAAAATCAGAAAATAATAAACAAAGCAGCTACAAAACAGAAAATTAAATTCACTAATGCCCGGTTGCACCAACCGACCGTAAAAACAGTCGATACAATAACCGTTGATCGATCGATTAATCGATGATTCTCCGATTTTTCAAAATATCAGTTGCACCAGAAAAAATAACAGTTTGTTATTTGAACCGACCGTTTTTTGTAAAGTGAAGTGAGCGTTTTAAACTATAACCATACATTATACGTATTGTCAATGCCAAAAAAAATGGAAACTAATCAGCATTTCACTCAATTAGAAAAGGATTGTGCCATTGATGTTATTTTGCGATATAAAGGCATAATCGAAAATAAGAAGACTGATGGAGTGACAAACAAACAAAAGCTTGAGGTTTGTATGAAAATACCAAGAGAAAACTCAAGAAACAAATTTCTAATGAAAAGGTATGTATATATATATTTTTTTTAAATAAGTATTCTATTTAATAACTTATTTTTATAGGTGGAAAGATATAAAACCGGTGGAGGTCCTGGGCCCAGTTCGGTTTTGCAGCCGAGCCAAGAAAAACTTTTGGCTGCTATAAAAGGACAAATTACCTCGTTACCTAATATCTACCATTCTAATAAAAATTATTGTAAAGGTAAGTAGAGATGTACTGGTGAATTTAAGAACTAGTTATTGATATACCTACATATTTATTATAGATACCGTAACGATTTCGAAAAATTTAGAAGATACGGAATTAAACTTACAAATTAACCAAAACGAGCTTATAAGTTTTAATGAAGAAGTACATGATGGTATGTATACCTGCAATAATAATTACATAATATAACATGTTATAATGAAATATTTTAGAAAATGAACAGATAAAAAATTTAGATGAAGTTGAAATGATTTTCATTGATAACAATGTTAATGTAATTAAAGGTATGATTATATAATATATATTTATTATTAAATATGTACACTTTTACATTATAATTTTGCAGAATGTCATGTAAAGTCCACTAAAAAACGTACATTAGCTGATGTTTACGAAGAAGTGGTGAGTGTCACATCGGAGAAGAAAAAAAAATTGCAAACTAAAGAAGCTTACTCATGTGTTAACAATCAACACAACAAAGAACAAATTTATGCAATAGAAAAAAAATTAAAAAATCAGGAATTTGAACATAACGAAATGGCAAATACACTAAAAATTAAAATATTAAAGCATGAAGAAAAACTAAAGGAAATGGAATCCAAGAAAGCAGAAATAGAATTTAAGAAGGCAGAAATAGAATTAAGAGAAAAGGAAATTGAATTTAAAAATAAGTACGGTTGCTAATTTACTTCTATTGTAATTAATTTATGTAATATATGTATTATTTATTATTATTATTTATAAGTAAAGTGAGCTTATAATATATTTTGTACTAATTCGAATTTCAAAAAAAAGTGTTAATCAAATGAGTTCGTAATGCATTCCCATTTCGTTCCAATTCAGCATCATGATGTTCAACTTCAATTAGATTTTCAATTTGTTGATCGCAATCAATTTCAAAAATGTCATCGTTCTCTATTGCTAAATTATGTAATACAGCTGTGCTAAATGATTACCCTTAATACATTATCAACCTTTATTTGCATTCCCACAGATAAAGCAGGAAAGCGTCTTTTCCAAATTCCAAACAATCTTTCAATACCATTTCTAGTATTGATATGTGCGTTTTGATAATTATTATGGGATTGTGTTTGCGGGTTACCTAGTGGTGTCATTAAGTGGTTTGTGCACATGTACCCTCCATCGCCTATCAAATAACTGCTGGGAAATTCATTATTAAGAAATCGAGCACGAATTAAACTATCGTTATAAATAGTACTATCGTGTACAGATCCCGGATAGCTTGCTACTATATCTCGAATCTTCAATTTCATATCACCAATCACTTGCACATTGATGGAAAACCAGCCCTTACGATTTCTATAAACCTCTGCATTCTCTCCACCAGGCGACAAAATCTTAATATGGGTGCAGTCAATTGCTCCGACAACGCCAGGAAATCTAGCAACATTATAAAATTGCTGTTTTACCACACCAATTTCTTCATTTGTTCTAGGCATTCGAATGAAGCGATCACTTAATAAAGCTATGTAGTGCCCTACTCGATGCACTATTCTACACACTGTACTTTTATGTATGTTAATATGATCACCGAGCACTTGTTGAAATGAACCTGTGGCATAGTACCTTAATGTTATTAATAATTGATTCATAGGAGTCACTTCATTATTCTTTTGGGAACGTATTAAATCTTCTCCAATAATTTGCAATAGCTGGTTGACTGTTTCTTTACAAAAACGATATCTTGCTTTAAATTATTTATTGTTAAATAAATTAAATGGATCACTTCTTGGTCTCACTTGTCTTATTTCTGGAAGAAGTTCCATTATGTGGTCGAGCTCTTCATCAGATGAAGAAGATGAAGACGTATCCATAACTGTTATTGTGTAATCTGTAATGTGTAACTATGTAATATTCCGTAATGGTTTAATCGTAATGTCATACCACTTATAATTTATAAATAATATTAAAAAGATTTCACCAATTTATATATTATTAATTAACTTTAACGTCACAACAAGCAAATATAAATAGTAAAATAGTAAGGTTATTACTCTCAAAAACGGTCTGTATTTGCAATTATGGCCCCGAAATCGGACGGTTAATTCTGTCCGTAAAATCAATCGATTAACGGACAGTTTTTGGGTGGTGCAACACGAAAGCTACGATTTACGGTCGATCTGCCGATTCAACGGACTGTTTTTTAGTTGGTGCAACCGGGCATAGATATTTTATTTTTTTGAAAAATTATTTTATTAATTAATTTTAAACTATTACATTATTTATTAAGTAAATGTTGAAAATGACCACCCTCATTTCAATACACAGTCGTGATTGTTTTAAAAGATGTTTGTTGAGACAAAATCGAAAAAAGTTGATTTTTCGACACTTTTAATCGCAGAAATTCGATTTTTTGACACTTTTTCACACTCACCGATCGACCAAAATTGGCCTCCTGATCGACCGGTCGATTTCTCGACCTTGTTGACCACCACTTCTATAGTGGCTCTTAACAAAAGAGGAAATTTTATAAATAATACTATAAAACATCTTTTAAAACGATCACGACTGTGTATTGAAAATGAGGGTGGTCATTTTCAACATTTACCTACATAAGGTAATAGTTTAAAATTAATTAATAAAATAATTTTTCAAAAAAATAAAAAATTTAGTGAATTTAATTTTTTGTTTTGTAGCTACCTTGTTTATTATTTTCTGATTTTCTGTGAAATGGATTGGTTTCTCAAAAATTTTTACTAGACAAAAGTTGTAGTCCGTTAAATTTCCTATCCGGAATGGGGCGTCAGATTTTTTCTAAAATGTTTCGTTTAAAAGATACAGGGTTTTGAAAAAATCCAAAAAAAATAAAAGCTCAAATTTTTCGACATTTTTTAACTTACTTTAATTCATAACTCGAAAGCCATTGATTTTAGACAAAAAAAGACGTGCATCTAGTTTGTAGATTATTTCACGCTCTTTAAAAAATTACTAAAGCATTTTTACTGAAAAATCAATATTTTCGGCGTTATGGCCACGTGAAGGTGGAAATTAAAAAAAATGCTTTAAAGAGGCCTAACTCTCGAGGGTTTGAATTTAGAAAAAAATTTTTGTTAAATATTGTTCTTAGAAAAGTGTCCTCTATCACCACCTAAGTTATGTAAAGTGAGTGCGGGGACACCCTGTATATAATATAACTTTTTCGATGAAAGTTGAACATTTCAAATCGATGCGGAATTCCTAAGTGTATGGACTATAAGTAAAGTAGACTGCTGAAATGCAAACTGGATTCTAGGAAAGCAATTATCCCTCTATGGGAATGGATGTAATGGAACAAAGGACTCCAAGGAAATAAGTAGGCAGCAAATCATATATAAACCCTGGTGGTTTGTAACATTCAAATTTAGCGGTAGTGGCATTTGGCTAAATTTGTCAAGTTTTTGGTTATTTTCATTTTGGAACCAAGCAAGAATGGTATGAGGGCTTGAAAATTTTGTGTGAGTTGGTTGATAGTGGCTGATAAGAACAAGCAGGCCATTTTTGTATATTGGTGTTTAACGACGATCGAAAATGGAAAAGTGCGAATTTGGCGGTCTAATAAGTTAAATTAACGTACCAATTTAACTCCGGTTTTCGGATTACACAATCGTATCGATTATTGTTCACCAAGGGTCGTCAAATGTTTATGGGACGCTCTATGTGATTTCCACCTTGTGTGGGTTCCAATCCGGTAGATTCGTGGCTGCTTTTTCGATTTAAGTGTTCAACAATGTATGAATATCACACTCGAGTATGTTCTGTCAACCACACGAATTTTTACTTACGAACACCTGTAGTTAGTCCGAGTGTGACCCTGGATGTCTCCCCTTTGTTGTTTTGACATCATTACCACCTACAACGCCAGTAACATCCAGGTTGTAGAAACAAGATTTACGAGATCCATCAACAACTGTACTCCACCTTGTTATTTTCTGTAGGAAGCGATCATTTATTCTATTGCCGTTGGCCGCATTCAGTGAAGCACGGTCTAGGACATTTGAACGCAGCCGTTTGAACGCGACCGGTTGAACGCGGCCGTTTGAACGCAGAGACGATTGAACGCAGGGACGTTTGAACGCGAGGCCGTTTGAACGCAGGGACGTTTGAACGAGAGGACATTTGAACGCAGGGACGTTTGAACGCGAGGACGTTTGAACGCAGGACGTTTGAACGCAGGGACGATTGAACGCGAGCAATTAGATAGGTACTTAATTACATACTTGGATTAAGTACCGACCTTTTAATGACCTTCTCTTAAAAACAGTCGTTTCCTAACACTAACCTAGTCTCAACCGGGATTTACGTTTAAATAAAAGTCGATTCCTAACACTAACCTAGCCTCGACCGGTGGATCTACCTTTTAATGACCTCTTTAAAAAAAGTCGTTTCCTAACACTAACCTAGCCTCAAGCGGGATCTACCTTTTAACGATCCTCTCTTTAAATAAAAGTCGATTCCTAACACTAACCTAGCCTCGACCGGTGGATCTACTTTTTGCCTTAATTTGGTCATATTAAAGTGCGTCGTTAATAAGTCGAGGGAAGGTGAAATTTCTCGCGTTCAAACGTCTCTGCGTTCAAACGTCCCTGCGTTCAAACGTCCCTGCGTTCAAACGTCCTCGCGTTCAAACGTCCCTGCGTTCAATCGTCTCTGCGTTCAAACGGCCGCGTTCAAATGTCCTGCTCCGAGTGAAGCAGTAGCATTGTAGAGGCGCATCGATTTGAAATGGGTGAGCGTTTTAATTTCACATTGATTTTTGTATGTACGAAGCGAAGTGCTTCGAGAGTTTCGGTACGTCATAATTAGTGCACTTAAGTACGCGGGCGATTTTTCGGCGAAGAAGATAGAAGATTTACTATCTTCCTAATATTACATCTTGTTTGAGAAAATCGGAGCGAAAGTTCCGATTGTATGATTTTTGTACGCCGAATCAGATCTGACGCGGTACTTAATTATTATCAGCTGCGCCTGACAAGATTACTGTGGGGTATAATTGTATTGGTTTGACAATATCTCTGTTTCATTTTATTAAAACCATCTACCTGCGCCCTGGAGTTTTATTTCTTGACTTTCGTGCTTTCAGGCCTCACCAACATCTGATAAGCGGCGATAATCACGTGGCGCCTTTTAATTTTCTTTGTGTAGGTTTTTTTGATAGGGTCGAGGATCTCCTCGGCTTGCAAAACCCCCCACAAAGTGTTCTACACTGAGCTGAGCCGTAGCGCCGCTTTAGAGACCCAGGAGTGCAGGTAAGGTCGAAAGGTATAATAAATTGGAATTTTGTGAGCGCAGAGTTTTAGCAACGCCACAGGTTATCAGGAAAGGGCAGTCGTGTCTTGTGTGTTGTGAACGTCAAATCAAGTCAGCCGTCAACTCTACCGTTAGTAGACAAGGTGCATTTCTATGATGACGGCTTACGGTAGCCACAGAGTGCAAGATGGTCGCCGAAACCTGCTTACCGGCTTGCATGCTTTTATTGAAATACCAGAGTTGTTTGTTCTCGATTTCATTAATTAATGTATTACTTATCATATTATTAATTATATTATATTAATTAATGCAACCGAGGACAAAGAAAGCTGGTATTTAAATGAAAACATCCAAGCCATTAAGCAGGTTTCGACGGCTAGCGTCCACTTTGTACGTGGCCTAACGGTAGAAACACAGTGGAAGCTGGTCGCCGAAACCTGCTTGAATGTTTTTATTGAAATACGAGCTTCGTTTGTCCTCGATTACGTTAATTAATATAATATAATTAATAATATAACAAGTAATACATGAATTAATGTAATCGAGGACAAACGAAGCTCGTATTTCAATAAAACCATTCAAGCGGGTAAGAAGGTTTCGGCGACCAGCTTCCACTGTGTTTCTACCGTTAAGGTAAAAAATCCAAAGTCTTAATTAACAATTATCATGATTATTAACCCCATTGTTGATGTAAGATTTATGTAACTATATGTTGATTATTATACGTATATTGTGGAAGTACATGTATTATAAATGATGAAATAACCAAACTCCCAATACGAAGAGTAAATTTGGTACCAAGCATTAATCTCCAACTAACTCCAAAACTAACTGGTTAGAGGTTAATTATTACAACACTATTTTGAGATTTTTGAGGAAAATTTGATTCTCGAAGATGGATTGTGATTTTACGGTGCTGAATAGCATATTCCTGGAGATGGGAAACCATTGAGGAGAGCGTTGCAAGCGATTTTTGAGTACATGGTAGTTTTTTTGAACATCAGAATAATAACAGTTATTTCGAGTGTTGGGTGGCCGTTTATTCCTTTTATACGAGTGGTTACCATTTGGAAACTAAGAAATCCTGGACGATTCTGGTTGAAGTGAAAATTATTAGTCGTTTTAACCGTACGGTAACATTTGAGCTAAGGACGCACAAATACCTACCTAATATTTTTAACTTCACAAGAAATTGGATGCAGTTTGAGCACAAGTCGTTCGTCGAAGATTACAGATAATTTTCTTGATAGCACGACGCTTTTACAGCAACTGGAACGTTTGTAACAAAGATACACCAGGTTTTTACATAGGCGGGTATACAAGAGTGGAAAAAAGGTACCAATTTTTTTGCAAAATTTTTATTTTTAAATTCGCAAGGTAGAAAAATTTTTGAATTGAGGTTATCAGTGTGAAACTACGATTTCAATATTTCAAAATTGCATTAAAGATCTGTTGGGTTGTGTTCACTTGAACAAGCATAACAATATTATCTCTTCCTGTAATAAATTGGGTAAAATTTTATTCAGAGTTTTATTGAGTCTACAAGAGAACACTCAGCATATTTACTCTTTATTTAACAAATTTCTAGAGTCAATAAGGCGGGGCCGGTGCATATAAGTGTGTCTTTGCTAATTGCTCGAGCAAGTTCTCCCATCCTATTTTTAAATTATTAGTAGAGCGATTAGTGGAGTACAATATACTGACGTATCAATAATTAAGAACTATTGCGATTTAATAAAATCAACCAATAACAGAACATATAATAATATTGTAACGTTAAATTCGAGAATAAGATCCTTGATACAAAAGTAAAGTTAACAATCTGTCGAAATATTAGCACGACAGGGAAAAGTTGTTTTTTGTTATCTCGAAAGCCAAATTTTGTTACAATTTCCACTTACACAGATACAAATATTTTATGCTTGTTGATTTGTTCTGATAAAATGTTGTGTTTGAGTTCTATCTAAAAAAACAAAGTTGTAAGTGACAGTGATTTCAAAATTTACCACACAAAGTTGGGAACTTACGTTTTGGAAATCTAGTGCCGTTTTGTAAAAGGTACGAGAAAAGTAGAAGGAGAAATTTTGTCTTTTCCGGCGACCATTGAAGACCATGTGTGTGTTATTGGAGGCACCTCCAAAAGATGAAATTTCGGTAGTTATTCTTGGAACCAGATGTCCGAGATATGATATTTGTGTAGAACACAAAGTTTACAATCGCTGGAAGTGAAAACGTAAGTATTTTACGTTAATTTTGGATATTTTACTTGAACACATGGTCATTCGCCCTTTTTGCAAATTTCATATAAAATGCGATCCAGTTTATGAATTAATGATCGTACGAATTATTGATTGCGTGAAAGTGTTATTTATTCGATCTATTTTGTCGAATGAACCCTATAAGTGGAAGCTTAATTAGATTTGGATATTATAAAATTTGAGGTTAAATTTTACCTTACGAAGACTGGCGTAGTAATTTTGGATGCTCGTAAACGATAACAGGAATTTATTTAACAAGTTTTATTTACTGGAAAACACTGGCAATTTGTTAAACATTGGATGAACTTGGTTCGGAAGGAATTGGAAGTTGACTAATGCGACAGGTGTCCCAATTCGGTAGCCGACAAGAACAGCTGATCATAGTGAGTTCCAGCGGCGTAGCAGCTCCAGTAGCGGCGTATGTTTCCTCGATTTTTGGAAGTTTCTCTTTTCATCACAATTGTGGCAACTTTATTTAACGGCGTTACAAGGGTTAGTGAAACCATAAATTTTTATTGTAACAAAATTGATTTATTTTGTACATTTTTTATTTCTCTAACACATTTACATTTATCCAGTCGTAAATTCGTTCAGAGAATTTTTATGAATAGTAAATACAACAGAATTTGCGACTGCGATACACATTTACACTTTACGGCAGAGCAGGCATTTATGAGCCTATTTAAGAATAACAACTTTTTCCCTATTGAAAATTTTTTTTTGAATAAAATTCATTTAATTGCTTTCAAGAATTTTATTCTAGCGCCCGACAAACCTTTTGTTGACCTATCTAGGACCGGCTAACTGAGAATCGTAGTCTGCAAGTAATTTTATAGTGCTCTCCGACATATAGCAAGTCGTGGACTTAATTCTGTCATTCGTTCCGGTGGATGCCGACTACCCCAAACTTCCAATTGAGGAAATTGGGAAGTCAAGACCAATCGGAACACGACAATATATAGATTTTTAACCCCTCGGGCTTTGGGAGGTATGGAATACTCTGCAGGTATACGGGGAGATGCTGGGTTCGGGTTTGCTAAGCACAAGTAAACTCAAAATAAGCATGCATATAGAGCCTATTTGGTCAGATACTCCACTTGCGGCCGCTATATCTAAATATAATATAATAAATTTTTCAAAACTTATTAAGTTCGGGGTCGCTATAATGGTGGAGAACAAAAGTACTCCCTCGGGGAAAGCTGGGTTCTAACTCGAAATTAAAGACTTGGGTGAATAAAGCTGATTTAATAAAATGTTGCTAATACGTTGAATATTAAACCCTGATTTTACCAAAATATTTTTGTCCCTTGGCCGTTCGTGTAATACTGTAGGACCGTTTCAGACCACAATTACATTTACTATCAATTTGATATCTAGATTGTGGTTAGAGACTTTCGTATATAATAAAATGTGGCAAAATTAAAATTTTATACAATAAAAATGTCCAAATACAAATTCAGACCAACCCTTTTGTGCATACTGTTTTGAAACTACTGGAATATTTGCTCTGCATTCGTTGATGGGTGTTGACGTAATATAATATTCACTACAGGTGTTGACCAGAAGTGCAGTTTTTTTCGTGATTCTTAACGTCGGATTCTACCTAATTCAACCAAATTTTTCTTATTTGTGCTGTTGTAATCGTCATCGGATCATTCGCTGTGTAATCCATGTGAATTTAAATCGCAAGTTTACCAACTTCGTCTCCTCATGGTATGTTTTACTCTTAAAAATTTTCTTTCAATCTTCCTAAATCTTCGAATTTTTGAACCATCCAGCACTGTGATCGTTGTATTAATAACCATCCGCCAAATTAGAAATCGGATGATCGATATTTGTCCAATAATTGCAAATTGTTGTTACCGACCCACGCTTGTTCAGTAGGTCAGCTTTTCTCTTTCTTCTCAATTTTTATCGTGAAACCAAAAGTCTAGGAGTTCCCGTAACAGGAATATCACCAAACAATCACTCAAAAGGATACCTTGTTCAAAACGTGACTCAAGGAAAAACGCAAATGTTCACTTTTCTCGACTAACGAAAATCAACGCCTGCTCTCGCAAGAGGACGTCTCGAGAATCTCCTTCACTTCGTCTGTCGTGACACACCTCTAAAATCTCCAAAATTTTACCAAGATAAAATAGTTTTGCAGGCACATTGGCGCCAATTTCAAATTTCGTAGCAATTGTCTATCTTTTGCAGGTTCGCTATATAATCCGTCACTACACTTGCACGAATCACACAAGATGTAAAATCAACAAAATAGTGGGTGTGTAGTGTCATAGGTAACAACTTTGGCCTTTTAGATTTAACAGGATTTATTCTCAACGTATAAGGGTATCCTTTTTACACCTCTTTTGCATATGATGTCTACCTCTGAGTCTTTTACTTGTTCGAAATACCACAATATAAAGATATTCATATCAAATTTTCAATAGTGTTTTTCTTATACAATTTTATCTATGATCACAATGATTTTCGTTATTTAGCTATAGCAAATGTATACAGTGTCGTATACTACATATTATAGATATTATACTACTAATTGATATTTACTGTTGATAGCCACCCGCAAACACCAACGGGGCATCGAGGCATTGAAGGCGTTTATTTACAAATGACATTACAAGTGGAAGTTTGTAAAAATCGAAGTTGGTAACCTTTTATCTCCCGAAGTGGGAGTTTTTGTAAAAAAAAAAAAGTTAAGTACCTTTTGGCTTCCGAAGTGGAAGTTTGTAAAAATGGAAGTTAATTTCCTTTTATCTCCCAAAGTGGAAGATTGTAATAGTGAATGACGTTTTACCTTGCGTAGGGAGGTCGGTCAAGCTTCGTCCTGCATAGAGAAAATTGAAGATCATAAATAGGAACACCTATTCGATTCGATGACCAAAGGTTTTATTATTCTATTATTTGTTGCTGTGTTATAAAAGTGTTTGATCTTTACAAAATGTTGAAAAGCTTTTTTTATTCGATTGCCAGGGATAATATTATGGCGAAAGGTTTGTTAAATGTTGAAAATAAATTATTGAGCTACAAAAATATTATTTTGCATTCAAATACGTGTCGTTATCCACAAAAGGTGAACTTTTGTTATTTACACTGGATCAGAAGGACACGATCTTGGTGTTTATTTTGGAGGTCGTAACAGGGCGGATGAAGGCACCTTTGTTTATGGTCGGGGAAATGGAGTTTTTTTAGTTGCAATATTTAGAGTAAGTATGGGCTGTTGATGGACTAAAGACTATTTACAGTGCAATACATAAGCGGAAAGCTCAATAAGAATATATTATTAATTTAATTAAATTAACACGTAAAATTTTTAACAATAAGTATACCAATTAATTTACATAATTTAATATTTATAATGTACATACAAACCATTTACAAATAGTTATTGAAATTAGTCAAATATTTTAGAATAGTATGTATTCTTGGTTAGTAAAGTATTTTAGTGACATTTAATAAATATTCTAGTGCCAATAATTAAATAAAAAATTAGTGAATTGGTTAAACAGTTTTTATATAGAAAATATTGTAGGGTTTCAGTAATTACAAAATTTTGTATTAATTAATATGTCAAAAATTATTAAAAGTGCAGAGTTTGAATGCAATAATAGCCCATTTCTTCGATTTATTACCATTCTTGGTATATTTCCACCATATTCTACGCTAACCCATAAAAGCAACAGATATTTTAGTTTTTATAAGTTATACATTCTGTGCTTAACATCGATTTTAACATTTACAGCTATAGTGCTAATGGTTTGTCGGTATATCACAATTTATAAATTATTTACAATCTACTCATTGATGTTCACTGACGCTGCATATGAATTAGCTGCGTTTATTTGCAACGTAGTTCCAATTCTAGCACCAACAATTTTTTACTCATCAAGTTTAAACGACTTTTTGAACCATACGCATGCATATGGTACGAATACATTCTGCACGACTTCGGTAATTAAAGAATTGGAAGTAATAACGTCTAAAAAGCACTTCAAATTACTCTTCGCAATTTGTCATTTAATTTTATTTTTTCTATTTGCATTTGACCTGTACGCTTTGCTATCGCAAATTGGAATAATACAATTTGTACTCTTTGTGAATAAAAAAATTCAATTTTATTACAATTTTGCAACAATTTTTGAGATTTACGTTTTTGTAAACTTTATAAAGAAACAGTTGGAAACCACTAACAAGCATTTGATGGAAATATCTAACTCCATCAAAATACAGAAAAATAATACTGCAGTTATACAAATGCAAGAAATCTCTGACAATGTTTTCATTTGCTCCAAAATTCGACAACTAACAAAATGTTTTCAAAATCACGCACAACAGTTTGTCCTTTTCAACAAAATTTTTGGTTCTCAATTACTTTTTCTTACTTTATCTTTTGCGATTGGATTAATTAACACTATTAATGTACTCATAAATTTAATCACTGATAAATTTATAGTCCCTTTTAAGTCACGTCTAATTATAACGCATTTGGTCTGGACCTTTTCTCTATTAGTAAGTGTTTTTCCTTATTCCAGCATAAAAATCGTAACTTCCACTAACTTATTACAGTTGATTGATACAGTTGGAGTGGTGACTTGCACAAAAGCCGAAGAAGAGGCTAGAAGAACTGGCGATATTTGCCTCAACACTTTGGCCGATTTACCAAATACAAATAAAAATGAGAAACTGAGGGATGAAATATTATTGCTAAATCGCTTTGTAAAAGAAAAAAATCCAGTCTTTTCAGCAGCAGGATTTTTTACTATTAATTACTCCTTACTTTTTAATATAAGTGCAAGTGTTATGACGTATGTTATTGTATTAATTCAGTTTAATAATTAAATTCTTCAATAATAATATGCAATTTATTGACTATTTATTTGAAAACCATATAAAGTGGTAAAATGGAAAAAGCCATTAATGTGCCCTTTTGCTATTCTAATAGTCGAATGATAGACAATGCAATTCGGGTTTTATATTACCGTTGGTGGCGCCACCATCAGTAACAGCATTACATCCAATTTGTAGTTCGAAAGTATTCGTTGTGGTGGCGTTTTGTTAATGTAAATGTAAACAAAGCAAAATATTGTTCCTTTATGGTGGTATTTTAATTACAAGTAGATGTTGAAAGTATCAAAAGTAATTCCGATACATAAGAAAGGAGACGAAAGTGAGACAAACAACTATCGGCCCATATCTATATTACCAATCTTTTCCAAGGTATTTGAAAAAATTCTTTATAGTCGCCTAATAAATTTTTTACAAAAAAATGCATCTTTTACGAAGGAGCAATTTGGTTATCAAAAAGGGAAAAACACCATCGACGCAGTACTACGGCTGACATCAATCGTCTACAAAATGCTGGAAGGTGGACTAAAGTGCCAAGCTATCTTCTATGATTTGGCAAAGGCTTTTGATATGATGAATCACAATATATTCTTGGACAAAGTTCAACACTATGGATTCAGAGGGAAGGCATTTGAAATAATCAAGTCATACCTCCGAAATCGTAAACAGGTAGTATTTTGGAATGGACAGCTAGGACAAAAGTGGGAAGTCAACTGTGGTGTACCGCAAGGAAGCATCTTGGGCCCCTTCTTCTTTGTTCTGTACATTAACGATCTGTCACATAATGTAAAATGTGACACCACCTTATATGTAGACGATACGGCCCTAGTCATGGAAGAGAATGACCAAGCAAATGATCGACAAAAGGAAGTCACGGATTGGTTTGAGACTAACAAACTCATGCTAAATGTGGACAAGACTCAAAAGGTTAAATTCACTGCATCTAGGAGAATTGACCAAAAGGATAAGACTGCAGTAAAATACTTGGGAATTATAATGGACACTTTGTTAACTTGGCATGATCAGGTGGCTATATTAATAAACTCCTTAAGCAAAAATATTTATGCTATAAGGAGAATTAGAGAAGCAGTTGGAAAAGATGCTGCTAAAGCGGTCTACTATTCAATGTTTCATGCTAGAATGGTGTACGGACTCTTGGTCTGGGGTAATGCAACACAATTAAAGAAAGTGTTCCTACTTCAAAAAAGAGCTATACGTGCACTAGAGGGAGTATCGTCAACAACACACTGTAGGCCAATCTTCCGGAGTTTGCGCATTCCAACGATCTCATCTGCCTATGTTTATGCTAGTGCAGTAAGAGTAAGGACCGATCGTACAATTTTGGAAAACACTGCAACACACCATCATCAAACCAGAAAAAGAAACGAGATACGAATTGAGAGAAGCCGACTGAAGTGCTCTGATGGCATAAATCTTCAAGTCAGAATTTTCAACTCGTTGCCTGAACAAATCAGAAATTTTCCCCTTGCAAGGTTCAAAAGGGTAATAAAAGAACAACTGACCGAATGCGCGCTATACGATGTGGAAGAATTCTTCCAGGCCGAGTTGAGATGAAAACCAGCAACTGCTGATCTCCACCAGTTAGGATTACTGAAAATTTTGTTGTTGTTGTATACTACTACTATTTTTTGTAGCCTAATAAAGATTATTATTATTATTATTATTATCACTACAACTATAGCACCCATAATCTAGAAACAAAAAAAGTTGTTATTATACACAGGAGCAATTATTAAAGGATAATATGCCTTACTAATTGCCAAAGTGTCCATAGCAAGTGTGTAAAAATTAAATGAATACGGAAATTGATTTGGTTTATGGAAGTGTGCAGATATATTACTAAATTTAGGGTATTAATTACTCCTATTGTGAAAGCCAAAGTAAAAATGAGTAGTTGAAAACCAAAAATATTGTTAAACAGTGCAATCTGTGTTATGTGAATTTAAAACCGTTGAGTTACTTTTCGAATTTCGGAGTAAATATTTTGACTGTCCAATTTTTCTTCACCTTTCATTATTTTAACACTGCTGCTTAGCCTTCTGATTGATTTAGTTTTTACCATTAAGCACTTATTGGTAGTTTCCAGTTGTTGCTTGATGGATTTTACAAAAATATAGATAATTATAACTAACAAGAAATTGTAACAAATTTGAAATTTTTGATTGATGAAAAATACATATTTAGCTAATCCAAATTCCAAGATATACACATATGCATCAAAGGTTAGAAGAATAAACAAAATTAAGTGATAAATTAAGAATTTTAATTTGAAGTGCTTAATTGACGCTATTACCATCAATTCATCTATTATTGATTTCTTACACTCCTTTTTAGGTATGGTACAAGAATTCCTTGAAATTTGCAGGGTACAAAATAGTAGGTGCTAGAATTGCAAATATGTTGCACAAAGACATGCTAATTTCATGTGCGGTATCAGTGATTAACAATTTTAATGCTGGATATCCTACAGTACTAATAAAATAGCGACAATTTAATATTAGAACAGTTGAAAATATCGCAATTAAAATTAAAAAGAATACATACAATTTATAGATACCCAACACAACTTTGTTGTTACTTGTTATTATAGAACTCGGTGGAATTATCCCAATAAATATAATAAGTTGAGAAAACATGATATTTATTATTAAATACTACTCCAAGCTACAAATTTTGAAACTTGAAACCGTCAAGTTTTCTATTTTATTTCAAGTTACACTTGGTGCTCTGACCACTTCAATTCAAATAAACTGATAATTTGCACATGTCACGAAATAATTTAATTACTTAAAATAAAGATCGAAGCTCTAACCTGGTACATTATATATTTAGAATGTCTGTGCTATATTTAGAAGCTTAAAGCACAAAATTGAGTGATATACACTCAACCTTAAAAAAATAATAGAAACACTATATTATTTTAGTTAATTAGGGGATAAGTGGAACCCTTGGTCACTTATTTATTTTGTGTATTACGGAGAAGGGCTGAATATTTAAAAATATATTGTACTATATCAGAATAAGGCTTAATTATAATTTTTATAATTTACACAATTGGGGAATTTCAAAAATTTTGGACTACCGGTATAGACAATCTTGTGTCAGACTAGTTAACGACTCTTTTAATCTCTTCGCGTTCTACAAACACGTCGAAGGACGCCTTCTTATTATTCAAAAATAAAGAAAAATCGAGATAAACAACCCAAGTTTTATTTTTTGAAAATACAATTTTCTGTGCCTTTATAAATGTTAAATCAAACGAACAACTTATTTGAAATAAATTGGAAACTAGAATATAATACAAATCCCGATCGACTCTTCTCTCGTTAGTGCAATATTTATTCAATTCAAAGCAATATACTACCCCTTGCACACACAAAGGATTTCAAGAAAAACAAAATCTCAAATAAAAAATTATCAAAAGTTTTGTTGCTGCAAGAAGTAATGGAAAAATGTTTTGCAGCAATTCTACAATTATTCAATGCGATTGTTAGACTCCATCACTTCCCTAACCAGTGGAAGGTGGCACAAATCATAATGATTCTAAAACCAGGTAAAAAACCCGAAGAAGTCAAATCTTATAGACCTATCAGCCTGCTTCCATTACTATCTAAAGTCTTTGAAAAACTACTGTTAAATCGGCTAATGCCCATAATAAAGCAACGGACACTAATTCCTGACCACCAATTTGGATTCCGTAACCAGCACGGGACAGTTGAGCAGGTGCACCGGATAGCTAAACAAATTAATAGAGATTTGGAAGGCAAGCGTTACTGTTCAGCGGCCTTCCTTGACATCAGTCAAGCCTTCGATAAAGTGTGGCATGATGGCCTGTTCTACAAAATAAAGAAAGCGATTCCACATGAACTCTACCAAATTCTAAAATCCTTCCTAAGTAACAGAAGTTTCATTGTTAAACATGGAAACGAATATACCGACCTACATGATATCCTCGCGGGTGTACCCCAGGGTAGTGTTCTGGGTCCAGTCCTATACTTACTGTATACTCATGATCTGCCAACAACAAGACTCACATTAGTTGCGACTTTCGCTGATGACACTGCGATTCTCTCTTCTCATGATGATCCTGCAATTGCATCTCGAAACTTACAGATCAACTTAACTGAAATCCAAAATTGGCTCAAAAAGTGGCGCATTAAAGCCAATGAATCCAAATCAGTGCATGTAACTTTCACCATGAGAAGAGACACCTGCCCACCCGTCAAAATTAATGATCATCTGATTCCACAAGCTGAGAATGTCAAGTACCTCGGAATACATCTCGATAGGCGGCTTACCTGGCGTAAGCACATCTTTACAAAACGAAAGCAACTTGGCCTGAAGCTGAGACAAATGTATTGGTTAATCGGCAGACAATCCCAACTCTCCGTAGAAAACAAGTTGCTACTTTACAAGGCCATCTTGGAACCAATCTGGACCTATGGCATCCAGCTTTGGGGCTCCGCAGCAAACTCAAACCTTGAAATACTACAAAGATTCCAAAATAAGGTTCTCCGCATAATAGTTGATGCACCAATGTATATGCCAAATAGTGTTATACAACGTGACATACCCATAAACTCCATCAGAGTAGAAATCGAAAGATTTAGTATAAACTACCGTGAAAGACTCACAGTCCATCCTAATGTTCTAGCAACTGAACTGTTTGCAAACAACCACAGTGAAGTGCGAAGACTGAAAAGACACATAACGGCTGACCTAGTGACTAGATTTAAATCTTAATATTGACTTAAATTTTGTAATTACAATCATAACATACTTATTGTATTAAATATAGAGATTGCTTATTGAAGTAATTCTCTACTTATTATTGTTACTTTGTCAAAACATAAGCTTATTATCTTGTAGATAGATCGCTGTAACCGAGGAGTTAAAATAAAAAAAAAAAAAGTTTTGTTACCTCCATAATATTTCCTTGATTGTAACTTCACGCGTATCACCGCCGTAATTTACTTTACTGATAAAACACGATAACCTTCAACATTAGATGTGGGAGCAGATCCGACGCTCAAGTATCATCAATCTATTATTCATAATAAACTTAGTTATCCAATTTGAACTAATCCTAATATCAGGATGGGATAATCTTGGGCTGCTGGGCGATGTAGTAAATAAAACACAAACGAGTTTCGTCGACCGGTTTTGACTATAATTTAGTCATCCTCGGGACTAGAAAGGTACAAATTTTGCCGGTATATAAAGAAAATAATCCAAAAAATTACCTCGTAACCCTAATGTTAAAATGTTTATACAACTGTCAAAAATAGTAACAAATGAGTAACATATAGCTTGAGTTGAATATAGCATGAGGCGACTCTAGTGCACATAGTCCAAATATATAAAACGGAATAAAAAGGCTAGTCCTGAGGATGGCTAAATTATAGCCGAAACCGGTCGACGAAATTCATTTGGGTTTTATTTACAACATCCCTCAGCAGCTCAAGATTATCCCATCCTTATCTGACTCTGGGGTGAGATACTCGTATTTTCCTTTATTCAATCCTAATATCATTCGCAAATCCAAGAGTAAACTCCTGCTATCTCCAAGCCAATTAAAACAGATAACGAGGTAAGTGGAATATTATCATCCAAAATATTCATTAAACAATTGAAATCGTCATTTTTTCAACGTCATACTGAAAATCCAGCAAACAATCATCCACAGTAATGATTCCTCATCAAAATTAGCGACTATTGCTCAAAATATCAAACTTACCAATTATCACACGAACTGCGGCGACCATGTGGCCACGCTCCTAAAATTTCCAAATTATCGCTGAGAAAATAACTGGATAACTTCTTTGGTGCGAAGCGAAGCACAGCGAAGCACAGCAGAAGCGAAGCCAAGCCAAACGAAGCAAAGCAAATCAAGGAAAAGCAAGGTAAGGCAACGCAAGGCAAGGAATTTTTATGAATAAATGAATAAAATTAATTTTTGTTTCATTTATATTAAATTTTTATTGATAAATCTATAAAATGCTGCATTTTTTTTGTCGTTTGAAATCTTTCAAGGGATTTTCAAGTTTGTTAATCCCCATTGTGCTACTTCTAATACTTTATAAGGTACTCGGCCCGCATAGTTGGAATTGTCCACTGCTCAAGCTTAACCATTTTAGGGTCGAGGATTTAAAATTGAGGATTTAAAATTGACCATCGGTGGAAATATCTACCGTCCGTAATGATAGTACCATTCCACTCTTAGATCATTATATTACACTACTAGTTTGGCCTCAACAAAAACTTTCTTTATTTTGATAAAACTTTTTTTATTTTGATAAAATTTTGTTTATTTTGATTGAGGCCAAACTAATAGTGTAATATATGATCTAAGAGTGGAATGGTATCATGTAATAGTGGAGGTGCGAATCGCGGACGGCAGACATTTCCACCGATGGTCAATTTTAAATCTTCGACCCTTAAACCAATGGGTATCCATCCGGACCAGGTAAATTGCAAGGCTCCCCATCTGTAAATAATTATCTTGTAATTTAGGATACATGTAATAATATGTAATCTAATAAAAAATAGAGTCGCAGAAATTTTCTCTAATTCTGTAAACTCCCAAAATAAAATGAAATTAAAAATTAAAAATTTGCAATAAAAAATTTCTTTAATTATTAACCTATGTAATAACCAATAAGTAATATTATAATGAATAATAGTTTATACATACCATCTTGCATAAATACCACAAAGCAACGAGAGAAATTAGTAAAAATTTCATTTTGAAATTAAAGTGGTTGGTTGAATCAACTTGCTTTACTTTACTGAAAGCAGTGAATTGGTTTCGTCAATTTGCGTTTATATTGTCGTATTATTTTTGAATGAAGAAGCAAAAGTTTAATTATTGAAATTGTTGATTTTGTATTATAAAAATTTGAATTTTTGAATGTTTCGCGCGGCCACTAGGGGTCTCGGCGAAACCGGCAGGGGGCCGGAAGGAAGAAGAAGTTCGCGCGCAACCCACCGAGTGAGGTGGTTGCGGTTTTGCTATTTTTGCGATTTTGAGTTTTAAAGAGATTGATTTTTTTTTGAATAAATAAAGTTGATTTAAGTGATGTAGTTGGTATTTATTTCTTTGTAGAAATTTAAAGTGGATTTGGTTTTAAAACAAACATTTAGAAGGTCGTGCCGATAAAGCCGCGGACGACAAAGTATTTTGGACCGACAGCTGGGGGCGAGATTAGTGGCCCGGATTATTTTATTTAATTTTGGAAAGTTTCCGGAATTTATCGGTGGGCCCATATCACGTCAACATGTCACCCGTGACGTGGGGCGTTTAGGTGACTAATTTTTGAGAAACAAAAAGTTCACCGCGGAACCGACATTTACCCTGAGATTTTGATAAAGGAGAGTTTGACCATGGCTACAGGCTGGGATAAATTGGATCGACTAGGATGGATGCTTCGACAGCTAATAGAGCAAATGGCTGAAGACAGAAGAGAGAGGGAAATGAATAGAATAGAAGATAAAAAAGAATGGGTAAAGCATTGTGAAGAATTGAGCAAAAGAATAAGCTTTGCTAATTATGAAACGAATGAAAATGAGGAAGAAGAGCTAAAAGAATTAAAGGAATAAATAATTTTGGAAGCAAATGAAGATGAAGAAGAAAGTGTCACAGGCGGCACTGTTAAAAAAGTCCTGATAGTTTCCAGAAAGAAAATGAGAAAAATCAAATGGATAAGAATTCAAAATAATAGAAAACTGAGGTCCAAATCAGATCGAGATCGGTATAAAACAAAAGAAAATAAAAGTAATGGTACGGATGAGAGATCGGGAGGAAGGTCCGGTAAAGAAGAGATATCCCGGTTAGTAATTTGGAAGGATGTAAACGACATACCGTCCTTAAAAGTGGTATGGTTTTTCGAAATTAAAATAGAACATGTTGTAAATAAGATAAAGAAAATTGAGAAAGAGAAGAATTTTGAAGATAAAAGGACGAAGAAGATAGAAGTGGTAGTGCAAGCATTGGAAGTCGTCTTGTTAAAATGGGCAGTCCGACGAGCGAGACGAAAAATCAATAAAGTCACCAAACCCTAATATCCAATGGTGAAGGATGGGAGAATTGGAAAATTATGAGAACAACTGCGTTGAAAATGGAAATAGATTGAAACGAAAGTAAAACCTTAATATTTAAAATTTGAAAATGTAAATTTGATTATAAGACAATTTTGTAAATGTGATAAAACTAAAATGAATGCGGTACTATCAAAGTGAACAAACAATTAAATTTTAAAAAGAACTGGACAATAAAACGTACAAAGATTAAAACTACTCGCGATAAAAGTTTGAAATTAAATAAAATTTAACAATTCAAAAATTTGATAAAAAGTGATAAATGATAATTTTTCCGAAAAAAGCAAGATGAAAATTAAAAACGTGCGAAATAATTTAAAAACAGATTAAAAAATTTTTCGGATAATAACGAAGTTAAACAGTGGACCCTTACGACAATTAAATTGAAATAGCAATTACACAATGTAAGAAAGATTTTGATAAGAAGATTGATATTTTTGTTAAAAAGAATTGGTCACTACAAAATTTGAAGTTTAAAGTTATGGATTAAGTAGGAAAAGTAATTTGTTATGAATAATGATTGAATATTTAGAGAAGATTTGGAAATTTAAATTTATAAAATGAGTATAAGAGAGAAGTTATTATGGATGATTATAAAATATTAAGAAAAAGGTTTTGAAAGGCTACCGCTTAAAAAATGTAGCGATGTAATGGAATGGTTATGGTGATATAAAAATTGTAATTTGAAAATAATAAAAGTAGTAGTGAAGAATTTAATTGAATAATGGTCAATTTTAAGATTGAATGACAAATGAAGTTGTAGAAATGCGAAGGAGATTGAAAGTTGTTGGGAGCCACTGAATGAAGACGGAAAATCCAGAAAAATGAAAGGTTTTACGGAATTATGGATAAAATTGAAGAGTTGAATTTGGAAAAATTTTAAAGAAGAGTTATCGGAAAATTAAGAAGAATTGGTCCAGTATGATTAAGATTTAATTGATGATTTGCATGATGGCGTTCAACTTGTAATTAGGTGCTGTAAATATGATTAACCTATTTGAAATATTTTTTTAAATTTTTAATTTAATTTTGTAAGATTTGCAAGTTGGTTCTTCATTCGAAAGATACGACGTCGTGTACCTTTTTTCATAATCCTATATGGATTTTTCAAAAAGTTAGGAAGGATTTAGATGTCGTATTATTTTTGAATGAAGAAGCAAAAGTTTAATTATTGAAATTGTTGATTTTATATTATAAAAATTTGAATTTTTGAATGTTTCGCGCGGCCACTAGGGGTCTCGGCGAAACCGGCAGGGGGCCGGAAGGAAGAAGAAGTTCGCGCGCAACCCACCGAGTGAGGTGGTTGCGGTTTTGCTATTTTTGCGATTTTGAGTTTTAAAGAGATTGATTTTTTTTTGAATAAATAAAGTTGATTTAAGTGATGTAGTTGGTATTTATTTCTTTGTAGAAATTTAAAGTGGATTTGGTTTTAAAACAAACATTTAGAAGGTCGTGCCGATAAAGCCGCGGACGACAAAGTATTTTGGACTGAGCAGCTGGGGGCGAGATTAGTGGCCCGGATTATTTTATTTAATTTTGAAAAGTTTCCGGAATTTATAGGTGGGCCCATATCACGTCAATATACTCGAGCGTTATCAGCAATTTTAAAATATTACAATATTGCAGTTAGATTTGTTAAAAACAACGGAAGCAATAAAATAATATCTTAAAATGTTTGTGCTAAATATGAAATCATTTGCATTTAGACTTAGTTGTCTAAAGTTAGATTAAAGTTTTTTGAATAATTTTGCCATTACTTATGATACCTTTTCGAATTTTTATCAGGGTTACGTTGCAAAAAATATACTAAATATTATAAAAATATGCAACATAAAATGAATAATTCATAATCTATATTATGGAAAACTATTCTAACTTGAAGGATAACATTATCAAAACATATTGCGAACAATTAGTTCATTGGCATCAAACATTTTTTAAGATTAAAGTTTTTTAAATTAGCACTAAATTAAGTTTGATAAAGTTTCTTAAATGTAACAATTATTGTATTCAAGTTATACGAAATAGAATATATTATAATGGAATCTATTTTAGGTTATTAACCTAAAATATATTATTATATATTTTTAAAAAATACATTATCAACTATTAGTTATATTTCAAATAACTATAATTACACTTTATAGCATCGGTGGTGGCGTGATGTGATCGTTGGTTGAGTTACAGAGCGAAAATTCTGGGTTAAAATCGCGGACCGCACAGAATTTCTTATCTCGGCCTTCTACTGGACATCCAAACACTGTTGGTGTTATCTGTACAGGATCTCATACTTGTATCGACGTCATTACCGTGAATGCGGCTGCGTCATACATCTCTGCCTCTGATAAATGATTCTGAAAATAATTCTTAACAAAAGAAAAACAATGTGTCGTTTCCTGCTATTTATCTAAATTTACGCGAGGAATCCTTTAAAGGTGGAAACGAAATATGACTATAATATGTAAGGTTTACCTGCAGTTTAGGTTGTAAATACAAATATTACAATCCTATTGATATTTATTAGGTAAATTACAAGCATAGATCTTATTAGATAGGACAGAAAACCCCTTCGTCGTGAAGCAAACAGTAAAACAACAAAGTTTGTTTTCCTTTTATGGTGCCCAATAGGATATTACCCTCAAGGATTAATAAGATCTTTCAACGATAGGGATTGGGTTTAGCAAAAGGAAAACAAATATTTATGTGCTTCAAAACAAACTGCTCAGGTATATGGCTATATCCTATCTAATGTAACATAAGATCTATGTGTGCAAGGGTATCCTATCAGTTATCCGTTACTAACGGATTTTCCCGTACAAACAAAATAAAAATAAAGATTTCAAATAGGACGCTAACATAAGTTTTCAATATTTCTTGGTAGATTCCCAAATAAATATTACAAAAAGATAAATTTAATAGTCAAACTGCAGTAATACAATCACGTAAGTCATTACACTTGCAATAATATTAGAAAGTACGGAGTAATTAATACAGAAGAATCCTGCCGCCGAAAAATTTGGAGTTTCTTGATTTAACCGATCCAATAATAACAATTCCTCTCTCAACTTTTCATATTCTTGGGTGTTTGGTAACTTGGTCAAAATTTTCAAGCAAATCTTGTTCGTTTTTCTAGCCTCTTCTTTTGTTTTGGTGCATATCACTACAACTATAGCACCCATAATCTAGAACCAGAAAAAGTTATCGTTATTGTACAGCAGCAGTTAATACAGATAATTTGTCTTACTAATTGCCAAAGTGTCCATAGCAAGTGTGTCAAAATTAGATGAATACGGAAATTGATTTGATACGTGGTCAGATGTAGATATATTACTAAATTTAGGGTATTAATTACTCCTATTGTGAAAGACAAAGTAAGAATCAGTAGTTGAAAACCAAAAATATTGTTGAACAGTGAAATCTGTGCTATGTGAATTTGAAACCGTTGAGATACTTTTCGAATTTTGGAACAAATATTTGGGTTGTCCGATTTTTCTGAACCTCTTGTTATTGTAACATTACTGCTTTGCCTTCTGATTGATTTAGTTTTTACCTTTAAGTACTTATTGGTAACTTCCAATTGTTGCTTGATGGATTTTACAAAAATAAAGATAACTATAACTAACAAGAATTTGTAACAAATTTGAAATTTTAGATTGATGAAAAATACATATTCAGCAAATCCAAATTCCAATATGTGCACATAGGCATCAAAGGTTAGAAGAATAAACAAAATTAAGTGATAAATTATGAATAATAATTTGAAGTGCTTAATTGACGCTGTTACCATCAATTGATCTATAATCGATTTCTTATACATTTTTTTACCATAGGCATGGTATAAGAATTCCTTAAAATTTGCAGGGTACAAAATAGTAGGTGCTAGAATTGCAATTATGCTACACAAACACATGGTAATTTCATGTGCGGTATCAGTGATTAACAATTTTAAAGATGGATATTCTACAGTACTAATGAAATAGCGACAACTTAATGTAACAGCTGTTGAAAATATCGTAAGTAAAATTATAAAGGATACATACAATTTATAAAAACCCAACAGAACTTTGTTGTTACTTATTAATATAGAACGCGGTGGAATTATCCCAATAATTGTAATAAGTTCAGAAAACATGATATTGAATTCTACTCTTGTTTGCAAATTTTGAAACTTGAAGCCGTCAATTTTTGTATTTTATTTTAAGTTACACTTGATGCTCTGAGCACTTAAATTCAAATAAACTGAAAGTCCCGAAATATTTTAATTACTTAATAAGGATCGAAGCTCAAGACTATTAGAGTAAGTAAACCTTGTTCATTATATATTTAGATTGTTCGTGCTATATTTAGAACCTTAAAGAATAAAATTTAGCGATACACACTCATTGTTAAAATAATTAAGAAACCATATTTTGGTTAATTAGGGGATATGTGGGACCCTTGATAACTTGTTTAATTTGTGTATGGAAGAGGAGGGGTGAATATTGAAAAATATATAGCAAATCGTGCCCCAATTTTGTACTTCAATAATTAACACTTATAATTTATGAAGGATCAAGTCTCTCCTCTTATATGGGATAGCTTTGATGCGCAGTAGTGGGTGACGCGATCTCATCCTAAAAATGCAGTTTATTATTTAGGTATAAAACCAATTATATATTTATTTAAATGTGGAAGACGTCATTATAATCTACAAAGTATCGTTGTGTCACTTTTAAGCAACAATTGAACCTCTATTCACAATTGACATCAAATTGATTAGATAAAAATTTTCATTGCAGAAGTTCATACCTGGCAGTCTGATAAGTCCCTGAAAATTCTAAGAGATGGCATTAATATGAACCAGTTTTGTCAATGAAGCTGAACGTTCTGGGAGCCCGAATTAAGGCACTACACCAGAAAACATGGAAAAATCCATTCTGTGATTTTGCATGATCCCAAATCAAAATTAAGGAAGCTAGCTAAGGCTTTGGGCATGTCAATGAATAATGGAACGTGTGGGCAATATCTTACATCTGTTTTTGGGCATAAAGAAGCTCTGCGCGTGATGGGTGCCGCGTTTACACATACTCGACCAAAAACGAATTCGTGTTACAACTTCCCAGCAGAATTTGACCATGTTTACGCGTAATCCTAAAGACTTTGTGCGCCGATTCAAAACTATGGATAAAACCTGGATCCATTACTATACTCCAGAGTCGATACAATAGTCAAAACAATGGGTTTCTCCTAGTGAAAGTGCTCCGAAGCATCCTAAAACGCTACAATGGACTGGAAAGTCTCCTAGTTCGTAGCTGAAACTGAGGCCTATTTTGGAGAACTACCGGTCGAGTCCTATTCGAACGGTATAAAATTAGGAAAAAAAAAAGTTAGGAAATCATTGGACTTGTTGTATCGACCTAAAACGAGCGTATGTTGAGAAATAAAACCAAATATGGCCAAAACAAAGTTTGCTTGTTTCATTATTCAGGGACTTATCAGACTGATTAGTAATACATGTCCTATATTCTTTAAAATTTAAAATCGCTGTAGGAATAAATCATAGAAGAAAAAATATTATAATACTAAAAAGTACTTATTTTAGATATTGTTTACACAAATTAAAAAAATAAATCAAAAAGTTACATGTACATAAGGTAATTAATGTCAAAATTTGCTGTTAACATCTAAATAAAAATTTATAATAAGATACTAAACTATCCTAAATTTATTTACCTAAACAAAATTAGAACATATCAAGTAAGAAATTTTAAGTACCCCATGTTAAAAGGCTGTGTATATAAATTATTTTTAACTTCAGATGGCTCAATTAAAACGCAAAATGTCCAAATACTTGTACACTTATGAGTGCCACCACAGAAAAACCCAAAATTTCTTTAAAAGCGCGCTGCAAATTTTGATGCAAAAACATGTTTCGACAGATGGCGTGCCCTAAAATATTAATCTTTTATAGTTATCTTTTCACCAAAAAAGAATTCTAATAATTTATAAAAGTCATATGAATAAACAATAACTAAGCTAGGCAATAAGGAAGTTTGAACTTTCAAAGATAAATATTTTTAAATATATTCAATATTTTCATATGTGCATATCTTTTTGGAATATACTTGTAAATATTCAACATTGGAAGCTCAAACTTCTTTATTGCCTAGCTTAGTTATCGTTTATTCGTATGACTTTTATAAATTATTAGAATGCTGTTTTGGTGAAAAGATAACCATAAAAGATTAATATTTTATGGTACGCCATCTGTTGAAACACGTTTTTGCATCAAAATTTGCAGCGCGCTCTTAAGTGTATTTCATAAATTAATGCCATAGTCATTTGATGATTGATGCAAGAGTTAAACAAAGTAAACTAAGCAATTTTAGGCTCAAATCAGAATAACATTTTTTAAATTGTTACGTTCTTCCTCATTGTTTGTTCTAACAGGCTCGGATTCATTTCACCCGTTGAGTATTTCTATGGATAACACAAGAGTTTTTGGTACTTTTCAACAGATTTTATGTTGTCTTTACACAGCACGACACCACACTTAACTATAAATTAACTATAGAATAAAATAAGAATAGTTTACTATTCTATAAAAACTAAAAATAAACAATATTCGCAAAGAATAAAATATAGGGTCGGCCATAGAGAATTTACTATTCTATTTACTATAAAGTGACTGAAAGAAAGAAAGAGATTAAAAAACGAATTTTGAATGCCCGTAAGGTGGTGGATCCACTTAACTCATTCTGTTGGGATAAATATATAAGTAGAAAAAATAAAAACAGAATAGGACAAACTATGGTTGAAACAGTTCTGTGCTGTTATGGCAGTGAGGTGTGAGCCATGAAAGAGGAGGATAAACGACGAATTGAGGCTGTAGAAATGGATTATATGCGTAGGAGTTCTAGGGTGTCAAGAATTCAGCGGTTTAGAAACGGAAAAATAAGAACTATGATGGCGACAGAAGAACCTATTAGCCACAGAATGGCGAAGAGGGGTCTGCGGTGGTTCGGTCATCTCCTGCGAATGGAAGATGCACGGTGACTGAAGCGTATATTTACATGGAAGCCTCCTGGAAAGAACAAGAGAGGGAGGCCGCGAAAGTCCTGGAGCGAAGGGATAAAAAATCGATGTGAGATCGAGATCTGGACGAAGCAATGGCATACAATCGAGGGGCGTGGAAGATGAGAATAGGGAAGCAGCTACTAGCTGTATAATTATTGTATCTACTTATGCCGATATCAGAATATGTATAATAGGCTCTGGTAATCAATGAATTGAATTGATGATGAGACAAGAAAACAGTTAAAATTATTCATATGGATTTTTACTTTTCCTTTTGATTACTAATAATATGCATTTTATCTACCACTCTAAATTTAATTAGAGTCTGTTGAATTGAATTGATATAATAGAAATTCTCATACTTATTATAGTTTTAATATGTTTAATGTATAAAACATTTACAAATTGTTTTGTCGATTTAATTTAAAATATGAATAATTAGTAGATACTGTAATGTAGTTATTTTGTGACTCGAAATATTAAAATCATCATTTATGTGAATAATTTAAACAGTTGTAGGGTTTTAGTCGGTTTTAGTAGTTACCAATATTTTATATCAACTAAAATGTTAAAAAATATTAAAAGCGCAGGGTTTGAATGTAATAGCCCCTTTTTTCGATTTCTTGCCATTCTTGGTATCTTTCCACCACATTCGATGCTAACTCATAACAGCAACAGCCATTTTAATTTTTATAAGTTATACATTCTGTTCTTAACATCAGTTATAACATTTACAGCTATAGCGCTAATGGTTTATCGGTATTTAACAATTTATATATTATATTTAAAAATTTACTCATTGATGTTCACTGATGCTGCACATGAACTAGCTGCGTTTATTTGCAACGTGGTTCCAATTCTAGCACCAACAATTTTGTACTCGTCCAACTTACACGAATTTATGAACCATACGCATGCAGAAGTAAGAATATATTCCGTACGACTTCGGTAATTAAAGCATTGGAGATAATAACGTCTAACAAACACTTCAAATTACTCTTCACAATTTGTCATTTAATTTTATTTATTCTTTTTGCATCAGACCTGTACGCATTTCAATTGAAAAATTTGGGAATAATACACTTTCTACTCTTTGTAAATAAAAGAATTCAATTTTATTACAATTTTGCAACAATTTTTGAGATTTACGTTTTTGTCAACTTTATAAAGAAACAGTTGGAAACCACCAATAAGTATTTGATGGAGATATATAACTCCATCAAAGTACACAAAAATAATACTGCAGTTATACAAGTCCATGAAAACTATGATAATTTTCGCATTTGCTCCCTAATTCGACAACTAATCTTATGTTTTCAAAATCACACACGACAGATTGCCCTATTCAATTACATTTTTGGATCTCAACTACTTTTTCTTACTTTATCTTTTGCGATAGGTTCCATTAATACTATGGACGTATGTGGATTGCACCGATGGAAAGAAATTAATCCTTTTTTTTTGGGTTTTGACCGAGGGTCATATGTAGATTGCACCGATGGTCAGATGTGGATTGCACCGATCCCCACATGTGGATTGCACCGATATAAATACTTAATCCCTTTAAGTAAAAGACTTACCAGTAAGCTTATATGGCTTTTTTTCTTGTTTTATTACTGAAAATGAAACAAGGACGTATAGAAGGAGTCGCCCAAAACATTACTGAAAAACTTAAAAAAACAGTAATAGATGCCAAAAATACTTTATTTTATTTAAAAAAATTAGAAAATTACTAAAAAACAAAAAAAAAACACCAATAAATGTTCAAAATCCTATATTTTATTTAAAAAAATTCGAAAATTACTTCGCTTCACATTCACTTATTAATGTGACAATAATGATTGCAAATGCTTTTTATAAATTGGATCCTGGTAATTGTTTTGTTTGAATACAAGTCTATCAAATGTTGTAATTTGGCTTGTTTACTAACTGTAATGGAATTAACAGTGTTAGCTGTGCTAATGCTGTTTATGCTTATGTATGTTTTGATTTGCATACTTTGTAATTTCTCCAAAAAGGTGTAAATTGGTGGGTGAGGATTGTAAAACTGTGAACTAAATACGTTATGAAACGATTCACAGGCATTCGTAGTCCGGCACATACTTGATGTGCGTGCTGCCCAGAGCTTTGGTGGAAAAAGTGAATCCGCATCAATATAGGTTCGAAAGATATAATCGGAATAGGTGTTCAGTCGTGCATCGTCTGGCATTATCGCAATTAAATCTTCACTATAACCGGCATCAACTTCGTTTGGATGTAAATATTGCAAGCCAAATGAGAAGCGCAACCATTGACCAATTTCTGAAAGATTATCTCGATATTCTGTGACCAAACCTACTTTTTGTATTTTCCTATACCACGCTTGGCTTAAGTGAAATCTACATCCAATAAGTTCAACGTTTTCCCACACATGTTTAATGCTTGCATGAATAGCAAGTTCGAAATCAACAGTTGCTGTTAATGGTTTAAAAATTAAATCATTTTGAGAACATATATCCACTAACGATTGTAGACAGTGTTGGTAAGTTGGTTGTTTTTTGTCTTTCAAAAGACAAAACGCAAGTGGTATATAATACCCATTGCAATACCCATGAACAGTAAATAATTGGTTGAAATATTTAGTGCAATAATCGAAAGTACCATCCATGTAAATATTTTCGACAGCGCACAAACACCTTAAATTAGTCAGACAGGAAAATATAACTAAATTTCTTTCTTGTTCGTTAAGCATTAGAAAATTTTCGCCGTTCTCTGTATTAATAATTATGGAATCCAATGACGAATGAACGTCCATTATTGATGTTGGTAACGGAGGCTGTTCTTTCCGTCTTACATCATAAACAGCCCTGGAGATTATCTTAGCATCTCGGCGAGTAATATCAACTCGAGAAACTTTTGTGTGAACGATGGCGCTCGTAAGAATGTCGGAAGGTTTTTCCGAAGTATCTTCAATCGCTTTTCGTTTGGCTGCACCACTAACAATTTGCCGCCTTATTTTTTGCTCATCTATTTCATGATTATGTTCCAAATTTTCTCTTACTACTATCCTTTGATCATTTTCTCCCACAGTGTATATATTAGCTGAACATTCACGTTTGCAACATCGCCATTTAACTTCTCCGTTCTTTAATGCAGCGTTTAGATAAAATTTATATCCGCCGCGCACTAACAGTGTTCTTCCGCGCCCACTTAACATTGCTTGAATCGTTTCCATTTTTCAATGTAACTAAATACAGGAAAAAAACGGATTAAAAAAAAAAACAGTCGATTGACCATAAACTAAATATACCAATGTGTAATACATACCTGTACTTATTACTGTCCCTAATTTTACTTTCGTAATGCAGATTTCCTTTTTGCTTTTATTAAAAACGTTTGATCAAACTTTATTGTTTTCCAATCTAAATATTAGCGCACTTTTGTACGAATAGTTTAGATATGAGATAAGAAGACTGTAAACTTAAATAAATTAAAACTCCGGCGGTAAATTCAATATTTAAATACACTGGTCCATATACCGCCACTATCTTAGAAATCAGGTCCGTAGCCAGGGGGGGGAGGCATTTGGGGGTACGTGCCCCCCCCCCGGAATGTATGAAATGTATTCATTGCAGCCAATCAAAATTTATTTAAAAAATTATGGTCCAATAGAATGGTAGCAAATCGTAAAATTTTAACTAACTAACCTAAATTCTACTGGTGAATCTATCTTTCAAAAAATTATATTATAAAAAATTATAATAAATCCTCTAAAAAAAAAAAATAAACCTAACGTAAACCTAAATGATGGATGAAATGAGGGTTTCCAATTATTGCTATAAGTTTTACAATTTAATGTTATAATGTATAAAATGTATTCATTGCAGCCAATCAAAATTTATTTAAAAAATTATGGTCCAATAGAATGGTAGCAAATCGTAAAATTTTAACTAACTAACCTAAGTTCTACTGGTGAATCTCTCTTTCAAAAAATTATATTATAAAAAATTATAATAAATCCTCATTAAAAAAAATAAACCTAACCTAAACCTAAATGATGGATGAAATGAGGGTTTCCAATTATTGCTATAAGTTTTACAATTTAATATCTAGCAATGAAAACCAGAAAATGTAAATACGGGCAGACATCTGTATTACTTACATACATCTGTAGTAAATTAAATACCTCAATCCTTTAATGGAATTAAAAAAGATTACTTACTGACCATCGGTGCAGTCCACATACTTACCCTAACCGAACCCGGTGCAATCCACATGTCAGATTATGTGACCCTTTGACCATCGGTGCAATCCGCAATTGCCCAATACTATTAATACCCTCATGAATTTATTCACTGGAAAATTAACAGTCCCTGTCAAATCACATCTAATTATAACGCATTTGGTCTGGACGTTTTCTTTATTAGTAAGTTAGTGTTCTTCCTATTTAGGCATAAAAATCGTAACTTTCATTTTTTGCAGTCTGTTGGCACACTCGGAGTAGTGATTTGCACTAAAGCAGAACAAGAGGCTAGAAAAACTGGCAATATTTGCCTTAACACTTTGGCCGAGTTACCAAAGACAAATAAAAATGAAAACCTGAGGGATGAAATATTATTACTAAATCGCTTTGTAAAAGAATCAAATCCAATCTTCTCAGCAGCAGGATTTTTTACCATCAATTACTCTTTAATATAATTACAAGTGTTATGACGTATGTTATTGTATTAATTCAGTTTAATAATTAAATTTCTTGAATATCTAATTTATTGAATATTTATTTGAAAACCATGTAAAAGTAAAGTAGAACAAAATACTATTACTTTTCCTGTGCTTCAAACTCCTTTAGGACAACATATTTTTGACCAAGACAAGACAGACGCAATAGCCCAAGAATACTTCGACCACCACAACCTCACTAACCATACCATCAATCCTGACATCGACAACATTGTTAAAAATTCCATTAACGAAATACAAAACACCGAGTCACCCATCCCAGCATCCTTTTTAACCTCCCCCACTGAAATAGAACAAATTATCAAGAAATTCAAAAACCGCGCACGAGGTCGCGACAACATCACTCCGCAAATCCTAAAAAAGCTCCCAAAAAAGCTCCTAGTACAAATTTTTTATATCCTAAATTCCTGTTTAAAAAACCAATACTTTCCCCGAGCCTGGAAAACCGCCATAGTTATTCCCATTCCAAAACCAGGCAAGCCGAAGCACCTACCATCCAGTTACCGTCCCATCAGTCTCCCACCCTTAAACCGAATCCTCGCCCACGAAGTCCAAAATAACATTCTCATAAAAGAACAGTTTGGATTTCGTGCCAACCATTCCACCACCCTCCAATTAGCTGTCCTAGTTGACTACATCACCATAAATTACAATAAAAATAAATCCACATCCACCGTCCTTCTAGATATCGAGAAGGCCTTCGATACCGTTTGGCACGATGGCCTTATCCACAAACTTTTCATACTAAAATTCCCCATCCACCTTTTAAAACTCATTATCAGTTTCCTCAAAAACCGAACATTTCAAGTTAAAATCAACGCGTCCTTATCAACCCCGCAACCCATTCCAGCAGGAGTCCCACAAGGCTCCATCCTTTCTCCCATCCTGTTTAATTTTTACATAAACGACTTTCCAAAAGACGACGACACCATCATTTCACTTTACGGTATTACACCGGTATTTCCGCCACAGAAAAAAAAAAAACCAAACCATCGACAAAATACAAACTCATGCAGAATCTCTACTTGACTACTATGACGACTGGCGACTTAAGGTTAACCCCACAAAGACGACCCTAACGACTTTTTCACACAAACTCGACAATTTAACCACAAAAGTACGACTAAATGGTGTGGAGGTTAACCCGACAACGAAAACCAAATACTTGGGGGTAACCCTCGACAAAAGACTAACTTTTAAAGATCATATCATTGAAACTGCAGGGAAAGCCGCTGGAGCCATGCACGCCCTTTACCCGCTCCTCACATCCCGCAATGAACTACATCCAAAAATCCGCCTTCAGCTCTACAAAACCATGATACTCCCCATCCTGCTTTATGCATCCCCGATTTGGAGCAAAGCCGCCCGTACCAATGTAAAAATCCTTCAGCGTGCTCAAAACAAGTGCCTCCGGTTGATCACCGGAATGCCAAGAAACACAGAAATTTACGATCTACACGAAATTGCAAACATATCACGAATTCCCACATTAATTCATCACGCCGCACTCAAATTTTTCAAAAACACGGTCAAGCGGAACCAATCTACAGCCCACATCAACACAATTCATACCAATAATATGCGCTTCAAGCGAATAAAACATAAACTACTTCATGAAATCATGTTATAAACTACAAACACTAACCACACACACCTAATTACCATTCGCCTGGTTTTTGTACTCGTTTTCCAGGAACACCTTTCAACGGGGCCGACTCCAACTAATTCCAACACCATCCGACGTTGCTGATATGCTACCGCAGGTGCAGCGAAACGAACCAATTCAACTAATTATGTGTTAATGTACTTAGTGCAGTAGCACAAAAATTTTGTAAATATTACTGTAAATACACGAGTTGTTAATCTAATCTAATCTAAACTAAACTATTACTTTATCCCACTTTTAACCGTTCTCTAAAAGACTGTGATACAAAAATCTATGCAGCACCTCTTTGTTCGAAATCCTGCCCATTTAAGAGATTCTCAATATCCTGCGGTAGAGCCACCATTTCGAAATCCTCAAGTTTGTTGACCGATGACACCTTCAGTGTCCATCCCTCTACCCCATAATAACAAAACTGGTATTACATAGCATCCTACTGTACTCCAACGCGTCTCCAATGATATATCGTTTCGGGTTTTCTTATCCGGATCCCAATTTTCATTTAACAGACATTCCAGGTATCGAAAATTTGCACTCTCTCTATTTGGCTATTGTTTATGTATTGTCGTGTTTTCAGCCAACTGTCCACCCCCCTATTGATTCGGTCAATGGAACGCGCTGATGTGCTCTCCACTCGAACAATAGAACTCCTACCTCTATTAGTCGGTTCATACTTAATTTCTTTTTAGAATCAGTATTTGCAAGGAGTTTCGGTTCCAAATATTCAATAAAAGAGGCCTTCAGCTTTTGATCAAATTTAATGATAATATAATTAATAATAAAGAGCATATTATGCTCTTGTATTACATGTATTACATATCGAACAATCTTATGACCTTTTGACACAAATCACAAATGTCGTTCAACTGTATGTGTAAAAATAACATCAATCGATCACAGTATTTAAAATATCATAGGATCTATAGTATTATGTGACCTCTTCAAAAAATTTTAATTGTTATTTGTGTAGTTATAAAATTTTACAAATATGGTGTTATTACAAAATAATAAAACTTTTCTAAACTCACTGTTTATTTTCATTTGATACGCCACTGAATTTTGATAGTTGCCAATCTTGAACATAGAAGTCGTTGCTATCATGTAGCAATTGAAGTGAAAAGTGTCGTTCCACGTATAGTCTCTATGCCGATGGACTGAATTTGGAAAAATTATCGATTTCTTGCGTCATCGATCATTCAAACAATCGGATACACATTCCTTGTAACAAATGATCAGCTCTCAAGTGTTGCGTTTCCAGAAAAATGACCTTTTTGTCAAAATTTACAACAAAAAAACTCCTTAAGGACGTACGAACGCGACTTTGAAATCAATTGAGTACTAATTTGTTATGAAATGTATTTAGGGCTTTGGAAAAATTTTCAAATATATCCAAAATCATATAATGATTTATTAATTTGTTTTGAATATCGGAAATACTTTTTCGATATTTATTGTAAAATATCAGTATTATAAATTAGTAATTAATTTGACTTGTTTTAAATTACGTATTAAATTTGGCTACACCGCGGTTTTCAAATAAAAAATACTAGAACTGTATGTCAGTGTATCGAGTTGTTTTGTTGACAGTTACATAAATTATTAGTTTTACTATCAGTTATGAATAGTAATAATCATTATAATGTTAGAAACAGTCATGGTGTCTTGTTTCCCAAAAACATAAATTTCGTCATTTTGTCAAAACATAAAAAAACGTCACTGTTCTATTGTGCGTTGTTGCCAGTTTTATTATGACGACTAACCTAACAAAATAGTTTTAGTTTTATTTATGAAAATAATTAATAATTAATTGAAATGTTCGGTAACACCCTGTTTTTAATGCAATTATATAAACTATATACTTTAAAGAATATTTATAAACATTATATATTACGATATCTACTTGAATAATATTGTTTTTTATAATTTTAAATACACGAAAACTCTATTCTCCATAAGATCCTATGTTAAAAATTTGAATTTTAATCAATAATTACTCTTTGAAATTATCGGTAACAGGTTTTTATTTTTAGAGAATCCAAAAGCAACATAATTGAACTACACAATTCAGTAAAAAAAATAATTTTATCTACTAACAAGCCTCATGTATGAACGTCCTTAAGGGCGAAAATCGAGTGATTTTCGAAAATATGCTAATTTCACTCACGTGTCGGATTCATACAACCATCAGGAACTCTTGTTGTATACTCATAATAATGCTTCTGCTACAAATAAGCCCAGAAAAAGACTAAAATCCACTTAAAATCGAGCACGCATAAAATTTCGTTGCCGTTTTATACACACGTCGCCGGAAGTCTGCTGCTCACCTGTCTCTTATGATTCCACGTTCGCCAAATTTTCTTTTATCGACCTTAGCACAACGTAAGTTTCTATTTGTTTGGCGGTAGATTTGAATAACCAATCAATCCAACTTTTGTTTTCAGATTTTGAAATTACCTTCACTAGCACAATCGATTTACCGACACCATTTATAAACAAAATACTCAAATTTTATGTGTAGTGTATGTGTTTATAGTAACATGGAGTTGCTACTGGTTCACAAGATTGGTTTACCTCACCTATGTCAAAACTTGTGACTTTATGCTTGACTGCAATTGCTCGGGCCTCATTAATTGGTTTTCGATATCACAGTATATTGGAATGTTCTGTGTTATAGCCTTACTGATGACCATGATCTTCGTCTTATCTATGTTCATATGGAGTCATTATTCATTACTGATTTTATTTACTTTATTCAGGAGAAACTGAAGATCAGACGGGTTGTCGATGCATTTAAATGTAAAATAATGGAACCCAATAGTCTTTTGCATGTACCAAAATTGTGTAACAAATTAAGTAGTTCAATAAAATCAGATAAATTTTACAATAAAAGATATACTAATAACCATGGTTATGCAATTTTGCTCCAATAGCAATAATAGCAATATTGCTCATTTTTAGCAAGTTGCTACAATTACAGAATAGACCCGAATAACTATTAACTAACAATAATCAATCGTTTAGGAAATACGATGGTGAAACAAATGCTCAAAATATCCAGGAAAATTCAAATTTTCACCAAGATGGCCATCTTCATGTAGCACCAAATAAATCGATCGAAATTGATCTAAAAAGGAATCAACTCCCAGAATTTACGTTCACTTAATTTATCAGCTTATGTAAGCTACAATCACAGCATCCAACTTTTATATTGAAGAAAAACGAAAATTTCCAAACTATGGAAATAATTTATTTTTCTTTTATCAGGTAGTGGACTTTAATAATTACTCGATTATCTGACTCCTACGTTTCGCTATTATATTAAAAGCTTCATCAGCAAGTACAAATTACAGAAAGTAAGATAAAATGACAATTTAAAAATTTTTTTGAATTATAAGGAAACTAGATAAAAACAAAATAAATAAAATGCAATCTATGTTGAACATTAATGAAACAGATCACCATAGATTGTGCTTAGATTGTTTGTATCTTCTCTAAAATTAACACTATTAACAGTTGCTTTGATATGGAACATTTCACTGATTAGAAAAGCAACTGTTAATAGTGTTAATTTTAGAGAAGATACAAACAATCTAAGCACAATCTATGGTGATCTGTTTCATTAATGTTCAACATAGATTGCATTTTATTTATTTTGTTTTTATCTAGTTTCTTTATCATTCAAAAAAATTTTTAAATTGTCATTTTTTATCTTACTTTCTGTAATTTGTACTTCCTGATGACGCTTTTAATACGTATAGGTAATAGCGAAACGTAGGAGTCAGATAATCTAGTAATTATTAAAGTCCACTACTTGATAAAAGAAAAATAAATTAATTTAAAAATGGACGAAAATTTATCCTTAATATATGGAAATAATCACTCTCAAAATTTCCACACGTCCCCTCGATCACAATGCTCGACGTGGAATAGAAATCTTATCTTCCTTTCATTCTATACCACGGAAAATTGTTCTAATCTTTCCCAGAATTCAACCAATGGGTAAGTTTGGCGGTTAATTTAAATTCTATCACTAATATAAGATTTATTTTCAGGTGTAAATCACCACCTCACTGGATAAATTCACTCAATCAAAACAATGTTCATCAAATCAAAAAGTGTTCAAGTGTGTTGAAAGAATTATTTGAGTTCCTTTATGTACAATTTTTGGCTAGTATTGTTGGGTAATCAAAATTTACCTCTCTGAAAACTGCAAATTATTTGGTTGATTAACCTGTGATTTTTGCATCACGATAATATATTAAAAGGCTGTAGCACGTTAAGATAGGTGAATCGGCCCTCGGCGATTTTTTCAATTTTTTCACGAGTCCTCGTTAGATACTCATAAAAGAAAATTTTTGAGCCCATGTTGACATTCCCACCCCCCTCCAGGGAGGCGTGACCTTGAAATATGTGATTTTAATGTTTTTAGCGATATTTTAGGCATTTTTCAATCAATTAAAGCGAAACTTGGTGAATATAGAGTGGTTTTAGGTACAAATACCCTCAATTTTTTTCATCACTTTTACAGTACTAAAACCGGTTTAGAAAATTTCAAAATGGCGTCCTGAACGCCATTTTTGAGGTGGGAAGCCAAAAAAATTCATGAATATTTTTCAAGGTATTCTTCAACTATATACCCATTTTTAGCGATTTTCAAGTCCGGGCACATACCTAAACAACGAAAAAACCATTTTTTTTATTAATTATCGCTTACTTTTGACCATTATTACGCTCACTTAGCATTGTTATTTACTTTTGAATATTGTTATTTATTTTTGAAGATGTTGATTTAGAGAATTTGCTACTTATTCCAAAAGCACGACGTTATGTGTCTTTCTTGAAATCCCTTCTGGATTTTTGCAAAACCCAGGAAGGATTGATGTCGTGTAATTTTTGGAATAAGGAAGTGGTTGGTTTGACTTTTTGTTAAAAAATTTGAATTTTGGTCCAAGTCGTGGACGGTCGTTCTTTTTGATTTGGATTATGAATAGTTGTAAAAATTTGATTTATTTGAAAATAAAAGATAAGTAAAAAGTGGAAATGGTGTTATTTCTTACAGAACAGAATTTGGAAGATAAATAGTTGATAAATACAGCTAGCAAGCGTAATTATTTTGGTTATTAATATTGAAGGTCGCGCGATAAAAGGGCCGGCGTAAAAGAGATTACGACTGAGCTAGCGGGTAAGAAGTGATTTCTCCGCCCGATTTGGAATTTACAGAGAAAATTTTAAAGTTCAATAAATTTATAATTGGAGGGAGGAAAATAACACTTCAATATACATAATATGCAATAAACATTTAAACAAAATTAACTGAAAAATTAAGTATTTCAATTTGAAGTGCTTAATTGACGCTGTTACAATTAATTCATCGATTATCTCTCTGTTACGCTTTTTTTGACCATAGACATTGTTCAAAAATTCTTTCAAGCTCGAAAAGTAAAAAATTATAAGTACTAGGATTGCAATTATGTTGCACGTATGTAGTTATAGTATTAGGATTATACTTAGGTTATAGTAACTTCACTATACAGCAACTTGTGCTGTATCAGTAATTAGCAACTTTAATGTTGGATATTGGATGCACCTGATGAAATAACGACAATTTAACATTACAATAGTTGTAAAAACCTCAATGAAAATTACTGAAAAGATATACAACTTATAGAAACGCCCTGCCACTGAATTGCTACATATTTATTAGTAGAGACTTTGGTGGAATTAAACCAATTAAGGTAATAAATTATTATTACGGAGCAAATATAGACTCTGACCACTACCTAGTAATCGCAAGAGTAGCTCACAGAGGTTTGTACCAAAAAAGAGAAGAAAGCAGTAAATAATTAACACTAGAAAAATTTGCTAATTTAAAGATTAAATAATATTATGCAGCAGAAATAAGTAGAAGAAAACAAGGACAAAGAGTGAGAGAATATTAAAATGGTACTGCAGACTACTGCTAAAAGAATGGTGGGATTCAAATAACGAACCAAAGCTAAAAAGTGGTTTAATGAAGAATGTTAAGAGAAATCAGAAAACACGAGAATGGCGGATTGATATGGATGGAAAAAAAAGACAAGATGGAGATTAACAAATGGTTGAATGATATTGTGAATTCTGAAAGAAGAAGATTGCAACAGAAATATAACATTAAGAAATTCTACCTAGGAATCAAAGAATAATTAAAACAAGTAAATGAAAGACTAGAACTATGAAGGACGAGAACGGACGACAGGATAACAATGAGGAAGAAGTGAAAGAAATATGAAGGAGACACTTTCAGAAGCTGTTATCAACATGACAAAGTTAATATTACAGAAGAAAGGAGAGGAAGAAAAGCAGAAGAAACAGTGATGGAACTAACATTCATGAGGTGGAAAAGAAAATGAAGAAGGTAAAGAACGGAAAGGATCAATATATGAATTGATACTGGAGATCTGGAGAAAAGAAGAAAAGCCAAATGAATGGAGAGTGGGTAGCATAGTTTCAATACAAAAGACGGAAGCTATAAAAGACTGCCGGAACTACAGAGGAATAACTAAATAAATAAAGAATTATAATTTTTATAATTTATATAAAATCGATGATTGATATCCGAACTGGAGAATATCTGCAAGGATTCAGGGAGGAACGATTGGGAGTAGATGCAATACATAATAATACTGATGAAAGATGACTACGAAAGAAGAAGAATATCCATTATAGCAGCAACAATTTTTCATTTATCCAGTTTCAATGAAATTCTGAACCATGCCGAATGTCAGAATGTATGCTGTAACGAATTTTATTCGGTTGCATTGACTCCTTCTCAAATTTCAAATTTTTCAAATATTCTGAGTACGGCCCTTACATTTATTGTATAAATTATTACAATATTTGGATGCTGACAACTTTGCTCGTGGTGAGATGCCACGTGATGTGTAGGTCATGGAGGGGCATGCAACATTTTTCAAGGACTTGGTATTAAGATCTCGATTTGAGCGGTCGTTTGCATAGTTAAGTTCGCATTTAACATCATCATTAGCGGTTATCGGTGGTTGTTGCTAATGATTTTTAGCTCCACGTGACCGGCGATTTTTTACGGTGCTGTGGATGTAATTTTGGAAGCTATACAGTTAGTATCCGGAAGTCATATTTCCCACATCTGTGAACCAGCGAAGCGTGCCTAGATCACGCACATGCATTCGGCGCAGTCCAAGTTTTCGTGCTCATCGAGTTCACTCGAGCAGTTGCTCGGGTGATTGTTTACCAACAAACCAGGATTAACCACGTATTGGTTATTGGTTACCCAAGTCATATTTTATGAAGAGTTTTAACAGCCATTTCCATCTTACGACACCAGTTCTGTGCTTTTCTTTTGATCCGAGTCCAGCAGCAAGTCAACGAGTCAATAGCAGTGTTTGTGGTGCTATCGCGTAGTGTCAGGTGCAATTGGTATCGACTGAATAAATGTGAGTATTTACATCAACCTAAGAACACGTCGGTTGCGGGTGAACACATTCTACCACCTCGTAGATTCCTCGAGAGCTCTCTAGGTAAGCTGCAGCTATTTTTAATTCATCTCGTGGGTCTGACGTGTGTTGTATGTCAGACCTTTAATTATTACTGGGCATTTATGCTGTGTTATTATTTGTGCCTTTTGATATTATTGTTAGAGTCAGTATTGCGTTTTGTGAACGAGCAGAATACGCTGCAATTGTGTGGGCGCTTAAGCACGTCTCAAATCATTGTTTTGATTTTGTTCAATTATACACTGTTTTCTACCTTTGTGTTTTTCTACCCCTGGCTACAAATTTTTTTACAGAACCCCATCGACTCAGCCTCCGGCATTAAATCGCGAGTTAGTCTATATTTACCATCGTGGCCGACAAAAACCGAAGAGTATCTTTGGATTGTCGCAGGTCGAGGTCTCTGTCCAGGATCGACCCTCCCATTAGGGGTTGATGTTCAGAGGGCCGATTTGCTACAATGCTAAGTTTTGGTAATCAATGAATTGGTAATAATATCGTCAAAAACCAGTTCAAATAACTCATGTATGCATTATTACTCTCCGTTTGTGAGGAGAAATTTTGAGAAATTTTTAGAAAGAAATTAGGAATTTTTTAGGAAAACTTTCACAAACATAAAGTAATAATTTGTTTCAAATATCCTACAAATGATTACTAATAATATTGATAGGTACTACTATCTACCGCATTAATTTTAATTTTTCTAATTGAAATAGTAGATATTCTCAAAATCGATATTATTTTTAATCTGTTTAATGTATAAAATATTAACAAATTGTTATATTATGTCTATTTAGTTTAGAGTATGAATAATTATTATTAAGGTTATGTATGTAGCTATTTTGTTACTATAACTATATTAAAGTAATCATTTATGTGAATAGTTTAAACAGCTTAGCATAAAGAAGTTATTGTAGGCTTTCAGTAATTCCCAATATTTTATATCAACTAACATGTCAAAAAATATTAAAAGTGCAGAGTTTGAATATAATAGCCCCTTTTTTCGATTTATTGTCATTCTTGGTATCTTTCCACCACATTCGATGCTAACTCATAGCAGCAACAGTCATTTTAATTTTTATAAGTTATACATTCTGTTCTTAACATCATTTATAACATTTACAGCTATAGCGCTAATTGTTTGTCGGTATTTCATAGTTTATAAAATATATACAATGTACTCATTGATGTTCACTGATGCTGCACATGAACTAGCTGCGGTTATTTGCAACGTGGTTCCAATTCTAGCACCAACAATTATTTACTCGTCAAGCTTATACGATTTTATGAACCATACGCATGCATATGGTAAGAATATATTCCGTACGACTTCGGTAATTAAAGCGTTGGAGATAATAACGTCTAACAAACACTTCAAATTACTCTTCTCAATTTGTCATTTAATTTTATTTATTCTTTGTGCATTAGATCTGTACGCATTTCTATTACAAAATATGGGAATAATACAATTTCTACTCTTTGTGAATAAAAAAATTCAATTTTATTACTATTTTGCAACAATTTTTGAGATTTACACTTTTGTCAACTTTATAAAAAAGCAGTTGGAAACCACCAATAAGTATTTGATGGAAACATACAACTCCATCAAAATACACAAAAATAATACTTCAGTTATACTAGTCCATGAAAACTATGATAATTTTCGCATTTGCTCCCTAATTCGACAACTAATCTTATGTTTTCAAAATCACACACGACAGATTGTCCTATTCAATAAAATTTTTGGATCTCAACTACTTTTTCTTACTTTATATTTTGCGATAGGGTTCATTAATACTATTAATGTCCTCATGAATTTATTCACTGGAAAATTAATAGTCCCTTTCAAATCACATTTACTAATATCGCATTTGGTCTGGACGTTTTCTCTATTAGTAAGTGTTCTTCCTATTTAGACATAAAAATCGTAACTGTCATTTTTTGCAGTCTGTTGGCACACTTGGAGTAGTGATTTGCACTAAAGCAGAACAAGAGGCTAGAAAAACTGGCAATATTTGCCTTAACACTTTGGCCGAGTTACCAAAGACAAATAAAAATGAAAACCTGAGGGATGAAATATTATTACTAAATCGCTTTGTAAAAGAATCAAATCCAATCTTTTCAGCAGCAGGATTTTTTACTATCAATTACTCTTTACTTTTTAATCTAATTACAAGTGTTATGACTTATGTTATTGTATTAATTCAGTTTAATAATTAAATTTCTTGAATATCTAATTTATTGAATATTTATTTGAAAATCATGTGAAAGTAAAGTAAAACAAAATACTATTACTTTGTCCCACTTTTAACCGTCCTCTTCTAAAAGACTGATACAAAAATCTATTAAGCACCTCTTCGTTCGAAATCCTGTCCATCCACGAGATTCTCAACATCCTGCGGTAGAGCCTTTAGTGACTGAGGACACCTTCAGTGTCTATCCCTCTACCCCATATAACAAAACTGGTATTAAATACATAGCATCTTATTGTACGCCAACGCGTCTCCAATGATATATCGCGTTTGCATATATAAGTTGTTTCATCTTCTTTCGGATTTCCTTATCCGGATCCCAATTTTCATTTATAACAGATATTCCAGGTATCAAAAATTTGCAACTCTCTCTATTTGGCTATCGTTCATGTATATTGAAATGTTCTGTGTTATAGCCTTAACTGATGACCATGATCTTCTTCTTATCGATGTTCATATTTAGTCCATATTCATTACTGATTTTATTTACATTATTCAGGAGAAACTGAAGATCAGACAGGTTGTCGGACAAAATGATTTTGTCGTCTGTATCCGTACATTGTTTATACATTTTCCATTTATTTGAATACCCTTCTCCACTTCGCGTCGTCCAAACCATTTTTTAAAATATGTTTGGAGTAGTGGTTAAACAGTAATAGGGACAGAATGCAACCTTATCTCACGCCCTTTTGTATATTGATGTCTACAGTCATTTGCCTGCCTATTTTTAAATGCGCCGTCTGGTTCCAGTATAAGTATTCGATAATACATAAATCTTTACTATCAATTCCTCTTTGCCTAAGAAGTGTCAAGAGGCTACCGTGCATTACTTTATCAAATGCTTTCTCGTAATCTATAAAACAAAATGGACTGGTTTCTGTTGGTCCAAACATTTCTGAACAAGGACCCATATTATGGCGAATTGTGATTCTCGTGTTTTCATTCCATTTCTAGATCCAAATTGGGTTTCGCCTCTGTATCTTCTTCGATTTTTCTCCATAAACGATTGTGTAGAATTTTAAGATAGAGCTTTAAACCATGACTCATTGGACTAATAAGTCTATAATCATTATATCATTTTGCATTAATCTTTTTTGGTAAGGTGGTAAACGTCGATCGAAGCCACTCTTTTGATATTTTTCCGGTTTTGTATATCTTATTGAAAAGTTTTAACAGCGTATCATTAGTATCTAATAGATCTATCACTTTAATAAATTCCACAGTTATTCCATTTTCATCTGGATCTGCTGCTTTACCATTTTTTACCTGTTTGAAAACTTTTCTCAGCTCATCTTTTGGTATACTTGGTCCTTCTGTTTACGCATCTGCGTCATCAAGATCTGTTCGATTATCCAACAGATCCAGCCAATCCTTCTTCTTGCATCTTCTATAGAAACCCAAATATCTGACTGCAGTCGTTTTAATCTGTAGCTTCAATCTTCTCAATTTTCTTGTTGATACTTTCAGTGTATGCATTCCTAATAGTTTCGTCCTCCAATTTTTCAACATTTATTTTATTTATTTCATTCTTCTTATTTAGGTGCCTATCCGATTTCGGATGTACGGCGATCACTTAGCCGGCTTACGGCACTTAGCCGAATCACGGCGACTTAGCTAAGAAGGTTGTACCAGGGAAATGTTAATAGGGGTGGTGGTTTGCCTTCCCCTTAGTCCACAGATCAATTTTGGACTTATTTAGATCATTAACATTTTAAGGATTCTTCTTGGCATATTTTATTACTCTCGGTGGTTTGCCATTGCCTTCCGAGGGGAGACGGTCAGAATAAAGTTCTTACTTCACTCGGATTCGAACCGGGTATTTAGCGTTCATAGTTAACTCGCGTGACCGCTAAGCTCCGACCGCCTCTTAATTTCATTATGTCGGGTTATTCTCTTCAGCTTAAATCTTATTAGTGCAATTACTGGGTTGTGATCTGAGTTTATATCAGCGCCTAGGTATGTCTTAACGCTTTTAACAGCATTTCGGAATCGGTTGTTTATTATAATAAAATCTATTTTCGGGTTTGTCTTGAGATTTCCGGGTGTATTGACGTCTAGGTGGTAATTCAGTTTGTCTCCTCTTTCATTTCTGTCCCCCAAACCGTGTTTTCCAACAATTTTCTCAAATCCTCCTTGGCCAATTTTAGTATTAAAATCACCCATTAATATGTTTATAATATAGTTAGCTTTTTTACTATTTTTATGAGCTGATCTATTTCTTGATAAAATTCTTCGAACACTATATCGTTTTTATCAAGCGTAGGTGCAATGTAGAGGCGGTCGGAGCTTAGCGGTCACGCGAGTTGACTATGAACGCTAAATACCCGGTTCGAATCCGAGTAAAGTAAGAACTTTATTCTGGCCGTCTCTCCCTCGGCAGGCAATAGCAAACCACCGGAGTGTAATCTGCCATGAGAAACCTTGTCTTAGGGTAAAAAAAAGGACCTAGTACGAAACATATAAAGTACATAAATCGTCCCCAAATTAAAAGGTTCACCAAACCCTCTTTAGGGTAAAAGGACCGAGAAGAAGAAGGTGCATAATATGCTTGTATTATATTGATATTTATGAGGTTTCCCTTAAGCTGCAGTAGTGTGCATCGCCCAGATATAGCCACAAAACCCTGGACACAACTCGCTATTTTATTTAGCACGAGGATCGCTAATCCGTACCGATGGCTTTTATCTTTTTCAAGACTCCCAGAGTAGTACATTGTTACCTCTTCGTTGACGTATTTTGCACTGCCTTGCCATCTTACCTAGCTCATCCCCAGGGCATGCATACCAAGTCTTTTCAACTCCTTTGATGCGTTTCCCAGTTTTCCAGCCTGGTACAAAGATCGGATATTCCAAGTTTCAATTCGTAAGAGCTTCGAACTTGTGTTTCTTGTTAATGTTAGTGACCAGTCGCATATTTTCCACAAAAGGCCTGGTTCCTACCTTCGCGTGCTCGGTGGTCCATTTCTCACCTTTAGGCACGGACCGTAAATGGCGCCGATCGCCAATTGGATCGCTCGGCAAAACAGTATCCATTTGTAAAATCTCCATGAGGATATACTGGGGGCAATTATTATTAGCATTGGTTGTTCCCCGGTTCTTTCCATGCATTTTGCATCAGTTGCTATGAACTGTCTAGAAGTACTAGATACTATAAAAGAATTTGCAAATAAATTACATATTAAATATAGTAACATTTAATCCTTGAACTGAAGTAATACAATCATATAAGTCATAACACTTGCAATTACATTAGAGAGTACGGTGTAATTTATACAAAAAAATCCTGCAGCCGAAAAATGCGGAGTTTTGGTATTTAAACGATCCAGTAATAATAACTCCTTCCTCAGCTTTTTATGTTCTGTCGTGTCCGGTAAATTGGTCAAACTCTTCATGCAAATTTCGCCCGTTTTGCAGGCCTCTTCTTCTGTTTTGATGCATATGACTACTACAATACCACCAACAACCTAGAAAAATACAAATTTATAGTTTTCATATAGAACAGTGGCTGGAAAGAAGATGATAAGACTTACTAATTGCCAAAGTACCATGAATAGGTCCACCAAAATTAGATGTATACGAATTTTCTCCGGAAATGTAGATGTTTGTAAATATATTAGAAAATTTATTGTATTAATCAGTCCTATCGTGAAAGATAAAGTAAGCAAGAGTAATTGAAAACCAAAAATTTTATTGAAAAGTGCAATTTGTGTTATATGAACTTGGAACCATTGAGTTACTTGTCGGATTTCGTAGCAAATAAAAGGATTGTACGCATAGAATTCTTCCTGAATTTCCTTTATTCTAATATTTATTCTCATCATTCTGATTGATTCAGTTTTCACCATTAAATAATTATTGGTGATTTCCAACTGATGCTTGATGGATTTGACAAAAATATAGATCACTGTAGCTATTAAGAAATTGTAACAAAATTGAATACTTTGATTAATGAAGAATGCATAACTGGTTAACCCCATTTCCAATATATACACATATGCATTATATGATAAAAAGGTAAACAAAATTAACAGACAAATAAAGAATTTCAATTTGAAGTGCTTAATTGACCCTTTTACCATTAATTCATCGATTATCTCTCTGTTGCGCTTTTTTTGGCCATAGACATTGTTCAAAAATTCTTTCAAGCTTGAAAAGTAAACGACATTGGGTGCTAGGATTGCGATTATGGTGCACGTAGCCATAGTTACTTCATGTGCTGTATCAGTTATTAGCAACTTTAATGTTGGATATTGAAAGCTACTGATGAAATAGCGACAATTTAATGTTACAATTGTTGTAAGCATCGTAATGAAAATTAAGGAAAAGATATAAAACTTATAGAAAAACACTGCAGCTGAATTGCTACATATTAGAACAGACCTTGGTGGAATTATACCAATTAAGGTAATAAACCGAGAAAACATATCTTATTGAGCAACACTAAAATATGATATTCACTTCATTTCACTTTTATTTATACTATCGTATTTCCAATTTCACCAGATTCCCTAAGCCCCTAAGCGTATGATCCAAATAACTCATATTTTCACAAGTCACGATATGTTTAAATTAATTAACTTGCAGTACATTTTTTCTCCTCCGAATTGCATTGTATCCGAGGGAGCAAAAATATTTTAACTTATTGAATTTTTTATAATATTTGTTAATTTTCTTGCCTGTTCTATTTTGTTTATTCTAACCTTGTATTCGCGTAAAGTATCTAATTAGATCTACTACTGCAAACCGTAAGAAACTTGATATCGTCAATTTACATATTTACAATAAAATGCGGCTATTGAAAATTTAAATAGGAATAATAATAATCACTAAAGCTATAAAGTATCGGGGTAATTTTACTACAGTCGTAGAATGATAATGTTGCATTAGGAATATTAAAAAAAGCTTTTATTTCTATTGAAAAATTGACTAAAATGTAAAAAGTAATTAAATCTTAAAAACTGGACTAAAATTTGGACTCACAGAATAAATAAAATTTTATCGAAATTAAACGAGTATGTTTGTCAATCAAACGCCGTTTTGCTGCTGTTTTCCTTATTTATTGTAATTTTTACCTGATTTTGATCTTAAACTTTTCATATTATCAGAATTTACTTACTCACTCCAAATTGTTGATTTTGGTTATTACATCAGATTTTTATCACAGCAGTATATTTTGTAAAGCTGCTCTCGATTATTACCATTTTGTTTCACTACTCACAAACTATCTTAATTAATTGAGTTAATTATTGTTGTATAAGTGCGAGTCTCGTTGGAGATCATTTCCAAATATTGGATCAAAAATTGCTGAAATTTTGCACAACACTGTCTGTTTACATAATATACTTTGTAAAAAATTCCCACCATCAAATTCAAAAAAGGCATTTTTAACATGCTTAACCGGTCAGACCCTTTTATTTGGTGACACACATTTTACATTAAGAACAATCGCTTCATGCAATTTAGTAAAGTAAGATTTCACAAGTTAAATGTAATTGCATGGGGACGGCTGTGTATTCACTTACACACAAAAGACCAATACGAAAGTTTTGCTTCAAAATTAAATTGATTAAACCCGAGCTTATTCTTTTTATTGTTATGAACCACGCACCCCGAGCATCCTTTTAGAGTCTGAACTCAAGCTCTGAGTAAGAGGCTCAAAATTGTTTTCCGATTAACATAGCAAACTGGTGCATTTGGTTCGTTAATGGTAAATATCATTACAATATGTCATATTAAATTAAATTCACTATTAAAGTCACAATATAAATTAAAATACATATAAAAAAAAATTTAATCCTTGAATTGAAGTAATACAATCAGGTAAGTAATAACACTTGCAATTACATTAGAAAGTACGGTGTAATTTGTAGGAAAAAATCCTGCAGCCGAAAACTGCGGAGTTTTCTTATTTAAACGATCCAATAATAATAACTCCTTCCTCAACTTTTCATGTTCTATCGTATCCGGTAAGTTGGTCAAAACCTTCATGCAAATTTCGCCCGTTTTGCTTGCTTCTTCTTCTGTTTTGATGCATATGACTACTACAATACCACCAACAACCTAGAATTATACAAATTTATAGTTTTCATATAGAACAGTGGCTAGAAAGAAGAAGATAAGACTTACTAATTGCCAAAGTACCCAGAAAATATGCACCAGAATTAGTTCTGTACGAATTTTGAACTCAAGGGATGTTGTATCGTAATTTTGTCGCATTTACGACGGTTCTAATAAAATAATCGGAAAAAATTTTACAATCTAACTAAACTATGGCGGGCCGGACACCGGGCAAATTTGTACCACTACCGAGGGCCGGAAGGGCCACTACCAGGTGGTGCTTGCGGGCCGTAGTTTGGAGACCCATAGATTAGATTAATCACTTTTCTATCAATACCCTTTTCTGGCAGTATTCTCAGTACATCGATGAGTCGTACTCTGTCAAATGATTGCGTAAGGTCGACGAAGCAGAGGAATAGAGGTTTGTTAAATTTGATGGATTTTTTGACTAGTTGGCGCAGTATAAATATTGCATTTTTTTATGGTCTCACGATTTGTTCTGAAACCTAGCTGTTCTTCGCTGGTTCCGACCTGGTGTGTTAATTTTGAGCAGCTGTAACTTTGTGGGTCTTTTTTTCCCTTTTTGAATATGGGTACTGTTATACTTGTTTGCCATTGGTTTAGAATACTTCCAGCTGTAAATCTTTTCTAGAATAATATAGTTATTTTCTTAGCCAAACTCTTCTCCCCCGTATTTGATCATTTCGTTTGTTATCTGGTCGATGCCTGAGGATTTTCTATTTTTGAGTTTCACGATTGCGTTCATAACGTCGCCTCTAGTCCAACCTCCATCTTGTCATGCTCTTCCTCGTCTTTCACAACAAGATCTGGGATTTCTTCATTTTTCTTTAGAAAACATATATCTTTCATTTTTCAATATTTACTTACAGTTTTTAGCTTTCTAACCCTTCAGTTATAATAGAGCATTCGTACGAAACATATTCGGCCGATTGATTTTTATCTTTCGAAAGAAACTTACTTGACTTGACTAAAGGGACTACAATAACGGGGAATGTCTACAAAGACACAATTAAGAACTTGAAAGTTGCTATAAACGAAAAACCACCCCACAATTATTATGCTCAGAAAACTGCTTCTTCACGACAACCATGCAGTCTCGACCTCTCCCCCTGTGACTATTATCTCTTTTCAAAACTCAAAAAAACACTTGAAAAGGAATCGTTTTTTTATCGAATGACGACTTGGAAAACGCTGTGGAGTCATATTTTGCAGAATTACCAAAAGAATTATTTTTCGAAGGCATAATAGCGTTATTAGAAAAACCTTTTTATAATTATTTTATTTGTAATTATAATACTATTAGGTAGAAAACAAAAAAAACTTCTCGTAACAAAACAAAATATTTATCATATTTTTTATATGATAAAAAATGTAAATCATTAGGACAGAAGCCACATTAAACTTTAAAGTTGGCGTAGCGAAAAAATTTTAATGTAGTATACAATAGCATACTGCAATAATTGTAAAAGAAATATAATGTTGTTACTAGGTATCAGAAAACTGTTGGCACCTATTATCTTTCGTTTGACATCGACAAATCTCGAACGGTTGTACATAAGCTTAGAAGCATCTTAAAAGCACGCTTAGAGAGTAAAAACCGTAAAAAGAGATGGATTAGTTTGTCGATGCTGTTTGCGGGTTAGGTGAAGACGTAAGGGGACTGTTTATTTACATTTTAAAAAGTCAGCTGATGGACATCGCTCTTAATTCAGTTTAATAATTAAATTTCTTGAATATGTAATTTATTGAATATATTGTTGTATTCATGTTGGTCGAAGAAGTTTATTTTTATGGGATTAGTTTTTTTTCTAGAATATAATTTTTAAGTTTTGTAATATGCCCGCCGCCTCTGACCAATATTTCGGTAAAACCGAGAGGGAGCCGGAAGTGGGGTCTCTCGCTAACGCCGAGAAAAGAGTGGCGAAGTCGAAATTTTTGGTATCCAGAAAACGAGTAAAATTTGTAAAACGTTAAAATAAAGTTGATTTGTATAGAGATTTTTAAGCCTGATTAACACAGGATCGTTACATTTACTAAGTACGCAATACGACAGACAAATAACGGCAAGCAATATTCTAAACGGGAACTTTCCCGTAATTATTTTTTAATTAAAAAAAATAGGTAATTTGTGTCTTGATCGTTCTTTTACTTTGATGCTTTTGCAAATCTTCCAAGAGTGGTTCGCCTCACAAGCTGTAACAAATATTAGTTCTTGGCCAATAAGCCGAGAGAAGAACACAACTAAACATTGAATAAATATAAAAAGGAGTCGAGCAGTACCAGGCCCGAACTGGCTCCTTTGGGGGCCCTCGGCTAAGATACTGAGGAGGAGCCTGCTTACTAAGAGCGGAGATTTTTGAAAATCACATTTTCAGCTATTTTGGCAGTTGGAAGGTATAGAAAAAATACAAATCACTTTTACCCCACGTATAAACCACTTTTTTGAGGCCTCTTTGGGCTGGGGGCCCTCGGCGATCACCGACTAGCCGACCTGGCCAGTCCGGTCCTTAGCAGCACGCTCATACAAGTCAATCAAACCCAGCAGGTCGTTCTTTTTAAAATTAAGAATACATTTAGGATACATTGGCTAAAGGTAGGGAAATTCTACCTTGAAATAAAGACTAATATTATTGACAACAATAAGTAATTCTTGTATAACAAAATAATTGTTTAAAAAATTTTTAGGTGATGAACACGTAGATCAAGACAGAGATCGAATAACCAATCCGAATGCATTTAAAATAGATAGGAGCATGTGTGTAAAAAGAGCAGCGCGTGCATTTGTAATAACAGTCGTAACAGTCGCGTGCTAAGACATTCGAGAGAAGCTGCAACAGAGCCGGGAGGACTGGCGCCCCACCAGGTAGTGGTTGTATTCCAGCCAAACCACCTATATCTCCGTTGAAGAATGGAATGGTCCCATGAAAACAGCATCAATCTACTGTCCAACAAACATGCAATACAGAAGGATATGTTCGAGCAATTTTATGACACCCTCGGGCACAGGTTTATCGCTGGAGGTGATTACAATGTGAAACATACATACTGGGGTTCAAGACTGACTACTATCAAAGGTCGTGAACTACTAAAAGCTGATGTAGAAGCCAGAAATGTGAACTACTTATCGACTGACGTGCCGACCGACTGACCTACGGACCCGGCCAAATTGCCCGACGTTATTGACTTCTGCATAACAAAAGGCATACCAAAGAACCGTTTCAAAATGGAAACCTGCTTAGACCTGCTGTCGTCTGACCATAATGCCAATAATTGTAACATTGAGCACCCAAATAATACTAATGGAGAAACCGCCAACTCTCTCAAACAAAAGAACAAATTGGCAACAATTTAGATAGCTATAGATAAATCATTAAACTTGGACATCCCACTCAAAACAAATCGGGATATTGATGAAGCCACTTATTACCTGACACAAAGCATACAGCAAACAGCCTGGTACTCAACCCCTGAGACCAAGGCAACCAACCCAAAATAAATATAACTGCCCAACACAAAGCAAGAAATCACTCAGAAACGTAAACTCAGAAAGGTGTGGCAAGAAACCAGAGCACCGCAAGACAAAACCAAGCTCAACGAAGCAATAAAGGAACTTAAATATATGCTGGAAAACAAAAGTAATACTGACATACAAAACTACCTGCAAAATTTGTCTGCAACAAAATCCACATACTATTCACTTTGGAAAACAACAAAAAATCAAGGATCAAGAGATCAATAGATCAAGAAAATCCATAATCAAGGAATTATAGGATTGAGGCATCAAATATATACCTCAACTGTTTAACGCAATCATACGATTACAGTATTTTCGCATGCAATGGAAAGTGGCGGAAACAATTCTCATCCCAAAACCAGGCAAACTAGTAAATGATGTAACTTCCTACAGCCACATTAGCCTTTTCCCAATACTTTCTACATTGCTTGAGAAAATAATTTTGAAAAGACTTCAACTAGTCATAGAAAAGATAAAACAGATACCAGACCATCAATTTTGATTCAGACATCAATAAGTTCACTGTCTTGTAGATATATTCTGCAAAGCACTGGAAACCAAGAGCTACTGTGCTGCTGCACTTTTGGACATACCTCAAGCATTTGATAAGGTTTGGTATGTTGGTCTGTTGTACAAAAAAAATTGAAAACTTAAAGCTTTGCGGAGAATGCTTTTCACTATTTTCAATCAACCCAGAGGTCCCCAGGGAAGCGCCTTCGACAAATACTATATATCTTATATACGGCAAACTTATCAACCATGGCAGACACTGTTACCGCCACATTTGCAGATACAAGTAACATTCGCCATGGGGAAAAACACATGCCTGCCTGTATTCTTAAATGGAAAGCAATTGACAAAAAGCGAATATGCTAAATATCTTGGTATACATCTAGGTAGACGCTTCACTATTACTGCAATGGTATAACTTCAAACGAAGTAACAATAAACAAAATTATATAACCCATTAATGCGCAAAATTGCCTTCACTTCATCTTCTTATTCTTTGATTTCTGGAAATATGCTATTCGTTGCAATTAAGGCATGTCCTCGATCATCGATGACGAACCCTTATTAAAAGGACAATATTTTTATATTGTCAATACTCCAATATTCTAATATTTTTTTTCACAAAATATTTGAATTTAAAAAAATTAGAAAACAACACGGCCTGCTATGCGTCCAACTGTCCTCTTTTAAAATAGCTATTTACGATATAAGCATCGTAACGTATCATATTACGATACGAGATGGGAAAATTGACCAACGAGCCCGAAGGGTGAGTTGGTCAAACCCATCGAGTATCGTAGTATGACGTTACGATGCGAATATTGTACAATGCTTTATCTACTATCATTTAATAATGAATTATATTCTAAAATTTTGCGTCTTTTTAAATTTGACGTAAAAGAAATTAAAATGATCAAATAGGTATTTAGTTTGGTATCCATAGAAAAATTTTTATTTACTTATACTTGTTTTGTATAATATTTACTTCGCTAAAATGGCGGACAGTGATAGTGATAATATTCCTTCAGATGTGGAAATTCTTGCAAACGCAGCACTTTCTACCATAATACCGAAGAAATCCAAGCTAAAGTATGAATTGGAATACGCACGATTTCAAAAATGGTGCGAATTAAAAAAGGTAGGAGATGCTCTCTCTGTAAAAATTTTGCTTGCCTACTTTTCTGAAAAAGCGGAAAAGTACAAGTCCTCTACATTGTGGACACACTACTCTATGCTCAGAACAACAATTGCCTTAAAACGGAAAGTGGATATAAGCAAATATACAGAATTAATTGCATTTTTAAAACGGAATGGAGATGGATATAAGCCTAAAAAATCCAATATATTTTCAAAGGACGAAATACATAAATTTTTGCAAGAAGCCAATGACGATCGATATTTAATGATAAAGGTAATAGATACTAATATTATTTTAATTTATCTAAGAATAACTTATTCGTATTGTACTTAGGTTTCTTTAATTATTGGTGTTTTCGGAGCTTGCCGTAGAGAAGAACTGTGTAATTTAAAAGTAACCGATATCGAAGATAATAAAACTTTTATTAAAATTACTTTGCCGAATACAAAAACCAAAGTTATAAGACAATTTGTAATTACTAAAGGAAATATTATTGGATGTGACTGTCTAGATATTTTTAAAAAATATTTTCAACTTCGTCCAAAAGTTATAAATCACGAACGCTTTTTCATATATTATAAAAATGGTAAATGCACATCGCAGCCCGTAGGTATAAATACCTTTGGACGCATACCAAAAGAAATTGCTACTTTTCTTGGTTTATCCAATCTGCAAGACTACACTGGTCACTGCTTTAGAAGATCATCAGCAACCTTACTGGCGGATGCCGGTGCTGATATGGACACATTAAAGCGACACGGCGGTTGGAAGTCGTCCAGCGTTGCCGAAGGTTATGTAGAATCTTCCATTGAAAACAAAAAGAAAATTGCAACTAAAATTATGGGAGTAAATGAAAATATTGTTAATGTTCAAAATTCTTCTGCCAATATTAGTTGCGTTGATTCAACTTCTGCTGGAATTAATATTTCAAATTGCAAAAAATGTATAATCAATGTTTATAATAAATAATAATGGTATTCCATTATGGAATACCATTATTATGACACTTTTCATAAGTTCAAGATTATTCCTCACTTGAGGAACTTCGATAATAAAATAAGTTTCTTCTTTAAATGCATTATAATTTCGACTTAATTTACCCGTGTGGTAAAGTGTTACTTTACCACACTAGTGCGGTAAAGTAGGCTATTACGATTTTTCAAGAAATGTCATAAAGTTTGACATTATTAAATGATAGTAGATAAAATATATTATAAATTAAAATCAACAAATTGTGATATTTTATATCGGCATATAAATTGCTCAAGCTAAGCAAATTTATTCGACAATGTTTCGAAGGGATATACCACTTACCAGAAGATATGAGGAAGAAGTGGTATATCCCTTCGAAATATTGTCGAATAAATTTTAATAAATACCGACATAAAGTATCCCAATTTGTTGATTTTAATTTTCCATGCTCTGCCCAAAAAGTGTTACGATAAACTTTATCAAAAATATATTATACTTTTGTGTAATGTTTTTGAGTAATAAGCAAAATAACAGCAAATTACGAAAGTGTGTTATCCACCACTGAGGATTCCTCTTAACTTTAATGTTTTTAATTGATATAATAGAAATTCTCATAATCAATATTATTTTTAATATATTTAATGTATAAAACATTTACAAATTGTTATATCGATTTCGTTTAGAGTTTGAATCATTAGTAAAGTAATATAGCTATTTTGTGACTCTAAAACATTAAAGTCATCATTTATGTAAATAGTTTAAACAGTTTAGAATATAGAAGAAATTGCAGGGTTTCAGTTATTACCAAAATTTTAAATCAATAACATGTCAAAAAATATTAAAAGTGCCGACTTTGAATGTAATATCCCCTTTTTTCGATTTATTACCATTCTTGGAATATTTCCACCACATTCTATGCTAACTCATAACAGCAACAGCCATTTTAGTTTTTATACATTATACATTTTGTTCTTAACATCATTTTTAACATTTACAGCTATGGCACTCATAGTTTTTCGGTATTACAATATTTATAACTTATCTACAAGCAGCTCAATGATGTTTACTGATGCTGCACATGAAGTTGCTACGGTTATTTGCAACATAGTTCCAATTCTGGCACCAACAATTTTTTACTCTTCGAGTTTAAACGAATTTTTGAAGCACACGCATGCATATGGGGCAAATATATTCTGCACGACTTCGGTAATTAAAGAATTGGAAGTAATAACGTCTAAAAAGCACTTCAAATTACTCTTCTCAATGTTTCATTTAATTTTATTTATTCTTTTTGCATTTAACCTGTACTCATTTCTATTTCAAAATATTGAAATAATACAGTTTCTGCTATCTATAAGTGAAATAATTCAATTTTATTACTACTTTGCGACAATTTTTGAAATTTATGTTTTTGTAAACTTTATAAAGAAACAGTTGGAAACAACCAATAAGTATTTGATGGAAACAACTAAATCCATCAAAATACAGAATCATGATACTGCAGTTATACAGATCCAAGAAAACCATGATTTTTTTTTTATTTGCTCCAAAATTCGAAAACTAACAATATGTTTTCAAAATCATGCACGACAGATTGTCCTCTTCAATACAATTTTTGGTTCTCAGTTACTTTTTCTTACTTTATCGTTTGCGATAGGTTTAATTAAGACTATTAATGTCCTGATGTGTTTATTCAGTAATAAAGTTATAGTCCCTTCTAAGTCACGTACAATTACATCGCATTTGGTATGGATATTTTGTCAATTAGTAAGTGACTTTTCGTATTTAAGCATAAAAATTTTGTAAATTTCACTTATTACAGTTTATTGGTACATTTGGAGTGTTGATTTGGACAAAAGCGGAACAAGAAGCTAGAAAAACTGGCGATATTTGCGTTAACACTTTGGCCGAGTTACCAAATACAAATAAAAATGAAAAACTGAGGGATGAAATATTATTATTAAATCGCTTTGTAAAAGAAACAAATCCAATCTTTTCAGCAGCAGGATTTTTTAATATCAATTACTCTTTACTCTTTAATATAATTGCAAGTGTTATGACGTATGTTATTGTATTAATTCAGTTTAATAATTGAATTTCTTGAATAATATGTAATTTATTGAATATAATATGTATTGTCGTATTCCTGTTGGTCGAAGAAGTTTATTTTTATGGGGTTAGTTTTTTTGAAAATATAATATTTAGGTTTTTTAATATTCCCGCAGCCTCTGACCAATATTTTGGTAAAACTGAGAGGGAGCCGGCAGTGGGAGAGGGTCTCTCTCGAACGCCGAGAAAAGTGGTGTAGTCGAAATTTTTGGTATCCAGAAAATGAGTAAAATTTTTATAAAATATTAAAATAAAGTTGATTTGTATAGAATATTTTAACATTTCGTTGCTATGACAATGATATTCACTTTTTCCTTTACCATAATGTAGAATTTTTTCTAACCAGCCGAGGAACCGAGCCATGTACGCTCACGCTCATGTTAAATAGATAAAAAGGAACACTTTACCTATTGTTGTACTTTGTTCTAACTTATAAGGAAATTCCGAAAACAATTTCTCACATGAAGATTTAAGTCGTCGGGAATATTTGCTTTAAACTTGCAAATCAATCACGTTTCAATTGCCAATTAATTGTAGGAGTCCAACACCATCACAGCAAAAGACACTCCACAACATAACATTCCCGTCACCATGTTTTATTGTGGGAACTTGATATTTTATCAGGAAGAAGATCTCTATTTTTTATGTTTTATTTTTTGTTGACTGGACGTCGAATGTATTGTCGTGAAACGAAATGAAATCCAGCTTTGTATTAATAATTTGCCATAGATTAAGGGATGTTTTATCCGAAATAACATGGTCGAGCATGGTTTTCTAATTGGAGGTCGATTTATGTTACTCTGACACAAGTTAGAGCAGGAGTGTAAGTCGCCGCTTCGTATTCAGGAAGTGCTGGTTCGATCCCAGCGGGAGTCTAGAAATTTATAGACAGAAATGACAGTGTATTAAGTCGCTGGTTATTCTGAGATAAATAGAAGTAAAAACGTTGGCTGCGACTTGGGAGGCCAACAAGAGCGATTTTGGTGAGGTCCACCATAAGTGACCAATTTTCGAGTTTTCTTGAAAAACCAAAGTGTTTTTCAAGCTGGTAATTAATAAGAAGTGTCGTCCGACGTGGACGAGTGTTTTTAGTTGATTTGAAGGTGATCCTCAAATTACAGCAATTTTTGTAAAAGCGTCATTATAATTTATCATATGCCAGGTGTGCATAATTCTTGGTCCGCCATTGACGAATGATCGAATGATTTTTGTAATCACGACGATTACGTGCCTACGATTGAATGTTTAAAAGAATAAATTCAAATTCGTTAAAATTTGAATAAAATAATTGTACGTACGTACACGTTTTTCTGTACTTGGTTCAAATCGGCTGAGATTTGCCAACAAATTTTTCTGTGCGATTGCCGATCGTTTTAATCTGGATATTTGGGAAGAGTTGCGAAGATTTGATGCTCCAATTCGATATTTTCACAAAACAGAAGCTGGAAACTGTGAACAGGTGTCACCGTATGAGAGATGCAGGTACCAAGTGAGAAATTTAAGAAGCAGGAAAGCAGTGGTTCTAAAACGTCGTCAACAAGTGCCGCATAACTGGTAAATAATAAACTTTGAATTTTGTCACACCATTAGGTTGATTTGAATTTAAATGCAAATACTAGGGGTTCCTATCACACAATTTCACACATTAGCGACCAAAACGAATCTGTTCGTATACAGCTCATGCTCGACTTGTTTTGCTTATTAAATTGAATTTATTTTATGAAAATTAAATTAGTCATCATTTTTTTCGAAGCTGGGTTTGATTTTGATTCCATGCAACGAGCGTACTTCCAATTTAGTTTAGTAGCGTTGTCGATAACGACAATCTTTTTGATTAAGGCAATTGGTGCAAATTTGTTCCTGAGAGAGGAATTTAAATTCAGCGATAATAGTGCGGTGTTAAGGCCGCACATTTGTTTTGTTTGGCGACCCGAACAGGAGAGAAGTGCGAACCCAACCCTGAGATTTGTCTCCGTACAGAAATCGTATGTTCACCACTAAAATAACTACCGACGGTACTCTAGTGTTGAGATATTGTCCTGATATAAAAATAAATAATTTTAAAATAAGGGTCGTAGGAAATATCTCTACAGCATGTACTTTATACCATGAGAGGAGAATAAATTAAATGTACTCTAGTTACTCGAAAGAATTTTAGACCACTATCTTACACCCCAGTTTAAATGTTCTCTTACAAATTTTAATCGAACTAACTAATTCTTCCTTGATATCAGTGGTTTCTTCGAAATATAAATAAAAAGGGATAATAAAAAATCGAAATATGAATTATTATTATTACTAAATCGTTTTGTTAATGGAAATTTTTAAGTACGATACATAGCAAATTGATATTATTTAACCGACAAGCTGAAGAATACTAAATATGCAGAACAATAGTTTATTTTTTCGGTTTATTACCATTTTTAGTATGTAGGTACAATATTTGATTTCCATCGCATTCCATAAAACCACGTAAGAACCATAGACTTTTTCTACTATTACAACTTATATAATATTCTATTTCTACTAAAATATTTGCAAATATCAAAGCAATATGATGTTTTTACTTTTTGTTTTACATAATATTATACAGCAAATTGCTGTATAATATTAACTCTAATGGAGCCATACCTAGAACCCAGGTACTATTTTGACTTTAAAACAGCATAACTTTTTTGCAACCGGGCCGATTTTTTTGAGCTTCGGTGACATCTCTACAAGAACGGTTCTATGCACACAAAAAATTAAAGTCAAAAATTTCTGAAATTTTTTAAAACTATACGCAATCCGGCCATACGTAGTACATACATTACTTTTATATGAGATATAAATACTACAGAATAGCTCCATTCACTCAAAATTGTTATAATATATTTATTGATAACAATTTAATATTACGATGTGTTAAAATATACTTAATTTGTTTCACATTTTACTTGAAATTAACTTTAGAATAGAGGCAATTTGAAATAAAAAGTAAATCAAGTTATATTTCATTATATTATGCTCTACACATTTTTTTAGGGACATTAATATGAGGTCACGCAGGTTTCTAGTATTGGTGGCAATTTTGTCGAGCCTTTGTTTGCCTTTTTGAAACATTTAAAAAACATGAAAAGCAGTATCATGTTACTTTTATGTGATTAGTAGTAAAGTCTAGATTGTGCGTTTATGTCGATGCGGAAGTAGAATTACTAGTGAAAATCAATCACGAATTGCACCAAATAACAAATTATTAATGGTGAGATTATGCAAACATTTAGTGTAATTTAAGCTAAGCTAATTTAAGTTAACAAAAAATAATCGATTTATGCAAGCATTTAACGTAATTTAATACTAATGGGGCGGGGCTTCGGAATGACAGATAATAAATTAAAATATTTAAATTTGAATTTTAAATTCATCAGATGTTCCAGTTGTAGTGACTATTTACAAAAAATATTTTTTTGTGTATTTATAATTGTGTTACATGCTGTATATTAACAGGTGGAAGTTTAATCCCATATTTATAACGGTTTATATGGGTTCATATCTCCGCTAACTAAAAGCATTTCTGTACACTTTGCATATGCTTTGCATTTTGCAATACGCATCTTACGCATAATGTAAATTTAGAAACTACAAAAAGTTGTGTGTTCAAGCTGTTTATTCGTTTTTTTGTCTTTTTTAGTTGATAAAAATAAAACACGAAAATATGATATGTCATGTAAGTAGAAAAATTGTATAATTTTAATAGTAGTTAGTAATTTCAGAACATAGTTAAATATGATTAAATACATAAAGGACAATGACCTAAAGCCATGTTTTAAATAACAATATTTATTTTCGCCTGTCGAAAGGATCATCAAGTCGATGAAATTCTTTATCTTCCGAAGAAGTCTTAAGGTACGGTCTATCTACCGCGTTTAGTCGCTTCGACTAGACGTAGCGACTTTTCTAGTATACTATATATATCTATATCTATCCGTATACATAGATATTAATTGTATAATAGAAAAGTCGCTACGTCTAGTCGAAGCGACTAAACGCGGTAGATAGATCGTACCTTTACGATACCTACTCATTAATAGTAAGTAGAGTAGAATGGGGTCAAATAGGTATGGGGGCATAGTAGGTCATTGGTTTTGACGTCGCCATTTTATTACATAGGCCGCCCGTTTTGCGTGAATTAGATACATAGTGGCGAAAAACGTTCACGGCAAAATTTTGGCTGTCGCCATGCATCTGTCAGTTTAGTTATGGTGTCATTCATTTTGACGCGTGTTCTGTGAAAAATCATTGTTTTCTCTCTGAAATGCAGTGCATTAAATTAACGCAAATAATTGTCAAGTGAGTTTATTTTTATGTAGAATTTGACGCTGAACACGAATATTGTGTTGGTTCTTCGATATTTTTGATTTTGAAAAAAATACAGACCCTAACATGAAACATGTGCTTGGGGGCAACATAGGTCACTATTTTTAACGTTCACGGAAATTTTTTTTTTTTTAATTTTTTAAGATGATATCATGCCGGCATCGTAACCCGATCAAGAGGCTGGTCGTCCATCGAATGCCGATCAAGAGCCCGGTCTATCAAATCTCGACCCGAAAAATTGCAATTGAAGACACGGCCGTTTCCCAAAGCTCCACTGCTCAAACCATCGAATTATTATTAGTGTTACTAATTTTTATCACATCAGGAGTATTCATACTCTTCAAATAAAAGCATTAGAGCTAATTGTTTACATGTGCTTGTAGTTTTATTGCACCTCGAATATCCGTGACCTATCATACCCCCAAATTTTTAAAATATCAAAAAAAGGTACCTTCGCCTTATCGAATGTAGCTTTCAAAATATTTATGCTAGACAGAAAGTTAGTATGGCGAAAATGTTGCCAGATAAATAACCTTTCCAACGAATGCTTATTTTTCGAAATCGGTGCAAAAACACCGTCGCAAGGGCTCTTAAAAAAAAGCCTACCTACTTGACCCCACTCTACTCTACCTATACCATTATAATATTTAACAAATTATACTATCATTACTATGTTTGTAGCTTTCTTTGCAAGAAATTCAGCACTCCAAAGGTATTATTAGAAAAATTTGTAACGTGACCGTTAACTAGAAGTTACCCATAATTTCATACTATCTCTTAATAATTTTGTTTTTGGATTATAAACGCAAATAAAAAATAAATAATTAAAAAACACTTATTTATTGAGTTAATTATTAGCAAACAATTAGATTTTCACTTGGAAAAGTGTGGCATGGCAAGTGATCGAGTCGATCAACATTGATCGAAGCTGGATGATTTTTTAAAAGGAATGAATGTTGTCGTACTGTGTCGACTCAAATTCAGCATAATTCTTCTCCAAGCTATAAAAAACTGTTTCTGGACCGCTTTATCATAAAAACCAATAGTAGTATCGATAATTTATTTTCCAACCTCAATAATGCGAACAAGCAGCGACGTTGATATGAATGACTATCTCCTTCTGACGTCATAACTAACCTGTCCACCAATCACCAGATCTCATTTCAAAAATGTAGTCCAATCAGATTTAAATTTAGCGAACATTTCAGTTGCTTAATGCAATCTACCAATCACGAGTAATATGCACAAATTACCGATCATTTTCGATAATTGTTTATATGTTGCTATAAACAATAACAAATAATAACGAATGGTAACTATGCATTTTTAAAATTTAATAAATTAACCAACACTCTTTGCATATTAATAAAAAAATAATGTCATCAGGAGATAGTCCACGGAATTTCCCTTTTGCACAAAATATTATCCTATCATTTGTTCTCTTACATATTTTCGATTGCAATCGGCCCTCCTCTGCGAGTCGGGCCGATTGTTGTCGAAAAATATGTAATCGAACAAAATGATCGATAATATTTTATGCACATGGGAAATTATATATGATAATATGCACCATAGATATTAAAAATAGGAGAAAGGGTGTTGTAGAATCATAGATCTATAAAAAATGGGTTGGGTACATTTCGCCGAGAACGATTCGCCGATAACACTTCGCCGGGAACGATTCGCCGAGAACGATTCGCCGAGAACAATTCGCCGAGAACGATTCGCCGAGAACGATTCGCCGAGGCACGATTCTCCACATGTATCTACGACCTATCTAATCTGAATACACACCATTTCGCCGCCTTATATTTCGCCACCCACCCAGGGGGTTTTGACGCAGTCAAAACCTACTACTAACCTAAGCTCGACCTTGGATTTTTAACGGTCCCCTCATTAAAAAGAAATCGATTCCTACCACTAACCTAAGCTTGACCGGTGGATCTCTCTTTTCACGGTCTCTTCATTAAAAAAAAATCGTTTCCTAACACTAACCTCCTCTCGACCGGTATATCTCTCTTTTCACGGTTCTCTCATTAAAATAAATCGTTTCTTACCACTAACCTAAGTTCGACCGGTGGATTTCTCTTTTCACGGTCTCTTCATTAAAAAAAAATCGTTTCCTAACACTAACCTAAGTTCGGCCGGTGGATATCTCTTTTCACGGTCCTCTCATTAACAAAAAATGAATATTTGGACTTTATGGATATTTGAATTAATAACTGTAACTAAACTGTAAATTTATTTTTATTATTTTAAATAATCTACATTTAACTAATCTATCTACCTTCAAGTTAATTATAAAACTACTATTTGATTTTAAAAGAAAAAAAACTTTGAGTTTCCTTTTATTAAATCTTTTTTTTTTTTGCTTCTTAAACCTTATATAAACCTTATATTTTACCATAATATTAAAAATTTAATATATAAAATTACTCTCGGCGAATCGTTCTCGGCGAATCGTTCTCGGCGAAATGTACCTTTCCCATAAAAAATAATAGATATTTGTGTAAAATGCTCACGAAAGCGCATTTTAGTAATTTTAAAATCTAAAAATTTAAATTTGACACATTTAAATAAAAAAGATAAAATTTTTGACACTTGTTAAATTAAATTAAATGTTTACATAACCGGTTACATTAGTTTACGTATGTTTAACTTTTATAACTTAAATTAGCTTAAATTAGCTTATTTTAAATGTCTTGCATAATCTCACCATAAGATTCACTGCTACTTTAAATTTATTGGCATTTATTATGTTATTGAAAAACCACCTACTCCAATCAAGAAGGTAACATCCGTAACATCTACACTTGACTAATGAGCTTTACTTGAGAATATTGCTTACAATTTAATAAAATTTTGCCAAAAACAAAAAAAAACGTCACAGTCACATTATGTATAAATGTAACTCGATATAAATATAATTGTTATTAAAAATGCTTATATGAATATTAAAAATCCGCTTAAAGACTGAGCATAACAGGAATTGCATATAAATATATGGTAGTACCCGGGTACTACGTATGGCCGACAGTAGCGTAAATAGGATTTGAATTTGGGGGGTGATGAATCTGGTAGGAGACACCACCGGGGGTCTGGGATTTTGGAAATTTTTACTTTTAAATGTATTTTTTTGGATTATTATTAGCCTTTGGGGGGTGATTCATCACCTGATCACCCCCCTTATTTACGCCACTGATGGCCGATATAAGGTGTAAATTTGTATCGCTCCATGAGGGTTAAAATTAGCACCAACAATTATTTATTTATTCAGATTAAATTACTTTTTCAAACATGCCGATGTCAGAATAATATGTATGATGGGTTTTGGTAATCAATAAATTGATAATAATAGCGTCAAGAAAACAGTTAAAATTATTCTTATGGATTTTTACTGTCTTTTTAATTAAATGATTACTAATAATATGTACCTATATTCTATATACCACTTCAAATTTAATTGGTATAATAGAAATTCACATAATTAATATTATTTTTAATATTATGTTTAAGTATAAAACATTTACAAACTGTTTTGTCGATTTAGTTTAAAGTGAGAATCATTAGTAATGTAATGTAGTTATTTTGTGACACGAAATATTAAAATCATCATTTATGTGAATGATTTAAACAGTTTAGCATCTCGAGGAAATTACAGGGTTTCAGTAATTACCGATAATTTATATCAATTAAGATGTCAAAAAATGTTAAACGAGCAAAGTCTGAATCGATTTGCCCCTTTTTTCGTTTTATTACCATTCTTGGTATATTTCCACCACATTCAATGCTAACCCACAACAGCAAGAGCCATTCTAGCTTTTATAAGTTATACATTCTGTTCTTAGCATCATTTTTAACATTTACGGGTATATCACTAATAGCTTATCGGTGTTTCACAATTTATAAATTTTTTACAATATACTCGTTGATCTTCACTGATTCTGCAAATGAAGTTGCTGCGACCATTTGCAACGTAGTTCCAATTCTAGCACCAACAATTTTTTACTCATCAAGTTTAAACGACTTTTTTAACCACAGGAATTCATATGGTACTAATATATTCTGCACGACCTCGGTAATTAAGGAGTTGGAGGTAATAACGTCTAAAACTAACTTCAAATTGCTCTTCGCAATTTGTAATTTTATTTTATTTATTCTTTTTATATTTGACCTATACTCATTTCGACTACAAATTATTGGAATAATACCGTTTCTTTTCTTTGTGAATAAAAAAATTCAATTTTATTACTATTTTGCAACAATTTTTGAAATTTACGTTTTTGTCAACTTTATAAAGAAACAGTTGGAAACCACCAATAAGCATTTGATACAGACATCTAACTCCATCAAAATACAGAACATCAATAATACTGCAGTTATACAAGTCCAAGAAAACCATGATAATTTTCGCATTTGCACCAAAATTCGACAACTAACAATATGTTTTCAAAATCACACACGACACATTGTCCTATTCAACAAAATTTTTGGTTCTCAATTACTTTTTCTCACTTTGTCTTTTGCGATAGGATTAATTAACACTATTAATCTCCTCATGAATTTCTTCACCGAAAAATTAGTACTCCCTTTCAAATCACGTTTTATGTGATTGAAATGTGTGTACATTTGCTCTGGACATTTTCTCAATTAGTAAGTGTTTTATCCTATTTTAACATAAAAATCGTAACTTTCATTTTTTGCAGTTTATTGGTGCACTTGTAGTGGTGATTTGCACAAAAGCGGAACAAGAGGCTAGAACAACTGGCGATATTTGCCTCAACACTTTGGCCAACTTACCAAATACAAATAAAAATGAAAAACTGAGGGATGAAATATTGTTATTAAATCGCTTTGTAAAAGAAACAAATCCAATATTTTCAGCAGCAGGATTTTTTACTATTAATTACTCTTTACTTTTTAATATAATTGCAAGTGTTATGACGTATGTTATTGTATTAATTCAGTTTAATAATTAAATTTCTTTAATATGTAATTTATTGAATATATTGTCGTATTCCTGTTTGGAGAAGAAGTTTATTTTTATGGGGTTAGTGTTTTTCGAGAATATAATTTTTAAGTTTTGTAAAATGGAAGAAGTAATGTTAGACCATAACAGTCTATAGTAGTTGTGGTTGAGTACCAGGCTGCTTGCTGTATGCTTTGTGTCAGGTGTTCGGTGGCTTGATAAATATCCCGATTTGTTTTGAGTGGGATGTCCAAGTTTAATGATTCATCTAATAGCTGTTTAAATTGTTTCCAATTTGTTCTTTTGTTTGAGAGAGTTGGCGGTTTCTCCATTAGTATTACTTGGGTGCTCAATGTTACAATTATGGGCGTATGGTCAGACGACAGCAGGTCTAAGCAGGTTTCCACTGTGAAACGGTTCTTTGGTATGGCTTTTGTTATGCAAAAGTCAATAACATCGGGCAATTTGGCCGGGTCAGTAGGCCAGTAGGTCGACTCGCCAGTCGATAAGTATTTCAAATTTCTGGCTTTTAGCTTTTAGTAGTTCACGACCTTTGGTAGTAGTCAGTCTTGAGCCCCAGTATGTATGTTTGGCATTGTAATCACCTACAGCGATAAACCTGTGCCCAAGGGTGCTATAAAAGTGTTCGAACATAAAATCCTTCTTTATGGCATGTTTTGGTGGACAGTAGATTGATGCTCTTTTCATGGGACTACTCCATTCTTCAACCGAGATGCAGGTGGCTTGTAAGTGACTTTGTCTATACTCTTCAAGAAAGAAGTTCTATACACTGTTTATTCAGCAAGACCTAACTCTCAGTAAAGCACCTTGATTCCAGTGCCGGACTCGTGTGACTACTCTAGTATAAACTTTCCACACATGTACATACACTTCTATCGAACGACCTAATTAAAATATCTATTTAATAATTTTATTTGTTATACTAAACTTACATCAATTAATCCTCAAAATCTGGAAAAAGGAAGAACTACCGAAAAAATGGCAGGAAAGTATTATAACCTATACACAATTCGTACAATTTTAATTAATTTGTAAACTTTTAGGTCGTCGTACAAGCTCAGAAATTTTTAAGTAATGAGTATCGACACTTTCCGCTTCGTTTTCAAGTGAATCTAAGAAGGGCCGCTGAAGCTAACGTAATAGGTATAAAACAAGTAACAAAATGTGGAAATGTTAAAATTTTTTACTTTGAAAAGGTTTTGCTAATAAGATTTGGTAATAAATGTGCCTATTCATTTAAACTGATTCATGTTTCAGAACATTACATATTACGTCTGCAATTTTACTTTGGATGAAACTCAACTTCCTCCACTAATTCCCAATGGCAAATACAGAGTTGATCTACAAGTACTGTATTTAAATGAAGAAATAACCTTCCTACATCTTTATGTTAAAGTATACACCCCATTTCCGTACCCAAAGAAGTAATGGCAGCATAATAATGTGTGGCACGTGAAAATTAAGTTTTTCTAAAATTTTTCAATTTATTAAAAGGAAGTTTGTAGGGGCCTATTATATTATTAGGAAAAATAAAATCAAATTTAGATTTTAACAAACAAAAACGTTTTTAATTTCAAACGGAGTGTGATACACAAATTTTAATAAAATGGTCAACAACTTTCTTTAATATTGGTGTGAATGTTGGATACATTCCAAAAATCTAAACTGGTTCTTTTAAAGCTACATACACCATCGATATTTACTTTTCAAACTATTACTGCAATGGTGTAACTTCAAACGGAGAAACAATAAACACAATAATTATATAACCCATTAATGCGAAAATTTATTAATTAACTGTTCAAAATAAAACAACGTTGCGATCCACACTTTGGCGTTATCGTTCAATACACAACCGGCTGATTCTGACCTTTATATCACTGCGTTGATTGAAAGATGCAGCTTCCCATCTACAATTCCTTGTTGATTTGCAGGCTGAACAAATTCGGTTCAAATCGTACATATCTTCACTTCTTCCATAGTTTCATCATATTCCAATAAATTGTGCAATCTCTTGAATATTACAACTATATCCAAATCTTCACAATTTTATAATTTGTCACCTTTCAACTCAAAATTACAATTTACATTTTCCCTAATTGAGACTTTTGGCTAATTAATGCACAAAAACGTTAATAAATTGTCGCTGAAACGACACTCAATTGTCACAACTTAAATTATATGGTTCACTTATTCCCTTTTAAAATCTTCGCACACAATCAAACAATCGCCTTCTGCAATTTGCAGAAACCTCAAAAAGAAACATTAAGATTTTGTCCTTCTGATCCAGTGTAAAGAATTGTTCAGCGATTGTGGATTATGACTAGAAGTGATTGGATAACAATATAAATTTAATATTTAATAGAATAATTTATTTGCACAATCTTTCCAAAATGATCGTCCAATACAATAACAAATAAAAACGATAAAATAATTTACCAGGGTATCCCAGATTTGGTCAAGTCTTTTTCCGGTCACGGCTTTTTTTAACGCCCTACTGCTCCAACCTGCTTCTCCAATTTTCAATTTACTTTTCTTAAGTCCAAATTTTCCTTATCTTCATTCGAACACATTTAACATCACTTTTTTTTCCAAAAGATTTTGAGCAATCCCCTTCCTTACGAAGCGATTTTGAGTAAGCCTCCCTAAAGATCTTTTGCAACTACCTTTCACAACCTTCCTCTTCGGGAGACCAAAGGTAACAAACTAACTTTTACGACCTTCCTCTTCGGAATCCAAAACGTAACTAACTTCTTTTTATTTATTCTTGCTTCCTTCTTTTTTTCTGTCACCTAGCAACCTCATGATTCCTTAATTAACTCCCTCTTATTTATTTTCAAAATTCTGCGTTCCTACGACCGTATCCAGGGTTAAGGTAGTACTGTCGGTCATAGAATTACCGTTCAGAATTTAACGAAATTTGGCATATTAGTAGATTATGATAAGATAATAATCCAGTTAAATTTTTGAAGAGCTACAGAGAACCAGTTAAAAAATATAGACATTTCAAATTTTATGCATTTAGCATTGAACCTTATGGGAAATCACATATTTTATCGAATTTTACAAAAAGTACCGTTCAGATTTCAATAAAAAATCAGAAGAAGAGAGAAAGTAGTATGTAAAACATTTTAGACCCTTAAAAATATAGGTTCAGAGCATGGTATAGTAGTAATTAGCAAATAAATATCAAAAAATGTACTTTTTGTATCGTAGTTTTTAGATGTGGCAACGTCGTAAAATATCACAACGAGCGCGAAATTTAAAAATTCATATAATATGAGAATGTAGTTGGTTTCATAAAAGTCTTTATTAAAATAAACTCGAATGAGATTTTAAAATATTTTATCTTCTATATTATTATAAAATATCTATATTTTATTTAAAAATGCAGAAACTACAACGACTAGTGTTTTTGGGTATAACAGGGGCTATGCGTACAATCTTAACTGCGGTTATGGAGTCACTTTTAGATCTGCCACTTCATCTACGAGTGAAAATGGAGGGCTTACACATCCACATAAAATAACCCAAATTAAGAAATTAAAACCGGGAAACAAAACAGGTCACATAAAAATACTGGACTTCTTAGAGTCAAATCTGCTTGAAAAACCTTTGGAATTCATCCCGAGAACTTTTGACTTTTAGACACTGTTTGAGATTGTCATTCAGGACCGCAACATGGCTAGAAGTCATACAATGCAAGTGGATACAAAATCTTCCAACTGAAATACAGATGGATCAAAAACTGACCAGGGAACAAGGTATGAGGCATCTACAGCTTTAGAATGCCAATATAATGTCTGACAGCCAAGCTGCGATAAAAGCACTGAAAGCCAATAGCTTTGAATCTTTATCCATATAGGAATGTATACAATCTCTCAAAAAACTGGCCAAAGGCAACAAAATTGCACTTCACTGGAGGCCAAGTCATGAGGGAAATGAGATAGCTGACAAACTAGCTTGATCAGGTTCAAAAGCGCCCACGACTGGACTTGAATCGTTCTGTGAGTTATCTGAAACACAGGGGTGGAAATCCAGAAGTGGCAAACGGAGAGCAGGAAACCCTCTGGTACAATTCACCAGGACAAAGACAGGCGAAGAAATTATTTATAGAGTACTCGACTGCAGATCATAAGAAACTTCTTCTTTTTTCAAAGAACGAAATTATTATACTTGAATGTTTGCGTCAGTGTTAAGGGTAGTTAACATGAGCTTTCCAGGATTGTTTTTTAATTTATTAGCTAATGCAACCTGTTGCAGTCTTTTCTCGTAAATTTTTTGTGGTACTCTTTTACCTTTCCAATGAAAAATGTATGAAAAAATATTTTTTTATTGCGATTTAATGGTTTTGACGGTGAAATAATTTTTATACAAACGTATGATGCCGGCAACTGGTGCTGTTTACATTTAGAGTGAAACAGAGTCACTGTACACGTGATGAAGCCAAATCGTTATGATTTAATAATTTGTAGCTATCTTTGTTAAACACTATAGTTCGCTATCTTGTTATCTCTCTCTGAATTCTGAAACCGACGACGTATGTGCAATTTTAAAAATTTAAATTGATATAACCAAAAAATTAATTTGATATGTCAGATACCTCTACAACTGTCACACCATCGCGACGTTGCCAAGTCTAAATACTGCTTAAGTCAAGTAAGACTGTAAATACATTTGACTCTTGCAGTATCGACAGTACTACCTTAAGTTTGTCAATACACAAAGTAATAAAATTAAACAAATTGTGACGTGGTTTTTCCAAATTCCGACTAAAAGGCCGTATTAATAGACTTTTAGATCGACTTTGTACCGAAACTTCGTGAATATACCTCGTATATGACAATATTTAGTAAAACTTTCCGTGAATGATGTAATAATGCAGTCATTCTTACGGGTTGACCTAAGAACTGAGTTCATACGCACTCAAACAAAGGAACTCGTGTATGATCTAAGCGGTGTTATAGTATTTCTTCGAAATTTGGTCGAACTGTCGCCTATAAGTCGGGGACTTGTTGAGGGTTTGAGCACGTATTAACCTGCGGGAGTTAGATCACTGAGATTTTATTGTTTTCCTAAGAAAATGATGCAAAACGGAGTAGAGTAGGAGAAAGATCCCTACCATCAGATCATTTCAATAAAACCTTTTCGGGAGCGATTTTTAGTCACTCTCGGGAGCGATTTTTAGTCACTCTCGTGATAGCGTTACTTCGTATTAGTTTTCCGCTGTTACGTTTGTCACTTATGTACGTACTTAAAATGCGTACATTTGTTAAGTATAAAGTGCGTTAGTTTGATGTTAAATCATGTTGGGTACCGATACTTTTAAGTCGCGAAAATTAAAAGTAATCGTCAATGTTTATATCGGTTTAACAAAATACTAGTCGTAATTTTATAGACCTAAAGTGATTTCGATGTTAATCAAGTTTTGAGAAAAGAAATTATACAAATATTCACGTTCGTTTAAATTTGAAGTATTTAGTGTCATTGTAAAATAACACTAAAATAAAAGATTATGTTAACAAGGTCGTGTTATTAAAACCCGGTCGACGTAGTCATTGTGTGAAGATTATCGAACAAAATTACATCTAAAGATGGAATGTTTGTTATACTTGGAACTTTCATTATCACTTTAGTTCAGTTCAGTTGAAGTAATTATATGGAAATTATGTTTTAAAGTATCAATAATTGGTTTTGGAAATTTGTATTGGAAAAGGAAGGTATAGAAGATTCTTTCTTTGCATCGGGACATCTGTATTATCATGTTGTGTTCAATTTTGAGAAGATTGTTTGTAATCCAAAAGGTCAGTAAAAACTATTGTTATATGTTCAACGAGTTATGACTTTTCCTGTGAAAAAGGAATTATCAGTAGAGTGCCTATTTTAATTATCATTATTGATTGTGCAAATTTTGTTTATTGTTTATCATACAAAGTTAATGAATTTGATGCAGGTTATTGTATTGTTGATTCATAAGAAATCTCATTAGTTTCAAGAAAATATACTACTGATACCTGTACGCAAATTTATTAACTTATTTAATTTTGTTTAGTTCATAATTTAAATTAAGATTTTTGTCAATTTAAGAGTAAAGTCATTCATTTTGGATCCAAATAAGTTATTAATTTAAATACAACATTTAGGGGATAATTAAGTTTTGGTAGCAGGTAAGTAGGCTCAGCTCGAGAATATTAAATTTATTAAAAAAATCTCGACGGATTTAGATAGAAAAAAGATAGACGAAGCGATTAAGGTGAGGGTGAAAGTCGTATATCGATTAGTTTGGCCAATAATCGATTTTAAAGGTGCCTATTTTAGCTCGATTTTGAAACGTCACAGTCATTCTGTCGTCCGTCCGTGTGGTGTGAGTTACTCTAACACTTAGAAAAATCGGAGCACGCGTGTGCTCCCAGTAGTAACTAGTCCGTCGCGCAGTTAACATCGACATAATTTCACTTTTTAGGGGTATTTTTGACTAAAAAACACGGGGAAATTCATCGTACAGTTAACGTCGAGGTAAATTCACATTTTCAACGTATTTTTGGCTTAAATTTGCAGCAAAAAAAAGCGAGATTTACCCCTTGCTAATAGCACAATTTGCCGAGGTGGATCACCCTAGGGGGATGTTTTTAATGAGTTTAGTGTTGTTGCAAAAAAAAGCGAGATTCAACGTCGTTAAAACCGTAACCCTTTCTAAGTATTTTTGGCCCTAAATGGAACTGTTTTTTAACGCTCAACACACGACACGTTGTTGTGATCGCCAGAACGTACTGAGAGCATTTTATGTACACACCTCATATTTATAAGCTTTTGGTGGGATATATTAGAGGCGGGGTTTCGGGAGCCAATGAAATGTTGTAAACCGTTTCTAACTCGTAAGACTGCATCGGACAATACAAATTTTGAAAATTTGACTTTTTAGAGCCCTATTTGCAATGGTTCGCAAATATTTTGTTTTATAATAGCTTTTTGTACCGTTTTTAATGATTCTTGGCACTGGAAATTTTTAAAATATGTGCTGAGGTTTCTTACCTACCACCGTCAGTTAATGAGTTTTCCTTCACTGTGGCTCATTAATTGATTTTCAAAGTAATCGTACGCTATTTTTGATTTACAGTGAAGTGGCGCCTTTAATTAAATCCAGTCCATCGGATTTAGTCGAGCAAAATTTGTAAATAGTGTAAATAGTTAGTAGCACTTCGCCTTAAGACTTTTCCTCAAAATTTTAGTAAAAGAACCACGGCCGAGTAAACCATTGAGTGAGCCGGAAAGCCTTCCTTTAGAGTCGAAATTTTGTTGCGTGCAAAAGGGAAAAGGGCGATGTGCGGAATCGTCGCGTAACAAAATAAAAAATTTTTTTTACCTACAACTAAATTAAACATAAACATTTTCTTTTATTCAAGTTGTCTTGTCTTAGACAACTTGATTTCTGCCTTTAATACATCTTGTTAGTCTTTGATTTCTGGAAATATGCTATTCGTTGCAATGAAGGCGTGTCCTCGATGACGAACCCTTATCAAAAGGATAATAATTTTATATTGTCAATACTGAAAATATTTCAATATATTTTTGCTCAAAAAATTTGAATTAAAAAAAATTAAAAACAACACTGTTTGCGTTTTTTAAAAAATAAGAACTTGTGTGTAAATTTTTATAGTAATAAGCAAAATAACAGCGAATTACGAAAGTGTGTTTTCCAACACTGAGGATTCCTCTTAAGTTTAATTTTTCTATTTGATATAATAGAAATTCTCATAGTTAATAATATTTTTCATATATTTAATGTATAAAAAATTAATTTACAAATTATTATATCAATTTCCTTTAGAGTTTGAATCATTAGTAAAGTAATATAACTATTTTGTGACTCTAAAATATTAAAGTCATCATTTATGTAAATAGTTTAAACAGTTAAGCATATAGAACAAATTGTAGGGTTTCAGTTATTACCAAAAATTTAAATCAATAATTATTAATATGTCAAAAAATATTAAAAGTGCCGAGTTTGAATGTAATAGCCCCTTTTTTCGACTAATTACCGTTCTTGGTATATTTCCACCACATTCTCTGCTAACTCATAACAGCACCAGCCATTTTAGTTTTTATACGTTATACATTTTGTTGTTAACATCATTTTTAACTTTTACAGCAATAGCACTCATAGTTTTTCGGTATTTCAATATTTATAACTTATACACAATTAACTCAATGATGTTCACTGATGCAGCACATGAAACTGCTGCGGTTATTAGCAACATAGTTCCAATTCTGGCACCAACAATTTTTTACTCTTCGAGTTTAAACGAATTTTTGAACCACACGCATGCATACGGGGCAAATATATTCTGCACGATTTCGGTAATTAAAGAATTGGAAATAATTTCGTCCAAAAAACACTTCAAGTTACTCTTCTCAATTTGTCATTTAATTTTATTTATTCTTTTTGCATTTGACCTGTACTCATTTCTATTTCAAAATATTGAAATAATAAGATTTCTACTATTTGTAAGTAAAAAAATTCAATTTTATTACTACTTTGCAACAATTTTTGAAATTTATGTTTTTGTAAACTTTATAAAGAAACAGTTGGAAACAACCAATAAGTATTTGATGGAAACAACTAAATCCATCAAAATACAGAATCATGATACTGCAGTTATACAGATCCAAGAAAACCATGATAATTTTTTTATTTGCTCCAAAATTCGAAAACTAACAATATGTTTTCAAAATCATGCACGACAGATTGTCCTCTTCAATACAATTTTTGGTTCTCAGTTACTTTTTCTTACTTTATCGTTTGCGATAGGTTTAATTAAGACTATTAATGTCCTGATGTGTTTATTCAGTAATAAAGTTATAGTCCCTTCTAAGTCACGTACAATTACATCGCATTTGGTATGGATATTTTGTCAATTAGTAAGTGACTTTTCGTATTTAAGCATAAAAATTTTGTAAATTTCACTTATTACAGTTTATTGGTACATTTGGAGTGTTGATTTGCACAAAAGCGGAACAAGAAGCTAGAAAAACTGGCGATTTTGGTCTTTAGCGGGAACCGCGAAGACCCGATGGACCAAATGATCTCCACTCGTGCAAATCGAGACCTCAATTCACCTCATTCTCAATAGTCTGAGTTAAAAGTGGGACCTGGAAAACTTGAGGAGCATGGCGCAGTAGGCCGGCACATAATGAAAAACAAACAAAAGGACACCTAAGGGGCACAAGTCTTAACCGACACTTGGAAACTCGCTGCGGCGCGCGGAAGACCAGTGTTCGGCGGACTCCTAAGTTACAGGTTAAACTTGAGATGTGCAATGTAAATATGTAGGGTTGTCCAAGGGTACATCACTGAACCGGATGGCTCCAGTTGAAATCGGACGCAATTCAAGCGAAAGCTTGCTTAGTCCTACCACCATTGGTGTCGGACTCGTGGTGGTTGTGTGTTTTAGGAGAGTGGGTGTAAACCTAAATGGAATGGAAAAGGAAGCTAAGAGCTCTTCGGGCAACTGATTTTCCAGTCCAAAACTTAGCGACTAGTTTGGTATATAGGTGTACTTGTATGCTGGTATATAACTGGGGATAATCTTTCATCTTGCAGTGATGGTGTTTGAGTAGGTACCTCAGCTCGCATTTGGCTTGTCGTCGGCTTGGCAAAGGAGGAGCATATGGGGGATTAATCTACGGGAGAAAATTCAAAGTCATTTTATCCCTGAGAGGGGGGATGCGGGATAAATCTTTAAGTGCACATCTAGCATCTAAAACTAACAATTCAATCACTATTCGTTAAGCTATTCATTAATAGCCGTTTTAGCTTAAACAGGATAACAATAATAGAGGCATATTGCAATATCTAACTCAAAACAGTAAAAATGTGATATTGGACCTTTTAGCACCAAGCTCCAGAATTTGTTTCCAATATCCTACACCTGATTGCTAATAATATGTATAGGTACCACTTTAAATTTAATTTTTCTAATTGATATAGTAATAGAAAATTCTCATAATCAATATTTTCATAATTTTTAATCTCTTTAATGCATAAAACGTTTATAAATTGTTATGTCGATTTAGTTCAGAGTATACATCATTAGTAAAGTGTATTATACAGGTGTTTTGTGACTCTAAAATATTAAAGTCATCATTTTTATGTAAAAAATAGTTTAAATAGCTTCGCATATCAAAGAAATTGTAGGGTTTCAGTTATTACCAAAATTTTAAATTAATTAACATGTCAAAAAATATTAAAAGTTCAGAGTTTGAGTATAATAGCCCCTTTTTTCGATTAATTACCATTCTTGGTATATTTCCACCATATACTATGCTAACTCATAACAGCACCAGCCATTTTAGTTTTTATAAGTTATACATTTTGTTCTTAACATCATTTTTAACATTTACAACTATGGCACTGATAGTTTTTCGGTATATCATTGTTTATAACTCACTTACAATGTATTCACTGATATTCATTGACGCTGCATATGAAGTTGCTGCGCTTATTTGCAACGTAGTTCCAATTCTGGCACCAACAATTTTTTACTCTTCGAGTTTAAAGGAATTTTTGAACCACACGCATGCATACGGGGCAAATATATTCTGCACGACTTCGGTAATTAAAGAATTGGAAGTAATAACGTCTAAAAAGCACTTCAAATTACTCTTCTCATTTTGTCATTTAATTTTATTTATTCGTTTTGCATTTGACCTGTACTCATTTCTATTTCAAAATATTCAAATAATACAGTTTTTACTATTTGTAAGTAAAAGAATTCAAACTTATTACTATTTTGCAACAATTTTTGAGATCTATGTTTTTGTAAACTTTATAAAGAAACAGTTGGAAACTACCAATAAGTATTTGATGGAAACAATTAACTCCATCAAAATACAGAAACATAATACTGCAGTTATACAGATCCAAGAATACCATGATAATTTTTTCATTTGCTCCAAAATTCGAAAACTAACAATATGGTTTCAAAATCATGCACGACAGATTGTCCTCTTCAACAAAATTTTTGGTTCTCAATTACTGTTTCTTACGTTAACTTTTGCGATAGGATTAATTAACACAATTAATGTCTTCATACATTTATTCACTAAAAATGATTTAGGCGATTTTAAGTCACGTATAATTATATCGCATTTGGTCTGGATATTTTCTCAATTAGTAGGTTGCTTTTCGTATTTTAGCATAAATAATGTAACTTTCACTTATTCACAGTTTATTGGTACATTTGGAGTGTTGATTTGCACAGAAGCAGAACAAGAAGCTCAAGAAACTGGCAATATTTGCCTCAAGACTTTGGCCGACTTACCAAATTCAAATAAAAATGAGAAACTGAGGGATGAAGTATTATTACTAAATCGCTTTGTAAAAGAAACAAATCCAATCTTTTCAGCCGCAGGATTTTTTACTATTAATTACTCTTTAATTTTTAATGTAATTGCAAATGTTATGACGTATGTTATTGTATTAATTCAGTTTAATAATTAAATTTCTTGATTATGTAATTTATTAAATAATATTTAAATTCTAATGGTATTTTCTAAAATTTGGAATAATCACGTTTTCCATCAATATGATGCAATTTGTAAACATATAATTTGTATTAATTCTTTTAAGAATTTAGCAATTTTTACACGCTCTTTTAAACCTTACTTTGAAATATTTTATAGGGAGTTTAGCGCGTTTACTGTAATAAGTTGGTATTTTAAAAAATATTCGATATGCAAGCAAAAAAAGTTAAGTTATGGTTTAAGGTGCATTTTAACTAACACACTGTTTTAAGGTTTTTATGAATACAGCTGGCAATGATTTAGCACTTTATATTTTAAAAATATTATCGCTAAATATAAATCCACAATTCAGAGTAGGTATGTATATTTAAATGCTAATAATAGAAAAAGGAAACCAACGGTAACTAAATAAAATATATTGAAGTGTGCAAAAAGTCGGTAAATTTAGACAGTTGAATTTGCTTAAAATTAATTGTGTCGATTTGAAGACATCAAAACTGGATGCAATTTGACGACACAAAAGAGATATTTTGTAACCCATGACACATAAAACAAACAAATTTGATTTTTCCATTTGTGACTTGGTGCGAATTTGTGTTCTGTTCTGAAAAGTGGAAAGTGATTTTTTGAATTAAGGCGGCAAAAGGATTGTGCATACTCACATTTATTGTTGCTATATTTTATTGTTATTTGGATGGTAATAGCGACTTTTGAGCAAGATTTGCGGCGAGCTGGTTGTCTTGTGCCATTTGTGAAAGGAGACGGGTGTAAATTGCGGACGTTTTCGCGATTTTACAAAAGAAGACCTTTCTGCAAGCTTTTGTTGCCACAAAAGCTATTATATTGGCGATTAATAGTACAAGTTAGTTTGTTGAATATTTTACTGTGTAAAACTGAGGTTTTTACACTTTTTTTTGTGAATCGAGCACATTTTTCGATTCCATTATAAAATTTACGTTTTGGATGCCATCGCGTCTAAAATATCCTGAAAATCGATTATTTCATGATTGCTGCGTTATATAAATCAAGATTTATCCTATTTACCCATTTTGATGTCTGAGAAATTGGATGATTTTAACCACGATTAATATTTGGAGGTTAAATTTCTCAACACATGTCCGCATTTTTATTGTTCGACACAGAAGCCGTGCAACTTTATTTAAATCGATTTTCGAGATTTGAATACCACTTGAGAAGATTTCACTCATCACTTTCACTGTTTCCTTGCAAAGAAGGAAGATTTGAGAAGAATACAGGAGTCGACTACTGTTTATACGACCAGGTTGAAAGTCACGCTGCTGTGCTGCTTGCCTACCACTCTATCTCAATAGCCCAGACTACGAGGTACAGGGTGATTCAAAGATTTGTGTTTACCAAGAATTTTATGAAAAAGGTACAAAATTTTATATTTGTGAACATTTTTGATTTTATGCTATTTTATTACACATTTAACATTTACACAGTGTTAAGTGGAGGTATAGAATATTGTTTGCTTTTAAATAATACCATCCAGTTTACACTGTGCCCACAAGTACACAAATTTACTTTCTCTTTGACAATTGTGTCAATTTTGTCTCAATTTGCTCCAGTCTTACATCAAATTAATTCAAATAAATCACCACTTGACTCTTTGCACTCTTTAATTGATCTTATCTCGCCGATACCTACAACTTGCAGATACTGCGGCCTTAACTTTGTGAACCGACGTAAAGCTAGCTGGGACTCATTTGTTCGAGTGTACACATTGGGCGAGATTTTATTCCCGGTAGTATTACTTGGGGGTTTGATTGAGCCGTGTTTCACGACAATATAATCACAAGTAATTTTGTACCTACATTTATGCAAACTTTCGAGGCTAGATAAATAATAACCTCATTTGTATAGTTATACAAAAAATGTATTTCGAATGTATCATTACAACTAAGATCATCAAATTTTCACTTCGTTTTATTGAAATTTGACCTTTACAAAAATTCATAGTCAGGATTTTCAATAAATATATATGTTCCGATTCATTACAATTTTTTTTTAAATTAATGTCACCATGTTAAAGCAGAATAGATAACCGAATTTTTGCTTTAATTTCCATAATTTTCTATAACTTATGTGATTCGCGTTCCAAAAAATAATTATTAGTGATATTTTGCTCGTATTAGTAGCGTTTTATCATGCTCCTAAAACATAATTGCAATATAATTATTTATTCTTTGGTTATTTGCAATATCGGGGCCCTTCTAGCAAGTGGTGAGTATTTCATATCCAAGCATTGCAAGAAACTAAAATAATTATTCTAAAATTATTATATAGGGTGTTTTTTTAGCTGCATGAGAACTTCAAAATGAAATAAAACATTAAAAACCTGACGGAATGTTTTGGTTATAATTTTTTTATGAAAGTACAGTTAAAGGCATTTATGATTTGAACATGACTTCCGGCATGTGACCACCACGACTAATGGTTACGAAGCGCATCCGTTCAGTCCAATTTTTGACCACTTTTTCCAATATTTCTGGCTTTATTTCATAAATGGCTTGCTGAATATTAGCCTCCAATGCTTCTAGAGTTGTTGGTTTGTTAGCATAAACCATGGATTTAACATACCCCCACAGAAAATAATCTGGAGGTGTCAAATCACACGATCTTGGAGGCCAATTGATAGGACCACGTTTTGAAATAATGTTGTCACCAAATTGTCCTTTCAATAAATTGATGGTTTCGTTGGCTGTGTGGCACGTAGCACCATCCTGTTGGAACCATAAGTTGTCAATGTTTAGCTCTTGAAGTTTTGGAAACAAAAATGTATTGAGCATGTGTCGATATCTCACACCATTCACCGTAACGGTAGCTCCTTCCTCATTTCGAAAGACATATGGACCAATGATGCCATTGGCGTGTATTCCACACGCCAAACAGTCAATTTTAATGGATGCAATGGAGTCTCGAGATAATGTCCCGGATTGGTCTCACTCCATATACGGCAATTTTGTTTGTTCACATACACATTTAACCAGAAATGTGCCTCGTCACTGAACAAAATTTTACGATAAAAAAATGGATCCACTTCCAATTGGTTGTGAGCCCAATTTGGTAGCGTTGTTCAATGGTCAATCTATGCATTATCAAATGCCAAACCTTGCTAAACACAAATGTCAAAAAACTGATTCCATAGCAATCTTGATTCAATTGTTATCCCTATTGAAAGTTCTCATGCAGCTAAAAAAACACCCTATATTAAATTTTTTCCTTTTCAGATGTCGCAGAAAATTATATAGTAGGGGGCAACCCTGCTACAAAAGATGAATTTAGGTACTATGTCTCTATTCAGTCAAACGGTAGCCATATTTGTGGTGGTTCATTGCTTAACATTTTTTGGATTCTTACGTCTGCTTCCTGCGTAAACGGGTAATACCTTAATTACTACTTTTTATCAAAAATTGGAAGTACAATTTTAGGTACGATTCCAACAGTCTCAGTGTAATGGTGGGGGTAACAAATTTGAGCGCAAATGTGGTAAAACTGCCAATTGGTAAAGTTGTATTGTACGAAAATTACACTGAAGGGCCAGTTAAGATTATGTCATTAACCAGCACCTCAGATTTCTGTAATGAGGTAATTCTAAAAAAGCTGATCATGCATGGGAAAGCTGCATGTTGAACCCATGCACTTTCCGCAGTATTCGTTGTAATCGACTTATGATAAGTCATACATCCTATTCTCCGTTTGGTACTAATAAATGAAATATCTTTTTAAAAAGGACTTTTTATTAGCCCCAAATGTATCTGGCGCAGTCGGTACAGGATTGTTTTAGTACAGTATTTTCGACAAAAATCGCGAATTTATTGTGTTCGTTTTAACGATTAACTAAAACATTCGAATCTGCAAAATTAGAGTTGTAAATAATAATTATCGAAGTGCATCGTCGAAATTATTGTTTCAACGGAAAGTTAAAGTTCAATCGACGACAAAATCGCGAAGATTGGACACAAAATTCAACAAGTGAAATTGGAAACTACAATTGGGACGACATCGCCGAATTGCAGATCGTCAATTCCACTAACCCCACCCTGAAGTTCGAAGCTGGTGACTACAACAAGGACGACATCGCCGAATTGGAGGCCATCGAGTTCGAAACAACAACGAAGATAAAAAAAAGAAAATAATGGTTCAACTCCTGTAAGTGAAAATTTTTATCCTAATAATTTTTTATAATAATTATATGTCTACGATTCAATAATATAAAATCGTATTTTATACACACGCGTACTACGTGTCATCATTAAAAATAAAAAATTAATTTTTTTTAAATAAAGAATATTATTTGAACTTTGCGTACGTAACTAATATAAATAAAAAACGTTTGAATTCACGTCTGAAAACGAAACAGTAAGAGATAGGAGTCCTCTCAGAAGAGAAGTCACAATGGCAACTCCGAAAGTTGAAAAGTTTCACATTGATTCAATTCCCGAATTTAGTGGGAATTCGGCAAGTTTGCCAATTTTTATAAATGCTAGTGAGTATTTATTAAATACTTTCACTGATCGTGCAAATATAAATAATCCACAGAATCAATTTTTATTACGAGCGATAATTGGAAAACTTAAAAATAGGGCTTTAGATTTAATTGGGTCTAGAGGTAGTCTGAGTAATTGGAATGAGATAAAGGCATTATTATTGCGATTCTTTTCCGATTCCAGAGATGAAAAATGTTTGGTTGGAGATTTATTACAACTTAGACAGTACAAAAATGAAAGTGCTGTAAATTTTGGCAATCGCTGTCAAGACATTTTAAGTTTATTACTTACCAAATTACAGTTAACTGAAGTTGATGAAGATATTAGGGCTTTAAAAACGCAAATTTACGAAAGTCAAGCGTTAGATGCTTATTTACGAGGGTTGCAAAGTAGTTTGGCTATCAGATTACAAAAACCAGAAACTTTAGAAATTGCAATTAGTTTGGTAATAGAGGAAGAAAATTTTTCATATACAAAAAATAATTTATTGCAGCAATCTAATAATAAAGTAAACTCGTATGAACCGAGAGGTCATAACCATCAACGAAGTGATAAAAATAGTAACTCTAAACCATCATATAATCAGAATAAACCTTTTAATTATAATCAAACAAATAATAATTTTAATCAAAGATTGCCCAACAATAATAATTATAATAATTCAGGTAATGCAAGGCAAAATAACTTTGCATCACATTCAAATTATAGATCAAATAATAATAATTTTAACAAGCCATTCCAATCATATTATCGTCCGAATCAAAATAATGGAAAATATTCAAATTATCAAAATAGGCAGTTCAATAATAATAACGGTCAAAAAACTACCGTGACAAGACGTTTTGTCCCAGAACCAATGGACACGTCGTCGGGAAATACTAGAGCGGGAAATACGAGGCGCGAACCTCAAAATAGCAGATCAAATTTTAAATCGGAAGAATTGTTTCACATAATTGACATTTCTAATATTAACACGTCCACTTTACCTTATATAAAAATTCCTAACTTAAATTTAAAATTTATGATCGATACAGGGTCCTCGAAAACCCTCATACATCCGAAAATTGTAAAAAGATATTATAAAGATTATGTTAAAGAATCACCTTTCAAAATTAGAACAGCACATAAAACTTCATTTCATAAATTTATAGCAAGGATACCATTACCTAACATTTTTAATATTAAAGAATATTTTAACTTTTGTATATTTGATTTTAATCCTAATTACGATGGTTTAATCGGTATGGATTTATTGAAATATTTGGACGCGAATATTGATTTAAAAAAGAATATTTTGTGTACGAAAAATAATGTGATTCCCATATATTTTGAACAATTGAAACCGAAACAGTTTCGATTACAACCGCGTCAACAACAAATTATTAAAGTTCCCGTAAACACGAATTTAAATTTAGGAATAATTGAATATAAACAAATAGTACAAGGGGTCGAAATCCCACAATGTTTAGTTACAGTAAAAAATCGTGAAGCCATTATTAGTATTACCAATAGCAATGAAACGGAAAAGTTAGTAACTGTAGAACCATTAAATGTAATTGAAACGGATAATGTCGAAATGACCAATAGAAACGAATTAAATGGCGACGATAAAGTCGATAGGTTATTAAAAGAAAATTTAAAAAATCTTAGATTAGATCATTTAAATGAAGAAGAAAATAAAGCGATTAGAAAAATATGTTATGAGTATAGGGACATTTTTTATTGTGACCGTCTACCTTTGTCATTTACGCATATAGTAAAACACGAAATAAAAACTAATGATAACGTGCCGGTATTTAAAAAAGCGTATAGGATGCCTCATGCACAACAAAAAGAAGTAGAGGCTCAGGTTACAAAACTATTAGCGAATGACATTTGTCACGGCAAAAATTTGCTTACGACATAAAATAACCAGTCGAGTGGTTCTTCTCTCTTAAAGCAAGTGGCTCGCTAGCTGATTCAGTGGAGAGGGCGTGGATCAAACGTCTACTGGCACTGCAATAAGAGAGGGAGCAGGGATGGTCGTATTTGATAACTAGTATCATGGGGTTAAGTAGGGCGCCACCAGCTAAAACGTTCCGTATCGACTCACCTTTGATTTTACCAGCTGGGAATATGTCGAAGGTCACGAGTCGCACGAAAGGGAATCTTAATACTAATGAACACAAATAACTAGGTGCAAGGAACAGAATTATATAATAAAGGGCAACAAAACAACAAGATGACCAGAATATTGCCACTCGGTTGAAGTTAGACTCTACAGTCTCGCTTTGAACGACTGGTGTGTGGCCAAAGCTCTTCAACGAGTGGTCGACTGCAATTACCACCGATTTAAAATATGTTGACGTTAATACTAAAGTTTGAATAGCAATAGTGACGGGTGTACTCGGTAGGATCTGGATCCGGACTAGTCGATGCCAAATGCGACCGAGGTAGAAGAAATTGCAGCCGAAGAAAACTACTAACTATTTGAACAATGAACAATAAATTACAATATTTATATACACACAATGAGTAACAGTATTAGAAAGTTTGGGTGTTTTACCTTATTCGGTGATGTTAATCTCTCGAGTATTAAACCAATAACGATAACGATAATAACACGAGGCTGAACGGATGGTAACAATAAATAAAATAATGGTAAAGAACGCCACCACTGGCGGGGGAAAAAGGACTAAAACCTCTTCCCACGACGTTTTCTTGGATATTCAAAAATATGGCTTCCGCCTTTAAATCAATTATGGGTATTTGAGCTTTACTTCCCAAATCACTAAACCCAAATTAATCAGTTCTGAACTCCCAACGTGAAAACCAAAATTATTTTACAAATTAAACTCCCAACCCGCGTATTACTTATTTACTTGACAACCCAAAAATTAAAAACAAAAAAAATCTAAAAAAACTTAATCTGCCTACCCTGATTTTAAAAATAAAAATGCTCAAAATATCAGGACTCGTTCTTATCGGCCAACAAGAATTTCCCTAAAATTCTATTAGAGGGCGCGTAAAAATTTGGAAAGGAATAAAAAAAGTTACTTGTGATTTCACTGAACATCACACGTCCCCAACTTGAAGAGGAATTCTCAATTTCTCTTAAAGTAGCAACTTATTAAAAATGATTGGTTATCGCCGAAACATAAGATGTTAGCCGAAAGGAACTAGAACAATAAACATAGAGACACATACCTAATTAAAAAAAATTATAACTAAGAAAATAAATAACCTAACATAACACCTAGATGAATTAAATGAATAACTACTCAGGAGTAGGTTTTAGATCCTTGGCATGCCAAGTACCTTTATCCGCACCTGAGGCGTCAGACAACTGATACGTTGCAAACGAGATTTTCTTTTTAATAAAGAAGGGCCCTAAAAATTTAGGTGCTAATTTGGCGGTAAAATGTTTAGACGCATCTGAGAGTACGTAATTTCGTCTCCAGATTGAATCACCAACAGCAAAATTTGCCGGACGTCTACGTAAATCATACGTGATCTTATTTTTCTCGTAAGCAATTTGTAAACGTTTAACTATATCGTTATATAATTTTTGAAAAGCTTGAGGACGATGTTTTAAAAATTCTCGATCCCCAAAAGTCAACTCTGTGTCCGCAGACAAATCCTTTGTGCCATTGATACTACCATCTAAGCACATTTCACGCCCGAAATTAGCAAAATAGGGCGTTACGCCCGTAACTTCGTGCATCGCTGTACGCATAGCGCAAGCAACTTGCGACAAGTACTTATCCCATGTCCGATGATTATCGGAGACATACGACGCTAGCATGGTTTTCATTACCCTGTTCACCCTTTCAACCGGATTGGCCTGAGGGTGATAAAGGGCGTTATACGTAACTTTTATATTATACAGAGAGAGCATATTGGTTAATTCTCTACTACGAAATTGTACGCCATTATCGCACAGTAAGATTCGCGGAGCTCCATACATTAAGATAACTTCCTCTTCGATTTTGCGGGTCACAGCAGAAGCTGTGGCACTACGCAACGGAAAGCACAAAGTAAACTTAGAAAAATAATCCGAAACTACTAAGATACTAGTGTATCCACGAGTGGATCTAGGCAATGGACCAACAAGATCTGCAGAGATCATTTGCCAAGGCTTTGTAACGATAGGATGTCGAGTCATCAAACCGGCAGGTTTCTTCTGCTCAGGCTTATGAGAAATGCAGATGGTACAATTATTCACATATTTGCGAACGGAACTACGCAGTTTCGGCCAATAATAACGTTGAGCGATACGTTCAAAAGTCTTCCTAATCCCCAAGTGACCTGAGGTAGGAGCATCATGACATGCTTTCAAAACTTGAAGACGTTGGTGATTAGAAACGACCTCTCGCCAGTTATCATCATCGTTATTAAAATCTGGATAGTCAGGTTTAGTGTGTTTAAATAAAATTCCATTCTCAATTTTCCATAACGGGAAAGATTGAGGCGATTTACCAACTTTATCTAACATCGCTTTGTACCAACGATCATTAACCTGTTTATTATTATCAATTATGTTATTATTTATGTTATCTGTACTATTATTTACAGTGTCGGTTATAGAACTCAAAATAGCTGTTACATCATTATTAATATTATCCTTGTCGGTTGTAATTTCCAACATCGGAACGGCACGCGATAACGCATCAGGAACAACATGGTCTTTTCCCTTCCGATGAATTATCTTAAAATTGTATTGTTGGAGCCGTAGGGCCCAACGAGCAAGTCTACCAACTGGGTCTTTTAAGTTGCTTAACCAAATTAAACTATAATGGTCCGTAATAACTGTAAACTCAGAACCCTCCAAATAAGGACGTAACTTCTCGACCGACCATATCACAGCCAAACATTCGCGTTCGGTGACCGAGAAATTACACTCTTGCTTACTTAGCGATCTACTTAAGTAACTGATGACTTGTTCCGACCCATCAATAGTTTGCGTTAATACCGCGGCTATGCCATACCCTGAAGCATCCGTCTGAACAGAAAAAGGGTAATCAAAGTTTGGACACGTTAATATAGGCGCAGTAACTAAACAATTCTTTATCATATTTAATGCTAATTCACAATTGTCCGACCACACAAATTTAGAGTTACGCTTCAGCAAAGAAGTTATCGGAGCCAAAATTGAGGAAAAGTTCGGAATAAATCGCCGATACCACGAAGCCATACCGATAATACGTCGCACTTCCGCGACATTCTTCGGAGTCGGAATTCGCGAAATAGCATTCACTTTTTCAGGATCGACGGCAAGACCTTGTCCATTAACTACATAACCGAGATACTTAAGTTCAGATTTACAGAATACACATTTGTCTTTACTTAATGTTAATCCGGCAGCACGTAACCGAGTTATCACTTCACGCAACACTTCTAAATGTTTTTCGAATGTCGGTGCACATATGATGACATCGTCCAGATATACGAACACATGTGGTTCTAATTCAGGACCCAAGATTTTATCCACAAAACGTTGCCACGTAGCCGGTGCATTGTGCAACCCAAATGCCATCCTAGTAAATTGAAATAATCCTCGTCCTGGCACAGTAAACGCAGTGTACTGTTTGGAACTTTCTTCCAATGGAATCTGCCAGTATGCGGATTTAATATCGAGAGACGAGATGAATTTTGCCTCTCGAAGTCGATCGAGAATAGATGATATGTACGGCAAAGGATACGCATCCCTTTCGGAAACCAAGTTCACCTTACGAAAGTCCACACAAAACCGATACTTCCCATCCTTTTTCTTAATTAGGAGTACGGGACTACTCCACGCACTTTTCGACCGTTCAACAATTCCCATATCCAGCATACGAGTCAGTTCTTCGTCAATTTGCTTTTGTATTATCGGGGATACCGGGTAGTAACGTTGCTTAATAGGAGTCGCAGACGTCACTATCCGATGTTCGACAGCAGTGGCACATCCCAAAGAAGTGTTTTCCATTATAGGAAAAGATTCCTCAATTAAATTTTCTAATTCTCGTGACCGAGCAAGATCCAAATTAATTTTTGGTGTCACGGCACTTTCAACATTTACACACATGGCTTCCGGTGTCGAGAAGTGCCATTCCCCACGGAAAACATCCGGTACAAAACCGATGGCCTTCCAGAAATCGATACCAAGTATCAGGGAATGCGTCACCTCTGGAACCACTAATACTTTTAAAATTACAGTCTTTTTATTTAGAGTGAGGGGTATATTTACGGTACCTAGAATGTTTATACTACTACCGTTTGCTAAAGAACACTTAGATTGAGCAGTACGCGGTTTTAGTTGAAAACCCAAGTTTTCAATCCTTTCCCAACCTTTACTACCAATTATGGTGCAAGTAGCACCAGAGTCTAACAAAGCTGGAAACTGACGTCCTAAAATTTCAACGGTCACAAATGGACGTTCATCACCCCGTGCATGTTCTATTATAAAATCTAATAACACTTTGTTTTTCACGAAACGCGCGTCATAGTCTTCACGAATCAAGTTCTGTTTGTGGGCCGAGTTACGAAAAGTTCTTGAGGTAGTACTCCCACGACGTACTAACCTCAACGACCGTTTCCCGCCTGACGAGAACACTTCGGACACGTATTCACCGTGAAGTTTGGTTTCCCACAACGGTAACAATGTTTACCTTGTTGTGGCACAGTACACTCACGAGCCATGTGGTCTGGAGATCCACAATTCCAACAATGGTAACGCTTTACAACAGGACCAGACGGAATATTAGAATTCGTTAAATTACGTGACGATGACGAATTTTCAACCGCTTCAACAATTTCGTTCTTGGTTTCCAAATAAGCCAAATCAGGCTCAAGATCGGATTTCTTTCTTGAAGGAGGAAGATAGTTTTCAATCGCTACTCGCTTTTGTTCAATTATCTTTCCGTAACGGGTTAGGTCACGAATTGAATCTATTACGGTAAGTCCTAAATGGGTTTGGTAAAATGGGGTCAGGTTTTTCCGAATAATTTTTAATTGCTTAACTTCAGCAATTTTTTCGCCTAAACGAGCGAACATTGTCTTCATCACCGCGATGTAAGTACCTAAGGATTCCGAAGGACCTTGAGTCCGACGCTCAATTTCACGTAACAACGTATCATCATAATCTGGGGGCAAGTATTCTTCCCTTAAAGTCGTTTTTAACTCTTCCCAATTACTGAACAAATCACGATTGGCTCTAAACCAAACCAAAGCACGATCTTTAAACAAGTCGTATGCTTCCCGAAATAATTGTTCGACAGTAATATTCCGAGCGACTCTTAATTCTTCCACATTTTCTAAAAATGCATTTACAGATTGGCTCTTATCGCCAGAAAAGGAAATTCCCCATTTAACTACGGGTATCGCTTTACGAACTTCCGTTGACATTTTGCAAGTTTAACAAAACACTTAAAAAATAACTGCACGTCACCAATAGTTAAAAAAATAAACACTTAACAGGCCGACACGTTGGGGGCCAAATTTATGTCACGGCAAAAATTTGCTTACGACATAAAATAACCAGTCGAGTGGTTCTTCTCTCTTAAAGCAAGTGGCTCGCTAGCTGATTCAGTGGAGAGGGCGTGGATCAAACGTCTACTGGCACTGCAATAAGAGAGGGAGCAGGGATGGTCGTATTTGATAACTAGTATCATGGGGTTAAGTAGGGCGCCACCAGCTAAAACGTTCCGTATCGACTCACCTTTGATTTTACCAGCTGGGAATATGTCGAAGGTCACGAGTCGCACGAAAGGGAATCTTAATACTAATGAACACAAATAACTAGGTGCAAGGAACAGAATTATATAATAAAGGGCAACAAAACAACAAGATGACCAGAATATTGCCACTCGGTTGAAGTTAGACTCTACAGTCTCGCTTTGAACGACTGGTGTGTGGCCAAAGCTCTTCAACGAGTGGTCGACTGCAATTACCACCGATTTAAAATATGTTGACGTTAATACTAAAGTTTGAATAGCAATAGTGACGGGTGTACTCGGTAGGATCTGGATCCGGACTAGTCGATGCCAAATGCGACCGAGGTAGAAGAAATTGCAGCCGAAGAAAACTACTAACTATTTGAACAATGAACAATAAATTACAATATTTATATACACACAATGAGTAACAGTATTAGAAAGTTTGGGTGTTTTACCTTATTCGGTGATGTTAATCTCTCGAGTATTAAACCAATAACGATAACGATAATAACACGAGGCTGAACGGATGGTAACAATAAATAAAATAATGGTAAAGAACGCCACCACTGGCGGGGGAAAAAGGACTAAAACCTCTTCCCACGACGTTTTCTTGGATATTCAAAAATATGGCTTCCGCCTTTAAATCAATTATGGGTATTTGAGCTTTACTTCCCAAATCACTAAACCCAAATTAATCAGTTCTGAACTCCCAACGTGAAAACCAAAATTATTTTACAAATTAAACTCCCAACCCGCGTATTACTTATTTACTTGACAACCCAAAAATTAAAAACAAAAAAATCTAAAAAAACTTAATCTGCCTACCCTGATTTTAAAAATAAAAATGCTCAAAATATCAGGACTCGTTCTTATCGGCCAACAAGAATTTCCCTAAAATTCTATTAGAGGGCGCGTAAAAATTTGGAAAGGAATAAAAAAAGTTACTTGTGATTTCACTGAACATCACACATTATTCAGCATTCTAAAAGTGCCTGGTCAAGCCCGGTCATTGTGGTTCCAAAAAAACTAGACGCATCGGGAATACAAAAATTTCGAATGGTAATTGATTATAGAGCATTGAATGATAAATGCGTTGATGATAAATATCCCCTCCCATATATTTCAGATATACTAGACAAACTAGGTAAATGTTCTTATTTTTCTACATTAGATTTGGCGTCGGGGTACCATCAAATTGAAATGCACCCCCGAGATCGAGAAAAAACGGCATTTTCAACACCGCGAGGACATTACGAATATAAACGAATGCCCTTCGGGTTAAAAAATGCTCCTGCAACTTTTCAACGCGTCATAGATAATATTTTACGCGGAATTCAAAATGAAGCTTGTATAGTTTATTTAGATGACATAGTAATATTTTCTACGTCATTACAAGAACATATTGAAAAATTAAAAATGGTGTTCGATAGGCTCAGAAACGCAAATTTTAAAATCCAAATGGATAAATCAGAATTTTTGAAAAAGGAAGCGCAATTTTTAGGTCATGTTATTACGCCAGAAGGTGTAAAACCCAATCCAGCTAAAATAGAAGCTGTAATAAAATTCCCACCTCCTAGAACGACAAAGGAAATAAAAGGATTTTTAGGATTGACAGGTTATTATAGAAAATTTATTAAAGATTATGCTAAGGTCACTAAACCTTTAACCGTCTGTTTAAAAAAAGGTCATAAAATTGAACACACTAAAGAATTCATGGAAGCATTTAATAGATGTAAAAATATTTTGGTTAATCACCCAATATTGCAGTACCCAGATTTTGAGAAACCCTTTGTAGTTACATCGGACGCTTCTAATGTAGCCATAGGGGCTGTTCTCTCACAAGGACCAGTAGGGTCAGATAAACCCATTTGCTACGCCTCACGTACTTTAAATGAATCAGAAAGAAAATATAGTACCATCGAAAAAGAACTATTAGCGATAGTTTGGGCAGTCAAATATTTTAGACCTTATTTGTATGGACGAAAATTTATTATCTATTCAGATCATCGTCCCTTGGTTTATTTATCAAAATTAAAGGAACCAAACTCAAAATTACAACGTTGGAAAATAAAACTAGAAGAGTATGATTACGAGATTATTTACAAAAAGGGTAATCAAAATAGTAACGCAGATGCATTAAGTAGAATTGAAATTAATAATAAAAATGATCAAAATAATAAATTACCAATAGATATAAACGCGATAGAAAATGAATCTGTAATAAACAATTACGATGATAATGAAAATTTATTACGTGATATATTATTAGAAGAAAATCTTTCTGAAGATAACGTCATGTCTGTAGGTCAATTAGATGAAATTGTAGAACGATTAGATGATTCAGAAACGATTCATTCGGTTAGTCAAAATAAAGAAATCGCGAGTATAAAAATATGCCAAGATGTAATTGATTCAAAACCGAATCAATATCTTATATATGAGGTACATTCACAAATGCAACCAGTCAAAATAGAGACCATAGGTAAAATTAAACGATATCATGTTCAGATAAATAGTAATGATGAAGAAAGCATTATTAAATTTTTAAAAGAATACACTACAGAATCAAAAAAATATTATGTTTATTTTGAAACGGAAAATATGTTTCAGCAGTTTAATCGAGTGGTTCAAAAATTATTTAATGCAACGGGTCCCGAGTTAATCTATTGCACAGAAAGACGAGAAATTCTCAATGAGCAAGACGACATAGATATAGCTATTCGAAATCAACATGAAGGTAAAACTAACCACCGTGGTATTTCGGAAACGTTAAAACAACTACAACGAAAATATTATTTTCCCCTCATGCAAGAACATGTAGCAAAATTTATCGCTAATTGCACAAAATGCAAGAAAAGTAAATATGAAAGAAATCCACCCAAAATTGCAATGATGTTAACGGATACTCCATACCGTCCTTTTGAAAAATTACATATCGATGTTTACACGGCGGAAAACATTAAATTTTTAACCATAGTTGATGCTTTTACAAAGTTAGGTCAAGCAATAGAAATTAAATCAAAAAATGCTGTAGATATACTGAACGCATTAATTAATTACTTTTCATTTTATGGAACCCCTGAAACGATTAGTGCGGATCAAGGTTTAGAATTTCACAATCACATAATTGAAGAATTGCTTGAATCACACAAAATAAAAATTCATTTCACGACACCCCACCACCCGGAGTCGGATGGCAATATTGAAAGATTCCATAGCACTTTGGCAGAACATATTAGGTTACTAAAAACAAATCATAATGATCCAATAACTACCCTAGTGAAATACGCCATTATAGCTTATAATAACTCGATACATTCCAGTACAAACTTAACTCCATTAGAATTAACCTTAGGTCACACAAAATTACGAGATCCTTACGATCTATTTTATGACAAACAAATGTACAGTGAGTATATGCAAAAACATAAAGAAAAACTAGCACTAACATATGATAGGGTCAACGAAAATTTAATAAAAAATAAAGAAAGAGTTGTGAACAAAAGAAATATAGATGTTAGTAATCCGTTTAAAAAAGGACAAGTTGTGTATGAAACAAGCTATAAATATAAGCGAAACAAAACAGGTGAAAAATTTAGCGGTCCATTTATATTAAAAACCTTGTTACCAAATAATAAAGCGATAATACAAAAAGTTGGAGGTTCAGATAAAAATAAAGGTCGAACAGTTCATTTAAAAAATTTAAGACAACCAATTGTTCCAGACACGTCACCATCGCTATCACCGCAATCACCATTTTCACCACAACCATCCACATCTCAAAATGTGACAATGTAGAAATAGATCAAATTTCGAACAATCATGGACTACTTCCACTGAAATTAGGTATAGCCCAAAATGTGATTGATTATTGGAGTTTAATCCAAATTTATGATTTATCCAGTTTACGATTAGAATTAAATAAGTTAGTTGATAATTACCATAAGTTAAACAATTCATTTCATGAGACCACGTATGGAGCAGCTTATGCTAGCGAGATGTTTACTTATAGATATTTACTAGATTATAAGTTATTACAAGTTAAAAATAAATTTAAGCAAATGACCATAAGTTCGGATAATAATGAACGTCCCAAGCGCGGATTGATAAACGGTTTAGGCTCGTTATGGAAAGCCATCACGGGTAATTTAGACAATTCAGACGCAGAGAAATACGATACTGCCATTTTGAAAATCAAAGAAAACCAAGATCAAATAAAAGAAATAGCCGAACAACAACTTAGTATTACTGATAAAGCTTTGCACGTATTCAATGAATCAATGACCAAATTACAACATAATCAAATATTGCTAGAATCCCGAATAAACGAAATTGCTAAGGTAATGCAAAATGTTACCACTTTATATTTTAATGAAATTGATAGTTTTGTAATTCTAAATACTATTTTTAATCAATTAATTTCAGCTCTAGATATAATAATAGAAATTGTAGATAATGTGGAAAACTCTATTACATTTGCTAAATTAAATTCATTACACCCGTCGATAATTATGCACGACGAATTGAAAGCCGAATTATCAAAAATAAATTCCAGGTTGACAAATTTAAAATTGCCATATGACTTCGATGAAGAGAATCTTAACACTTACTATTCGATTATAAACATCAAAGGTTATATACGTCAAGAACAAATAATATTCATTTTAGAAATTCCTTTAGTAGAACAAAATTCATATGATTATTATAAACTTTATTCCTCACCTGTGTTGCAAGAATCCTATTACAAAATTATAATTCCAAAATTCTCTTACCTAATGTTGAACGATAAACAATATGGATCTAGTGACGAAATGTGTAAAGAAATCAATCGGTTAAATTATTTGTGCAGCGAACAAATTACTAATTTAATAACAAAAAATAATCCATGTGAAGTCGATTTAATTAATTTTAGTGAAAATTATAAAAATTGTGAATTTCGGGATAGTTACTTAACAAAAACTAAAGTTCAAAAATTATCAAAAAACAAATGGTTAATTATTACTGTTAAAGCAACCTTAGTTTCTAGTAATTGTTCAAACGTAGTTGAAAAATTAGTATTAAATGGAACATATATTGTAACAATTCCAAAATATTGTAGTTTAAAAATTGATAAACTAGTTTTAAGGACATACCATAATTTAAACCCGCATGTTAAACATTTTAAAATACCAACAGTAGAAATAACTACTGAAAAAAATCATATTCATTTGAACATCGAACCAATTCATTTGGATGACATTAATCTGGATGCAGTAAAAGAATTGGATAAACAACTAATTAATTCAAAAAGAAAAATTTCGTCAATAAAAACATTAACCTTTCATTATGATAATATCAGTTTGTATACCATTTTTAGTTACATTATAATTGTTATTGTAATTGTGTATTTAACTTTAAAATTTTATCCACACCTAAAAGAAAAAATTAACAAAAAACTAAAATCTGAAATTGTGAATCCGTTAGAGGATATTAATTTAAAAAATTAAGTGTATTCAACTATAATTTTTCTCTTAGGTTGGGAGGAGTTAAGATTATGTCATTAACCAGCACCTCAGATTTCTGTAATGAGGTAATTCTAAAAAAGCTGATCATGCATGGGAAAGCTGCATGTTGAACCCATGCACTTTCCGCAGTATTCGTTGTAATCGACTTATGATAAGTCATACATCCTATTCTCCGTTTGGTACTAATAAATGAAATATCTTTTTAAAAAGGACTTTTTATTAGCCCCAAATGTATCTGGCCTCTAAACGACATTGCTTTAATTAAATTAAGGACGTGTCTCCTTTATAATTCTACTATTAGACCAGTTATGTTAAAGTTTAAAGAAATTCTTCCAGGGACAAAAGTAATTATGGCAGGCTTTGGGCAGACAAATGAGGTAAGTTATTTTGATTGAGCATCATAAATGGTTTCCTCTATCTTTTGTTATAGAATGAGGGGGCAACATCATCTAATACTCTGCAACAGATTTCCTTAAATATTATCTCAAATTTGGAATGCTTAGTAAAACTTAAACATCTCGTACCAATATGTTCAATGTGTACCGATAACACCGAAGGACAAGGATATTGTACAGTAAGTTGTGAACTTGGTTTAAATCTGGTAAAAATTGGGCGTACTCGACCAACGCAACTTTTAGTTTTCTGTTAAGTTTAATTTTGCGTTCACTTATAGGGTGATTCCGGAGGACCTTTAATTTTGGCCGATACAAGAGAACAAGTTGGAATAGCCAGTAAAAGCAACCAGTGTGCACAAGGTGACCCCGATGTATATACAAGAATTTCTTTTTATCAAAAATGGATACTGATGACTATAGCTACAGATATCGGAGGCTTCTGTACCATCTGAAAATAAAGTATATTATACAAAATTTAAATTTTCAATAAATATATTCCTTAAACGATAGAAGAAGGGAAATAAATAGTTGTTTTTCCTTTGCTACTTTCCCTGCGTTCGGAGAGAAGCTACTTTCGCTACCAAACATTTCTTTTGTTCCTTCTTTAGAGCTTCCAGTCGCTTCCAAACGCTTTGGCTCCGCCTCTTTCAGTTACTACAACGCTACAAACATTTGGGTGGGGAGCCAATGCGTTTGGAAGTGACTGGAAGCTCGAAAGAAGGAAAAAAAGAAATATTTGGTAGCGTTTGTTAGCGAAAGTAGCTTCTCCCCGAACGCAGGGTTTGTATAACTTACAGTTAGAATTCAAGTAGTATTTTAATATTTCAGTTGTTTTGCAAACACACACAAAAATTAAATTGTCCTAGAGGTTGTCTCGATTACAGCAGAAAATAATTCCTCTACGAGAAGTGGATGTGTTTGAATAATTGATTTGAATCCAGGAGTTAGTATTACATCAGAGGCTTGAGCAACAATGAAATGTTTGGCTTGATCTTTCAGATATGCTGCGGAATATGTGTCACCAAGGACATAAAATTGAACAGCATTCTCAATTGTAAGGTTGGATGAAATGGAATCCTCGCATATGGTTTTCAATCCAATTAATTCGTATTTTTCGGCTGCAGCTAACAAATCTGGGGCAAGATTATCCAAGTTTGATACTTCACCTGTATAAATATAGCGCAACATTTCCTTAACGACGTTGTAATCCACTTCCGTTAGATTAACCCGAGAAATATTTACTCCTTGGCTGTCTTGCTCAAGCAATGTTTTAAAAAATGGGCATCTGGCAGCTAATATTGCCTTGTGAGCTTGAAAGTCTCTTCCACTAGAGGTCACTATGACATCACTAAATAATTCATTCTCAAGCAGAAATGCTAAATCCTTCCCTATGTCATCTTTCCTCGGCAATTTTTGGAGTTTTTTTGAAATAGTTTCACCATTTAGAGTAATTACTACCTCACAAAATATTATTAAAGTATGATTCACAAAAAAACCATTCTTTTCATTTATAAGCAAGTCCTGCTCAACAAAATTCGGAAAACCCGGATAACCTACATTTTGCGAAAAATTCACAGGGAATTTCTTATAAGTAATTGGTTCATCGTTAATGTTTATAAAGCCCAACCGAAAATCTGCAGTATTATTGCAAGATTTTGGGTTAAGATATAAACCCACGTAATTCTTCCATTTTTGTGTTAATCCTTTCGGATAAAACCATAAATTCCATTGACACTGAGTGTTGGGTCCTGCCGAAAATTGAGATGAAACTAATCTTTGTTCAAATTCATAGTCATTGAAATGTAAATTTTTTATGGTCCACACGAATCTCCCTCGGATCAGTTCAGTGGAGCTTGCGGTATTAAAGAAACCGTCATCCTGTTCTTCCGATGGTGGTACCGCTGCAATAACACTGATTATTAGCAGAAACGTTGCATGAATCTGTAAAAAATGTTAGACCTTATAAAATATATTATTGAGATAATAAAAGAAAGAATGTCTTGGTAAACAAACCTACCACATAGTATATTAAAAACTTGTGATTGCGATTACTCATTGCGTATTTGGATAAATGTGACCACCGTTTATGCAATACTGACCGCTACTAACCTATGCATGTGCTTTTGCTGACCTTAATGATACCTCATATCATTTCAAAATATAAACATTATTATTTATCTACAAAATGTATTGCAGTTCTAAACTTTTACAATTTCGACAAATTTTATTTAGAACTACAAATGTTTCAAAACTTACATTTTATCGGACCCCACTCCTAGAGAATGGAGAAATAATAATCACAACAATATAAATTATGTTTTTTTTTACTTTTACTTGAATTGTATACCGAATTACAAAAATAAAGTCCATTGCTTTACCACCACATTGCAATATTTAACACCTTACTACCCTTATGACGGTGTATGGCGTTAAATTGGTAATTATAAATGTTTAAAAAATTAAATTTTATTTTTTACTTCATTTATTATATATTAATTTTTATCAATAAAAATTTTATCAATTTGGGGAATTCAGTGAAAAAACTGTGTGCACTTCATTTATAAATAAGGAAAATATTCTGCTGTACCAAAACAATTTTTCCATTTTTTCTCTTTAACAATATAAAGTTAGGTGACATCATCATGCATGGTGTATATACACGAAGTGAAATTAAAGTTATGCAGACTCGGCTTTTATGTAAGTTAGGCAGTATAATTTTTTTGATTTTATTAGGCACATAAAAAATATTATTGTTAATTTTTGTAACAAATGAAAACAATTTTTAATTACGTAAATACTTGGATTTTATTGGACACTTAAAAAGAAGTAATTTTTAATTTTAATACCACTACTTACCGAATAAAAAGTATTTTTAAGCGTTTTATTGTAAAAGCAGCAAATTTCAGTGCAACTGTAATATTCGTCAGTATTCTTATCCTCAGGTGAGGACGAAACCCGCATCAAGCTAGCGCCGCCACTTTCGAAAAACCTAAAAAAAATATATGGAGAATTTGTGGCTAATTTGTGGCTAATTAGTTGCCGCAATCGCGAATTTGTTGCTTTTACCGTTCGAGAGTTACAGCCATTTGAGTGGTGGCGGCGATAGATTTATATCAAGCCAGCGTCGCCACCACTCAAAAACTTACTAAAAATGAAAAATAAGTATATCAGAATTTGTGGCTAATTAGTTGCCGCAATCGCGAATTTGTTGCTCTTACCCTTCGAGAGTTACAGCCGTTTGAGTGGTGGCGGCGCTAGATTTATATCAAGCCAGCGTCGCCACCACTCAAAAACTTACTAAAAATAAAAAATAAGTATATCGGAATTTGTGGCTAATTTGTTGCTAATTAGTTGCCGCAATCGCGAATTCGTTGCTCTTGCCCTTCGAGAGTTACAGCCATTTGAGTTGTGGCGGCGCTAGCTTGATTTCATGCCAGAGCTGATACCCAAAACAAAATTTTAATAAACTCAAATTAAATTTTAGCAAATAAATGTATTGTTTAATTATTGATGTTATACGATATTTATAATATAATTGATGGATTATTTTTTTTTATGTCAATCTTTTCTGAATTTGATTTATAATCATCCAACTTTATCCAAGACATGTCATTTCTATAAGAAATGGCATAATAATGAGTTAATGACCTATCAATGTTTACTTTTGGTTTTCGGTTAATGGAGCTTGGAAATGTACCACGGCTCTACCAGCCGCTCCAGGCTTTAATGGGTGCATAGAATAAGTTTTTTTTCTTATTTGCTGGTTATTCATTAAGTTTAATAAATATTCTTTCCCATAATATGGTTTTTAATTAATAAAAATTATTACTTTATAAATTATTTATTATTTATTTTGTTCGTCTGTGAGACGAATGTGTAATGAAATGATAGTGTAACTAGAAAATATGATTAGTGATCTAGGGTTAACATAATGGATTTATGAAAATTGTACCTATATACTAATCTACACTCGTGTCTAGAGACAGTATATTTTGTTTTTGATCCTGAATCCTTACGCATGCGCATTTGTTTCTTTTTTGTATTTGAGAAAATTAAATGTAATTTTGACAGCTGTCAAATTTCGTCAAAGTAGTACGTTTATTATTTAAATTATTTTCTTCTATAATAATAAACCGTAAACGGTAATATTACTAATTGTTTAGTAGTTTCAGTGTGAAATTTGTGATTATACAAATGTAAATAAAAGGACAATTATTAAAAAAATCACTTTAAAACTCATACAGGCGAAAAGCCGTCTTTAAAGTTAACAAATTAATTATTTAATATAATACATTAAATATATTATATTTAATAATATTAAATATATTATATTAATTATTATGAACGCCAGTTTATTGTAGAAGGAAATAATTTAAATGTGGTAATTTAAACACGGCTTTTCGCCTGTATGAGCTTTAAAGTGATTTTTTTAATAATTGTCCTTTTATTTACATTTGTAATCACAAATTTTACACTGAAACTACTAAACAATTTAGTAGTATTACCGTTTACGGTCTATTATTATAGAAGAAATTATTTAAATAATAAACGTGTACTACTTTTGACGAAATTTGACAGCTGTCAAAATTACATTTGATTTTCTTAAGTACAAAAAAGAAACAAATGCGCATGCGTCAGGATTCAGGATCAAAAACAAAATATACTGTCTCTAGACACGAGTCCAATCTACTGGTTACATTCAAAAATTCAATCGTACCTTCGTTACGAGCTCTGGGTTGAAATTGAGCTAGCGCGGCCGCCACTCAAATGGCTGTAATTCTCGAAGGGTAAGAGCAACAAATTCGCGATTGCGGCAACTAATTAGCCACAAATTAGCCACAAATACTGATATACTTATTTTTCATTTTTAGTAAGTTTTTGAGTGGTGGCGACGCTGGCTTGATATAAATCTAGCGCCGCCACCACTCAAATGGCTGTAACTCTCGAACGGTAAGAGCAACAAATTCGCGATTGCGGTAACTAATTAGCCACAAATTCTCCATATATATTTTTTTGGTTTTTTAAAAGTGGCGGCGCTAGCTTGATGCGGGTGAGGACGAATATCAAACGAATTATTACAGTAGTGTATTTATTAAAATATTAACTGTAGAAACTGGTAAATATTAAAAGTAATATTAAATACAAATAGCAAGCAGCTAACGCAATTCGTTAGCAACAGCTAACGTTTTCCCCAGGTGCTATACGTTTTTGCTTAAGAGCAAGATAGCAACCTTTTTTCCTCTTGTGACCAAGTCCGACGAATATGGCTTCGGAAATTTTATGTCTTCCGCAAGTCAATTTTAGCTAATATTGTAGTTATCCGCTAGTTCCGTACTGTTGCATTCTTGTCGACAAACCCCACTATTACAATTTAGGTGTCTTTGGTTAGTCACTACGGCTACCCAAGACAAACCGGAATAGTGTCCCGAATCGAGAACTGTGCTTGATGACCGAATCACTCTATTATCTCTAGATGTTTTTATTTTCATTATGTGAGTTTTATAATTTCATGACGTAGGGGAGGGGATATAAAGTTTTGAAACCACTCTATACCCGTAATGACTATTCAGCTACGATCCCAGGGTAAGCTATTTTTCAAATGTCGAAGTCATTGCAAACTACTTCGATCCAATTTCTACCTTAATTTTCACTCAGCTATTGGGAATTTACATTACCGTTGGTGGCGCCACCGGCACTACCAACATGGCGTGGTTGATGAGTACAGTTGATGTTGTTTATATGGGTGTTTGTGTGTTTTGTTCATAAAATCTGTGTTAAATATGTAATGGTGCCTTAATAATTTTGTGTTTTGGACAACTCTGAATTAGTCATGTGTATGCTAATCAGATTATATCATAAATCATAATCATATTAAATCATTTTACGGTTGTCGCTCGAAAAATGGAAGAGAATGAAGCTTACATTTTCAACAATTTCCGCATCCAAAAAGTGGTTTTTCTATTAATAAAAAATGTGTTTGGCATTGAAGAGAAGGTGGATAGTAGGAAAACTTGAAAGAATGCTGCTATAAACTCTTAATCGGAGAATGAACAAATGGCAGTAGATAGTTTACTATGCGAGTAATGTACCATATTAATAACTGTAATTTTTAATAAAATAAAATTCATTATGATAATAATGTTAATATTTATTTATGTGTACATATCACATGTAACATTTTATTAAAATAATTATTCTGTAATCGTTGAATTAATTTCATTTTCATAGTAAAATCTACATCGTACTTCACAATTATATTATTAATAAATGACGAATCAAAAGAAGCAAAGGTAACGAAAGAGCATTCATTTAAGTTTAATAGTGCCATTCCAAACTGGAAGTGCATAATGTTTTTTTGAACAAAATTTCCCCATCAACCGTAACAACATATTTACATGTTGCGATGCAGTTTATACCATCGTGGGTGAATCTCAACCACGGCTGATGTTTATTTATTTAGCCTGGTTTGTGTGTGAAAGATAGGTAATAACTATTACTCATAATTGGACCCCCTTTCGCAATAAGGCACCAACTGACATTTTATCTTAAAGTGAGTTAGGCCCATATTATAAATATGGAGTTCGTACTTCATCAATTTCACACAAAAAATTCCAAGTTTTCAATAATTCTGTTGGTTCTAGAACCAATTAAAAAATTCTGAAGATTTCATAACCTACCAAGTATAATTAGCACAAGAGAATCACGTAGTTTTTTATGTGTGAATTATTAATGGAGAAATATAATTTTAAAAGTTTAAAAAATATTTAAACTTGGGAAAAACTTCAAAAATGTAATTTTGAGAGCAATTTACAATATTCATTTGAAAACAGTTTTTGTCGTTTTACTCGCAACTTGATCTATGTCAGTTGGTGCGTTATTGCAAAAGGCGGTCCAATTGATGACTTGCTGAAAAATACCTACATGAATTTAAACAGAAAAATATTAAGATCAACATTTAACTTTTAGGTTAAGTGTACCTAAAATTAACGTTGTTAGTTAAAAAACAATGTAAACAAACGATCTGACAGCTGCAGGTGTACTCATCGACTAAGTTCAAATTACCGACGAGTGGTGGCGTTTGGTTAATGTAAATTCCCAATACGGACAATAGCTGTAGTCAGCTATTGATTTGCAGAGGGGAGCGTGTAACAATCCATTGTTACATGGCTTCGCCAGTCTCGTTTTCTTTCTTTTTTGTACATTTTGAAACATTTTTATTTTATAAAGTAAGATATTTTAAGACTATATTGTTTGAGGGTCACTGATTTTGTCAAACCTCAGAGCCAATGAGAAGGCTCGAGTATTTTCTTGTAGCTGCGCAGAGTATATAAATATTCAAGGTTGAAACCGAACTACATGAAAACGTACCACCATATTTTATATGATGAACAAATATTACAATATTTAACTGAATCTATGTGTTACCAGTTGAAACTCTGTTTTAAAAAGTGTGTTACAATCTCTTATATGTGGGAGAGCGTTATTTTTCGTGTGACAATATTTTATGTCCACAATTATTGATAATTTCAAAACCAGTCCCAAGGACGCCGGCTATCGCCATTTTGAATGGCCGGACTTTTTAATGAAAATCAAGAATTATTCGCAAGTATTCATTGCAGTCGAGAGTCATTTGCCAAGACAAATCGATGAGACCGACAACCTTAATAACAGTATCAATCTAAGCCCTTTGGGAGGAAATAATATCAGATCGAGTGTGCCTTCAATAACTATCACGTATTTGTTGGAAGAATCGACAGCTTCTTATGAAAGATACAGTTTGTAGCCAACGTCGTAGAACCTTAGTTATCCCAACTTTCGTTTAGTTATAGTTTTTTATATGTATTTGATTTTGATTTTAGAATTCAGCAATACCTATATATACCAGACGGTTACCCACGAGTGCACTTGCTGGAATCCGATTTACAAACACCTCATTTTTTAGCTTACAACAGAGCCGTAAGTAAATTCAGAATTACTTACTATAAAAAATCTATGCTTTACGTTCGTTGCTTTACGATAACTACACGCAGGATTTTCATTGTCAATTTATGTACTCTTGCATTTTGTATCTAACTAATAGCTGCTTGTATATTTTGTATACCGAGAGCCTATTAACTGCTTTGTATCTTGTAAATGCCTTCAAGAGCAAATTTTAAATACGTTAACGAAAGAAATATCAAATCCTATTGTATAAAAATCTGTAAATTATTTTCATATTGTATAACCATAGTAGTAAGCAAGAATTTTGTAATTTTATTTAAACTCATTTATGTGTGACTCACTTTTCCTTTTGACGTATGTTTATTCATATTATAATTTATATTTTGTATGAAATACACTATAGTCTTTGAATTATTGCTGGCGCCCTCCGAGATATTTCTAGTGGAGAAAAACCATTTATTAAAGAATCCTCGATACTCGATTACACCGAGAGTAACCCTAAATCTTCGACATTGGTTGAACCCTATGAGCTAAGCCGTTACGTACAGTCCATCGACGAACACAAAAAGGGGCTTCTCTTGCTATCAAGCCATTTGGCACTTTAACGGTGGCACAAGGTACATACCTGTCTGGTAAATTTATTAACATAACTTATTTTTATTAAATTTTAATAACAAAATATATTTTTATTATACTATTTTAACATTGGCATGCTCGAAATTCGCAAAGTGTCGACTTGCCTTCAGTACACCAACAGAGATTGCATTGTTCCATCCAAGGTTTTTTTTTGATACATGGTGGATTAACGGGGCTAAAACAGAAAGTAAGAAGTACTACAGTAGACGAAATGAAAATTAAGATGAATCAAATTTCAAGAAATAAGTGTCTTACATTATTCTTGTGGAACGGAATAATTTTTCAATCGAGGTAACTAATCCGAAGGTATATCTTGTTGAAGGGAGCATTAATTTTTCTATTTGGATGTATTATATTATTGTCGTGGTTCAAATGTGACCAGTAAAATTTCAAAATTTTGTTAAATTTTTGTTCATAGTTTTCTAAGTTTGATGGTCTAGTTATGATGGTCACTCACTTAACACTTAAGAGAATTAACCAATAATTAAATAAATAACTGCTTAAATAAATGGCTATACATAATTCTATTGGTTAATCCTCTGAAGTGATAAGTGTTAAGTGGGTGTCCATAAACGAGACCATGAATTTGTAGAGAGGAGAAATTTAAAACTTTGCGTTATTGTTATCATATTATAATTCTTGAATGCGATAAAAAGTTTTACGGCGTACTTGTGTAAAAAGATGAGACCTTTGTGTCTAATTACATCTAGATTGGAACATTCAACTGGCAAGGAGATTTTAAATTTAACTATTATTTGTAGAAGCGGGGAATTTTTTTTAACAGTGCGGGTGGTAGCTTGAAGTTTTAAATCAAGCCAACGAGCAAAGCGGCTCTCTTCCAATTTGGCTGCCGAGCCAGCCGGTTCTGAAAATGGCCGTGGTGAAAGTTAATAAATTTTAAAAAAGTGTTGAAAGTGTGCTGGAAGCGTTTTAATCGTGGTAAATGATTATTCCGAACAGACATTCGTCGTATGGAGAGCTCAATTTTCTTTACAAAGAAAAATATTCATGTGTTTTATTAAACATAAAGCCGTTTGAATGGTAATGACGCTACAAGAATTTTATCAAGAAAACGATGAAGTTCTCGATCAATTTAATAATTCGATAATAATTGATTCCAACGTGAATAATCAAATAAAAGATCGACTTGGTTAACAGGAGAAGGACCGATTTTCTTGAAATTAAATTTTCGTGTTTTGATGAAAAGTGGTTTGTTTTATTTTACTGAGTAAGAGCTATACAGGGTGTCCCCGCACTCACTTTACATAACTTAGGTGGTGATAGAGGACACTTTTCTAAGAACAATATTTAACAAAAATTTTTTTCTAAATTCAAACCCTCGAGAGCTAGGCCTATTTAAAGCATTTTTTTTAATTTCCACCTTCACGTGGCCATAGCGCCGAAAATATTGATTTTGTGGTAAAAATGGTTTAGTACTTTTTTAAAGAGCGTGAAATAATCTACAAACTAGATTTAACCCTTCTATTATCTAAAATCAACGGCTTTTGAGTTATGCATTAAAGTAAGTTAAAAAATGTCGAAAAATTTGAGCTTTCTTTTTTTTTGGTTTTTTTCAAAACCCTGTATCTTTTAAACGAAAGATTTTACAAAAAATCTGACGCCCCATTCCGGATAGGAAATTTAACGGACTACAACTTTGGTCTAGTAAAATTTTTTGAAAAACCAATCCATTTCACAGAAAATCAGAAAATAACAAACAAGGCAGCTACAAAACATAAAATTTAATTCACAAAATTTTTATTTTTTTTGAAAAATTATTTTATTAATTAATTTTAAATTATTACATTAATAAAGTAATTGTTGAAAATGACCATCCTCATTTTCAATACACAGTTGTGATTGTTTTAAAAGATGTTTGTCGAAACAAATCGAAAAAAGGCGATTTTTCGACACTTTTAATCGCAGAAATTCGAATTTTTGACACTTTTCACATTCACGGATTGACCAAAATTGGCCTCGTGATCGACCGGTCAATCCCTCGACCTTGTTGACCACCCCTGCTATAATGGATTTAAAAAAAAAAGGAAATTTTATAAATAATACTATAAAGCATATTTTAAAACGAGCACGACTGTGTATTAAAAATGAGTTTGGACATTTTCAACATTTACTTAAATAATCTAATAGTTTAAAATTAATTAATAAAATAATTTTTCAAAAAAAATAAAAATTTTGTGAATTAAATTTTATGTTTTGTAGCTGTCTCGTTTGTTATTTTCTGATTTTCTGTGAAATGGAGAGGTTTCTCAAAAATTTTTACTAGACAAAAGTTGTAGTCCGTTAAATTTCCTATCCGGAATGGGGCGTCAGATTTTTTGTAAAATGTTTCGTTTAAAAGATACAGGGTCTTGAAAAAAACCAGAAAAACAGAAAGCTCAAATTTGTCGACATTTTTTAACTTACTTTAATTCATAACTCGAAAGCCGTTGATTTTAGACAAGAAAAGGTTTGAACCTAGTTTGTAGATTATTTCACGCTATTTAAAAAATCACTAAACCATTTTTACTGAAAAATCAATACTTTCGGGGCTATGGCCACGTGAAGGTGGAAATTAAAAAAAATGCTTTAAAGAGGCCTAACTTTCGAGGGTTTAAATTTAGAAAAAAATTTTTGTTAAAAATTGTTCTTAGAAAAGTGTCCTCTATCACCACCTAAGTTATGTAAAGTGAGTGCGGGGACACCCTGTATAGCCGGGTGAAAAGATAAGAGGACAATATACATTTAAGATCAATAGGTAGGGGAAAGGTATGTAAGTTGACCTTGCATGTAAGTTGACCACCCTGCCTTATAGAGAAAACTATGAGGTGCAACACCGCCATTTTATATACCATCGTGCTTATTAATACAACATTCAATCTTTATGTGGTTTTAAAGTAAATAGACGCGTTGCTCTCGCTACTACAAACTTTGTGTAAACAAATTTTTATTTTTTTTTAAATTCAATTTTTTCCTTTGCCGATAAACAAAACAATTTTCGGTGATATTGCAAGGTAAAATTAATGTGCTGAACTCTTATTTCATTGAATTTTACTAATCCAAAGTAAATTACAAACATATCGCGTGTACAACAATTTTTTTGCGAGTGTTTCAAAATAGTGTCAAGAAGGGCAATTGCGGATTGCACCGATGGTCAAAGGGTCACATAATCTGACATGTGGATTGCACCGGGTTCGGTTAGGGTAAGTATGTGGACTGCACCGATGCACACTGGGCTGAAAAATGATGTAAAAATTTATTTTCCAATTAATGTTTATATAAAAAATTTTTTTAGTTGGTAATATTAAAAAAATCGCACATTACAATCGCAAAATTCGTTATGTTCTGGTGGATTGTTTTGCGTTTAAATGCTTATGAATATTAAATATGATTATATTAAACAGATGATACTCATAGCAATGCGTTTATTTTAAAATTTATAGGTAAAATAACGATTTTAGGGTTTATCTTAACTTGAACTTTTCGAGCGTTCTATAAAATTGTGAACTTTAAAATTTAGACCTGCGTTACTGTTACCTAAACATCTATATCGCGTATCAATTTCTCGCTGGAATGTTTGCCTATAAGGAAGATATTGTCATTTCAAGTTTTAATCTCTTAATTTTATGTACCAAATCCGCTCATTTTCATCATAAAAATATGAAAAAAATGAAAATATAAATGTATATCAAATATATTTGTAACACGTAAAAGGAATTAGATTAGTAAATTATTAAAATATATCAATTAATTTACTATCACGTATTAAAAACTAACCAATTATAGTTAGAAAATACTATAATAATTTATTATTGTTGCATTGATTATACATAGCGTAAAAGAGTTACCTATCAGCGAAAATTTAAAATTAGTTTTGTTACCAGAACCCACCTAAACAAATTTATATTTGATTTAAACTAATTTAAATTAATTTTTATTAATATATGAAAATAAATTATTAGTAGCTACATAATTATTAATTTGTATCGCTTTCAGTAGCGTCTGTTAATTCAATTTCTGGAGTTAATTCCAGTAATTCCAAAGTTTCGGGTAAAAGATTTTTTGTTTGTCTTTTCTGAAATGGCCGAATACTTGATATAAAAGGATCTGAAGATATTAGCATATTATGTAAAATATCTTCGTTGGATGCTTCCCTGCAAAACTTTCTAGATCGGGTTTCTCGGGTTTCTTCTGATGGTCAGTAAGTAATCTTTTTTAATTCCATTAAAGGATTGAGGTATTTAATTTACTACAGAGGTATGTAAGTAATACAGATGTCTGTCCGTATTTACATTTTCTGGTTTTCATTGCTAGATATTAAATTGTAAAACTTATAGCAATAATTGGAAACCCTCATTTCATCCATCATTTAGGTTTAGGTTAGGTTTATTTTTTTTCATGAGGATTTATTATAATTTTTTATAATATAATTTTTTGAAAGACAGATTCACCAGTAGAACTTAGGTTAGTTAGTTAAAATTTTACGATTTGCTACCATTCTATTGGACCATAATTTTTTAAATAAATTTTGATTGGCTGCAATGAATACATTTTATACATTATAACATTAAATTGTAAAACTTATAGCAATAATTGGAAACCCTCATTTCATCCATCATTTAGGTTTACGTTAGGTTTATTTTTTTTTTTAGAGGATTTATTATAATTTTTTATAATATAATTTTTTGAAAGATAGATTCACCAGTAGAATTTAGGTTAGTTAGTTAAAATTTTACGATTTGCTACCATTCTATTGGACCATAATTTTTTAAATAAATTTTGATTGGCTGCAATGAATACATTTCATACATTCCGGGGGGGGGGCACGTACCACCAAATGCCTCCCCCCCCTGGCTACGGACCTGATTTCTAAGATAGTGGCGGTATATGGACCAGTGTATTTAAATATTGAATTTACCGCCGGAGTTTTAATTTATTTAAGTTTACAGTCTTCTTATCTCATATCTAAACTATTCGTACAAAAGTGCGCTAATATTTAGATTGGAAAACAATAAAGTTTGATCAAACGTTTTTAATAAAAGCAAAAAGGAAATCTGCATTACGAAAGTAAAATTAGGGACAGTAATAAGTACTGGTATGTATTACACATTGGTATATTTAGTTTATGGTCAATCGACTGTTTTTTTTTTAAATCCGTTTTTTTCCTGTATTTAGTTACATTGAAAAATGGAAACGATTCAAGCAATGTTAAGTGGGCGCGGAAGAACACTGTTAGTGCGCGGCGGATATAAATTTTATCTAAACGCTGCATTAAAGAACGGAGAAGTTAAATGGCGATGTTGCAAACGTGAATGTTCAGCTAATATATACACTGTGGGAGAAAATGATCAAAGGATAGTAGTAAGAGAAAATTTGGAACATAATCATGAAATAGATGAGCAAAAAGTAAGGCGGCAAATTGTTAGTGGTGCAGCCAAACGAAAAGCGATTGAAGATACTTCGGAAAAACCTTCCGACATTCTTACGAGCGCCATCGTTCACACAAAAGTTTCTCGAGTTGATATTACTCGCCGAGATGCTAAGATAATCTCCAGGGCTGTTTATGATGTAAGACGGAAAGAACAGCCTCCGTTACCAACATCAATAATGGACGTTCATTCGTCATTGGATTCCATAATTATTAATACAGAGAACGGCGAAAATTTTCTAATGCTTAATGAACAAGAAAGAAATTTAGTTATATTTTCCTGTCTGACTAATTTAAGGTGTTTGTGCGCTGTCGAAAATATTTACATGGATGGTACTTTCGATTATTGCACTAAATATTTCAACCAATTATTTACTGTTCATGGGTATTGCAATGGGTATTATATACCACTTGCGTTTTGTCTTTTGAAAGACAAAAAACAACCAACTTACCAACACTGTCTACAATCGTTAGTGGATATATGTTCTCAAAATGATTTAATTTTTAAACCATTAACAGCAACTGTTGATTTCGAACTTGCTATTCATGCAAGCATTAAACATGTGTGGGAAAACGTTGAACTTATTGGATGTAGATTTCACTTAAGCCAAGCGTGGTATAGGAAAATACAAAAAGTAGGTTTGGTCACAGAATATCGAGATAATCTTTCAGAAATTGGTCAATGGTTGCGCTTCTCATTTGGCTTGCAATATTTACATCCAAACGAAGTTGATGCCGGTTATAGTGAAGATTTAATTGCGATAATGCCAGACGATGCACGACTGAACACCTATTCCGATTATATCTTTCGAACCCATATTGATGCGGATTCACTTTTTCCACCAAAGCTCTGGGCAGCACGCACATCAAGTATGTGCCGGACTACGAATGCCTGTGAATCGTTTCATAACGTATTTAGTTCACAGTTTTACAATCCTCACAAACCAATTTACACCTTTTTGGAGAAATTACAAAGTATGCAAATCAAAACATACATAAGCATAAACAGCATTACCACAGCTAACACTGTTAATTCCATTACAGTTAGTAAACAAGCCAAATTACAACATTTGATAGACTTGTATTCAAACAAAACAATTACCAGGATCCAATTTATAAAAAGCATTTGCAATCATTATTGTCACATTAATAAGTGAATGTGAAGCGAAGTAATTTTCGAATTTTTTTAAATAAAATATAGGATTTTGAACATTTATTGGTGTTTTTTTTTGGTTTTTAGTAATTTTCTAATTTTTTTAAATAAAATAAAGTATTTTTGGCATCTATTACTGTTTTTTTAAGTTTTTCAGTAATGTTTTGGGCGACTCCTTCTATACGTCCTTGTTTCATTTTCAGTAATAAAACAAGAAAAAAAGCCATATAAGCTTACTGGTAAGTCTTTTACTTAAAGGGATTAAGTATTTATATCGGTGCAATCCACATGTGGGGATCGGTGCAATCCACATCTGACCATCGGTGCAATCTACATATGACCCTCGGTCAAAACCCCAAAAAAAAAGGATTAATTTCTTTCCATCGGTGCAATCCACATACGTCCGTCAAGAATGTAAGTTGACCACATTTGTGGGATGTAAGTTGGCCATCCCATTTTTTGTATTGTTTCCATTGTTAAGGGCCATTTACATAAGCTTAGTGTAGTTTTAACCGCAGCGCTAACGGTAGTGCAGAAAGTTAAAACAATGCTTTTTAAATGTAAGCATTTACATAAGTAGGGATACGTACATCGGTAGTGTAGAATCGTCCAAGCTTTCCTACCGTTAATACTTACGAACAAGCTTATGTAAATAGCCCTTTAAACAATTTGATATTACATTTTTATGTTTGAAATTTACATCGAATCAACTTCAAAGTATTTTTGCGGTATTTTAGTGAAATTTTGAGGTATTTTGTTGGATTTTGCATTTTACATCTCTCCGAACTGCGATTCAGATGATTATATTGAGAAATTCATTTTCGATTTTTTTCTTTTCTTTTTATTTACCTGTACATCTTAAAATCAATAAATGACAAGTAATTTTATATAGCAGTTGGTTTCAGTTAAGTTTTTTTGACTTTCAGCTACTTTTTAGGGGGTGGTCAACTTACATCCCAAAAATTAAAATTGCCAATTTTTGGACCTTCGGGAGAACGGTCATAACTTTTTTGTTTTTCAAGAAATCTAAAAGTATCTGCAGCAAAGTTTTACTTAATGAAGTCTTCTTTCTAATGGCGTTACAAGATCCAAAAATCCAAACAATATCTATTTGGAGATGAGTTATGACCAAAAATGTAAAAGGTGGTCAACTTACATACCTCTCCCCTATATAAACTCATTTTAATCAATCGTGCAACCAAACACTTAGGAACTCCCGATTAGCTGGCGAGTTAGTATTAAAATTAATTTTAGTATATTTTCTTACCATGCCATTCTGGTGCATACCAGAAGACGATCATTGTTACAGGAACAAAGATTGCAATCCAGCTTATAATCATAATTCATTGTAGGATTACATTCTACAAAATTTGAAAATTGTAATAATAAAATTTGTTTAGATTTGAAACCACTTACCTCTGAAATCTTTACTTTCTGCAAAAACAAAGAATGAAAGTAATCCCAATATAATGGTAATTTTAGTACTCATAATTTACATCAAATTGTTGTGACTGGTATATTACTGACGCAATTGAAAAAGTACTGACAGTTTATAAACTCTCAAAATGATATTAAAATTAATAATCCTTTTTCTCTAATTATTCAATTAAATCAAAACTCTTTCACATTAAAAATATTTCTCATTGTTTATACGGTTTTTAAACTTCAACAACAAAATAAAAATTCAATTAAAAATATTTATGTGTACCTCGTTAAAAGGGAAAATATTTAATAGCTCAGCTCCAATAAAATCAAACCCAAGTAAATAAAAATATAATTTTTTAAACCAATATCATCATTCATATTCCATCTGGTGTAAGGTGTATACTCCCATAAACTAATTTGAATATAAAAAAAAATTAAATCGTTCCTGGACCCTAATGTGTCTTCTTGGTCTTAACACTATGGTCTGAATCCTCTCACTCCCAAGGACTTTGTTACAGGTTAAACCGTCGAATCGTTCACCTTTCCCCGTAACGAGTAAATACCGGCTTACTCTAGTCAGGACAAGTGGGCGAGTTGATCTTAATAATTTTAAAGGGACAGTATAAATTCGAAACGGTTTATCGGGATTTTCTAAATCCCCAGTTTCCCAGGTGAAAATCGAAATTACTAATTTCTAAATTAATTTTAAATTCGATAATTTTTATAAAAATGGCAAAAAGAATGGTAATTTTCAAAATCTGCTAACAACTTCTTGTTGTTTCTTCTTCGCTATTTTTGATATAGTTATCACAATCGGTATGCCCTCTATATTTGTCTTTGTAGTCCTGACATCTGAATCTGAAAAAATCTGGACCGTCTCCTTTTCAGGCATCGGCAAACCCTCCACTTTCTTTACCGCTACTCTTTCCTTCTCTTCTTCTATTCTCGGTGTTAGTACTACTATGTATTGGTTAATATCCTGTAAATTCTGCATTTCCATGTCTACTTTAAGTTGGACTCCAATAATCTGATTTTGGTGTATTTCCAAATCAAGTTCTCATGAATTAGTGCACAGAAGTAAATTATATCCCTTTTTCTCTAATTTTCCATTTTTTTGGGTTTCTGTAAATTCTGTAATCAACCAGTTTGCCTCCCTTAAATCTTATGTCTCGAATACCTCTCAAATAAACTATTCTCTTCCTATCGCCTTCTAGCAATAAATTGAAACGGTTTCTAATTTTTTTCTTAAAGACCAAACTCGCGGACGTGACACCTTTGCTAATATAGTGGAATTTCTAAAGTGAAAAAGGTCTTCTTCTTGATAGGTACTCCCAAATCTGGGCATGGTTGGTGAATCTGGGCATCCCGAATCATGATTAACAAGTTCTTATCATTTGCAAATGCTACTCTCTTGCGACAAGATATACGTATGCCGTGGGGATCACTCCCCTTTTTGTATATGTAGACACAGCCAGAATAAAGTATTTACTTTATCCCGAATCGAACCGGGCATTTCGAGTCCAGCAGTCAGCGCATTTAATTGTTATGCTCCGAGTGCCTCTTAAAAAGGTGAAAAAGGTACCTATTCAATAACGGGCTATGTAAACTGCCTTGATTTGATTGAAGAAACGGCTCCTTGGCCACAAAGATGTTAAATACGGTGTTTGAACTTTATGATGGTTTCACAAGAATTATTAATTTAAATGTGTATAGTATGAATGAACTCCCAACTTTATAATTTTATAAAAAAAATACGCGCCTCTTCGCACAATAATGTTCATTCTTTTTGGATTATTTTTACTTAACCAAATTAATCACTACGGTGATTTTACGTCGTTGAAATTATAATATTACGCACGTAATTATGTGGATTCTTAATGAACTTTAGGTCAGAATTTTGTTGAAACGAAGGACTTAAAAGTATCTGAAATCAAGGTACGCTTTACTTGCACCCCTGGGCCACGGCGATGTTTCAGAAATAAACATTTAATTCACCTTAAACAGTATAATCCCGCTAATTCGCGTTAAAATTGCATCGAGAACTAATTTTCTAATTATTCTTGATGACTAAAAACTTAATAACTTCGATTCTTCCAGACTCTAAATGTTCTCAATAAATATAATTAACGATCGGCTGTATACACTTTTAAACTACAAAACGTGATAAGTTCACCCGTTTACTAACGAAATTCACTATTTTAACACATAAAATAATGTCTTTATTCACTAATAATTCCTAATATTACTTTCGATTCGACTACCGATAAGATGTTCTTGGTGTATTCAATACTTATAAAATAATTTTTATAAGTACTGACCGTCGAATCTTTAACTATTTTTGACTCGAAAACTTAGGTGTTAAACGTTTCACAAAATGATCTCCCAAGTTAGGTACGTCTTACTTGAGCAGAATCACTTTGCCGAGTGCTTTAACTGTTTTTGACCCGAAAACTTAGATGGTAAACGTTTTACAAAATGATCTCACAAGTTAGATGACTTACTTGAGCAGAACCACTTTGCCGAGTACTTTAATTGTTTTTGACCCGAAAACTTAGATGTTAAACGTTTTACAAAATGATCTCACAAGTTAGATGGATTTATAAGACTTCACGTCTTACTTGAGTAGAACCACTTTGCCGAGTGAGTCGATCTGCCTGTTCCCTTCTACTCGTTAACGTTAAGCCACGACCACATAAGAAAGGGACCCACCAATGGTCTTTCTCCGTTCCGTTCGTTCTCACGCAATTCTGGCTTACTCCCACACGCAAAATTAATATGTTCCTAAAAACGATTAATAGTTTTTGACTAATGCTCATACGTGTTTTGTGGTAACTTTTTAGGCGACTTTGTGGCACCACATTACGTCGGTATACTTTGACGCCGCGATCCCAAAGCTATGTCTACCTATATGACTTAATCCACAGCTGCGTTCTTTGTTATTTTCTTGGGAAAAACAATAAATACCGAGGTCAATACTAACGTAAAATGCCTTTCCGGTACTCTCATAGTTAGCTTGCCGCGATTTTATTGTTCTCAGCTGCATGTAAGAAAATAGTATTATTTTATTTAAAATAATAATTATGAAGTTTAATTTAAAAGTCCCATAAATTCCACTATTTTATGACTCGATGAACAAATACGTTATTTCTTTTTGACAAATACGAGGTACAATCTCTAAGTTTTAGTACAAAATTAATTTAAAAACCTAATATTCCTAACTAATATTGCCTTTAGTCGGCGTATTTAAAAACCACGTCACAGGCTAGTCTAGCAAGCTACCTACAGATGTAGAATAACTATAGTGCAAAAATCGATCTGTGGACTTCACTCAACAACTCGTGTGGCCATATTGGCGAGATATGGTCAAACCAGCCCCCCCTATTTTTGGAGTTGCACTATGTCTGACACTGGATAAAGAAAGGATTATAAATGAAAAAACAAACATAATAACCACTTGCCTTACATTAATATTTCATTTTATTTATAGTTTAAAAGGTACATACCTCTCTGGTAAATTTACTAACATAACTTATTTTTATTAAATTTTAATAACAAAATATATTTTTATTATACTATTTTAACATTTGCATTTTCGAGCTTCGCAAAGTGTCATCTTCTCTTTAGTACACCAACAGAGATTACATTGTTCCATCCAAGGTTTTTTTTCGGTACATGGTGGATGAAAGGGGCTAAAACAGAAAGTCAGAAGTATTACAACAGTAGACGAAATAAAAGTTAAGATGTATCAAATTTCAAGAAATATGTGTTTTACGATACATTATTCTTGTGAAACGGAATAATTTTTCAATCGAGGTAACTAAACCGAAGTTATATTTTGTTGAAAGGGACATTAATTTTTCTATTTGGATATAATATGGTCGTGGTTCAAGAGGGACAAGGAAAATTTCAAAATTTTGTTATATTTTTGTTCATAGTTTTCTAAGTTTGATGGTTTAGTTATACTCACTCACTTAACACTTAAGAGAAGAATTAACCAAAAATTAGATAAATAACTGCTCAAATAAATGGCTATACATAATTCTAATGGTTAATCCTTTTAAGTGATAAGTGTTAAGTGGATAACCATAACTAGACCATGAATTGTAGAGGAGAAATTTAAAAATTTGCGTTATTGTTATCATATTATAATTCTTGAATGCCACAGAATGTTGCAGACGTACTTGTGTAAAAAGATGAGACCTTTGTGTCTATTTACATATAGATTGGAACATTCAACAGACAAGGAGATTTTAAATTTGAATATTATTTGTAAAAGCGGGGAATATTGTTTTTTTGAATAGTGCTGGTGGTAGCTTGAAGTTTTGAATCAAGCGAGCGAGCAAAGCGACAATCGTCGTATGGAGAGCTGAATTTTCTTAACAAAGAAAAGGATTCATGTGTTTTATTAAACATTAAGCCGTTTGGATAGTACTGACGCTACAAAAATTTTATCAAGAATATGATAAAGTTCACGATCAATTTAACTATTCCATAATTGATTACAACGTGAATAATCAAAGAAAAGATCGACTTGGTTAACAGGCGAAGGGCCGATTTCATATACTGCAACATTTATGATTGCAACGCATTAACCCACCGAACGAAAATCGCCACATGTGCGTTGAGTATAACAAAGAAATTAGGAGATAAATTCTCCGGATATTGGATACGCAAGTAAAACAAGTAAGCTGTCGGTCGACGTTTCGGCTTTATTTACTAAATGCCATCCTCGGGACTGTAAGAGGAAATAAACAGGTCATATATAAGCGATTAAAATAAATCAAACCTCTCTCTTACCCAACGGCTAAAGATGTAAAGTATTTACGCGTAGAAAATCTCTGTGAAGCAACAATGGCAGATTGGGCAACAACTTTCAACCAAGTCATAACGAAAACGAGTTAAAATGTAAAACATTCAAATAACAATTATACAAATGTGACAAATACTGATGTACTACTACATAACCTGTACAAACATTTTTCTCAAGATAAGCGCAGCCCAATGCAACCAACACAATAATGATCAGACAGGAAAATCACCAAAATGGTGTTCCCTACAAAAAACTAAATTTAAATATTCTTCACATCAAAAATACCTGTAAAAGCACAGCACAGTAGGATAGAGAGTGAGGTAACGTCGACTAAAATACAGCAGACATCAATAAAAGCACAAAGTCAAAGCCTAGAATGTTTAAAAAACAGCAACACAGGACATAAGATCCAATGGGATCGCACGTCATTTAACAAGAAACCAGAGTCTTCAATGTAGACAACTCTTCTGTTCTTAGGTGTCAAAAAGCTTCCTGAATTTGCTTCTTTATTGAGTTGAGTCATATCACCGCCTTTGGACCATATGTCTCCTCCACATCAAATCAAACCCATAGTATAGTTAAGCACAAGACGGAATCTCATCCAGCAATAAAATAAATTAGTAAATAAAGCCGAAACGTCGACCGACAGCTTACTTGTTTTACTTGCGTATCCAATATCCCGAGAATTTATCTCCTAATTTTATTGCTGGATGATATTCCGTCTTGTGCATAACAAAGAAAGTAAAATTAACAGTGCTACATAATGATAAAATTCCTATAAACAAGACCGCATCTAGTAAGTATCTAGGATTTAAGGTAGAAAATTTTTATGTTAATTTTTTTTATATTTTCTCCAGTTGAGTTTGTATATTGGTAGAAAATTATTGAGGTGACATGTCTAACTTGCAGGCCCAACGCGGACGGTTTTTGTTTAGAATTTGTCTATTTCTTGTGTTCCAATTAATCATTACATGTATACGTTGATAATTGCATAAGATAAAAGAAAAATTTCTCCTTTTCTTGAAATTAAATTTTCATGTTTTGATAATAAGTGGTTTGTTTTATTTTACTGAGTGTGAGCTACAGCCGGGTGAAAAGATAAGAGGACAATAGGTATACATTTAAGTTCAATATAGGTACCTATATAAACTCATTTTAATCACTCGTGCAACCAAACAGTTACTAACTCTCGATTATCTGGCGAGTTAGTATTAAAAATAATTTTAGTAGCTTTTCTTACCATGCAGTTCTGGTGCATGACAGGTGATGATCTGTGCTACACCGACAAGAATTGCAATCCAGCTTATAATCTATTTCCTTTGTAGGATCACATTCTACAAAATTAGAAAATTGTAATAATAATATTGTTTAGATTTGACACCACTTACTTCTGAAATGTTTACTTTCTGCAAAAAGAAGGAATGAAAGTAATCCCAATATAATGATAATTTTAATACTCATAATTTACATCAAATTGTTGTGACTGGTATATTACTGACTCACTTAAAAAATTACTGACAATTTATAAACTCTAAAAATGATATTAAAATTAATAATCACTTTTCTCTAATTATTCAATTAAATCAAAACACTGATACATTAAAAATATTTCTCATTGTTTATACTTTATACGGTGATATTAAAATTCAACAACAAATTAAAAATTCAATTAAAAATATTTATGTGTACCTCGTTAAAGGGGAAAATATTTAATAGCTCAGCTCCAATAGAATTAAACCCAAGTAAATAATTCCAAGTAAATAAAAATATAATTTTTTAATTCAATAAGATATCATCATTCATATTTCACCTGGTGTATATTAATAATAATAATCTTTATTTAACAAGGGGAAGGCCAACTTTGGTCGTCACAGATCTGCACCACTATCTTTATATCTTTACAACCCAATTAGAACGTCACTTGATGAAAGTTTAACGACCCGGAATTCAGAAAATTTTGTAAAAATAATTTTTAAAGAGCAATGTAAAATCAAAGCATTTTGTAGTTCAAATGTATTTCATTATTATTTCCTTCCTAAAAAATCAGTCGACAACTGCTCAACATAACCTTAGATTTACCCATTATTTTATTTATTAATTTGAGCATTACATCTTTGCTTTGTGATGTAACAGCTTGCAATCCTTTTTGTAAGAGCACAAAGTTTACAAATACAACATGTAATAATGGTTACGGTTACACGATAAATGAAAAAAGAAATTTAAAAACTCATACTGGTGAAAAACCGTTTGCCTGTAAGATTTGTGACATAAATAATGCTTAATTTTGGTTTAACTGTATGCACATTGCATACAATCTGAATGCACACTTAAAGATATTGATAATCAAGAAGTGGAATGTGTCAAAAACGAGGTTCAAATTATAATTACAATCAAAGTATTACTTATTATGTTGTTTATATCGCAGTTATGGTATTATGAGTTTTTAAATGTCGTTTTAAATTTGATTTGTGTACACATTTTATAGGCACAAGACTCACAAATACATGACTTTTCTCCTGTGTGAGTTCTTAAATGATCCTTTAAAGATGATTTTTGAGCACATTTTTATAGTCACAAATTTTACAGGCAAACGGTTTCTCACCAGTATGAGTTTTTAAATGCTCTTTTTTCATTTATCATGTAACCATTATTACATGATGTATTTGTAAACTTTGTGCTGTTACAAAAAGGATTGCAAGCTGTTGCATCACAAAGCAAAGATATAATGCTCAAATTAATAAATAAAATAATGGGTAAATCTAAGGTTATGTCGAGCAGTTGTTGTCGACTGATTTTTTAGGAGGGAAATAATAATGAAATACATTTGAACTACCATATGCTTTGATTTTACATTGCTCTTTAAAAATTATTTTCACAAAATTTTCTGAATTCCGGGTCGTTAAACTTTCATCAAGTGACGTTCTAATTGGGTTGTAAAGATATAAAGATAGTGGTGCAGATCTGTGACGACCAAAGTTGGCCTTCCCCTTGTAAGTATGCTGCTGGTTTTCATCTTAACATATTGGAGAAACGAGACTTCGTACAGAGCTTTTTCGATCAGAGGTTCCTTGATTTTCCTATTGAACTGCATCAATGGAAGGTCTTTGATATTTTCTGACAGCTGAGAGTCATGACAGCAGAGGTCATTTATGTAGAGGACGAAGGAAAGTGGTCCTAAGATGCTGCCCTGGGGTATACCGCTTGTCATAATACCTTCGCGACTCGGTTCTTCGTTCCACATCACTATTTGTTTTCTTTTTGTTAGATATGACTTTATCAGGTCATATGCCAATCCTCGGAATCCATAATGTTGAATCTTGTCGAGTAAAATCCCATGATCCATCATATCAAATGCCTTTGACAGGTCTTTGCAGGTGACCTGGCACTTCTTTTTTGTCTTCTAGCATCTCGTATATTATACGTGGGATATCAGATACGTAATTGCGTCCGCCGTGGTTTTGCCTTTTTGGTAACCAAATTGAAGTTTCGTGATTGCCCCCTTCTTACTCAAAAAGCTCAAAAACCGGTTGCATGACAATTTTTCAAATATTTTTGAAAAGATGGGGAGTATTGATATGGGTCTGTATAATTTGTCGCTTCATTTTTGTTTCCTTTTTTTTATATTGAAATCGTTCTCGATGTTTTCAGGACGTCCGGAAAAATTCTTTTTTTCAGACATGCATTTATGATGTGACACAGCACCGTTTGTATGTCTTGTTTTATGAATTTCACTATTTTTTAAGTTTAAATTATAGATATCGTAGGATGACGAGTTTTTTAGTTGGTTTATGGTGTTATCTATCTCTGTTTCAGTGATGTCGTATAAAAATATGGTATCTCGGATGCTGAGATTTCCTGAATTTAGGTATTTCGGTGGTTTTGTATTTGTTGCTTGTATCTTTTTGCTTAGATGATCTGTAGTATTGGTATAATGATTACAGATGACAACAAATGATTACAGTCGTTTGTTGTAAGTATCGAGTCGTTTAGGTTCGTTTTTTTTGCCTTGTTCTTTGTTGATGATGGACCATGTTTCTTTTTGGATATCACTGGATTGTGTGATTTGTTTCACATTCATCTGCTTTTTGAGTGCTTCAAGTTTTACATTAAAAAGTTTTCTTAATTTGTTGTAGCTTTCCCTGTTTTTTGTGTTTGAGGTGTTTTGTTTGATTTGTTTATGTAGTGATTTCATTTGCTTCTTTATGCGAACGAGTATTAATATCTAAATTAATTTTAAATTCAATATTTTTGCATAAAAATAGCCAAAAGAACGGTAAATTTCAAAATCTGCTAACAACTTCTTGTTGTTTCTTCTTCGCTATTTTTGGTGAAGTTGTCACATTCTGTATGCCCTCTATATTTGTCCTTGTAGTTCTGATATCTGTATCTGATAAAATCTAGACCGTCTCCTTTTCAGGTATCGGCAAACGGGAGAAAGTCTCCACTTTCTATACCGCTACTCGCGAGTTATGGTCAAACCAGCCCCCCCCCCTATTATTGGAGCAGCATAATATGTCTGACACAGGACATAGATTGTCATAGATAAGGAAAGGATAATAAATAAAATATATATATATATAATAACCACTTGCCTACTACATTAATATTTCATTTTATTTATAGTTTGAAAGGTACAGACCTGTCTGGTAAATTCACTAACATAACTTATTTTTATTACATTTTAATAACAAAATATATTTTTATTATACTATTTTAACATTGGCATTCTCGAAATTCGCAAAGTGTCTTCTCCTCTTTAGTACACCAACAGAGATTGCATTGTTCCATCCAAGGTTTTTTTTTGATACATGGTGGATTAAAGGGGCTAAAACAGAAAGTATGAGCTATAGCCGGGTGAAAAGATAAGAGGACAATATACATTAAAGTTCAATAGGCATATAAACTCATTTTAATCACTCGTGCAACCAAACAGTTCTTAACTCACGATTAGCTGGCGAGTTAGTATTAAAAAAATTTTAGTAAATAGCTTTTCTTACCATGCAGCTGCGGTGCATACCAGGTCACGATCATCGGTACAGGAACAAAGATTGCAATCCAGCTTATAATCTATATCCTTTGTAGGATCACATTCTACAAAATTAAAAAATTATAATAATAATTGTTTAGATTTGAAACCACTTACTTTTGAAATGTTTACTGTCTGCAAGAAGAAAGAATGAAAGTAATCCCAACATAATGATAATTTTAGTACTACTCATAATTTACATCAAATTTTCGTGACTGGTATATTACTGACGCACTTAAAAAATTACTGACACTTTATAAACTCTAAAAATGATATTAAATTTAATAATCACATTTCTCTAATTATTATTCTATTAAATCAAAACACTGACACATTAAAAATATTTCTCATTGTTTATACGATGATATTAAAATTCAACAACAAAATAAAAATTCAATTAAAAATATTTATAATACTATACCTCATTAAAGAGGAAAATATTTAATAGTTTAGCTCCATTAAAATGAAACCGAAGGACAACTGTTATAATTAACAATAACCAAAGGTTATTTTTTGTACCTTACCAAGGAGGAGGATTATTTTATACTATACTAGTGAAATATCTTCTTGCTGACATATTTATACTCGATAAGTCATTATTTTAGTTTTAATTCCAAGTAAATTAAAATATAATTTTTTAATCCAATATCATCATTCATATTCCATCTGGTGTATATTGCCATAAACTCTACTTCCTAGATTTATATACTTTATATTATTAACTAGACCACGGTGTGGAGTGATATGATCGTTGGTTGAGTTACGGAGCGGAAATTCTGGGTTCAAGTCGCGGACTTCGCAGAATTTCTTAGCCCGGCCTTCGAGTGGACATCCACACGCTGTGGTGAAAAGTTGTAGTAAAAAGAGTAGAATAGCAAAAGAGGATTAATCCACCACATGAAATGGATTGTAAAGACTTCAATAGAAGTGGCAATATTCCGACAGGAATGGAAAAGCCCTTGATTGATTGATATTATTAACTAAATAAATATACACAAAAAACATAACGTTTTTGTATATTTAAATTCAAACGTTCCGGGACCTTAAAATGCCTTCTTGATCTTAACACGATATGGTCTGAATCCTCAGGTTTCCAAGGACTTTGTTACAGGTTAAACCGTCGAATCGTTCACCTTCCCGCGTAACGAGAAAATTCCGGCTTACTCTAATCGGGACAAGGGGGTTTGTTGAACTTAATAGTTTTAAAAGGCGAACTGTATAATTTCGAAACGGTTTATCGGGATTGTCTAAATCCCCCGTTTTCCAGGTGAAAATCGAAAGGATTAATTTTAAATTCAACAATTTTGCATAAAAATTGTCAAAAGAACGGTAAATTCCAAAAGCTAACAACTTCTGGTTGTTTCTTCTTCGTTATATTTGCTACCATGATGTAGTTGTCACAATCTGTATACCTTCTGTATATTTGTCCTTGTAGTCCTGACATCTGAATCTGACAAAATCTAGACCGTCTCCTTTTCAGGCATCGGCAAATCCTTCACTTTCTTTGCCGCTACTCTTTCCTTCTCTTCTCGGTGTCAGTAACTAATCATTTCTCATCGCCACTTCAAAATCAGTAACTATTGTATCAATAATTAGGAATAGTTGAAAAATTTCGAAGAAGCTGTCATCGATCAAGAAACTACTAACAAGCGTACATATTTCTTTAAGCAATTCATGTACGTTGCTTTCTTCTTATCCGGCAAAACGCAAAACACGAGCGGCACATAACGACCGTTGAAAAGTCCGTGGATAGTAAATAATTGCTTAAATAAATCTGTACAATAATCAAAGGTACCATCCATATACAGGGTGTCCCCGCACTCACTTTACATAACTTAGGTGGCGATAGAGGACACTTTTCTAAGAACAATTTTTAACAAAAATTTTTTTCTAATTTCAAACCCTCGAAAGTTAGGCCTCTTTAAAGCATTTTTTTTTAATTTCCACCTTCACGCGGCCATAGCCTCGAAAGTATTGATTTTTCAGTAAAAATGGTTTAGTGCTTTTTTAAAGAGCGTGAAATAATCTACAAACTAGATTCAAACCTTTTCTTGTCTAAAATCAACGGCTTTCGAGTTATGAATTAAAGTAAGTTAAAAAATGTCGAAAAATTTGAGTTTTCTTTTTTTCTGGTTTTTTTCAAGACCCTGTATCTTTTAAACGAAACAGTTTACAAAAAATCTGACGCCCCATTCCGGATAGGAAATTTAACGGACTACAACTTTTGTCTAGTAAAAATTTATGAGAAATCAATCCATTTCACAGAAAATCAGAAAATAATAAACAAGGCAGCCACAAAACGAAAAATTAAATTCACAAAATTTTTATTTTTTTTGAAAAATTATTTTATTAATTAAATTAATAAAATAAACGTTAAATGCGTACTCTGGATAACTATCTGACTGGTATCGCATACAACTTTCAATTCCAAAACAGCTATTAAAATCTTGTATTCATATTTTTATTTAATAAAACTTTTTTAACTAATTACGTAATAGATAGCACTAATCCAAACACACGCTAGTTCGCACAATATAGCTATAATCCGAACACAACTAATAAAATGTTCGGATTATAGAATAATATTCGGATTACAGAACAAACGTTTCTCTCTTCTTTTGTTCGGATTACTGGATGGTCGGATTAGCGTGTGTTCGGATTACCGAGACTGCACTGTACTTTAATTGTACCACCAGACATAATATTTTATAATATAATGTTTCGACGTTTTTATTTTCGACGTTTTTGTTTTCGACGTTTTTGATATCGACGTTTTTGTTTTTCGACGTTTTTGTTTTCGACGTTTTGACATGGAATCATAATAAACACATTGAGTTACAAAGAAAGTTTGTTTACATTTATGCCTTAATGCTAGGACGGTTTGGTATTGGGAATTTACATTAATCAAACGCCACAACTCGTCGCTTGAACTTGAACTTGTTTAGTGAGTATACTTTGACCTGTCAGATCATTTGTTTACATTGTTTCTATGATGTACCATAATAAATATTAACACATCAATACATCATATTAACACAGATTTTATGAATGAAACACACAAACACCCATATAAACAAACTATACTCAATAAGGCCGCCATGTTGGTAGTGTCGGTGGCGCCACCAACGGTAATGATGTAAATACGTCTACGGGTAAAAAGGTCTAGGTAAAATTAATGGTCTTTGTAAAAATATCTACGGCAACATTCAAGGAAAGATTCCTTGAATTAACTCTTTAATAAACAGTTTGCGCTTACACCGCTCACATACTATAGACCCTGCGTTCAGGGAGAAGCTACTTTCGCTACCAAACATTTCTATTTTTCTTTCTTTCGAGCTTCCAGTCGCTTTGGCTACCCACCAAAATGTTTGTAGCAAGTGAAAGAAGCCAAAGTATTTGGAAGCGACTGGAAGCTCGAAAAAAGGAAAAAAAGAAATATTTGGTAGCGTTTGGTGGCGAAAGTAGCTTCTCCCCGAACGCAGGGAGAGTGTGATGATAAAAACTAAAAAGAGATTCGGGATTGAACATTATTGTCAAAAGAGTTGTGCAAGCGAATACCTAAAGTTGTAAGAATATATCTTGTTTACATTATTTAAAGCCCACTTGTTACCAGACACATTACCCATACACAATATTTTTATTTTCATTAAGTGATTTGTGCGGTTGTTGTATGAAAAATTTGATGAACCTGAGAAGAAGAGTAATTACTAATTACTCTACTAATTAATTTAAAAATTCAAATTTACCACAAAAAACAGTTACCTCCTAATGTATGTCTTTTTTGTAAATCCTAGGGAATTTTTCGATTTTTGATGATAAGAGGTTAAGAAAGAAATTTTAGTCTTCCGCTCGTGGACACACAGGAAGATGAGAGGGCGTAGACCAAATCCGGCGCAGTAGACAGCGCGTGACACCCAATTCCACCAATTGACACCAACATAAACACGATTGTACGAGTTTTGGTTTCTACGCATTTAGCTCCACCCTCTCATCTTCTTTTGTGACCAATTTACTGCGGGACAGTTGTAAAATTACGAGACATCGAAGTTAAATTTACGAAACTTGCGTTTATTCTCTGGAACGAAGATCCGATCCAGGGAGCCTTTTCGAGCGATTAAATAATATATTTCCTAGTTCGGCATATCCGAAATTCTGATCAGGAGAAGGAGATTGTGAAAATTTCCAAGAACAACGCCGTCGGTGCACATGTAAAAGGGGCACACAACTTTGCGTTTATTTGATGAAAATTGTGGTCATCCAGTATCGAACCTCGTTTATATTGGTTAATACAACGATAAAATAGTGAAAATTATCATAAATGAGGAACACAAACAGTTGAGGTTATGTACCAAAAGCCAGCTGTTGAATCCATTATGTTTGATTGCACTAATTCAAGAAGCACTTATTTTGTTCGTGAACAACTGCAATTCCACGGATTCACTAGAATTTGGTAAAGTTTAAAGAAGACAAAAACGCAACAACCACGATGGCTTCTGAAACGTACTAGAGCTTGGTCATTGAGGGTTGCAGATGTTCTACTGTTGAAACGGCTTCCGAAGGCGGTACATGCAACACAGCGGTTTCCAAATAAACAACTTATTGGTTCGTCAAAACTTTTTTATTTTCACATTGTTACTTTTGTACAATTATTGATTGCGCCACACAAAATCATAGATTTCACCAAAGCACCATTTAGGAAAATTGATACTAAATGTAATGGTGGTTTGATATAATCTCACAAACCAACACATACGGCTATAGGACTATTTGTAGTCCACATAACAAGATTGAATGTTTGCATTTTTCGTTCAAATCTATTAAAAAGTATAAAATTTCCCGAGTCTCCGAAATCAGCAGTTTCAAATTTGCTCTACCGACAAACAAGCGACAAACCGACAAACAAGCGGTCGGAACTTGCCTATGAGTGCTTGAAACATCACTACTATCTCAGTTTCCGAGTGAGGGGCTTTGCAGTTGGTTTTAGGACACCACAATAGTTAGGCGATGATGATGCAGGTTCACGATTCTGACACGAAAATATTAGTGCGAATCCAGATCTTGATGAGTTTTAGAATCTACTTAATCTATTCAATTTAATCCTTAATTTTTAAGGAAATAAGTTTAATATTTCCAAGGAAGGGGAGGCATATAAACATTCCTTACCCTCCTCGACACCAGGGTCTCTGCGCAGGCGCCAAAAAATATGTTTCGATTGGCTGAAAATTGCGCCGGCGCTGTAGGTATTTGTTAGAACTTAGGATTTTTATTAGGACAAAAAATAGTAGGACAGGACTTTTAATTAATTTACCGACATTGAATCCGATTGGAGGTGCGGTTCGGGCACCTCGGCTACGAAACTTTCTGTGGTTGTTTAATCTTACGCATGACCTTCCACAAAGAGTAGTCTGTTGATTGTGTTAATGTGAGATTTTCTAGGTAGGATTTAATGCCTTGATTTTAGTGTTCATCCAGCAACTCTTTAAGTTCTTTAATAGCCCGATTTAGGTTAGCCTTGTCGACCGGTGCGCGGGTGGGTTTAAATCCGAGGTGATTTAAACTTCCATATGACCAAAGCCTCCATGCTTTGAAGGGACCATTAAACCGCTGGGTATACTTCTGGATTGATCAATTGTTAACATTAACCAAAACCAGGGCACATCTGAAGACTAGCCTAGCAAGCTACCTAAAGAATGTAGAATAACTATAGTGCAAAAATCGACCTGTGGACTTCACTCACCAATTCGTGTAGCCATAGTGGCGAGATATGGTCAAACCAGCCCGCCCCTATTTTTCGGGCGGCATATTATGTCTGACACTGGATAAAGAAAGGATTATAAATAAAAAGAAAACACATAATAACCACTTGCCTACTACATTAATACTTCATTTTATTTATAGTTTAAAAGGTACATACCTGTCTGGTGAATTTACTAACATAACATAATATTTTTATTAAATTTTAATAACAAAATATATTTTTATTATACTATTTTAACATTGGCATTCTCGAGCTTCGCAAAGTGTTCTCTCCTCTTCAGTACACCAACAGAGATTGCATTGTTCCATCCAAGGTTTTTTTTTGATACATGGTGGATTAAAGGGGCTAAAACAGAAAGTCAGAAGTACCACAGTAGACGAAATAAAAGTTAAGATGAATCAAATTTCAAGAAATATGTGTTGTACATTGTTCTTGTGGAACGGAATAATTTTTCAATCGAGGTAACTAAGTTACCTCAAAGTAAGTTCAAAGGGACATTAATTTTTCTATTTGGATATAATATTGTCGTGGTTCAAATAGGACAAGGAAAATTTAAAAATTTGTTGAATTTTTGTTCATAGTTTTCTAATTCTATTGATTAATCCTCTTAACTAGCCCATGAAATTTAAATTTAAATTTAAAGAAATTTAAAAATTTGCGTTATTGTTATCATATTATAATTCTTGAATGCGATAGAATTTTGTCGACATTCTTCTGTATAAAAAATTAGACCTTTGTATCTATTAACATCTAGATTGGAACATTCAACAGAAAAGGAGATTTTAAATTTTAATATTATTTGTAAAAGCGGGGAGTTTTGTTTTTTTGAACAGTGCGGATTGTAGCTTGAGGTTTTGAACCAAGCGAGCGAGCAAAGCGACATTTGTCGTAAGGAGAGGTGAATTTTCTTTACAAAGAAAAGGATTCATGTATTTTATTAAACATATAGCCGTTTGGATGGTAGTGACGCTACAAAAATTTTATCAAGAAAACGATAAAGTTCTCAATCAATTTAACCATTCGATAATAATTGATTCCAACGTGAACAATCAAATAAATGATTGACTTGATTAATAGGAGACGAACCGATTTGATGCACCGCAACGTTGATGATTACAACGCATTAACCCACCGAACGAAAATCGAACGAAAAATAACATAACATAAAATAACATAATAAAATTAACAGTGCTACATAATTATAAAATTCCTATAAACAGGACCGCGTCTAGTTATATAAGGTAGAAAATTTTTAATTTAATTTTTTTAATATTTTCTCCAGTTGAGTTTGTAAATTGGTAGAAAATTATTAAGGTCACATGTCTAAATTACAGGCCCAACGCGGACGTTTGTTGTTAAGAATTTATTTATTTCTTGTGTTCCAATTAATCATTACATGTACGTTGACAATTGAATAAGATCAACGAAAAATTTCTCACTGTCTTGAAATTAAATTTTCATGTTTTGTGGTTTGTTTTATTTTACCGAGTATGAGCTATAGCCGAGTGAAAAGATAAGAGGACAATATATAAACAAACTACCTTAAAGTTCAATAGGTAGTATAATAATTATAAGCTCATTTTAATCACTCGTGCAGCCAAACAGTTACTAATTCCAGATTAGCTGGCGAGTTAGTATTAAAAATAATTTTAGTAGCTTTTCTTACCATGCAGCCCTGGTGCATGGCTGCAGGTCACGATCTTTGGTACACAGACAAAAATTGCAATCCAGCTTGTATTCTATTTCCTTTGTAGGATCACATTCTACAAAATTAGAAAATTGTAATAATAATTGTTTAGATTTGAAACCACTTACTTCTGAAATGTTTACTTTCTGCAAGAAGAAAGAATGAAAGTAATCCCAATATAATGATAATTTTAGTAGTACCTACTCATAATTTACATCAAATTGTTGTTACTGGTATATAACTGACTCACTTAAAAAATTACTGAAAATTTATAAACTCTAAAAATGATATTAAAATTAATAATAACTTTTCTCTAATTATTCAATTAAATCAAAAACTGACACATTAAAAATATTTCTCATTGTTTATACGGCGATATTAAAATTCAACAACAAAATAAAAATTCAATTAAAAATATTTATGTATACCTCGATAAAGAGGTAAATCACGATCTGGATTGTGGGGTAAATATTTAATAGCTCAGCTCCAATAAAATCAAACCCAAGTAAATAATTCCAAGTAAATTAAAATATAATTTTTTAAACCAATATCATCATTCATATTCCATCTGGTGTATATTCCCATAAACTAAAGTGTTTGTATATTAAAATTGAAACCTTCCGGTGCCAAATGTGCCTTCTTGGTCGGTCTGAATCCTCAGATTCCCAAGGACTTTGTTACAGGTTAAACCGTCGGCGTCGAATCGTTTACCTTCCCGCGTAACGAGTATATACCGGCTTACTGTAGTCGGGACAATTATTGTGTAGTTGATCTTAATAATTTTAAAAGGCAACGGTATAATTTCGAAAAGATTTATCGGAATTGTCTAAATCCCCAGTTTTCCAGGTGAAAATAAAGTAATACAGCCGTATTCATAAAAAAACTTAAAACAGTCTTGTAAGCCTGTTTTAATTAATTACCTAAAAAGAGTTCATTAGCCATAACCTAACTTTATTTAGCTTGCATTTCAAATTTTTGTTTGGTTAAAATACCAAATTATTACAGTAAACGCGCTAAACTCCCTATAAATTTTATAGGTGCTAACACCCCAATTCTGTAACTTTTTCGTTATCGCTAACGTGATCGTTAACGTTATCGTTACCGTTAAATTCGTAAGCATATTCGTTACCGCATTCGTTATTATCGACAAAATGTACGAATGGTCAAAGTGTCGCGTTATGAGCTCTACGAATTCGTTGAGCTTTAGTTCAAATTATAAAAGTGACAGATTGAAATAAAGGTTATAATATTTTGTGTTTAATTCTAACAAGTAGATATTAAATTTTTTTGTATTTTTAAATTCAAATTTTGAAAATAACTTTTATTTATAGCAGTTTTAAAAAATGAATTTATTGAATTTTTAAATTTATTTAAAATTTATTATTATTATTATTAAATTTATTTAAATTTAAAATTAATAATTTCATTAATTTTAAAATTAACAATTTTAAATTTCAAAATTCAATAAATTCCTTCGATCATATATTTATATTTCATAGATACCAAGTGCCCTATCTCAATACATTGCAGGTAAAGAATCGACATCGTAACGATTTCATATTTTGTAGCTATCTTTGTTCAACACTAAAGTTTGATATCTTGTATCCATTGGCGCAACTAGGGTCAAAAGTTTGGGGGGGCTAAAAAAATATTTTCGAATAATATTTTTAAGTAGGGGGTAAAAATAACGAAAAATTGGGATATTTTGGGGGGGCTAACTTGAATTTTGGGGAGGCTTAGCCCCCCTAGCCCCCCCTAGTTGCGCCTATGCTTGTATCTCTATCGGATCTCAGAAACCGACGGCGCACGTCCACTTTCTATTGACAATTGGATAAATTTAATAATTTAAATAATAAAATTTTTATTTATTTGCCACAGCTTAGATTAATATTTATTATTAAGCACAAATTTTTAACGCCTTAAAATTAAATGAATATTATTTGTCATCATCTGACACATCAAATATATTTTTTTGTTATCAAGGGCTTTTCAATTCCTGTCGGAATATTGCCACTTCTATTGAAGTCTTTACAATCCATTTCACGAGGTGGATTAATCCTCTTTTGCTACTCGTTTTACTACAACTTTTCACCACAGCGTGTGGATGTCCACCGGAAGGCCGGGCTAAGAAATTCTGCGAAGTCCGCGACTTGAACCCAGAATTTCCGCTCCGTAACTCAACCAGCGATCACATCACTCCACACCGTGGAGTATTTTATTAGTATTATATTATTATAGGTATTTATATTATACTACGCCTGCGTTCGGGGATAAGCTACTTTCGCTACTAAATGCTACCAAACATTTCTTTTTTTCCTTCTTTCGAGCTTCCAAACATTTTGGCTCTGCCCTTTTCAGTCGCTAATACAAACATTTTAGTGGAGAGCTAAAACCTTTGGAAGCGACTGGAAGCTCGAAAGAAGGAAAAAAAGAAATGCTTGGGAGCGTTTTGGTAGCGAAAGTCGCTTCTCCCCGAACGCAGGGTATAAAAACAATATTGTGAAACTGTCAAATTTATAAAATTGCACATGCGCCGTCGGTTTCTGAGATCTGAGAGAGATACAAGATAGCAAACTATAGTGTTTGACAAAGATAGCTAGAAATTGTTAAATCGTAACGATCTTGTTTCACTAATCACTACCTTGAAGGGTACTTGGTATCTATGAAATATTATATGATCGAAGATAAATTCATTTTCACTCTTCACATTCATGTGAAATGACAGGAAAAAAAAGTTAGGTTATGGTTAATGAACTCTTTTGAGGTCATTAACTAAAACAGGTTTACAAGACTGTTTTAAGTTTTTTATGAATACGGCTGTTAATATCTAAATTAATTTTAAATTCAATAATTTATATAATGGGTCATTCCTCCTATTGAAACTCAAAGGCCCCGTTCGACGAGAAGCTACTTTCGCTTCCAAACGCCACCAAATGCTTCTTTTCCGTTCGGGGAGAGACTTCTACGAGCTTCCAAACGCTTCGGCTCCGCCCCTTTCAGACGCTACAAACGCTTCTAAAATTTAGGTGGGTTGATGGTAGCGTGGCGCATGGTGGCAAAATCGCAAAATAATTTGAATTTAAATTTGAATTCAAATTTGAATTGAAATTTTGTTTGCTTTATTTTTTCTACAAATTCAACCACGTGGTCACACAAATAAATAAACATCAGTTCAGTTTATCATTATGATCAGTATTTCTATGTGGTAAAGTGAAATAAGTATAGTTTAATTTTAAAATGACCAATTTTTTTTCAAAATCACATAATATAAATATTTCTCGTTTTTGTATTCGTCGTCTCACTCACATCTTCTGGCAAAATAAAAATATATTTGTAAAATGTCTTTTAACATCAAACGCGCTAATTACGAAATTGAAATAAAACAAGAATAACAACAAAGACAACTCCTAAAGCAAAATTAATAAAATTTATTATTTATATATTTTTAAAATATAAAATATTTTGGTTTCAATGAACCATAAGATTGTTAATAACTAGAGTCCGGATAAAAAAGCATAAAAAATGGGGAAAAAAGTGCTTAAAAAAGCACCAAATAATACTAAAAAAAGCATCAACTTTGTCAAAAAAAGCACAAATTTTATTTAAAAAAAGCATAAACAAAAGTATTAATTTAATTTTTGAAACAATTAACAGTTAAGAATTTTTCCAAATTTTCTGTAGTAAAATTCATCCCAGAAAAACTTCTTTCGACATCTACACTAGTAATAGGTGCAAATTTGAATTTTGCTACAAGTGAAGGTTCCATTTCAAAATTTTCAATAGTTTCTCCAGCTATTGTTTTAGCTATATTATTTAAGATTTTTAATCCTTCATTTTTCTCTAACACATCATTCAATTTCTTTTTTATATTGTCTCCAACATGTCCTATGATGCTAGTGGTAGCGTTTTTAAATTTTTCTACTAAATCCCAGGATTCAGCCAAAGGCATTTGCTGCTTTTCCACAGATTTTATAATAAGTTTTAAGTTCTGGATTCTTTAATACATTTTGGCAATCTTTTATAGATTTGCTATCCGAATTTTCTAATTTTCTAAAATACCAGGAAGTAATAATCTAGTAATAAACCTTGCAGGTGTTGCAAAGAATTTTATAAGATCAAACTTTAAAATATTTTGTAAAATAAGTATTAATGAAGTATAAAAAAGAACGAAAAGCACAAAGTCAAAAAAAAGCACGAAAAAGCATAAAAAGTCAAAAAAAAGCACGAAAAGCATAAAAAGTCAAAAAAAAGCAAAAAAAGCATATAAAACTTGATACCAAATGACTTCTTTTAAGTTAAAACACAAATTTTTCTAAAATTTTTCAGCTGCTTCGAATTTTCAGAAAAAGCATAATAGCTACAAATCCGGACTCTATTAATAACCTTTAAACCATCTTTAAACCTTATAATATTTAAAAATAATAAGTTAGGTTAGGTACCCACACATACAAATTTAAATTTTAAACACCGCAGCGCCGAAACATCGTTCGGGGAGGGAAGCATGGAAGCGTGCATTTTTTCTAATCGAACGCAAATACTGCACGCTACTAACGTGAAGCTTCAGTAGCGAAAGTAGCTTCTCGTCGAACGCGGTCAAAGTCTCACCCCCGCAGATTGTTTTCAAATTTTGTGGAGTTATTGGATTAAAACACTTTCATTATTTTTGAAATTATTTCGATTGTTGAAATTTTATTCTAAATTTGATATTATTTTCTGAAAGCTGAGAATGTTTGACAAAAAAACTGTACTGTTCGAATTTATATGAAAAATGTTCCTCCTTCAAAAAAATTAATGAAAAAGTTCACAATAAAAATTTTGGAAAAATTCAAAAAATCATTACGACGAATCTTCAGTGAGTCATTATATTTATACAGAAAATAATTCCACAAAATTTGAAAAAAATCCGCTGGGTGAGACTTTGAGATTGACTTTAATTTGTGGAATGACCATGAGGGTTATTCTTCTTCGCTATTATGCCCTCTATATTTTTGTCTTTGTAGTCCTGACATCTGAATCTGGTAAAATCTGAACCGTCTCCTTTTCAGGCATTGGGAATTTACATTACCGTTGGTGGCGCCACCGGCACTACCAACATGGCGTGGTTGATGAGTACAGTTGATGTTGTTTATATGGGTGTTTGTGTGTTTTGTTCATAAAATCTGTGTTAAATATGTAATGGTGCCTTAATAATTTTGTGTTTTGGACAACTCTGAATTAGTCATGTGTATGCTAATCAGATTATATCATAATCATATTAAATCATTTTACAGTTGTCGCTCGAAAAATGGAAGAGAATGAAGTTTACATTTTCAACAATTTCCGCATCCAAAAAGTGGTTTTTCTATTAATAAAAAATGTGTTTGGCATTGAAGAGAAGGTGAATAGTAGGAAAACTTCAAAGAATGCTGCTATAAACTCTTTATCGGAGAATGAACAAATGGCAGTAGATAGTTTACTATGCGAGTAATGTACCATATTAATAACTGTAATTTTTAATAAAATAAAATGCATTATGATAATAATGTTAATATTTATTTATGTGTACATATCACATGTAACATTTTATTAAAATAATTATTCTGTAATCGTTGAATTAATTTCATTTTCATAGTAAAATCTACATCGTACTTCACAATTATATTAATAAATGACGAATCAAAAGAAGCAAAGGTAACGAAAGAGCATTCATTTAAGTTTAATAGTGCCATTCCAAACTGGAAGTGCATAATGTTTTTTTGAACAAAATTTCCCCATCAACCGTAACAACATATTTACATGTTGCGATGCAGTTTATACCATCGTTGGTGAATTTCAACCAGGGCTGATGTTTATTTATTTAGCCTGGTTTGTGTGTGAAAGATAGGTAATATCTATTACTCATAATTGATTACTTGCTGAAAAATACCTACATGAATTTAAACAGAAAAATATTAAGATCAACATTTGACTTTTAGGTTAAGGCGTATTATCTGTTTGAATTTTTTTCATTTTCCATTTTTTCTTTTTTGGCTTAAATAATGTAAAAGCCTTTTAAGAATAACATCCATAACATTTTTTGATGAAAAATTTTTTTTAAATCGCAACTAGCGTTGCGAGCATGTGCTACTGTGTATACGTTCTCTATTTGTAAAGAGGTTCATATCTGTAAATAGTGCGTTTTCAGTTTGATTTTCTTTTTGATTTGATTTTAAAAATGAGTGATAAAGTGTATGTGAAAAAAAATTGAAATAAAACTAATTATATGATGCGTACAAGAAGTAAAACTGCAAGATTTCATCGAGTGGCAAAATAGAGCTCGACATAGCCACTGACATCGATATTATCACCTTTAATGATGGTTTATCGGGCCTTTTTTATGTTCTGGACATACTCGGATTTGCTGTGGGTCGAAATATTTATGATTCTTGTATAGAAGCCAATGCACTGCGTATCAAACGGGTCGAGCGCTCAATCTCAGATGAAGAAAAGCCGCTAGACGCAGCACTAAATCGTCCAGAAAGGACCTGGAGGCAAATGATCTGAACTTGAAAAGGCACTTATATGGTGCTGGGAAAGCCGAATAAAGGTAAAAAAATTGGCCAAGCGATATCTTTAAAATTTCATATAGAAAATTGACTTTCAATTTTCAACCTCGTTGTTTTCGAAATCACGTTTTTATAATTGGCACGCAGTAGAACTCAAACATTTTTTATTGGATTTACTTGAAATTTTAACTGTAGGTTCTCAGATAGATTTTCCATCGAAGTACACAGGATTTTTATGATCGATAAGCAATTACGAGTTTTATAAACAAATTAAAGTCGATTTTTCGTCAAAAATTCAAGTTTTTTCTACAAACTAATGCCAAATTTACAAAAATCAATATTTCTTTATATCCGTGTGTACTTCTGTGACAAAACTCGTGTAGATTATAAAAAAAATTTTTATTTAGTTCCAGATGCCGATGGTCATGACTTCTACTGCGTGCCGTGGGACGCCTTAAAAAAAAGAAGTCTTGTTCTTTATGTTCTCTACAATGCCATTTTCTTTTCAAAATAAAAACAAAAAATATTTTTATATACTCCAATGCACGGTTAATAAATGCCTAAAAGGATTTTTGGATTGCTTTTATAGTTTCTCAAAAAAAAAATCCAGAAAAACCTCTGTTTTTATAGACTTCAAACAGATAATACCCCTTAAGTGTACCTAAAATTAACGTTTTTAATATAAATTTTTAATATATAAATTTTAAATAAAACTATTTACCAACTTAAGTAATACATGAATATATAATTAACAAATTAAGGTGGCCGATTTCTATGGCGATTATCTACTTAACTAAAATTTATGTAACCCCCACTGCATTTCAATAATACTATCGCCAAAGCTACGAAAATTTTACAGGTTGTTGCTCAAGGCTTCCTGTGTAACATATTGAAATATGAGGCGTATAAGATAATTATTACATTGATAATTCAATAAATAAGGCGATGACGCGTATTGCGCATGCGTATGCGAAATCTCATCATTACGCGAAAACTAATATACATAATTGTCTCATATTTCAATATGTTACACGGGAAGCTTTGAGGAACAACCTGTAAAATTTTCGTAGCTTTGGCGATAGTATTATTGAAATGCAGTGGGGGTTACATATATTCTGGTTAAGTAGATAATCCCCATAGAAATCGGCCACCTTAATTATTTGTTAATTTTAACACAAAATAATAATACACTAATTATAAACATCATACAAACAATGTAAACAAACGATCTGACAGTTGCAGGTGTACTCATCGACCAAGTTCAAATTACCGACGAGTGGTGGCGTTTGGTTAATGTAAATTCCCAATGTTAATCGTTAGTTATGTTCTTAAAATGATTTACTTTTTAAACCAATAACAGCAACCGTTGATTTTGAACTTGCTATTCATGTAAGCATTAAGAGCAATGTCCAGTGCTACCCCCCTATACAGTGTGAATATTTGTGTTCTATGTCATTTATTTCCAGGACGTTACAAAAATTTCAATAATTGCTAGCATTGCAAGAAGTGTGAATAATTTATTTAACTTTTGTTTACAGCGGGACTCTTCTGTCTGTTCGTCGTTGTTCACTTCGACATCTTCCTCACAAAAAAATTGTACATAAGTACTTAAAAGTAGTACAATAATTTGTGTTTATTCTATACCTTTTACAGTATTATTTGGAGAAAATGGAAACAGATTTGGAACAACTGTAAACAGATTTGGAGGAAATAAAAACAAATTTGGAGCAAATAAAAACAGATTTGGAGCAAATAAAAACTGATTTGATACAATTATTGAAAGTTATGACTTAAAAATGTATTTTGATGAAGAGCAGCATGCACAAAAAGATTTAGAGGTTTCTAGGACGTCATCTGTAGTTCAAAATATTAAAGAAGATAGTATCACCATGAGACATATTATGTGTCATCTCTTCTTCATGTGCCTATCCGATTTCGGATGTTAGCCATCCTCCTGGCTGAGCCAAGAAGTCTTTAATAGGGAAATGTTAATGGGGTGGTTTCCCGTTGCCTTCCCCATAATCCACAGCTCGATTTTGGACTTTTTAGATCACAGCACATATCCGACGCAATTACCCGCTCTGTAGTCTATCCGTGTTTGATTTACGCCAGACTGCTGGTCTTGTAGTGTATGTGTCATATATCTGGATTTTTATTTCTATTCGTGGGTCAGTATGTTGGGTGCCCTGATGACAAATGGTTTAGATGAATTTTTTGTTAATGTTTCAAAGAGTAATCTGCCACGGGGATTTGCAATTTTGGAGCCCCAATGTTGATGCTTGGCATTTTAATGTCCCGCCCGCAATGAAACGACATCTGAGTGTTTCAAAAAACTCAATGAAGTCCTCCTCCTTCATTTGATGTTTAGGTGGGCAGTAGACAGCTGAAACCGTCAGGGGACCACTCCACCATGATACTCGCAGCTTGTATGTGTTCTTATTTGTATTTTGGTAGCACGTAATGTCTTAAGGCGCAATTCCACTGAGGCAACACTGAACGACATGAGGCATGCTACTTGTTTTCTGGTGTTGTCAATGGGGTGAAATAATAAGATAACAGAACCACAAAGTATTAACAGAGAAAGTCAAATTTATTGATAAGGTGATTTATTTATTTAAATGTACAAACATTTTGTGTGGCTTCGAAGATTTTCTGTGGCGCGGTAAGATGGCAGTGATCACGTTGGTTAAGTGTGGCGGAAAGGGAAGGTTCGGTCTCTTCGATGTTCGAGGTGCCGAAGGCATGACGTAAATTTAAGCGTCAAGATTTAACAAGTGAATTAAGTGCGACAAGTATGAAATTCTGCTGCTAACAGTAGCAAGCGGAAGCCACAAAGTGTCGACAAATGTTTTAAAACATATTCAGGAAGCTGAAGATTATAAAAATAAAATTTTTATAAATCCAACCATGAACGTGCAACTTTGGAACATATGGTGGATGGAAATTGTTTTGTATCAACTGGAGCAGAGTCATCATCAAATCGTGAGATTGTAAAGAAATTGTTAGTGCAGTCACCAATATAATAAAACAATAAGGTAAAAATTTTAACATTGTATTTCCACATGTGCTGCGCAAACGGCGTGAATGTATCAAGGTTTAGCACTCGTAGTGCTGATGTTGTGGGGAATTTTACAAAACTTTTAAGGAATGTACGGCCGGACCTACAAACATAAAACTTTATGCTGCGATAAAATTTAATTCGAATGCCACAAATTTTAAATGAAATTAATTATTTTGTACATGATTATGTGAATTTTATTGTTAGATTAGTAATTTCTCTCGATAGATCACAACAAAATTATAGAAGAAAGTTAATACAGTACATGTGTGAATTTTGCTGTGATCAACGAATTTGTAAGGTGATTGGAATAATTGTTTCCTTAATATCAAAAGACAAACGTCATGCTAATATGCTCATGTAAATTAAATAGTTGTATATCAAACCTCCTTTCTTTTCAAAGACAAAATAAATTTAGTTATTTTAAAAATAAGATTATCCAAAGTTTTATTGAGACGACTGAGCTAGTGGGGTTGAAAAGGGTCCACCTGTTCCTGCTGCTGATGGGAAGGGGATTATAAATTTAAGTGAAGGTAAGAGGACAATATATATCTATTAGGACTGCTTTTTTGCATTGCAAGGTAAGTAAATACCTCACAACACATCAAGCTACATTAACTGCTTTACTTGGTCATGGTTCCATGAGCTTTTTTGTTTTCTTTGCAGGTGATGAGGAACTGGCCCATCAACCCGACCCCCAACCTGGAGGACCAGAGAGACGGCCAGGATAAAGTTCTTACTTCACCAGGATTCGAACCGGGCATTTAGCGTTCATAGTCAAATCACGTGACCACTATGCTCCGACCGTCTTTTCGAAATTAAATAATTAAGTTAATTAAGTTAATTAAATTAATGTAGCATGCCTCAATTTCGTTCAGTGTTGCCTCAGTGGAATTCCGGCTTTAGTGAACTTGAGGTGATAACTGCAGCGCCACAGTGTGTCGTACCATTAGGGAAGCGTGAGTGATAGATTGAATATTTTAATGTTTTTATTGACAGAAAAATTAATGATGGAAATAGTAAGAGCGATTTATATTATACATTCAGTAATGAACATACGTGTTATTTAAATTGTTACGTAATCTCGTTTAAAATAAATATTAGGAAATACCTGGTACTTATATTTGTAGATATATTTTAATGTTATTTTCGGATCAAATTCTATTATTTGTTACGCCTCATTAAAACCATAGTTTACGTGGTATAAATCTATTGCTTGGTGGGCATTGGAAGGTGGAAACCTTCATGTTAAAACAATTAATTTTAAGCTGTACTACGAGATATACTTTAATATTATTTTCAGATGAAATTCTATTATTTGTTACGCCTCATTAAACCGTACTTTACGTGGTATAAATCTGTAGGTTGGTGGTCATTTGTGTCACTAATCCGCGTACTACAGCTAAAAATTGTTTTAACATGAAAGTTCCAATAGTATTCAATATAATAATTTTACTTCTGGTGCTTGAATTATGGCTTCAAGATATCTGTTGTAATGACTTTTTGTCTAAGGTAAGTAGGTTTAACTTTTTACAATTGAATAATCGATTTTTGCATTAATAAATAATATATTATTAAGTCCTTGCCACGGAATTCTGATGTTAATCCATCCCAATCTAATCAATCTAGGAGGTTACTTTGGATGGATAACCAATTTATGTGCGATTACGTACTAACACCTTGAAGTATTTTTTAAGTAAATCATTTATTCTATAATATTTACTTTTTATTGCTTCTTTTAAGTGTTCGCCTTATTTCGACTGATACTACGATCACCATGATATTTACATGATAATCCGTGTCTAATGATAATGGAGCGTCTTCTTTTTTTCAATTTTGCCTTGAAAATCCAATGTTTACTACAGACTTTACATAAAATTATCCAATATTTCCACAAATTATTATCTTCCCAATCGACTCCTAATGTTCGTATTAATAGTCGCGGATTGATCCGAGATTCAGAATTAACCCTCTCTCTCTCTCTCACTATCTCGTTACCCGGTTACGGTCTAACCGAGGGTCAATCCTGAATCTCGGATCAATCCGCGACTATTAATGCGAACATTATTACGCTATTGCAATTTTATATCGATGGATGTACATTTTAGAAATTCTTGTTATAACAGATTATTATTTTTTAAGTTTAATTTTGACTACATTGTCAAAAGTCCGACATTTTCATTTAGACTTTTATTCCTTGTTATTTGCTAGAACCAGGTCATTCTTTGCAATAAATGCCTGTCCTTGATGAACAAACCCTTTTTAATACAACATACTACCACACAAAGGCTTAACTTAAAATATAAATTTTTAATTTCTTTTTTTTTTAACTTTTATCTAAAATATTTACCAATTACAAAAAAATATCAACAAAGCCCTAATGTGATTGCAGTTACCTTCTTTGAGCATAGCAGAATCACGTGGAATGGCTAACATTTGCCAGACTATAATATGAAAACACGTATGGTATTTTATTGTAGTCTAAGGCCACTTTATGATCAAATTTCAAATAACACCGCAATATGTTGTAATAATAAAAAATTCGTAATACTACCAAATAAACCAAGTCTACTCTATGATGTATTTCCGATATTTTAAATATATATTTGACAATTATAAGTTAAAATGGACTTAAATACGAAATTTACTCTAATAATCTTTAATTTCAGTTTCATCAAAATACCTATAAACTTAAAGAGCTTCGAGGAGACCTAATAAGTTACAATAAAAAATATTACAACAAGTTTGAAATGAAAACATTTAAATACAATCGCACTACCTCAATATTACTATAAATATGAAAGTAACTGTGAAAGACAAAACTGAGGTAATGGTTTTCTTTTTTTCCCTCCCTAATACCAGGTTAGTCATTACTGTAAAGTTATTGATTGAAAACTACCACTTTTGATATTTAACATCATGTCTTGTTAATTATTACAATTTTAATTGATCTACTTTCTCAAAAATATTTAAATATACGATCCCATAAATTTATATGTGACTGAATGAGAAATGATTCTACACTTAAAAATTGTTGAGTATATTAGTTACTGTAAACTTCATAACCATGCTATGTCTAGTGCGCTTGCGTTTAATTTAAGAACTCTTCTTCTTTTCATTTGAATTTTAAAAATTCAAATTTTACCCGCTCTCTTATTTGGATATTTTGATAGTGACTGATATGTTTTGTTGAAAAACTCAAACATAAAAGATTCAATTCAAATAAGGAAGTTCTTTAGTTAAGCATTTGTTTAGTAATAAATAATAATGCAATGTTTTACTTTTCAAATAGTCTTTTTTTTTAATGAACTAATTAACAATTGTACAGTTTTGTACTGTACAATAATATTGTAAATTTTATATGAAAATAAAACACCAAAATAAAAATAATATGAAAGTTATAAATTAATTATTATTATAACTTTTATTTTGACAGCTGTCAAAATTACATTTGATTTTTTGAAGTTTAGTATGAACGCCAGTTTATTGTAGAAGGAAATAATTTAAATTATTATGATATGACAATTGCATGAAATCTTACAGCTGTCAAAATTATTTTTAAACTTCCCTAATGTGCACATTTATTGTCACAAATTATATACTTAAAAACGATTTTTCGCCTGTATGAGTTTTAAAGTGATTGTATTAATTATTATTGTCCTTTTATGTGCACATTTGTATTAACAAATTTCACACTGAAACTACTAAACAATTAGTAGTAATACCGTTTAAAGTCTATTATTATACAAGGAAATAATTTAAATAATAAACGTACTTTGACGAAGTTTGACAGCTGTCAAAATTACATTTAATATTCTAAGTACAAGTCAGAAACAAATGCGCATGCGCACTAGACAGCATGGTTATGAAGTTTACAGTTTCTTCTTTTCTTAGATGAAATAAAAGCTAATTGACTAAAATTGTACACTTTTAGGTACTGATTCAACTTAAAAAATTTGTAAGTAACGAGTATCGACACTTTCCGGTTCGTTTTCAAGTGAATATGAACAGGGCTGCTGAAGAAAACATAATGGGTGTACAAGCAATAAGAAAGTGTGGTAATGTTACAAGTTTTTCTTTTGAAAAGGTTTTGCTACTAATGTTTGTTAATAAATATGCCTATTTAAAATGATTCATGTTTTAGGATATTACATATCACGTATGCAATTTTGTTCCGGATGAAACTTTATTTCCTCCACTTATACCCAATGGCAGATACAGAATTGATACACAGCTTCTTTATTTAAATGAAGAAATTGCATTCCTATATTTTTATGGTGAAGTATACACTCCAATTCCGTACCCAAAGAAGTAAAAGCAGCGTTATTAGTAATCTACACTTTAGTTAAAAATAAACACACTTTACATGTTGATTGTGTTTTTTAATATCTCACATTTCTTATTTTTTGTGTTGCACGTGAAAATGAATAAATTGTTGTTGTTTTTTCCATACAAAATAAACAAAGTATATGATATCTTTCCTTTCTTTTTCTTGAAGTAAGAAAGCATCGTATGTCTCTTATTTTCAACATGTTAAGAGTTTAAAAAATAGTTTCGCCCACTTTCCCCGCTGATCTACGATGTACTAGTTACTAGTAGATAAGCCGTCAGTTAAGGGATTACACCCCAGTCTGGTACCAGAGTTTGGGTGGCGCGTGCGCGGGTTCTTCACGTTGTTACTTAGGCGATAGTTCTCAACTAACTAAAAGACAAAAAGAATTAAGAATCCAGTCTTCTAAATAAAACTCATAAGTAATAGAAATTTAGAAATTTGATTTTATTTAAAACAACAACGTTCTAATAAATATGAGGTTAATAATGTTTGATTCCAAATCTCCAATATTGGAAACACACATAATTCACAACTAATCAAGTAAAATCCAGAATAAGCTGAAGGGCTACTCTGGGACAATCAAATCAAAATAAAATTAAAAATTGAGATGAGTTGCCATCTGAAGACAACTCAAACCAACTAATTCGCGCATCCAGGAGACTCACCAACACAGACATAAAACCAGGCATAAAACCGTTGGTAAAAATGACTGCAAATTAAGCATTCGTAAGAGATATCATCATTTAAAATTAAATACTACAATAATTGCCTTTCAAGTTACCCTTCTACCACAATTCTTTCCATTCAACATTTCAATTCTTTTGGAACCTCTGGAATATTAATGATTCATCATTCAAGGTGAGTTTTCGATGTAAATCTCATAAATAACAAAAACTGCACACAATTAAACAAGAATCGTTCACCAGCGAACGGTGGCATATCAATGTCAATGTATATTATTGAGGCAAACTAAACACTTAAACGCTCCAATGAAAAAGTTATGAATCTATGGTTTTCCGGCCATCCGACGCCGTTGGTGCTATCCTACCCACTAGAAATGGAATAGGTTTATATTTGGGTACTTATTTAATTTCAACGGGGTGCACTGTTTTATTGTGAACCTTTGGCTACAGTGCCTATGTCTTGCACAGCCACATACATTGCAATCAGGTCCGGACTGGCTCCTTTAGGGGTCGTCGGTGAGAAAGAATTTTTAAAATCACATTTTCCGGTATTTTGACACTTGGAAGATATAGAAAAAAATACAAATCACTTTTATCCCTAGCATAAACCACTTTTGAAGCCCCATCGGGGCTCCCTTGGTTCAGGGGCCCTCGGCGATCGCCGACTAGCCGGCCTAGCCAGTCCGAGCCTGATTGCAATTATTGGAACTGTATTAACATCTCTCAAATTCTGTATAGCAATTAAAGCATTGGGTGTAGGGATGTGTTACAGAGGTAGCCCCTTTTGTCACAACGATCACATCGAGTGCCACAGGCAGGAGATGGTTGATGGCAACTGGTCCTCGTAAGGCGCCCAACTCTCACTTATGGCTTCAAGTGCCACACCCCGGGGAACTGCATTGACCTGCAGGACAAACTAAGGGCCAGTTGTATAAAAGAGGGTTAACTCGGGGATCAGCTGATCCTGGTTCAAGAGCTGACCCAGGATCGCCGCAAGGTAGATAGATTACAAATAAACCTATCAAGTAAATTTTTTTTATAAAATAAACCTATCAAGTAAATTTATCTGCCTTACGTTGATCCTGGGTCAGCTCTTGAACCAGGATCAGCTGATCCCCGAGTTAACCCTCTTTTATACAACTGGCCCTAAGTGAGGGTAACCAGATATGGTGAAATTTAGCGTCTGATCCAAAATGGGCGGCTACAAACAGCATCTGCACCCAGATTGGGGGGCTGAAAAACCCGCTCAGGATGCGTGGCGTTGCAACTGCGAAAACCTCTTATGAAAACCAAACCAATCCCTTATGATGACGAATTCTGAAAACAAAGTACCCCAGGTGAGTAGAGCTGTGAGTTCAGAATTTCACACTGATCAGTCAGTCTGCCCCACGAATTCGGGGGGGGGGGGAGAGCAAAAATTCGCCAAAGTTACAAGTTAAAATAAAAAGCAACCAAAGGCCTAAAAAAGCAAAAGATGCCACTCCTTGAGAGTGAGACTGGAAGAAAACCGTACAGAGCTAGAAGAATTAAAAAACATTAAATGGGATATTCTGGGCCTGCAAGAAACACGTCTGCAAGGAGAAAAAGTAACAGAACTTAACTTAAGTTAACTTAAGGACATACTCTATATCAGAAAAACTTTGAACTGGAATACAGAACAGGGCGAGTAGCTCTCTTGGTAAACAAACGTATAAAGAATATCGTGGTAAAATTGGCTTCCATCTCAGATCGAGTAGGATTATATAATACTGAAACTAAACGAAAGATACAAACTGCAAGTTGTTGTAGTCTATGCGCCAACCAACACAGCATAATACGAAGAGGTTGAAAAATTTCTTGAAGACATAAAAACTGCTTTAAGACCGAACAACGCGTGCTACAGGGTTGTTATGGGGGACTGGAATGCAAAAATTGGGAAGCAGGTGGCTGCAGATTCAGAATATGTTGGAAGATATGGACTTGGGGAGCGAAATGCGAGGGGTGATAATATTTCTATAAGAAACAAAAACAACGAAAGTGGACATGAAGAAGCCCAGACAACAAAAGAAAGAACGAAATTGACTATATTCTGTCCAATAGCCGAAAAATGGTTAAAGACGTTATACGGTTCTAAATCGATTTGATACGGGCAGCGATCACCTATTAGTGAGAGTGACTATAACGGTAAATTTCAAACAAGAAAGAAGAAAAGCTCATCCAAAAATCCAAGTTTCCACCTATTGAAACATTAAGAACGAAAATGGAAAAATACCAGAAGGAATTAAATTAAAAGCTAAGTTTTCCCGAGGCAACAGTGATACACTGATACAGGTGCACCGAAGCTCCTCCCTAAAAACGCGCGGGATATTCTAATAGAATTTTTCTATTGCTCGAATTTTGAAACTCCCGTTTACAACACTAACGTCATAGTTTTTTTAACCTATAAATTAATTTTTAATGTCATAAAATCATTTGAAGTTTTATGTAAAAATTTTTAGCTTGTAAAACTGATTGATGCGCTCATTGGCTTAAATTTTTGAGGAGGAGCCTTGGTGCATCTGTTGGGTAAACGGAGTATAGCGGATAATTTGATATCAGCTATACAAGTGGCTACGAAAAGGATATGTGCACAAGCCAGGTCCCCAACACAAAGCAAACTCACCGAAAACACATTGAAACTATTAGAAAAAAGAAGAAACACACACAACGAAGTAGACGAGTACAAAGAAATAAATAAAGAAACTAAGAGAAGCATTCGAAGAGATCTAAAGTAGCTACAATACAAAACTCATTCAAGAAGTTATAGAAAGAAATCCACATATGAAAGTGTTAAGGTCAAGACTGAATGCAGGTAAAATGAAGATAGTTAAAATACCATACAAACACGGTAAAATGATAGCAGACAAGAATGAAATTATTAGAACCATCATCCACAAATTCTATATCAAGCTCTACAAGTCTGCAACGCCAAGTACAAACGTGGAAAACAAAACCATAACAAACGTGGGTTCAGAAGATATGCCCGAAATACCAAAAGAGGAAATTAAAAACGCTCTAAAAACTATGAAGAACAATAAAGCACCGGGAGAAGATCAAATAACAACTGAGCTGCTGAAGCTGGGTGGGAACACACAATGGGCATTCCTCCAGGCATTGGACAACGCGAGGCTAGATTCAAGATATTCCAATGTCATCAAGAATAAATATATTGTAGAGATATTTTCTACGACCCTGAAACTTTAAAATTTATTTTCCCCGGGACAATATCTCAACACTAGAGTACCGTCGGTAGCTTTGTAGCGGTTCACATACGATTTCTGTACGGAGACAAATCACAGGGCTGGGTTCGCACTTCTCTCCTTTTCTGGTCGCCAAATAAAACAAATTGAGTGGCCTTACCACCGCACTATTTTCGCTAAATCGAAATTCCTGTCTCAGGAATAAAATTGCATAAATTGTCTTAATCAAATTTATTGTAGTTATCGACAACACTAAAAAAGTAAATTTGGGTATGCCTCGCTGCATGAAAACAAAATCAAACACAGCTTCGTGAAAAATGACTAATTTAATTTTCATAAAATAAATTCAATTTTAAATAAGCAAAACAGGTCGAGCTTGAGCTGTTTACGAACAGATTCGTTTTGGTCGTTAAAGTGTTAGATTGTGTAATAAAAACCCTTCGTATTTGCATTTAATTGCAAATCGAAATCTCAAAATACTCCAGGTTCATATTAAGGTAGTACTGTCGATACTGCAAGAGTCAAATGTATTTACAGTCTTACTTGACTTAATCAGTATTTAGACTTGGCAACGTCGCGATGGTGTAACAGTTGTAGAGCTATCTGACATATCAAATTAATTTTTTGGTTATGTCAATTTAAATTTTTAAAATTGCACATACGTCGTCGGTTTCAGAATTCTGAGAGAGATAACAAGATAGCGAACTATAGTGTTTAACAAAGATAGCTACAAATTATTAAATCATAACGATTTGGCTTCATCACGTGTACAGTGACTCTGTTTCACTCTAAATGTAAACAGCACCAGTTGCCGGCATCATACGTGTGTATAAAAATTATTTCACCGTCAAAATTTTCATTTCAATTTCATTTTTCATTGGAAAGGTAAAAGAGTACCACAAAAAATTTACGAGAAAAGACTGCAACAGGTTGCATTAGCTAATAAATTAAAAAACAATCCTGGAAAGCTCATGTTAACTACCCTTAACACTGACGCAAACATTCAAGTATAATAATTTCGTTCTTTGAAAAAAGAAGAAGTTTCTTATGATCTGCAGTCGAGTACTCTATAAATAATTTCTTCGCCTGTCTTTGTCCTGGTGAATTGTACCAGAGGGTTTCCTGCTCTCCGTTTGCCACTTCTGGATTTCCACCCCTGTGTTTTAGATAACTCACAGAACGATTCAAGTCCAGTCGTGGGCGCTTTTGAACCTGATCAAGCTAGTTTGTCAGCTATCTCATTTCCCTCATGACTTGGCCTCCAGTGAAGTGCAATTTTGTTGCCTTTGGCCAATTTTGTTGAGAGATTGTATACATTCCTATATGGATAAAGATTCAAAGCTATTGGCTTTCAGTGCTTTTATCGCAGCTTGGCTGTCAGACATTATATTGGCATTCTAAAGCTGTAGATGCCTCATACCTTGTTCCCTGTTCAGTTTTTGATCCATCTGTATTTCAGTTGGAAGATTTTGTATCCACTTGCATTGTATGACTTCTAGCCATGTTGCGGTCCTGAATGACAACCTCAAACAGTGTCTAAAAGTCAAAAGTTCTAGGGATGAATTCCAAAGGTTTTTCAAGCAGATTTGACTCTAAGAAGTCCAGTATTTTTATGTGACCTGTTTTGTTTCCCGGTTTTAATTTCTTAATTTGGGTTATTTTATGTGGATGTGTAAGTCCTCCTTTTTCACTCGTAGGTGAAGTGGCAGATCTAAAAGTGACTCCATAACCGCAGTTGAGATTGTACGCATAGCCCCTGTTATACCCAAAAACGCTAGTCGTAGTTTCTGCATTTTTAAATAAAATATAGATATTTTATAATAATATAGAAGATAAAATATTTTAAAATCTCATTCGAGTTTATTTTAATAAAGACTTTTATGAAACCTACTACATTCTCATATTATATGAATTTTTAAATTTCGCGCCCGTTGTGATATTTTACGACGTTGCCACATCTAAAAACTACGATACAAAAAGTACATTTTTTGATATTTATTTGCTAATTACTACTATACCATGCTCTGAACCTATATTTTTAAGGGTCTAAAATGTTTTACATACTACTTTCTCTCTTCTTCTGATTTTTTATTGAAATCTGAACGGTACTTTTTGTAAAATTCGATAAAATATGTGATTTCCCATAAGGTTCAATGCTAACTGCATAAAATTTGAAATGTCTATATTTTTTAACTGGTTCTCTGTAGCTCTTCAAAAATTTAACTGGATTATTATCTTATCATAATCTACTAATATGCCAAATTTCGTTAAATTCTGAACGGTAATTCTATGACCGACAGTACTACCTTAAAGTGTAATTGTGTGACATAAATAAATTTTTTATAAATGTGTACAAATTCAAATTGTTTATTTGCCATTTATGCGGCACTTGTTGAAAATTGTTTTCGAACCACTGTTTTCTGTGTTCCAAAATTCTCCGCTTGCGCTAGCATCTGTCACACGGTAGCACCTGTTGCGTTTTCAAACAGCTGTGTTCCATAACATAAAATATCGAATTGTGGCATCAAATCTTAACAATTCTTCCAAAAAAATATCCAGATAAGGACGATCGACAATCGCATAATAAAGTTTGTTGGCAAAACTTAATCGATTTTAACCATTTTTAATAAATCGTGCAACTAACCTCAAAAATTGGTACGTAAATTATTCGATTCAAAATTTAACTAATTTGAATTTATTCTTCTAAACATTCAATTGTAGGCACGTAATGGCTTCGATTACAAATATCATTTGATCATTTATTAATGGCGGACTGGCAACTCCTTCACATGTGCGATACAAAATTTTTCAAACGTGCGTTTTCAAAAACGCCGTAATTTGAAGATTCTACTTCCAAATCAATCTAAAAACACTCGTCTACTTTAGACGACACATCGCACTAATTCTCAGCTTGAAAAACACTTGGGTTTCCAAGAAAACTGGAAAATTGGTCACTTATGGTGGACGTGGACCTCACCAAAAATACGCCTTGCTGGCTTCACAGTCGCCGACCAAGCTCTCTCGCCAACATTCTCTACCTTCTATGTTTAAAAACTTCAAATTACCAACCGAAAATCGAAATTTTGAGCCACTTTGCACGTCAAAATAGGTAAATTTTCGCGGTTGAAATTCAAATGTAAATAATTAAATTTGTTCCTTTTTAGGTTTAAACCGCCGCAAAAACTGTATAAATCACTGGATTTCACTAACATTCAACAATAATTGTGTGCTTGTGTCATTGGTAACATAAATCGACCTTTATTCATAAAACTGTGCTCGACCATGTCATTATGGATGAAACATCCCTTAATTCAAGACAAATTATTAACACAAAGCTGGATTTGTATTTCGTTTCACGACAATATACAGCGGAGCCAGCATGCAGGTCAAGATAAACGAGGACACGAAAACAGAAAAGATTACTATAGAAAGAGGAGTCAGGCAAGGAGATCCAATGTCACCTAAACTGTTGGAGGTGGATGCTACCACAATAATAAAAAGAACACTTTAGGTATAAGTTGTTTAATGATGGTAAACGTAAGTTACAACACGACTGAACGAAGGCTCGCGACATACTGAGGTCATGTGTGATAAGCACGCATGTGCACGTAAAAGTTTAGAATAACTTTTCTAACATAAACTCTTCACTCTTGCCCTTGAGAATGCTTTCAAGCAGCTGCGTTGGGAACAAAAAGGAATTAATATAGATGGAACTTATCTAAGCCACCTACGTTTCGCAGACGATATTGTAACACCCTGGTACTTTAGAGTTGTCTTTGATTATTTTCTCTTCCTCTGAATTTTAAATACTTACTATTCTGCTTTAATATTTAATCGATTTTCGCTACCACCAGTTAGAATTTTATTCGAGATTCTAACAAACTCCATCAAGTTTATTTATTTATTATTAGACGTGTTTATTCAGAAGCGTAGGAAATTTAACTTATAATTTGTCACTATAAACTTTTATGAATAAAAGAATTGAAATTTAATTTACTCAATTTATTTAAAACAAAACAATTAAATTAAACATACACAAACAAAACAAAATAAAGTAATAATCCAGTTCACATTTAATACAAAATTAAATAATATAAATTGTAACTGAATAAAATTAAATAATTCGTATTTATTTAATTTTATTTTCGTTAAAATATAAAAGTTTGAAAAAGTTAAAAATTGTTAATATAAAAGAAGTTGAAGAATAAAAACATTTAAAAATTTACTTACAATAAAGTTGAAAAACACAACACTGATTTTAATTTAAATGAAAAATTTGAATTCCTCTGGTTCAAAGTTAAGGCGAAGCATCACCACGCGACTAAATATTGGTGTAAAACGTTCTTTAAAAAGATTTGTTAAAAATTTTTTTCAAGAAATATTTAGATATTTTTGGAATTTTAAAAATTCAGCTTCGTAGCTCAATAGAATGATCGTTTCTGTAAACTAAAGTATTACAATAATTGTCTTTATTACTACATTTGAAAAGAAATTTGACATTCCTTTTTTTGAAAATTCTGAATATTGGAATTCGAGATTTCTTTAATATACGTATTACTAAATAGAATTAGCAAAAGTTGATAGTATCAAGAAACAATTATTCTCATAGGCGCCGACTCCGTGGGTGCTCCGGGGCCCGAGCACCCGACGGAAAGATTTGTCGGGTGCGGAGCACCCGACGGAACTTTACACCCTTCACCACTATAATCATACTTTATTTGAAAAAAACAAAATCAAAATGCAATCCCTCTCAGATGTAGTTTGTTTCCTAAAAAATCAAAAAGAAGTTTGTGAACTATTACCAGAATATGTGAAACTGATTAAAATAGTTTTAATTATACCTGTCACCAGCTGTACTGCGGAAAGATCATTTTCTTCTTTACGTCGTTTAAAAACCTATCTAAGGTCCACTATGACTCAAAAAAGATTGAATGATGTGATGATTTTGAATGTGCATAGGGACTCAGACAGTTTTAATAATATTAATATAGATGAAGTATGTGATGAATTTATAGGTCAGGTGAGCACAAGACTGAATACATTTGCTTTATCTAAAAATGTATAAGTTTTATTTTTTTTACAAGAATGTTAAGGCTAATATTACAGTGTGTTCGAGGTGTCATGAAATTTTTAAATTATATGTATGAAACCCTAAGGAATGCGGTTTCCTATTTTTAATTTCTTAATAAAATATTTTTTAATTAATATTTTTAAAATATCCCGTTTGTAATTTTTTTAGCGGAAATCAAGTTAGTGAAATTAATTGCTTATCAACAATTAAAATTTAAAATAGAAATAAAAATACTCAAAAAAAAGGTGACCACGCCCATTTCCCCGAAAAATTTTCGCCTGCGGCGCGCGCCTTCGGCGCTGCTCGCTTCGCTCGCATTCTTTTTCCAGTTTACCCAAGCACCCGACAGATTTTTATAAAGTCGGCGCCTATGATTATTCTATTGAGCTACGAAGCTTTATATTTAGTCACGTGGTGATGCATCTCCTTAAGGCGAAGCATCACCACGTTGGTGTAAAACCTTCTTTAAAAAGATTCGTTAAACATGTTTTTCAAGAAATGTTTATATATGTTAGCGTTAGCCAAAAATTACAGTAAAATAAAATAAAACAAGCCTTTTTACTTACTTTTTCGTACTTACGATTTATTACCGTTATTACTTTATTTCTATCTTACTTGTTATTACATAATAATTCTCCGGTATAGTATACCTCAGTTGATTACCGCCCTCATAATACCAACTTAGGTTGGTATTACTTAATCAACACTTAATTTAAAATTATTAGTCAGGACCGTATTCATTACAGGTCCGTATTCAGGTGGTATGGCTTAGTAGTCCTCGCTTATTCTAACGTACAGGTCCGGACTCAGGTTGTATGGCTTAGTAATCCTTGCTTATGCTAACACGGCCTTCCTGCAATTGTCGCGTCCTCGTGACATAATCTTGCTCTCATCCCAAATTTTGTAAGGCCAATTTATCAATTTCTTGTCAATTAGTGCTTGTGAATCACCATTGTTGTCCTAGTCATTGCTCATTACCGTGTCACGATTTTACCGGCGATATAAGGAAAAATAATAATCAAAATTAATATTGCACAATAAATAATCAGTCATGCCGCCGAAATAATCAGTCTTGCAGTCGTAATAATAATCCTAATAATTCACCATAATAATCCTAATAATCCTGAAAAATAATCAAAGTTAATGTTATACAATAAATAATCAGTCGTACAGTCGTAATAATAATCCTAATAATCCTGAAAAATAATTAAAGTTAATGTTGCACAATAAATAATAAATTAGTCGTAAAGTCGTAATAATAAGTAGTTCGGCTTTGCCGATATAATAATAAGTAATCCGGCCTAACCGCCATAAAAATTCCGGCCTAACCGCCATAATAATTCCGGCCTAACCGCCATAATAATTCCGGCCTAACCGCCATAATAATTCCGGCCTAACCGCCATAATAATTCCGGCCTAACCGCCATAATAATTCCGGCCTAACCGCCATAATAATTCCGGCCTAACCGCCATAATAATTCCGGCCTAACCGCTATAATAATTCCGGCCTAACCGCCATAATAATTCCGGCCTAACCGCCATAATAATTCCGGCCTAACCGCCATAATAATTCCGCCATAATAATTCAATAATAATTTTTTATTATCTTTTAAAATTAAGAAGAAAAATAAAATTTACAACCTTTTTGTTTTTTCAACTCATAATACCAATGCCTGATCCGATGGCCAAGTTCTTAATTGTTCATGTGCCGCAACTTTCGTCACTTTTGTGTTTTTATTACATCGTTTCAGTACGTACCGTTCATTAGGCAAAATCTTTATAATTTCATAGGGTCCCAAAAATTTGTTGCCTAGTTTTCCCGATCCCGCTTTTTGCGTGTCCTGAACTACTACTTTATCACCAATTTTAAAAAGAATCGCATTAAGTCTTTTTGTATCAAATTCTTCTTGTTGTATGTGTCTTCCTTGTACTAATTTTTGGTTTGCCTTTAATCTCATTGTATCCATACTTTCCAAATTCTGTTCCTTAATTCCTTTCAAAAATAGCTCCTCCGCCGGTAATCGTTTTCTGGTTCCGAACATGAGTGCATTTGGCGAGAATCCTGTTGCCGAGCATACCATTTCATTTAATACTGCTTCAATTCGTGGTAATATCGTAATCCATTTGTGTTCATCTTCATTATTTAAAGAGCTCCGCATTAGATTGAACAATGTTCGCATTACTCTTTCTACCTGACCATTTCCTCGTGGTACTCCTGTTGCTATGAAGTGTAATTCGATGTCTTCTGTTTTTAAATAGTTCTGAAATGTAATTGACGTAAATGCACGTGCCCTATCCGCTATAATCCTTTTCGGTTTCCCAATCTTTCTGAATAATGACTTCAGCGCTATTACTGATTGCTCCGCAGTTTTGTTTTCAATCGGAGTAAGCATACAGAATTTTGCAAACGCATCGATGACAACCAAAATTTCAGTACAGTTATTAGATTTTACCAATGGTCCTGCATGATCAATATGCCATACCTGCATTGGTTCGGTTGCTTTTTCACCTTCTTGATATTTCCCACTTTTTGATCCTGTATGAGATTTTCCAAGGGTACACGACCTACAGTTTCTGATGTACTTTTTAAATGTTTGTCCCATTTTGGGCCAATATATCTCTTCTTTCATTCGTATGATGGCCTTGTCCCATCCTATGTGCGTAGCTTCATCATGATATATTTTCATTGCTTTTAATCGAGCTGATATCGGTACATAACATTTTAACATGACTTCCTTTCCTTTGATTTCTTGATGATAAACAATTTCATTTTTTATTACAAATTTGTCATTAGGACTTGTAATTAACTCTTGGCAAAATGGATCATTTGCTTGATGCTCTATTATCGTATCAGCTTTCGTAGTTCTTTGTATCCTCCGAATTAGTGGATTCCTGCTTAGATAGTCCACATGTCCCATTTTGCACCCAGGTCTGTATTCTATTTCAAAATCGAAATCTTGAAGCTTCATCCACCATCTAGCCACTCGCGGATGTAAATCTTTCTTTAATGCAGTTGCTCTTACGGAATTACAATCTGTATAGATAGTAAAATGCAATCCGTATAAATAGACTCGAAAGTGTTCCGTCCCTTCAACAATCGCTAGTGTTTCTAAATCATACGAGTGATATTTAGATTCACTTTCAGTCGTTTTTCGACTGAAGTATGCAACTGGTCTTATTACATTTTCTTCCTTTTGCATCAAAATCGCACCGATTCCAACAGAACTTGCATCAGTATGCAATTCAGTTGGTAGCTCTGGATTAAATATTCTTAACGTTGGTTGGTTTACCAAAATGTTGATAATTATCTGCCGGATCTCTTCATGCTTGACTGTCCATTTGAATTCCTCATTCTTTTTTAGCAATTGAGTGATAGGGGCAGTAATTAATGAAAAATCTTTAATAAAGCGTCTAAAATATCCAGCTAGACCCATGAATTGTCTAATCCCCTTAACGTCATTTGGTGGTTTAGTACCAGCTAACGCATCGATCTTCCTTAAACTCGGTTTTATAATGCCCTGCCCTACTATGGCACCAAGATATTCAGTTTCCTTTTTAAAAAATGTACATTTTTCTAGGTTAAGTAAAAATCCGCTTTTAGATAGCGCTTCCAACGTGTTTTTTAAATTTTCGAATCCTTGTTCGATTGTCTCGGAAGCTATCATAACATCATCTAAATAAACCTGTGCCACTGTGTCCTTTAAATTTCCCAGAGCCTTATTTATAGCTCGTTGGTAGCAAGATGGTGCATTTGCAAATCCAAACGGCATTCGGTTGTATTCATAGTGACCGTCAGGTGTAACGAAAGCGGTGTATTTCTTGCTGTCTTCTTCAATCTCTATTTGATGAAACCCATCCTTCATGTCAAGAGTGGTAAAGTAGACTGCCTTTCCTAATGCATCGAGTTGATCTCTTAAATTTGGCAACGGGTAACGATCTCGAACAGTTTTTTTATTTACTTCCCTATAGTCAACACATAGCCGTAACGATCCATTTTTTTTTTTAACTAGCACGATGGGGCTAGCATAAGGTGAGGAACTTTCTCTAATTATATTTTGGTCTAATAAGTCTTGAATTATTGTCTTCAGCTGTGTTCGTTCGCTGTATGCTAGTCTCCTAGGTTGAAATGCTACTGGCTTATCATCGGTTAAAGTTATTCTTAATTTTCCGGTGGTTACTGCTTGCGGTATTTGGTTGCGAGTAGAGTCCAAAAGTTTCTGAATTTGTTTTTTCCATTTCTCGTCCAGTCCTGACAATTCGTTATTATTTAGTACACTTCGAATTTGAGGTTTTACTATTGGTGAAAGTTTTAAATCCAAACCATACTTTCTCACGACCACTTGTAATCCCGGACGTTGAATCGTCTCCCACCCAATCAATGCGTCTACACCAGGAATGGTATTATCCGGTACAACTAGAAAATCAATTTCAAGAGTGACTTCTTGAAGCGCAATGTATAGTCGGCAAATTCCCAAGGTCTCTACATCTATTCCAAATCCAGACAGGATTTGAGAACATATGATCATTTTACCATTAATTTTTTTTACTACGCAATGATGGATTATAGACTGATCTGCTCCGGAATCTATCAAATAGCTAAATTCTTGCTTCGTGTTGTTAGTTGATACCGTAGCGGTTGGCGTGATCTCGCATCTATTATTTAAACAAAATATCTTGGGATGTCCATTCTTTTTAAAACAATCAGATTCAGCATGCCCCAATCGTTGACAAAAATTACATTGAGGAACGATGTTTTGGTTATTAATTTTTTTTGCATGAGTTTGCGGGCTAATCAAATCTGGGGCATTTTTACAATTTTTTCTTTCATGACCTTTTTCTCCACACTTATAACATCTGTCTTGTATTGGACTTCTTTGTGAGTACCTTGAGTTTGGTAAACTTCTACATGCGTCTTTGAGATGTCCTGGTTTACCACATTTGAAACATCGTTTTAATCTTTGAGATTCATTATCCCAATCAGGTCGCGTGGTGTTTATCGTGTTCATCCTAGGTCGTTTTGTTCTTCTCCTCTGATCATCTTGGTTTTCATTATCGCATTGGCGTAGCAAAAGCATTAGTTCTTGTTGGTCTTTTGGTCGATTTGTTCGCATTCTCTGTCGAATTGTATCATTTGTTATCCCACCAATCACAGGACATAAAACTTTCTCCCAGATCAATTGTGGCTCGTACTGATAAATGCTACGAATTTTTTTTATCGCATATTCGCATAAACTATCGAAATCAGCACTTTCCATAGTCGCGGCTTTAACTAACTTCGTGTGCCACGTTTCTTGATTTGGAAAATTTATACGCAGATCATACGCGAAATTATCCCAACTCCTGTTGAAAGGTTTCCAACCATCAAAAAATTTCTTACCGTTTCCTCGTAGAGCGTTTCCCGCTTTCAAGATCATTATATGATCGGGTACTTGAGACAGCTCCTTCAAACTGTTTATGTGGTCGATCCATTCGTCCGTTGAAAATTCGCTACTATCTGGATCATGATCCGGTAAGGTAACAGGGAATTGGTTATTTTCACTTGTTGACTTTTGTCGAAAATTAGCTATTTCTTTAAAAAGTATTTGCATATTTTGTTCAAAATCCATCTGATTTCCACCAGGATTTTGGATTGTATTATTTGGAACATCCCCTGTATTTTGACTCATATTGAACAGGGAAAAAAAAAAAATAAAACAACAAAACAAAATAAAATAAACACACACAAAATAAAATAAAACACAAAACAAAACACGAATATTTCGATCTGATTTAATCCAATCTGATCTCCTAAATCACCGTTTGTGGTTAAACGTATGCTCGAATCTCCACTTCTGATGTTAGCGTTAGCCAAAAATTACAGTAAAATAAAATAAAACAAGCCTTTTTACTTACTTTTTCGTACTTACGATTTATTACCGTTATTACTTTATTTCTATCTTACTTGTTATTACATAATAATTCTCCGGTATAGTATACCTCAGTTGATTACCGCCCTCATAATACCAACTTAGGTTGGTATTACTTAATCAACACTTAATTTAAAATTATTAGTCAGGACCGTATTCATTACAGGTCCGTATTCAGGTGGCATGGCTTAGTAGTCCTCGCTTATTCTAACGTACAGGTCCGGACTCAGGTTGTATGGCTTAGTAATCCTTGCTTATGCTAACATATATTATTGGAATTTTATAAATTCAGCTTCGTAGCTCAATAGAATAATTGTTTCTTGATACTGTCAACTTTTGGTAATTCTATTTAGTAATACGTATATTAAAGAAATCTCGAATTCCAATATTCAGAATTTTCAAAAAAAGGAATGTCAAATTTCTTTTCAAATGTAGTAATAAAGACAATTATTGTAATACTTTAGTTTACAGAAACGATCATTCTATTGAGCTACGAAGCTGAATTTTTAAAATTCCAAAAATATCTAAATATTTCTTGAAAAATATGTTTAACAAATCTTTTTAAAGAACGTTTTACACCTATATTTAGTCACGTGGTGATGCTTCGCCTTAAGGCGTTGGTGTAAAACCTTCTTTAAAAAGATTCGTTAAACATGTTTTTCAAGAAATGTTTATATATTTTTGAAATTTTATAAAATCAGCTTAGTAGCTCAATAGAATAATCGTTTCTGTAAAGTAAAGTATTACAATAATTGCCTTTATTACTACATTTGAAAAGAAATTTGACATTCTTTTTTTTGAAAATTCTGATTATTGGAATTCGAGATTTCTTTAATATACGTATTACTAAATAGAATTACCAAAAGTTGACAGTATCAAGAAACAATTATTCTATTGAGCTACGAAGCCGAATTTATAAAATTCCAAAAATATATTGTCGTATTTTTTTGAGCCCCAATTGACAATAAAATTGGATGGGGAAAATATTTGTACAAATAAGTTGGTATTGTTAAAATGAGAGATAATGGGGACTCGCACTTTGACCGCCGTGCGGGCAGGTTGCGAATTTTTGGTTAATTATATTGAAAAGAGTAAATTTTTGAATAATTGTGAAAGAAAAATAAATACTGTTGATTTAAAAAGTGATTTTATTTTAGAGATCATTAATTTGAAGATTTTTTTTATTTGAAATTTGAAAGTGGAATTTGTTGAATATTATTAGAAGGTCACACGTAAAGTGGTGATAAAAATTTGGAACCGACGAGCAAGTCGCGGCGTATGTTCGAAGATAATTCAGCGGCTCGATTAAATTATTTTTGAAAAGTTTTTTGAATAAAAGTTGGGGGCTGGATTATTTTACGTCAATATAAACATTTCTTGAAAAACATGTTTAACGAATCTTTTTAAAGAAGGTTTTACAGCAACGTGGTGATGCTTCGCCTTTTATCATTTCACTTAATTATGGAAATTTTCCAGTATTTTGTAATATTACATATCCCATATGTTTATCAAAATCTATAATTGTAATTTATAGTTTTGTTTTTCTCAAAATGACTAAAAGTTTCGTAAGCTTCACATACTTCAATCATCGCTTACTAAAATTATCACCCTTATTTTTAAAATTACTATGTAAGTTACCCAAAAATATTTAACATGTGGAAATAATTTGAATTGATAAAATAATAATTTAAATAACTAATAATTTGGTTAAATATTTTTGCTAAACTAATATAACTAAATTAAAATACAATTATAATAAATAAGAAGTTTAATAATTTGAGTTTCAAATTAAATTTCTTTTTAATCAAATTTACCAACTTAAAATTTATATCATTTCAATAATGAGATAACAATATAAAATTATACAGAGTTGGCTTTAGAAATATAATTTTTATAATAACTAAATTTAAAACTTTTGACAATTGATAATTATTTATATCAATACTAGGGGGGCTCCGCCCCCCTGGCCGCTACCGCGGCCCAACCCCCCAGGGCCGCTTCGCGGCCCTAATAACTTCAAGTTATAAAACTTATTTCCATACAACATTTTTTATGTCGCTTTAACTTTGAATTTGTATTCCATCCTTCGCTCGACATCTTGATAATGCTACATATAACTGTCCATGACTAAACAAAGGCCTATCGATGTATATTGAAGTGTTATTTTGCACCCTTAAATATTAAATATCGAATTTTCAAATCTTCGTAAAATTCCAATTCGGGCGGAGAAATCACCTTCTTACCCGGTTGGCTCAATCGGTTATCTTTCAGTATCGCCCACTATCAAGCGACCTTGTATACCTTTTCCGAAATAATTCCACTTGCATTTAGTATAATTCACAAAATTTTCTCTTCTAAATTCTCAATCTAAAAGAAATAACACTCCTTCAAACTTTACTTGTCTTTTATTCTCAAATAAATCAAATTTTTACAACTAAAAATCGTCAGAAATCAAAATGTCGACCGTCCACGACTTCGACGGCGTAGCAAGTCTTCTTCTTCACTGCTCGTGCTCTCTCGGCTTCCCCGAAACCGCGAAACATACAAAATTCAAATTATTTACAAAAACTCTAGCAAACCATTTCCTTATTCCAAAAATTACACGACAGCAATCCTTCCTGGCTTATGCAGAAATCCAGGAGGGATTTCAAGAAAGACACATAACGTCGTGCTTTTGGAATAAGTAGCAAATTCTCTAAATCAACATCTTCAAAAATAAATAACAATATTCAAAAGTAAATAATAATTAATTAATGCGGCAATCTAATTTACACACCTAAATTAATTAATTAATCAACATCCCGAACTACCTATCTTGACGAATGATCACTAAACAATTCATAAATGACATCCAAACTTCTTTGCAATAATAACAATTTCTTAGATAACTCGATCCAAAACTTTCTTCGAAATAACTGCAAATTTTTTTATCCTTCCAAATTTTATTCCATAGCTTTTCAAAGCTCCTTCTTTTTCCGTTATGGACCTTTCATAATTTCGATTCTCTTCTAGTGTTCTTCAATTTCATTGTCATCTTCAATCTTCATATCGTCCCTTATTTAATAAAATCCTTCAATACTACTTAATTTTTAAAATTTCCAACTAACAATTTCATCTCCTTAAATAATTTCATCAATTTTGCTACATTTTAAAGCTGTAGCTTCATAAAAATTTTTTTAAATATGCAATACACATCATTTAAAACTCTTTTACCTATTTCTTTACTAATCATCCAATTTCAATTTTCGTAGTGACAAATTCCTTCAATAACCATCAATTTTCAAATTAAATTTTTCCCTTTGATTGCCATAAACGCTAATTTCAAATTTACTATTATAAAATGCAGCAATTAATTAATCCATTTTTCAAATTTTCAATTTTTGGAAACACTTTTACTTTCTCAAATTTTGTTATACAATTTATAAACTTTTCGTCTGCTTATCTTTCGAAGATTGTCCTTTTCACTTGTTACATTGGTTATTATTAACTTGTTCGAATTTCTATTGCCTTTTATTTATAATTATGATTTTCAGTTTTATCATGATGTGTAGTTCCTTCTTTAAATTTTAATATTTACAACCTTTTTTTTAATTTTATCAAAACACATTTAGTTCCATTCATTTTCCATTTAAATCGCGGTTATCCTTAAATTTGTTCAATCTTCTTTATTCGTCCGTGGTTACTTTTCATATTTGATTAGATTAACCACCCTCCATCTTGATCGCCGATACTGCCACTTTTCCAAAATGACCTTCATTTCTTTTCCATGACGTCTTCCTTTTTAAAAATACGTTTCTTTTCACCAAACCACTGTTTCTTTATTTTCTTCTTCTTGAACCCAACTCTTCTTTTTCAAAATACCAAATTACTTTGTTGGACGGCATATCCTCTTCATCCTTTATTTCATCCTTCCAAATTGCTGAACGGGGAACATCATTTCCATCGGAAACCATCTTGGATGAAGTAATCATGTTCGTATTAATTTTATTTTTCTTCCTTTTACAATAATTATTGTTATACCTTCTTTCAAAATTACTTTTTCGTCCACGTTTCATCTTTCGCATCTGTGTTCTGGTGAATATCCGGGCTTTTTTATTAATGCCGCCGGTATGACCCGTTTCTTTATTTACTTCTCCTTCAATTTTTGCATTTCTCAAGTCTTCTTTATTTTCATTTTTCTCAATCTCTTCCGATAGTTGCTAAAGTTGCTTTTTCTGCTAAAGTTTCTCCTTTTATTAAACTTATTTCTTCCTTCTTATCTTCTAGTTCTTCCTCATTTTCATTTTTTTCATAATTGGCACTGCTGATTGTTCTGCTCAATTCTTCACAATATTTTACCCATTCATTTTTGTCCTCGATCCTATTCTTTTCCCTCTCTCTTTTATCTTCTATTCTATTCGTTCTCCTCTCTCTCCTGTCTTCAGCCATTTGCTCTATCAGCTGTTGAAGCCTCCAGTCAATTTAGCCAAGTAGCCATGGTCAAACTTTTCTTACTAAAAATCTCAGGGTGACAGCCGGTTCTGCGGTGAACATTTACAACCATAAACTAATCATCCCAAATTGAATTCAAAAAAATGTTCACCAAATGCCGCACGTTCGGGTAGCCAAGTTGAAGTGTTATTTTGCACCCTTAAATATTAAATATCGAATTTTCAAATCTTCTTTGTAAAATTCCAATTCGGGCGGAGAAATCACCTTCTTACCCGGCTGGCTCAATCGGTTATCTTTCAGTATCGCCCACTATCAAGCGACCTTGTATACCTTTTCCGAAATAATTCCACTTGCATTTAGTATAATTCACAAAATTTTCTCTTCTAATTTCTCAATCTAAAAGAAATAACACTCCTTCAAACTTTACTTGTCTTTTATTCTCAAATAAATCAAATTTTTACAACTAAAAATCGTCAGAAATCAAAATGTCGACCGTCCACGACTTGGACGGCGTACGCAAGTCTTCTCCTTCACTGCTCGCGCTCTCTCGGCTTCTCCGAAACCGCGAAACATACAAAATTCAAATTATTTACAAAAACTCAAGCAAACCATTTCCTTATTCCAAAAATTACACGACAGCAAACCAACTTTGTTAAAGCTCTGCTAGCATAACAACAGATCCTATTTTGAGTTTTAATTTGTGTACCGGAAAACCAGGGAAATTCAACTAATCTAAATATTCGACTTCATATTCCAACCGAATGGTCTGTTTGATCGACCCCTCGATGTTTAGCTGTATCTTCAATTAAGTAGGTATGAATCTTGCCCTCGACCAAATTTAATATTTTATTGTTAAGTGTGCGAACATCATCATTGTGGCAGGCTAATATAATTCTGTCGGAGAGATCGGCATTAGAAGCAATTGAATTGCTGTAAATGTCCTGAATTATATTTGTAGATTTCCAGCTATTCGGTACTTTCAATAATATAATGCTGCTTGGCCAAATTGATGTTGACTATAAAGTAAAATTGACTATTTCCACAGGTGAAGCGTATTTTATAACAGGTAAAACTTGACGAAAGTCACCACCGAAAATAACAAATTTGCCACCAAACGGATTTTTGCATTTACATAAATCTTTCAATCTTTGTGTTTTTGCGTCGCATGGTTTTGTTGCCTTGCTTTGCGTTTACTTTTTGCGTTTACTTTTTGCTCTTGCTTTTTTGCATTTGCTTTTTTGCATTTGCTTTTGATTTTACTTTTTGCTTTTTTGCATTTGCATTTGCTTTTACATTTGCTTTTGCTGTTGCTTCTGCTTTGCTTTGCTTTGATTCATCCGTTGATGTGATTATAATGTTGATTTGGTGTCGTCCAATAGCTGTTCTCAGCGTTGCATAAAAACGTTGCATAAAACGTTGCACAAAAACGTTGCATAAAAACGTTGCATATTTTGTCTTATCTTTTTATATATATAGAGTAGATTTAATTTATATGCAAAAATAATTATATTTCCAATTTACGGTTAAAGGCGGGTTACTACAATATAGTCCTAATGAGTAGCACGCCCGAGGAACTTGAAAATATGCTCCAGGAGCTTAATCTAGCATCACAAAACATAGGGCTGAAAATGAACCTAACCAAAACAAAAATCTTGTCAGGGTTAGGAACAGTAGAATTAAACGAGGAACTAAAGTGATCGCAAATATAGATGAGAGGGCGTAGACAAAATCCGGCGCAGTAGACATCGCGTGACACCCAATTCCACCTATTGACACCAACATAAACACGATTATACGAGTTTTGGTTTCTACGCATTAGCCCCACCCACTCATCTTTATTTGAGACCACTTTAAAAATAGACGACACCACGATAGAAAGAGTCGACGAGTACATCTACTTATAGGCTATAATATTAAGCTAGGGAAAGAAAATCAGGGGGCAGCGTAAAGAGTTCGACTCCTGTATATTGCCGGTGATAACGTATGGACTGGAAACGATTACTGTAACCGGCAAAAGCGCTGAAAGACTAAGAGTGGTACAGAGAGCGATGGAGAGATCGATGCTCGGAGTGAGTCTGCGGGATCACATCCATAATAAGGAAATAAGAAGGAGGACTAGGGTGACGGATGTGATGGAACGTGTGGCGCTGCTGAAGTGGAGTTGCAAGGCACGTAGGAAGGCAAGACTGCAACAAATGGACACCAACGATAGAGAACTGGAAGCCAAGAAGGACCAAAAGAAGCAAAGACAGACCCCAAAAAGATGGCTCGACGATATAAAGAAGGTGGCAGGCGCAAAATAGAGAGGTTTGGGTGGAAATGGGAGAGGCCTATATGTTCAGGAGTGGACTACCACGGGCTGATGAAGAAGAAGAAGAATTAAAGCATTTGTTTACTATTTGCGTTTTTTGAGTTTCTTCAAGCTACCGATATCTTTTCAGAATCCATGACCTATGCCTTCGCATGAATAACGAGTAGGTCTATTAACATCGTGGCAAACAAACTGGCTAGGTCATCTCCGGATTGTAACCGACTCTATCCAAGAATAATCGAACGTTTCAAAATGGTGAACCAACCTCGACCATGTGTGCACTTTACCAAATAATTATCCAAATTATCGGTCAGCAAATAATCGAAGCACTTCCCTGGTTCAGGAATAACACAATGTAAACCAGTCCAATGTTTCCAGAATCAATTTTGATCCCAGAGACTCAAAATTCGCCAAATAAACTCAGACGTAAAATTCGCACGTCCACCCTTCAAAGATGGTCGGCTGTAAAAGCCAAGAAAACTCTCCTTGTGCTAACCTAGTACACCCAAGAACTCTAACTTCTCTTCTCAGGCGCGATAAATTTAAATTCTCACGAAACACTTCTGTTAACGTTAGAGTTTTTCTAACTTAGAAAACTCAAACACACTACAAAAGAAGGCGAAACTTTGAAAATTTTATCTCTTTCAACCCACCAAACAAAATAATTGAAATCCTTTTAAAAAGCATCCTTTTACGTGTTTGCCATTCATTTGCTACCATAACAGAAGACGATAATATATACCATCAGAAAGACAAAAGAAAACTCTTGATGGAAGTACCTACTCTGCAAGGAGGTCGAAAGAATTCAAGAATGTGTAAAACTACAAAAGAGCTTGCTGTACTTTTTAGATATTTCATAGGAATTCGATAAAGTGTGGCATCCTGGACTTATATTGGGGATACTACTTTTGGGTTTGACTACTGGTCATTTAGCTTCATAGAAAACTCTCTTCAAGGACGTGGAGTGACTCCATTCTTTACAGGGTGAATAAGTGCCACTCTAAGAAAAATAATAAGTAGGTACTGCACGGGCCCGACGACCGTGGAGGTTATGGCTGCGCGAGGGTGCCCGCAGAGTCGTCAGGTTCTTTTTCCCGTCCTGTGGTGCCTGGTATTGGATAGCCTTCTGGTGGAATTGGGACAGAACGGAATAATATGCAGATGATATCACAATCCTAGTCGGCGAAATTTGGGAAGGTTGTATCCTCACGGGGTTTTAGGGTTGTTATATTTAAAAGGGGAAAGGTGGTCACCAAGTAAAAGGTATACAGATGGATCTAAAACGGATGTAAGTACTACTGGAGTGGGAGTTTAATAGTCAAAGTAGAAAATGCTGAGCTGCACGCCAATGTCTTCCAGGCGGAAATTGCAGCCATAATAATCTGTGCAGAGATGATAAAGAGGGCCTAGGTAAATAATAATGCTGGGAATTTTTAACATTTTTGTATTCAAATATTCGTTCAAGAAATCACAAGAATATTCAAATTATTCGAATGATTATTTGAATAACTCGAATATTCGAATAATCATAATATGATTTATGAATAATTTGAATTGTGCCGTTGAGAAAATATTCATATTCGAATACTCGATTAGATTCGATTTTGATTCCCAGCCTTAGTGAATAAGCGAATCTGTATCAAGTCTGACAACAAAACAGCACTCAGAGCTTTGGAAGGAGTAGAAATATACTCCCAAGCAGTGAAGGAATGCTTTGGTGCACTGGCACAACAGTTTAATGCTGTGGTGGGTTCCGGCTCACACAAGCATAAAGGGAAATGAAAAAGCATACTTCCTTGCAATGGAAGCTGCTGGCAAACACTTAGTAGGTCCAGAATTAACGTAGCTTATCTGACTGCCAAGTGGAACTTTTAAGTCTTACAAGGGGAATTACAATGAGGTACCCACCAATTAAGATCCCAATTTTTTTTGTGATTCTAGGAGCTAAAAAAATTATCACTTTCTCGGCGTTTAGTCCAATGGCCCTTAGTTTTTGAGTTTTGAATTCTTGAAAATACCAGGGTGGGTTAACTGCTATTACTATTATTACAAGAAACCGTGGTGGTCTAGCGGTTAAGAATTTGGAATGGTAATTCGTAGGTCGTTAATTTTTTAATTCTGATAATAAATTACATAATTTTCAAAAAAGGAAAAATCCGGCGTTACTGGGATTAGAACTCAGGACCGATGCGTTACAACTCAAATATATAATAAACCTATGGTAAAACCTGCCCATTTACAAAAATTCATAACTCAAACACTAACCCATTGGACTAAACGCCGAGAAAGTGATAATTTTTTTAACTCATAGAATTATCAAAAAAAATGGTATCTCGAATGGTGGGTACCTCACTGTAGTCCCCTTGTTATTTTGAAAAATTTCCGTTTTTGGTAATTTGTAAATTATCCTAGAAATTTTAGAAGAACAATAATTTGAAAACCACCAATTACTAAGATAATAACTAATTTATTTTCAAAATTTAGCAAATAATTGGATCTTACATTCTAATATAAAAATATTTTATTCTAATAGCATTCATTGTTTCTTGCAGAAACTGTATCATGTTAAACCAGTTTAATCAATAAACCTCCTTGTCCATCAACCTAATGTAGTACTCAAGAGAGTTTGTCCTTTCATTCACTGTCACTTCCAGAATAATCACCAACTAATGATAACCCCGAGTTTTTTACACCTGCAGAATCATCCTTTGCTGCTGTTTTATTTGCACCGGGTTTATTAATCTTTACCAATGTACTCAAGCTACTCTTAGAAAAATTACCAATACCTTTCGGTTTAACAAACTTGTCTTTCGTTTTCACAGCATTTGGTATCGTTTCAGGTACCAACGTTGGGTCAATTACACTCGAAGAAGTCACAGTTTCACTTGTCTTTTCCTTTTTTATTCGTGGCTCCTCTGTACCTTCCAAAATTTCTTCTGCTATCACAATTTTACGTTTATTTTGTGAGTCAAATTTAACTGTCCTACAACAAAAAGTTAAAATAAAAAAAAACTTAACAAGAGTCGGCACTTACTTAATGTATTGCTCATCGAGAGCCTGCATATATTCCTCCCTCTCTTTTGCACTTAATTTAGTATCGTAAGCCGAAAGCATGCTATCATAGTCAACTGCACGTTGCCTACGGTTTAAATCCTTCAACTCTTCCAAAGATTCCAACAGCTCAATTTCATTTTTGGACTGCTTCGTTCTATTTTCCAACAACTTCATAGGATTACTTTGTTCTTCTTCTTTTTCTTCTTCCTCCTCCCTTACAGCTTGTTCTTCGGCCAGTTTCAAGGCCATGAAATTTCGAGTTGCACCTGCCTCAATCTCGTAGTCGGTGTTCCTAGGATCGGTTTTAAAGGAAATTTCCTGCAAGCACCTGGTACATTTTATGTAAAATCTGTAAATTCGTATACCCAAGTAGTCCTCGTTTTCGACATCCTCTTTCCGAGCATTAAATTTCTTTCCTTTGTAAATGTACTCACCGCACGTCTGACATCTCATGTTAAAGGGGGCCATAAGTCGAACAGTGTATTGCCTGTTTTTCGGCAATTTCATGCGAGGAATTTTTGCGGGATCGAAATCCGGGGGGTAGTATTTCTACAAAAAGAAATCATTTTAAAATAATTTACAATTTGAGGTTATGTGTAACTTGTTTTATTCGAACGGAAGTGAATGGGAGTAAAATGTAGAAATTACTTACGTTTAATACTTTTCTTTCAGACATTTTACTTCTTTAAAATTAAATCTGGTTGCTTAAAATTTGCTTAAAGTGATTTAAAATTATATCATCAAACTTTGACAGTTCAAAAATTTCGAAGCGATATTTTATTGCTGCCAACATTGAATCAACGAAAACCTTACTGTTTAGATCTATACACAGGATGTTTGCACAAAAATGTATTTGTAACATTTTTTTTTCTTGTCGAATTCCTTCGGGTCTCCCTGACTCCTTTATTAAAAAATGACTTTCACATAAGAGATTTATTATTAGAAAAAATAATACAAAACGGTTTGTAATATAAAAAAAGGTACACAGTAAAAAACAATATCACAATTTATAAATATCCATGAAAAAAAAATTACTCTCGGCTTCAAGAAACGAATTTTATCAGCACAGCCGCTTCTCCATCAATTCTGTTAAGAGTTAAATCTGTTCCTGAAATATAAAAATACAGCAATATTAGTTTACTTAAATTATAATCAGACACAGATTTAATTCTACAGATATGGAAGAGAATCGGTTGTTCTAAGCATTTCCGAATCTGTTTTCAACAAATCTTTTGATAACAACAATTTTTTGTCCCCTTTAATTTTTAGTATATTCACCGAATGTGCCATAAAATCGCAATTATTTAGAACACTGTTGTCTTCCATTTCCGTAGATTTTAAAGAAACCGAGTCGATTGAAACTATTTTATCGTTAAGTATGTTGGAGAGCCGGTTATCAAAATCGGTTAGTTTGACTCGTTTATACTGTTTATCATAATGTCGTGAGATATTCCGTGCATGGTTGATAAAAGCGGTTCTTTCGGCCATAACTTGATTGATTCCTTTGCTTTTATTGGGTTCTTTTCTTTCTAACGAAGTACTTCTTTTTCTTTCGCGTTCAAGTAAAGTTTCCGTTCTAAATTTGCCACTGCTTCTGATCTCCTTTTGTAAACTAGGAGAGGAAGGTTTTGATCCGGTGGCACGTTTTGTAGTTTTGGAGGACGAGCTGGAATCGTTTCGGTGTACTGCGTGGTGACAATGCAAATACATCTCCAACGGCAACTCATGGTTATAACTGCTATGGCCTCCTATGAAATTATTGAGGTTATTTGTGCTTTGCAAATCCTTATGTACGTTTCTTTTAGATTTCGACGAATCAGGTCGGGCTTGGGTCGATTCCGCAATTTTGGACTTCTTACTGTACTTACGTTTCCTTTTGGTTATGCTTTCGCACTTCAATACTGCACTGGACTGGCTTTCCGATTCACCCACAATATGATCGTAAACCTGTTTCAATTTTCTGTTATTCTGAAGTGTTGGAAAATTCTTTTCAGAATCTCGCTTCTTCGTGAAATTATCTTTCACATTTTTAACCCGATATGTTATTCGTTTTACCGTTGTTTTAGTTTCAGTATTGCGTTCTCCACGATCCTCGCTAGAATCTCGACTGTTAATTTTAACATTTTTAGGATAACCAAGTATCTCAGACAATTTAATCTTCTTGTCTTGTATCAAGTTTTGGCTACTTTTATACTCATCATCAGATGAATAGTTTAAATTTGTGTACGCCATATTTAAATTTTTATTTTTGGCATCCATTTTGTTTAGCATTGGTTCAATATCAACCTCTTTATTGTCATCATTTCGCAAAGTAATTTCCATGGTGTTTTGTAATTTCGGGAAACTTTTGGTCAAGTTACGCTGTAAATTATCGACTTGATTACAAGTTTCGAAATCATTGGGTAATTCTTGCACTACCTCATTACTAACGTGCTGTGCTAACGCCGTGTTGGAATAAGGTTCCAAAGTCACGTTTAAATTTTTTAACGATTTCTCGATATCTTCCAAATTATCGAAAGCGTTCGGTGTTCGATTAACTTTTGCTACATTTTTACCATCGCTTACGAAATTGCAATTGCACAAACTTCTCGAGGGTATTTCAACTGGAAATTGGGTGCAACACTGAACGTCGTTATTAACTGGAGGTTCCACAAGCACCGATACTTGTGGGTTAAAAACGCAATGTGATGGTCGTTCTCTCTGAGGCAACGAGGAAGTGGAAGCTTTATTATATGCAATTATATCAATGCCATACCGTGATTGAATTTCTGGTGCCAATTTGATGATGTGTTCCTTCGTGGTTTGTAATTCTTTTTCCCTCACTCCTAAGGCATCTTGTAATTTAAATCGCTTTTCATTTGTGATTACCAACGATTCCTCCAATTCCTTAACCTTTTTCTCCAATTGTTGGCAAACCCGTCCTCTCGAATCCAAGTTGGTCGATAACTCTTGAACCAATTCAGTTCGATTGTGAGCTTGTTCTTTCGCCTAAAAGTTAAAAACATTATAAAAACCGAGTCTTCCGAGTGTTTTAATTTTAATTTGATCCTTTATACCTGTAAAAGAAGATCTCTTATTTCGTTTGCATATTTATTCAGGCTTTCGTTCTCCATTTGCAGTTCATCCTTTTTGGCCTTCATCATGGAAATGAGACCGTCGCGAACTTTCAACAAATTTTCCATTTCTAAAATTTGCTTCCCTTGCTTATTCATTTCGTGTTCGTACTTAATGATTCTGTGTTCATATTCCAACGATCTTTTCAACGAATGCTCCAATTTTATCCGACCTTCATGCAACATTTTATGGAGATCGTTGTCCTTAGTTTCGGTATCGCTCGGGTCTACGTTACACAGCGCGAGGTTTGACCGTTGTTTAAAACTTTCAGTGTCGACTTTAAGACCTGCAATTTCGATTTTTCTGAAATTGAAAGTGGATGAGTGCACAATTGCATAACTTTTCCCCAAAAATATTTTTACTAACTGAATGCAAATGGTTTCTTCGCTCTTGGCAAGTTTCGATTCCAATTCGGTTAACTTTTCGACACTTTTTACCAAAGTAGTGGTCATGTAATCTCGATCTCTGTCTTCGTCCAATGTTTGGAGGCTATCGATAAACCGTAATTTTTCTCTGTTATAGTTTTGGATTTGTTCTTCGGCCGATTTCAGGGCTACTCTTGTGGCCAACAGTTCGGTATAAAGTTCTGCTTCTCGCTCGGTAGCAATACCATCTACAATGGTAAGTTATTAAAAGTTATCTGTGTTCTTTTTGAAAACTTACCAGTTTCGTTCGGTGCGAATGTGTTCTTCGTATTGACAAGATCGATGGCTTGCTTTCTTCGTATTTCCATTTGGACAAGCTCACCTTTTATGTGGTCGTACTTTTGTTGCATGGTTTCTCGATTTACAACCTGTTCTGTCATTTCCTTTCTGGCTTCTTCCACCTCGTTGAATGCTTTTTCTTCCAGATTCTTGTACTTGTTTTCCCAGTCCTCGGCCAGTTCCTCCAGGGTCTTCACCCTAAACCAAAACAATTGTATCATGTCAATCCCAAGTTAAACACCAACAGTGGTACGATCTCACCTGTCGTTCCTCAGTGGTGTTTAACGCAAGAGAATAGACAGTAAAAATATTTTAATTATGCTTTATTTTATTAGTATTATTATTAATGCTATTATTTCTCACAGTTACTAAGAAATTAGACGTTACAAATTAAGTTAAAATTAGCTAAAACTATATCGTGCAAACAACGTAAAGTCATATTGATTAACCACCTGGTTTCAAAATAAGAACGGTCCTTGGTAAGCTTATCCAACATTTGCCTGTCGTGCTTATTTTTTGTTACAAGTTCTTCCTTCTCTCTCGCCCACTTCTGTTCGTTTACTTTCAACTGATCCGCTACTTGCCTAAAATATATAAGATTTTAGATAAAAATAAAAAGAAAATATGCTGGTGGTTTCAAAAATTTAATTACTTGCATGATAGAGCAGGAAACAAAAGTAAAAAGAACAAATCAAAAGAAAAAGAGGACAAAATCTGCTGTTCTCTCGCCACTCAAGGACGAACTTTTTAGCAAATTCAAGCATGTAATCTCAATGTTTACATCAAACATGAAATTATAAAATCCATGCCAAATAAATTCGCTTCACCACCTTTGTGAGTCATCCCAATAGATTCTACACCTTCTTCAATTATTATAACACCCATAACCTCGCGTTTAACCTTTTTTTTTGGCTGTCTATGTTAGGACAAAACCGTCCAGGAAGTCACTCAATTTCTGCAAGAGTACCTTAGCCGCAAATGATTTAGTAAATATTTCTTAATTCCACCCACCCTTTCTATTTGCATAGCAAAGACTATTCGCATGAAGTAACCCTCCATGCCAGTCATCAGGAAGCCCAACGATACCATGACCGAAAGCTACAAGAAAAATATGAATCCTTTGCAGAAAACCTTAAACGACATCACGTTGATCAGAAACACATCTACATGGCCAACCAATACGTAGAAGAACAAATGGAGATTTGCCATCCCACCCAAATCTAACTATCTATCGTGCAGCGCTATAACCCTGAGGTGGATCTTGGCTGACCATTCTAATGTTAACTTTTTTAATATCAAATGGTTTTTATGGCATTGTATTTTTTTACCTATGACGGGGCGCCAAGCCCGACGAAGAACCCCCAACCTGGAGGACCAGAGAGACGGCCAGAATAAAGTTCTTACTTCACTCGGATTCGAACCGGGTATTTAGCGTTCATAGTTAACTCACGTGACCACTATGCTCCGACCATCTCTTCCCAAATCTAACACAACGCATTAAATCATGAAATCATTCAAGACCAAAAAAATCTCATGACCCGATGGCACCTCTAATTGCGCTCTCAAGAACATACCGAACAAAGCTACCATAGCGAACAAGGATCTTATCAACGGCTCCCCCCTCATGCCTGGAAGAAGCCAATATGCCAAGTCCAAGTCAATACATCAGCCATTACCTCAAAGCTGTCTTTTAATTAACCTTCTCCCATCCGTCTGCAAACTTGCAGATAAAATCATCATGCTAGACCCCATCGACAACAAAGTCATCCAAAATTTCTCTCGGCATCATCATTTTTGCATCATCTTCGAAGGCATTCAATTTCAAATGAAAAATACCACTGACAGTCGGGTACCCCAAGACTCTGTACTCGCTGCAAACTAGGGAAGAATGCGGGATGGCAAAAATCTCATTCCGCCCCGTCCCACGATGGGCTGCCAATTCAGTCCCGCGTTTGATTTATAAATTTATTTTATACAGTACACATTTAAGCGGTGTTCACATCAATCTTATCTTGTCTTTCTGTGCTTAGGTAGAATCTAGTTCTCGACCTCCATAGGAGGAGTAGGCAGTGCAAGTTAGAACACTATCTAACTTTTGTGGTGGGAGTATTTTGTCTCGAAAGATAACCCAGTTCAAGTTAGTTCATACAAACGAACAAACCTATAGATTTGATGGAACAAATATTAAATTATCTTACTTTTCGGGGCCAATCGAGTACCACGATTAGCTACATTTCAACCAGTGTTACTAAAATTGCGTTCACTTTGCATGCTAATTGCTGGTGTTGCTAGTACCCGCAATGCAACGTGGAAGTATGAAATTAGGGAATATCGCGATAATCTTTGATTATGGAAATGATTCATTCATGGAAGATAATCTTTTTGTTTGTACGGTATGGAACCTACAGGACGAGACGGGACGGGCAGGACAAGAAAAAGTATTCCAACATTCTTCTCTACTGCAAACACACGAACTGACATCGCCTTCTACGCTGACAACCTCACGTCATCCATTAATCTCGACATAACCACTGCTCATCTATAAGAAACTACCAATGATATAGAACATTGGTGCGGAACTTAACCCAAGGAAGACAATTCAAGCAAGAGCTTTTGCCATTATGTTTTTAAAGTAAAAGTCTGGATGCTGCAAGAAGAGATTCAATGAAACATCTCTGCAAATCTTTGGAGGTCATCATAGCCCACAAGCTAACTTGGCAAAACCACATCAAATCCGACACAAACCGAGCCAAAAGAATGTCCATCAAATTGAATCCGCTCATCGCCAGTAAGTAATCCAAAACAATACCCTCCGGGTCATATGAGATGTTCCCAGATACATCACCAATCACATTCACTTAACAAAGCAAAGCACCGTTTCGAATCTTATACGACACTTTCCTTGATTCAGCTTTCGCGGACACAAGTCCTCGTTTTCATCATGGCCTTGTCATCATTGACGTAATAGAGAAATGAAGAACCCCAATACGAAAAATAAACTTAATTTCTAAACATGACACGACCGGCGGCCATTCTAAAGAGTCCTAAAGAGTTCTCAAAGAATTTGGCTCAAACTAGCCTATTGTACCTCGTCTATGTTGAGATGTTAGATGGATTGTGAGGTGAAGACCTATCAGATCAAGTCTCGAGCGCTACCTCAATCACCGTGGATGTCCTCTGGAGGGCCGAGATAGGAAGTTCTGTTCGGTTTTGTCAGCGATGTCCCCACCCCGGCTTCGTCAAACGGGCCCGAAGGTGTAGGTTTTTCTGAGGTCCCTGCCTCCTCGGTTGTACCAAAACCATTCGATGACCGATGGCGATTCAAACCCAGAATTTCCGCTATGTAACTCAACCAGCGGTCACATCACACCACCACTGCGGCCAAACTTACTCTTTTGCAATAAAAGTAAAGCGGGAATTTATATGGGAGTGTGTGAATAGCTAGCCAGGTATAGATTCGGTTATTCGGGATGGAGTACCTTCTTGTTATATTCATTCCCCCTTTTTTGACTTGCTAGGTCAAGTACAAGTAAACGACAATCTTGTCGTAAGATTCCATGCTATTAGGGTCTTTATTTGCAAGTATTTTTATACGTACTAGCTACCGAAATAATTAATTACCCAACTCCTCTTCTGCCTACAAACCAAAGGACGAAACAAAGAAGAGCAATCTCTTCCTGAAGGAAGACCACATCTAAGATGGTGACTACTTTGAAGCCAGAATAAGGAAGTAAGGCTTAACGTACGTACAGAAAGAAACCAAATTTCCTGGTTTTAGTTACTTATGCTTTGTATTGTTTCCGACTTCTTTCATTTCTGTGCGGCTACATTTATTAACATGTGAAAATTTGTATCACCGGTAACCAGTAAGCAGGCAACCTGCTTTCTTTCTGTTCGGACCCTAAAGCTAGAAAGAAAATACAACATGTAAACTTACTTATGTTGCTTTTGTAATTCGCTAAACTTGCTATCCGTGTCTTTCTTGGTTTGGTCGACTTCTCTGCTGCGATTCTTTAATAATTTTAATTTTTGTTCCAACATATTATTTTTATCTTTATGATCTTGCACCAACGCTTTATCTTGATTTTGATCAGATTCCAACAATTTAATTTTGTCTTTCAATATATTCATTTCTGCTTTGGAGGTTATGCTTTCCTCGTCGCTTCTCTTGCGGATTTCTTGCATTTCGCATAACACTTCGGTTAATTTTTCTTCTTTGTACTTTAATTTTTCTTGTAATTGTTCGATGTGATCCGAAAAGGTTGAATAATCTCCATTGCCTTGTAACAATATTTGCCATTTATCAACAAGTTCGCTGACGTGTTTCTCTTCTTGTGCAAATATTTCTTCCAGCATGTTTTCTAAAGTTAATGTTTCTTCTTTTAAGGATTCGACATGATTCAATATATCGCTTTCATTTTCAGAGTTGCTCACTTTCCGAAGGAAATCAATCAAATGTAATCGTTTATCCATTAATTTTTTACAAACTTGAAGCAAGGAGAACGGAATTTGCTTAACTGTATCTTTCATTCTTTGCACTATTTCTGGATCGAGCTTAATTTCGACCATACATCCAGTGCAACTACTTTGGGTTTTCACTACGTTGTTTGCTGTCGAGCTTACTTTGTTTAATTCTGTGTAATTTACCACCTTAAAGTCTTCCAAAGGATGTTTACATTTTCCGCTTTCTTCTAACTTCCTTTGAATTAGTAATAAAGCTTGGTGCATTTCAATAAGGCTGTTTTGCTTATCTATCACGTCTTTCTTGAACTGATCCAGTTTTTTCTTTTTCGTTTGAAACTGCATTTCCAAAACTCTAGTTGATGTTGTGAGAACTGATCTGGAATCGTTGTTTGTTGGACTTTTACCACTACAACCACCACGAATTGGTGTGTATTGCATTTGATTGCTTGGTTTGTTTATGCGAGAAGGTGTTTTTCTCGCAGGGGATTTGGGTGTAGCCACCGTAGATTTAATTCGTAGTGGTATTCCTGAAACATCATTTTTAGGTGCAAAAAAATAAATAATTCTGGAAATACCTGAAGCACTAGCCTTAACACTGCTGCTGTACTTCGAGTCAACATCATCCAAATTTCGTTTATCCGAATACTGGTCTACGGTATCTTTCAAGTATTGAATGGATTCGCAATCTTCGTCTTCCGATTGTTCATTTGACATGCGATTTTGTTTAAACTTACTCACCAAAATTTGATTCTATAAAAATGTTTTTCGTATTTTTTTTTCTATAAGAAAATATTACAAACCTCATCACCACCGCTACGTGGTCTGTAATTGTGCCTTGTCAGTGTTGTGCTACTCGATGGTTGCTAAAATATTTGTACTCTTTAAAAAAAACTACAAGATCACAAGAAAAAAGGTAAGTACCGATAAGCTACGATGTGGAGGTGTTAGTTTGGGCGACAGTTGCATTGGACTCGGGCTTGGTTGTCTTAACTTTTCTGTTACATTTTGTGATTTTTTTGCAACTGGCTTAGCAATTCCAGAAGTTGTGGAATTTTTTTCAAGTTCTGAAAATTAATTAATTGAAATTGACACTAAAATGTTTAACACTGTTCTGCACTCACAAAGCTTCTGTGATTAATCACAGGAGCTTTGAAATGAAGTTGACAAATAGGTTTAATCGATTACGTTTCAAAATCAATTAATTTGTTACCTACAGACAATTTAATGCCCTAACCAAATAATCTTGACAGAAATTGGATATTTTGAATAAAATGATTCAACTTACTTGAACCGTACACGGTAGCATTTTTGGGTCTATTGTACGACATCCTGCAGAAATTTATCGAGTGAAGAATGAGCACGAATTGATTTAGCGCTTATACAAATTTACAGCGATTTTGATGATAAAAAGCCGAGAGTTACATTTAAATACGTAAAAACCTTTCAAACAAATGACATTAAAAATAATAAGTTGTTTATTTTACTGGTAATTTGATTTCCTAATTCTAACACAGCTAACTATGGAAATTAGGTATTTAATATTGCGTATACCAGGTACGATTTTAAAGTTTTAGTCTTGGTACGAAAAATTATTATTATAGTATTATATCTTTAAATTATGGTGACTTAATATGGGATGATCATCAAGGATATCAACCTACAAAGATTTAACCTCAACAAAGAATATAATATGGAACACTGAATGCGGGGTACCGGGTTCAAACCCGGGGAGAGTCAAACTTTCTTATGACCAAGTCTCCGTGCTTTGGAAGCCATGCTAAGCAAGCGGTCCCCCCTGAGTTGACAAATTGCTACCGTTAAAAAACAATGCTACAGGCACATCTGAAGGCTAGCCTAGCAAGCTGCTACTGCATGTTAAACAACTATAGTAAAAAATGATCTGCGGACTACTCACCAACCCGTCTGCCCAGCGCGGTGAGTTATGACCAAAACCTTAATTACTGGAAAGGCTTATGTCCAGGAGTGGACTGAGATGGGCTAAAGAAGAGAGGCTGAAAGCAGACGAAACCAAAGATAGATCTTGAAGGCAAGATTATCTAGACGACGAGAATGAAACCACAGAGGTAGAGAGTGTTTGGAGAGCAATTAAGAAGGCAACAGAGTGACAGAGGCTGATGAAGTATCAGTTAGGAGGCTCGGAAGGAAGATGAATTGGTGGTACGACGGGGAATGCCGAGTTGTGGTAGAGGACAAGGGGGCGCTCATGAAGATTATATTACAAAATAGAAGTAATGAAAACATACAAAGATACATCATTGCGAGAAGACTGACTGATAACCTGATATAGGCTAATCAAATTGGTATGGAAGATAGATCCAGGTGGTAAGATTCCGATGGAACGATCAAGAATAAGATGGAGAGATACCGTCATGTCTGATTTAGACATAATGGACATACAATACAACGAAGCACTAAACCTGATGACAAATAGAGAGGTATGAAGAGCAATTGTGAAGTCAGCCAAGACCCACCCAGGGTTGTAGCACTACAAAAGATGAAGAATATGGAGGCAAGTAACTATCTCTCTTCAAATTGTGCATAATTTATAGAAAACCAAAGAACAAAAATTGCAAAGGGTCCACCAAGATGTCAGCAAACATTTGAGCGTTGTAGATAAACTAAGAAAAGTAACAGCAGAAATACCACAATAACGGGAACGATGAACTTAATGAATGATGTTGATCATTTGGACATTGTCCCGAATACCCTTCATATGTATGAGGGTGCAGCAGACGTGGTATTTGGGGAGGTGCGCTAACTTCGAAAAATAGTAGGAAGCTATGGTTGTGCTGGCCGCCTCGCTTATACGAGAGACCAGAGAAGAGAGTTAGAAAATGTGGAAATGATGGATTGTGATGGTGGAATTTGTAGAGTTGGTGACCTAAGTTGACGGTACCATGAGGTGTTATGTCTGTTGTCGGGCCTTCTTAGGTGGAGAGTAGGTATGGGCCTTTTGTACTACGGGTGCTCTATGTGGTTGAAGTTAGCAACGGATTCGGATTTGGATTCAGATTCAGATTTACAATTTTACAGTGGACCAACTAAATCATCAACATAAAATAAAGTTTTGTATAAAGTGCATTTTTTAGGCAATTTCTGAAACTCAACAAGATATATAATTTCAAATATGTGTTCTAAAGTCGTTTAGAAAAATTTCTCTGCACCGGGAAGCTCTGAACGCTATTAAAGCTCATAACAAAAATTTAAGGAAATATTAATTGTGTTTTAGTCTAAACACGGCCAAACATTCGATTTTCTTTAGTAACATACAAGTCCAATACATGTACAAAATTTCAATCCCCAATTTAGGATATAATGGGGTGGATCTGCGACTCCAAGTTTAAATTGGGAAAAAAACTGCAGTGTGTCAGAATCGCACTAGTCTCAAAAAATCTACAATATTAAGTTACGTATGTACAAAAATTTTCAGCCCCCAACTCAGAGGTCTTGGGGGTGGATTTGCGACTCCAAGTTTAAATTGGAAAAAAAAACGCATTCTGTCAGAATCGCACTAGTCCCCAAAAATCGACAATATTTAGCTACGTATGTACAAAAATTGTCAGCCCCCAACTCAGAGGCCTTGGGGGTGGATTTGCGACTCCAAGTTTAAATTGGGAAAAAAAACGCAGTGTGTCAAAATGGGACTAGTCTCAAAAAATTTAAAATATTTAGTTACGTATGTACAAAAATTTTCAGCCCCCAACTCAGAGGTCTTGGGGGTGGATTTGCGACTCCAAGTTTAAATTGGGAAAAAAACCGCAGTGTGTCAAAATCGGACTAGTCTCAAAAAATCTACAATATTAAGTTACGTATGTACAAAAATTTTCAGCCCCCAACTCAGAGGTCCTGGGGGTGGATTTGCGACTCCAAGTTTAAATTGAGAAAAAAAACGCATTGTGTCAGAATCGCACTAGTCCCCAAAAATCGACAATATTTAGCTACGTATGTACAAAAATTGTCAGCCCCCAACTCAGAGGTCTTGGGGGTGGATTTGCGACTCCAAGTTTAAATTGGGAAAAAAACCGCAGTGTGTCAAAATGGGACTAGTCTCAAAAAATTTAAAATATTAATTAATTTCGGTTATTGCGTCCATATTTAATAATTATTTTCTTGCTTTTCTTTTATTTGCGGGGTTGGTGGACAAATAATATTAAACTCTATATATTTTTTTTTTTTAATTAAGATAACGTTTCGAGGGTTGTGTTTCCTCTTCGTCAGACCTGAAGTTATATTAGTGAAATAGAGTACATTAAATATTAAATTACAATTATAAACCTACCAATTAATAATATATGTCATAAATTAAAATATTTATAATTAATCAACAACAACAATTAAAAATTAGGCAGAAGCATTCTACTATAAAACATTTGGAGGAGCGGTTGCATTTAAAATGATAGGAGGAACATGCAAATTTCGGGGCAGCTCTATGACACCGCTATAAATTTTGCTTAACCCCATGGTGTCTTCACGGAAATTGACACAATCGTGTGTTTTTATGTGGTACATTTCGCTGATGTTTCTTTTTGAAAAATTTTTTTCCAAATCCAAAATTTTTGTGTTTTCAAACTGGAATTTATGACTAGTTTGTTGGTGGTGTAATGTAAGTGCTGTCTTTCCCTCCGAATTGCCAATCCCACGAGTACCTTAATGGGAGAATTGTTAGAGTGTGTGTTACCAAATTTACCATTTACAGCACCATTTTTCTTTTTATATGTTGATGATTCAATTACTGCTATTCCTTCTGGGTTAGAGGATGAAGTGCTCCAAAAGTTCAACTCGTTCCATCCTAACCTTCAGTTTACCATGGAAGTAGAGAAAGATGGAAAAATTCCGTTTTTAGATATATTGATAGATAGAGAAGCGAGTGGAGTCTTGACCACAAAGTGGTACTCCAAACCCACCAGCTCCAACGTTATTCTTAACTTCAATTCGTATCACCACGACGCAGTAAAAAGAGGCGTAACGTTAGGACTTATCAAACGAGCCATTTCCTTAACGCACCCAACTAAATTACTGGAGACTAAACAGAAAGTTATTGAAGTTCTAAAAATGAACAATTATCCATCAAATTATATCAACCTTCAATGGCAAAAACTAAATAGAGAGGACCAGAGATCTCACATAAGTAGCTCTACTAATATTGAAATGACAAGCGGGTCGAACACCAAATACTATAGGTTCCCATATATAAAAGGCTTAACGGAGAAAGTACAACTACTTTTGAAAGATCACTGCCTACTAGGTACCTACAATCTCCAAAACAACTCTATGTTACTTAGCAAATTGAAGGATGCGACACCGAAAGAGCTACAATCGGAATTAATATACCGAATCCCGTGTGCAAATTGCACAAAATGTTATATCGGCCAAACGAAGCAATGGTTGAAGAAAAGGTTATCGCAGCATAAAGGTGATTGCAATAGAATTGATTTGGAAGGTACTCGTGGGATTGGCAATTCGGAGGGAAAGACAGCACTTACATTACACCACCAACAAACTGGTCATAAATTCCAGTTTGAAAACACAAAAATTTTGGATTTGGAAAAAAAATTTTTCAAAAAGAAACATCAGCGAAATGTACCACATAAAAACACACGATTGTGTCAATTTCCGTGAAGACACCATGGGGTTAAGCAAAATTTATAGCGGTGTCATAGAGCTGCCCCGAAATTTGCATGTTCCTCCTATCATTTTAAATGCAACCGCTCCTCCAAATGTTTTATAGTAGAATGCTTCTGCCTAATTTTTAATTGTTGTTGTTGATTAATTATAAATATTTTAATTTATGACATATATTATTAATTGGTAGGTTTATAATTGTAATTTAATATTTAATGTACTCTATTTCACTAATAAAACTTCAGGTCTGACGAAGAGGAAACACAACCCTCGAAACGTTATCTTAATTAAAAAATATATAGAGTTTAATATTATTTGTCCACCAACCCCGCAAATAAAAGAAAAGCAAGAAAATAATTAAAATATTAAGTTATGTATGTACAAAAATTTACAGCCCCCAACTCAGAGGTCCTGGGGGTGGATTTGCGACTACAAGTTTAAATTGGGAAAAAAACCGCAGTGTGTCACAATCGCACTAGTCTCAAAAAATCAACAATATTTAGCTAAGTTTGTACAAAAATTTTCAGCCCCCAACTCAGAGGTCTTGGGGGTGGATTTGCGACTCCAAGTTTAAATTGGGAAAAAAACTGCAGTGTGTCAGAATCGCACTAGTCTCAAAATATCTACAATATTAAGTTACGTATGTACAAAAATTTTCAGCCCCCAACTCAGAGGTCTTGGGGGTGGATTTGCGACTCCAAGTTTAAATTGGGAAAAAAACCGCAGTGTGTCAAAATCGGACTAGTCTCAAAAAATCTACAATATTAAGTTACGTATGTACAAAAATTTTCAGCCCCCAACTCAGAGGTCCTGGGGGTGGATTTGCGACTCCAAGTTTAAATTGGGAAAAAAACGCAGTGTGTCAAAATCGGACTAGTCTCAAAAAATCTATAATATTAAGTTACGTATGTACAAAAATTTTCAGCCCCCAACTCAGAGGTCTTGGGGGTGGATTTGCGACTCCAAGTTTAAATTGGGAAAAAAACCGCAGTGTGTCAAAATCGGACTAGTCTCAAAAAATCTACAATATTAAGTTACGTATGTACAAAAATTTTCAGCCCCCAACTCAGAGGTCCTGGGGGTGGATTTGCGACTCCAAGTTTAAATTGAGAAAAAAAACGCATTGTGTCAGAATCGCACTAGTCCCCAAAAATCGACAATATTTAGCTACGTATGTACAAAAATTGTCAGCCCCCAACTCAGAGGTCTTGGGGGTGGATTTGCGACTCCAAGTTTAAATTGGGAAAAAAAACGCAGTGTGTCAAAATGGGACTAGTCTCAAAAAATTTAAAATATTTAGTTACGTATGTACAAAAATTTTCAGCCCCCAACTCAGAGGTCTTGGGGGTGGATTTGCGACTCCAAGTTTAAATTGGGAAAAAAACCGCAGTGTGTCAAAATCGGACTAGTCTCAAAAAATCTACAATATTAAGTTACGTATGTACAAAAATTTTCAGCCCCCAACTCAGAGGTCCTGGGGGTGGATTTGCGACTCCAAGTTTAAATTGGGAAAAAAAACGCAGTGTGTCAAAATCGGACTAGTCTCAAAAAATCTATAATATTAAGTTACGTATGTACAAAAATTTTCAGCCCCCAACTCAGAGGTCTTGGGGGTGGATTTGCGACTCCAAGTTTAAATTGGGAAAAAAACCGCAGTGTGTCAAAATCGGACTAGTCTCAAAAAATCTACAATATTAAGTTACGTATGTACAAAAATTTTCAGCCCCCAACTCAGAGGTCCTGGGGGTGGATTTGCGACTCCAAGTTTAAATTGAGAAAAAAAACGCATTGTGTCAGAATCGCACTAGTCCCCAAAAATCGACAATATTTAGCTACGTATGTACAAAAATTGTCAGCCCCCAACTCAGAGGTCTTGGGGGTGGATTTGCGACTCCAAGTTTAAATTGGGAAAAAAACCGCAGTGTGTCAAAATGGGACTAGTCTCAAAAAATTTAAAATATTAAGTTACGTATGTACAAAAATTTACAGCCCCCAACTCAGAGGTCCTGGGGGTGGATTTGCGACTACAAGTTTAAATTGGGAAAAAAACCGCAGTGTGTCACAATCGCACTAGTCTCAAAAAATCAACAATATTTAGCTAAGTTTGTACAAAAATTTTCAGCCCCCAACTCAGAGGTCTTGGGGGTGGATTTGCGACTCCAAGTTTAAATTGGGAAAAAAACTGCAGTGTGTCAGAATCGCACTAGTCTCAAAAAATCTACAATATTAAGTTACGTATGTACAAAAATTTTCAGCCCCCAACTCAGAGGTCTTGGGGGTGGATTTGCGACTCCAAGTTTAAATTGGGAAAAAAACCGCAGTGTGTCAAAATCGGACTAGTCTCAAAAAATCTACAATATTAAGTTACGTATGTACAAAAATTTTCAGCCCCCAACTCAGAGGTCCTGGGGGTGGATTTGCGACTCCAAGTTTAAATTGGGAAAAAAAACGCAGTGTGTCAAAATCGGACTAGTCTCAAAAAATCTATAATATTAAGTTACGTATGTACAAAAATTTTCAGCCCCCAACTCAGAGGTCTTGGGGGTGGATTTGCGACTCCAAGTTTAAATTGGGAAAAAAACCGCAGTGTGTCAAAATGGGACTAGTCTCAAAAAATTTAAAATATTTAGTTACGTATGTACAAAAATTTTTAGCCCCCAACTCAGAGGTCTTGGGGGTGGATTTGCGACTCCAAGTTTAAATTGGGAAAAAAACCGCAGTGTGTCAAAATCGGACTAGTCTCAAAAAATCTACAATATTAAGTTACGTATGTGCAAAAATTTTCAGCCCCCAACTCAGAGGTCCTGGGGGTGGATTTGCGACTCCAAGTTTAAATTGGGAAAAAAAACGCAGTGTGTCAAAATCGGACTAGTCTCAAAAAATCTAAAATATTAAGTTACGTATGTACAAAAATTGTCAGCCCGCAACTCAGAGGCCTTGGGGGTGGATTTGCGACTCCCAGTTTAAATTGGGAAAAAAAACGCAGTGTGTCAAAATCGGACTAGTCTCAAAAAATCTATAATATTAAGTTACGTATGTACAAAAATTTTCAGCCCCCAACTCAGAGGTCAAGGGGGTGGATTTGCGACTCCAAGTTTAAATTGGGAAAAAAAACGCAGTGTGTCAGAATCGCACTAGTCTCAAAAAATCGACAATATTTAGCTACGTATGTACAAAAATTGTCAGCCCCCAACTCAGAGGTCTTGGGGGTGGATTTGCGACTCCAAGTTTAAATTGGGAATTAAAAATTTTTAAAAAAAACCTTTTATTTAAAATTGAAAAGGTGCACTAAAAAATAAAAAATAATTTTAATAAGAATAAAGAAAACTTCTTGAAAACATCAATATAAAAGCGTGGGGCTATTTATTTAGAGGTAAGTAAGCAATTGATAGCCCCACGCTTTTATATTGATGTTTTCAAGAAGTTTTCTTTATTCTTATTAAAATTATTTTTTATTTTTTAGTGCACCTTTTTAATTTTAAATAAAAGGTTTTTTTTTTAATTTTAAATTTTTTATTTAATTTTTTATTTTTAATTTTTTAGTCATGTTTGACTAAAGGCCGTGTGACACTTGTGTAAATTTTGTACAAAACTTTCTATTGGTTAGTTACCATTGTCTGTTTTTTTTTAAGAAACTAGTAAAAAATTTCTATTCTACGTGGATCATTTGAATGTTTACCAATGAAATAGCTTGAAATTTAATCTCAACCTTGAATAGGGTTCAACCTTGCTTGAAATATAATTTCAATGAATTTCATTGGTTAACATTCACGTTATCTACAATCCCGTCTGTTTCGTTTTTAGAGGGCCACCCTGTATATAATTTGTTAAATTGGTATTGAAATAAAATATTACTATAATAAGCAAAAATAACAGGATTAATGGACACAATAAAAATAAGAATACTCGATATTATAAAAATGGCAAGAGATAAAGCAAATTTATATACGTAACTTAATATTATAGATTTTTTGAGACTAGTCCGATTTTGACACACTGCGTTTTTTTTCCCAATTTAAACTTGGAGTCGCAAATCCACCCCCAAGGCCTCTGAGTTGGGGGCTGACAATTTTTGTACATACGTAGCTAAATATTGTCGATTTTTGGGGACTAGTGCGATTCTGACACAATGCGTTTTTTTTTCCAATTTAAACTTGGAGTCGCAAATCCACCCCCAGGACCTCAGAGTTGGGGGCTGAAAATTTTTGTACATACGTAGCTAAATATTGTCGATTTTTGGGGACTAGTGCGATTCTGACACAATGCGTTTTTTTTCTCAATTTAAACTTGGAGTCGCAAATCCACCCCCAGGACCTCTGAGTTGGGGGCTGAAAATTTTTGTACATACGTAACTTAATATTGTAGATTTTTTGAGACTAGTCCGATTTTGACACACTGCGGTTTTTTTCCCAATTTAAACTTGGAGTCGCAAATCCACCCCCAAGACCTCTGAGTTGGGGGCTGAAAATTTTTGTACATACGTAACTAAATATTTTAAATTTTTTGAGACTAGTCCCATTTTGACACACTGCGGTTTTTTTCCCAATTTAAACTTGGAGTCGCAAATCCACCCCCAAGACCTCTGAGTTGGGGGCTGAAAATTTTTGTACATACGTAACTTAATATTATAGATTTTTTGAGACTAGTCCGATTTTGACACACTGCGGTTTTTTTCCCAATTTAAACTTGGAGTCGCAAATCCACCCCCAAGACCTCTGAGTTGGGGGCTGAAAATTTTTGTACATACGTAACTTAATATTGTAGATTTTTTGAGACTAGTGCGATTCTGACACACTGCAGTTTTTTTCCCAATTTAAACTTGGAGTCGCAAATCCACCCCCAAGACCTCTGAGTTGGGGGCTGAAAATTTTTGTACAAACTTAGCTAAATATTGTTGATTTTTTGAGACTAGTGCGATTGTGACACACTGCGGTTTTTTTCCCAATTTAAACTTGTAGTCGCAAATCCACCCCCAGGACCTCTGAGTTGGGGGCTGTAAATTTTTGTACATACGTAACTTAATATTTTAAATTTTTTGAGACTAGTCCCATTTTGACACACTGCGGTTTTTTTCCCAATTTAAACTTGGAGTCGCAAATCCACCCCCAAGACCTCTGAGTTGGGGGCTGACAATTTTTGTACATACGTAGCTAAATATTGTCGATTTTTGGGGACTAGTGCGATTCTGACACAATGCGTTTTTTTTTCTCAATTTAAACTTGGAGTCGCAAATCCACCCCCAGGACCTCTGAGTTGGGGGCTGAAAATTTTTGAACAAACTTAGCTAAATATTGTTGATTTTTTGAGACTAGTCCGATTGTGACACACTGCGGTTTTTTTCCCAATTTAAACTTGTATTCGCAAATCCACCCCCAGGACCTCTGAGTTGGGGGCTGAAAATTTTTGTACATACGTAGCTAAATATTGTCGATTTTTGGGGACTAGTGCGATTCTGACACAATGCGTTTTTTTTCTCAATTTAAACTTGGAGTCGCAAATCCACCCCCAGGACCTCTGAGTTGGGGGCTGAAAATTTTTGTACATACGTAACTTAATATTGTAGATTTTTTGAGACTAGTCCGATTTTGACACACTGCGGTTTTTTTCCCAATTTAAACTTGGAGTCGCAAATCCACCCCCAAGACCTCTGAGTTGGGGGCTGAAAATTTTTGTACATACGTAACTAAATATTTTAAATTTTTTGAGACTAGTCCCATTTTGACACACTGCGGTTTTTTTCCCAATTTAAACTTGGAGTCGCAAATCCACCCCCAAGACCTCTGAGTTGGGGGCTGAAAATTTTTGTACATACGTAACTTAATATTATAGATTTTTTGAGACTAGTCCGATTTTGACACACTGCGTTTTTTTTCCCAATTTAAACTTGGAGTCGCAAATCCACCCCCAGGACCTCTGAGTTGGGGGCTGAAAATTTTTGTACATACGTAGCTAAATATTGTCGATTTTTGGGGACTAGTGCGATTCTGACACAATGCGTTTTTTTTCTCAATTTAAACTTGGAGTCGCAAATCCACCCCCAGGACCTCTGAGTTGGGGGCTGAAAATTTTTGTACATACGTAACTTAATATTGTAGATTTTTTGAGACTAGTCCGATTTTGACACACTGCGGTTTTTTTCCCAATTTAAACTTGGAGTCGCAAATCCACCCCCAAGACCTCTGAGTTGGGGGCTGAAAATTTTTGTACATACGTAACTAAATATTTTAAATTTTTTGAGACTAGTCCCATTTTGACACACTGCGGTTTTTTTCCCAATTTAAACTTGGAGTCGCAAATCCACCCCCAAGACCTCTGAGTTGGGGGCTGAAAATTTTTGTACATACGTAACTTAATATTATAGATTTTTTGAGACTAGTCCGATTTTGACACACTGCGTTTTTTTTCCCAATTTAAACTTGTATTCGCAAATCCACCCCCAGGACCTCTGAGTTGGGGGCTGAAAATTTTTGTACATACGTAGCTAAATATTGTCGATTTTTGGGGACTAGTGCGATTCTGACACAATGCGTTTTTTTTCTCAATTTAAACTTGGAGTCGCAAATCCACCCCCAGGACCTCTGAGTTGGGGGCTGAAAATTTTTGTACATACGTAACTTAATATTGTAGATTTTTTGAGACTAGTCCGATTTTGACACACTGCGGTTTTTTTCCCAATTTAAACTTGGAGTCGCAAATCCACCCCCAAGACCTCTGAGTTGGGGGCTGAAAATTTTTGTACATACGTAACTAAATATTTTAAATTTTTTGAGACTAGTCCCATTTTGACACACTGCGGTTTTTTTCCCAATTTAAACTTGGAGTCGCAAATCCACCCCCAAGACCTCTGAGTTGGGGGCTGAAAATTTTTGTTCATACGTAACTTAATATTATAGATTTTTTGAGACTAGTCCGATTTTGACACACTGCGTTTTTTTTCCCAATTTAAACTTGGAGTCGCAAATCCACCCCCAGGACCTCTGAGTTGGGGGCTGAAAATTTTTGTACATACGTAACTTAATATTGTAGATTTTTTGAGACTAGTCCGATTTTGACACACTGCGGTTTTTTTCCCAATTTAAACTTGGAGTAGCAAATCCACCCCCAAGACCTCTGAGTTGGGGGCTGAAAATTTTTGTACATACGTAACTTAATATTGTAGATTTTTTGAGACTAGTGCGATTCTGACACACTGCAGTTTTTTTCCCAATTTAAACTTGGAGTCGCAAATCCACCCCCAAGACCTCTGAGTTGGGGGCTGACAATTTTTGTACATACGTAGCTAAATATTGTCGATTTTTGGGGACTAGTGCGATTCTGACACAATGCGTTTTTTTTCTCAATTAAACTTGGAGTCGCAAATCCACCCCCAGGACCTCTGAGTTGGGGGCTGAAAATTTTTGTACATACGTAACTTAATATTGTAGATTTTTTGAGACTAGTCCGATTTTGACACACTGCGGTTTTTTTCCCAATTTAAACTTGGAGTCGCAAATCCACCCCCAAGACCTCTGAGTTGGGGGCTGAAAATTTTTGTACATACGTAACTTAATATTATAGATTTTTTGAGACTAGTCCGATTTTGACACACTGCGTTTTTTTTCCCAATTTAAACTTGGAGTCGCAAATCCACCCCCAGGACCTCTGAGTTGGGGGCTGAAAATTTTTGTACATACGTAACTTAATATTGTAGATTTTTTGAGACTAGTCCGATTTTGACACACTGCGGTTTTTTTCCCAATTTAAACTTGGAGTCGCAAATCCACCCCCAAGACCTCTGAGTTGGGGGCTGAAAATTTTTGTACATACGTAACTAAATATTTTAAATTTTTTGAGACTAGTCCCATTTTGACACACTGCGTTTTTTTTCCCAATTTAAACTTGGAGTCGCAAATCCACCCCCAAGACCTCTGAGTTGGGGGCTGAAAATTTTTGTACATACGTAACTTAATATTATAGATTTTTTGAGACTAGTCCGATTTTGACACACTGCGTTTTTTTTCCCAATTTAAACTTGGAGTCGCAGATCCACCCCATTATATCCTAAATTGGGGATTGAAATTTTGTACATGTATTGGACTTGTATGTTACTAAAGAAAATCGAATGTTTGGCCGTGTTTAGACTAAAACACAATTAATATTTCCTTAAATTTTTGTTATGAGCTTTAATAGCGTTCAGAGCTTCCCGGTGCAGAGAAATTTTTCTAAACGACTTTAGAACACATATTTGAAATTATATATCTTGTTGAGTTTCAGAAATTGCCTAAAAAATGCACTTTATACAAAACTTTATTTTATGTTGATGATTTAGTTGGTCCACTGTAAAATTGTAAATCTGAATCTGAATCCAAATCCGAATCCGTTGCTAACTTCAACCACATGGGTGCTCTCTGATATTGTAATGACCGAGCTTCTGAATCAATTAATTCGGATTGAAGAATCTTGCTTTGGATGACTTCCAGGTTTTTACATAATAGTGCCCAACATAGTCCCATTCAAGGGCTGCGTTGGTATAATCGTGGAATATATTATCGCGTTGTAAATTTGAAGTTTATTGTTGGATGTTATTTTTTGACTCTTGTGGATATTGAGAAAGTTGGTTGTAACAAACATCTTATGATGTTTTCAAATAAATTTTTGTGTGTATAATAACGCCATGGTAATTGGCGGAAAGTTTCATTGGAATCTCTTTTCGGTAAAATGTTGTTATTAGGTGTCTTTCATGGTTTAGAAAACATCAAAACAAACAACAAACAGCTTTCAATGAGATTCCCATTGTACCAGGTATTGAAAAATTGTATACTGCAACAAAAGAAACTTTGACAGCATCCAGAATCTAGAACTAAATTATGGTGAAATATTTCACATTATGTAACTTTCAAGCATAATTTATTTCCATAGTTTGGGATAGGATGTAATTTCCTTCCTGGATTTCCTACAAATAATATATTTGCACTCAAAATTGAAATTCAGTTAACTTGAAACCTATTATATGGTATTTAGCTGATTAGAACTATAAATTTTATCTAATTTAATGTCTGAACATTCATTAATAGTATACAACCAATTATTTAATTTGCAAGAATAATCTATATTTTTCAATTACTATTTCAAACTTCTTCTTCTTCAACTTAGTTTAAGCCTTAAGGCTTGTTATTTCCAACATCTGCGTCGTTTCCTTGTCAGTGTAGGTTCCATGAGCATATAAATAGTTTACATCCATTAGGTAGCTTGCTAGACTTGCCTTCAGCTTCAGATGTACCTGTATCCTGGATTGTTTATGTTCTTTAGACAGCTATGCAATCCATAGTGTTATGCCCCCCCTTCATCCGGCATTACGCTCCGGTTTACTCAATCGTGAACAAAAGACTATCTCAGGGTGGAATTTTCGTTGAATACTTTTTCTGATATAAACTTACTAGGCATTCCAATAATGTTTACAATCTGAAATTAAATTAGTACTTATTCGTACTGTTTCTTTTTATAAAAAGTCAATAATAATTTTAAATGATATAATAATGAATAACAATGACTGTGTAATTAAAACACAATAATTAAACAAAAAGGAAACTTAACTACTTAAACCTATGATTCTAAATCGATCGATATCAAACTTAACACTAGATAAATCTTAATAAATGTAACATTCTTTCAAATAAGAATTTACTAATTTAGTTAATTATTAAAATGAACAATTAGTTAAAGTTGCCATAATAAATAGGCAACGCCAAAGTTATATATGGTAATTGAAATACTTTGGTCGATTCTTACTAATAAATAATTTACAGTACCTCAATAATTGCTGTAGTAAGCTTAGATAGAATTGGTTGTATGCTTCTAACCACGTGAAGAATTGGAGAAACACGAATTGGTAGTTTCGCCATAATATTTGAACCATCATTGTTGATGTTTTAGGAAATAGGTTGAATTCCATATTAGTTGGATTATAATTTAAATAGTTCGAAATTAAATAATATCCGATAACACGTTAATTAGTACACTTTTTATATTTAGTGAATCGACACTGCAACGAAATTAATTATTATAGTTTGGGTGTTAGAACACCCTACCATTTTGATAGTTTATTCATCACAACGTTTAATTATAACATTAACATAAATCACGTAATTAGATAAATTATTAAGTTACTTTATTGTGGCATGATAATTATAACATGCGCGTCTACTCCGTCTTAAAGCTAAACGGATTCTAGATGCTTCTGACTACTTGCACGCACGGAAGTGAATAATATTAAAGTAGGGATAGTGCTGTTTACTTGCGCGTATTGACCAATAGAAACGCTGAATATAAAGCATTACCTTATAAGGAATGGTATTTATGCTGGTAACTTTACTGGAAGAAATATCTTTGTATTACTCGACTTAAAAAAGTAGATTTAATTCTTAAATGAAATAAATTTGATATTTAAAAATGTGAAGGTGATTCTTAACCGTAACACATCCGTAATCGTTATAAAAAACAAAAAAAAATGCGTAAAAGTAGAAATAAAATTGATATAAAATAGTTAATCAAACTTTAGAAAAATAGTGACCAATAGCGAAACAATATGAAAATTAAGGTAAAATTATATTTAATACTTTAATAAATTAAATAGATAAAATGATAAAAATGATTTTTCCCAAATCAAAAAATGTTAAAAGTTAAAATTCAAAAATTAAAGAGTTAAAAATATAGAAATCCCACAAAAAATTTAAAAGAAAAAACAACCCCAGAGAAAAATTGATATATCCATCGTTGCATCATTTAGCTAGGATATTTTGGTTGAAGATACTGTGTATGAAATAAAACCGCCCCCTATACACAGGACACGTTCATCTTAAGATAACTTGTATCGAGTTAATGCACTACATTGCAGCAGTGGGCTTTTCATATTCTGGTGACGCCAGAACGAAAAGAAACATCATAAGGATAGTGAAGCTTTATCTTCCCTATATGGGCACCTTCCCTTTAAATGGTTCCAAAGTAGTAATTAAAAAGTGTTTGATTATTAAAAATAATCAATGAGAATTTAATTCTCTAAAATATCTTTATAAGGAACGAAACACCACTGAGTTCAATGAAGGTGGACTGAATCGGTATCCTGTCTTTCAGTCTCAGCAACATGATACTCCATTCTCACATATTCATACTCAAAGTAATCCGGAACGAATCGAGGAACAACTTTCTCAGGCATTCAATTCACATAACAAAAATTAAATAAACATAAGTCATACATAAGTGAGGAAAAGGATAGTAAAAGGAAACAAAAGGAGTTGGAAATGAAAGGGTAGTTTCTTGAGATATACACGGAGGGACTAGCTCGAAAATGATAACAAGATCTTATTGTTCTTCTGAACCAAAGGATTGATTCAGGAAATATATGTTAGGCGCCACTTGATTTGGGATATTCTGACCCTAAAATCAAGAAATGAAGCCAGAAAAGTATTGGTGCAATCATATTTACAGCACGTAAAAGAAAGTTTATATAAAAAAAAACTTGAAAAGTGTAATCATATTTACAACACTGCACAGGGTAAAAATCATGCCATCATATTTACAGGCGTTAAGATCAATTATTCACAGTAACCATTTATAAAAATAAAAGGTGTCTCAAAATTAGAGTTTGAACCCGTAGATTAAATTAACAAAACTATTACAGAGTGGCAATCGGTATCCGCGTCAACCGATCGCTCTAATCCCAATAAAGCCTTGAAATCAATCACAAGTTCTCCTTCCATCATCTGAGATTTAAAAATCATATTTACATTAAATAAGTGAATAATCAAAAATCAAACTATGTTAACTTCGTCTTGTATCTAGAAAATATTTAATAAAATCAAGAGAAGACTAACGGGACCAAAAGCTGGGTTTTGCCCTACCTAACCTAAAATTAAAAATTAATAAAGGGATTTTCTAGAAAAGTTTCGAAGTGTATTACTTCAGATAATAAATTATCAAAAATAATCCGTTGCATCAAAATTAGGAAGTTCGGTCCTGTAAAGGAAATTCAACCAAATAAAATTACAGAGTAACATCAAGAGTCCGAGTCGTCTTGTCATTATTTGTCCCAATAAATTATAAGGAAGTATCCCATTACAAATTTTCCCAACCTAACCTGATGTGAAGAATCAAATTTACAATATTCAATTTCCGGTATTGAATATTTCAGAAGATATGGAAACTTACTTCATATCCGCCACTCCTGAATGGGGATTATGAAAATATTATTATGGGCCAGACGCCTAAATTGTTATTGGCCAGACGCCTAAAATTTAATGCGTTGCATTTAAATTATTTAATATTTATAGAGCTCTTTTTCGTAGAATATGGCAGGTTTAGTTCTAGTCGCAATGGTCTTTCATAACACAAAAATTAGATACTAGCTGATTTTAATCTAAAGTTAAGCTAATTTTAAGCTAAGGGAATTTTAAATTTTTTTTTTTTTTTTATAGTTAAAATAATTATTAATTTAGATAACTTCGTAAATTACGACATTTAATAAATTCAACAATACACAAGAAAAGAAAAAGGGACATAATGTTCAATCTTACAACACGGGACGTTATAGTTAATTCAATAAAATTTTTTTTTTTTAACATATTCACGCGTGACGTTAAAGTTAAATAATATAAACTTAATTTATTTCAGACAAAAGTAAAAGTAATAGTATACTCGACATTAATTATTAATTAGACAAAACAAATTCAAAACTCTAAAAATTAAGACAACAAAATACAAAATTAGATAGGCTTTCAAGTGACAACTACGTTAGATTGATTATTTATTAATTAAATAACAAATTTAAAATGCTAAAATTTATGATATCAAAATACAAAAAATTTTTATAAGTTTTCAAGGAATAACTACGTTAAATTGATTAATTATTTAAAAAATGATAAAATTAAAATATTAAAAGTGAAAGGAGCCTATCAACAAAACAACATTACATTTACCGACTATAGGTGATCAATCCATAATCAATGGTAAAGTAAATCAAGGAGCGATTAAACATTATTGGGGTTGCGACCAAAGACTACCATATTATTATGTGGAATAAAATATTTTTATTTTATTCGGAACGATTCGAAAAGAAAATATTAAGATAAGAGACGGCAAGATAAGATTTTTGCTCGAGACTTATCGGTATAAGATATTATTAGATTGCTAGCGATATTCAATTGATACGCGATGCTAATCATTTGAAGTTAATCATCGATATTTCTGTTATCTTTTAGATAAAATATATTATTATCGTTAGTTGTTATATTTTAACAACTAACTATAACTATAATATATAACTATTGTTATAATTATTAAACTATTGTTGACCTAAATTTAAAAAAATAAAAAATTGTTAATTAAGGAACTTAACTTACTATACTAACTAAATCTTAAAGTAATCGGCAAATTGGTATAGGCAAAGATAATGATTGTTTAAAAACCCGTCGTCAATAAGTTCTCTCAAGTAACTTTGTAATTCCTTAACAGATAAACGCCTGTCTTGGAAGCACTAAGGGATTTAAACTGGAATACGCATTACCAGACGTAATTCTGATTCCTTATTTATTTAACAGCAACTGAATAATTGCCAAAATAATTTATTTGGGCCATAACCAAGATGTTAATAAAAGATGTTTAATAAATTCCTAACTCTTCTTATTGAGTTGAGGAAAGCCGATAACAATGATGTTAAAAAGATTAAGAGATCTAAATTAAATAATCATACTCTACAAATTTAAGACAATTCAGAGCCATACATATGTGGGTGTTTAGAATACTTAATTCTGTTAGAGATTTTCTTTTTATTAGATACAAGTGTAGTATTATTAAGGTGTATTAATTCCTAAATCTTAATGAAATTCATATTGTTCTTTATTGAAATAAGGAAAGCTGATAATAAGGCTGTTATCAAAATTAAGAGGTCTAAAATAAATAATAGTACTCTACAAATTAAAGAAATTTCCATGTCATACAGAGTGATTAGAAATGTTCAATCTTATTCGAGATTTTCTTTATATTAGATAAAATTAATTTCTTATCAGGAGGTATATTAATTCCTATTTCCTAATGAAATTCTTATTATTCTTTATTGAAATGAGGGAAGCTGATAATAAGGTTGTTATAAAATTTTTAGAAACCTAAAATAAATAATAATACTCGACATTCAAAGAAAGTTCAGTGCCATACGTAAGTGGTTGTTTAGAATCCCTTAAAATGTTCGAAATTTTTCTTTATAAAGGTATAAGTTATTATCAAAAGGTTTATTACTTCCTACATCTTAACGAATCTACTATATTAAAATAATATATTTAATAAGTCAACATAGCTATAATTTGATAATATTAATAAATGAGCACATAAAAATAAAATATGCTGGATAACAGATCGATTAAAGTTACATAATTCGTAATACTTGACCTCAGACAGGACAATTATTGTATACGTATTTTATGTAATCCGATAATTGTTCATTTTTAAATTTAATATTTAAAATGACTTAAAGATATTCATATTTACATGGACCAGTTCCATAGAAATTCTCAAATATTGATGTTTGTTGATATATCGTAAAGACAATAAAATGTTTTCGATAAATCTTAACTTCGAGAATTATAATTGATATGAAATTTAATTAACTTCTTTTTGTAGTTCAGATCCTACCTGTCAAAGAGTCAATTACATATTGGCCAAACGCCAAAGTTAATTTCAACTTAAAAGTTGTTTCTACTTAATTACTGGAAAAATGATTTCAATAATTTTGTAGGGTTACCTATTTTTTCCTTCTGCTACTCATCCTTATTTACCATAGGACATGATAACAAAATTAAGATAGTAGTACTAATCTACCTAGTTAAAGTCATCCTCCTAAAAATAATTATAAAAAGGGAAGTTACTAATTTAATTTGAAGTTAAAATGATTAAATGTTGTTAAAGAAATTCAAATTGTTTTAATTCATATAAGTTATAAAACATCGAAAAGAAATTTAAATGAATTAAGGTAAAACATTATTATAATTAATTAATGATTAATTAAAAACAAAGTAAAATGACTTACGCAAAATAATATAATTGAGATTTGATAAACAAGAAATTACTTATAAAAATTCAAAAATGAAATTGAAGATAATACAATAATTTTAACGTTACTGAAATTAAATAATGTATGTATTTAATTCAAGGAAAATATTGATTAATAAAAAGAAATAATAAATTGAACTGAAGTGATTTAACAATAAAGGGTTAAAAATAAAAATGAAGATAAAACAAAAAATTTAACGTTATTACTATTTAAATAATGAATTTATTTAATTCAAGAAAAGTATTAATTTACAAAAAGAATAATAAATTGAACTGAAATAATTTAACACTAAAGGGTTTAGTTACTACTTCAAACGCTATTAAAGTTAATTTGAACTTAATAATTCTGCAACAAAATTTAACAATACTATAACGGCATTAGTTCGATATTCATTAAATAATCGTATAAAAGATAATCGTGGTTTTATCACGTAACTGGACTTCCAATTATTTTCCTATAAGTTTTACCTATGCATCAGTGAAACAGAAAAACATTTAAAATAAATCCATCAACGAAATAGAGTTACGAATTATTTTATTATAAAAATCAGTTAAGTAATTCAAAACATAACACTAAGTTATAAATTAATTTTTATAAAATTAAATTCAAAAATGATAATGGAGATATTAAATTTATTTATGCCAAAATAAAAGTTAAAATGTTTTAATTATATTACTAAAAAATGTGGGACGACAACAAAATTCACCTTGAACTTGAAAAGTTAAGGTCCTACACCAATGATAAATTAATCAGTAAAAATGATCAAACGAAAAATTAAAATTTAATTCAATACTAGTTTCCAAAATGACTAAATAATTGATAGTTAATTTACTTTATTTTAGAAAAGAAAATATAATTTTTAAATAAAATTCCATTTTAAAAGATAGAATGATACTTTCTATTGCAGAATGAGTTGTAACGTATAACCTTCAGATCTAAAAATAAATGAAACGAACACTTCTTGGTGTTATTCAAGGATTCGATGAGGTAGCCTGTAAGGAATAAGTTGGTCATTGTTCTTTAGTTATCGACGTCTCGATAATTAATGACGTAATCACATATTCTTAAAAACTATAAAACTTAATATTACGGAAAGCTTTAAAACAACTTAAAAATAATTTAAGTTAAATACTAACTAATATTTCTTGATCTAAAATGAATTAACGAAAATCTTATTTAAGATTTATTATTTACAGGGAATAATTATAAATGACTTAATTCAATAATTAAAGCAAAATTCTTACGCGATTAAATCCTAAAATTAGATAACGAGATTATTTTTATACACTAAAAGAAATTACTTACTTAAGAGTATGGTTACACAAAAATAAAAATCTATTAATGATAATAATTAGATAGCCTAATTTAATTTATATACAGAGAAGAAATTTAAATAACTAAATTATACCTAAAACAAAAATAAAAACCTATAAGTGATAAATTATACCTAAAACAAAAATAAAAACCTATAAGTGATAAATTATACCTAAAACAAAAATAAAAACCTATAAGTGATAATTTATAGTCAAGGTAACTTTAATTTATTTACAGGGAGTTTCTAAAATACTTGACCGTTCTTAAAATAAAAATGTCAATCTATAATTGATAATTATTAGACAACCTAAGTTAATTTTATACACAAGGAAAAATTTAATTTAAAAGATTACATGCAAAAGCAAAAAAATCTATACTTTATTATTTATAAGGGAAATACTAAATTACTTGATAATACGTAAAAATCTACAATAAAAAATCTAAAGGGTAATTACTAGACAAAATATCTACATGAAATTCATATACAAGGGAGGATTTAAATTACTATATTACAATAAAAACAAAAATAAAAATCTATAAAAGGACGTTAATCTAACAACTTTTATGTAAGAGAATTAATTCAAATATACGTAATTTGGAAAACCAAAATTTAAAGAGATGTTCAAAAATTAGATTTTCAGAAATTAAAAGAATTTAGTTTTTTAATTAACGAAACTAACTTTATCCAAAATTAAAAGAATTGGGTTTTACTAAAGAATTAATTACGTTATGATCGCAAATAAAAATACGAAAAGCTAAAAGGATTTAAAATAGATATCTAATATAAATTAACGACCCACTCATAGTTAAATAATTAGTACATTGTACGTTTACATGTACATTTAATGTAAAAACATCTACGAATTTATAAGTGAAGCAATGATTTTTCAACATTCGAAATTATTTTCAAAAATAATTTTTAATCTAAATAATTAGAATTCCAAAAATTCGCAAAAACAAAAATTACGTTAACTTTACATGTTTACGAAATTTAAAAACACAATCTTCAAAACTAAGTTTCTAACATTTAAAATATATTTGATAAAGCTAATTAAAATAATTTTTAAATAGGGACGAAGAAATTTACTTTTCTTAAAAATATTCGAATACGTTATGAGTTAATTATTAAAAAGAATTACACTACTAAGTTATGAACTCGACAAGTGTCACCAGGCAAGTTGCTTCTCGCCAGTATAAAACAGGGTTACTAAACAAGTTAAAAATATAAGTTAATTATTAATTTTAATGAAAGAGATTTTACTTTTTATATTTTTCACTAGCAGAATTGATTTATTATTTTAAGTTAATTACTTGATCAAGGTAATTATTAAGGATTTCAAAAAAAAACAAAATTTATCTAATTTAAAATTTAGAATTGATAAGACATAAAGAAACATATTTTTAAATGATTACAAGCTTGGCTTGCTTAATAAGTATAAAAATATAATTCGTTACTACACGGGGTTATTAAAAAGTTCTATACAAAATTAATTTATATTTTTCAAAAGAATTTAATTTAGCAGTTATTATTTATCAGTTAAAACTTCTGAGTTCGTCTCATTCCTACACAAAAGGATAATATGACCTCATACCTAAACGAATTTGCTCGAAAGCGCCGACTCCCTCAAAACCCATTCGTTTACGATCCAGTTTTACAAGAAAAAATAAAATAGCTATTATGTTACACGTTAATTTGACTTAAATATTTTTTACACAAGAAATCAAAATTTGTTTAATAAAATTTCCGACAATTAATTAGATAGTAATTTATATTACATTACTTGATTACACAGAAAATAATTTTTACTTTAAATTGTTAAGGGACAATCAAAATTAAACTTTAATATACTTTAAAAGATTTGATAATTTCTCAATTTAATTTTTTAGGAAGCTTAGCTGTTATTATTAATTTCCAAAATAATATTTTATGACAAAAGAAAATGGATGACTTAAAATTTCCAAGGATATTCACAAAGTAAACGTCAATAATAATTTTAAAGGATTAGATAATTTCAAATTGATTTTTGGAAGATTTAAGTTTTTCTTAAATATTACAAATTAATCTTTAAAGACAAAAAAATAGTTTAACTCATATTTTGAAGAAAAGTTCGTAATAATATTAGACATAATAAACATTTGCCTACAACTATGTTTTCATAAAAAGCGCTAATAAGAATAATTTATACAAAAAGCTTTTTTATCAATATTTACAACGGTAATAATGGATTCGAAATTACTGAGGAAGCATTTCGATATTTTTCTCAAGAAACAGGAGTAGTCATAATCAGGATTTTAATCAGTCATTTTTCATTCTCACACCATCTCATTAATTTGTCAAAATCAGGAATATTTTCGTCATGATCTATTTGATTTAAAATCAAAAATGATTTTCATTATTTTATATCTCTAAAACAGTCATTTTTAATATATTTTCAGATTCTAGTTTTCAAACCGCTTTACGTTAAAACAAAAGGTTACTAAATTTAGGTAATCAACGTTAAACATTTAAATTAGTTATCAAAAAGTTTGAATATTTAAGGAATTTTATTTTAAGCTAATTAAATCGCAAAATTCTAATTTTTTATAGACAAGGAATCATTATGCAAAGAAAACAATTTAATCACGATACACCGTATTCAAATACACGAACACGAAACTAAAAATTATGTTGTTATTTTCGAAATTTACCCAAGAAAAAATCAAAATTGTATTCAACTGAAAACCGTGTCGCTCAAGCCTCGCGTTGGACAGCGCCAAAGTGTTATGCCCCCCCTTCATCCGGCATTACGCTCCGGTTTACTCAATCGTGAACAAAAGACTATCTCAGGGTGGAATTTTCGTTGAATACTTTTTCTGATATAAACTTACTAGGCATTCCAATAATGTTTACAATCTGAAATTAAATTAGTACTTATTCGTACTGTTTCTTTTTATAAAAAGTCAATAATAATTTTAAATGATATAATAATGAATAACAATGACTGTGTAATTAAAACACAATAATTAAACAAAAAGGAAACTTAACTACTTAAACCTATGATTCTAAATCGATCGATATCAAACTTAACACTAGATAAATCTTAATAAATGTAACATTCTTTCAAATAAGAATTTACTAATTTAGTTAATTATTAAAATGAACAATTAGTTAAAGTTGCCATAATAAATAGGCAACGCCAAAGTTATATATGGTAATTGAAATACTTTGGTCGATTCTTACTAATAAATAATTTACAGTACCTCAATAATTGCTGTAGTAAGCTTAGATAGAATTGGTTGTATGCTTCTAACCACGTGAAGAATTGGAGAAACACGAATTGGTAGTTTCGCCATAATATTTGAACCATCATTGTTGATGTTTTAGGAAATAGGTTGAATTCCATATTAGTTGGATTATAATTTAAATAGTTCGAAATTAAATAATATCCGATAACACGTTAATTAGTACACTTTTTATATTTAGTGAATCGACACTGCAACGAAATTAATTATTATAGTTTGGGTGTTAGAACACCCTACCATTTTGATAGTTTATTCATCACAACGTTTAATTATAACATTAACATAAATCACGTAATTAGATAAATTATTAAGTTACTTTATTGTGGCATGATAATTATAACATGCGCGTCTACTCCGTCTTAAAGCTAAACGGATTCTAGATGCTTCTGACTACTTGCACGCACGGAAGTGAATAATATTAAAGTAGGGATAGTGCTGTTTACTTGCGCGTATTGACCAATAGAAACGCTGAATATAAAGCATTACCTTATAAGGAATGGTATTTATGCTGGTAACTTTACTGGAAGAAATATCTTTGTATTACTCGACTTAAAAAAGTAGATTTAATTCTTAAATGAAATAAATTTGATATTTAAAAATGTGAAGGTGATTCTTAACCGTAACAATAGTCGGATTAAAGCTTCCACCATATTTCTATGGCGGGTTTTTGGCCATCCCTAGTAGCACAGATGTGTGTTAACTCGCCATGGTGGCCAACCGGGTTGGCGAGTGTAGTCCACAGTTCGATTTTGGACTTTTAGATCACAGCACATATCCGACGCAATCATCAGGATTAGAACCGCGGTTTCCCGCTCTGTAGTCTATCCGTGTTTGATTTACGCCAGACTGCTGGTCTATTTGTCTATTGTTTATGTTAATGTTAGCAATTCATTAACCCAGGGGACCACCGGCTTAACGTGCCTTCCGAAGCACGGAGACCAGTCATAAGAAAGTTTGACTCTTCCCAGGTTTGAACCCAGTGCCCCGCATTCGCATCCAACTGCGTTAGCTGTAAGGCAATGACCGTCTCTGATCTTTTTCTGAGATTTTAAACGGAATTATGTAAATTCAATGAAAAATTACATTAGAAAATGTACGTTGTATTGTAAATTGTAATTGTAGATTCTTGTATAAATATCAGGACGTTCTCAAGCACACATACAATGTTTACCAATACCAACCCTACTTCAGCTTTTGTACATTTTAATACTAAAAGGTCCTCCAGAACCTGGTTAAAAAAAGACATATTTTATAATAGTTGTAACAAATTTTTGCTTTGTTATTATGGCTCTCCTTTTAAAATCGTTTCACAATATCCCTGAGTACGGCCCATTCCTTTTATGCATATTCTAATGCATTTTGTATTGACATTGCAATTTTTGGAACGTCATGTGCCTTGCTGGCGAACCTCGGTTGAGTCGTACCAGTTGGGTTGAGATATCGAATAAGTACGTTCGATTTTTGTGCGCTGAGTTTTCAAAGTGCCTTTTAGTGCCGAATTACTGGTGCTTTATCCTTTATTTTTGATCGGCCAGCTTCCGTTTTTAGTGAGCGTTACTTTAAGCCATTCGCTGTTGCGTCACAGTTTTTTTCTACTGTGGAAGTATACCACATGTGGATTTTTACAAAATTCACCATTATCAGCATATTGCACGATTTCTCCCCGTACGCAAAGTTTTGCGCAAGCCAGTTTGCGTTTATCTTTTGACAAGTATCGAGTTGTGTTTTGATATTTGTTTTGGTCACCTTACAACAATCAAACCGTTCGAAGTGTCATCCTGGATTCTCCAACTGTAACGATCAGCAATTCCGCCTGCTCTCAATTCACCACCATCAACTCCAAGCCGTGTTTATCTGTGCACGTAGTTCTGTCAAGTGCTACTGTTTTAGATAGTTCAACAAGTTCCAGGTTCACCTGTATCGGACCCCGTTGGTCTCGATTGGAAGTGCCTGTCATCTTTTATATTGTAAGCTTTGTGCAGTGTAACCACAGTACTTTATACATTGCAATTGTTTAACTGTAAGAGCATTATCCGATTCCATTGTCGTTGAATTAAAGCACATTTACCATCATAGGTGTTTTTTATTTTTTTCTTTTCACCCTTAGCTACCTGTTATTTACAGAACCCCGATCCAGCCGCCGCCCAAATAAAGAGCTGGTCTAATTACCATCGTGGCAAAACAAACTGGAGAGTTTCTCTTCGGATTGTTGCAGTCTCTGGCCTTTGGTGTGACTAACCCTCTCATTGGGGGTTGCAATCCAGAGGGCAGTTTTTGTTATATTGGCACCCAAAACGTGTTTTAGGTCACATTTTCTGTAGCTTTGGGGGTGTTAATTGAATGTTGGGAGTGCTCGCTTTTTCAATCAATTGCAATTGTTTTTTAAAAACCTGCTTGGATTTGTGTAATATTTTACAGATCGGTGGTATTGAGAGAGTGAATTGCAACTGGAATTCGATTGTAACCCAACTGATTTTTAACACATTGAGGTACCGGGTTTAAATCCTGGGAAGGGTAAAACTTTTTGGTGAAAACCACGAGATACTGGCTCAGAAGATATTAAATTTATTAATGAAAACTCAACGGGATTTGACAGATAACATTAACATGAAGCGTTTAAGGTGAGGATTAATCCCAAATGTCGATTTTAAAGTTTACAATTTCTGCTCAATAGCTAACGTTGTATTGGCGACACGTGCACCATACGTGCGTCTTAGCTAGGTGATAGAGTGGTGACCGATTGGCGTTAACTTTACCCTTCCTCGAACTTCGACACTGTGTTCTCTGGGTGTTGCTTGCATCTGCCCTTTTGCTCAAACGACTGCTCTTCATTAAATTAATGAAAGCAACTTCGACGTCCGTCGTGCGTGCGATATGCTAGCTAGCTGACTAATTGACAAAAACCATTACTTTTTTATCCGATGGCGAGTCACTGTGCGATGAAAGGGCTCTAAAAAGCTTGCATCCAACTCATACGATGAAATGCGAATGATGTTATGTTGGGGACCAACGCGGCAACTTTAGTCGTACCTACCTCAACGTACAGTTAACATCGAGCAAATTTCACCCCTTCCCAGTAGCATACTTTGCCGAGTGGGACCGGTCTAAGGGATATCTTTAGTTAGTACAGCGTTAGTCGAAACGGCTAGGAGTGTCCAGAGCGTAGGGGACCGGAGCGGAGAGTCAATTTTGGCAACGCAACCACGGTAAATCTCGGATCCATCATCGTTAAATCAATTTAAACCCATTCCAAGTATTTTGGTTCTAAAAAGAACCTTTTCATCATATCCGAAAGATGTGCCAGGTTCAAATCGGGCAACCATGTACTGAATGTATTTTATACTTACTTACTTTTATACTTACGTCTAGTGGGAACCATGTAACAAAAATTCTAATGCGCGCGCAGCTTGTTTACATCTTAATACTTTCTTACTATTTTAATTTCATTGTTTTCTACTACTGCATTATATGATTTCACGCGTAAACAATCGATTTGATTCACTCATCTACGCACAAAACCCATTTATAGTGAATGTAATCTATTGGAATTGGATTGGAATTCTACAATCACAGTGGCGAGAAATTACTTACGTCTCACAATTATGTTTAATTCTTTTTTGAATAAAATATATTTCTAAGAAAAAGTCACTGTAGGGGTTAAAACCGCATACTTAAAGTTATTAAGTCATGTGGCTAAATGGTTTTTAACTACTACATGGTCTTTCTACCATACAATATTAGACAATTAACAAAATTTGAATTATTTGCAAAAGTTACTTAAAAATTAAATAGGGTTATGTTGAAATTTTTGACATTTTGCAAGATCTTGATCACAACTTTCATTGATGCGCGCGCATTAGGAATTTTGTGGCTAGACCCAAGTGTGTTTTAGAAAGTACAGAGCTTTATATTTATAAACTAATGCTAGGATGCGTCTAGGGTGGGGCTTACTAACTAGTGGCAGCCTATTAAAAGTCGTTAAATGCTATTTCATGTAAACTTTTGGGTATTTTTGAAAATATAAGCACTGTTTGCAATAATCCTCAAAATTTTTGTTTTATTATTGTTTTTTGGACCATTTATCATCATCTTGGCATCTGCAAATTTTTAAATTCGAGGGCCTTTTTCTCATACTGTCCCCAACTTCTTCATGACTTAGTCTCCGTGCTTCGGAAGGCACGTTAAGACGGTTATGTGACGTTTCGCCCCCTAAAATAATAAATAAATTAAAAGTCGAAAAAAAAGGTAATTTTAAAATGCCCAACAAATAATCCATATTATCTATCCTTTCATAACTTTTTGCGATTTAGAGCCTGTTCTTTTGTGACGTGATTTTTACATACGCCGACTAAAGGCAATTTTAGTCTAGAATAATATGTTTTTAAATCGGGTTTGTACAAAAATTTCGTAGCTGTACCTCGTATTTATCAAATAGAGTGGTTATTCATCGAGACATGAGTATTTTTCCGTTAAATAATAAATACTAGATTTTATGGGATTACTAAATTAAATGTCAACATCATGGTCAAAAGTAAAATGATATTTTTAGTCAAGTACAGCTGCAAATAATAAAACGAGACCCAAAAAGCAATTATAGTACAGGAAAGGCCTAGTTTTGGGAAAACTAATATTATTTAGTTAAGCCGGTCTCGAGTTTTATGGCTTTTTCAGAGAAGAGAACAAAGAAGCGGCTGTGAGTTAAGTCATCGGGTCGGGCACGAGTGCGTGTGAACGATTTACCAAAAAGTACCGCGCGTCACAATGTCGCGTTTAAAATTACCAAAAAGCACGTATATCTATTATTCACAAACTCATTAATAGGTTTTAAGAAATCATAAAAATTGGGGGAGTGATTAGAAAAAAAGGAAGAGGGAAATCCAAAATGAGATCTCTCATTGGATGGGACCCTTCCTAAAAATTAGGAAATTTATGTTAACGAGTAGAAGGGAACAGGCAGATCGACTCACTCGGCAAAGTGGTTCTGTTCAAGTAAGACGTACCTAACTTGGGAGATCACTTTGTAAAACGTTTAACATCTAAGTTTTCGGGTCAAAAACAGTTAAAGTACTCGGCAAAGTGATTCTGCTCAAGTAAGACGTGAAGTCTTATAAATCCATCTAACTTGTGAGATCATTTTGTAAAACAAATAACATCTTGTTTTCGGGTCGCAATCGCAAAGTTTAAGTTAAAGATTCGACGGTCAGTACTTATAAAAATTATTTTATAAGTATTGAATACACCAAGAACACCTAAATCGGTAGTCGAATCAAAAGTAATATTAGGAATTGTTAGTGAATAAAGACATTATTTTAAGAGTTAAAGTAGTGAAGTTCGTTAATAAACGAGTGAACTTATCACGTTTTATTTTAAGAGTGTATAAAGCCGATCGTTAATTATATTTATTAAGAACATTTAGCGTCTGGAAGAATCGAAGTTATTAAGTTTTAGTCATCCAGAATAATTAGAAAATTAGTTCTCAATGCAATTTTAGCGCGAATTAGCGGGATTATACTGTTTAAGGTGAATTAAATGTTTATGTTTGAAACATCGACGTGGCCCAGGGGTGCAAGTAAAGCGTACCTTGATTTCAGATACTTTTAAGTCCTTCGGTTTATCAAAATTCTGACCTAAAGTTCATAAGAAATCCACATAATTACGTGCGTAATATTATAATTTCAACGACGTGAAATCACCGTAGTGATTAATTGGGTTAAGCAAAAATAATCCAAAAAGAATGAACATTATTGTGCGAAGAAGCGTATTTTATCTGATAAAAATTATTAAGTTGGGAGTTCATTCATATTATACACATTTAAATTAATAATTCGTGTGAAACCATCATAAAGTTCAAACACCGTATTTAACATCTTTTGTGGCCAAGGAGCCGTTTCATCAATCAAATCAAGGATCGACACTATCAAATCTATTGCAGTCCAGGAATATCAACAACGAGTGAATCATTGTGTAAGACGCCAATCATCAATAGTAAGTGTTAATTTGTTATTATTAAAAACGCATAATTTTCAAGAATCGGTGTGAAGTTTATTTAATTGTTGTTAGGTTATTTAAAGTTTGCCTAATTTTATTCAAGTTTTGTACTAATTTCGTTACATATATTTCATTAGAAATATATGGATGCGAGTAGCTGACGAAATCTTTGCTTTTAAATTCAGAAATTAAAGAATAGGGTTGTAATCCAAATCGTCATAAATTTAATTATTAACTCTAGTTTTGCCTATGGTACATTTGGGATTTTTTTTATTGAAATTAATGGAATTTTAATTTGATAAAGATTAATCAGTCAGTTACTCAAATCATTAAAATTATTATTGTCAAAATCATTAGTTTATTAGCATTAAGAACATTTAGCTTTGCATCGAGCTCGAATAATTTTGATAGGTTTTATTATTAGGATCGATCAATGTTTTTGGCATTGAATGTAAGTAAGTTTGTATTTTGAAATTATCTTATTATTATATATTTGTTTTACAGTTTTTCATTTGTTTTTGTTGCGTAACTGTGTTACGAGATTTATTTTACAGGATATTCCATATTGTGAGACTCAATAGATTTACGATAGTTCATCGTCCCTTGATAAGTTATTTCGAATCTTTTCGCTAAACAATTTTTATTCATTACCTACAAAAACTATTAATTCCATACCATCAGCCGTGCGTGGATAAAGGGGATAAACCGTGTTCTCTGTTACATCGTTTACCGATCCAGGCAATTAAGATCAGGAGCGGGCCGGAATTAAAATTAACAGAGTGGCGCCATTAGTAACCCCACAACATCGGGTTTATCAGTCGAGCATTGTAAATAGTAACCAGCGACATTACGCCATAACACTTTTTTCCCGTAATTTTAGTAAATAAAGAATCTACGCCGAAAACCACTGAGTTAGTTGAGTGCTTTCCTAAAGTGTCATAACCTTTATTACGTGATCGAGGGAAAAAGGGCGTAGTGTGAAATTGGCACGTAATACTTTTTTTAAACTTTTAATAAATTGAAAAATGTTTGGAAATAAATTTCTGCAAGTGCTTTGAAAACCGCGATTCCAGCCTTCGATGTGATTATTCGTCCTGTGACGATCATTTATGATTCGGTTATATATAGATTCCACATTTCAATAGAAAATTGAAGTGCTCGTCTATATGTGCTGTTTCTTCGTCCTATGTAACAGTCTTCAAAATAATCCACAATGGGCAGTGCATTTTGAGGAAAATTTTCGTCTTCTACGAGCGCGTCGAATTGGTCCGCTACTCATTCCACTGGGATGAAAGCGAGCGCAGCAATTTTTCGAATCCATAGAACGAATTCATGTGATTGATTAACCCCTAGCCCTAACGTAACTTACCAATAGAGGAAGTTTATTAACGCTAATAAACGTTTCAATTTGTAATTGCTATAATAAGGGCCGTGCCCAAGGGGGGAGGGGGAACCCCCCAATATTTTAGGAAGTTGGAAAAAAGTTGGATTTAAATTTAATCAAGTTGGAAAAACCAACAATAGGCGACTTAGACAATTACAGAAAGTTACAGCATACTAATTGAGTATTTTAATTTTTACCAATTGAATTAATTTACCAACTTAAAAACAATAAATTAATCTTTGACAAAATATAATATACAAAAAATTGTTTATTTGTTATTAAAAGTAAGCTTAAAATGGTCTTAAACGTGACCAATAGTAGAAATTAACACAAAGTGTGAATGTAGTGTAAAACCAAACTTGGCGGCGAAACGGCGGGGGCGAAACGGTGGGGGCGAAACGTCCCCATCCCCGTTAAGACGCTGGTCCTCCTGGGTTAGTGAATTGCCATCATTAACATAAAAAACCAGGATGCAGGCACATTTGCAGGTAAGCCCAGCAAGCTAATGTATAGCAATTATATTGCTCATAGTACTCACATTGCCAAGGAAACGACGCAGATGATGGGAAATATCAGGCCTAAACTATAGAAGATAATTTTCTAGAGAATTGCTTCTAATAAATGTAGAAGAAGAAGAAAGTGTAAGATCAGAAAACTTCATTAATGCAAAAATGGCAATATTCTTAACTGTTCAGTTCATTTAGGAACTCTCTTTGGAAACAGCTGCAATAAATTGAAGTCAATTTCTCTTACTAGGCAAAAAAACAAAAGAATTATAAATAATAATGAAAGACTATGAAAATTTACTGTCGTTGCAGGTATAATAAGACGAGAGAGAATACTAAAGGAAGTTATTAATTGGACAAATCAAGAGAAATAATTGGCACCCAGCTTATAGGTAAATTTTGAACAAAATACTTTTACAAGTTTGGAGAAAATCAAAATGGAGTTTTAGAAATTTATCTCAACAGAATTGCGGCACCATTTGAATAAAAGTGAAAAGAAAATACTTACCTGGAAAATAGGTTTTAAAGGTAAGATAAAGTAAATTTAAGTCACAGTGACCAATTTGGGAAGATGCATAAAATTTTTTTTATAGCGTAGTTGGATAAAAAATACCTAAATATACTGATTAATACTATTTAATTTATTAATTTTCGTTTCGATAATAATTTAAAAAATATTTAAAAATCTATCAATTTGAATGCTAGGAAACGACCGCGCATGGCGCCATTTACTTGTGACGTAATCTGGTATTCTGTGATCTGGTAGTATGGGACTTACGCACGACTTACGTTAGTTTAGAAACTAATTCAAGAAATAATTAAAGATTAAAGGATTAATCTTGATTAATTTTGTACCAATATAAACATATTATAAATATTTCTATTTCTATAATATTGAAGTGAGAAAAAGTCAATCAAATGGGCAAATAATAGTTTTGGTTAAATTTAAATTTTGTCGTTTATAGACATTTTATTTTGAAGCAATTTTTGAGATGACGAAAGCGATTGTATTATTACTTCCAACACACAAAACAATACAAACTTGGTTTTTCTTAAAGACTGTTATATTTCTTGCGTATTTGTGGTGTTATCTAAAATGTGATAAGTGATAATTTAAATCTATCGCGGCGGAAGTGGCGCATACTCACAAAATTTTGTTTGAAATTTTATTGTTGTTAGGATGGTAATTTGAACTGTGAAGCCAATTTGCGGCGAGGCCTTTGTCTTGCGCCGACCGGTCGATGAAGAAGATGCATTTCGTGGGTTTGTGAATTTTACCTCGAAATTAAACCCATGAAACCAATTTGGAGAGTTTTTGTAGTCTCAAAAACCATTATTCCAGTGATAGGAGATAAGCGTGAGTTAATTTTGAAACGTTTTATTTTCATAAATCAGCATTTTACGTGCACATTGTGGGCGCAAGCAATATTCGACTTTATTGGATGCCATATTGCTTTTGGATGATTTCGCATCTGAAATTACTTTTATAAGTTTAATTTTGATGATTTGTATGATTACACAAATCAAATTTAATTGTACGTACCGAACAAGTAGATGTTTCGCTAATTTTGGTGGTTTACGAGAATCACATGTGGATATTGGAGGTTACGATTTTCTGGCCAGATGTTAATAATTCCAATTTAAGTGTGAAGTTGGAAAGATTTGTTTAAACCGACATTCGAAGTTTGAACACTACACTGGACGATTTCTACACGTTCACTTTACTGTTTGGTTTGGATAAACGAAGAAATTTCTGGATCGACGCAGATGTCAATTCGCTACCGTTTTTACCGGCTGGATGCAATTTCGACTAGAGTAGTGGCGTATGGTCTGATGTACAGAGTGCTTCGTAACAGGTGTCAACTACGAAATTTGTATGAGTAAGAGATTGAACATTATTTATAAAAACACCATTGTTACAAATTTTCTTTATTAATGTCACACATTTCACATTTATGGAACATTCAATAAAAGTATAGCTGAGGTGTTGTACATAAATGATACGATTTATTGAATGTTTCTACACATTAAACACTTATTTGAGTATCGCATGACGATTGTGTCGGGGGCATCCAAAATTGCTTCAATTTTTATTTTGGGTCATTTGAATAAATTGATTTATGATTTATTGTTGCCTATTGATTTGCTTTAATCTCGCCGATACCCATAACCTGAGATATTGTGGCCTCGTATATGCAAACTTGACTTAAAGCTAGCTGGTCCTATATTGTTGAAGTGGACCACATTAAGCGAGGTTTCACCGCTGACTATAAGTAGGGGTGTCATTGAGCCGTGGATCACGACAACAATAAATTAATAAACGACATTCAATAGTACATGACAAATATATTTTAGCGCGTAATTTTTTGTTAAATTTTAGATCTTGGGTTAGTTTAGTTTTGTGCTTTGAAAGTTGAAGTTAGTTAGTGTTATTATCATGGAAATCAAAAAGAAGAAAAAAGAAAAAAAAAAGAATAAGTTAGTATTGTATTGTTCTAAAATGTAAGAGCACTACAATAAAAACACCAAATAAGCTGTTTTGGTTTCAAAATTAAATTAACTATTTCACGTTTTGTTGAAAAATGAATGCATTACATTATTTATTAACGTACTTCCAATTTTTATTGATGTATAATATAATATTTATTTCAATTTTAGATAGGTAGAAAAAGACATGGCAAATTATACTCGATACCGAATCATGGCTCATCGTAAACACGTCTATTTTAGGCAAATTATCAGACTGAGCTTGCAGAAAACCACTTTCAGTCATGGTCGAAATAACAAACACTCAAACAAACTAATAAAACAATCAAAAATAATATTATTTAAATACGATATCGGCTTTATTACGTACACAAAACAGAATTACGTACCAAAGTAACTCGTATAATATACCTTGAATACGTACCAACTGCTTGCATACGCGGGAATCGGTCTACCTTATGACGTCAAACCAATGGCGTTGCGTTCATGGTCACATGATATATTTTAAATTATCAGTGAATTTTAAAATCGATTATTTATAACAAAATACAATAAATAGAAGTTATTCTTGCTGATTTGTTATTTAATATATTAGATTAATCAAAAAATACTGTTTTAATTAAATTTTTTTATTCATGCATGTTCCCTAGAACTAAAATTCAAATTCAAATTTATTCTGGCCATCTCTTAACTTTTCCCAACCCGCATGTGGCTATCGTAGGAAGATATGACCTAACCTTCAAGCTAAAACTTGAAGAGGTTATTTCCAAAACTTTATTATAACTAATAAAGAAGAATAAATAATAATATAATGCCCAATCTAATAAATTTAACTAATGATTAATGAAAATACTACAAATATTTGGTTTTGGTTTTAATTAAATTTCCATTACTTAGCGTTTAATGGACCACTAATTAAAACTGTCAGGGAAATTAAAATCAAAACACTGTTTGGAAACATCAATTTGATTTTCTACTTTTGCAAGCGAAACATTCATTTTATTTACTTGTTTTCAAGGTAATATCGGGTCATAAAAAGAACCCTAAAGATAGGTTTACTAATAATACTACTAATTAAGCCAGTAAATTAAATGTTTCTCGTAAAAAATACTGATAAAATGACAATTTGGTGAAAAAATTTTGAGTACCTATCTCTCATTCTTAGATAGACAACAATGCATTTAATTTTAATGGGAATTTTATTGTATTTTCCCATTCAAATTTACAACATTTTCAAAAAAACAAACAGTCATTCATGTGTTATCTATAAAAATAATCGATTACAAAAGGAACTTTCAATCAATGTAACGTACAGTTTTATTATCTTATCAAAAAGAGAAGAAGAAAATAGAATAAGAAAATGAAATTATCAGGAAGAAACTTGATAAGGAATTTCACCTGGTTTTTCATTGACACTACCGTATAATCAGATTCTTGAACAGGCACAATTAACTTGGATATCTTCTTCTTCGGGTGCCTATCCGATTCCGGATGTTGGTGATCCTCCTAGCTAAGCCACAAAGACATTTCTAAGGAAATGTTAATTAGGTTGATTTTCCTTTGTAACATTAAAAGATGCTCTTGGCATATTACACTAAGTGGTTTGCTATTGCCTTCCGAAGGGAGACTGTCAGAACAAAGTTCTTACTTCACTCGGGTTCGAACCAGGTATTTAGCGTTCATAGTCAACTCGCGTGACCACTATACTCCCTGACTTCCCACCTGTCCAGAATCACTGTATATTATCTACTATCTAGTAATATAAGAAAAATACAAAATAACAAAGGCTAATCAGGGGATTCTAGCATTCAATGTTAAAAAATCTTTAAAATCAGAATTTGCTATGGCTAGGCTGTACTGCTTAGTAGCTTGGTAGTAACTATACTAAGCCAAAATAGTGGTTTGGTTTTATTTCCATCTTCAAATGACCATAGCGGTAACCGATGGTAAACACCCAGGTAGGCTGGTGTACAGCATCATGACAATCTGGGAAAGTCTTAGGAAATCTTGGGTAGTCTCGGAAATTCCTAAGTAGTCTGTATAAAATTTAAGAAAATAGAACTTTTGAAGTACTACTCATGTATGTATACTTACTATTAATTTATACATATTTCTTCTTCTTCGATTCATTCGGGATTCAGGTGCCGAAGATTTTACCTTTAGTTTCATCAACAGCATGTGGATGTCCATTGGAAGGCCGAGCTAAGAAATTCTGTTCGATCCGTGATGTCCCCCGATCGATGTTCCGCCCCTCGTATCGCCGGACCCCCAAGATGTAGGTTTCCCCAAAACCAGGGGTCCAGGGGGGAAATCCAGAATTTCCGCTCTGTAATTCAACCAGCGGTCACATCACACCACCACTGAGGCTTTATTGTAGTGATACTAAAACGAGTCGTTTATAATGGCATTAATTGCTAATACTAAAGTTTTCCTTTTAAAATTACAACAGTTTTTTCTTTATCGAGAGTCAACCCTAGTGACAGTTTATTTATCAGAAATCAATCGGTAATAGTTTATGATAATTTTGTCCCGAATTAAAATAAATACTACGAGTGAACCACAAGTGGTCGCCCAAGTAGTTCTTTTAATTCAAAATGGACATAGTCAGTAAGATGTGACTCGACGACTTAAGAGGGGTTCCAGATAGGGTTCCTGCAGCTACGTCGATCCCACAGCATATTCTTGCAGTAGAAGAAGAGTGACATAACATCTCGCAAGATACAATAATGCTCCCGATGCGGCCGAACAACTATGCCCTACACGTACGACTGTATTCCTCCTAAGTAAGGCCGAATGCCTTAATTTTAATTATTTTAACACAATTTTCTTTACCCAAATTGCTTCTTAAAGTTATCAATATTTTATAGTAAACATTTTTTACTGCCGTCATTATTATTATTATCAAATCTAACATTATAGTTTTTTATGGTATAGTTTTACGCTAACAGCGAATATATAAGGAAAAACTTTTTACCTTCAGATGTAATCACTCAAAACAATGTTTCCAAAGAGGGCTTTACTTTTGATTGAGTTAACAGTGGTGTTAATTTGGGCTCCATTAAGCGGTAAGTAAAATAAAATTAATTTTAATTAATAACTAATTAGATAGTTTTTCAAACACCAAATTTTTATGTTTTGAAATTCTTTATTTAAACTAAATATGCTCCATTTTGTTCGGTAACCTTTTGCCACTTTTCGGGGAAAACCATTATTCCAACACTGTAAATCTTCTTTGGTTTATCGGTGAAAAACTTAGCCAAGTGAATTTCACAGGCTTCTTTTGAAGCCAATGTTACACCATTGAGGGAATTCTGGAGAGACCGAAACAAATAATAGTCTGATGGTGCAAGGTCCGGGCTATACGGTAGATGCATCAAAACTTCCCAGCCAAGCTCTTCCAGTTTTTCTCGGGTCACCAAAGATACGTGTGGTCTGACGTTGTCATGATGGAACACAACACCCTTCCTAGTGATCAATTCTGGCCGCTTTTTTTAATTGCTTGTTCTAATCTGGTTAATTGTTGACAATAGCGTGCAGAATCAATCGTTTGACTAGTTGGTAACAGCTCATAATAGAGGATACCTTTCCAATCCCACCAAACAGACAACATCACCTTTCGAATGGTGAGTCCGGGCTTTGCCACCGTCTGGGGAGCTTCACCTCGCTTCGACCACGATCTTTTGCGCACAACATTGTCGTATGTAATCCATTTTTCATCTCCAGTAACCATCCGCTTCAAAAATAGTTCAATTTCATTATGTTTCAGCAACGATTCGCAGATGGAAACTCGGTCGAACAAATTCTTATGCGTCAAATCATGCGGCACCCAAATATCGAGCTTCTTTTTGAATTCAGCTTTTTTCAAATGGTTTGCAACTGTTTGGCGATTGATGTTTAGACTCTTGGCGATCTCTACAGTGCTTACATGACGGTTTTGTTCCACAATTTCTAGCATTTCCTCAACTTTTTCAATGACTGGCCGACCAGAGCGTGGTGCATCTTTGACATCGAAATTTCCAGAACGAAAACGCGCAAACCATTGCTTCGCTCCTGTTTTCGATAGAGCATCTGGACCATAAACAGCACAAATTTTTTCACAAGCCTGCGCAGCGCTTTCTCTTTGATCGAAGAAAAATTGTAAAATGTAGCGAATTTTTTCTTTATTTACTTCCATCAATCAGAAATTTTTCACAACTGCATGAGCCGAATCGAATGATTCTACTTTTGTTTTTTTTAGCTAAAAGTGTCATTTTTCCAATGACATTATATGATTATGCGATCAGATAAGTAGTTTTAGAGATAATCGATTTTAATGTCATTTATTGTCTAATTAGGCCCGAAACTTTTTAGCATACCAATATTAATTAGGTGGTTTAATATGAATACGTCGTCGCCTGAGGTCCGTCTAGTCTGGATCCACCGAGCGGTTAAAATTCTATTGAACGATATTTTGGAATTTTTTGTTTAAAAATGTTCATCTTGATTGGGCATTTCTCAATCGGTTTTCATCAAGTCGGACTTCCCGCTATTGAGTTATTTCCGTTGCCCTATTTTTGGATTTTTGTAGTTCAATTTCATTGGGTTGTTAACCTTCTCTTTTGTTTGCTTTTGTGCTGTCTTTTATTGCCACAATTAAAGGTACCTCGCAATCTGTAATAACGGAAAATGTTTATAAGAAACGAATGAAGAGTAAATTTTGATTATAAAATGTCTTTTAAATGGGTTCGCATCTAAGAAATATTGAATATTTGTTGACAAGGATTCAAGCCGCTAGCTATTGCACTGATATTGGAAAATGTTCACATTTCTCGACTATTAGTGCAATATTGTAGCAATATTTGTGCCATATGGGTAATTATTTTGTATTGGAAACGTTACATTAAGGTTCTTCTTACATATTTTTTTTGAACATGTTGCCGATTTTACAGATGCATTCACATCAAAATCATATTTGTTCTACATGGGGTACCACGGTATCACATGCTTGCAAAGACGAAATAAAGTTTTATATAAAAATATCGATAATTTGGAAACTGCAGATAACAAAGCTATTTTTTGTAGATGCTCAAGAATCTAATTTCATAGTGGGAGGATATGATGCTAGAGAAGGCGAAATACCCTATCAAGTATCATTACAGGAAAATGGTAAACATAAATGTGGAGGTTCAATCATTGCTAGCTGTTGGGCAATTACAACTGCTTATTGTTTAGTGGGGTACGAAAACGAAGACCTAGATTCCTTTTTTTTAATGCTCTATTTCAGATCCAATATAGCATCACTGAGTATATTAGCAGGAACTACCAACTTAAATAGTGGTGGAGTGAGGGTTGAAATTGAAAAAACTATATCTCATGACAACTACAAAGCTCCGTTTCAAAACAACATTGCATTAATTAAATTCAAGAGATGTCTTACCTTTAACAAAAATATTCAACCTGTGAAATTAGAAAAATCAAATGTGGGACCAGGTGTTGTTGGAATTGTTTCGGGGTGGGGATTTACTGACGTAAGTTGTTTTCTGTAGGTACAGATTCTATGTATACTAACTAGAAAATCTTTTTCAGAAAAATTATACAATCGGAACAAATCAGCTTAAAAAACTTCAAGTAACAACAACCACCAATCAAGAATGTAAAAAAACCTTTGATAATATTGGAAGTGGAAATATATGTACTTCTGAAATACCAGGACGAGGAATTTGCATTGTAAGAAAATTGATTGTAGTTTGCAACGCGGTCTTAAAAATCTAATGGATTTTACATATTATTTACATAGTTTTCAAATCAGGATGACATTACAAGGTAATAATAAAATATGTTTTTCTTCAAGGGCGATTATGGTGGACCTTTAGTGGCAATAGCTACACGTACTCAAATAGGGTTGATGTCTGCAAACGTTCCATGTGCTCAAGGAAGTCCTGACGCTTATACAAAAGTTTCGTCCTTCTACAAATGGATTCAAGAAAATGCAATATAAATTTTCTAAAATAATCTTGTATTATAAAATAAAGGTTATTTTTCACTTACCGTGTTTTATGACAAGCAGGTCCAGAAAAGGGACAGTGTGATTAATCTAATTCATATTATGTAAAATCCAGAAGCATATTGTCGTAATTAACTCCTAACCACCCTTATAAGGTAGTTAGAGGTTCCACTTGGTACCAAAATTACTATTTGATGTTGGGGGTGTTGTTCTCATAGATTACAAAGAAAGGCAATAAGAATCATGGCTGGGCTGGGTTATTTGGATGACTGTAAGAGTAAATTTGAAGAATTAGAGATCTTGACACTGCCATGTCTTTACGTGCTTCATGCGTTGAAGTACATAAAACAAAACGAGGCCTCCTACAGGTCATTTTCACATGGTTATAACACGCGTGGAAGAAACAATATGGTACCAGAATTCCATCGGCTTCTGCGCTCAAGAGAAGCAACGGCATTCCATGCGATTAAGTTCTTTAATGCACTTCCGGATGAAGTAAGAGGACTGCCTTTAATTCAGTACGGGAGGACAATCAAAAAGATACTGCTGAAGGGTAGTTTTTATTCAACAGAGGAATTTATAAGCAACGTAAAAAAGATCAAAGTGTAATAGTTTGGTAATTTTTGTTGTAAATTTTGTTGTAAATTTTATATTGTATTTCATTGTATTGTATATTGTAATGAAAACAAGTTTTAAGTGTATGGAAGTGGAAAAAATATTTTTTATTTAACACCACTATAATTAATTAAATAAATAAATAAATAAATAGACATGTACAATGATTAAATTAATATTGGGACCTGGCTTACCATATAGAATTATCAGAGTTGTGGACGACATCTTCTTGACCATTCTTCCACAGCTTCTTGATTTTGGTGTAAAGCCTTGAGGTTGGTGTTGCGTTGATGGCACTCCAAACTTGACTGTCCTTCTCTGATAATTCTTAGGGTTTTTATATAAATTGACTGGCCTCAATTTGTCATAGTTCATTTAATTCAGTTTCCGTGTTTGTAAAATTCAATACTTATTCGTTCAAGTGAGTCATTCGCTTTACTTGAGGTGATCTATGAATCATAACTTCTATTTAAATTTGTTAATTATTAAGATTTTAATTGTGAATAAGAAGTTGAGTATGGAAAGGTTATTAGAAACTTCACTAAGAGGCGAAGCAGTTAGTGGGTCGTCTACATACCACATGAGGAAGAGCAGTTCAAACTTAACTGTTCCAAAGAAATTGCAGAGAATGTCATTCGTGAAAAAGCTGGAGAAGATAGGGTTACAGGGATTACCCATGGCTGATCCAACCAGCTGAGAGTAAAATTGACCATCGTAACTGAAACAGCTATAGTCAAAAATAGTAGTCACTAATTCAGTAGAGACTTCAGATGGTATGAAAGTGTAAGGAGTGATGAGATCCCAATTATTGTAGAGACGAAATGACCGACTCTTTAGAGATGTTGGTAAAGAGTGATTTAACGTGAAAGGAGATCAAAACATAGTCACGTGGTAATTTGGAGCTAATAATCATTTCTCTTGATTTCATACTATTCTTGACGTTAAAAGGAAATGACGGTACATCTTTTTTTAATATAATATTGTTAATGAACTTCGTCAATGGAATGGAAGGAGAGTGACTTAATCATCATAATGTGGTTATCCAACTCTTTCTCTTTTACCCTCTTCTGGATAAATAATAAAGGAAAAGAATCCCTGCTACGACACCACAGTAGGAAAACTCTTCTCTTCTTTGACTTAGCAAGATTCTTGAAATTACCCTTGATTGTGTTAAGCAGTGCCACCATCTATGGACAATATCAAGCCTCCACTTCTGAAAAGAAACCCATTGAGATCCAAAAAAAACCCAACAGTTTAGTTATTTTTAGGAAGAGTTTTAAGGAAGAGATGGGAACCGTAACAGGAATTTAAATGCCTAATACGAAAATTTCAGAAGAAGAAGTTTTAGTTCAAGTAAGTTGGTACCATACTTGGCAATAAACTATTTGGTAGAAATACATGTTTTTATTGTAAGTTGTACGTGGTCATCAGTTATTAAGTTGTTATTTAAGTTATCAATAAATCCAAATTGTGATTTTACTGTTTTTATGCTTTTTTATTTATCACTGGAATCCGATATGTTCAATAGGTTATGTTCCCAGTTCAACGCAGCTAGTTTAAATAGGAAGAAAAGAGCAAAGAAAATTCGATTAAGAATTTGTGCAATTCAGGTAACACATTCTGGAACAAAGAAAAACGTGTTGTTGTAAGTACAAGATAATGCATCATGTCAATTTATTTTAATCGGGAAAGTTAATGGATCATGGCTATAAATTGGAATCGGACAACAAACGTTACGAATTGCTGAAGAATGGAACCATCGCAGCAGTGGGAGTTCATCGAGAAAAGTTGTTCCAGATTATGTTCAAGGTAGATGAATCTCATACCAAAGTTGCTATGGCAAATATGGCAATGAAAAAGGTTTCCTTTCTTATATTATGCCACGAACGACTTGGACACCAGAACGTAGCATAGGTAAAGAGTTTTTTGCAGAACCATGACATAGATTTTGTAAATGAAGATTTTGCGTGTATGGTAAACATCATCGAGGCAGTTTCAAAAGTCGTGAAGAAAAATCAAAAATGTGTGGTGAAATTATTTATGGAGACGTATGTGGACCGATGCAACAAAACTTAACTGGTGGTTCAATGGAACGACGAAAACTGGATCCAAAGGCAGTGAAATGTGTGTTTGTTGAATTTGAAAATCAGTACAGGAGATATTGAGCTTAGAATCTTGAGACAAGCAGAATTGATATAGTCCGAGATGTAATTTTTCTGTTACAGGAATCCATGGCCGTACTTGACAGTAAAAAAAATGATGAAGGAAAAGCTGACAAGGGTACAAGTAATGAAGATAAGGTGGAAACAGCGGTGGAGCAAGAGCAGCATGATAATCGTGATACCACCATAATAAATGTGATCTCGATGATAGAAAGATTGAAAAATAAAAAATATAAAGTTTATTTCTGTTTTAATAATAAAAGGTGAGAAACGAAAAGTGGTATTTCTTTTAGGCCGGAGACTATAACGGTGGGAATAAAATTAATCTTGCCGATAAATTTATCTAGGAGATTGATTTATATTCGTGCAACTTCGGATTTACATTTATTTTTGACACATGAGGTGAATTAAATGCCATATTTTTAATTTTAAACACATTTTCGTATTTGTTATTAATTATAATATCAATTTTTGTTATAAGATAACGTACATTTTACTATTATCAATATTTATAGTAATCATATTGTTATTAATTAATACTTTATATGACAAATTAAAATATATTTATTAATGACTCCGTTGGCCTTGTGCTTAGCAAGTCGGCTTTCATTTTGTCATTGCGGGTTCGATCCTCACCAGAACCATATTTTTTTATTTAAATTTTTATTTAAGTATTATATTATTATAATAAGGGCCGACCTAAATGTATCTACTAGACTAATAATTAGTTTTTTAATTTATGAATCTCCTAGTTAAATTTGTAGTTTGTGAATGGTGCTTTACCTACGTACAAATTTACCTAGGAGATTCATAAATTAAAAAAACTAATTATTATAGTCTAGTAGATACATTTAGGTCGGCCCTTATTCTCTCTCTCTCTCTCTTCAGTCCATAACCCTTCTACAGGGTGTGGTGAGCCTTTTAATAAAGGCTTTTCATGGCAGATTACACCCCGGTGGTTTGCCATTGCCTGCCGAGGGGAGACGGCCACAATATGATTCTTACTTCGCCCGGAGTCGAACCGGGTTCACTGTGTTAGCAGTATATGCGCTTAATCGCTATGCTAACGACCGTCTCCGGCCCTTATTATAATAATATAATACTTAAATAAAAATTTAAATAAAAAAATATGATTCTGGTGAGGATCGAACCCGCAATGACAAAATGAAAGCCGACTTGTTAACCACAAGGCCAACGGAGTCATTAATAAATATATTTTAATTTGTCATATAAAGTATTAACTAAGAATAATATGATTACTATAAATATTGATAATAGTAAAATGTACGTTATCTTACAGCAAAAATTGATATTATAATTAATAACAAATACGAAAATGTGTTTAAAATTAAAAATATGGCATTTAATTCACCTCATGTGTCAAAAATAAATGTAAATCTATCGGCAAGATAAATAGTTTTATAGTCGTCGGCCTTAAAGTTTGACTTGCAAGAGAAAGTTTGTTTGGGAGGCTGGTTTTTGCAAATTGGAATTGGAAAACTAACTTAACTTTTATAAGAGCGGTCACGCAGGCGATATGGATTGTACAGCTGTGGTGCGACGTGCATTTCAACATCCTTTTGGAAATTTGTTTCAAAGAGTAAGAATAGAAAATAAATTTTGATAAAATAATTAGAAAAAAAAATGCTCACCGCCAGAATTCACTAACTGATGAGTGAGTTTACTTTATGCTTCCGATTAAATAGCTGCCGTCTGCCGTGAAACTTAAGGGTTGTTTTTGACAAAAAAAACTACATCTTTAATTTGGCTTCCAAGCTTCCAATCTGTAGTATTGCAAATTACCACACCAATGGCACCAATAATCTGCAAAGAGCATAATATCCAATTTTTTTGTGAACACAACTGAGACAATCGGAAAAAAGACTTACTAATTGCGAAAGTGTCCAGAACAAATGCGTCAGAAGTAGATGTGTACGAAATTGGAATATAGCCTTGCTAGCATATATGGACATAAAATAATTTATAGTGTTAATTATCCCAATCGCAAAAGATAGAGTAAGAAAGAACAATTGAGAACCAAATATTTTATTGATAAGTGCAATTAGTTTTACATGATTTTTATAGTTGTTAGTTACTTTTCGGATTTCAGAGCAAATCGAAACATCACTATAATAATTTTTTTTTACCCATATAACTGCATTACTATTTTCCTGCATTTTTTTGAACTGTATTCTTTCTCGTAAGCACTTATTGGTAGTTTGCAACTGTTGCTTTATGAATTGGACGAAGACATAGATCTCTGTCGTGGTTATACAATTATAATAGAACTGAATTTTTTTATTCACGAATAGTAACAATTTTTCTATTCCAAATTCCAATATACAAACATATACGTCATATGCAAAAAAGGAAAATAGAATTATGTGAAACATAGAGAAATATAATTGGAACTGTCTTCTTGATGTTATTATCTTTAATTGTGTGATTACCGAAGAAGTGCGTAATATATTTTGTCCATCAGCATGGGCAAAAAAGTCGTTCAAACTTGACAAGTAAAAAACCGTTGGTGCCAGAATTGAAAGTATGTTGCATATCAACATTGTAACTTCTTGTGCGGTATCAGTAAATATTAATGTAAAACATTCATTGTATACATTACTTAGACTTAAATATCGATAAATTATTGTTGCAATAGCTACAAATGTTATAAAGAATATTAAAAATAGAACGTACAATTTGTAAGAACAAAAGAGGCAATTGGTTTTATTTGTTCGTGTAGATTGTGATGGAAATATACCAAGAATGGTAATCAATCGAAAAAATAAGGTATCTAATTCAGGCTCAGCAGTTTTAATATGTTTCATCATAATCAGTTAATTAATATCAAGTTTGTTATAATTTTATTCTTTTTCGAGCTGTGTGGTTTCTTCAGGCACTTAAATACTACGCAGAGGCACAAAAGTAAACTCTAGAATATTTATTAAAAGTCACGAATAAATTAAAATACTTTACTAATCAATGATTATACACTACTCTAAAATATTTAACCAAGTTCGATAACAATTTGTGGTCATTATAAATATTAAAAAAGTAAATTATGTAATACATAGTAGAATTGTAACGTTTTTATTATTATAAGCATAATAATAATTACATATGAAACAGTCTGATTGGTTTACAAAATAAATGATTAATTTGATGTTATGAATTAATAAATGACGAACTATTAATTAAACTCAATACAATTTAAGATAAAGTTCGCTACTTGAACGACAGTGGCGAATAGACAATATATTGTCGATTGAGTTACCCAATTTATTGCCAGATGCTTCAGTAGCCTCAAAAACATTAGCCAGAGCCGGAAACACTTATTACAAAATAAACTGGCAGAATACGGAAGTCTTTAAACCCAAAAACATGTTTAAACACACAAACAATTCGGCACTCAGAAAACTGTTGCGACAAAACCTGACCGTTCCGCTATTTGGTGGTCGGGTAACTCAAATTTACAACACCCCGATGTTCCTATAAATTCACACGATCACGGTTCACATACCATCTACTCAACAAAATGCATTAAATTTCGATTGCATTTAAATAAATGCATGGGCGTACTCAGAAATAATGTGATACCAAGTAACAAATGCAAAAATTCGTTGCAATGTTGAATTGGATTGTCCAAAATTCAACACTTTCCAAAATTATCCTGCGGGTACTTGCTTCAAAACTAAACTTCCCTTAAGAGGAGCGATGAAATTAAAACACAATTTACTACACGATTATTCAATTGGGGTGTTTCCATTAACTTAATTGAGTGAAAGACAGCAAGTGCCAACGATAAAAAGCACGTAAATATTACTAATTCCAATTGCTGTGCTAATGCTAATCTATTAGTTAGAGGACGAAAGCGGTACATTAGTTTTTTGAATTAAACGTAATTTTAATAATGGAATTTCTCTTCTAAAAGGTAATGGATCATACACGAACAAATTACAGCGTTTGAAAATCGATATACTTAATTTACTGCGAGATAATGTATGATTCAAAACTAGCCGTCTGGCGTAAATCAAACACGGATAGACTACAGAGCGGGAAACCACGGTTCTAATCCTGATTGCGTCAGATATGTGCTGTGATCTAAAAAGTCCAAAATCGAACTGTGGACTACACTCGGTTGGCGAGCAACCGTGGCGAGTTATGGCTAACAACCCCCCATAGAAATATGGTGGAGGCTTTAATCCGATTATGGATTGCATAGATGTTGATGATGAAAGCTCGATACAATAATTTGTCTTTTTGAAGGTGGTAATTTTATAATTTCATAAATTCCGTTCACACGATGTTAAATAATTGGAAGAAATCGTTTATCAAAATTTCTTGCGCATCGACCACTTATAACGAATTAAAGGTGAAAGTCTATACAGTCGATTATGCTCTGATTTTGCCAGTCTGGCAGATAACCATATCTTATTCAACTTCAAAATACAAACGGTTTTTGAATCGGAACGGATATTGAAAATATTAGTAAAAAAAGATACAGCTGCAGAGCTGGTACACATAGCAAACCCAGGTCCCAAAATAACACAGGGGTCAACCCAAAACGAATGATCAGCTTAGAAAAGCAAGAATAGTTTATATTCACTTTGTAAAGAAAGACAAGGACACGAATCCTTAAAAACTATCAATTCTAACCACAAAAAAATGGTACCCCTTTCATAGAAATGATAATTTTTCTGAAGAAGGACGTAAGTAATTTTATCTACGGATATTACTGTAATATAGAAAATACTGCCAAACACCGGCAATATTATTTCAACATACTATTAAAACATGTATATCTTTATTTTGAAGAAAAATGTTATATTTCGAGTTAATACAATCAGAGCTACCCATTCAAGCAAAGTTTTTTATGCACTTGGATCCGCTGAGCTAGTAAATAATTTCAAATTGTATCTAAGTTTGTTTTTCACTGCCACTATTTTGAAAAATAATTTAATTTATAGAAAAGTTCTTTACGCAAATTTTAAAATTGATCGTGAAGAAATCCATTTGATGACAATATATTCCCTATATTATATCACTAGAGACAGGGTAGTTAGGCAAAATAAAACCTTAAAAAAGGCAGGCAAAAAGCCATTAAAAACAAGCAAAAAGGGCACGAAAAAAGCAAAAAAGGCACGAAAAAGGCAAAAACCCCAAAAATTGTATCTGAAGAAAAGTTTTTTTTTTAACCAAAATTGAACCGAAATTACGATTATACGTTTCTGCACATTGGCCGCTCCCACTATAACCACTAAGGAAAAAAATTCACTCTGCAACCTATTTCTAAATTATAAGAAGATTAAAATTCCTTTCCATTTATTTTTATGAGTTTATGCCTGTTTTCAATAACATTTTATTTAAGAATTTCCTAGTAAAGAATTCCTTAGCAAGTATTCCTTAAATTTGATTAGACAAATTTGCCATAATAATTTATCATGTCAATACTATGTCAAATTTGACCAATCAAATTTAAGGAATACCTAACTAAGAAGTTCTTTACTAAGAAATTCTTAAATAAATGTTGGTGAAAACGGGTATCAATGTCTTAGAAATTTCGCAGAAAATTTGAAATACAAATTTTAAATTTTAAAATTAAGAAATAAATTAAAAATAAGCAAAAAACTAAAATTTTAGTTCCAAAAGGTACTAAAAAGGCAAAAAACAACACAAAATAGGCGAAAAAGGCAAAATAAATTAAAATACCCCCAAAAAGGCAAAAAAAGCAAAATAAAATATGCATTTTTGAAGAGTACATACTCTGAAACGGATTTTAAATCGGGTCTGCCTGAAATATCTAAATTAAAAAAAAAAAGCATTTTGCCTAACTATCCTGTCTCTATATATCACTAATGATTCAGAACTTTAATTATTATTAAACTGGATTAATACAATTACATACGAAATAACACTTGAAGTTATATTGAAGAGTAAAGAGTAATTAATATTAAAAAATCCTGCTGCAGAAAAACTAAGCTTCTTTTCATTTACCAAACGATTTAATAGTAGTAATTCATCTCTCAATGATTCATTTTCGCTCGTAGTTGGTAAGTCGGCCAAAGCGTCGAGAGAAATTTCGCCAGTTTCTTTAGCTTCTTGTTCTGTAGTATTGCAAACTACCACACCAATTGCACCAATAATCTGCAAAGAACATAATATTCAAATTTTTATGTGACCACAACTAAAACCATCGGAAAAACACTTACTAATTGCCAAAGTGTCCAGAACAAATGCGTTAGAAGTAGATGTGTACGAAAATTAAATATAGCCTTGCCAGCATATATGTTCATAAAATAATTTATAGTATTAATTATCCCAATCACAAAAGATAGAGTAAGAAAGAATAATTGAGAACCAAAAATTTTATTGATAAGTGAAATTAGTTTCTTTTGATTTCTAAAGTTGTTAGTTACTTGTCGGATTTTAGAGAAACTAGACACATCATTGTATGTTTTTTGTACCTGTATTACATTACTATTTTTCTGCATTTTTATGAAGTGCATTCTTTCTCGTAAGCACTTATTGGTAATTTCTAACTGTTGCTTTATTAATTGGACGAAGACATAGATCTCTGTAATGGTTACAAAATTGTAATAGAACTGAATTTTTTTATTCGCGAAGAGTAACAATTCTACTATTCCAAATTCCAATATACAAGCGTAAATGTCAAATGCAAAAAGAGAAAATAGAATTATGTGAAACATAGAGAAATATAATTTGAACTGCCTTCTTGACGTTATTTTCTTTAATTCTGTGATTACCGAAGTAGTGCATAATATATTTTGGCCATCAGCAAGGGTAAAAAAGTCGTTTAAGCTTGACAAGTAAAATACCGTTGGTGCCAGAATTGACACTACGTTGGATATCAACATTGTAACTTCTTCTGCTGTATCAGTGAATATCAATGTATAATATTGAGTGGATAAATTTTTTATATTTAAATATCGATTAATTATTGTTATAATAGCTGTAAATGTTAAAAATAATGTTAAAAATATAACGTACAATTTGTAAGAAAAAAAGAGGCAATTGTTTTTACGTGTTCGCTTAGAATGTGATGGAAATATACCAAGAATGGTAATTAGTCGAAAAAATAGGGTATCTAATTCAGGCTCAGCAGTTTTAATATGTTTCATCATAATCGGTTAGGCACACAAGTAAGCTATAGAATATTTAGTAAAAGTAACGAAATAACTAAAATACGAGTACTTTACTAATCAATAAATTATAATACACCACTCTAAAATATTTGGCCAAATTCAATAACAATTTGTGGTACATTATAAAGATACATTATAAAGGTAACGTTTTTATTATTAATACAAAATTAATTTGATATTATGAATAAACAATGAATTTATTAATTAAATTCAAAAACTGTACATAATTCCACTTTTATATTTATACCACTGGTACATCCTATTATGGGCTACCTGCCCTATAAATTTTATCCATTTCCAAAGGGTAACAACTACAAATATATGAAAAAGCGCAAAAAAGATTTTTTTTTTAAATATATTTAAAAAATGCCCGTTGCAAATGGATGAAAGTTATAGAGCAGGTAGCCCATAATGGGAAATACCTGTGGTATAAATTTAAGCTCAGTTTTGGTACGGACACTTTCGATTGTTCTTCTTCAAGTGCCTATCCGATTTCGGATGTTAGCGATCCTCCTGGCTAAGCCAAGAAGACTTTACAAGGGATATGTTAATGGGGTGGTTTCCCGTTGCTTCGATTGTTAAAAAAAGATTTTTATTTTATTTAACTAAGTACATTCAAAGAACTATCACTAACAACTATAATAATTGATTTACGAACTAATACATGTTCAATGCTAACTGAATAATTACTAACTACTGGCTAATGCTGCTATTACATATTTATATATTTGTGATATCAATTCTGTCTTTGGTGGCTTGATCTTGGTCTTCCTAGGTCGGCAGAATTGATATCGCCGGATATCGAGGATGCGTTATTGTTCATTATCCATAGCTTCCTGTTGATAAGCAGAATGATACACCTGCGTCCCAATTCTGATTATTGTGTAATTAACAATATAACCAAAATTGGATCCTTCTTATGAATAAACATAACTCTACCCATACAAGCAAAATTTTTTTATGCACTTGGATCCGCTGAGCTAGTAAATATTTTCAAAGTGTATCTACGTTTGTTTTCCACTGCCACTATTTTTAAAAATAATATAATTTTGAGAAAAGTTTTGTTTTTCTTTTTGCAAATTTTATAATAATTGATCGTGAGGAAAACCGTTTGAAGACAATATATTCACTATAATAATTATTATACTATAATATTACTAATGGTTCAGAGCTTTAATTATTATTAAACTGGATTAATACAATTACATACGAAATAAGACTTGAAGTTATATTAAAAAGTAAAAAGTAAAGAGTAATTAATATTAAAAAATCCTGCTGCAGAAAAACTAAGCTTCTTTTCATTTACCAAACGATTTAATAGTAGTAATTCATCTCTCAATGATTCAGTTTCTCTCGTAGTTGGTAAGTCGGCCAAAGCGTCGAGAGAAATTTCACCAGTTTCTTTAGCTTCTTGTTCCGTAGTATTGCAAATTAATACACCAATTGCACCAATAACCTGCAAAGAACATAATTTACAATTTCTTTGTGGCCACAACTAATACAATCGGAAAAAATACTTACTAATTGCCAAAGTGTCCACAACAAATTCGTTAGAAGTACATGTATACGAAATTGGAATATAGCCTTACTAGCATATATTGACATAAAATAATTTATTGTGTTAATTATCCCAATCGCAAAAGAGAGAGTTAGAAAGAATAATTGAGAACCAAATATTTTATTGATAAGTGCAATTAGTTTTACATGATTTTTATAGTTGTTAGTTACTTGTCGGATATTAGAGCAAATACTAGAAACATCAGTATAATATATTTTTTGTACCCGTATAACTGTATTACTATTTTCCTGCATTTTTTTTAACTGTATTTTTTCTCGTAAGCACTTATTGGTAGTTTCCAACTGTTGCTTTATGAATTGGACGAAGACATAGATCTCTGTCATGGTTACAAAATTGTAATAGAACTGAATTTTTTTATTCGCGAACATTAACAATTTTACTATTCCAAATTCCAATATACAAGCGTATACGTCATATGCAAAAAAAGAAAATAGAATTATTTGAAACATAGAGAAATACAATTTGAACTGTCTTCTTGACGATATTATCTTTAATTCTGTGATAACCGAAGTAGTGCGTAATATATTTTGTCTATCAGCATCGGTAAAAAAGTCATTTAAGCTGGATAAGTAAAATACCGTTGGTGCCAGAATTGAAAGTGCGTTGCATATCAACATTGTAACTTCTTGTGCGGTATCAGTAAAATATAATGTAAAACATTCCTTGTATAATAATATATTACTTAGATTTGAATATCGATAAATTATTGTTGTAATAGCTACAAATGTTATCAAAAATAGAACGTATAAATTGTAAGAACGAAAGAGGTAATTGTTTTTACGTGTTCGCATAGAATGTGATGGAAATATACCAATAATGGTAATCAATCGAAAAAATAGGTTATTTAATTCAGGCTCAGCAGTTTTAGTATGTTTCGACATAATCGGTTAGTTAATAATATCAAGTCTATTATAATGTTATGAAAATTTCAACCAGTGCTTTTTTCTTCAAGCACAAAAGTAAACACTAGTATATTTATTAAAAGTCACGAAATAACTAAAAAAATACTTTACTAATCAATGATATTACTACTACTCTAAAATATTTGGCCAATTTCAATAACAATTTGTAAATAATTGGTAGTACATTATAAAATATTAAACGTTTTTATTAGTATGAGCATAATAATAATTAGATATAAAACAATCTGATTGGTTTACAAAATAAATTATTAATTTAATATTATGAATGAATGATGAACTATTAATTACTTTGAGTAAAATTTTACATAAAATTTCTAAATAAAATTTGTAATAAATGAAACAGATGACAATTACCAGTTTAATTTGTATCTTTAACAAAATTGATTTTCAATCTGTACAATCTTAGAAAAGTAAAAATTGTCCAAATTGTAACCTGAAATATGCAATTTTTTAAAATTTCCAAAACAATAATTCCAAAAGAAGTTTTTTTTTCATAACGAGTGAGTGAACCAAACTATTTTAATTTTCTACTCTCTTACCATATGTGCACTTTGATATCTGAGAATGGTTAAACTTTTACATTCAACAGCGCAGATACTGGAGTCAATTGAAAATCATAATAAATCGATAAAATACACGCATTTTCAATACCAGGTATATAAATTATGAAAATTTTTATATTTATTTTTTAGAAACTACCGTCTTTCAGCCTTAAAATGCTACCTTGGTCGCGTAGATTATATCTCTAATAGAAAATATTTTACAGCTAAAACCGCAAAGCATAAAAATACGACTTTTAAATTGCTTGATTTTGCGTGAATATTGAGTGGAAAAATTGGTTAGATTTAAATATCGATTAATTATAGTTATAATAGCTGCAAATGTTTAAAATAATAATGTTAAAAATATAACGTACAATTTGTAAGAACAAAAGAGGCAATTGTTTTTACGTGTTCGCTTAGAATGTGATGGAAATATACCAAGAATGGTAATCAATCGAAAAAATAGGGCATCTATTTAATTCAGGCTCAGCAGTTTTAATATGTTTCATCATAATCGGTTAATTAATATCAAGTTTGTTATAATTTTATTATATTTTAATCTGTGCTTTTTCTTCAAGCACAGTTGTATAAAAGAGGATCATCCTCGGATCAGAGTTAAACCAGGGATCAACGCAAATGTCTGTTGTATAAGCAAGAGTCAGGCGTTGATCCTGGGTTAACTCACTGATTTTCTGATCCGATAAACCGGCAGATTAACCCAGGGTTAACCTCAAAGTAGTATTTTGTTGTCTTTGTCTTCAAAGAAAACATTTTTTTTTTAATTGTAATTTTAATGAAAAGTTAACAAATTATTACCATGGATTATCGTGATTTGACCGGTTAACTTGTATAAAAAAGGTAAACAATTTTTATGAAATTACCACGATCTAGAGAAATTACTACATATACTAGGGAATTCTGCAGTATTCAGGAATACCAACAGTAATTTTAAATTTAACTCTCGAGTTCCTTTATACAACCGCATCGACGTTGATCCTGGGTTAACTCTTGAACCAGGTTCAGCTGATCCTAGAGTTAACCCTCCTTTATACAACTGGCCCTTAAATACTGCCCAGAGGCACAAAAGTAAGCTCTAGAATATTGAGTAAAAGTAACGAAATAACTAAAATACTTTACTAATCAATTATTATATACACTACTCTAAAATATTTGGCCAAATTCGATAACAATTTGTGGTACATTATAAATATTAAAAAAGTAAACTATATAATTCATAGAAATGTAATGTTTTTATTATTAAAAGCATAATAATTAGATATGAAACTGTCTGAGTGGTTTATAAAGTACAAAATTAATTTGATATTATGAATAAATGATGAACTATTAATTAAATCAATACAATTTTAGATAAAGTTGGCTACTTGAACGACAGTGGCAGAGAGATAATATATATTGTCCTCCACCGTTCGACTTATAAGCAAATCAAAATTTAAACAGGGAAAACTCTACCCCAAACGGAGGAGAGCACTCCAATGCCAACTAACTCAGGGTTCAAAATTTAAAAAATCCAACAATTGAGATTCAAAATTTCTTTCATAAGTATCAAGAAAAATATCAGAAAAGTCACTTTGGGGATCTTTCTTTGATATAATTGTTACTTATTTATTGTAAATAATGTTAAAATAAGTGGATCAATACCACTAAAATTAAAAAAATTGAATGAAGAAAATGAACACTTATTTACTAACTTGCTGCTATAATCTCGCATCTAGCAATTTATTTTCGCAATAAGTTCCAAATTATTTAAATTTTCTAATTTATAGAGAAAAAAAAATGTGCATACCTTTTTTTTAAAGATTGCATAGATTGTCAATCACGTGATGCACGTAAAATACTGCTGAATTCGTTTGAAACATTAGTTGAAAATTTTAACCCGCGAAAATAGTCCAATAAATTAATTATTAAAGTTATCTCACCAATTAATCGGGTCGTGACCCTCAAATGTTGGTGGGGTGGTTATCCTTCCCCATAGTCCACAGATCAATTTTGGACTTTTTTAGATCATTAATATTTAAGGATACTCTTGGCATGGTACTCGCGGTGGGTTGCTATTGTCTTCCGAAGGGAGAACGGTCAGAATAAAGTTCTTATTTCGCTCGGATTGGAACCGGATATTCAGCGTTCTTAGTCAACTCGCGTGACCACTATGCTACGACCGCTTCTATTGTGATAGCATTTCTCAAATTCTGCTGGCAATTAAAGTACTTTATTTCCATTTACATTTATTTGAGTTGCCCCAAGCTACATTTTTTTCAGAATCCACGGATCAGCCTTCGCACAAATCGAGAGCTAGCCTATCAACATCGTGGCCAAGTGAACTGAAGAGGTCATCTCCGGATTGTGACGAAATCTCGTCTCTGTTTGGGTAAAACTTCTAATTAGGGGTTGCTGCTCAGAGGGTAGTTTTCGATTCCAATTAAATAAAAGTTTTTAAATTAAACATTTTTATTCTGGCATGAGAGTGATCCATGGCACATCGAATTGCAAATTTGTTTGCTAGCGCGACACGCACATTTATTATTTTACATCCACTGTAACCCTGTCTCCCTAAAACACTGCTGTGAGCTGCAGCTTATCTAAGAGTAATCTCATTTTTCCATTAATTATTACTAATGTTTTCTAGCAAAATTAAGTTTTCAATACAAGGGAAGTTCAAATCGGGTATTTATTCTTTAAAACACCATAATTTGTGCCCTAAGTGTATAAAGGCCATCTTTTACTCAACTAATAACAGCCGGTATGTTTCGGAGAGAACCGCGAGCTCTGCCTCTACGTCTGGTATAGGTATTGGAACTGTACTTTCAATTTGAACAACAGAAAATTTTTTATTAGATAACTTTAGCATTTTAAAGGTTTGTTTTTCCAATGATTTTCGATATATTTTACGCTAATTGGCTTTCGCAATTGAGACATTTTCCAGCATGGTTAACTTCTTCGCCAAGAGGTAATACTAGAGAATAAAGTACTGGCTACAAAAGTTTCTTTCTTCAACAACGGGTTCCAAGAAACATTTCAGTGTCCTCTTCAGTTTCAAGTAATTCTATATTATTTTCCATTTCACCATCTGATTTGTTATCTTCCAATTCACCATCTAAATTTTTATCTTTTGTTTCTTTAAGCCTGCCTTCGATTTCTTGTAACAGAAAGTCTTCTCTGGCAGATAATCATGTCTTATCCAACTCCAAATACAAACGGTTTTCAAATCGGAACGGATATTGAAAATATTACCCAAAAAATATACAGCTGCAGAGCTGGTAAACATAGCAAACCAAGGTCCCAAAATAATACAGGGGTCCACCCAAAACAAATAATCAGCGTAGAAAAGCAAGTTTAATTCACCTGGGAAAGTAAGACAAGAACAAAATATTGAATTCTAACGACAAAAAATTACCAATTCTGGACAGTAACCTTACCTTTTCATAGAAATGATAATTTTTTTGAAGAAGAAGGTCAGTAATTTTATCTACACATATTTACTGTAATACGGAAAACATTGAAAAACAGCATTTAGTAATATTATTTCAACATATTAAAAAATTAATATCTTTATTTTGAAGAGAAATTTTATATTTCTAGTCAATACAATCAGAGCTACCAATACTAGCAATGCTTTCTTATGCACTTGGATCCGCTGAGCTTAGTAAATAGTTTCAAAGTGTATCTAAGTTTGTTTTTTACTGGCACTATTTTGAAAAATTATATAATTTTTAGAAAAGTTTTGTTTTTCTCTTTGCAAATTTTATAATTAATCGTGGGGAGAACCGTTTGAAGACAATATATTATTCACTTATATTATACTATTACTAATGGTTCAGAACTTTAATTATTAAACTGGATTAATACAATTACATACGAAATAACACTTGAAGTTATATTAAAGAGTAATGAGTAATTAATATTAAAAAATCCTGCTGCTGAAAAACTAAGCTTCTTTTCTTTTACCAAACGATTTAATAGTAGTAATTCATCTCTCAATGATTCATTTTCGCTCGTAGTTTGTAAGTCGGCCAAAGCGTCGAGAGTAATTTCACCAGTTTCCTTAGCTTCTTGTTCTGTAGTATAGGGAAAAAATGTTACCGTTGGGGGCGCTGTAAACAATTTCGTAGGTGACGTCATAAGAAGGATAAAATAAAAGTTTCTGTTTACTATTGTGTGTTAATTCGATTTTGTTTTGGTGATTATTTAATTGATAATAGTTATTTATACTGAAATCTGTTAATCTGAAGTGTGTAAAAAACAAGTAAGTAAATTATCTAAATAAGCATTTTGGGTTGTCACTACTGCAAAGTTCATATTATTAATTTAAAAAATTTTGAGGTTACGGTTTTGTAGTGAAAATTGTTTCGTTTTGTCGTTATAGCAGAGGATTTAATTCAACGTTTTTTTGTGTTTTATCTAGGCAATGGAGTCGAAGTGTTTACTGTTACAGGAGTGCTACAGATTTTTAAAATGCGACCTGTCTTCACGTTGTAGCAATGAGGGTCAAGCAGTATTGAATGCCAAGCATATTATTGCGTTTGGTACGGTTGAACGCACAGATCAGTTTGTAAAAACACTTGCGTTGTGCTTGAAGACAAGTGACCTTAATGACGTACCCCACGAAATTCAAGGATCGTTTCGTATTGATAAAACGGAGCTAGAGGTTTCTGAAATGAAGTGCAGTTGCAAAGCTGGAGAATCGGAGAAATGCAAGCATATTGCTGCTTTTTTACTTTTGTGCACAAGGTAGTAATACTTTTATTGTAACGATGTAGGTGTTTATTAAATTATTGTTACAGGAGCAGCATTTTTGAGTTTGAAAAATTTTCTTGCACCGATATCGCATGTTACTGGAAATCGAAGAAGGGAGAAGCCTTAGACAAGTATAAACCTGAACCCATTAAACAATGGGAATGTGTAAAAAATAAAATACCTGCAGAATGTGGACACAGTGGCATTGATAGCGCCCTAGTCCAAGAATTGGTTTGCAAACGAGTACCAAACTCTGCCTTAGCGTTGCATATGTAAGTAAATTTTTTTTAAATGCATAAATTTATAATTTAGTTTTAATTTCTGTTAATTATTTTAGTGCTAAACGGAGAAAAATTGCAGCATCTGAAGTTGGTAACAAAATCAGCGATGAAGTGCCACAGCAATTACAAGCTGTAGTAAATAATGCATTGCAGTCAACATTTATATCATCGTTGGGCATTGATGTGTCAACATTTGACTTAAAAAGTTGTTGTGAAAAAGTTTTAGGGAGTTTAATTGTTAATAACGTCGATGTTATTGAAATTGCCATGAAAACGAAGGAGATTGAACGTTGGAGATGCGAGAGACGGTATCGGTTAACAGGTAAGACAGGTTTTACCCCAGATTTTAACACTATTGAGTAATTTGTAATATTTGTAGGATCGCGTTGTTATGGCATTTTTACATATTCAAAGAATAACTGGGAGAACAAGGCCCGCAATTACTTTAGTCCTAAACCATTTACAAACAAATTTGTGGAACACGGAATAGAACATGAAAAAAATGCATTACGTGCCTACAAAAAAAAGAACGGATGTAATACACACGAACCAGGGCTGCTTGTATGTCAGAAATATCCTTGGTTAGCATACTCTCCTGATGCAGTAGTGTTGGATGAAGATGGAAAACCAACGAAATTGTTGGAAATCAAGTGCCCACATATAGGTAATTATTGCTTTCTGCACTGAAACAATTAGCATTCTCAACATTATCTAAAAAATTGTATTTTTAGGAATCACAGAGCCAGCTAGTAATTTTGGCCATACAAATAAATTAAAGTTTTTAAAGTCTACTCCAACAGGATTGATTGTGAGAGAGAAGAACCAATACTATGGACAAGTTCAGCTTGGTATGGCCATATTAAATCTGAAGGAAACCGATTTCATAGTATACTCGTCGTCTTCGGACACATTTTTAAATATCACGGTGCCCTTTAATGAAGTCTTTGCAAGGAATATGATGATTAAAATAACAGAGAATTATTTTAATCACATGATACATTATGTATGTCAAAAAGAAAACGAACAGAAATAATAATTTATTGTAATGCAAAAACTTTTTATTTAAATATAATAAAAAACCTTATGCAGAGTCTGTAATAAATTTGTCTCCGGCCAAAATTGGTGAAGATAAGTTGACAACAGCACATGCAACTATAAACAGTTCATCTGCTATCGGAAATAGTGAGATCGGTAAATTTGTTGTGAAGATTTTAAATACTTTGATTCTTTGATTAGAGCGTTCGATGTGCACCCTTGCTTTTGCGATTTCTCCATTCAAAAGTGCTTCTTCTTTAGAAAATTGTTTTTTCTTCCTTAAAAATGGAGGCTGAATAACCCTAATTCCATGATTACGAGCAACCTCTTCGATCATGAATCCTTTATCCACCATAATATGGTCGACACACATGTTCAATTTTTTTATAAGACCGCTCTGCTCAAATATGGCCTTGTCAGAGGCTTTACCTCCATAGCACCCGCTAATAAAAGTTATAAGCCCTGCAGGACTTACACCGGTCATAAATTTCATTGTGTTTGTTCCTTTGTAATGCGAATAAGATTTAATCTTGCAGCACAAACATTTTGGCTTCGCAATTGGCATTTCTATGCAATCAAGCACTACCCGAACTTTTTGAAAATCTAAAAAGCAGTGTGGCATATTTCCATGTATTTCTTCAGCAGTTGGCCAAGATATGATATCTTTTAATGCAGAATGCAACAATCTCACAGTGCTATGAAATATAGTAATGCAAGTGTTACTGGTTAACGTATTAAAAAGTATTGAAATAACAATATATGTCATTGCTGTCTTCATTTTCATAAAGGTTAATATAATGCGTTCTTTTAACGTCAACTTATGTACCCGTTTATCCCCCGAACACATCTCGCACAATTCCACAATTAAATTTAATATATCAAAACTTGGTAGTCCAGTCATTGATGATAATTTCTTATCTGTGTCAATTAAATTTATAAATGGCGTAATAATATCACCACTTTTCACTTGCGTTGCCTTATCACTGTTAAACGAAAACTGAATATCAGCCATTTTAAGAACTTCTGCTGCGGCTACTTCATCTTCTATTGTTGTCGATTCCTCCAACGGGAGGTTCTCTTCATTATACATTTCCCTTGAATTGCACCCTCCGAAGAGTAACAAAGTTTCAGCAGCATCTAACTCCATTTCTTCATGCTGATTTATTGCTTCCGAAATCGTTTCGTCTGAAGTAGATGTACATGCTACGGAAGTGGATGCAGTTGAGGTTAACGCTCGTGCGACTGCACGTTGTGAACGTGCAATTGCGTGCTCAAGCTTGAACTTCTTCCTTGCTTCTGAATCTTCTCTACTTGTCTCAGGTAGATTTTGTGAAGGAACAGCATTTTGTAATAATCGCCGACTACCTTGCCAATTTGCATAAAAATAATCTTCTTTTTTGAAGTGTAAAGAGCATACTTTCATATGCTTCGAAACTTGTTTGCCTATCTTTAATTTAATAATCCAAGCTTTCCTCCTATCAATATTTTCAACATTGCCATGAACATTTAGAAACTCTACTTTCTCTTTGCCTTCATGCGGAAAGGAATGAAAACTTAATTCATTATTATTGCGGCGCACCGAGTTGCAATTGTACACACAACAATTCGTGTTACTGCTGGATTTCTGTAATGTATTCATAATTAATATAATTTGTACTCACCATAAAACTTTTTAAACAATTATAAATTGATATTTAACTTATATATACTTACATAATCATCATAATCATATTGGTAATAAACTTTTTCTATTGGTGAGTTATGTTATGATTTCTCCTAAGTCCGATCTGTTACTGCCTAAAATCCGTGCTCTAATCATCATCAATCATAATCAAAGTTGACCCACCCTATGTAACGAACCTTATATCATTTATATCAAATACAAATACTATAGTATTTGTTTATATACATCATCTAACATCTGAACAATCACTTAAACCTCACTTTCAGTCCTTCTTGTGACGTCACGAAATTAGGTTACTATTATAGCCACCAGGGAGCGTTTTCTTATTATTTTTCCCCTATTGCAAACTACCACACCAATTGCACCAATAACCTGCAAAGAACGTAACATTCAATTTTTATATGACCACAACTAATAAAATCGGAAAAAATACTTACTAATTGCCAAAATGTCCAGAACAAATGCGTTAGAAGTAGATGTGTACGAAATTGGAATATAGCTTTACCAGTATATATGGTCATAAAATAATTTATGGTGTTAATTATCATAATAGCAAAAGATAGAGTAAGAAAGAATAATTGAGAACCAAATATTTTATTGATAAGTGCAATTAGTTTTACATGATTTTTATAGTTGTTAGTTACTTGTCGGATATTAGAGCAAATACTAGAAACATCAGTATAATATATTTTTTGTACCCGTATAACTATATTACTATTTTCCTGCATTTTTTTTAACTGTATTTTTTCTCGTAAGCACTTATTGGTAGTTTCCAACTGTTGCTTTATGAATTGGACGAAGACATATATCTCTGTAATGGTTACAAAATTGTAATAGAACTGAATTTTTTTATTCGCGAAGAGTAACAATTCTACTATTCCAAATTCCTATATACAAGCGTAAATGTCAAATGCAAAAAGAGAAAATAGAATTATGTGAAACATAGAGAAATATAATTTGAACTGCCTTTTTGACGTTATTGTGTTTAATTCTGTGATTACCGAAGTAGTGCGTAATATATTTCGTCCATCAGCATGGATGAAAAAGTTGTTCAAACTTGACAAGTAAAAAACCGTTGGTGCCAGAATTGAAAGTATGTTGGATATCAACATTGTAACTTCTTGTGCTGTATCAGTGAATATCAATGTATAACATTCGTTGTATAGATTACTGAGACTTAAATATCGATAAATTATTGTTGTAATAGCTACAAATGTTATAACGAATATTAAAAATAGAACGTATAAATTGTAAGAACAAAAGAGGTAATTGTTTTTACGTGTTCGCGTAGAATGTGATGGAAATATACCAAGAATGGTAATCAATCGAAAAAATAGGTTATCTAATTCAGGCTCGGCAGTTTTAATATGTTTCGACATAATCGGTTAATTAATATCAAGTCTGTTATAATGTTATGAAAATTTCAAGCAGTGCCTTTTTTTCCAGCACAAAAGAAAACACTAGTATATTTCTTAAAAGTCACCAAATAACTAAAATACTTTACTAATCAATGATATACACTACTCTAAAATATTTGACCAATTTCAATAACAATTTTTTGTAAATAATTGGTAGCACATTATAAATATTAAAAAATTAAATTATATTATAATAGATAAAAATGTAACGTTTTTATTATTATGAGCATAATAATTAGATATAAAACAGTCTGATTGGTTTACAAAATAAATGATTAATTTAAATTAATTAATGAACTATTAATTACTAGTTTAATTTGTATCTTTAACAAAATTGATTTTTAATCTGTACAATCTTAGAAAAGTTAGCAAGTTTGAATTTAACAGCTGTAAATGAACGATTGCAAAATTGACCAGTACTACATTCGATAGGAATTGTTATCCTTCAGTATTTTCAACCACGAATTTTGAAGCGTGAGCTTTGTAATATTCAACAATATTGTAGATACAATTTATTGTTGTGTTCTTTTGTGTAAACAGGATTAAATTGTTTTATGTTAAAACTTCCATAGGGCAGAATCAATTACTCATAAAAATGAGAGAAGTCAGAACGCATTAGCGACTGTGGGAACTAGAAATTATGAACCGGCAAAGGTTCGATCGAAACTGCCCCTTGTATGCATAATTCCAATGCAAAGATGCTAACAGAAAAACTTTAATTTCTTTTCTCATAATCAAAATGTTAATATGACCATAATGTAATTATACTCCGTCCAAACATAATATGTTTTAAAAATAAACCAACTCTTTTTCAAATCTGGTCTGATAACGTTTATGGTAAAAAAGTAAAAATTTTAAAGCATTATGAGGTTTTTGGATGGTACCTATACTTATCTAAGACTAGCAAACTCGAAACTTGACCAAAAGAAGTCTGACAAAAAAATCAAATTTTTAAGTCATTGACGTCTCAAATAGAATTTCTTGAATTTTGATAAACTACAAAAATGTGTCAATTCATTTAAGTTGATAGGTGGTAAATTAATATACTATGCACCTCTTTATGGGAGACCGCGATTTACACCTTGCGGAGGGCGCTTGGCAAGCCGAGATTTCCTATTTACTCCTGATTGACGTGTTGGCCAACAAGAGAACAGACGTTACGTGCCAAGTCGTGCCCCCTTTTTGCGAGTCACCTCCGGGAATTCAGAGCAACCCCAGGACTGTACGGCAAGGTCCAAGTATAAGCCTCCATGTGTCGGTCCTGGAAGGGTTATTTGTGGGCATTCTGCCTCAAGTTTCCATTAATTACACTGGCGAATGATCATCAGATAGGTAAGAGCAAGCAACCACCTGTGCGTGACCGTTAGACTGCTCGCGCTCGTAGGGTATAGACTTGGGTAAGGCTTAACTTCTCGGAGAACGAACCGATGACTCGTTAGCTAATCAAATATTAGTTTTACTGGTACAAGATAAACCCCCTACCAAAAGTTGAATGAGGGACCACGAGGCACTTGCTCCAAATAATGTTTCTGAAGCCGCAATTCCAGTGAGGCAATACTGAACGACATGAGCCATGCTACTTGTTTCCTAGTGTTGTCAATGGGGTGAAATAATGAGATAACAGCTTCATTTTTAGAAGAATACCATAATTTTCCCGTATTATGGAACAATAGAATAAGTATTTATAAAGATAATCGAATAAATAAGGGAAATTAAATAATTAAGTTAATGTAGCATGCCTCATGTCGATTAGTGTTGCCTCAATGGAATTCCGGCTTGTCGCTACGTGGAGTACAGAACTCCGATAGAAACTAACGGCATAGAGATCAAGATCTTAACCCACGACTAGTTTCAAAGCGCAAAATCCAGACTCCGGATGAAATGAAATGAAGCCGGATAAAATTACTGTTAATAACTAACTGTATAATTATTCAGATAGGAGTAAGGAGAAACTGTCAATAACTGGACTCATCAAAGAGATGAGCTCTGGGACCGTTAGTACTATTACATCTATTTTTCCGGCCAAATTTGGCCGAAAATGCTGTAATAGAGCCAAAACAGAGTTTCGGTCTCCAAGTCTGAGCCCTGCAGATTAACTCCTTCAAGGAGAACTAAAAGATAAATAGACCTTAACACACTCAACTGAAACCTCGAACCACTTTGGTGCAATAACCAAGTTAAAAGTGGAACATGGCAAACTCAGTTGTCATGGTGCAGTAGATCTGCCCCTTTAGGGAACCAGTATTTAAAGGAACCTAAAAGAAGGTCGTCTTGACAACTCTTTAGCGGGAACCGTAAAGATCCGATGGGCCAAATTACCTTAACTCGTACAAATCGAGAACTCGACTCACCTCATTCTCAATAGTCTGAGTTAAAAGTGAGACCTTTCAAACTTGATGAGCACGGCATAGTAGGCCACCACAGAAGGTAACCTGATAGGCCAAATGACCTTAACCTGTGCGAGCCAAGTCCTCGAATCACGTTATTCTCAATAGTCAAGTGAGACCTGGAAAACCCGAGGAACATGGTGCAGTAGTCCGTCACAGAAGGAAATACAAACAAAAGGACACCTAAGAGTGTAACGAATTTTTGCAATTTGTTACGTGGTACCGCATCCTCATCTAGTTTCAATAATCCTGAGTACGGCTCATGCCTTTATTTAATGCATTTTGTAGTGAAAAATACTTTTGGCATTGTAGCGCATTATCTGCTACCGCAGGAATAAATACCTTCAGTGACCCTGGTACTACGTTTGAGTGCAGTCAGCATTGCGTTTGGACAAATTTTGTCGATTAGTGCCTTAAGTTTTGAGTTGGACAATTATCTTCGGTTCCAACTTATACTGTGATACTTGCCGATTTTTGTACTTGCTTTGTAATTGCTGGCGTTTTGATGCAAATTTGGCTTTTGTAGCCCATCTGTTGAACAGAAGAGATAAGGGTCACTTATGCAGGTGGAACGACTACCTGTTTGTTATTACTAATTCTGTCTTTTCTCCGATTGGTACGTCTCTAGTCTTATGTTTGACAACCAGCACGATTTATTTCGGCGGATCTCTTCGAGGATATTTTGTTGCTCTTTAGATAGTTCAGCTCTCATCTCACTCAGGTCCAGTCAAATAATATCAACATCAAATATCAGATCAACTCATTTCGTAAAGCCAAGTCGTACTTGTACGAGTAGCAGGAAGTGTTTGTCATCATTATTTTTGTAAACTTACAATAGCGCTGGGGTAAGTAAGATTTTTTTCTTTCTATTCGTCTTACGTATTTAAATTTTGGACAACCCATTTAAGGTTACCTTTTGGTTCGGGTGCTCGTAAATTTAAGGAGGGTGCACTCTGTGACGAGTTCATTTGCTGCTGTCATTGTTCAGTGTTTACATTGCAATTTTTGAGGATTGTGTGAGCGTCCCTCAAGTTTTGTCTAATTAAAGCACGTTTATTATGACTTGTGTTTTTTTGAGTTTCCCTCTATCCAAGTAACATTTCAATCCTGGCAATTACCTGCAAAATCAAATTTTACCTGCCAAGCCTGGGCCAGGCCTGGCTGACTCCAAATAAATAGTAATTTACAGGTTATTTAGCGATACCTGAGAATGTCCTGCGCTTGGCTTGGTGCAAGCCAGTGTCAGATTATGAAGCCATACCTGAGAATAACTTGTAGATCTCCTGCGCACTCCAGCGCCTGGCCTGTGTAGCCTCGGCGCCAAGCCAATCTCGAACTAGTTCGTAGATACTCGTTCGCATCGTTCGCATATGTTCGTATGTCAAATTTTTTTTTCTATCTCAGTCATTTTCATTATACTCATATCGCAGACTCATTTTTTTATTACTACCATGTGTTTAGGTAAGTTTTGCAGAATTAAACAAAATAATTTTATATTGTTTTGATTTCTTCTTCGTAAATGGTAAGTAAGAATAATACAAAACCCTATCAATTTTTACTGGGTTGTATAATAATGTTACAATATGTTGTTTTCCAACCAAATCTTAATAGCGTGCTGCAAATGTTGATGCAAAAACATGTTTCAACAGATGGCGCGCCCTGAAATATTAATCTTTTATACTAATCTTTTCACCGATACAGAATTATAAAGATTTCAAAGATTCGTAGAAAAGATTAATATTTTAGGGCACGTCATTTGTTGAACATGTTTTTGCATCAAAATGTGCAGCGCGCTCTTAATTAAACATTTAAATCAGTTTAATTTACTTTTAACAGATTGAACCACGAAAATCAGAAGAACCAGGAGGACCAGGAGGACCCAGCAGTAGCGAATTAAAAAATTGACAATTGTTTCGAAGGATAAAAGCCACTTCTTATACTCAAAGTTTTTGTGTCTTTAAAAAAGAAGTGGTGTGTCCCTTCAAAACAGTTGTCGATTTGTTAATAAATTACATGGGATTGAGCAAATATTGGCCGATATTGAAAAGGTATCTTGAAAATATGAACAAATAATTTATTGTTTAATAAAATTTTTTAATATTAAATCATTTTTTTTTTATTTTTTGGAGTATTCAACAATGTTCTTGCATCTTTTGGCAAAATTAAGTTAAATGTATTATTTAAAAGTGCTAATAGATCTTTAACAGCAGGCCCGTAGCCAGGATTTCATTTCGGGGGGGAATATTTCCACTGAAACTAGGGCCACTGTAAATCACTTCTTCCACTTCATTTTCACTGATGTGCTCAGTATTATAATATAACTATTATATTATAATTATATATTGTTATGATTTATTCGCCCTTAAACAAATACTCACCCCAAAAAGACCCCAAAAACTAGCGTTACGCCGGAGTAGAGTTTTTCCCTTGTTCAAGGTCAGTGGATTCAGTAGACCCCTGAGTAGTAGAACCCCTATTTGAACCCTATAAAGCCCCACGTGCAGGTGCCAACTACCCCTAATTGAGTAAAAGAACAATGTAATAGACCCACGCCGTAGTAGAGTTTTTCGAAGAGAAAAAGTTGATGAGGTCAACAGACAAAACATGAGGGCAATTCATGGTAGACATTATTTATTCAATGAAAACAAAATCAACTGTTAAATTTGCATCAAATTACTGCTGACAACAAATTTGTCTTAACCAAATGTGTTATTTAATGTGTAATAATTAAATCATCCAAATTACATTTAAATCCTCAATTTTGGGAGCTAAATTTGGATATTTCATTATTTGTGTATTATGTAAACAATTTATAATAATCAATTTTAATAAAGTCCTTTAATCAATCTAATGTCAACACAAATCGTTGATTCACAATCAGATTCATTAAAAATAAAACAAATCTTGTACCTTGTTACTTTCTATTTGACCTAGTGCATTCCCATAAAACAGTTGGTAACATCATGTTGCCTATTCTCCCAGGAGCCATTAACGTCTTCACAGCTATCGGTGAATGCGTTCCAAATTTGGTGTTTAAAGTGCTGCTCAAATCCTTTTTCTTCTGTTAACCAACTTCAAAAACCGTTGGTTAAATAATCTTCGTGTTTAATCACACTTCGGTAAGTAATCAATTAACTTATCAATTTTAATTTGTCCACCACGTGTGAACATAACCTTTAATTCGTACCGATTGTACAAATATCTGTAATCCACTTTTATTTCAGATATTCAATTGACAAATATCCAATCACGCACGCAATACACAACTTTAATAAAATACCGGAATTCCGTAACTTTACGACTTCACTATTTATTTACTTCCGCTTAATTAAGTAAATTAATGCTTTGGTTTTTTTGTACCAAGGAACCGCAATTGAGTTCCTTAATTGGGATTTTATCGAGAAATCTACGTGTTTTCTCAATCAACGTCTCCCCAAGAACCGGCTTCATTCTCGCTTGCTCGCCTTTTGTGTTTTTCAAAAGCTCAAAATTTGGATTTTTGTAGTGGGAATTTTTATCCTTGTTAACTAAAATCGCACTTTCTTCCAGGTAACATAATGCTGTTAATTGCTTGTGCACTAAATTATTATTTTTACTTTTGTTTTACAGGAATCTGGTTGTTGTTTTAAAAATCAAAAATCATTCACAGGATGTTACAAAATTTTGTATTTCACAAATAAATTCAAAATTGTTTTGTTTTATGTGTAAATTGTTACAAATAACGGTTTGTTGTTAATTTGATGCAAATGCTTCTCATATCAGCCAAATTAACTGATTATTGAATTAAAAATCAAATAAAATTAAATCACTCCCTTATTTGTTTGCTGTCACTCTTAATTGATGGAAAATATCACAACAATATATATCTACTCTATATATATAAAAAGATAAGAAAAATATGCAACGTTTTTATGCAACGTTTTTGTGCAACGTTTTTATGCAACGCTGAGAACAGCTATTGGACGACACCAAATCAACATTATAATTACATCAACGGACGAATCAAAGCAAAGCAAAGCAAAGCAAAAGCAAGGCAACAAAACCATGCGACGCAAAAACACAAAGATTGAAAGATTTATGTAAATGCAAAAATCCGTTTGGTGGCAAATTTGTTATTTTCGGTGGTGACTTTCGTCAAGTTTTACCTGTTATAAAATACGCTTCACCTGTGGAGATAGTCAATTATACTTTAAAGTCAACATCAATTTGGCCAAGCAGCATTATATTATTGAAAGTACCGAATAGCTGGAAATCTACAAATATAATTCAGGGACACGGAAAACTCGGCACCGGCATAACTCGGCACCGGGGAAACTCAGTTCCGGGCTAACTTGGCACCAGTTGAAAAACTTATGTGAGGAAACATATTATATTAGAAATATGTGAGGATCATTATTAAAAGGTAGATCCCGGTCGAGGCTAGGTTAGTGTTAGGAAACGACTTGTTTTTTAAAAGAGAAAGTCATTAAAAGGTAGATTAATTACTAATAAAGAATATTTGAATGTGTGACATAATATGGTCCGGTACCGGAAAAAAATGCGAGATTCACCCCAGAATATCATCCCAGTAGCACAATTTGCCGAGTTGGAAGGCCATAAGGGGATGTTTTTAAGGAGTTTAGTGCTGCAAAAATGGCTCTGGAGCGGACTCGGCACCAGTTGAAAAACTTAAAAAAAATTAAAATATAAAAAATTTATTATATTAAAGAAATTATATATCTTTTTATAATTCACTTTCCGGAACAAACGCTACCGAAGTTATCATACGTGACTTTGCGACGGAAATGGTCTTAAAAATCCGAGGTGACCTTCTCTTTTAAAAAAAGTCGTTTCCTAACACTAACACTAACCTAGCCTCGACCGGGATCTACCTTTTAATAATGATCCTCATACATTTTTTAAAAGTTTTTAACTGGTGCCAAGTTATCCCGGAGCTGAGTTTCCCCGGTGACGAGTTCTACGGTGCCGAGTTGTCCGGTGCCGAGTCGCCGGTGCCGAGTTGTCCGGTACCGAGTTGTCCTGTACCGTATAATTCAGGACATTTACAGCAATTCAATTGCTTCTAATGCCGATCTCTCCGACAGAATTATATTAGCCTGCCACAATGATGATGTTCGGGCGAGATTCATACCTACTTAAGTCAAGATATAGCTAAACATCGAGGGGTCGATCAAACAGAAGAGGACATTCGGTTGGAATATGAAGTCGAATAATTAAATTCATTGAATTTCCCTGGTTTTCCAGTACACAAATCAAAACTTAAAATAGGATCTGTTGTTATGCTAGCAGAGCTTTAACAAAGTTGGTATATACATCGATAGGCCTTTGTTTAGTCATGGACAGTTATATGTAGCAGTATCAAGATGTCGAGCGAAGGATGGAATACAAATTCAAAGTGAAAGCAACATAAAAAATGTTGTATGGAAATAAGTTTTATAACTTGAAGTTATTAGGGCCGCAAAGCGGCCCTGGGGGGTTGGGCCGCGTTAGCGGCCAGGGGGGCGAGGCCCCCCTAGTATTATATATATTATTATATTATATTATAATATCAAACATATAAAAGACCAGCACGCTCCTCCGGCGTGTCATTTTTTTAGGACACAAAACGCCTTCTGATTGGTCGTTGGTACTACCAACTTAAAAGTTAAAATCACTTCCCCCTGGGATCGAGTAGCACACCAATCAAGTTTTAAACCTTGGCGAACTGCCCGTCCGTGGATGGGCTTTCCAGCTAGTAATATTATAAGATAACTGCATCAATCAAACATATAAAAGACCAGCACGCTCCTCCGGCGTGTCATTTTTTTAGGACACAAAACGCCTTCTGATTGGTCGTTGGTACTACCAACTTAAAAGTTAAAATCACTTCCCCCTGGGATCGAGTAGCACACCAATCAAGTTTTAAACCTTGGCGAACTGCCCGTCCGTGGATGGGCTTTCCAGCTAGTAATATTATAAGATAACTGCATTATCCGTATTGCTGTCGTCATCTAATTTTATCCTTTTGGGGGTTTTAGTAAAAAAAGATAACAAAGTACCATCTCTCTTTTTTCCACTCATTTTACACACACCTTCTTAAATTTGTTTCTTTTTTTATAATTTTCACTACAATAATAATGAGATAAAAGCCGTTACATGGCTTTTAAATTAAATTAATCCCATGGTTTTCAGGTAAAAAAGGATAAGTAGATTTATACCTAATAACAAGACCTATAAGCCGACAATGAATTACGGCAAATAAATTTAGAAAAAAACTTAGTCCTACTTGCAAGTTGCAATTGAATAGGATAATGCAATCTCGTCTTTGGTTAATTGTGACGTTGTGGTGACGTTCTTTCACTAAAATCTTTACCAAAAATATATTATAATCAAATTTACGATATAATAATTAATAAAAGATGCCTAAGGCCGTCCGGCAAGTGTTTTTAAAAAATTTAAAAAAGATTAGTATACACGTGCCTTTAATTTAATTACGTAATACATTTTTAAATTTGTAAATAGTTCATAAGATTATAATACCTACTTAATTATTAGAGACAGGGTAGTTAGGCAAAAACAGATCTGACTCACCAATAGAGAAACTTTATTACCAATATTTAAAACGTTTATTAGCGTTCCTAAGTCAGTTCTGTTTTTGCCTATTATTCCTATTAATCTATTAATTATACAACTCCCTCAAAATCTACAAACAAAATTTGTTTGTACAACATTTATGCCTGTTTTCACCAACAATTTATTTAAGAATTTCCTAGTAAAGAATTACTTAGCTAGGATTCCATAAATTTGATTGGTCAAATTTGACATATGAATTTTTTATGTCAATACTATGTCAAATTTTACCAATCACATTTATGGAATCCTAGCTAAAGTAATTCTTTACTAGGAAATTCTTAAATAAATTGTTGGTAAAAACAGGCATTAATGTTGGTTGTTTAACCATCAATTTAAATTTTTTACCAAAAACCTATATTTTCAAAAAATTTCAAAAATTAGTAGGTACACGTGCCTTTATACCGGGTGACGATCGCCGATGTGAACATAGGAAATTAACGTGGGAAATTAATTTTTCTTTAATTCCTGCTTCATAATTAATAACTAATTTTGTTGTTAATGTGTTTTGAACTCTTTAATTAAATAGACAATATTTGATCAATCTAAAAAAATGTATGTGATTATAATCACAGGTTTTTAAATCATGATTTTTACAACTAAACTTGGTGGCGTAGTGCATAACACTCCAGGTTATCGAAGTACAAGTGAGAAGGTCCGTGGATCGATTCCCAGCTCCGGTAAGATTTTTAAAATTTATAATTATATTTACAGATTTACAGACTCCAGCAGACGCAACCCGTGGATAAATTCAGGACCAACTATCATCAAATGAAATAATTAGGAGAAAATCGTAATTTATGAGTTCAACCATAATAAGAGAATTAAAAAATATAATAATAGTTAATTAATAGAGAAAAGAATACTAAAAAGGGATAATTAAGTTAAGAAATTAATTAAATTAAAATAAATTAATTTTTTCATTTCTTGTAAATTATTTACAATAAATTTTTTTTGACACGTGGAAATCAAAACCGTTGCAGGCTTTTCTCAAGTATGCCACAGGGCTGCCTCAGGTAAATTCGTGCGCCAAATTACTCAGACAGCACCTGTAGCAGACTTGCCTCATTCCTGCCTCCGACTTACCCTCAATCCTCTCTCAGGGTTGCCCCAGGCTTTTCTCAGGTGTGCGACAAGCGTGGTGCAGGTTTGCGCCAGCACCAGCTTGCTTTCTCCCAAGTGTGCCACAGGGCTGCCTCAGGTAAATTCATGCGCCAAATTACTCAGACAGCACCTGTAGCAGGCTTGCTTCACTCCTGCCACAGGAGCAGGTCCTGGGTGAGTTTTCACTGACAGGCAAATGCCAGAAATTTCCCAGGTTAAAATGTTACTTGGGTCTGATATTGTAATGACCGAGCTTCTGAATCAATTAATTCGGATTGAAGAATCTTGCTTTGGATGAATTCCAGGTTTTTACATAATAGTGCCCAACGTAGTCCCATTCAAGGGCTGCGTTGGTATAATCGTGGAATATATTATCGCGTTGTAAATTTGAAGTTTATTGTTGGATGTTATTTTTTGACTCTTGTGGATATTGAGAAAGTTGGTTGTAACAAACTTATGTTGTAACAAATTTATGCCTGCTTTCACCAACAATTTATTTAAGAATTTCCTAGTAAAGAATTACTTAGCTAGGATTCCATAAATTTGATTGGTCAAATTTGACATATGAATTTTTTATGTCAATACTATGTCAAATTTTACCAATCACATTTATGGAATCCTAGCTAAGTAATTCTTTACTAGGAAATTCTTAAATAAATTGTTGGTAAAAACAGGCATTAATGTTGGTTGTTTAACCATCAATTTAAATATTTTACCAAAAACCTACATTTTCAAAAAATTTCAAAAATTAGTAGGTACACGTGCCTTTATGCCGGGTGCATATAAACATTCCTTACCCTCCTCGACACCAGGGTCTCTGCGCAGGCGCCAAAAAACCTGTTTCGATTGGCTGAAAATTGCGCCGGAGCTCTAGGTACTTGTCAGAACTTAGCATTTTTATTAGGACCAAAATACTAGGACAGGGTCTTTAATTAATTTAACGACGTTGAATCCGATAGGAGGGTGGTTGTCTTGTCAAACCTGACTTTTCCGCGCCGCGCCGCACAGTAGGCTGAATCCCTAAAAAACGAGAAATTTGCTTTTTTCTCTTTTGCTTTTTTTCACAATTTCTTCTATACTGTTTGTTTGCGGTTGGTAAATTTTTAATGGATTAAAAAAAATGAAGTCGAAAAAAAGCTTGAAAAAGCATGTCCTAACAGGTTTTTTGCGTGCAAAGAACATATTTATACTAAACATGCTTAAACGAAATGAATAGCACTCATTTTAAGAGTCGCATTATGGATTTAATACGTAAAATGATGATTTTAAAATTTATCTTCATATGAACTTTTCTCGAGTTGTAGGAATATCATACTCGTGAAATTTTGTATGTGTACTTCTTAACTACATATCTACATCATATAAAAATTTCTCTCACAAATGCCTGCCACCTTCCGAGATATTAACATTTAAAAAATTGCTCTTCCTAATCTTTTAATCTTGGTTTAACTCTAGTTTTTAACATAAAAAGCCATGTTCTAACAGGTTTTTTGCGTGCAAAGTACATATTTATACTGAACATGCTTAAACGAAATGAATAGCTCTCATTTTAAGAGTCGCATTATGGATTTAATACGTAAAATGATGATTTTAAAATTTATCTTCATATGAACTTTTCTCGAGTTGTAGGAATATCATACTCGTGAAATTTTGTATGCGTACTTCTTAACTACATATCTACATCATATTAAAATTTCTCTCACAAATGTCTGCCACCTTCCGAGATATTAACATTTAAAAAATTGCTCTTCCTAATCTTTTAATCTTGGTTTAACTCTAGTTTTTAACATAAAAAGTCATGTTCTAACAGGTTTTTTGCGTGCAAAGTACATATTTATACTGAACATGCTTAAACGAAATGAATAGCACTCATTTTAAGAGTCGCATTATGGATTTAATACGTAAAATGATGATTTTAAAATTTATCTTCATATAAACTTTTCTCGAGTTGTAGGAATATCATACTCGTGAAATTTTGTATGCGTACTTCTTAACTACATATCTACATCATATTAAAATTTCTCTCACAAATGCCTACAAACTTCCGAGATATTAACATTTTAGAAATGGTCCCTCATAATAAGATACTGTATATAGGGTGTACAAAAAATTTAAGTATCTTATTATGAGGGACCATTTCTAAAATGTTAATATCTCGGAAGTTTGTAGGCATTTGTGAAAGAAATTTTAATATATGATGTAGATATGTAGTTAAGAAGTACACATACAAAATTTCACGAGTATGATATTCCTACAACTCGAGAAAAGTTCATATTATATGAAGATAAATTTTAAAATCATCATTTTACGTATTAAATCCATCATGGGCCTCTTAAAATTAGTGCGGTTTATTTCATTTGAGTATTTAGTATAGCTATATGTTCTTTGCACGCAAAAAACCTGTTAGAACATAGCTTTATATGTTAAAAACTACAGTTAAACCAAGATTAAAAGATTTGGAAGAGCAATTTATTAAATGTTAATATTTCGGAAGGTGGCAGGCATTTGTGAGAGAAATTTTAATATGATGTAGATATGTAGTTAAGAAGTACGCATACAAAATTTCACGAGTATGATATTCCTACAACTCGAGAAAAGTTCATATGAAGATAAATTTTAAAATCATCATTTTACGTATTAAATCCATAATGCGACTCTTAAAATGAGTGCTATTCATTTCGTTTAAGCATGTTCAGTATAAATATGTTCTTTGCACGCAAAAAACCTGTTAGGACATGCCTTTTTAAGCTTTTTTTCGACTTCATTTTTTTTAATCCATTAAAAATTTACCAACCGCAAACAAACAGTATATAAGAAATTGTGAAAAAAAGCAAAAGAGAAAAAAGCAAATTTCTCGTTTTTTAGGGATTCAGCCTACTGTGCGCCGCACACTGGGCTGAAAAATGATGTAAAAATTTATTTTCCAATTAATGTTTATATAGTAAATTTTTTTAGTTGGTAATATTAAAAAAATCGCACATTACAATCGCAAAATTCGTTATGTTCTGGTGGATTGTTTTGCGTTTAAATGCTTATGAATATTAAATATGATTATATTAAACAGATGATACTCATAGCAATGCGTTTATTTTAAAATTTATAGGTAAAATAACGATTTTAGGGTTTATCTTAACTTGAACTTTTCGAGCGTTCTATAAAATTGAGAACTTTAAAATTTAGACCTGCGTTACTGTTACCTAAACATCTATATCGTGTATCAATTTCTCGCTGGAATGTTTGCCTATAAGGAAGATATTGTCATTTCAAGTTTTAATCTCTTAATTTTATGTACCAAATCCGCTCATTTTCATCATAAAAATATGAAAAAAATGAAAATATAAATGTATATCAAATATATTTGTAACACGTAAAAGGAATTAGATTAGTAAATTATTAAAATATATCAATTAATTTACTATCACGTATTAAAAACTAACCAATTATAGTTAGAAAATACTATAATAATTTATTATTGTTGCATTGATTATACATAGCGTAAAAGAGTTACCTATCAGCGAAAATTTAAAATTAGTTTTGTTACCAGAACCCACCTAAACAAATTTATATTTGATTTAAACTAATTTAAATTAATTTTTATTAATATATGAAAATAAATTATTAGTAGCTACATAATTATTAATTTGTATCGCTTTCAGTAGCGTCTGTTAATTCAATTTCTGGAGTTAATTCCAGTAATTCCAAAGTTTCGGGTAAAAGATTTTTTGTTTGTCTTTTCTGAAATGGCCGAATACTTGATATAAAAGGATCTGAAGATATTAGCATATTATGTAAAATATCTTCGTTGGATGCTTCCCTGCAAAACTTTCTAGATCGGGTTTCTCTATATTTTCGAAAATCCTTATTTCTTGCTTCGGAAGCTTCTTCTGATAACTGGCCAATCGGAAGAAGAGCGTGTTTAATAATGCCTTCACCATGAAAAAGTATTTTGTGAAGTGAAACTGGCATATAATACCACTCATATAGTGAAACATACAAATTCGCTGTTTCTTTTGCAAATATTTTGAATTTTGTCAGATTAATTTTTTCACCGGACGCTATTGCATGTAATATTGTACGAATTCTTTTTATAAGATCAACATCTATACTAGTTATTTCTGCTGATATTTCTGCATTTTCAAAAAATTTTCTAGCAGTGTTTCCATCATTTGTCGTGCCATGTCCTTGTTTTACTATATCGACGAGTAAGCCAAGTCGAGTTTTAAAAAGATTTTGAACTTTTCTTTTTTTGCTTTCTTTCATTTCTTTTTGTTCTGCAGTTTTAGCCGACCATTTCTTAAATTCGAGATTATAAGAAATGTGTAGTAAACACTCGAAGCTTCTAATCCAAGCATGCAAAGGAGAAATTCCAAATTTATAATTATCTTCGTTAGGAATTTTATCTTCTAATTTTTGGAAATTGTTCATCTCGCTTGGTTTTGCTTTACAAATATAACATACCATTGAGGAAGTAGTTTCTGTTAGTGTTTGACATACTTTGCCGTCTACCATAGTGAAACATACTATATGCCTGATTGTAATATTTTCTTTGTATTTTGTCAATATTAACGTATCAATTTGTCTTTGCAAAAATTTCATTTCGTTCTTTATAACTTCTGTACTTTCCTTAATAAATTCAAATTTAATTGGGCGACAAAAGAAAGTTGAAGATGGTCGAGAATTAGTCCAAATGATATCAGATTCATCTTTATGATAAAGTTTTAGGGGAACTAAAGCTGTCATAAAAATACTTGAATCATGAGCAGTTTCATCTGAAAATTTTTGTTTGTATGTATTTTGACCGGAAGCTCCATCAAAGCCGCATTTACTTATTAATGTGAATTCGCCACTTTCATTTGTTTGCACATATTTTAAAATTCGGCTAACAGTGTGATCTAAAAGTTCTTGCAAATTAATTTGTGCAACAGTTTCAGTCACGGTTATGGATTCCCTCCTAGGATAACAATCATTTTTTGCTTGTTGAATTTTATAATATGAGGGAAATAATTGAAGTTCTTCTTTTGAAACCGAGTCTCTAAGTATTATATATTGGGACTTGGACAAATTCAAAGATGTGTATATAGACAACGCCTTTTCTTTCGAGTACACGACAGGTTTAAATTTATCATCAAGAATTTTTCTTATTTTTATAACAAATTCAGGATTTTCTTGTAAATGTTCTAAAATCCTTGCAACATCGTTAAGTCCATTGTTGTACATACTCCTGATTGTAGAACACATGAGCTCCTGCGTATCCTTATATTGAATAAATTCGGTCTTTTCTACCATATCTTTAATTTTCAGTCTTATACAATGAGGCCAATTAAACTCAGAATGCAACCATGAATTATTGTTCTCCAAAAAAAATTTTTAAAGTATTCAGTTCTGATTCACAAAAATTGATATCAAGTCTGGAAGTAACCATTTCAAAAAGTTTCTTGTAATCATCAAGATGTGTGTCAGGGGAGCTTTTAAGTAATAAATAAAGATCATAATTTGTTCTTAAATTATAATTCATCTTGATTTGATTTGCTTTTTTTCTAATTCTCTATTCTATTTCCTTTTTTATTTATATTTTCTCGATTTTCAAAACCTTTATAGGCATATTATCTCATCGTATATACGGATCAATGGATTCTGAAGCATGAAAGCTTTCATATTTTAGCGAAAATGAGCGGATTTGGTACATAAAATTAAGAGATTAAAACTTGAAATGACAATATCTTCCTTATAGGCAAACATTCCAGCGAGAAATTGATACACGATATAGATGTTTAGGTAACAGTAACGCAGGTCTAAATTTTAAAGTTCTCAATTTTATAGAACGCTCGAAAAGTTCAAGTTAAGATAAACCCTAAAATCGTTATTTTACCTATAAATTTTAAAATAAACGCATTGCTATGAGTATCATCTGTTTAATATAATCATATTTAATATTCATAAGCATTTAAACGCAAAACAATCCACCAGAACATAACGAATTTTGCGAATGTAATGTGCGATTTTTTTAATATTACCAACTAAAAAAATTTACTATATAAACATTAATTGGAAAATAAATTTTTACATCATTTTTCAGCCCAGTGTGCGCCGCACAGATTCAGCCTACTGTGCGCCGCTCCGGACGCTTTAGAGCGCCTCAAGACCTACAAAATTAACACGGACTGAGAACAGAATGTCCAATAAAGTCGAAAATAGAGCGAAAATTGGAAATTTTAAAATCGATTATATTAGCCAAATTAATCCATATACGACATTCCTCCGTATCCAGTTCGTTTCATTTTAATGTTATCTATTTAAATCGATTAGTTTTCTTTAAAAAATTTAAAACTCTCGGGTCCAGGTTAAGGTTGTTAAGAAGGAAATCGAAGTCTGCGCGAAGTTTCTGAAATTTTCACAGTATATTGTTTGCATAATCAAGCACATTCTGGCAAAGTTTGAACTTAATCTACCTTTTAGTTATCGAGATAAAAAATGTCAAAGTTACTGTTTCTTGACACGTTATTACATTGCGTTAATGGACGCGAGGGGTTTCACATTGATTTAAACGTCATTAACTCCACAATCAGGTGCATCACCATTACCAAAAATCGCCACAATATTTATGAAGGTCTTATAAATAAGTGTACTAAATTTTAAGAAAGTCTACCTTTTAGTTTCTGAGAAAATTAAATTACTATGCTAAAAAATGATACAAATTTAATAAATCGTCATTACGTTTGGCAACGTCGCCGCTTCTCACTTTTAAATGCACTTTCTTTGGTTATGTTGACACCCATGACATCGACATGTAATGTAAACATAAATGTAAATACCAATAAATAATGAATAGGTAGATTAATTTATTTTTCCAAAAATCGTCAAAGAAACAACACTTCCCTGCGTATCTACGCGCAGGGAAATTGAATTATACTGACTAGTCCGGTAATGTCAGTAATTGATTTTTTCAATGTGTTTTGACACATTGACAAACTTGATTTTTGCTAATTTTAAAAATGTTGTTCAAGTTTTGACACATTGACAAACTTGATTTTTGCTCATTTTAAAAATGTTGTTCAATAATTATTAGTGTTTTAAAATTTCGATTTTTTACGATTTTTGGAAAAATTTAATACAAAATACGTCAGGAAAATATCTTACTTTACTCGGAGCTCTAAAATACTCGGCACAAAGTGCCTCGTATTTCAACATTGCTCCTCGTCAGTAATATATCATTTTCCTGACTTTCATGTAAATAACTATGTTTTGAATGTTTTAAATTTTATTTTTCAAAAGTTTGTGTTTTTTGAAGCAGTTTATGCCTTTTAGGGCAAAATTTCGTGCTTTTTGACACATAAATAATATAAATACCAACAGCAGAAAGTATACAGCGTTACCGTACTTTCCACATCAACTTAAAAGTGTTTTAAAATACGTAAAAAGATATTTTAACCGACCAAAACTCTTTAGAAGAATAAAATTTAGTACTATATTATTAAAAACTATGTATTTTTAATAAGAAAAGCTTCTTTTCATTAATTTTACTTATTAAAATTTTGTTTATTTGAAGTTGGCAAATTTTGTAAAAAAATCTTTTTTCTTGCTTTATCCTATCTATTTAGCAAAGGACAGAGACACCACTACAACTTACTCCCACTCCTCTTCTTAACAACCTTAAGTAACTACATCCTACATTTTTTGTAAACATTTTATTTCATAAAATTTTATTGCTATTAATGAATTAAATGAATATAATAAATTAAAACAGAATAGAATATTATATTAATAGAACATTAGACCGTTTAAAGAACAAACAACGCCTATGAAAAAATAAGGTTAGGTTAGGTGACAAATGCAATGTCAAATGATGCCATACTTGTCAGCCAATCACAACATGTTTTGGCGCCTGCGCAGAGACCGTGGTGTCGAGGAGGGTAAGGAATGTTTATATGCATACCGCATGACGGCGGCCGATGTGAACATAGGAAATTAACATGGGAAATAATTAATAACTAATTTTGTTGTTAATGTGTTTTGAACTCCTTTAATTTATTATATAGACAATATTTGATCAATTAGCAATCTAAAAAAATGTATGTGATTATAATCACAGGTTTTTAAATATCATGATTTTTACAACTAAACTTGGTGGCGTAGTGCATAACACTCCGTGGATCGATTCCCAGCTCCGGTAAGATTTTTCAAATTTATAATTATATTTACAGATTTACAGACTCCAACAGACGCAACCCGTGGATAAATTCAGGACCAACTATCATCAAATGAAATAATTAGGAGAAAATCGCCATATATGAGTTCAACCATAATAAGAGAATTAAAAAATATAATAATATCTAATTAATTAATAGAGAAAAGAATACTAAAAAGGGATACTAAGTTAAGAAATTAATTAAATTAAAATAAATTAATTTTTTCATTTTTTGAAAATTATTTACAATACATTTTTTTTTGACACGTGGAAATCAAAACCGTTGCAGGCTTTTCTCAGGTGTGCGGCAAGAGTGGTGCAGGTTTGCGCCAACACCAGATTGCTTTCTCCCAAGTATGCCACAGGGCTGCCTCAGGTAAATTCGTGCGCCAAATTACTCAGACAGCACCTGTAGCAGACTTGCCTCATTCCTGCCTCCGACTTACCTTAATCCTGTCTCGGGGTTTCCCCAGGCTTTTCTCAGGTGTGCGATAAGCGTGGTGCAGGTTTGCGCCAGCACCAGCTTGCTTTCTCCCAAGTATGCCACAGGGCTACCTCAGGTAAATTCGTGCGCCAAATTACTCAGACAGCACCTGTAGCAGGCTTGCTTCACACCTGCCACAGGAGCAGGTCCTGGGTGAGTTTTCACTGACAGGCAAATGCAAGAAATTTCCCAGGTTAAAATGTTACTTGGGTCTGCGTTTCCTTCCCCGTAGTTTTGGGTTGAGAAGACGACCAACCTGAGTTGAAGCTGCTCAAGGTGTAATCTAACATTCTGTGTGCTGTGTTTATTGATTTACTTGCTAACCGAATGTGAAAGTGTAGGTTCCAAAGGATGAACGGCAATGTCGATTCTTCCAAACCAACGGAAGCACCTGACTGGTTCAACGAGTATCCGAAAAATATACACTGCATAGAGATGCTGGAACTGATGATGAGCAAACAGTTGTAGTTGTTGGTAAAAATTTCAACAGAATTTTACTTACCTCCTACATATAGTACGATGTACCTAATGATGGATGACGAACTTTGGATCGAAGGGTTCAGCATTCAAATCCCAAATTTTTAAGTACCGTGGTTATGGTTTCACGTTGAGAAAAGAAAAAAATTAATGTATTTTCTTAATTTACACTTACAAACATAATACTAACAAATTAATTACTAGAAATGATTTTTAAACTAAAAGAACGCCTAATTAGCATTCTTGTTCAATTCTGTGAAAATACAATGAAGAGAATTTTTAACGTAAAATAAGAAAGCTAATTAGCAATGGTAGTCAAGAACCAAATCATAAAATAATTTAGTAGTGAGTTAACAATTCAATAAAATTTCAAAGGTATCCAATCATTCAGTTTTGAAATGCTTTGAGAACTAATGAGAACAATAACATCATCAGAAGTGGGGTTGTTTGTTTTCATTAACTGGCTGGTATTCTACTTTATTTAATTCTAATTATATAACTAAAATAAATTTGCTATCTATCTACTATTTCAAAATTTTCGCAAATCAAAATTAACAATTTTAATTAAAACTTCATTATCTATCACAATATCATTTGTTAAATTCCAAACGTTTAAATTAAAATACGAAATAAAATTTTAGGTAATTTATGAATTTTGAAATAAACCTGAAGTTCCAAAAATTTATTACACAGAATTGCACTTATCTGGTTTTCACTTACGAATTTTTCCGAAACTTTATTTTTTAAGTTAATTAAAATTTCAGACACACGTTATTTGTTGGCAATCTCGTTAGGTATATCGCTTAGGGTAATAAATAACTCGAAAAAGAATAAAGTAAAAAGCAAAAAGTATTTTAATTTCAACAGAAGGGATTAAAAATTATCTAATAAATTAAACTTCCTCAGAATGTTTTAGATATGTTCGTTTAGTTCTATGCAGACCTTATGTATGTGATTTATCATTCGCCCCCTTTAATTCAATATAACCTTTGTTTTATTCAACTATTGTTAGGAATTGTTTAGAATTGCTGACATGTTTTTGTTTTTAGAGTGAAAATTTAAATTAAAAAAGATATAGTAGCACACAATCTGGGGTTATCAAGCTGTTTTTATTCGTTCTCCATCACCCTATACACATGAAATGACGTTCAGGACATATCCAAAGATAGAGTAGAAAATCTTCACGGGCTTCTCAAGTTTGTCGCTGAAGTGTAAGAGATAATAACGGATTTGGTGAATAACTTAAATGACATAGACTTAATGTTTTCCGTTAAATCGTAAAATTTTCATTTTGTCTGTAGTGCACACTCAAAATTTTGAAGTGTCCTATTAAAAAGTAATTACGCTTTGTTTTAGAATTAAATTAAAGCAGGGTCAAATTGTGATTCTCTAAATTTGATTCCACGCATTTTCAGAAAAGCGATTTAACAATATTTAGCGTACAATTCGTAAAATAAAACGTTTTTTTTATAAAATTTTAATTAAACTCAGTTTCGGGTTATCATAAGCTTTTATTGAAATTTTTGCTTCCAATAATTTTCATGATGGTCATTTGCTGACCTAACATTTTCTTACGTTAGTGATATTGCTGTAATGAAAAGCCAAATTAGAAGAAAATGTGCTGGAAAAATTGATAAGAAAACTTTTATAACTCATGTGAATTTGATCGAATGATGTCAGTCTATCAATTTATTTTTATTAGAAAACCTTTAAATTACATTATTTAAAAGTTTTTATATTGATACCTGGTATACAATAGAGATAACATTTTTAGTAATTAATGTTAGAAAAAATGCAGGTTTTTTAAAAAGCTTGCTTTTTTATAGTTTGGTAAAACAATCAATCAGAAGTACGAGGGAGATTTACGGACAGAAAGGGAGGGTGCTTTTTTAACCATGTTTAGATTATTCTCGAGTAAATGTAAGAGCCAGGGTCGTTTTCTAGTCCATCCTTCGCTTATCTGTAATGGACGTGTTGAAATATCTACAGACAAAGGGGACCTACAGTTTAATGCGGGCTTTCAACCGTAGGATGTGTATACCATTTGATATCCTGGATATCTCCATAGCTTTGATATACAAAATGCTGGTGTAGTACTCAAACCACAATTGATTATCTATTTGGAACTTGGTGGTGGGTATTCATAAAGGCGCTTAACCCATCCTACAGAACGTTTGAATGCTGAATTCATTAATAAAATTCCGAGGGATTTATCGTGACTAATGAAATGATGGAACAGTTGATATCCTTGTGTTCTTGATTTTGTAGTATCAGGTTGGTAATTCCATTATTGGTTTAGAAAACACCGAGGAAAACACACAATGTATTTCAAAACACTGTCAAATCATAGAGCTATTAAATTTAAATGCATAAGAAATTGATTTAGCACCAGTAAAAGGATATTACATTACACACATTACAATAATAACGTGATTTATTAATCGTTCAAATATAGTAGCGCCATCTCTTGACAGTCTTGTGAAGTATATCAGGTGTTTCAAAATCAACAACAGTGGAATAGCATAGAATGCATCTATCTCTGTGCGCGCATGCGCTGTTACTCTCTACGCATCTTATGCTGCTCTTATCGGTTGCATGTTCACCACTGACGTTGTAGTAATATAGGACCAACGCAACAACAATAAATACACCAGTTCGGCATGTCAAATATTATCAACCGATATAATGGCGATTTGTAACGTTTTTACCTTTTAGGTTACAAATAAACTTATAAAGCACATTTGAGTTTTATATTTCATAACACTACATTTGGCGACGAGGATAAAAATGCCTAACGATACCACAGAAACGACGATAAACTCAAACAATGGAAACAGTTTCAATTTCGAGCGATTCAATCCTGACCAAGAAGCGTGGGAATATTATAAACAACGTTTCGAACTCGAATTAGTGATACATGGACTGGAAAATAACGAAAACTCTAAGAAAATGTTACTACTAACAAAAATCGGACCAAATACGTTCAAACTGCTCGTGGATCATTTCAAACCCATAAATGTAATAAACAAATCTTACAATGAAATAATTACTGTCATAAACAAGAATTTTGGAAAAAAAACATATATTTTTTCTGAACGAGTGGGATTTACATCACGGTTAAGAAGAGAGGATGAATCCGTAAGACAATACGTAACAGCAATAAGAGAAATAGCGGGAAATTGCGAATTTGGACAAAATCTTGATGAACGATTACGCGACCTAATTGTTGTCGGAATAAACAACACACCATGGCAACAGGAAATTATTCGTATACACCAAACAAACTTAACAACATTGGAAGAAGTCGAAGCCACTGCAAAACGATTAGAAAACGCAGAAGTGCAAACAACACGTTTAACAAACATGACATCAAATACGACTGCAGACAAAAACGTTTTCCAGGTAAAGAAAAGCAAAACAAGAAACCCTCATATACAAGGTAAACAAGAAAAAACTGACAAATCCTACAAAAAGAACATACAAACTTTACATCCGGAAGAGGATTGTTTAAATTGTGGAAATATAAAACACAAAAATAGAACCAACTGCCCGGCATTTGGAGAAAAATGCTCAGCGTGCGATAAATTACATCATTTTGCAAGAGTATGAGTGACTACGGGAAACGCAATAATCAGATATGGTGAAATAAGAAATTATACACGGTGTGTTCGAAAACAGAATGAAGATAACGAATCGAGCGACGAATCAAATGCTTCCGATGAATACACATGCAAAACCAACTCTCACACAAATACAGCTTCCTCAACAATCCATAATATACAAACAGCAAAAAAAGTGATGATTCCAACAAAACTAAACAATCAGAAAACAACAATGCTTTACGACCCAGGAGCAGCATATTCAGTCATTAGCAAAAGACTGTGGAAAAAATTAGGTGAACCAAGATTGAAAAAAACCGAAAATTTAATAGCATACACAAATATGAAGATAAACACTGTAGGAACGGCACAAATTCAAGTGGAGGCATTCAAGAAGAAGAAAGTGCTGACAGTATTTGTGGTCGAAGATGATGACGTTCCCCTATTTGGTTTAGATTGGTCGTTGAGTTTCAAACTACCACTTCCACCTGGATCAAAGATATGTCAAACCACTATAAAACCTAACAAAACAGAACATAATGAAACAAATATACCTACGCCGACGGCTATAAAAAAAATATTGGAAAAATATAAAACACTTTTTAGCGGGACTTTGGGCACAATACATGGTCATAGTGCACGAATACACATCCCTACAGGTACACAAACAAAAACGATTCGACCAAGGCCAGTACCGATAGCACTGCAAGAACAAGTGAACGCGGAATTAGATCGTCTTGTTAAACAGGATGTTTTGGAACCCATAAACACTACAACTACACAAATTGAATGGGCTACTCCGATGGTGATCGCAATTAAATCAAACGGAAGCATCAGAATTTGTGGGGATTTTCGGGTAACAATAAACCCCCACGTACAGACAGATGATTACCCTTTGCCTAGATTCGAGGATATTATGTCGAAATTAAGCGGTGGACAACAATTCACGAAGATCGACTTGAAAGATGCATATTTACAACTCACCGTAACACCAGAATCACGAAAATATCTTGTAATCTCGACACATAGAGGATATTTCGCTTACAAGCGGCTACCTTTTGGAACTCTTTTGCACCAGCAGTATTTCAAAGCACGATGGATCAAATTTTGGCAGGAATAGAAGGTACAATTTGTTATTTAGATGATATTCTAATTACAGCACCAAACTGAGAACTGCATTTGCAACGAGTCCACCAAGTACTAAAACGTTTACATGAAGCAGGAATAAGAACACAAGAATCAAAATGCGCATGGTTACAAGATGAGTAAATTTTTTGGGACATCGAGTGGATAAAGAAGGATTACACCCAACAGATGAACATATCAAAGCTATACATGAAATACCAAAACCAAACAATGTAAACGAACTTAGGTCTTTTCTTGGGTCGATAACATATTATGGAAAATTTATACAAAATCTCCAGATTATTTGCGCCCCTTTGCACCGGCTATTGAAAAAAGGCGCAAAATGGGAATGGAACGAACAAGACAATGATATTTTCAATAAATTAATAAGCAAACTAACATCAAATGATACTTTGGTACATTATGATCCACAAAACCCAGTATACATAACATCTGACGCATCGTAAAAAGGTCTCGGGGCCGTTATGTTCCATAAATACCAGGATGGATCTTTAAGACCAATAGCTTATACCTCACGAACTCTTACGATGACGGAATCACGATACGCGACGATTGATAAGGAAGCATTAGCCATTATATACGCAGTTACAAAATTTAACCAGTACATAGTTATACGGAAGACGTTTCACACTCCTTACCGACCACAAACCACTAGAACGGATTTACAGCGAATATCGCGACACACCTAAGATAGCAAGCAATCGATTATTATGATGGGCAATGATTTTAAACAATTACAACTACGCAATAGCATATCAACCAGGTAAAGATAATGCCCCAGCCGATGTTTTGTCACGATTACCGCTGCATGCCAACAACTTAACAAAAAATTTTACAACTAAGTAACACAATATTGTTGTGATATTTTGTTATTTAAGGGTGAACACAGACGAATGAGGTAGTAATTTAATTTAATTTGATTTAAAATCAATGGGTCAGTTGATTTGACTGACATAAAAGAAACATTTGCATCAAATTTACAAAAACCATTACTTGTAACGAATTCTACACACAAAACAAACAAATTTGAATTTATTTGTGAAATACAAAATTTGTGTCGCGTCCTATACATAATTTGATAATAAATTAGTGACACCAGATTTCTATAAAGCAAAGTGTAAATAATAATTTAGTGCATACGCGATTAACGACGTTATGTTAAGTGCCATTTTAGCTAACAAGAATAAAAAAGACTCCCACCTACAAAATCCAATTTTGAAAACTTTGTGAACGCTAAAATCAGCGAGCAGAAAAGCAGCCAGTTCTTGTGGGGATCTCATACTGAGAACTCGGGTTTGGAGTTCCTTGGTAGATCCCAATTGACGAACTCGTGTCGAGAGTTTTTTGGATAAATTCCAATTAAGGAACTCATATCGAGCTTTTTGATCGGAAATCAGGAAGCAAAGTTCGTGATTTTACTAAGTGAATAATTGCGAGAGTCGCGTTTTCACGTAATAAGTAATTACGTTCCATAATTGGTGGAAAACTGTGTATTTCGAATGTAATAAGGTATTAGTAAATTGGATACCTGCAATAAAAAGTTAATTATAAAAATTATACACGCGTCTACGAAAATTGGAGGTTAATTCCACGTTTAGTGGAAAAATCATAATTGATAATTGATCAATTACTTACCGGAAGTGTTGTCTCAGACAACAATTGTCCAATCAACGATTAGTGAGAAGATTGGATTGAAAAATAGCGATTTGACTGGAAATTGGATACAGGTGAACACAGAAGCACTACGCGTCGTTGGAACGCACGCAGCTTTTGGTGGACGGTAAAACAGATGTCCGTAATCGGCAAAACAGTGGCCCACGATAACTTTAAGAAGTTTACCATTTGTAAGGTAAAGAAATTTATTTAAAATTAATAAACTCAAACTGAGTGACGATTTGTGTCGCTAGTGATTTTATTAATGAAACTTGTATAATTAATTTTAAAAATTACATCTGCTACACAAATGAACAGGTATCCAAGTTTAGCTTCAGAATTTGAAATATTAAATATTGCTTGGATCTCTGAGTCATTACACATTAACACATCTGGTTTGGGACAAGTTTATTGTCTATCACAATTTGATGCAAATTTTTTATGATAAAATTTCCTTTCATTAAATAAATTATGTTTGCTGTAAATTGCTATTTCGTTATTTCGTCTGTTGAACCCATCGACCCTGTAGAAGAGAAAAACCCTTCTTCGGCGTAAAACTGGTCCAGCGGCCTTTTTGAATTGAATATTTTCTTAACAAAGAAATATCAGTACAATATATACACAGCTACTGGCCAGAAAGAACAACGGAAATTATACCATTCTATGAAAAACGTTACGAATTATCAGTGGAAGAAAACATAGTACTATGGAAAGGAAGAATTTGTATACCTGAAACATTACAACAACAAGCACTAAAGATGCTACATGATGGACATCCAGGAATGAACGCCATGCAATCAATGGCAAGATTACATATTTATTGGCCAAACATCAACACTGACATTATAAAATTCGCACAACAATGTTACTCGTGTCAAGAATCGAAACAAAACGCAAACAAGGTATCATTATACCCATGGTACGCTCCACCAGAACCATGGGCACGAATACATATAGATTTCGCAGGACCATTCGAAAATAAGATGCTTAATGTCATAATAGATGCGTTTACTCGATGGTTAGAAGTTATACCAATGAGAAACATTACTTCCGAAAACACCATAACAGTGCTAAGAGATGTTTTTGCGCGGTTGGGTCTACCAAAATTCATCGGGTCAGACAACGGTCCACAATTAACGTCAAATGAGTTTGAACAATTTTGTAGTTCAAATGGGATTACACACATAAAGGTTACACCGTATCATCCAAAATCAACCGGCCTCGCTGAGCGAGCAGTCAGAACATTCAAAGAAAGAATGAACGCCAGCGATAAATCAAAAGATTTTAATGTTCGATTAAATAATTTCTTGTTGGATTATAGAAATACTATACAACGTTCAACTGGAAGATCCCCCAGCGAGTTAATTTATGGTCGTCCAATGAGAAGTTTGTTTGATCAAATTAAGCCCGATATACATCGTAATCAAGAACGCGAAACCGACAGACAAAAGTTACACCACGATAAAACAGCTAAGCCGACTAATTTCGAAATGGACCAGCTGGTTTGGCTAAACAATCCACACGGAAAAGGATCGACAAGAGGCAAAATAATTGACAAACGAGGCATCTATTCGTATTTAGTGGAAATAGGAGGAGGACTAGTACGGAGAAAGCATGCTGACCAATTGCGGCCTAGAATACCGGAAAATATAAATCAACAGTTCAAACCAGAAATTCCAGAAACAACACCAATTTTAAATACAGAAGAAAATAACGCAGCAACAATGGTGGAATCGGTGAACGAGCAAATTGCTGATTTGGAGAATGGTATCGGAAGTATCGCAGGAAGTTCCAGAACAACCCACCTTAATAATTACACCACAAACGAGAAGGAACCCAGAAAGAACCCGAAGGCCTCCAGAACGTTATGGATTCTAGAACATTTATTTAGTAAGGGAGGAATGTAGTAATATAGGACCAACGCAACAACAATAAATACACCAGTTCGACATGTCAAATATTATCAACCGGTATAATGGAGATTTGTAACGTTTTTACCTTTTAGGTTACAAATAAACTTATAAAGCACATTTGAGTTTTATATTTCATAACACTGCAGACGTGTATGAATGGATTAACGACATTCCCGCTATCGAAAGTTCACTCACTGATTACAAATTTAGTTTGAAAAGAAGAGTACAGTTTGTCTCTATTCTGAGACGTAAAAGTTTAGGTTATATTATGGCATATGGATACGTTTTGAATATTGTTCAACTTTGCTCTATTTTTAAAGCTCCACGTTGGAGTTGGAACAACTCGCCGCCGTCAATTGAAAAGATTTTGCATTCAATGATTAATAATTGAGTAACTACGTGAAAAATCACAATTCCATACCTCCCAGACTCCCGATTTTCCCACAGTTTACTTTTAAAAGTACCCTCCAGGTCAGGGAAATCTCTTTTCAGAAACAGAAACTACGTAATACCTAATTTTATCTCATTTTGAAGCTTTTTCTATTTCTATTTTCTAGTCTAGCGTGGCTAATCTCGCTAGGCCTCCAAAATATGAAGAATCCGGGAGGTCTAGGGGGGTATGGAATACCCTCCAGCAGAAGGAAGTAACGATATGCGACTTTTCAAAATTGATAAAAACGCAAATTTAATTCATAAGAAAGACTGTTCTTTTTACTTACGACTGGACGGTTTTCCATACCCCTGGGCTTTCGATTGATTATTTTTCAAAGCACCCTCTAGGTCAATGAATTACTTTTTCAGAAACATGAACTACACGTAAGCTTTTTAAATGCTTTTTCAATTGTCTAGGTTAGCTAAGCTAAGGACACAAATGCCTACAAGTTAGACGCGACAATAGAGAGAAACTCATCCAAGAGTGACAGGGCAGGTGGTCCCGAGCCATGGAGGGGGAGTGGACCAGGAGGCTCACGCCGACCTGACCAAATGGACAAACAGGAAACACGGAGAACTCGACTACCACCTCACCCAGGCTCTTACTGGCCATGGTTCCTTTAACAGGTATCTCCATAAGATAAAGAAGATCCCCCACGCCGTACTGTCCACACTGTATGGAGGAAGAAGTCATTGAGGACTCCGAGCACACACTGCTAAAGTGTAGCAAGTGGGAAAACATCAAGGGGAATTTAACAAATATGACTCCGGAGAACCTTGTGACCACCATGCTTGTCGGTGAACAGGAATGGGAGAGGATTGTGGAAGCGATCAGGACGATCATGAAGGCGAAGGAAGCCGACGAACGTAATAACATCTAAGAAGAAGTCCCGAAAGGGTGAAGCAACCTAATTCCGGCTTCCAAAAAACAAGTAACAATAGCAAGTAACAATTGCCATACAGACTGAAATGGCGAAGATATTTGATTTACCACGACGTGTCAGTCGGGAATTACGATGACCAACAAAGCAGGGAGGTGGTTTTTAGTGGGTCGAACCCCACACTACCAGTGAACGCGGTCCTCCTGGTGTTTTTCTTAAGATTTTCTACCTTCGTCCGTAAAAAAAGGTTAGCTAAGCTCTCTAGTTTATTTTACTCCTCAAATCTTTGCGTCAGTGGCTTACGCCACCTTCGCCACGTCTTGGTTACGGCTCTGCACGTTAATCTCATATTTTCGGGTCTCAGGTGGGCCACCCAGTAGATTATCAAATGCGCAAACCTTGCTTTTGGTAAAAACTGATGTAGTTCAACAATTTACTAACAGATGGCACCTTCCAAAATGAAATTTCAAAATCCTGCAAAACATTGTGAAATAATCACATACAAAAAATGGGATTATTTAGGAGATATATCCCCACTTATTTTAATTTTGTTAATAAAATGTTAAAAAACACAAAAACTTTTTATAATTGATGGGGGTAATCAGATTTCGCGGCGAGTTAGTACGTGGCGAGTTGGCTCGCTGCGAATTGTCCGCGGCGAGTTGTCCTATGCCCTCAGTAACTTCTTCAATGAATAGTTTAACATAATAATACATAGTATCTAAAAGAGAAACGAAAGCGTGAATTAAAATAAAAATATCAAATAAAATTACAATTACGATTCCTATCCTGTAAGGTCAGGATAGGAGGATCAGTAAAATTGGTACATAAAAAAACCTTTTGAGAGATTTGTATGAAATATTTTAAGATTATTTAGTCATGATAATATAATCAAACATAGTGTACTGTACCAGAAGCCTTTAAAATAAATAATAATAATAAATTGAAATGGTCGGGGACGTTTTCAAAATAAAAGGACTACAGGTAAAGATAATCCTGTCCTCCGACTAGCAACGACTCTTTTACACAGTGCTCGGGTTCATTGAATACACCAAAGGACGCCTTATAAAATTCAATAACATTCCCTATGAAATAAACAAACGTTAATTTTAAAAAAGATAAGTTTTGTGTGCTTTAAAAATTTTAACATAAAACCCAACAGATTATTTCATTAAATTGAATTACGGAACCATTACATGCTACGATTAATCACCTCCGTCGTGAAATGCAAGAGAAGTATTACTAGATCAAATCAACGTTCTACACCTTGCATACACTCGATATGTATTATTAAAAAAAAAATTTAATCACAAAATTTTAAATTGTTTCTGGTACCTTTAAATTCTCTCTGGGTGTAACTATCGTTTCCAATTGTATACCACCGCGATCTTCTTTTTCGATAATAAATAGAAGGCAATTCTATTAACAGTAACATTCTGAAGATGTCCCGTATTCAGAAAAAACGCAAAATAACTTAATCTAAAACTTCCGGAATCTCAATTTTTCGATGTCAACAGGCCAGCTCTTAATTAGTGCTGAGATCAGACCGTAGATTCTGAAACAAGTGGTAGCTTGGTGGAACTAAAAAAAAACGCAAATGGCGATAAAGTGCTTTAGTTGAAAAATAGAATTTGAGAGATGCTATCACAATTCCAATAATTGCAATGTAAATGACTGTGCAAAACATAGACACAATAGCAAATAGATAATCACAATCAAAAAGTGCACCTACTTCAGATTAAACAAATACCCGATATAAAACACAGTAACCTGTTAGTCACAGTCATTTTAAATTATCATTTGCATTTCGCCAAATAATTCAAGGAGAAAAGTTAGTATTCAAGCGTTTGGGTACATCGATAGTGCAATTTATTATACCAGTGCTGTATTATAAGTTTTTTTTATGTTTGTTTCCACTGTAACCTACGGTGATTTAAGGCACCCGACACATCCAAATAAATGCTACATAAATTTTGTTCCCTGTGTTGAACTTGAATACGGCGAAGTGCTCGAATCGATATTTTCATCTGATTGTGTCAAGGTCACGTTACGTTTCCGTGAATTTGATTCTGACGCCCTTATATTCCACCAAATTTAGAGTTTTACCGAACGCGTCCAGTGAAGTTAACACCAAATATCCGGTTAGAATCCGAGTAAAGTATTAAGAACTTTATTCTGGTCATCTCTCTGGACCTCCAGGTTGGGGGGGGGGGGTTCCTCGGGCTAGCTTCTCACCGAAGGTAAAAGATACAATGACATGAATGCCATTTGATATTGAAAAGTTAATATTACAATGGTGAGCCAAAATCCACCTCAGGGTTGTAGCGCTGCACGATAAAATAAAAACAGTGTTGCATCTTATATTAATTTGGATCCTTTAATAGTGCATATTGTTAGTTTTTTTTGTACTGTATTATAAATTGTAATGCAAAACATGGTTCAGATTTTTAAAAGTTAAAAATTGTTAGCCTTTTCCGCCATCATCGTTTTTCTGATGTTATCTCTTGTATACTGAAAACCGATAAAAACTCTTATTATAATAATGGCCAAATCTTTAAAAAAATGTATTCATTAATCAAAGATGATCATAAGAATAACATAATTAATTATTTTTACACAATTTTATCAACTTAAAATTATTTTTAATTAAAAAAATTTATTTTAATATTAAAAGTAAATACCTACTTACAATTAGTAGAAAATCGACCAGCAATACAGTAAATAATAATGTTTGTCTGACTAAAATACTCTCTAAGATCTATCAGTCTCAGGTAAAAAGTTCTTTCCTGAAGAATAAATACATTTAAATCTAATGGATGACCCTCATATCAGAGTATTGTTATGTAACGACGTTGTGACAGTTGGTATAATAATTTATCATTGCAGTTTAGTGCGAGCATTCGGTTTTAAAGTTTGAATTGTCGCTATATTCTTAAAAATCTCGTCTATTTGGTGTCCTCAGGTCAATATTGCTTCCGTGGTTATTTATAGCCTTTCATATACATTTTCTGAGGTTTGAAAATATATTCAAAGCATTTACTGCACGATTGCAAAAAGATTGTTGAACATACTTCTGAATTATTTACAAACTATACTACTTATTTTTAAGCAAGCAAGTAAAAGTGTTTGTAATGTAAAAACGAACATTATAAAAAGAAGAAAAACACCAAACTATGATACACAAAAGAAATGCAAGAATTGGCAGACTAGAAGAGAATCACCCGAAAAATACCAAAGATACAAGGCCATTTGAAATACAATAAGCGACCGCATAACAAGACTGCAGAGAAATTACTGGGCGAAGCTCTCAGCGGTCATGGAATATGACATGTATGATGGCAGTTAGAAAGGAATAAAACGAATGAAAAACAGAAAATCACAGGGAATGGATTTCATCACCAACGAAATGATTAAGTATGGAGGTACTGCACTATCAAAAGAAATCCAGAAACTGTTCCAAAAGATAATAACATCTGGAAATATACCCGAAGATTGGTATATAAGCATCACTGTATCTAGGAGGAGGTGTAATGAAATCTTGTGCGAAATAATTTTTTAAGAAGACCAAACCGATCCTTGGATAGCAGGTTTTGAAAAATCATTAGTCTTATCTTTTGTTCTTACATTTAACATAATATGATGCGGAAATCTGAGTTGTGAAGATAGACGCTTTTACATGAAAAGTTCATCCTTCTGCATGGCTGGATGCACAAAAGCAATTTAAAATTTAAATAAATTGTGTTGTCGTGAACGCTGTCTGCAACAATTAAAATACATTGTTGTTATTTTGCTTCGTTTTATATAGTTTTAGCAGGTTTTAGTTTACTTTTGTGCAAACGATCGTAATTTATCTATTTTCAAAAAGTACATGATTTGGCTCGAAGCTATCACAAGTGCCTAAAAGCGGATTTTATTCTGAAAGGTTACACGCCTCGGGACTTGCAGTTGTGAATGTAGTGGATACTGCTGATATCTGATTTTATCTACTTTTCAAATACCCTTTACATAATAGTTTGAAATAGTAGAAAAAAGAATAAAAATAAATCAATACAAACTTTGGAAATGTAAGAAAAAGGTCCAGTATTGGTTGGATCCAGAAGTACGAATTAATTGATAAAAGAATTGTAAGACATAAAGGAGTTCAAAGGGCTTTTAATCAAAACGACGTAACTTTTATATAAAATTCTAAAGATATTCATTTAAAATTCAAAAACTTTTCAATATTCTGGCATGTCCGAAGTTTTGCAATCTTTTAAATTATGTAGTACCTATCGATGAATACTTTGAAGTAATGAGATATTTAATATATTTCATGTAGTCTACTTCGGTTCAGTTAACTTATAGATACTACATTGCGACGCGGGCGCCTAACGGCGCTACTCGCGACGTCGTTCAATTCAGTTTACTATCTGAAACGTGCGAGCGAACTTATAAATTCAAATTGTGCTTTCTGAATACGACACAACGTGCGATATATTTGCATAAAAATGTCAAACCAATAAACATTTTTTAAATTATTTTCAAACATTACAGGTGAGTTTTTCATTCTAAATTATTAAAAAAAAATTTTTTTTTAATTGGATTAATTTGAATGCTTAAAAAACATATTTTTTTCTAATTGTTATTACGATCATTTTCCAGAATTCTATCTTAATTGTTGGTTAACTTTTATCATTGTTTATGTTAACGTAATTGATAAATTAAATTGATAGTAAGCTTAATTGAAATTTATTACATTTGAAAATGTACGCAATAAGAAAACCGCAGAAATAATTAATTTTGCGTGATAATAGTTAGATAATTTTTTACTATCATCGAAATTGTGAGGCTTAACAAATTAAAAGTTTATAGGATGCACTTAAAAAATGTCCATCTAATTAAAATATTTCTTTTGAAAGGATCTCGTATTATTTAAAAGTATTGGATAATAAAATTTAATCGACACACATTTTTAAAATGTTATGAAAATTTTTCAGACATTTAATACTCACACTTCGTTAATGTCATTCAAAATATTTTCATTAAATTTTAATTCCAAATTTTCATTTTTATGATCTATGATCAAATATTCATTAAATAAAACGAACAAACTAAAATAAATAATGGCAAACAACAGATGCCTCATCTAGAAATTTTTTTTAAATTTAAATTAAAAAATTAATAACTATGTCGGTAACACTTGTGGCATGCAATTTCCCATTTTCTAAAACGAAGTTAGCAAATTGAATATGCAGCACCAATTAATAAAAAATTTTAGATCTCTCTTTTGAGCAACGCTTTATGTAAACATCAAAGGGCATTTTTTATCAAGTCGTCATAAAGAGATAGAACTTCTTGAAAAGAAATAAAATTATGGACAAAAAAATATGATTTTTTAACTTCTCGTATATTAACCCAATGCTATACGGTTTCATAAATTTTTACTTTTTGTGAAAAGATTATTTCTATTGAAAGACTCATTTTTTATTGCATTAAAACTCTTTCTTCGTTTTTAATTCCAATTCAATGTTTTCTTTATAACCGTCGTAACTCAAAATAGCGGTAACACAAAACCATAACTTCAAATGTCTCTAGCGATTAAACCGGTTATTCTATCAAAAAATATCTTAAACCATTCTTATAGAGAATTTCATTTTCTATAGTATTGATTGGAATCATATTTTCCCTAAAACTAATAGGTAACGAGATATTTGATAGAAATGCACGAAAGTCAAATTCGATCACGCTAATGGATCCCTGAGACCAACGCAGTATAGAGGAAGCGAACGCAATTCGTAATTTTTTTGTTCAAGTCTTCTTTATTTTTTTGTCATTAAATATAACACAAATGCATCTAAACATAAGAATTACACGCAAAACTATGATTGATATAATCCGTCATCCATCTGAACTTGGTTCATTTATTTATTACTCAAAAAAATTAATTTATTGAAAATTCAATGATGGAAATTGTTGGAATGCAAAGTGACACTAATTAGTGCATAGCATAGCGATTCAGTACGTTGACTGTTAATTCTAAATACCCGGTTTGATTCCGGGCGAAGTAAGAACTTTAATGCGACCGGCTCCCCTCGGAAGGCAATGGCAAACCACAAAGGGTAATCTGCTAATATAAAAAAAATATATTAAAATTAATGGTCACGACGTTTTTGTTAAGAAGCATAAGTAGAAGAAGAAGATAAATAATATATTGTCATCGTTTAAAATGACCTTAAGGGAATTTAGCATTTTCCGAGCATTTTCCTAACAGTTAAATTTTGTTTATTTTTGAATTTTTTATAAAAACGAATAAATTTTACACTGGAATATTTAGATTAATTTAGATTCTTGATTAGAAAAAATTCATCAGCACAACAAGTTAAAAAGACATCTGTGTTCTGCAAATTTTGGGCGGTCAACCGCCAAATAAACGGAAAATTTTGTAACTTTTGTATTTGTTAAATATTTGTGTTATGAAATTTTGATTTACGAATTTGGTAAACGTGGTTAAATAATTACCAGAAATTGTTAACTCTTTAAGTTTTTATTGGTTGGTAAAAGGATTGATGATGTAAAGTTTAGAGCTCCACGTAAATTTTAGTTTTTGAGTCCAAAATATTGTGCAATTGATGCAATTTGATTAAGGAATCATCGCATTAGTGTCCTCGAGTGTTAGAAGATGTGGTTTGACTGCTGAGTACTTATTCCAATAATTTATTTTCCTGTTGAGAGTTGCACTGTCGAGAGAACTTTTTCAACAATAAATGAATGATATTTAATTGATTGAATTGTATTTTGAAAACCCAAAATACGTAAGAACAGGGATGATGTTTGGTCAAATTGTAATTAATAATAAGAAAATTTATCTCTTTAAATTAAATTAATATTTCAGTTTTCACAAGAGTTATTTTATTTCTTTAATCATTTCATCTTGGTAACAGAGAAGAACCTTGGCGCCCAAAATAAAAATAGAAATTACACATTTTATAGAAAATTTAAATTGCATCCTGAGCTGAGCACAAGGCAAAATAAGTTGCTACGTCTACTATGGGCGGATATTTCACCCCAAATATTTTCATTATCTTTTACATCGCAATAGTAAAGTACAAATTAATGAACATTAAATTGTTAGAAAAAGAGGGTGGTAAAGATTGATTAATTTAAAAAAAAATAAAGCGAATAATTGCAACTAAATTGCGAAATTTTACAACTAAAATCCACCAGACTAGAAAATTAAAGAAGGCTATTTTAACCACTGGAATGCATTTATTTTGTTCCCCGTGTGTAAGGGCGTGAGTCACAGAGGCGTAGATAAGAATCGTGGGCCCCATGTGCTAAAAATTGTCGTCGTCTATATCAAATTGATAATAACCAACATTCGATTCTTGAAATGTCATCTTGTTGCTTACTTACCTTGCTTACTTACTAATCCTGCTTACTAACCCCCTGGTTTCTAAGATTCTCTTGAGAAAAATAACCTGCATGTACTTAATTTCCATCACATTTTTCAAGTGGTTTTCCGTTTTCTACGTTAGCCTAAGCTTCCTAGCCCCCTTTCTCGATACATCTGTGGACCCACACCAACATGAATTCCGCACCACAGGAATAAGGAAGTTATATAACCCCGTGCAATGTTATCCAGGGGTAGTAAGTAAACATTTGGTGAGCGAATATTGGTTTTAAAGATTATAAGCTGCATGGATTTCCAAACTTTTTAGACTTCGGGCCATACTGACCCCTTCATTAAGTCCAGTAAAGTACTCGTAAGTATTTAGCACCGGCGCCGGTGTACTGCACATGGATGGTTACGCCACTGAAATAAACACTGAAATAAACTGTGGCTGGCCGGATACTGGTCATATCCCGCCCACTACCGCGGATCGTAGTATCATGAATCAAACTCTTCAATCTTGGTACGAAGATTCGCTCACCCTAAGATGTTTTAATTGCAATATTTGTAAAATTCCTGAAATGAAGAATTTGGTTTGGAAACCGAGGGGAATGGAATACCCCTCAAACGTAAGAAAGCAACAGGACGACTTTTGAAAATTGATATCATTGCAAATATTCTTGAAATGTGCTCTTGTAGCTTACTTACAGCTGGAGCTGGGTAGAGACACCCCAGACCCCCTGGTTCTTTAGAATAATTTTTGAGGAAAATAATTAATTTCCTCACTCTTTAAGTGTTTCTCAATTTTCTACAAATACACCAGTGAGTGTGCTTAAAAATGTGAGAATATTAAATAGTTGAAGTTTTACTTCTAATAAATAAGAATGATATTATGTTCTTCCTTAAGAAAAAGTTGGATTTCATTCCTCTAAAAAATATGCTATCACAATGTGGTGCCCTCTCTGCATTCCAACATCCTTTCTTCATTTAAGTTGAAAATAAAAGTTGAATAATATTAAACCAATATATTGTGGTGTTTCAAACGAGTTAAAGACTCAGGTGTTGACATCATATTCAAATGGGGTGTAAAAAAGAAGCCCTGATGCGTTGAGAATGAATCTTGTTCAAATTTGTTACCAATGACACTACACACCAACTATTTGGTTTATTTTGCATCTTGTGTTATTTGTGCGCGTACAGTGACGGATAAAAGTGAACCTGCAAGAGATAGACTGTTCGAAATTTGAAATTGGCGCCAAAATGTTTACCTACGGAGTTGTTTTAAATTGACGAAATTTTGGATTTTTCGATTTTGAAAGGTGGCACGACCGACAAAAGCTATCTCGAGACGCCATTCTCTTAGAACGGAGGTGGTTCTTCGTTTTGTTGGAGAAAAGCGAATATTAGCGTTTCTTGTGATCAAAATTTGGTTCCAGCCGCCTTTTCAGTGATTGTTCTACGATATTCCTGTTACAGGAACGCACCTAGATCTTTGATTCGCAGATTTAAATTGCAAAGATTGAGAGAAGCTGGCCTATTTGTAGAAAAGTGGGCCGGTTACAAAAATTGATAAATTATCGATCATCCGATTGCTAATTTGGGGGATGCTTGTTAATCCAACCACCACAGTGTTGGATGAAACATTTTGTAATTAATTAAAAGCTTATGTGGATCCGTTGACGATTGCAACAACACATACAGGAAGAATTTGGTTAATTTTGGTAGAATTCGACTTAGAATAGCACGTTGAAAAAGCACATCTGTTGACACCTGCGGACCATATTGAATGACGTCACTTTTCATCGGCAAATGCAGAGCGACAAGTCCAGTGGCACTGAAACGATTTTCACCAAAGGATTCGTTTTAATTTGTATTTTGAGAATTTTTATTGTAAAATTTGAATTTTGCTGCATTTTATTGCACACGAAGGTTTCGAACAACAATTTAGGAATCAAGGTAAATGTAATTGTGGTTCGAAGCAGTCTTACACTTTTACACGAACGCCTTAGGGACAAAAGTATTGTCATAAAAGCAGAATTAATATACTCAACGTATTTGAAAAATTTACATTAAATCAGCTCCATTCACCCACGTCTTTAATTTAGAGTTAAATCTAAATCTTCCCTGAGGGAGTATTTATGCTCTCCACCGTTACAGCAACCCGGACCTTCGTTGTTTTGATTTGAACCATTATAACTTATTTGGCTTCCTTGAAGTGGGGCTTTATAACTTTTTTTGAAGAAAAAATCCTTATAATATTATTGTAGCGGCAATCGTGACTTTCTAGTATTGAATTTTGTGTTTAGTTACTCAAGTTAGTAGGTAATTATAATATAGTTTCGTTCAAATCTGTTAATTTTTTTTTATTCTAAATGTTACTTCTTTATGTGCTTTATTTACTAAAATGTTTTTAACAATAGAAACTCAATAAACAAATTTACCTGGTATACTGATGTACTCAGGACCAGAGAAGAAGTGGTCTACGAGACTGAATACCGAGCATTATCGCAGAGCTAATCTTAGGGGTTAAGGCCAAATGCCGAGAAGTTTCGCGGAGCTAACCAAATAGCGGTTGTGAGGGCAGAAAGAGTAAATAATGTGAATTACAGTTGAAAAAAGCCAAGAAGCCATGGTTGTTTCACACAAAGTCACACACTTCGTAGTGCGGGTCTCTCTTACAAGCGGCCGCATGGTGGCTGGCTCCACAGCACCTAATTGCAATAGAATGATTCGTGACCAATTGCCCAGCATTTGCTGCACGTTACCAACCGATTCATTCCACAGGTTCCTGTCAACCCTAAATTTAACCTCGGAGTACTCAGAAGAGTGTCTCCGCTGCGCCGATCCAGGTCAACAATCGCTATGCAATCGTTGTGCATGGCTCGGACTACCCTGATGGACATCTATTCATCGTCTCTCACCATGTCCCTGATTTTCCTTTCGACGTCTGTCGCCTCCATTCTGGACTCTATGTTCCTAATCCGCACAATCAGCCTTTCTTTCTCCAACTCAATTAGCACGTCGCGTCGCTTAGTTTGGTTTTTCTCACCCTGCGGATGGAATCTCTGATGTGTTTATCGGTTCCGATGGCCTCCAGTGCGTCCTTGAATTTGAGATTGTCATTTTTTACGATAGCCGCAGGGCGCTCCTCTTCTTCCCACATGCACTTTCTTTTGGAGTCCCTTTTAAATAAAGACCCCTGGTTGCCCATTGTGCCTCAGTAGGGGCTATCTCGGGTGTGTTTGTCGATTTATCTTTCTTTTTTCTTCTTACGCCTCCGTTTAATCACTTGGAAGTGACCATCCTGGCGTTTAGCGTCTGCTAGTACCTTTTCTTCTTGCTACTGCGGCCTTGCGGATTGCGTTTCCGCTTCTACACTAGCTAGCTCTACTACATCTACACTGACGGCTCTATCTTCTGGCTGTTCTGCCCGTCCGCGCGACATCTTTTGCGGTAGTCTCTCCGCTTTCTCCAATTTGACCCTCATCGATTTTAGCTTCTCTTGAAGAGGCTCGTTTTCACTTCGGATCATCCTATCATCCGATAACTAGATTAATATGAAGACAAGGAATGCAATTATTGTTATAATTCAGAGGTATTCAACCGGTGGGCGTTACGTAACAGGCTCAATTTTCTTACTTCCATTTATGCATGAAGGAAACTGTCACCGTTTATTAAATTCTCTCACATAGCACAAAGTTACCGCAATTGATAACACATAATGACGTCGAACAATGACGTCGAAGCAAGTAAAATCAGTAACATTAACATTACCTAGATCTAATAGAGTAGATTCCAATTGAACTTTCTACAGAATTTCTTAATTAATTTGAAAAAGAAATTTACAGACATAAGTCTTTGCTAGAAGCTATAATTAAACATCAGAATTTATCCAAGGTGGAACAAAATGTTTGTAACTACAAATGCGGTTATTACAAATTTACTTAAAAATTAATTAAATTATGTAATTAATTCATTTACTAGCTAGTAAATTACCTTTATAAAAAAATGTTGTTAATAATCGAAAATTATTAAGTGAAAACTGATATTTGGAATGTCACAAAGTGGCCTCTCATTTATTTGTAATTGTTTCTGTTGATTATTTTTCATTTCATTAAGGCCAAAGAGGGCCGGCAATAACATTTCCGAACGAAAATATTGATACTACTCCGTATCTGACTATAATAATTATAAATTTATGAAGATTTTATAAAATTTTTGTTTTGTTTACTTTTGCAAGGAATTTGCCTTTGATGAGGTCGAGAACGAATGTTAAAATCGATAGTGAACCTTTCAATAGTTTCACTTTCTAAACCGTTTTATATAGTACTACCTAGAAAAATATAAAAAAAATTTTTTTCGGGAAACTAATTAATTATTTAAAAACAATTTTGTTCAACATGAAGTAAATATGTGATTTTAAACAATATTTCGAACATCGATTCAGCTTTTGGGACGAGAAAGATTTAATCAAGGGAAGAATTTAACTTAAAAGTTTGAAATTATACTACCTTTTTTTCTTCTTGAACATCAATAACAAAAAAAAACTGTACGTTCTACAGCCAGGAACACAAAACGTTTTTTTAATTTTAATAAACTTACTTTTTAAAAACCAGAAAAATCCCAATCTAGGGTTTATTATTATCTGCTCTGCTCCAACTGCAAGATTTAAAAATAAAACTATAACTTCTACCACCTGTAGCTTTTAATTCTTGTACCGCGTGAAAAAAATTTTAAAACCGATTTTGTACTGGATATAATTTTCTAAAACATTGAATAAAATCATGTTTGATCTAAAATTCATATGGAACGAGATATTACAAGAAAAGAGAATCAATTTTGAAACCATTTATTAGATGCGTCGCTATCGTATTAATATTAAAAAGGAAAGCACAGTAAAGTATTTTTATTAAATCTAATCAATCCGTCCAGAAGTTAAAAGTTCGAGAATATCACAACTTGGGGTGTTGTTTTTGACCTACTCAAGCATTATTCGCTGCTCCGACTCTCAGTTTACAAAAACAATTAAGATAACGTAACTTTCCACAGTTTTCTTCATACGAGCGAAAAAAATCAATGACCGGTTTCATGTTTGTTCAAAAAGTATGTAATTAATGTACAAAGAATGAATACGTCAAAAGTTGAATATCAAATTGAAAATTACTTTTATATTCCTTTCCATACACTTCCGAAATGTAAGTGAAAAATGTTATTGAAAAACGTGAATATGTGAAGCTGCTCTTTTATAAAGTGAACCTAGGAATTTTCTTCAGAAAATTATCAGGAAGAATGTGAGATTTACAAGTAATGAAAAAAAAAATTTTTTTATTGTATTTTTAAATTGAAATGAAATAAATTGTCCTTTTTAGTTCGAAAAAATGGATACATTTTTTAATGCAGAAACCAACTTCGTTTGATGAGAACAAAACTAAATATAATAAAAGAATCCAAAATAGAATATTAGAACAGAAAAGCAAAACGGTTTTAAAGCACGATTTCTTAGATTTTGCTCCAAATGCTAAAGCAGGCAAAGTGCTTAGGAAGCAGCATTTTAAGTTCAAGGGAATCCTACCCCACACATTTTCAATACTAATGAGCCAATCGTAATATCTTCCAAGTTCAGTGTACCACATCAAGAGATCAAATGTTACGAAATCCTGGTTCGGGTTTCTTCTTACTGACCTCTTCTTTATTCAATTAAATCTCATTCAAGGTTTTAATAAATTATTATTACTACACAAATATTAATTTTGTAAAAATTCGGTTAAATTAATTTGTTGACTCATCAATTAAATTAACTGCGTCGACTTATTTTTGGAAACCTCCAAATTGGAATTAACCAAATTAAGATACCACTCATTTTTAATTTAGGGAATTTATTCGTACTTTGCGCACTCACGAAAATAAAGTTTTCCATCGGCATCGGCATAGTGAACATTCTGACAAGTAGTTTAGACATTTTTTATTATTAATAAAAATTTTTGCACTATAATTTATACGTCAATCCTGTGCCTGCTGTTAGCCAGTAGTAGAACAAAACTTTTCATGGAAAAATGTGTGTAATTAGTAATTTCGTTTAATAAAAATTGTTGTGGTGAAAGAAATTACGTAAAATAATTATTATAGTAAGCATCCTGTTTAAAATTGTAACGTAGTAAACTAATTAATATCTTTAAAGATCTGCCGATTGTTCGTTTCATGTCAGAGGGGTTGAATTTGTTCTTTAAATCATCTCCAGGTTCTAAATGACTTTCACCATTACTCGGGTCCGTGTTTATTCAATTATTTCGCCGAATACTGATTTGCTTTAAGCGTTTGATTAAATTAACCCTTAAATTATTAAGTGTGACAGGCATTGCCCTACCATACAAATTGTGTGCATATAGTACGTAAACAAGAAGTAACGTATATAAAGCAATCTACGTGACTATGGATAATTTAGCAGAATTTACTTTATTCAAGATACAAATTGGTTAACAATAATCTATTTACCATCTTTTTTCAGTGTTTGTTAAACGTAATTAAAATTAATTAATCTCACAGTAAATTTTAATATTTGAATGAACGTAGAAACAAAACATTCACTTAAACAAAGATTTCAATTAAAAAAGGTCCCTACATTGTTTGATGTGTTACTATTTAATTTAAACTACATTAATTACATCACGATTAATTAATTGCAAACTTAATTTATACTTTTAGAGCTGAATATATAACTACCCTTGGCGCTGCCCTATCGGCCAATTTTAACGTTAACTAGGTGTTTTTAAGTCACCATTACCCTATAGGATGGCGCTGTACGCCTCTAGGAGTTAGAAATCTAGCGTTGTAATAGGCTAATTCACTGTTCATTCAGATCAGTGAAATTGAACGTAAGCTTAGTATTTTATGCCACCATTGACCATGAAATATAGCGCACTTTTGGTACTTAAAACTATTCATTTATTATTTAAGTATATTATAATAAAATCCTGGCAGGATCGCCTTATAATAAACTATTCGGTTGACGATCTTGTTGGTAATTTAATAATATCAATTGTTACATTTACTAATTTATTTTATACCCAATAACTATACCTTACATAGTCAACTTAATACATTAGACGAGGTGCATTTTCACACCCTGCATATAACATCGCTTTGCAGCTACATAGATACAACGTGGTTCAGACTTCAATCTGGACTCCTGTTGCATGGTGAATGTTGAGTTAATATAATATGTTTGTAACTTCCTTGTTTCATTGTTTCAAAGTTCACCTGAGTTTATTCTATAGTTTTAAAACTAAACTTCCCTTCTATATCTTCTTAAAACTTGTATGTAATCTGATACATCCGGTACTTACACAGTTGTACGAATTTAGAGTATGCTAATTATTCATGCTAGCCTAGTAAGCTGCTACACCGGATGTAAAACAACTATAGTCCAAAATCGATCTGCGGACTACTCACCAACCCGTCTGGCCAGCGTGGTGAGTTATGGCCAGATCCTCCATAATATGGAGAGGCTTATGTCCAGCAGTGGGCGGAAAAAGGCTGATGAAGAATTATTCAGCAATTACACCTGGTATTAGAATACAATACCTATATTTTCTATTTTGTGAGTGGGTATGCTAATTCATAACAACTCACTTGTGCTTAGCAAACCCAAATCATCTATTTTTGGAGGGTATTCCATACCCCTCAAACCCCCCAGTTACAAAGACCAAGATAGGGTATGTTCTATCATTGACTTTATTAAATAGCAACAATATCAAATAGATAATATCAACATGTCGTGATATTTAGACCGGGTGGGGGTTTGGGAAGTATCGAATATCTCCCAGGAACACCCTTCATTGTCGGGAGGTTAAAAGTTATAACATTTTTGAATTTATAAGCAGTAAAAATTTTTAATTAAATTTTAATAATTTAAAGTAGTAACAAAAGTGATTATCATAATATTTAATTATTTTCTCATAATAAATTATGTTTACCCTTGGGTGGAATTACTATAATATGTATATTGTCCTCTACCCTTATGATTAATTTTATTTTATAATAATTGTTGGGAAGGGATAATCTTATTTTCCAGCTAGCTCAAATAAAAGATTTTAAAATTCCTTTCAAAAACAAATTTAATTTCTTAGCCAACAAAATTAAGATATGATTTTCATTTTTATACAAATTAATTCGAAACAGTAGCACTTCGGCTCGTAACTTTGGGATTTTATGAAATACAATTATATTCATCAACTACGCCCTATTTGAAAGTTGCACCTCACACATTTCATTCTCAAAATTTTCCATCGATAATGCAACTCCCAACTGGAAATTTAACCTTCAAATTTGCACTAAGCTTTGTTCAAATATTTTGTTCATACGCGGTAGCTACCAAATTCAATTACGATGCTCTTTTTAATTTTAACTCTTAAAAATTTGGTTTTTTGAACACAAACGAACGTTTTGTAACACTTCGAATAACCAATCAACGTAGATACTTCGTCGCATACGGTCGAAGAAATTCATTTATTTTGATAAAATGTTTTTTAAAACTTCAGATTTGTAAAATTTCTGATTGGGTCAGAATTTACCAGTTGATTCAAAATTTGGTGTCATCCAACTTATTTTTTTAGTGACGCTCAGCTTCACGATCGAATTAGACCAATTTCCCTGCTTTGAAAACAATCTACACGCCTTGACAACCTAATTCAGGGGAACTTTCACTCGAATTTGCAATTAATTTTCCGAAATTTTAACATTCAACGGGAATTTATTTCCATCTTCAACTTCACCTTTTCAAGAGAGCGCCCTTCTTCCACGCGCGCAACCTCGGCGCAACCTAAACTCAAATTTGTAAATCCCTTTCGCGCTGTTGCGGTGTTATATCGCACTATTTATTTGAATATTTAAATTTTATATAAAAATTAACAACACAATGCTTACAAACTAAATTACAAGATTAATACAACATCTACAAAGTTTCTTTCCACTCGTAGTTGATGTCCCAAATTCTACGTACTCCTGCACGTCTTCTTATGTTGCTACTGTTCAATTATTTAGTAAAATTTTTAAATGAAATAATTCCTTTAATCCTTTCTAAATCCTTTTTTTTTTGTTATAAATTTTAAAATTAATCAAAGATTTCAAAATATGACAATATGTACCTCATTTTAGAGGGGACGCAGAAAAAACGTAAAGGCCCCTCTTGTTCGGCCTGCTGCCTTATTCGGGGAGATTGTGACAAATCAGATACATGCGTTTATTTCGTAGATGGTACACGTCCTTTAGGTGGTAAACTTTTGTGGTTAGTAATAAATGAACGCCTGCCTGTAAGGATCGGTCGGAACACAGTGGTCAAGCGAGTTGACTATGAACGCTAAATACCCGGTTTAAATCCGAGTGAAATAAGAAATTTATTCTGACCGTCTACCGTCGGAAGGCAAATGGCAAACCACCGAGGGTAACCTCAAACCACCCAGTCCAAAATTGATCGGTGAACTATGGGGAAGACCCCATTAACATTTCCCTAGTATATCCTTCTTGACTTAGCCAGGAAGATCGCCAACATCCGGAATCGGATAGGCACCTGAAGAAGATATTAGATGTGCATTTATCTTAATTTAGTGGGTTAGCTGCAAATGTCTTCTTTGATGGTTTCAGTCTTGGAGTCAATGCAAAGTCAAATGTATCGCGGAGCGTCTTGTACTGGATCATTTTAAGTCGGATGATGGGGCTTGATAGATACTGAGACTGTTCCTATATTTACGATTTATTAAAATCAATATTGACTTTATTAGTTGAAACAAAAACTGCCTTCTGTGACGCAACCCCTAATAAAAGGGTTCACGAAAAAAAAGACCAGATTCTGTCGCAAGCAAGGAGCAAGGAGAGAATCTGTCCAGTTTCTGTAGCCACGATGTTGTAAAGTAGCCTTCGGTTCGTTACAGAAGGGAGGTCGTGAATCATGAAAGAAAAGTAGTTTGGGAAATTACAATTAAGCATAGGTGATGGTAATATTGCTTTATTTGACAAAATTAATTGAGAGAATTGAGAGACAATTCCAATAACTGCAATGTGTATGAATGTGCAAAATACATACAGTATGAATGAATATGTGGTGTCACAAAGTGCTCCCAACTAAAATTAACAAGTTTTCACACACAGTAACCTCCACTGGTTACCCAACAATGAAATATAAAATCCAAAATGCCACGTCGATATGCACGAATTGGAAAAGATAAAATATTACTTACGTGAAGCTCTAGTAAGTTTACAAACTTGATGGTGCCAGACGTTCCTTTCCAATCGAAAGATGACATGTGGTTTTGAAGGTGATAATTGGAAATCTTGTCGCAAATTAACAGGTGACACTTGACCGGCCTTATCGCGCACGCACTGAACACAGTTCGAAGATATTTCTGGGACCATTAAGAGAGTCGATAATGTAGTACGAAGCCATACTAATTCCAAATGGTAGAAAAATCCAAGGTAACGAACTTGGCGTTACCAAAAAGAACGGAAGGTCGTGGTTATGTTGTTGTTGAAAATAACAACACCCATACAAATCGCTAAACGAATGAAGTCAGATATTGTCGTACAACTTTCGCACCAAAAACTGTGTAGTAGTTCACGCAAAAGAAGTAAACCTATTTTTGCTTGCCAGATGTTTCCAGAGGCCGAAAATAACACCAACCGGCAGCAGGATTATTTGTCTAAACGACTTAGCACGTAAAATTAGTAATATCGAGACCGAAAAACTATTCCCCAACGCAAAAACTATCAAATTGCTCGTCACAATGCTCTTAGGGAAATTAATTCACGCTTGGATTCAAGACAGCCATCACAACATCTGCACCAATAGCATGCAATAATATATTGAATGTAAATAAAAATGCAGGGCCGGATCGAGGAATAGTGTGAAATTGCAATTTAAGAAGGAACTAAATAAAAATTGCAAACATTTGTAACCTCACAACGCAACACCTAGAACAAAAGCTATGGTGGTCTTTGAGACCAGGCGGTTCAGAGGACATTTAATACACTCCAAGGTTGATTCGAATATCTGTTTTTATTGCTGAATTAGAGTAGAAAGAATGCTAAGACTTAGTAAAAGCAGTCGAGCATTTTTAACATTCCAAATTTGTATACTACGCATTTCTAAAGTAAAGTCTCATCAGTAGAGGATTTCTACTTTCTAGCAGTCCATTTTCGTTGCATTTGGGGTTCTTTCGAACTGACACACGATTTTAAAAGTTCATTTTTAGAAATTGAGCTATGGATATTAAGATAAATATAGCAGTAAATTTTATTTTTTAAATTTTTGTCACCAACAAATGGTTAAAAAAAAAGTGGAAACACCAACCAATATTTTTTTGTTTTGGTTGGGTGATCTTATCTCAAACTGATTGGAAACTGGCTGCACAAACAAACCTAATGTCACATTTTAATAATTTTAGTTAGATTTTTAAATTAATGTTTCGTAGCCATTGCTTTTTACGTAGGAATAACGAAATCTTAATAACGCTACCAGTAGCCCATACTGGGAGGTAGTGGGCGTCACCGGGATTCGCTAATTGAATTACTTCCGAATGCCGCACGCCGCCGTATTGACTATGTAATCTTCCATGTCAGGTTTACTCTTTTTCTTCTTTTGCATCCGTCCAAGCAGGATACACTAACCCAGTAATGGTGGGTTTATAGAACGAGATAAGGAATAAGCGATAGTGGATAGTGGCTAAGCGATAGTGACTAACGCCGATGCGGGTTTATACAACGAGATAAGAAGTTAAGAAATGCACATGTTACGCATGAGCAGTATAAATTATTTTGGTACTTGACATTTTGAGTTTTGACATTTCCTATCTATTTTTCAAATTGCATAATTAAAATTATGCATAGTTCAGATTTGGTTGTGTCGTTCTATATGTTATTTTACCTAGTAAAATATTTGTGAAAATGATAATGCACAATTTTTTGTATAAAAAATAATAATGCAGTTTATTAGAGACGAAATTACAAAAATCCGTAAATAGAAGTCCCTTAAAACCTGGTCATTTGATTAATGATGACTTTTGCCATTTTAAAATATGATTTATTTGAAATAAATATTAAAATATTTCGAGTTCATAAAATATAAATTTGAAATGAAACAAATAGGCGGGTTACAATTAATTCAAATGAACTAATTCTCAAACGAACGCGATAAGCGACAAGAAGTTGAAGAAAGTTCAACTTTTATCAGTTAGCGCTTAGCTCTTATCGCGTTGTATAAACGGTAGTGCAGTATTCCTATGGTTCAACTTTCTTATCCACTATCTCTTATCGCTTATCTCGTTCTATAAACCCACCATAAGTTTCACCCTTTCGGGACTTGGCTCTTCTTTAACCATTGGTATCTCTTCCTTCATCTTCGATGACTCTTCCAGGGGAACTAATACTTCCAGTTCCCGACTTTGTTGCCAAGAACATTACAAGTCTTACAGAATGGTCGTTCTTTGAATTCAATTGCGTGATGCTCTTCTTTGCATCAGTTATAAAAATTTTCGCCTCGTGCTGTTCTTCTGCATGTCCGGGATTCGTAGTTGCTGGACCAACACCTATCACACCTAGTGTCGGTCTAAGACATTGGAACGCGGTTGAACGCGGCCGTTTGAACGCAGAGACGCTTGAACGCAGAGACGTTTGAACGAAGGGATGTATGAACGCGAGGACGTTTGATCCCAGGAAAGTTTGAACCCCCAATGGGGATGGAGTACGTCATCCAAACACGCAGTTTAACAAGTTTAAAGAATTTAAATTGATTTAACGGCTTTGGATCCGAAGTGAAAGGTAGTGGTCTTGTCAAAACTGACTCTTCCATACCTCCCCTTCGCGCCGCTCCACTTCACTCCGGACGCTCCAGAGCCATTTTGACCACACTATACCAATTAAGAATATCCCCTAGGACCGGCTAACTCAGTAAAGTGTGCTACTGGAAAGGGAATGGATCTTGTTGGAAAATGGAATGCATTTTGTTCAATCACACAATTACATAATGCATACTATTTTTTTGCGTCTTTTTTGGATTTATATCAAAATTCAATTTCTCACGTTCAAACGCCCCTGCGCCTCCGTTCAAGCATCTCTGCGTTCAAACGGCCGCATTCAACCGGCTGCGTTCCAATGTCCGGCTCCGCACCTAATGTACGCTACAGGTAGGATGACCAATCTTAAGTTTTTTTGCTCCCAGATGGTGCTTTTTCCATCTGCTTCTACTATTGCCCTCTTTGTCCTCAAATACGTGTGGTTAAGGATTCGAAGAGTTGTGTGTCCCTCTGGTCCGATGACCTCTCGCAGCCCCTTTATTACCTATCTCTCCTCTTTCTGTTAGGTTATTGGCTTTGACTCTCCTGGTTTTTACTTATCAGTTTTTTTTTCCTGGCCGTCTTGAAAGGAACCTATTCCCTCTTGTGGTTCTTCTTTTTCCACCATTATGGTCTCATAGGTATCCGCAAGATGTTATTTGACTCCATAGTGGTATTGGCTATATCACTTTTATATATTTATATTTCTACAATTTTGTATAAGAAATAATATTCTATCGTTAATATTAAAAAAAATAGTTTTTGAATATTCAACCCAAAAATTACAACGAATTCAATTTTCTAGACTTTCTATAATGACTATTTTTGTACCTAGGAAGTAGTAGAAAGGATAATATTGTCAAAAAATTGGTTTTTAAACTGACAATCTTTAAAACTCTATCAGGTTTTCTATATAAAACTGCCAATTTTGACATTTTAGGCCAATCAGTACTAAAGTGAATTCTGCAGAATTAGTTATATTTAACCTACTTAGGGCCGCTTCTACCAATTCTGATTAAGTAGTTTAATCAGGTTAGTTGGAATTAATCTAGGTTAAATAGAAAAGAGTATCCCACCAGCTTTTTAACCATGATTAAAGCAAGTTAATCAGCCCTCAAACTAATCGGTCGATATTTGCCGCTGAGTCGAACCTAATCACGATTAACTCTCGGTGCATCTCGGTCATATCTCGGTAAAATTCGAGAATGTCAAGCAGCATTAGTACCACCCACTATAATTTTCACGTGATCATTAATCAACCAACCAGAATAGCTTTTAGAAATTTTTTGCGAGTATTTCCGAAGTTGAATCAATCAACTAATCACCAACAATTTAATCAGAGATGGTGGAACCGGCCCTTAGAGAAGAAATTTTTTGATTTAATTGACTTTGATTAATTCTTAGATTAAGTTACAAGCCAATTTGAGGATTTATAAAACTTCAATTAAACAAGTCGGTGTTAAAAGACCAAATTTCCGTTTCCTTCCAAGCCAGTTCAGACAAACCGGCTCGTTCTCTGTCAGCACCCACTCGGAAGTTTGATTTCTATTGATGGCCAGATGGAAAAGACGCAGTAGTACACATAACATTCGTTTAGGTGCGAGCAACTGGTGGAAATGAATTATAATTAAAAGAACTTTAAAGCAATAAAAGCTTTTCACCTTTCAAGTATTTAATGAGCTAAAATTTTAATATCATTTATTCCAATTTTGACAGATGAAATATAATGAAACGAAAATTAGGAAAACTTTTGTTTGTCTTGAAAGAATTTCCCAACACAAAATTTAATTTTACTTTGAATGGTTTTGTTTGATTTAGCAAATCTCATTTTTGGTATTTTACTCGGCGAGACGTAATTAAAACGTAGAGTAAAATTCATTTTAACTACAGTGGTTTACTATTAACAGTAATAGAAACTTTGAAAACCTTTTACAATGTAAATGTAGTAATAGTCATTACGGGCTCTAAGAGGTACTGGAAGTATTTTATTACATACGACTGCAAAATTTAACTCAATTCTATTTTCAACAAGTTCTGAAAAGTTATAGTGCACCAGAAAGATTAACATGCACACTTTCTTCTCTTTAGTGGGAAGTTTTAATGTAAAATTAATGTTGCCTGTGAATATCAAAGTTTTAATTATTAAATGGGAATTATAATAAACTTTTATTAAGTTGAAAGTTACAGGGTGTACAGCCGAGTTTGAAAACTATGTATAAAAGAACCTCGAGTGACAACCACGAACCACTTTAATTAATTTTGTTTAAATTATCACATTACTTTTTAACATTTTTTGCAAAAACTTGGGTGTGTAAAATATAGCGGCCTTAGGCCGCCGAGCTAGATATTAATAAATGGAGGCAAAAATAGAAAAAAGTTGAGAAACGCTGAAGTAAATAATAAATGTTCGTATTTCTAGCGTTTAAAAATTAGTTCTAGTTGTTATTTTTTGACCGGCTTAAAAGTATGGATTTGTAGCCGCCGGAAGTAGGAACAAGTAGAAATCATCAAAATTCTGAGTATTTCTAGAAATTTTTAAATTATTAAAAAGTTATATTCTAGTAGTAATATATCTTCTTATCCAGTTCTTATCCAGATGGATGATTTATTACATTTTGTTTTAAATATGCAATTATATTCATAAATCACAGAAAAAGATCGCGTATGTCACCCATATAATTCCAGCAACATTTGCACCTTCATTGCGGTACATTTCTTATTTATTTTCTTTCGCTATGATTGGAGGATGCTATAACAAAAATTTGCATAATATGAAGAACAAGCTCACATATTTAAAATCATCATTGCTGACTTGGATGGGTTCCAAAAAATGTCAATTTAAAACTCGTTTAATCAATCTAAAAATGGCTCATTTATCTTGGAGAGACTTTTTCATTAGGTACGTATAGGTTATCCATATACTATAAAATTGTGAAGTTTCGTAGAGTTGCAAATTGCAGTATTCGAATATTTTCAAAAAAAAACTTCGAAAGCGCTTTTAAATCATAAACTTTCTGAAAAATGGGTCATGCCTTTTAATGAAAGTGGGTTAATCGTAATTCATATTTTACTACATCTCTGGTTAAATGATTTGCATAATATAATATGATAGAAGCATGCAATATCAAACAATGCATATTTTTCTATAGGTCGTTCCAGCTTACGAAGTTAAAATGTTTGTTATTGATCAGCCGACTGCAATAATAAAAAAATACGGTTTTTTGTAGAGGTTAACATATCGCCCACCATGAATTACTTAATTCTGGTTACTTATTTCAATTATAACAAGTGGATTAAAAGCGGAAGGTCGAAGATTTCACCACAATACATCCCACATTACCAAATTTTTATAATACAAAATTAAATAAATCAAAATTAATTATTTCAGTTTACAAAATAATCCATTTATAACGGAATTAGTCAACAAAAGTAGTATTGAAAATAATGTTTCGCTCCTAGTAGACTACTTTTTCATGTTTTTCAAGTAAAGTGGTTGGATTCTCATGTTGTGATATAAATCTAATTTTTTTTTTATTTTTCAGAATGTATCAACTTATATGGTTGGCTGTCTTCATCAGCAGCTACAGGGTGACAGTTTCGGGCAGCTCGCGATGTGAGAAAACTTTGGATGGAGCAGTTGGACCACCCAGCGAACCACGAGACTATTTTGCGATAGAAATTAGTGCAAATCCTTCCGAATACACACCTGGAGAACAATACACAAGTAAGGATTTGAAATAACCCATATTTTTTTTATTTACTTATACTTTCCTTATTCTTGGTCCATATTTTTACTGGTAGGGTGAATTTGTATATAATTCTTAGATTTATATCTTTGAATAGGACTTGCAATAACACTAAAAGCTTATTAAAGTATTCAAGTGAGAAAACTAGCATAGCAGACAGCAGGATTATTTAGAATGTGATCCTGGTAAAAATATGTACAATTTTATAGCGTTGCGGTTTAATAAAAGAAATTTAATTTAAAGTTCGCATTTTTCCTAAAAGTTTTTGCTGACCGTGGCTTTATTGTTCGTTTCACATGAAAGAAATCTGCTATTTGACGAAGTAGTCCAATTTTTGCTAATTACGTAGCAGTTAACAATTTTAAGATATCTTTTTTGTCAAGCTTATCTTAACCTTTTTGTCTACCTTCGTACAAAAGTAATCACTACATCATTAAGAAAGTTTAATTAACCTTCCAAGTATAATACGATGAAATAAAGATAACGGTCTAATACGAATTATGCTTCCCAAAAGGAAAACGCGGTCCACGTTAAACCGAAGTAGCAAATTCGAAAATCCACTAACCTGATTTCTTCTGTCCCGGTCAGTTGTTAGCATGTTGTTGAACAGAGATGAAAAGATAAATCGAGCTCAAACCATAACGTTTGGTAAAAGAACCGTTCGGTGCTGAATATCGAAAGGATTCAAATTTCCAATAACTTATGTTGCAGTAAAAGAGGTTGGAGAAGTCTTAAAACCTATCATATCACTCTAAAAGCAAAGCTCGAAGTGTTGAGTAGCCCCCCTTTACCCTATTGACATAAAGTGCAACCTCTGCACGTCGATCTAAATATAGCACTACAGCTACTGATAAAAAGGTGAATGGGATAACCGTGCTACGCCTACACCTGCTCCGCAGATGTCACTCAAATCCATCCAACATCCCCTGAGTGCAACCTCAGAGCAAACAACTGTGGTCTTCGCATATGGTCACATTCCCCATGAATGAAGCCGAAGATCGAATAACCACACTAATAATAATACATGGAAAATTCATTCTATTGAGATTTTTAATTACAAGTATTCCATTTCAAAAATATACGAAATAAATTATTATTAATTTTATTAAATAATAAGAACCGTAAGAAGGGATAGGAAAGCACCAAGCAGGAGCTGGGGGGCTCGATTTGACACCATCTGGTATAAATAAGGATGGATCCAAAACGGATATAAGTATTATAACAGGAGTTGGAGGAGACAGGGGTTGCCATTATCATAAACCTGAGCAGTTACGCACTGTGTTACATACGAAAATTATCGCCATAATGGTCTGTAAGAGGAGATGATGGGGTGGGCTTATGTAAATAAGCGAATCTGTATCATGTCAGACAGCCGACCAGCACTCAGGACTTTGGAAGCAGTAGAAATACAATCCAATGCCGTGAAGCAATGTATGTAATACTTTCGAATGAGGCCGCAGACCGATCACCAACATAGCCTTCACGAATAAACATATTGTCATATTTTGAAATTCTTAGTTAAAAATTTATAAATAATAAAGAAAGACGATATAAAATTTTGTTTTTGATTCAAAAAAATTCTTTTGCTTAAGAATAAAAATAATAGCACGACAGGTGGACGTACATATGAGTGCGTAAAATTTTGGGTCATCAGCTACAAGTAGAAAGAAACTTTGAAGATGTTGTATTTTATTATTTGAAAGTATTAAATCTTGTTAGTTTTTAAAATTCAGATGTTCAAATAAATAGTTCGATGAATCGTCGCAAAACGCGAGTTGGTCTTACAAATTTTGAGGTTTTGGTTGACCAGAGTGGGACCAGAAGTACAGCTCTCTTGAAAATGTTATGTTGAAGAGAAGAGACGTGAAAAGGTGCGCTCTAAATAATTTCCTATTGGATGTATAGAATTCGGGAAAATTAAGTGCGAAATAAATGCAATCAAGGATTGGAAATTGTTTTTCAAGCAATAAACACCTAGAAAATTGGTCTAATTCGATCGAGAAGCGAAGCGTCACTTTGAAAAGTTTGATGGTACTAAAGTTGCAATCATCTGGTAATTTTTGAGCCATCCGATCGTTGATATATTATGATGTTGCGCCGATTTGCATCTTCAGTAAAGCCAATGCAAGTACTTTTCCTGCGATTAAGGTAAAAAACCGAAATTTTATAAATCTTTAAGTTTAAAAGAATTTGATCAAGATAAAGGAATTTCTTCGACCGTATGCGACGAAATACGATGATTAATTATTCAAAATATTGCAAAACGTTTGTATATGTGTTCTAAAAACGAATTTCGTCGAGTTGAAAAAAAAGTGCGTCGTAATTAATTTTGGTAGCTACCGCGCATGAGCGAAAGTATTTGAACAAAGATTTAGTGTAGCACTGAGAAAAATTTATAAAAGCGTTAAAAAAAATTGTAATCCTAATTTTAATGTTTAATTTCCAGTTGAGAGTTGCATAGTCGAGAGAAAATTTTGGGTATTAAATATGTGAGGTGCAACTTTCAAATAAGGCGTAATTGATGAATAGATTTGTATTTCATAAGAATCCCAAAAATAAGAACCGAGGTGCTAATGCATCTAATTAATTTGTATAAAATTAAAATTATATCCTTTTCTTTTTATTAGGAAAGAGTTTTAAAGATTTTATTTTAGCTAGCCAGTAAAAACAGGAGTGTCTCTCACCAGCACATTGTTATTGAATTATTATCATAAAAAATAATTGGAGGTTGGTAGAGGACAATATATTTAGAATATTTTTATTGAAATTCAATTATTGACAAAGTCTACTGCGTATATTTAAAAATTGTATAATTTTTAATCTCACAAACCTGGAGGGTGTTCCAGACGCCCCAGGTTTACACCCTAACATTATGATATATTGACGTAAAATAATCCAGCCCCCGACTTTTCTTCAAAAACTTTTCAAAAATAATTTAATCGAGCCGCTGAATTATCTTCCGAACATACGCCGCGGCTTGCTCGTCGGTTCCAAAATTTTTATCACCACTTTACGCGTGACCTTCTAATAATATTAAACAAATTCCACTTTCAAATTTCAAATAATAATTTCTTCAAATTAATGATCTCTAAAATAAAAACACTTTTCAAATCAACAGTATTTATTTTTCTTTCACAATTATTCAAAAATTTACTCTTTTCAATATAATTAACCAAAATTCGCAACCTGCCCGCACGGCGGTCAAAGTGCGAGTCCCCATTATCTCTCATTTTAACAATACCAACTTATTTGTACAAATATTTTCCCCATCCAATTTTATTGTCAATTGGGGCTCAAAAAAATACGACAACTCCCCTCCATAACAATTTGGAGACGGACGTAGTACGACGCCCAGTTGTTATGTACCATGTCGTTCCAATACTCAGGTACAATTGACAATCAAACTCCTTCTGGGACTCTCCCCTCACCTTCTAAGCTTTCTGCTACCTACTATTTACAATAAACTCAAAATATAAAAATTTTAACCTAAAAAGCGTACTCCGGTTTCATCTGTCAGGTTACATCTAATTTACATCCCTGAACAAAATCTTCATAATTGTTAAAAAGCTATGAGATGCCATCTTCCTTAGACTTAATTTCCTGAAAACCGATTTTTAATAATTACTTTCAACTGTTCTCCAAGCTTTAGACCAAGTTCCATTCATTTTATTTAAATTTTCCAAACATCTTGTCTTAAATTTTCTCTTAGTAATATTTTCTTCCTTAAAATGTATTCTTCTTGCGTGGTTTAACAATCAGCACATGGATCTTCTCGTATTTCTCTGCAACTTCATTTTTTCAATCTAATCAGCATTGGCTTCCTTTATTGAATCCTTTACTACTACAGTTTTAATTCTTCATAATTATTTACTAACTTCATTATCTTCTTAATCAATTTCATAATAATAACTTTTCCATTAAATAATATCCAAAAATACTTTTCATTAACCACTTCCAATCTCAAACTCATTCATCATCATCATCCAACTTCCTTAACAAATCTTCCATTTAACTTTTACTTTTTTAAACCATAAAATTTCATTTCCTTCATAGTAACAAATTCTGTTTAAAAAAACCAATCCTGACAATTCTTTCCATAATTATTTACTTTGAAACACGATCTAATTTTATGTCGTTAATTGTTTTAAATTCCACTTTTATTTAATTTCTTGTTCTTATTTTAAACGAAGTTTTATTTTTTAAAGAAAATTATATTTATGTTTGTAATCACGAAAGTTTTAGTTTGTTTTGATAAATTTAAATTTTATAAATCGACTTAATTTTATTCCATTTTTCGTTGTTATTTTATTTCAAACATTAAGCGTGCATTTCTTCGATTATTTATAGTGCAGGTGATGATAGCGTTCTCATATTGTTTTCTTATTCTTTTCCAAATTCATGTCCGGTCGTCTTAAATTTTTATTTTCCCATTTTATCTTTATTTATTGGGGTGGGTCTTCTTCTTCGGTGATTTTCCAACGAACTCGATACGCCCACTTCTCGAGAACCACTCCTCGCATACTAGCCACTATAATCCTCTTCTTCTTTATTCGACGACTTTCTAAAATTTTCTTCTTTTTAACAATTTCATTTTTCTTTTTCTTAAAATTTCTTCCAGCCTGGAAGAAACATCTTATTTGATAGAGCGGTGTATCGTCTTCATCTGCAATGACCTCTTCCAACTTATCATCCCCTCTTGAATTGGGAGCACTTTCCACTTCTTGACTTAATTTTGGTGAAATAATTTCCATTTTTATTTCACTTTTAGTTTTCTTATAGAAATTTTGTTTCCGTGACCATCTAAATTTTCTTGTGGCTTGCAGCCTTCTCCACTTTCTTCTCCTTAATTGCCTTCTGGAATAACTCAGGACCTTTTTAGCAATGGCGCCTGTACGACATCTTAAAACTTTTTCTTCTACGGTTTCTAACCCCTCGTTTGATAGAACTTCTATCACCTTATCTTCTTTTATCATTTCGTTTTGCTCTTCTTTTAAACTTTTAATTTCTTCCAAATTTTTATCATTAATTTCTTCCTCTAGGACTTTTTTAAGTGCAATGTCGCCTGTGACATTTTCTTCTTCTTCCACGATTTCCATTTTTTGTTCTATTTCTTTTCTAACTTGATCATCCTTTTGAATGACCTCAATCTTCTTTCGTTCATTTTCTCTTTTCCATAATTGTTTTTTATCTTCTTTTAAAGTTTTGCTGTCTTTCCCATACATTTCTTCTAACATTTTGATAAATTCTATCGTTTTTATTTTAAACATCTCCTCCGTGTCTTCCTCTGATAAACTTTTGTTATCTTCTTTTAATTTTGTATTCCTTTCTTGTAAGAGTTTTCTTTCTTCCTGTAGGATTTTATCCTTATGACCAAAAACTACTCCCAACATCCAAATCATATCGATTGTCTTGATTTTCATCATTTCATTACTTTCTTGGAGCTCACTTTCCAGCTCCTCCATGTTCTTTTCTTCTATGCTTGTGCAAGAAACTTCAGTTTTGTTTTCTTCCTTGCACGTGTTCTTTTGCATTGCGTTTATCATAATCCCAAAAATTTCTTGATTCAAGTCTTCCAGCTTGTTTTTTAAATCAGATAGAGTAATTACTCTCACATTTCTAACTTGTTGTAATAATTCCTCTTCTTTTCCATTAATCATATCAATTCTTTCCTGGATTCTCTTCCAGGCTCTGTCCCTAAGTCGGTTAAGATTACTCTCCAAATTTTCCATTTTCATTAGTGTTCATAGACAATAATTTCAAGTTTTTCAAAAATTAATATGCTCGACTCCAAATTATCTCAGGGTGACGGTCGGTTCAATTGGTGACATTTACTTCCATAAAATTTATCTAAATCGAATCCAAAAATGTTCACCAATTCTGTCCCACGTTCGGGTAGCCAAGATGACGTAAAATAATCCAGCCCCCGACTTTTCTTCAAAAACTTTTCAAAAATAATTTAATCGAGCCGCTGAATTATCTTCCGAACATACGCCGCGGCTTGCTCGTCGGTTCCAAAATTTTTATCACCACTTTACGCGTGACCTTCTAATAATATTAAACAAATTCCACTTTCAAATTTCAAATAATAATTTCTTCAAATTAATGATCTCTAAAATAAAAACACTTTTCAAATCAACAGTATTTATTTTTCTTTCACAATTATTCAAAAATTTACTCTTTTCAATATAATTAACCAAAATTCGCAACCTGCCCGCACGGCGGTCAAAGTGCGAGTCCCCATTATCTCTCATTTTAACAATACCAACTTATTTGTACAAATATTTTCCCCATCCAATTTTATTGTCAATTGGGGCTCAAAAAAATACGACAATATCTATTTGGAACGGTTACGATTTGATGAACGACAGAACCTACAATATGTTGGTTTTCAAGACCGGGGGGGGGGGGGATGGGGGTTATGTAGGCTTAGGAAACTGCACTACGTCGTGCGTTTTGGTTAATGGTCTTGCATCAGATTAGAAATAATTAAATAATTCTTAATTCGGTTTGTAAAGATGGCTCAAATCTGTAAACATTTCTAGGAGTAAGCATCGGAAAGTATTGCAGCACCAATATGTTAAACAAAATTAGATTGGCAGGTGTTCGACTCGTTAAAGCCGGGCATCATTCTGCTGGTCAATTATCTCTAATTATGAGCATTATTAATTAAAAGTAACAGTAACTATAAAAAGGTTTCCCTGGTATATTTCTGATGACGTACATGCAAGATGTAATCAATGGACTGTAAACATTTGCGATCCATGAATTAAAATTTAATGTGATTACCACACAACTATCATCCAAATTAATTAAAAATTAATTTTATCTGTTCAATAAATGCAATATATTTTTAAAATCGTTTAAAAGAAAAATCCAATAAATTGTTCATAAAAACCAATTTTTACGGGGTGCAGTGGAAATCTCGTTACGATTAGGAAATCAAACCTTGAGCGATAATCGACCAAACTCAAAGAGCCTATCAATTGGAGTTTCGCTGATATATCCACTTTTTAGTCGTATTGCTTCTTGTAACAAAAACTACCCTCTGAATCGCAACCCCTAATGAGAGGGTTAGCCCCAACAGAGACCAGAGTCCGTCACAATTCGGAGAGGACCTTTCCAGTTTATTTGTCCACGATGAAATAGACTCGTTATTCGTGAGAAAGCATGGATCATGGATTCTGGAAAAAATAATAGTAGCTTGGGGAAATCACAAGAACGCAAATGGTGATAAACGTGATTTAATTGAAACAAGAATTTGAGAGGTGCTTTCACGATCTCCAACAATTGCAATTTTAATTACTGTGGTAAACAACGCACAGTAGCAAATGAAAAATTTCGGTGTTAGTATCACAGAGTGCACCCTCCTTAAATTTACAAGCACCAATAAAATTATAACCTCTAATGGGCTACCCAAATTGAATACAGAAGCCACAAATACGTCGATCAAACGAAATGGAAAGAATAGAAAGATCACTTACTCTAGCGCTATTGCAAGTTTATAACTATAAAGATGACAGAACGCTTCCTTCTACTCGAATAATAACGATTGGCTTCAAAAATGTGAACTGGTACTCGACAGACACTGTTTCGCGAGCAAACACTGCTGCAGATCTGTAGCTGGGCATCAAGAGAGATGATGCTGGCGATATTAAACGACACTAGACCATCCAGATAATAAAAGAAATTCACAAAGGGATCCGTCAAAGTTGTAGACTAGGGTCTGGTTGTTGAAACACAACCCCAGAGACGTTGCCAAACTAATACGTGCGTTTAAATTGCCAAATGTTTGCAATATTATAAATTGCATTAAATAAATGGGCTGTACTTAGGAATATTGAAATGTAGAACCCGTAACAAATTGCAAAAATTCGTTACATTCTGAACAGAAGCGTCGTGACCTTTAACAATTCCTGTTAAAGGCTGTCATGGCAGATTACACCCCGGTGGTTTGCCATTGCCTTCCAACGGGAGAGACGGTCAGAATAAAGTTCTTACTTCACTCGGATTCGACCGGATGATTAGCGTTCATCCGCCTCCGACCGCCTGCATATGTAATATCTGCACATGCAAATTCAGTTGCATTAAATCATAAACTAGAAAAATGATTTATGCAGAAACAAAAAACTGAAAAAATAAGTCCATCCTGGTTGGGTCCTTTCCGTCATATTAAACTGAAACATTATTCATATTCAGTTTAATTTAATAGTCACCTTTGTATAATATTATAATAATGTTTAATAAGGCAAAACTGAATACGTTATCTCATAAAGCTACCATAATATATTAGAATTATTTAAACTTTTTGCTAAATTAATATCATGTCAAGCCTTTATACAAAAACTTTACCTGGGGCTTGCTTTGCTCACGTAGAGATACATACGCACCTGAATGTAATTAGTGTAAATTATTGTGCCACAATTAAGGCAACCTACAAATAACGAAATTAGGATTAGCAACAAATTTTAATAAGGCGGTTACCCTTAAGAAATACTTTGATATATAAACTTTATTTTGCTTAAAAATTACTTATAAATAATTTAGTGATTTTAGATTTAAAAAAGTGGTCATAACTTTTAAATCGCTAATTTTGATGAGAAATATCAAGAGATAAAATTTAAACCTTATAAAATTCCACATCTAATGATGTATCGCACATATAAATCGGTAAAATACCTAAAGCGCAGCACGCCGCTAAAGTAATAGCATGTTCTCAGCATAATTAACTGGTGACTCCGCGTCACAACCAGCAACAAGAACGGGAGGTCAATGAAAAAATAAATCTTCTACTAATATATGGAACCTATCCTCCGCTGTACTCCATTGATTCGTTCCGTCTAAAAACTTTGAAGTGTTCAATATTTTATTGTCAAATGATGAACTTGCAAGATTTTTGATTAAGTCGACTTGATTTGATAAATCGCTTCGCCTTAACTAAATTCAATCCGATTTTCTATAGCAGATAATAATTTTTTGAAGGGAAGAAAATTTCAGGTAAATAATTTAAAAAGATTCAATTTCGATTTTTTTCTTATAGAATTCATTTTTTGATAAATACTTGAGTTACTATGATAAAATGTATTATACAATCGAAGATGTCTCAACAGAAGTGTAAAATGGGGATGTAGAAATATTCCCAGCATATTCCTACTTATCAGGAATAAGAGGGATTACTTTAGGAAATGTAATTTATTTTCTAGTTTCCCAAGGAGCTTAACCTGGTTCGCCTATTCTAACAAAGATAATCAAATTATCTGCAATATTTACTCCTTTCGTGTATGGATAGTCAATGAGATGGTAAGGGTAATTTTGCATTGATAACCTGGAAAGTTTTATTTAACTTTTCTACCTTATTGTCCGGTAGAAACCGTGAAACGATTACAACAGTTTAGTATTATTACACTCCGCTTTTACGGTTTTTGGTAACTTTTTTCGACACATTTTAATTTTCTTTGAACGTAACTGTTTTCATTGGCCAATAAAAAGAACAAATTAAAATCATTTAGGAAAGTGCTTTTGTAAAGTATACGACTCTTTGACAACATGAAACTGTAAAGAGAACAATAAAATCTTATTTAGTGATACAATTTAATTAGACGAGAGATCAATGTGTCGTCCTAATACGTAGACATTTTTTATTGAATTCGAAATAAAACAAAAAGGTTTTTTTTAAATGGTTATGAAAGGGGTAAAATGATTAAAGGGAATTGTTTATGAAAAGTTCACAATAACGTGAAATTTTCCTTTGAGATTATAATATTAAGTAAACTTCAGTAAGTATTTAATTTGTTTAAAAATTAAAGTGGTACTTATTTTGAAAGTGAAAATTTTGTTATCTTTCAGTTAACACCTACTTAATTAAATAATGAATAAATTATGCGTAGAATGTTCTTATTTTAGTAGCAAAGAAAAATTTTATAATATTACAAAATCATCTCACCTCCAGGGATTTTTCTCAAGTGCCACTTCTGTGGTCTATTGAGGAAATAAAAATATATATTGTCATATTCTAAACTGACGACCTAAATTATACAGAAAAGATTTAGCACGAACTCAGAGTAAATGATAAAATTGCTGATTTGGCTGAAATTGTAGTTTTGCAAATGAGAAAATCGAAACTTTCAAGTCAAAATAAGCGATCTGTGTTCAATGTTTGAATCGAAAGTCCCAGTGATGTGTTAATTATTTTTAAACTTGAAATTAATTAATTTGTAATAACAAAACATAGTGGGGTTACGTGAATTCAGGGTTTCTTTAAATAATTCAACTTACCAAACAAAATAAATAGGGAAATGGTGTTGATTTTAGTCTAAAAGTATAAAAAATATATGTTTCTATTATAAAATGCATAAATCTACAAAAAAAACCTCTTTAGAAAAAAAAATTGGTAAAAATAAGTAAAAATACATTTCTTTAATGAAATTACAACTTTCTGCCACTACTAGAAAAAAAAACACTGCAGTATAATTAAATTGACATAGTTTTAAATTGTAATTTTCCCCTTTTCACTGTGTGTATTGGATTTAAAGTCACGTTGATAGTATTATAGTTCAATTTCTAGTATAAATTGTAACGCAAAATTGATTTTTAATTAATTTCACACTGCAGATACATTAAAACACTTTCAGGAATCAATTACTTGTAACGTAATAAGTAATATAGTTTCTAACTTTCTGTAAAAATGTTAAATTTAATTGGGTTACACTTCATCGACAGCTTTTCCACACGCCCTTTTGGTTTGCGGTCTTAATATTTGATTTTTTTTACCTGAGGCGCTTTTTGCATTTAGAAACACCACTCGTTAGGCAAACATTTTCAATATTTTTGGAAAAAAGAATAAAAAATTTTTTGTCTGGGTATAATCAATTTAAACTAATTAAAATTTAACTGTTGATGCCTCCCATTGTAATTATCATACTTACTGCTACAAAAAAATTATACGCTCAATTTATTCATTTTACAAATTTGTATTTCCTTTGTGCACAAACACATCCGGAGAGAAACATTAAAGTTTATGAGTTACGACACGTTTTAAAAATTGAAAACGGTCGACTTTTCTTTTTAAATTTAATAACGAAAACGTTCCTCTTGTAAGGCTTTATCATTAACTGGATTAGTGTTTAAGTTTGCCTAACGTAAGTTAAACAAAGAATACTGTTTTAATGGAGAACGTTTTGTTAAAAATCGTACTTTTTTCGAAAGCTTTCGTATTTTAAATAAAACAAACGCGTCCGGGTAGCTTTTTCCCCTATTTATTTTATTCTCTTCCCCTAGTGACAGTACAAGTAATCCAACTTGATTTGTTGAAATACAATGAAATTCTTAATTGAATTCGTGTTTGTAAACGCAGTTAAGAAAAAACAGAGAAAAGTTGTCCATTTTTTGTGCATTTAGCTGTCCACTTTTGTTTGTGCAACATCCAAGTCCGCAGTAATTCGCGTTTAAATGTTGGCGTGGGAAAAGTTTTCTAAAAGTTTAATTAGCTTTTAATAAAATCGTTTTTAATTTTTGAAGTTTTACTCAACTGTCGAAGTTATAATTTAAGATAAGAATAAAACTTTTTTGCATTGATAAGTTTATAAAATTTAAGGAATTCCGAACAAATTCGATGTTGATAAAATTTCAATTAAATTCTTAATTTAAAATTACTAAGCAAAGTTTTAATTACAAAATCATTTTAACATTTACTTCTTTTCCTTAAAAAAAATAAGTTTACAAAAATATTTTGCAGTGATAAAAATGCACATAAATTAAACTAAATGGTCAGAGGAGTACAAGTGCATTTTTAACTGCTTCTGGAAATATATCGAAAGTCCTGAATGTGCTTAAAATCAATATTCTCACAAAACCATTTAGAAAACATTTTAGATATGCAGAGAAACAACAATAACGATTTAAACAAATCCCAATTGTTAAATTACATCAATCTCTAAAAACTACCCTTTTTATGCTTGTTTAATAAATACAAACAATCCTCGACTTCTTTTTTTCTCCATCCGAAATTCCTAAACTTTTTTAATAAACTCCAATCCCTATTTATAAACTGCAGACAAAAAGATTTAACTCAAACCTTTCTCTGTTTTAAAGCGAATTAAATTGAAAAACAAATTGCATGTAGTTTTCTACCCGAGTTTGTCATTAGCTTATCTACTTTAAAATTCAACTTATAAGTTGTAGTATTGAACTTTGAAATTCAAATTTCCCGCCTACATAAAGGTACGTTTAGATCTGACACTTATGTCGGGCACCAGCTGTCGCTAATCTAAACGATGCAAAATTTCTGTCAGACATATATGCATGTATTTCCGACAATAAGTGAAGGGTACAGTGCAATAACGATGAGGGTCCATTTTTTTCGAAATCGATATTTTATCAGCATCTCTTAGCTTGTAACATAAGCTATGAACATACCAATCGTCACAGGAAACAAACAATAAAATTCCACTAAAAACTGCTGTTGAAAATAGGCAGCGCAATGTAACCTTACGCGTTGTGAAACTTTAAATCTCGTTTTACTCGACTTTTTAAAAATATGACCCTCATCGTTATTGCACTGTACCCTTCAAGTGTAGAATTGGTCAGATGTAAACGCAAAATTTTACGATGCAAAATTTCTGTCGGACATTTATGGTGCGTTTAGATCTGACACTTTATTCCAGAAATATATATAAAGGGTCGGACATAAATTCATTTTGACCGTTTACATCACAGGTAGAAGTTCCTTGATTCCTTCATTCTGTAAAGATTATTTGACCGGAAAGGTTCACAGTTCACAATGAAAATATTGAAGAAAAAAATTGCTGCTAGTTTGATTATTATTATTTATTATTCATTTAAGAAAAAAGAAGAGAAATCGTTCTGTATGGATTCGAGAGTGGATTTGATGAGCCCCCCCCCCCATAAATGACTTGAAATAATTCGAGTATTTAAAATACAAATACAAAATAAAATAAATAAATAAACTTGGCCTTTCATTCTTTCCAACCAATGAAAGACGTAATTTATAATTAAATTGTAAATCTAAATCATTTTAGTATTTATTCTATGATTTTACCAACCTAGTTAAAAAAAGCAGACCTACGCCAGAAGCATTTCAAAACATGTGGTGAGTGGTGACGGAAAATTTTTAAATACATTTTTTTTATAATTTAAATAATGTAATTAAATGGCAACAAAATGTAATTGAATAATGTATTATAAGCAAAATACATTTTTATTTTATTTAAATACAATTTATTACAAAAATACATTTAGAAACTCATTGAAAATACAAAATACAAAAGAAATTAATCGAATTATATCCTTTTAATAAAATGAACATCTGATCGTAATTAAAATTCTTTTGTAAAAATCTTAATTTATCAAAAAAGTACATATAAAAATGTACGACACTTTCCATAAAAGTAGACGAGTGATCAACTTTTGCAATTTATTCCAAGCAACTCGGAATATGTACCTATTTACAGCGTTTACATCTGATCATCTATTCGCGTTTTACATTACCGTTGGTGGCGCTGCAAACCATACGTTTTAAATGGATTTTATAAATTATTCCGTGTGGTGGCGTTAATGAAAATATAAACATGTTCATTATGTAAACAAAGCAAAAGACGTTCTAAATGAACTTCGAAATTATTCCGTGTGGTGGCGTTTTGTTAATGTAAAACGCGAATAAGTGTATACATTTATCGACAGAAGTTGATATATAAATGTATGACAGAAATTTTGCCTATTAAAGTGCAGCGTTTACATCTGATCATTTTTATAAGTGTCTACACTTATTGTCGGAAATTCATATATATACATATGTCCGACAGAAATTTTGCATCGTTTACATTAGCGACAGTGATTGTCCGACATAAAATGTCGAAAATTTCTAAGTGTCTGACATACTAATGTAAACGGTCGAAGCAATTTTATGTCCGACACTTTATATATATTTCTGGAAATAAGTATCCGGCTAAACTTTCAAGGAATTTCTACCTGTGATGTAAACGGTCAAAACAATTTTATGTCCGACACTTTATAGATATGTCTGGAATAAAGTGTAAGATCTAAACGTAGCTTAACAAACATGAGGGGCACCGCAATTTTTTTCGAGACGCTTCCGAATAATTGCTGCCATTGCCGTATTTTTTAATATTTCTTCATGAAAATATTACACAAAATTCTTCGAATGCTATACATAAATGTACCATTGGTTTTAATAAATAGATTTTAACTGTGTTGTCAAAAAAAAATTCACAAAAATGTACCTTTTTTTTACACAAATTAACGTTACCTTCCCCTTAAACAAGGGTAAAAAGCGCCTGTGCAAGTCAGAAACGGACAATTCCGCAGCGGGAATCCACCGGTCGAGCTTAGGTTAATGTTAGGAGACGATTTTTTTAAATGAGGGGACTGTTAAAAGTGGGATCCGCCGCCCCGGTTCCGAGTTGTTGTGTACCCTTCCCTGTGCTGGGGGGTATTCCCAACAAATTTTCTCCTGGACCTTCTGGTCTGCGTTTTGCGGAAGATAGAAAGTGCGCTTAAAAACTGGAGGATCTGTGAGTTTTTCCGTAAGGAAGAAACAAACAATCTTTTCAAAACCAAATAAATAGTTAGTTGGCTTTGATCAATTCTCATACCTAATTATTGAAAGCAAATATCGTTGCTATGTCATCAAACTTGACACATGGAACCACTGTAGGGCCAAGTGGGTATGGGGGTCTGCATTTATTGTAAAGAGTAAGATAAACTCACATGCACTTAGTCTTTTAATTCGGGCCCGTTGTACTACCTCCGATTTTCAGCTTCACCCCGATTCTATCACTCCCCAAACCACTCCAGCTGTGCTTGGGGATATAAAATATTCCGTTTGGTATGTAAGCAACAAGAAGAAAGTTCAAGAATGAAACTTGCTTGGTTATCAATTTTAAAATGTCGGCTTGTCGCTTACGTATACCTGGGGGGTATTCCATACCCCCCAAACCCCCCGGTTTCACGACCATGTCAGGGGAATAAATTTGTTTTGGTTTAATAATGTTTTAATTCATTTTTTAGTGAATTGATATCACTTAATTGTAGATACAATTAAGTAGAAATTAGATATCTCATTTTGAAATGGTTTTTCAATTTTCTAGGGTGGATACGCCCATTAAACACCCTAAAATGTGAAGAAATGAGTGTGCAATCGACAATGGTGTAAATAACGGGGGGGCAGAGGGAGGAATGGTCCCCTTAAACTGTATTATTTTGGGACCAAATTTTGTTTATAAATCGCAAACCTCTCAATCGAGGGGCCCGTCAAAGCTTTTGCTCCAAGATCTAAAATTTAGAGTTACGCCACTGAGACTGGCAGTGGCAGACTACAGCACCCATTGCTTCCCCTTGTTGCAACTTTGGATGTATTCCACCAGCTTTAATTTCTGGTGGACGGTAGAATGTCCCCACCTATATTCAAATTATTTGTTTTCGGTCGTGACTTGGATCGGCCTGCTCCAAAAAATCCTCTCGCAGAGTCAACCCAGTGACGAGAGCAGGCTGATCTGTAAACACCGGGCGGTGTTCCTACGATTTTGATTTGGTTTTGCAATGAAAATGTCGTTGACCACCTTCTATTTCTCTCGTTTAGAGAGTTTCAGCATCTTATAGCGTAACTGTCCAGGCGCGGAGCCTTCTTATAATTCGGGTTTCGACAAATTTTTAATTGCACTCTCTGCTCGACAAGTTCTACTTAAATGCTCTCTAAGTTTGCTAAGTCAGCCTTAGACGTAATCGTATATCCTGTTAGTATCTTCAGACAGAAGAAGAAGATATAACTTTTAGATTTAGATACTAGATTTAGACATAAAAATTATCCTGCATCATCCCCCTAGAGAGCTATCGGCCGCGATTTATACCTCACGGATGGGTTCCGGCAAGTCGGGATTCCTAATACTCACCATAGACTGCAAGGACGCTTTCCACTACTTATCCAAGAACCTGGCGCCACTACGAGTCCAACCTTTAATGTGGGCAGGGTCAAGCAAATATACGCGAGAATTGACCCAGGGGCTCCCACTCCGAATATTTCGAATCGCAATCCCCTCTAGGTCAATTATTGATTTAAGGAATTTCCTTTGAGATTTACTTTTACTTGCCATCTCAAATTTAAGCTGTCGGTTTGGAGTCCACCAGTCTCGACCTTCTGCACCATGAACAAGTCTCAAGTCTCCTTATTATGTCCAGATGATCAAGAAATTCCCCAATTGATCATCCAAAACAAACAACAATAGGATGTTACCAACTCGAGAAAATCCAAAATGGTCGTACAACTTGCATACCAGAACCAGAACTTGTAGTAGATTGACATATTGAGTTACCCAATATCAGCCAGATGTATTCAATGGCCCCAAAAACATCAGCTAGAACCGGAAAACTTGCCACAAGTAAAACTGGCAAGATAACGGAAGTCGTTAAACCAAAAACACTCCAAATCAGCACTCAGAAAACTGTTGCAACAAAACAGGTCCGCTCAGCTATTTGGCCCTCGGGTAGCTAACCCAAGGTACTACGCAAATATCTGCCAGTATGGGCTGTATTTAGAAATATTGAATTGACATAAGAAAGTAGTACCGCGTAACGAAGTGCAAAAATTCGTTACAAGGGAAGCCGGTTTCGGCGACCAGCGCACATTCTGTGGGTGATTTCCTTTAGTGCTGACCTACCGCACCATCATCAAGGCATGGGTTAAGATCGTTGCCATTTAGGTCACCTTGGTATCTATCAGGGCATAACATTCCACGATATAAGTAAGTTTCCTTACCATGGGTTAAGGTCATCGCATTTTATGGGGACAACCAAGAGGTTGGCTTCTTTCAGGACTGACCTGCACCATAAACTAGTCATATGTAGCCCTTTGGGTTACCTCGTTTCCCTTTGGGAGTCAATCATCCTCCCTGGCCCATGTAACCGTCGTCATCATGGAGCACAGTAACTTAGTAACCTTAGAAAGCAGTCTACGATATTACTCGTACACAAGGCAACTACTATCTCTTTCCCACTTTGACGACCTATCATCCACCCGAAAATCAGACAATGATCTTACACAAGGCAGCTGCTACCCATTTGCCTACCGTAACAACCTAACATCCACTCGGAAAGCAGTCTACGATTTTACACATGGCGGTAAAAACGTACGTACGTCATCAGAGATCTCTAGTTTGTTCCAAAACGTCAATATAAGATGCGAGGCACTTGGGAGCCTTTAAAGATACCTAGATCACGTGTCGTACTGAAACCTTTCGTCCCATCCTGTTTACCCCTCAAATTCCTCCCACAAAAGCCTTCGCTTTCATACTAGTCTAATAGGGAGCCTTTCTGATGGTCACCCATCGAGTCATCCCACGAGAGACTTCGCCGTCATATCCTTCAAGCCAGGAACCTTAACTATGGTCACCAGGTAGGGACGACAGACCCCTGAATGACCCTGATATGTTCAGACACTTGGATGTCAATCAAGATTCAATTGTCCATTCATGTGGTCGGTAAAAATCTCAGCTTTCTGTTGAGAGCTTAAATCTCGTCTGAGTCTGAGACACCGCTGCAATCTGTGGCGGTAGTGTCAGACTTCACTGACTAAAACCTCCCCCCATAACCCCCTTAGCCGCAGGGAAAAAAGGGTTAAGGGGGGTTAAATATTATTATGTTTTATTTCTTTGGACATCGGCAGCTCCAGCTGCCAAGCCTATGTCCATCTAACACGTGCCACAGTGTGATTTGTTTTTTCCTTAAATTCGATCAATACATCTCAATTTTGAGTTGATCGTACTTTCGTATGCTTTCATCGGATCCGTAGTTTTGATCGATGGTTGTATTGATGGCCCGTAAAGCTTCCACATAAGTGAGATTCGGGTTTGTTTTAACCACGATTTCCGGGGTCCGCCTCCTTTTATTCCGTTATTACAACGACGGAGTATCCCACCTAGTTTATCTTAAAAATTGGTGCTGCTTTCCGTGAAATGAACTTGAAAGTAAATATTAGACGACATTAGCAAAGTCAAGGTATGTCAAGTTTTAGTTCCATATTTGAACGCTGAAACTAAGTTTTCTTTCCAGCATGTAAACATTTGGTGAGTAAAAAATTCTACTATAGAAAATACACCAAGAGAACCGAAGCATTTGTAATCCTACAAGTAGGATTACCTAAAATCTTTCAAAAAAAATTCCAATTATAACATTTTATATCCGAGTAAACAAGCTCGTTAAAAATTTTAACGAAACAACTAGGAATCCCGTATAAAGTTAAAAACTAGATTAAATTTTGTATTAAAATAAATTTTTTATTATACTAAAAAGAGATTTATTCACAGTTTTCAATTCCATTTTTACTTTTCTCTCATAGTATGCTTACTACCAAAGATGGTACCTACTTTGCGATTTTCTTTTCAGATAAAAAAATATAGAAGCTTCTTTTTTTATCTTTCGAGTTGGAAAGGAGAACAAATTTAAATGTTAGTCTATAATAATCCAAGTAATCAATAACGACAAAGTACAAACATTTTTACGCATTAAAATGACAAATCTTTAATTTTTGAACAAAAGAACTGAAAACAATGGTACTGTATAATTTGCAGATTATTAAAATGCTGAAAAGTTGTTAATTCTGAAAGGGTGCTTAAAATTAAAATCTTTTATGTAATTAGGTAATACGAGGTCTACTTAAATAAAAATTAGACGAAAGCACGAACTTTTAATGTTGATAAATTAAGCTTTAATTAAATTTATTAATTAAAAATCTTAAAATCAAAATTGTTTTTTCTTGAAAAATTGTAAATAATAAACGCTGAGAGACGTGAAAGCTCAGAGGGAAATTTGTATTGCAAACAAATGGTTTTGTTCAACTGGGTTTGCAAATATTAAAATTAATGTCTGCTATTTGTCTTATTTACGCGGACATTTTCCTTACATTTACTCTTCAACCATAGCTTATTCTGTCATTGTGGCTTGCTATTTCGTGTCAAGTGTCATCAACAGACGACATTTGTAATATGACATACCTTTTACTCCCGTCTATTTATACATAGAATTATTTTGGGGAGGTTTTGCTTGTCGAAGTACGAGGGAATGTTTAGAAATAACTGGCGCAGTCGCCAAGTTACAGAAAATGTATCGAACCGTAATCATCGAAAAAGTTTACGGTTAAATGACCCTCGTATTTACCAACAGCATTGAATAAGAAGTACCATTAAAATAATTTAACTGAAACTTGGATAACATCCAAACATCTTACAATTTGCAATTCATTACTATTACTAGATGACGCTACTTAAAGTTTTGAGATAACGGGTCTTATTTTTTCACCCTCAGTTGAAACTTATTTTCCAAGTTTTATACAGTTCAATATCCTAAAGGTAAAGTTTTTATTTTATTTGAAAGAGTCCCAATAAAGAAGCGAGTTTGCCTTGTTGCTGATACTGGAATCTTTGTTTATGATGGAAACTGAATTTCAAATTATTTTTAAGTGAAATATTGCCTAGACTTTGCGAATGAGTATTAACTCGTTAATAAATTTATTTACTTCCTTCAAGTTATTACAAATTTCCCGTTTCCATAATTTTCATCCTCTAAAATATTTCGTGTTTCCTTACGTTTATGTCCAAGTTTCTCCAGTTTATTGCTTTAAATTACCCGACATTTCCATTTTCCTTTCACCTTTCTTATTTTACTTGAGAATAGGGATTATTTAGTCCTCTATTATCTTTTACTATCTAGTTTTTGCACGAGTAACTCCACGTCACTAACACTTTTATTAAATAAACCTCTGATGTTAAATGTTTCACCCTAATTGAGCTTCTTCGCGGAGATTAAAACTTTAAACAATTTTTTAGTAACTCTGCGAGCGATTGGCGATCACAAATTCTCCGAATTTCTAATGGTTGCCGAGCACGACTCGTCAAAAACGCCAGTAGGAGAATTAACCCATTATTCAGTTGGAACATTCTATCTCCGCAACATGTTGACCAAATTTAGCGAAAAATGTCCAAACGCCGTCGCCAACACAAACGAAATTCCTAAAAATGAAATTGAGGTGAAATTATTATTCATATAATTTAAGCAAAAAAACAATTAGGTCTGCTTCATTTTTAGGTAGATTGGAGAGCACCCGATGCTGGAAATGGATGTGTTGCATTTAGAATCCTGATTATGGAATCCCACGATGTATGGTATAACGATGGTGACGTCTTGGTGAAACGGTTCTGCGAAGAAGAGAAAAGAAACGCAGATGTTCAACCACACGTTCTCCGACGATGCTGTGCTTGTGACGAAGCAAAATACGAAGTAATTTTTTTCCCGTTTCCAAAACTCAATCTCACCGTTTAACTTTTAGGTCACCTTCGAAGGATTATGGTCACGCAACACTCACCCAAAAGATTTTCCTTCTGATAAATGGAGAACTAGGTTCAGTGATGTCATCGGTGCTTCCCACACCATAGATTACTCTTTCTGGAATTTCGGAGAAATGCCAAGTAGAGGACTCCAGGAAGTTGCTGAAAACGCAAGCACTCGTGTACTCGAGAGCGAGCTAAAAGCTAAGGTTAGTTTTGACAATCCAAATCATATCAACCACAAATCTTTTTCTTCCAGAGCGAACACATTCGAACCATTATTAAAGCCAGAGGAATAAGTTATCCAAACGTAACAGGCAAAACTTTTGCGGTGTTTCGTGTTGACAGTCGTCATCACTTAATGTCGTTAGTCTCGATGATTTTTCCATCCCCCGATTGGTTCGTAGGTGTTTCAAATTTGGAACTCTGTCTGGAAAATTGTTCCTGGATCGAATCAATGACGTTGAGGCTTTATCCAAACGATGCAGGTACAGATGACGGAATGACGTACGATGTGAGTTTTTTTAAACAAGGGCCAGAACGTTTGACTACGGAATATTTTAGTCCCCAGATCAACCTGCACATCCGAGAGGTATCATAAGGAAAATAACATCAGATAGTCCAAACGATGAAAGGTCTCCGTTTTACGACCCCGATGGTGTGCCCATAAAACCCCTAGCAAAGCTTTACTTGTCCAGGCAGAGGTTGTACGAAAAATCTTGTAATCCTATGTATGAGTATCCCGAAGGTGAATTCAATAAAGAAGACTGCGACGTTACCGAGTGGTCGGAATGGTCACAGTGTTCCGTCACGTGTGGAAAAGGAGTCAAATACAAGCAGAGGCATTATAAAAACGAAGGTGGACATTATAAATGTAGACTACGTTTAACCGAAAGGGCAAGTTGTAGAGGTCCGTTGAGATACTGTAGAGAGCATCCGAATGTTCAAGAAGAGGACGATAGGTGTCAGTTAACAGAATGGGGAGAATGGTCCAGTTGCAGCGTTTCTTGTGGAGTCGGTACCAAAACGAGAAGTAGACGATACAAAAATCGAAGTGCGGCGAAGAGGTGTGCAGCTGGCCACGAGAACCCTCCTATTATGGAACAAAATATAGAGTGCAACGGGGAAGGTGAAGGTTGCCCCGAAGGTGGTGATGAAATTCAGGTAGGTTAATTATGTTGAGGTTATACAACTAAATAATTTTATTTTAATATAGAATAATGTAGAATGTCCGGATAGACCTTGGAGTACTTGGACTCCATGTTCTGCGACTTGTGGTAAAGGAGTCAAGGTGCGATATCGGCTCTCCTTGGAGGAGGGTGATCAACAAGACTTGCTGATGAGGCACGGAAGAGCATACATTAATGCGTATGATGAAGAGGTTAATTCGGAACGAGAAGATTACTACAACGAGAAGGTTGAAAATGAAGAGTGTGCCAATTTGAATCCAGTTGAAGTTGTGGAATGCATTTCGGATGATATGTACTCATGTGACGAACAAACTACAACAGAAGGAGGTAAGTCTGGGATGAAAAATTGGAACTTATTTTACTAACTCTTAACAATTAGCAATTGCATGCAGCTTGCCGAAAGATACAGGGCCTTGCAAAAGCAACGTGGACAGATGGTACTTTGATAATGTAAATGGAAAGTGTGATATTTTTAGTTATAGCGGTTGCCAGGGTAATCAAAACAATTTTAAATCTTTCAAACAGTGTCTCGAACTATGCAGGGATTACCAAAGTATGAGATAATTTTGTATTTGCGCATTTAACATACTAACTTGTAACAATTGCACGCTGCTTCTTAGAGGAATTACTAACAAATAGAACAACTCGAAAACGGCAACTTGGTGTGACGGTCTCTGGTGTGCTTAATTATAACATGCAAATTCAAAATGATGCAGCAGTTAACTGTGGTATTATATTTACCAAAGGGATCGTTAGTGTCAGTAAAAAATTAACACTAACCTACCCATGGAATAGCTAATTAAAATTATTAAGACTATTTTCACTTTAGAGACTTCCAGTCCCTCAACGCCATCAGATCTGGAATCAGAAAATCACGTGATTGATGAAGAAACTGAAAACGGAAATGAAATAATTACAGAAGAACCGTGGGGTCCGTATGTAACAAATTGCGAAGTGTCACCATGGTCAGAATGGAGCCAGTGCAATGTTACCAACGGCGTTTGTGGACGAGGCACTAAGGAAAAACATCGCGAAATAATTGTAAGGTTTAACAGCTTTTGAGAAAAAAATTAACGGTGCATTTTTAGAAACCGTCGATGAATGGGGGAAAAGCCTGTCCTACGCTGTTCAAAGTGAAGAAATGTCGTGTTCGATGTAATAGAGGTCGAAATGGAGAAAATTCAGGTAGGATTAAAATTATTTGTGGAGGAGCCCGCTTAATTTTATTTTTTTTTTAAATTAGCTCCTGGTAATACCTACCAGGAAGAGTTACCAACTTGGAGACCGACAGGTATGAACACTCAAGAAGCCGGTTGTGAAATGTCCGAATGGTCAGCTTGGTCACCATGCAGTCAGTCATGTGGTCCAGAAGCAGTACAACAACGAACTCGAAAAATAATTCGACGTTTTGTGGAAAGAGGTGAACCGTGTTCGTTCCGTATTGACCAAAGAAATTGTCAACTGTTGGCATGTCCGTTGTAATAAATAAAATATTTTCTATATCATTAAGTGATAAAAATTTTTTATAATGCAATTTGTTGAATATTAATGATATCAATATTAGGGTTCATAAAGCAATTAGCAATGACGTTGTAGTTAAACTGCCACCAACGCCACTGTTACAATTGTCTGAACTAAATTATATCATTTTAGCCTTAAGTGATAGATTTTATCGTAATTAATATTAAAAATTATTGTATCGACAATAATGTACATATTCACTCAATAAAAACGTTATTAACGATGACTAATTTTTAAAAATTTCCAAAAAATAGTTAAAAATGTTTGTAGACCTCTGTATAATTTTCCAACAGCTGTTTAGAAAATTATTTGAAGTTGCGACTCTCTTCGTGGTGAGCACCAGTCTCAGTACCCAAGGTTTTTTAGACTTAGATCTAAGAAGAAGGCGTAATAAAGAAACAATAATAAATTTTTTATTTAACTATAACTAACAGTTCTTAAAGGGGTTGTAACATAAAAGAATTTGTTACAGCGTAAGAATTTACTGATGATATTTTGAACTTCTTTTTGCTTATATAAATTAAACAAAAAACTTAACTAGACGTTAAAATATTAGATTTTAACTGTAAGTAAAGAACAACATACAAGAAAATTTTATTTAAAAACACTAAAAGAACAAATCTAACCTTTTTGTGACAAGGTACAATCAGAATATTTGAAAAAATGAGAAAGCTGAAAACTACGGGGGGGGGGTAAAAAACAACGTGGTGTTTTTTATAAAAGTTGAAAAATATAGTAAAATAAATGAAGATATAGCGAAGTAAATTAGCTACATCGATGTTTCGGGATTCTGTCCCTCGTCAGGCTAATCACACCAGCAAGAATACAAGAAAATATTTAAAATTAATCGAAAAATTAAAAAAATAGGGAAACAAAATGAAAAAGCTTACCAACGGAATGAAAAATATAACTGGATACACCTAAACACTTGGAGATTCGAAATGAACTGAAGGTTAATAGAATAAAAAATTTTTTGCTTGCGCTGGAAGGGGGAAATCTTCAAAAGACACCAACTCCAGCTGGTAGTAAGGAATTTTTACCCACTCCGCCTCCGCCCGACTCCTCGTGAGTGTTTGCTTTTCTACATTCCTGCTGATGATTGATTTTGCAATTTTTTCTATGGCACACCAATTTTGTTCGCTTTCCAGCATCTTCTCCACCAAATTAATTGGCGTCAAGATATACTCCACTTCGGGTTCTGTTTCCAATCTTTGATCAGTCCAGTTAACGCACTCGAAGACAACATGTTTAACTGTGTATTATCACAGTTATAAACATCATAAGATGTTTTTCCATGGTTTTTATTATATGTTTTGTATTAGAATATGCATCCATCTACCGACCTCGCTCTTGTCCCATTGTGTCTCCCACTCTTCGATGGACGCCTTCCGTTCCTAGTCTGATTTTAAAGTCGCGTCTTTAAATTTGGATTTTCTTAAAATTACCCATTAAAAATTAACTAGGAAAATTTTACCCCCGGAAGATAAAACATAAGGAAGTCAATAATCCCGGCTACACTGGCACTGACTATATCTAAAGGTAAAGACAGAGTAGAAGTGGGTTGCCGGTTTATCAAATGGAAATGCTGACAGTATAATCAGACATATCAGCACCGATTTCTAGAATCAGCGCTGGTATTAATCGGAATGAAGTGTTCACAGTGCAAGCAGTTTTTTTAAAAGTGCCAACTTTTGCTCATAATTCAATGTAAAGAGATATAAGTGACCACGTGGTGTTAAGCTAGGTGGAATCTCGCTGGCAACGTGTTTGCGTGTATTTAGATATTTAGAAGAATGATTTGTTCATTCCAATATCGCAACTATGGACAAAATCTAATACAGAAGTAAAAAATAAGACCAACTTTACTTAGAGCTAGCCGTGAATATTATAGAGAAAATTATGCCGCAGTAATGGTTGGAAACAGTGTTACAGAAATGTTCCAAAGGACTAAGACAGTTGCCAAAACATTATGCGCAGTATCTATTCCACCTGCAAAGGTTACTGGTAGTTTTGGGTTTATTCCTATATCAGCACATGAGAAAGTAAAGAAAGCAGGCTTGAGGCGCATTAAAATGGACAATGTGCTCTCTATGAAATTGAAAATAGACAGTTCAGATATCGCTTATCATCTGGATTTGGTGTGGATGGCTGGACCAGTTTGCAAAGTGGAGAAAACCACTGGATGGAGCGGCTTCATGGAGCTTACTGCGGAGAAACAGCAACAATTTTACACTTTAGCCGTATTGCCTCTGCCTTTTGTGAATCTTGATCCCACACCACAATTCACACTTCGTTTTGCTGCCGATGAGTGCATAAAAAGCAATATAACGTGCATTGTGACTTTTACCAACCTCTTTTCTTGAAAGCAGTAGATATATGGGCTGCATAATAGTAGTAGTGACATATTGTCTCCACCATTATAGTCCGCTCGGGAGAATTTCATCTCCTGATGAGCTTTATGGGAGCTCTTGGAAAAATAATGTCAGGTAGTAGGCTGGAGGAATTTTGGGAGCAAGTTTTTGCGATAAATTCAATCACGCCTAATACTGTCTGGTCACACATACATATTCTCGAGCTCCTCGCGGTCTGTCCCAGATTGCCATAGCCACTGTTCTCTACGAGAGACTGTTGAAAGATGAGAGCATGAACTTGAAGGACATCAAACAAATTTGTGAACAGAATGTAGCTTGTGAACAAGGTCTTTTAACTAGCATTGAATCAACAATTTCTACACTTGATGAAAAGATTTTTTTTTACTTTGGTTGCAATATTTCCACCAGATTGATTTTGTTAGAGCTGAAAGGGTAGAAGATTGGCGGCTGCACTTGTACGTCGTTCAACGTATGCTTAGTCACCTCCACGCAGCTGGACATCTACATTACGCAAAATCTGCACATTGTACCTGCAAAATATGGTGAAGCTGGAATCAGCCCTCTCAACAGAGGAGTTTGAGCGATTTGTAGAACAGGGATTTTTCACAATTCGCCAGTCAGAGACATTTTGGTGCGGAGTTGGCAAGCAGTCAGACATGGCAATTGAACATCAGGTGCTCATGGGATCCATGAAAACTACAGGAGACCTCACACGTGGACATGGATTGACAGACGCTGTTCTCGCTCGTTAGATAAGTACAACTCCAGGCACAATGCACGCAAGGGAGAAAATGGAGAAGTTTTCAAGAGCCATGAATGAATCCTCTGAGCAGCATGTCCAGTTGCCAAGATCATGGCAGAAACGTGACACTAGTAAATTTATTAACTGGCTGAAGCAACGATCACTTTTCGATAGACCAGATGACCTCCTTGTGTCTTTGTTATCAGGAGTCATTGTTAATAAGAAAGTAAATTGTGATGATGCTGTAGAGATCGTTGAGGCTGCACTTAAGAAAGATCAGGTTTATACTCTAGCTGCTATGGGTAAAACTGTGCTCATCGGAGGAAATCCAATAATCCAAAAACCCTAATCAGCTATTCCGCAGAGGATTACCTGCATTGTAAGGATTGATGAAGAGCTTCAAGATTGCCTGCGGTACGAACTTGCACCACGACCGCAAGCTCTGTTTGACAAACATATCAATGCGGAAAGGTACGAAGTCGAAACTAATCAAGGTGATTGAGAAGAAATCTGGGAACACTACCATCTTGCCAGAAAGTCAGAAGGGTATGATGGGTATATCAGGTACCTTAGAAAGAACTACTGCGAATATGTGATCGTCATATTTGACGGATATGAAACGCCTAGCACGAAAGACGCAATGCACATGAGGAGGGCTAGCGGTAAATCGGGGACACTTGAAGTACAAGTGGAGACCTCTGCAAACATCGTAGCAGCACAACACCAATTCCTAGCCAATGTTGCGAATAAGTAGAGGTCCGTGAAGCTTCTTGGTATCTACCTCCAGCAGATAAACTACAATGTGTTACACGATGCCTCTAATGCGGACAGCCTTATTGTGGATACTGCTATCAAGGAAGCAAAGGAGGGAGAAGACTAGTGCTCATCGCAGCTATGGCACATTTACATAAAGAGGTGCACATGCTGATACCAGGCAACTCAATCAAGGAGAAAAAAGAGTTCAGTAGCAGGAAAGTACAGGAAAATTACATCACCTTCATCCTTGCCATGATGGGGTGTGACTCTACTTCTGTACCATACAAGAAGGGCAACACCACTGGGTACACCAAACTCCATGACGATACTTACTTGCAGTACTAGTCACAAAGTTCAGCAACCCCTTAGCATCCCAGGACGATGGATGTAGCAGCTGTTGGTGAGTAGTAAAGTTTTCAGCTAATTTACCTTATAAACAAGGTATCACACCTGCACCATTGAAATTGATTGTGAGCCTTAATTTTAATTTAATTTTTCACGTTAGACGTTTTTCATCCAGCTGTATGGAGGGAAAAGTGAGGATGGCTTGGACAAAACAAGTTTCAAAAAGTATATTCAACTAGTTGTGAAAAAAGCGCCAAATTACGTGTTGACCAAGCATCCCTTCCACCGACATCTGGTGCAGCACGTGAGCACACCCTCCGCATGTATCACCAAGTCCAGGTGTGGCAGGGTAACCATCTAGCACCGACGGACTGGGGTTGGAAAGTAGAAAATGGCCAGCACATCCCTACACGCACCTTGTACACTGCAACTGCAAGGCTGGATGTGAAAGACATTGTGAGTGCAGGAGGCGGGTTCTGTACTATATGTGGTGAGTGCGCTGGAGGAACCTGCTGCAACAGGCCTACGATCGTCATAGATGATAAATTCCACCTCATAGATGAGTTCAACGATCCACCAAAAAAGAATGGCAGCATTACAATTATGTAAATAAATCCTATATTTCAAAACTAAAATATTCGACTCCATAAAAACATCCCCCTAGGGTGATCCAACTCGGCAAATTGTGCTATTAGCAAGGCGAGGGGTAAATCACAGGGGAGATTTGGTGTACATGAGGCAAGAAATGTGTGGGAGATGTGAGGAGATGCGAGGAGATGTGAGGAGATGCGAGGAGATGTGAGGAGATGCGAGGAGATGTGAGGAGATGCGAGGAGATGTGGGGAGATGTGAGGAGATATGGAGGAGATGTGAGGAAATGTTGGGAGATGTAGGTGAGATGTCGGGGAGATGTGGGAGATATCGGAAATATTGGCGAGATGTTGAAACAAAGTAGAAAAGTTGGTGGTCGACACATGGCGTTGAGACGAGTCAATTGAAAGGCTGTATTGTTTACACTTCGTCTCGTTTTCTTGTTACATTAGTAGAAGTATAAATGTTACAAATATTCATTATTTTAGTGTTATTCTTTATTATATGTGTAGCTTTTATGTTATTGTTCACAGAAAGTTGACATAATTATTATAGGTCACAATAGGCCAGTTCAGGCGCATTATTTTATGATGCTAAAATGCTAATGCCCGTTTTCACCAACATTTTATTTAAGAATTTCCTAGTAAAGAATTCCTTAGCAGGTATTCCTTAAATAGTCCTTAGTCAAATTTGACATAATAATTTATTATGTCAATACTATGTCAAATTTGACCAATCAAATGTATGGAATACCTAGCTAAGAAGTTCTTTACTATTGATGAGCATAATCGGATGATTTCAATAACAGAATATTATCCGATTATTTTATATTCCGTTCCGTATGGAAACCGTCCATCAAAATTTTAATATTAGCAGGGCCGTAGCTAACCATTGGTCATTTAGGGGGGGATTCAGAAAAAATGCCTGTGGGGGGGGAAGTAAGACTTTTTTATCCATCGTTATGTTATGGGGGGGGGCGATAAATACGATCGGAATAAATGAAATTTATTCACAATCAGTTAGTAATCGACACATTCCTTTCTTTTAAACAGTTGGGAAGCAGTTTATTATTGACTTTCACTTGCCAACCAATCAGAAAGCTATTTTGTTTTACTTTCAAACCTTAGGTTGGGAAGTGATCACTTCCCGACCTGCAATGTCGCAGTGTGGCAAGAAAAGGAACTAACAAAAAATTTTATTTTTAAAAATTAAATTAAATTAAATTTGATGAGATTTAATTATTTACAAACTGATTGTGAATAAAATTGTATACATACCTCGGTGGCAAGCTTCATTCCAGCGTTGCGCTAACAGTTGACTTCGGCGCTTCGCACCTCAGTCAACTAACTTAGCGCTCCGCTGTATAATGAAGCATTTTCCACCTTGGCACGTAATATACTATTATTCATTAATAAAAAAAATAGGTATAATCAATAAATTTCATTTATTCCGCAATCTACGCATTCGATTGAATATTCCGATTCTTGAACGAGTGAGAGTGAGAGTGACGCCGAAACAAGAATCGTATTGCGCGCGCATTCGAAAATCATCCGATTATTTTTCATTACCATTTTGACATAATTGGAATCATCCGATTATTTTAATAATCGGAATCATTCCGATTATGTATTCCGAATGCGCCCATCACTAGTCCAGACAGTTGAAGATTCTTTCATTTTTTTCGGGCCCATAAATATGATTGGCAATTTACCAATGACAATATCCCCTGTACAGAGATCTAGGATAATCAAACTATACAATGAAATGAAACGTGGCAAAAAGGATGCGTAAATAAAAAAGAAAAAGTTAGAAGAAGTCATATTTAAAGAAAGAAAGCCAAAAATAATATTCAGTAAAACAACTTATGTTCTGGATAAACCTATGTTAATTTTAATTTTTGTTCTTGCTTTTAATATTTTTGTTTTGTACCGAGTGTACTAATGCACATGTATATGTAATATGTCTGTATGTATGGGTATATTTTATAATAATATTATAATTTCAAATTTATTTATAAAAAATATATGAAATGTATGGAAATTAGAAAGATATGATGGATGGTGGGAAAACAAAAAAAATGTCGGGAGATGTGAGGTAATGTGGGGAGATGTGAGGAAATGTGGGGAGATGTGAGGGAATGTGGGGAGATGTGAGGAAATATGGGGAGATGTGAGGAAATGTGGGGAGATGTGAGGAAATGTGGGGAGATGTGAGGAAATGTGGGGAGATGTGAGGAAATGTGGGGAGATGTTGGGAGATTTTGAGGAAAAGGAGATGTGGTGTACGTACTTTTGTCAGGTGATTTACCCCTCGTAGCAAGGGGTGAATCTCGCTTTGTTTTGCAACTCTGGCGGGGGTGGTTATTATACCTCAGCTTGTAAAAAAAAGAGATCCAAGTGGGACGTTAACTATATTCAGGCGGATTTACGTAAAAACTAGAAATTTTTGAAAACTTCGAATTTAAAAAATTATCTTGACTAATTACACTTTGTCAATCGTGTGTGTTGGTCCATTGTGATGATGGTTGTGTCTCTAAAGAGAACTCCTTCCTTAAAAAATTATTTTTCGACATTTTATTTATGGAACGTTTTTGATCAATTCCGCGCAAATCGCGAGTCAGTGCGATCAATCATACCGAAGTTACCTATAGCGATTTTCTAGAATTTCCAAGATGGAGGACATTTTTGAAATTTTAGGCATGTTCCCCATGGGGTATTTAAGGGGATTTTTCTGAGATAAGTTGAGGAGTGCCATTGAACATGTAACAGAAGAAATTAGCTTTATAAAAAAATTTTCCTTCTCCCCGACGAAATTTACCGTACTATCACACTCTTTGCAGTTTGACTGCAACTTTTTTGACTTTTTTGACTGATGGCAGCTTTTAAAATTAAATTACAAATTTAAGAACAATTGTAAATATTAATTCATCAAGGAAGATCAAATCGGCTTCAGGTTTGCAAATTTGGAGAGAAGAAAATTAATAAATTCGAACCATAAAGTTCAGGTTTGCCAGAATATAATGACTAATAAGTATTTTTAGTTTTACTTATAATTTTACATAATATACTGTACTGATATTTACCTTTAAAAATCTACAAAGGCCGCTGGACCAGTTTTACGCCGTCGCAGAGTTTTTCTCTTTTACAGGGTCGATGGATTCGACGGACGAAATAAAAAGATAACAATTCGAAAACCACATAATTTATTAAATGAAAATAACTCACTGTGAAAATTTGCATCAATTTTTTTATAGACAACAAATCAACAAATCAAACCAAATGTGTGGGGTGCAATAATCAAGGGATCCAAAATTACATTTAATTCCTCAAATTCAGGAGCTAAATTTGGATATCTCATTATTTGTGTATCATGTAAAAATTGTAAATCAAATTTAACAAAGTTTTCGATCAATCCATTGACAACACAAATCGTTGTTTTAAAATTGGATTCATTAAAATAAAAATTCAAATTCTCTACCTTATTGCAAACTGATAAAATTTCATTAAACTTTGTGTGTTGCCGGATCCATGTGTTTAAATTCTTGCCAGTAGTCGCCACCTGTTCCAATTTGTTCAAAGCTGCAAATGTTCCACACGGTAGCTTGTATTCCCGCGCTAATAGTTGTGTTGAATATCCAACCAAACCATTTACTCCTTTCCACCAAATGTGAAGCCAACTTCCAACTCGTTACGTTCGCAATACACAATTTTCCACTAATTACCGAATGTAATTAAAGATCACACAAACTCACGATTCTCACGACTTATCTACTTCTATAAATAAGTAAATTTTATGCTTTGGTTTTTGAACCAAAGAAGCTCATATGAGTTCTTTAATTGGAATCTACCAAAGAACTCCAGACACGTGTTCCCGGTTTGAGTTTCACCAAGAGACTTCAAGTGTTCCCGGTTTGAGTTTCATCAAGGAACTGCACGCTCTCTGTTTGAGATCTACCAAGAGACTTCACGTGCTCTCAGTTTGAGTTTCACCAAGGAACTGGCTTTTGTGTTTTTAGTTTACAAAATTTTGATTTTTGTAGTGGGAGTTTTTTCATCCTTGTTGGCTAAAATGACCCTTCTAGCAGGTAACACAACGCTTCTAATCGCGCACGCACTGAATTATTATTAACACTTTACTTTTTCTAGAACTTTGGCGCTACAAATCTATTACCAAATTGATGTACAGGATGCGACATAAACTCTGTATTTCACAAATAAACTAAAATTGTTTGTTTTATGTGTAAAATCTGTTACAAATAATGGTTTTCATGTAATTGATGCAAATATCACTCCTATATCAGCCAAATCAACTGACCTATTGAATCTAAAGCAAATTAAGTCAAATTACTACCTTATCAATCCATACGGACTAATAAACCTGAAAATATCACAACAATACTTTATTCCAACACTACTTTTTTTATGAGTTTAAGAGCGCGCTGCAAATTTTGATGCAAAAACATGTTTCGACAGATGGCGTGCCCTAAAATATTAATCTTTTATAAAGCGTATTTTCGCGAGGATCCCGGTTAGTACCGCTCAGTTACTTTTGGTCAACTTTGGTTAGTCCCCCGCCACAATTTCTAATTTAACATAACCTCAAATCCTCGTCTTTAGAACGTTTAGAACCACTTCCAACTTTAAAATTTAAATTGTGGCGCACATTTGTACTAGCAAAGCAACCGCAAAAAGTAACCACTGATTTTGAGCGGTCGTCTTTGGTTAACTTTGGTTGGGTAACTTTTTAACCAAAAACTACCTCCCCTCTAACCGTTCGTCGCGAAACTGACATAAAATCTAACCGGTTACTTTTGGTTAACCAAAATGCCTCGCGAAAATACGCCTATAGTTATCTTTTCACCAAAACAGAATTCTAATAATTTATAAAAGTCATAATATGAATAAACGATAACTAAGCTAGGCAATAAGGAAGTTTGAACTTTCAAAGAGAAATATTTTTAAATATATTCAATATTTTCACATGTGCATATCTTTTTGGAATATACTTGTAAATACAGAAATATGATCTTAAAAAAGAAATTTTTTCAAGAAGAGTGTGATTTTAGTATGTGTTATGTGAAATATAAATTAAACAAAAACTTGTTTTTGCAACCACGTTGTTTTTTACCCCCCCCCCCCCCCCGTAGTTTCAGTTTTCTCATTTTTTCAAATATTCTGTTTGTACCTTGTCACAAAAAGGTTAGAATTGTTCTTTTAGTGTTTTTAAATAAAATTTTCTTGTATGTTGTTCTTTACTTACAGTTAAAATCTAATATTTTAACGTCTAGTTAAGTTTTTGTTTAATTTATATACTTGTAAATATTCAACATTGGAAGCTCAAACTTCCTTATTGCCTACCTTAGTTATCGTTTATTCATATGACTTTTATAAATTATTAGAATTCTGTTTTGGTGAAAAGATAACTATAAAAGATTAATATTTTAGGGTACGCCATCTGTTGAAACATGTTTTTGCATCAAAATTTGCAGCGCGCTCTTAAGAGGGCGCCTTTAAAAAACAGGTTACAACAGATGGCGCGCCCTAAAATATTAATCTTTTCTACTCATCTGTTCAGCAATACAGAATTTTAATAATTTATAAAAGTCATATGAATAAACGATAACTAATTTAGGTAATGAGGAAGTTTGAACTTCCAATGTTGAATATTTACAAGTATATTCCAAAAATATATTCATAATTGGAAATATTGAATATTTTTAAAAATATTTAACTTTGAAAGTTCAAACTTCCTCATTACCTAAATTAGTTATCGTTTATTCATATGACTTTTATAAATTATTAAAATTCTGTATTGCTGAACAGATGAGTAGAAAAGATTAATATTTTAGGGCGCGCCATCTGTTGTAACCTGTTTTTTAAAGGTGCCCTCTTAATGAAATTCACTGTAAACTGCTTCTCTGTTTTAGTTCTCAAGTTCCAAAATCAGATAAAGGTTCTAACTACACTGCCATCATCATAGAAGGGTCGCATCAGAAAAATAAAACTTGAAAAAAAAACAATAAAAAGAAAAACATTTTATTTCAAACAAATTAGAAATTTCCAAAAATATACAAAAAAAACAAAGAAATAAATGCAAATATTCACAAGAAAACATAAAAATGTACCCCACTTTTCAGATTCATTTTTCACTCAAAAAGTTTGGGGACCCCTGATATAAATCAAAAATAAAACTACACATTATTGTTTATTATTATTTTTAACAGATTTATTTGACTTTGAAGAATTATTATATACAATTGACCAAATAAAATATTTAAGGAACCAAAGTGAAACAACAATACCTGCAACGTTTCCAGGTCCTAGTCATGAAGGTTTTTCATCATCATTTTTCGGTGGAATAATTTGAAACTTCATATCGCTTCCTTTCATCCTCTTCTGCAACAATCTCGATTTATCCTTCAATTTTTCATCAAAAATTTTGTATATATTTTCCTGCAATCAAAACAATTCAAAAATTTTCAAGCAGATACCACTGTATTTTTTTTACCAAATTTTCTTTATTTGAAGAATTTCCATTAACAACCACCCTAACTTCGTACCTCTTTGTGATCCATTTTAAAATTTTGTTGATGTTTATTTCTAAATCATGGTTACTGATGGTAGAATTTAACATCAACATTTTCTCGCCTTTCAAAAAACTTGAGTTTTTATTTTTTTTACGTTCTTCTCTTTGCTTCAGTTCTTCGGCGTGGTACTGCACGCCCGTCATTAACTTATACACCGGTCTCTGGGTCTTCGTTTCCACATCGATCACTTTTACAAGTTTTAAGTCCCTCCGCTTCGATAATAATTGTGCGTCCTCTAAGGTTACTATACTAATGGATTCGTCAGGGGATATTAAGGTTACTTTCGGTATAATTAGCGTTTTTCGCTTTCTCTTTTCTCCATCCACTTCAATGGTGACCGGTTGGTTCGGTCGTTTAGATGAAAAAAAACCCACTGGAGTCGTTACTGTAGTTGGAACTAATTTAACGTTTGAAATTAATTTTAGGAAATGCGTATATCGATTAAGTAACATCGTAAAGATTACCTATAAAACCACTGATAACAAAACGGTTAGGTAAATTAAATTTGAGGTTAGATAGGTTGTAGTTCAAACGTACCTTCCATAGTCAGGAATTTTTAAAGAATCGAAGTGATGTACTGGGCGACTTCATAATTATTGCCGAAGCTGGTAAAACAATGATCCTAAAAGTTATTGCATATCTATCAATTTTTATTATTTTTTTTAACTTTTTCTTTATGTACTGTCAATATTAAAATTTTGTGCCGTAATTTTTGACAAGTGGCAGGTGGAGAAAATACGCACTGTATGCGGTTTGTCAGGTGAACTACGAGTGACAAGCGAACTAAACTTGAGGTTATGTTTTCATTTAAAAAGTAAAAATGTTAGCAAGAACATGCTTATTACAACTCAAAACTTTAAATAGCAAATTTGTAGATAGAAAATATTTAATTGGGTAAGTTAGGTTAATTTTTATCAACATTTTACTACTTTTGCTGTTTTTAGAGTAAACATCTACAGGAGGGCATGCAGTAGTAATTGTAGCAGTAAACTTGATTATACGAGTATACCGAACGATAGAATTAGAAACTTTAGTATAATTGCGCACGTAGATCATGGAAAAAGTACCTTAGCTGATCGCTTATTAGAAATAACGGGAACGATCAAAGCCAATAGTGGAGAGAACCAAATTCTTGATAAATTGCAAGTTGAAAAGGAACGAGGAATTACTGTGAAAGCTCAAAGTGTTTCGCTCTTATATGAGTACAAAGGTGAACAATATTTGTTGAATTTGATTGACACGCCTGGACATGTTGATTTTTCCAACGAGGTGAGTAATTTTTAGGTTTTAAATAAGAAATACAAGTTTACTTTTTGTTATTAAGGTTGCAAGATCTTTATCAGCGTGTCAAGGTGTAATTTTGCTTGTAGATGCAAACGATGGAGTGCAAGCTCAGACCGTCGCAAATTTTTACTTGGCTTTTGGGAAGGAATTGGTGATTGTTCCTGTTTTAAATAAAATCGACTTGAAGAATGCCGATCCTGAGCGCGTCTGTGGTCAATTGCGTACCTTATTTGATATTGAAGCTTCGGACGTTTTGAAGGTAGGAATATTGTTTTGATCCTAAAACTTCATCTGCTGTAGTACCGTGACAGCAATATAATATAAACACTAATCCAGCATTTCTAACCTGGAACCTCATAGAGGTAATAGGATAGAAAAGGTTAGGAAATACCGCAGTAGTCGCTGTGGTAAGTTTACAACTTAATGGTGACAGGCGTTTCCTTCCACTCGAAATACGACGTTTGGCTCCAAAAAAGTCAAATTGCCGGGGACCAAATCAGCCCGTTATCTTCCTTATTTCTATTAGATGTCTTTCCATGACCATTATTCTCATTGTGAGCATCCCAGAGCATCCTCTATGTTGGCCATCAAAAATTTACAAATGAAATTTTTTTAGTTAGTCGGCCAATTTCCTTCTCGCAATTTTCAACTTAATTTTTTGTTCAGATTTCAGCTAAATTAGGAACTGGGGTAGATAAAGTTTTGGAAACCATAGTGGAAAGAGTACCACCACCTCCAGCTGACCGTAACGCACCCCTCAAAGCGCTTTTATACGACAGTTGGTTTGACAAATACCGAGGAGTCTTATCTTTGGTGTGTATAAAAGATGGAGAAATAAAAGTAGGCGACAATGTGACGTTCTTTCACACCAAGAAGAATTACGAAGTCAGATCTTTGTCCCTTTTGCGACCACAAGAAGAAAAACAAACCAAATTGTACTATGCCAGATTTGAATTTCCTTCTCAATTTATTTATTTGTTTAAATTTTAGAGTTGCAGGTCAAATTGGCCTAGTTGGCTGTAACATGAGGTCTAGCCAAGAGGCTCACATAGGTGACACAGTTTTTCTAACCAACAAAGCTGTTGAACCACTTCCCGGGTTCAAACCGGCTGTACCAATGGTTTTTGCAGGCGTTTATCCGTGTGATCAATCTCAACACGTGCATTTGAGGGGCGCAATTGAAAAATTAGCCTTAAATGATTATGGGGTGAGCGTGGCCATCGAGACGAGGTTTGCTCGCGTTTCCTAATCAAAACTGAAAATTTGAATGTTATATCTTACAGTCCAGCTCTTGGTCAGGGGTGGCGGTTAGGATTCTTGGGTTTGTTACACCTTGAAGTGTTTAGTCAAAGGTTGCAACAGGAATATGGAGCTGATTCAATTTTAACAGCTCCATCTGTCACATATAAATTCAAATTGAAGGAAACTAGGGATAATTTGAAAAAAGGACTGGATTTATGTATTTCAAATCCTACCCATTTTCCAGATCACTTGCAAATCGATGAGTATTATGAACCCATGGTTATAGGTAATTCTAATAATTTTTTTTCAATATTGGTTATATTGATTATTGGATATCCTTAGGCACAATTATAGCTCCTGACAAATACATTGGACCTATAATGAGTTTAATTATGGATAAACGAGGCGTACAAAAAAGTTCGACCTATATTGACAACGAAAGAGTCATGATCCAGGTTGATTTACCCTTATGCGAAATTGTATTGGATTTCCATGATAAACTCAAAACGCTTTCATCTGGTTATGCAAGTTTTGACTACGAAGACAATGGATTCAAGCAATCCTACCTTGTAAAGGTAAAATCGGCACGAAAACATAACTTTTTGTACGACAAACTAATTTTAGCTTCAAATTTTACTGAACAGTAAACCAATTGACGAATTGAGTAGCATTGTTCATGCCACGAAAGTCGATTATGTTGGACGTAAAATGGTGGAGCGTTTGAAAGAAATTATTCCAAGACAAATGGTTCATATTGCGATACAAGCGGTCGTAAACAGTCGGGTTATTGCGCGCGGAAATTTGCAAGCTTACAAAAAGGATGTCACCGCAAAATTGGTAAGTTTTTGATGATTCAAGGAAGATTTGGTGTCTGTAATTTTTGTTATAGTATGGGGGTGATGTAACGCGAAGAATGAAATTGTTAGCTCAACAAGCGGCCGGAAAAAAGGCAATGAGGCAGGTTGCTAATATTTCGATTCCTAGAGATACTTTTATTGACGTTCTCAGAAGACAGTAGTTAATTTTTTTATGTTCAACAAATTTAAATCGTTTTTGTCAATAAAATTTTATTGAGTTTGGGTTTTCCTTATTCTTGTTAATATTTTTTCGATTTCATTATTTGCTTACACGCCTCCTTTTACTATTTGTTTAACCCTGATAATACCACCGTCCTTTTAAAAGGACCTTATAACTATTAACAAGTTAAAGTTAGAGAAATATAATAATTTATTGGTAAATAAGCGCGAGTGCCATTTTAAAGTAGATGCGCCACATACCAAAGAGTGACACCATGGCAAAGGACATTCTAAGATTTCAGTATTTGTGACTTTTTTAGCATGCAGGTGACATAACCCGGAAAATGAAATTGGTATCCAAGCAAAATGCTGGAAAGAAGGCAATGAGACAAATCGCCAATATTTCAATACCTAGGGATACTTTCATTGATGTTCTCAAGAGATAATAGTTCGTTTTGTAGAATAGACAATACTTTTTCATTGTTTTTATGAATAAATCGTTAAAAGTTTACTTTGATAATTCATTTTCCTTTAAAGCAGTTAAGGGTGGGTTGTACCACCGTCAGTTAAACCTCGTTCAACCGATGTTGGTACAATCCACCCTAAGCCGTATTGCATTGAAATATAAGGGAGAAGCTTGCAAATCCATCCAAATTAAAGTATGGTTTTTCAATCAAAACAAACTCCACTATTGGTTAGATAAAGACGGGTTGCTCTTAGATACCCGAGGGCTGTATCTGCCAGAAGTCCAGTGTAGGTCTCCTCGTGGCGGCCTTGGAAGAATGATTTTTGGGCTCCTCACCCAAAAATAGTTACTATAGCCTGTTCATTCAGCAGATGCAGCTACTGCCACTCCCAAACAAAACGGGCGATATACAGGGTGTCCCAGACCTGAACGTTATCCCTTGGAGGGATGATAGGCCAGCTCATGACTGACCAGAATATCGAAATATACCCATATTAAAATATCGTTAGTTTTCGAGATATTGGCACTTTTATGAATTTTGTAAAAATCGACACATTCAATCAGTTATTGTGTGCCACAGGTACGAAATTTCATATTATAAGAATATAATTTTGGTTAAGTAACCCTGAATAGCCCTGCTATTGATCACTAGAGATGAGATTTTTAGGTTTTTACCTTTTTTTTATTTTAGCTCCTATTTAGATGTTATTAGTACCAAAATTCGTTTCATGGAAAACTACATCATATAAGCCCTATTTTTTTTTACCTTTTTTGCCTTTTTTTTAATTTTTACGACCTTTTTTGGAAGAAATGTTATTCTTGACTATAATTTTACTAAAAATATTTATAAAAAATATTTTATTATATTTAATTTTTCTCTATTAATTTTGTATTTGAAAAAAAATTAATTATTTAATAAATTAAGGCCATTAAAATTTTAATATCTAATTAGTGGGTTTCGAAACTATGAAATACGAACCTAAAATAGCTTTTTTAGTGCCTTTTTAGGTACCTTTTTTTGACTTTATACGACCTAAAATAGCACTTTTTAGGTACCTTTTTTTGAATTTTAACGACCTAAAAATCTCATCTCTATTGATCACAGATTAAAACAGAACTAATATTGCCATACTTTTTGAAAAAAAAAAAATGTTTTTGCGAGCCTCAAATTTTTTTTTATTTTATTTGCCAACTTCGACTCTTCATACTGTAAAAAAATTATACTACACTAACCTGACAAGTTATTTTAAAAAATTGCTCATTTAGTGTAGTTTTCAAAATGGTATAAAATTTGCTATAATAATAGCTATAATAATAAAAATGAGCTCAATGTGAAATTATTATAATAATCAGGAATTCAAATAAAAATAATATTTTTAGATTAAAGTGACAGGTATTTACTTAAAACTAAACAAAACGATACACTAATAAAACAAAACATCAATAAAAATCAAAGAATGTGATTTTGTGTTTGCTGTGCATCGATTCGCTTTCTTATTGTTCTTCTAGTCGTACTAACGGTTTTTCCTTTGTTTTTGAACTTATATTCCCTAGTAATTTGGACTTATTGTATTGAAGATACAATAACGAACTGACCTGGTCTTCTTGTAGACTCTGTGTTAGTGTTACATCTTTGAAATTCAATCAATACCTACTACTCATTATGCCATATCAATAAAATGTCCAGGAATACGCAAAATGCATTACATTCTATGTTCGTTATTATCTCCAATACAATAAGTCCAAATCACTAGGCCGTACATAAGTCCAAAAAACAAAGCAAAAACTGTTAGTACGACTAGAAGAACAATAAGAAAGCGAATCGATGCACAGCAAACACAAAATCACATTCTTTGATTTTTATTGATGTTTTGTTTTATTAGTGTATCGTTTTGTTAGTATTTTGTTTAGTTTTAAGTAAATACCTGTTACTTTAATCTAAAAATATTATTTTTATTTGAATTCCTGATTATTATAATAATTTCACATTGAGCTCATTTTTCAGTAAAATAGCTATATCTTTTTTTCTAAAGTATTATTATAGCAAATTTTATACCATTTTGAAAACTACACTAAATGAGCAATTTTTTAAAATAGCTTGCCAGGTTAGTGTAGTATAATTTTTTTACAGTATGAAGAGTCGAAGTTGGCAAATAAAATTAAAAAAAATTTGAGGCTCGCAAACACATTTTTTTTTTCAAAAAGTATGGCAATATTAGTTCTGTTTTAATCTGTGATCACTGATCAATAGCAGGGCTATTCAGGGTTACTTAACCAAAATTATATTCTTATAATATGAAATTTCGTACCTGTGGCACACAATAACTGATTGAATGTGTCGATTTTTACAAAATTCATAAAAGTGCCAATATCTCGAAAACTAACGATATTTTAATATGGGTATATTTCGATATTCTGGTCCAGTCATGAGCTGGCCTATCATCCCTCCAAGGGATAACGTTCAGGTCTGGGACACCCTGTATGAATAAAATGGTCTGTTTCCTTTATTCATACATCGTCCACTTTTTTTGGGAGTGGCTTAGCTGCATCTGTTGAATGAACAGACTATAACTACACTGGTGATCAAAGTCTCATCAGGTGGGTAAGAGGAACTGTGCGCGATTGAAGACTGTTCGGGCTCGTGGGACAGACCAAATACCATTATAATGAAGGGCCTATGACTTCTGGGTCAACAAATACCATGAAAAACCTTCTAATGTAATAGCTTCGAGCAAGGATAGAATGTGCGATCATAAAGCGCAAACTAGAACCACGGAGAAATGACCTTAGTGCTCATTAGTAATTTAATTACCATGATTGCCTTGGTGTTCGGAAGTTGGCCTACCTCCAAAGTTTGAAAGAGGAGACCTAAAGGTCACTAATCCTAACTACTGACTTCGACATGATGCAGGGGGCTGAGCCCTGATTGGAAACCGGGGGACCTAAAGAGCAACGACTTTACATGGCTCGGAAAGTACGAAACCACTCCTGCTTGATGGTTTGACTAGCATCTTAATCTAGAAGTTCTATCAAACAGTACCTAAAAGGGCAACAGCCTTAACCCATGACTAGTTCATGGCGTAGAAAGTCAACCTTGAAGGAAACCATGGGCGTTAACCCATTGGTAGAATAAAAACTACTAAGGGAGCCCACTAGCTCGAGCCTGCCCATCTTATAGAGGTTGGACTCGTATTGGCGTATGGTTCCTTGGGAAAGTAGTTCTAAAAGTGCCCAAGAAGGGCAAGGGAAGTTACTCCTTAATCGAAACAAATTTTAATCTCATCAAATAGATTTAAACTTCAATATTATCGTACGGAACTTGCTCGGAGGCTCGAAAATTTGAAATGCCCGTAACTTTGTAGAAAATGAAATTAAAATTATGGAAATGGAAGCTCATTCAGACTCTAACTTCAACAACTTCTAACTTGAACAAAAATTGAAATAACAGCGAAAATAGAAAACCAAGTCAATAACCCCCCCCCTCCAAACATTTAGTGAATAACTTTGGGACGGTTGAGGCTCAAAAAAAATAGAAGCTCATTTAGGCTTTAACATTTGCCACTAATTTTACCACAAAATTCGAATTGGAGGGGGGGGCGTGTCTACAGCAACTATTAAATTTAACACCATTAATGAAAGTAGAAATAGACACATCTAATTGCTCCCCCTCCAAGTAGAAATTCGTGTCAAATGTTAAAATTTCGTTAAAGTCTAAACGAGCTTCCAATTTTTCATTTGAGCATGTTTGGAAAGCTGGAGCTCCACTCAGCTAAATTTTGAAATTTCTCAAAATTTATTTGGGTACAAATGAAAATAATTTTTGCACAAACAGGTACAAACTACAAACAATTGAGACTATTTCGGTCTTCATCCGGTAAGTTTTTCCCAGAATCTTGTTAATCATATTATGCGCGTCAATGGCCTTTATGGTTTTCTTGAAAATCTCAAAAACTATTTGGGCACAAACGAAATACAGACGTTCAAGACTATATTTGGAATCCTAAATTTCAAGAAAGCATGTCTCCAGCCGCCCCACACTGGGCTGAAAAATGATGTAAAAATTTATTTTCCAATTAATGTTTATATAGTAAATTTTTTTAGTTGGTAATATGTGACGTGATTTTTACATACGCCGACTAAAGGCAATTTTATCTAGAATAATATGTTTTTAAATCGGGTTTGTACAAAAATTTCGTAGCTGTACCTCGTATTTATCAAATAGAGTGGTTATTCATCGAGACATGAGTATTTTTCCGTTAAATAATAAATACTAGATTTTATGGGATTACTAAATTAAATGTCAACATCATGGTCAAAAGTAAAATGATATTTTTAGTCAAGTACAGCTGCAAATAATAAAACGAGATCCAAAAAGCAATTATAGGCCTAGTTTTGGGAAAACTAATATTATTTAGTTAAGCCGGTCTCGAGTTTTATGGCTTTTTCAGAGAAGGGAACAAAGAAGCGACTGTGAGTTAAGTCATTGGGACGGGCACGAGTGTTTGTGACCGGTTTACCAAAAAGTACCGCGCGCCATAATGTCGCGTTTAAAATTACCAAAAAGCACGTATATCTATTATTCACAAACTCATTAATAAGTTTTAAGAAATCATAAAAATTGGGGGAGTGATTAGAAAAAAAGGAAGAGGGAAACCCAAAATGAGACCTCTTATTGGATGGGACCCTTCCTAAAAATTAGGAAATTTATGTTAACGAGTAGAAGGGAACAGGCAGATCGACTCACTCGACAAAGTGATTCTGCTCAAGTAAGACGTGAAGTCTTGTAAATCCACCTAACTTGTGAGATCATTTTGTAAAACGTTTAACATCTAAGTTTTCGGGTCAAAAATAGTTAAAGTTTCGACGGTCAGTACTTATAAAAATTATTTTATAAGTATTGAATACACCAAGAACACCTAAATCGGTAGTCGAATCGAAAGTAATAATAGAAATTATTAGTGAATAAAGACATTATTTCGAGTGTTAAAATAGTGAATTTCGTTAATAAACTATTGAACTTATCACGTTTATTTTAAGAGTGTATAAAGCCGATCGTTAATTATATTTATTAAGAACATTTAGCGTCTGGAAGAATCGAAGTTATTAAGTTTTAGTCATCCAGAATAATTAGAAAATTAGTTCTCGATGCAAGTTTAACGCGAATTAGCGGGATTATACGGTTTAAGGTGAATTAAATGTTTATGTTTGAAACATCGTCGTGGCCCAGGGGTGCAAGTAAAGCGATCTTTGATTTCAAATTCTTTTAAGTCCTTCGATTTATTAAGATTCTGACCTAAAGTTCATAAGGAATCCACAAAATTACGTGCGTAATATTATAATCTCGACGACGTAAAAAATCACCATAGTGATTAATTTGGTCAAGTAAAACTTATCCAAAGCGAATGAACATTATTTTATCTGATAAAAATTATTAAGTTGGGAGTTCATTCATATTATACACATTTAAATTAACAATTCGTGTGAAAACCATCATAAAGTTCAAACACCGTATTTAACATCTTTTGGGGCCAAGGAGCCATTTCATCAATCAAATCAAGGACCGACACTATCAAATCTATTGCAGTCAAGGAATATCCACAACGAGTGAATTATTGTGTAAAACACCTGTATTCAACCATAGTAAGTGATATTTGTTATTTTTAAGAAAACACATAATTTTCAAGAATCGGTGTGAAGTTTATTTAATTGTTGTTAGGTTATTTGAAGTTTGCCTAATTTTATTCAAGTTTTGTACTAATTTCATTACATATATTTCATTAGAAATATATGGATGCGAGTAGCTGACAAAATCTGGGTTTTAAGTTCAGAAATTAAAGAATAGGGTTGTAATTCAAATCGTCATAAATTTGATTAATAATTCTAATTTTGTCTATGGTAAATTTGGGGATTTTATTGAAATTAAGGGAATTTTACTTTGATATAAAGATTAATTAGTCAGTTACTCAAATCATTAAGAATCATTATTTTATTAGCATTAAGAAAACTTAGCTTTGCATCGAGCTCGAATAATTTTGATAGGTTTTATTATTAGTATTGATCAGTGCTTTTGGCATTGAATGTAAGTAAGTTTGTATTTTGAAGTTATCTTATTATTATATATTTGTTTTCCAGTTTTCATTTGTTTTTATTGCGTAACTGTGTTACGATATTTCTTTTACAGGATATTCCATATTGTGAGACTCGATAGATTTACGATAGTCCATCGTCCCTTGATAAATTACATCTAATCTTTTCACTAAACAATTTTTATTCATTACATACAAAAACTATTAATTCCATACCAACAGCCGTGCGTGGATAAAGGGGATAAACCGTGTTCTCTGTTACATCGTTTACCGATCCAAGCAATTAAGATCAGGGGCGGGCCGGAATTAAACTTAACAGAGTGGCGCCTTTAGTAACCCCCTAATATCGGGTTACCAGTCGAGCATTGTAAATAGTAACCAGCGACACTATGCCATAACACTTTTTCCCGTAATTATAGTAATTAAAGAATCTACGCCGAAAACCACTGAGTTAGTTGAGTGCTTTCCTTTAGTGTCATAACCTTTATTACGTGATCAAGGGAAAAAGGGCGTAGTGTGAAAATAACACGTAATAAATATTAAAAAAATCGCACATTACATTCGCAAAATTCGTTATGTTCTGGTGGATTGTTTTGCGTTTAAATGCTTATGAATATTAAATATGATTATATTAAACAGATGATACTCATAGCAATGCGTTTATTTTAAAATTTATAGGTAAAATAACGATTTTAGGGTTTATCTTAACTTGAACTTTTCGAGCGTTCTATAAAATTGAGAACTTTAAAATTTAGACCTGCGTTACTGTTACCTAAACATCTATATCGTGTATCAATTTCTCGCTGGAATGTTTGCCTATAAGGAAGATATTGTCATTTCAAGTTTTAATCTCTTAATTTTATGTACCAAATCCGCTCATTTTCGCTAAAATATGAAAGCTTTCATGCTTCAGAATCCATTGATCCGTATATACGATGAGATAATATGCCTATAAAGGTTTTGAAAATCGAGAAAATATAAATAAAAAAGGAAATAGAATAGAGAATTAGAAAAAAAGCAAATCAAATCAAGATGAATTATAATTTAAGAACAAATTATGATCTTTATTTATTACTTAAAAGCTCCCCTGACACACATCTTGATGATTACAAGAAACTTTTTGAAATGGTTACTTCCAGACTTGATATCAATTTTTGTGAATCAGAACTGAATACTTTAAAAAATAGTATTAGAATGCTTTGTTTGAAGCTGCGTAGGAAGTGGAAACAGTCCAACCGTACTGAAAAAATTTTTTTGGAGAACAATAATTCATGGTTGCATTCTGAGTTTAATTGGCCTCATTGTATAAGACTGAAAATTAAAGATATGGTAGAAAAGACCGAATTTATTCAATATAAGGATACGCAGGAGCTCATGTGTTCTACAATCAGGAGTATGTACAACAATGGACTTAACGATGTTGCAAGGATTTTAGAACATTTACAAGAAAATCCTGAATTTGTTATAAAAATAAGAAAAATTCTTGATGATAAATTTAAACCTGTCGTGTACTCGAAAGAAAAGGCGTTGTCTATATACACATCTTTGAATTTGTCCAAGTCCCAATATATAATACTTAGAGACTCGGTTTCAAAAGAAGAACTTCAATTATTTCCCTCATATTATAAAATTCAACAAGCAAAAAATGATTGTTATCCTAGGAGAGAATCCATAACCGTGACTGAAACTGTTGCACAAATTAATTTGCAAGAACTTTTAGATCACACTGTTAGCCGAATTTTAAAATATGTGCAAACAAATGAAAGTGGCGAATTCACATTAATAAGTAAATGCGGCTTTGATGGAGCTTCCGGTCAAAATACATACAAACAAAAATTTTCAGATGAAATTGCTCATGATTCAAGTATTTTTATGACAGCTTTAGTTCCCCTAAAACTTTATCATAAAGATGAATCTGATATCATTTGGACTAATTCTCGACCATCTTCAACTTTCTTTTGTCGCCCAATTAAATTTGAATTTATTAAGGAAAGTACAGAAGTTATAAAGAACGAAATGAAATTTTTGCAAAGACAAATTGATACGTTAATATTGACAAAATACAAAGAAAATATTACAATCAGGCATATAGTATGTTTCACTATGGTAGACGGCAAAGTATGTCAAACACTAACAGAAACTACTTCCTCAATGGTATGTTATATTTGTAAAGCAAAACCAAGCGAGATGAACAATTTCCAAAAATTAGAAGATAAAATTCCTAACGAAGATAATTATAAATTTGGAATTTCTCCTTTGCATGCTTGGATTAGAAGCTTCGAGTGTTTACTACACATTTCTTATAATCTCGAATTTAAGAAATGGTCGGCTAAAACTGCAGAACAAAAAGAAATGAAAGAAAGCAAAAAAAGAAAAGTTCAAAATCTTTTTAAAACTCGACTTGGCTTACTCGTCGATATAGTAAAACAAGGACATGGCACGACAAATGATGGAAACACTGCTAGAAAATTTTTTGAAAATGCAGAAATATCAGCAGAAATAACTAGTATAGATGTTGATCTTATAAAAAGAATTCGTACAATATTACATGCAATAGCGTCCGGTGAAAAAATTAATCTGACAAAATTCAAAATATTTGCAAAAGAAACAGCGAATTTGTATGTTTCACTATATGAGTGGTATTATATGCCAGTTTCACTTCACAAAATACTTTTTCATGGTGAAGGCATTATTAAACACGCTCTTCTTCCGATTGGCCAGTTATCAGAAGAAGCTTCCGAAGCAAGAAATAAGGATTTTCGAAAATATAGAGAAACCCGATCTAGAAAGTTTTGCAGGGAAGCATCCAACGAAGATATTTTACATAATATGCTAATATCTTCAGATCCTTTTATATCAAGTATTCGGCCATTTCAGAAAAGACAAACAAAAAATCTTTTACCCGAAACTTTGGAATTACTGGAATTAACTCCAGAAATTGAATTAACAGACGCTACTGAAAGCGATACAAATTAATAATTATGTAGCTACTAATAATTTATTTTCATATATTAATAAAAATTAATTTAAATTAGTTTAAATCAAATATAAATTTGTTTAGGTGGGTTCTGGTAACAAAACTAATTTTAAATTTTCGCTGATAGGTAACTCTTTTACGCTATGTATAATCAATGCAACAATAATAAATTATTATAGTATTTTCTAACTATAATTGGTTAGTTTTTAATACGTGATAGTAAATTAATTGATATATTTTAATAATTTACTAATCTAATTCCTTTTACGTGTTACAAATATATTTGATATACATTTATATTTTCATTTTTTTCATATTTTTATGATGAAAATGAGCGGATTTGGTACATAAAATTAAGAGATTAAAACTTGAAATGACAATATCTTCCTTATAGGCAAACATTCCAGCGAGAAATTGATACACGATATAGATGTTTAGGTAACAGTAACGCAGGTCTAAATTTTAAAGTTCTCAATTTTATAGAACGCTCGAAAAGTTCAAGTTAAGATAAACCCTAAAATCGTTATTTTACCTATAAATTTTAAAATAAACGCATTGCTATGAGTATCAACTGTTTAATATAATCATATTTAATATTCATAAGCATTTAAACGCAAAACAATCCACCAGAACATAACGAATTTTGCGATTGTAATGTGCGATTTTTTTAATATTACCAACTAAAAAAATTTACTATATAAACATTAATTGGAAAATAAATTTTTACATCATTTTTCAGCCCAGTGTGCGCCCCCCCCCAGTGAAATTTCTCGAAAACTATTTGGCTACAAACAAAAATTTTTTTTGCACAAACAGGTACAAACGATTTAAACCATTTTGAATCCAAAATTCGAAATGGGGGGTTATCATGTCTTTCAGTTTATTTGTATTTGTGGGACAGCTTGGGATGGTTATGGAACAACATTTTTTGTTTTTTGTTACCAAAGCCAAAAACATTGTTTGGCTTTGGTAACCGTAACGATTTGTTTTATCATGGTATCAGGACAAACACCCCCCCCAGTGAAATTTCTCGAAAACTATTTGGGCACAAACGAAAATAATTTTTGCACGAACAGGTACAAACGGTTTAGAGTTTAGACTATTTTGGATTCAAAATTCGATATAGAGGGGGGGGGCTGGCAACATGCACTTGATTTTCGATAATAAAATTGTAATCAAGGATAGTTATTAAGATTACAAAGGACTTCACGCTGATTTTGATGCATAAGACAACTGGGAAAATACTAAAGGCTGGGAATTTTTAAAATTTTTGTATTCGAATATTCGTTCAAGAAATCACAAAAATATTCAAATTACTCGAATAATCATTAGAATAATTTATACTCGATTAGTGGATTATATTCATTTATTTATTTATTTTTGTTTAATTATTAATAAATTACGAATTAAGGAATAATTATAATGTTATATTTGAGCTTTCGATCTTGCGTTAAGACCTTATTATTTGTAATTTTCTGACGAAGGTCTTAACGCAAGATCGAAAGCTCAAATATAACATTATAATTATTCCTTAATTCGTAATTTATTAATAATTAAACAAATTTATTTTCACGAATTAATAATAAACCAATTTTATTTATTTATTTATATTATACATTTTTAGACCCTTTTTTTAATCTCTTGCTCTCCCACGGGGCGGTTTGAACCCCCAAAACCACCCTGTATATAGTAATGCTGGGAATTTTTAACATTTTTGTATTCGAATTTCGTTCAAAAAATCACAAGAATATTCGAATAATCAGGCCCGTAGCCAGGATTTCATTTCGGGGGTGGGGGGGTACTTGTAAAAAGTCTTTTGTAAAACGTAAAATTTTCGGTGGTTAATTAAATTAACTTATTATTTTATCATTTCGGGGGGAGGGGGGCACGTGCCCTCCTTGGCTATGGGCCTGCAAATAATCATACGAATAGTTTTAATAGTGCCGTTGAGAAAATATTCATATTGGAATACTCGATTAGTTGATTATATTCGATTTTGATTCCCGGCCTTAGAAAATACTATAGTGTGCTTATTTATCAGGCGACTACCGTTATTGTGATAATTGATAAATAACAAGCGGATAATTTTGAACTCGAGATAGTACAATAGCGTCGCAAGAGAAGATTTTAAAAGGTACCCTACGATTTTTATTCAATAAAAATTCTCTTTTGTTCTTGTAATTGTAAGTAGGAAGAATTAATGGGTAATAAATATCTGCTTACAGATGCAATAAGGTCCATTGTTGGTTACAAACTGTGTTTGATTTATACAAATATACCTGAGGTGTGGATTTTTTTTTCAAATTTAAGAATAAGTACACAGAAATTTATCTTTTTATTAATTAAAATTTGTGTTCCAATCGCCAATCATTATAAATTGAGCTAGTCGAGATTAGGGAATTTGTTTGAAAAAATCAAAAATTTACAAGTGGGTAGATTTTATTCTTTCTTGTGATAAACAAATCTAATATAAAAATTCTCCTAGAAATTGTGAACAAAATAACAACAAACAGTGACTAAAAAATTACACCAACAGTTTCACTTCATCTCAACTCACCTCTCATGTTCACTTGAACAAAAAGCTGAAAATAAATGTTTTTAATATATTTTTTTTAAGTTTCCTTTTAACCACCCACCTATACGGATACCCTGAAGTTTTTGATCTGAAAATCGACAACAGTAACGAGAAGAATACTGACACAAGAATGAGACCCACTATGGTGTACATTTTCTTTTTTCTAGGATCCCCCTTCTTTCCTGCTTCCGTCAAGAGCACCATTCCACCAACTATTGCAGCATCTAATTGTAAATTAAGGAAAAAATTATGTGATACACCAAAAATAATGCGACCAACTCAAAAAAGGATACTCAATACAAATATTATGTAAGTTTCTATAACAAATTGTCCTTGCGACGAACTGTGAATGTAAGTTACTTGTCCACCTTGGTGTTTATGTACAAACGGCGGTCCTCTGATGTGATTCCACATTTGTCCTGATACCATAATAAAACAAATCGTTACGGCTACCAAAGCCCACAAAATGTTGTTCCATAACCATCCCAAGCTGTCCCACTTCAAATATAAATAAACTGAAACAAAGATTCCCAGTAGTATCACCACGAGAGTCGTCGAATAATTAGGTGGACGGAAAACACGTATCTAAAAACATAGTTATGTATAACTTTTGTTCGACTTAGTTTAGCAGGATAATCCACCTGTATATCCGTTCGTTCGGCTATCCACTTGGCTAGAACTTCGGCACTGTAACCGATCCTTTGAATATCCATAGTGTCCTGAGGCTTCGGTTTTCCTTTAGGAGGGAAGTGAATAAACACGGGGGCGGTATTCAGTTTCAACTAAAAGAAGAAAGTTGTAAGAATTACAAAAAAAAAGTTTGCACAACCGCACCATTTGAAACACGTCTGAACCTTCGTCAAAATCAACCATTGCAAAGAATAATCTATTGGTATATCCCTGCTGTGAATATTTGAACGAAGTTGCAACGATGTTAAACTCCTCGTTCGCATGCCGGCATACCATACACTGACGTTGGGGTGCCATCGCAGTAAACATTACAATCACAGAATAATTTCTAGGTACAGATTTTACGTAATCACGAAATTTGTAACCATTAAAACGTAAAACTGTTTTTTTATTGGCCATATCTGTAAGTTGTTGCACCCTCTCGCCCAGTGGAAGCGACTAAAAACGAAATTGCCCATAATTTTCATGTTATTGTTAAATTAAATTAAAAACCTGTTTGCGCTGTTGACATTCAACATTATAAAATAGGAATATTGTACAAAATACTAATAATAAGTACGATTTCATGATTAACTAGCCGGTTTATTTTTGCAAAAACCGGAGGAAACGTCAATGTTACACGTCAGATGAACGTCGGTAACGCAGAGTTCTGCTGAACTATCTACAGGGTGCAACAACGAAAGTCGCAATCCGCTTGTCAAATTCGTTCGAGTTGCCTAATATCACGTAATATAAAGTATGGTTATGGTATAAATACTATTATTATAATGCTATATAGTATATAATATAAATACTAGGTAACTATACAGAAGATTAAAAATCGTTTAAATTAAAGAAAATGGTAAATAGCACCGAACATTCCGATAAAACAAATCTAAGGAATTTGTTATCTTCATGGTCTGATAGTTTGGTAAAGCACACCGACTACCTTTATGATGGTAATAAGTTGTACACAAGCACATACAGTAATAACGTTAATTTGTTTTAGAAAACGAAATTACAGTTGAAATCTTGGAGATGATGGAATTTTACCATTTAGAGAAGTTAGTCGAGTTCAATTTAGGAACTCGAATTTTATTCGAATGTAAATTCAAGCAATGGAGGGCATCCATTGGAATGCCGTGTTTAACATTTCCATCGGCATCATTATCAACACAACCACCAACTGAATCAAGTTCTACGACTACTATCGAATGGCCTTCCAATTTTGGTACACTTAAACGTGAATCACATATGGAAGATCCTATTTCGGTGAGACAAATTTTAGATACATCTGAAAACGACTCGAGTGATAGGTCTTCAATTGGAAAACCACCTACATCAGCATCCAAAGTCTTTGTGGATGTAAGATTTGATAACATAGGGCATTTTATGAAGAAACGCGACAAGCAAAGGCGCTGCCAAGGAAGTAATTGCAAATCAAAACCTAAAACTTTTTGTGAAAAATGTGAAGTGACTTTATGCCAAAATTGCTTTTCTTCATACCATACAACAGGGGTCGGCGACCTTTTGAGACCTGCGGGCCGCAAATTGACCCCAAAAGGCCGCACCTGACCATGAAAGCTAAAAAAAAACAATAAAAAGACTTTAAAAATATAGTTTGTTGATTGATTGGTCATCCGTGTAAAAATTTTATTTTATTTACAACTACATACAAATTACAAATCGATGAGATGTTTGTGACTGCATTTCACTTCCCGAATAAATTGAAATTGCCTTTTTTCTTTCAGAATTTTTTATAATCTGTTTCTTTGTGGTTGGTAAATTTTTAAAGGAATAACTTCTAAAGGAATTTTTTTTTCAAAAAATTTAAATTTAAAAAATTAAAAACAACACGGCCTGCGTCCAAATGTCCTCTTTTAAAAAACGTTGTTTGTGTCATGTGGGCTTTAGATTTAAAAAAATACCATTTTTTAATAATTCTATGCCCATCACTAGTAGTTATGGTCGACCTAAGCAATATTTTTAGGTGGTGTGAGATCTCATATCCCCCCCCGCCTGCAGATTCGCGAACGGTGAATGCATAAAGGAAAAAAATTATTGCACAAACGAATGACACCAAAAAAATGTCAAAAATCGAAATGGGGGAGGGGGCTGGAGAAATGATCGTGGAATTTTCAATTAACGACATTTCGCTAACCGTGCTTGCACAAACGAAAATAATAAATGCATAAACGTATACAAACGACTGACACCAAATTTGACCCAAAATTCGCGATGGGGGGGGCTGGCATTCCCCCCCCCCACTTAAATTGTAAATATTTCGCGAACGGTATTTGCATAAACGAAAATTTTGAATGCACAAACGATTAACATAAAATTTTATGCAAAAATCGAAATGGGGGGGGGGCTGGCATTTCCCTAGCCCCCCAAACTTGTTTCTTAAATAATTCGCGAACGGAGATTGCACAAACGAAAAATATTTTGCACAAACCTACACTCCTACACAAACGAATGACACAAAAAAATTTACAAAATTCGAAATGGGGGGGGGGAATGGACCTAAGATAGGTTCTAGTTTTCGAGTTCGCCCATTAATTAAGGCGGGGGTACACCTTGCCGGCAAAACTAAGAAGTCCAACTTTGTGCATTTTTTCTGAGAAAATTAATGTATTTAGATCAACTTGGGTTTTGACACATTATTGTATAAGTCTTGAAAAACATTTAACAATTTTTTCAAGTCAAAATATTACAAAATGGCCGCGGGGGGCAGCTAAACTCAAAAATGCACTTCTTAAAATGCGGTGGAAGATATCCCAACGGTGGCGTGTTAGATCTACAACATCGGAAATAAAAAAATTTAGTTTAATATAATGTTTATCGAGTCCGTCTCGATCCAGATTTTTTTATATTTTAATTTTTTTTTCAATTAAACAGGTTTAAAGTCAAAAAACAATTTTTCGACCACATCTCGTCACTTAAACGGTAATAAAAATCGACAGTGGATGCATTGCACTTAATTAAGCAAATACAAGAAAAAAGTTACGAGCACGACTTGGACATGCATCTGCTGTTTGTAGACTTCAAGCAAGCTTTCGACAAAATCAACAGAAGGCAGATGAAAAAGATTATGAAGGAGTTCAAAATTCCACACAAACTGATAAGAATGACATTTGTTACAATGGATGAATCAAGCGCCACAGTAAGAACACCTGAAGGCGAAACGGAGTGTTTCGAAGTTAACAGTGGAGTGAGACAGGGTGACGCCCTGGCGGCGACCCTGTTCAACTTAGTCCTTGAATGGATAATAAGATCCACTGGCTGCACAGGATCAATAATCAATAAGGAAACACAGTTGGTGGCCTATGCGGACGATGTCGTCATTGTATCAAGAACTATCGCAGGAATAATGAATATATTAAAGATTATCAAAAGAGAGGCAATTAAAGTAGGTTTGAGCATAAATCAAGATAAAACCAAATATATGAAGTGCACAAGAGAAAAAGATGTTAACAGGAACGATTTAATAATTGATGGCTTTGTATTTCAAAATGTAACGGAATTCAATTATCTTGGAGTTCAGATCAACTGCGGAAACAATAGAAATATGGAAGTTACAGCAAAAATACAGGCAGGAAACAGAGCTTATCATGCCAATAGACATCTGTTAAAAGATAGACAAATATCAAAAAAGACTAAAATTAAGATTTATAAAACTTTAATAAGACCGGTCATCACGTATGCTGCAGAGGTTATTTGCTTGACAGGAAAGGAAGAGGAAGAGCTAAGAGTTTTTGAGAGAAAAATTTTAAGAGCGATAGTTGGATACAAGAGGATAAATGGTCAATATCGTAGTAAGACAAATTCGGAACTTCTTCAAGAAATGGATGGGGAAGATATTGTAAAGTATGTAAAGGCGCAGAGAATAAAATGGTGGGGGCACTTAATGAGAGCTGGCAGTGAGGAAATCGGAAGGTCTATTATGTTGTGGAAGCCCGGGGAAGATAGAGCCAGAGGAAGGCCAAAGCTGCGATGGAGTGATGGAGTGGATAGCGACCTAGAGAGGATGGGTGTGAGTGATCGGTTGAGAAAGGTGAAGGACCGTAAGGCATGGAGAAAGATTGTACAAGAAGCTAAGTCGCATAGAGAGTTATAATGATTTGTTATAATGAGGATTAATCCACCTCAAAAAATGGATTTTGTAAGTCCGTGAGGACAGTCATATTCTAATGTAGAATGTTGTACTATTAATAATAATAATAAATAATGTTTATCGAGTCCGTCTCGATCCAGATTTTTTATATTTTAATTTTTTTTTCAATTAAACAGGTTTAAAGTCAAAAAACAATTTTTCGACCACATCTCGTCACTTAAACGGTCATAAAAAATTTTTGAGAAAAAAATTTAAAAATCTGGATCGAGGCGGACTGGAAAAACCAAGGGTGAACCGCAGGTGGAAGTTTTGTACGTTTGGTGTAGAAGTCCAAGAAGTTATAGGAAGTTCTATAGAAGTCTTAAGGTTGCGGTTTTCAATGTGGGCGATTCATCAAGTCATAAATATGACTATCAAGTGGTGACCTGCAGTGTCTAATAAGTTCAACTACGAGATGCGTTCAACTCGACTAAAATATCTACTCTATATATATAAAAAGATAAGACAAAATATGCAACGTTTTTATGCAACGTTTTTGTGCAACGTTTTATGCAACGTTTTTATGCAACGCTGAGAACAGCTATTGGACGACACCAAATCAACATTATAATCACATCAACGGATGAATCAAAGCAAAGCAAAAGCAAAAGGAAAAGGAAAAGCAAACGCAAAAGCAAAAGCAATAGCAATAGCAAAAGCAATAGCAAAAGCAAAAGCAAATGCAAAAGCTAAAGCAAATTGTAGTAACCCGCCTTTAACCGTTAATTTAGAAATATAATTATTTTTGCATATAAATTAAATATTGATATAAATAATTATCAATTGTCAAAAGTTTTAAATTTAGTTATTATAAAAATTATATTTCTAAAGCCAACCCTGTATAATTTTATATTGTTATCACATTATTGAAATGATATAAATTTTAAGTTGGTAAATTTGAATGAAAAGAAATTTAATTTGAAACTCAAATTAAACTTCTTACTTAATTATAATTGTATTTTTATTTAGAATATTATGTTAGCAAAAATATTTAACTAAATTATTAGTTATTTAAATTATGGTTTTATCAATTCAAATTATTTCCACATGTTAAATATTTTTGAGAACCTTACATAGTAATTTTAAAGATAAGGGTGATAATTTTGAAGTCGTTGAAAGAAATATGTAAAACTTACGTAACTTTTAGTCGTTTTAGAGAATAACAAAACCATAAATTTCAATTATAGATTTTGAAACCATGTAGGATATGTGATATTACAAAATACTGGAAATTTTCCATAATTAAGTGAAATGATAAGATATATTTTAAGGGAAGAGAGTAACTTAATGTATTTTAGAAAATCAGTTGTGTCTTGCTTTTGAACCAGAGAAGTTCAAATTTTTCCATTTTAAAGTAAATTCAGTGCTGTTAGTTTTTCAACATATTTGTAAGTAAATTTTTTAAATGTTTTTATTTTTCAACTTCTTTTTATATTAACAATTTTTAACTTTTTCAAACTTTTATATTTTAACGAAGATAAAATTAAATAAATAAGAATTATTTAATTTTATTCAGTTACAATTTATTTTATTTAACTTTGTAAATAAATGTGAACTGGATTTATTTTGTTTTGTTTGTGTATGTCTTAAATTAATTGTTTTGTTTTAAATAAATTGAGTAAATTAAATTTAAATTCTTTTATTCATAAAAGTTTATAGTGACAAATTATAAGTTAAATTTCCTACGCTTCTGAACAAACACGTCTACTAATAAATAAATAAACTTGATGGAGTTTGTTAGAATCTCGAATAAAATTCTAACTGGTGGTAGCGAAAATCGATTTAATATTAAAGAAGATTAGTAAGTATTTCAAATTCAAAGGACGAGAAAATAATCAAAGACAACCCTAAAGTACCAGGGTCTTACAATGGTGTGCAGCGTGGAATTTCGATTAAAATAAGATTCTTTCATGAATTCATAAATTTAACAAAATAATTTGCACTATTAAACTATAAAAATTCAAATCATTAACGTAAATTCTTGAACTTTTTATTAAATAACTTAAATTCATTTTTTGATTAAAAATTAATTTTGTTTTGTTGTAATTTAACGTAAAATTTTCTTTTCATTATTCAAATTATAAAAATCCGTTTACAAAATTTGTGTTTTTTTTTTCAGCTATAAATTGTAAAATTTTCTAACTAACCATATTTAACATCAAATATTTGTATGTGCATGTAAATTGTTCTGTATTTTTCCTGTATTTAAACATTCCCGTAAATCTAAATTAATATTATAAAATGCCACTACAAGGAAATGAATCCGACAGTGACAGTAAAAATTCACCGGATACTAGTCTTAATCCTTTTAATACAAATAAAACATCACCTAAAACTTCAGGTAACAAATCAAATCTAAATCAAACATTAATACCATTTGCATCTCTTGGAGCCTTAGCATCTTCAGTAGAACAATATGATGGAAAATCAAATCCAAAATATTATTTTGAACTTTTTGAACAAAGGGCGGAACTGGAAGAATGGAATAATGAAACACGTTTAAAAGTAATTAAATATAGATTACGCGGATTAGCATTAAAATTTTTTAAAGCCGATGATGATCTTAAAAACTTAAATTATCTAGAATTCAAAGAACAAATAATAAAACAATTTAGTAAAACACGAATCCCCGGTGAAGCGATAAATCAATTACATATGTGTATTCAAAAACCAGACGAAACAGTATCTAACTTTGTAATTCGACTCAAAAGTATTGCTGCTAAAGTATTAGAGGAAGATTTGAAAACAGCAAATCCAGATGAAATACCAGGAATAAAAATTAAATGTAAGCAAGCAACATTAACCCAATTTAAAATCGGACTAAAGAAAGAATTTTTAAAACAAATCGGTGTTACTTTAATGTCAATCGAAAATCTCACGATAGAAAAAGCGGAAAACCTCGCCAAAATTCAAGAAATAAATGATACCTTGTTAAAAAAGCGTATTAATTCAATATATGCAACAGAAAATACTCCAAGACACAACTCAAATAATAATTATAAACAAACATATAACGATAATTTTAGAAATCAAACAAATTTTAATAAACAAAAATTTAATTATCAAAATAATTCGAATCAAAGAAATTTCAGAAATTATTCTAATTATTATCAATCAAATTATAATCAATCAAATAATAATAATTATGATCGTAGAAATTATTCAAATTTTAATCAATCATATAATAGAAATAATTTCGATTCTAGAAATAACAATTATCAAAATGTAAATAGATTCAATTATGGAAATAGAAACTTCGATACTGGAAATCGTAATCGACCGAATCAAAATTCGACGCAAAATAGAAATACTCAAAATTATAATGTAAATGATCGCAGTAATAAACTTAATTTAAACGATCAACACTCTACGACGGTATCCCGCGCCGTGGAGACAACAAATGTAACAACACAATAATTAATTACAATCAAAATACTCGTTCCCACACAGACAATAAACAACATTCAAAATTTTTCATTCCTAACGTAAATTCAATTTCAGAAGAAACTCCCTGTATTATTGAATTAATTTTAAATAAAACTCATTGCAGATTACTTTTAGACACGGGAGCGTGCCTATCTGTTATCAAATCGGAAATTCTCAATCTGAATAATTTAGAGAAATCAACCGAGGACATAGTTTTTTCAGGTATTGCAGGAGTAAATCAAACAGCTTTAGGTATATTAAACGTATCAGTAGGAACCCCAAACTTTATAGATTTATTTAAATTCAATTTTATTGTCTGTGAAAATATCAATTTAAGCGCAGATGGAATAATTGGTAGGGATTTGTTGTACAAATATAAAGCGAGTATAAATTATTACACAAATGAATTAAAATTGTTAGATCAAATCATTCCTATAATCAAACAGTCGGATAATGATTATGGAAGTTGTTATAATTTAAATAAGGGAAAAATAAATGAAGTACATGCAAAAGTACTCGACTATGCAAGGAAAAATGATTACGATAAAATTTCAATATGTGAAAGTGAAACAAGCGGAAATATAATTAACAAAAATTTAATTAATAAAAATAAAAAGGTAAACATAAGCCTAAATCAAAATAAAAATGAAATTAAAAATAATCACGTCGAATCAATCGTTATCGTTAAAAAGTACGGTTCATTGTCTGAAGATGAATGCGACGTTGTCGAATCAAGTAGAGTCATTTCAAAACCTAAAAAGGGACTTCGTGAGACGTCACGAAAGATCAATCATAGGCAGGTATATGACAAATTTGACACCGACACCGTCCAGCACTCATACGGAGACAGAAAGGTTGAAGTTTTATTACCAAATTCTAGAAAGGAACTTGAAAATCGCGAGTCAAGAACCCTTCCTTTGGGAAGACAAGAAATTGTTAATCAAACTAAACTTATTGAACAGGTAAAAGATGAAAAAGTTTATGCGCGCAAACTTTTTGATCAGAACGGTAAACGTATTAATTATAAAAATCAAAGTACTAAAGTACACGGTACTAAATTAAAGGAAAAAGTTGATTCAAGTTTAAAAGGAAATAATGAATTATTAAACAAAAATATTACGGTCATTGAAGGTAAACAAAATACTGAAGCAAATAAGACAAATAATGTAATAATTAGCGAGCAGAGCTATCCAATAAATGGAACGAACAAAAGTAAATCAAATAAAAATATATGCGAACATGGCATCTTAACAAATAGTAATGAATCAAATAAAATAAATAACGAACATTGTTATCTAAAAGAAGGTAAAAGTCAAATTGTAACAAAAGAAACGAGAAGAAATAAAAGAGAATTAGATGAAATTGAATTAAATGAAATTATTAGCCAACATAGCTACCCACAAAATAGGGAAAATCAAATTGAATTAACAAAAATTAAAAACAAACAGAGTTTAAAGAAAAACGAAAGTAATGAAATTGAAACGAATATAAATAAAAATCAACAACACTTATTAACAACTAAAAATAAAAAGGTAAATAAAGGTAATAAAATCAGAAACGTAACAAACAAGGAACCTGATAAGACGTTTCGGTACGAGATAAAACGAGGTGATTTGTTCAACGCACCAAGTGATCACGCTCTAGCCCATTGTGTGTCGGTGGATCTAGAGATGAGAAAAGGAATAGCCGTAGAATTTAAGAAAATTTTTGGATTAATATCAAAATTAAAAGACCAAAGAAAAACAGTAGGAGAAGTAGCGGAATTGAAATTCAAGAATCGGAACATTTATTATTTAATAACTAAGAAATATTTTTACCAGAAACCAACTTACGACTCATTGTGGAATTCACTAGTAAAACTCAAACTAAGGATGCTTGAAAATGGTGATAAAAATTTAGCAATCCCAAAACTAGCATGTGGCCTAGATAAACTAGATTGGACTATAGTTGAAGATATGATTAAAATCATTTTTCAAGAAACTGCGATATTTATAACCATCTATGAAAACACAGAAGCCAACAGTGAAGAAGAAGAAAGTATTACAGATCGAACCAGTAATTGCGTAAATAGCCGAGATACCGAATCTCAAGAAAAGGAGAAGGAAACCAAAAATAAAATGGTAAAAACAAAAATAAACAAGGATAATAAAATTAAAACCGTGGAAATTGAAAATAATAATGATAATAATTATAAATTAAACAAAGAAAATAAACAGAATTTAGGATCAATGGGAAATGAACAAAGTAAAATTAATTATGAATTATTAGGTAAACAGGTAAAGAAAAATAAATATAAATCAACAAGTACGGAAGCAATAAATGGATCAATTGAAGAAAACGAAATAATCATTAATGAAAATGAAACTTTAAATTTAATTACAGATAATTGGGATAGTAATAAAATACGAACAAATAAAAATTTAGGTATAAATCAAAGCGATAAAATTAATAAAAATTTAAAAGAATGCAAAAATAATAATTATGTAGGTACTTTAGTAATCGAAAAAGATATAATAATTCCTAAAAGGTCAGAAAGTGAACAATGTTTTAAAATAAAAATTTCAGGTAATAACGAATCAAATTTAAAATCAAATAATATTTTATTAATTGAACAAGATGATAACAATCATCAAGGAATAATTATAGCTCGTTCAATAGTTAACAATGATAATAAAAATGTAATTACGCGAATTCTTAATACAAATAATTTTGACGTAACTTTAAAAGCGAATACACAAATTGCAAAATTATCGGATAATATAGAAATACTAAACGAAATTGAAAATGATAATACAGGATACGAAATAAATTCGTTACAACCAAATAATACGAATAATAATAGGGATATTTTATCAGAATTTAATTTTAATCATTTAGATGAACATACTACCGAATTAATTACAAATTTAATTTTGAAATATGAACAAACTTTTATTTTAGATAATGAAATTTTAACCACTGCTCATAATGTTAAACATAGAATTATAACCGAAAATGTAGCACCAATAGCGAAGTATCGCGTTCCATATCATCATAGAGAAATTTTAAAGGAAGAAATTGATAAATTATTAAAATCAGGAATTATTTCTAATTCAAATTCGCCATGGAGTGCCCCTGTCGTGATTGTGACCAGGCCAGCTCCAGATGGTTCTCCTAAAGTTAGAATTTGCATAGATTATAGAGGATTAAATGCAATCACTAGAAAAGATTTTTATCCACTTCCAGATTTGCATGAAACAATTGAACAGTATTTCCATGCATCATCTTTATTCAGCGTATTAGATATTTCACAAGCCTTTCATCAAATTGAAGTTGATGAAGCCGATCGAGAAAAGACAGGATTTTCCACAGCTTTTGGTCATTATGAATACAATAAATTACCTTTTGGTCTTGTAAATAGTCCCGCGACATTTCAACGATTTATGAATGCAACTTTATCAGGATTAATTGGCATATTATGCTTAGTTTATTTAGATGACGTTATAATTTTCAGTCCAGATGACATATCAGAACATTTGCGTAGATTAGAAGCCGTTTTTGAAAAATTGCGAATTGCGAATATTAAATTAAAACCAAGTAAATGTAAATTTTTAGTTGAAGAAGTAAAATATTTAGGACATGTTATTACTAAAGAAGGAGTAAAACCGGACCCCGAAAAATTAAAAGCACTTGAAACATTCCCCATACCGCGTAACGTAACTGAGACTAGGTCATTTTTAGGTCTTGTTGGTTGGTACCGACGTTTTATTAAAAATTTTTCAGATATAGCAGCTCCATTAACAAATTTAACTAAGAAAGAAAATAAATTTATTATTACACCCGAAGTTTTAGAATCAATAGAAAAATTAAAATCAGCAGTAAAATCAGATGACGTACTTATTTTTCCAAATTTTAATGTACCCTTTATTTTATCGACTGACGCCAGCGGAACAGGAATTGGCGCCATTTTAAGTCAAAAACGGGATGGACATGAAAAACCAATCGCATTTACGAGCAGAAAATTACAAAAAGCAGAAAGAAATTATACTGTTACTGAATTAGAATGTCTTGCTGTTGTTTATGGAGTAAAACAATTTAGATGTTTTCTTTATGGGAAGAAATTTACTATAATTACAGATCACCGTCCGTTAAAATGGCTTATGGGCTTACGTATTGCAACGAGTAGGCTTAGTAGGTGGGCGTTATTATTAACAGAATATGACTTTGAAATTATACATAGACCAGGAGTAAAACATGGTAATGTTGATGCTCTCAGTAGAATGTACATGTTTGATAAACCGACTTTACAAGAATTTTTCACTAACTTCAAAAATAAAAGTATCCCAGAAAATAAAAATATAACTATTGAATCAATAAATTTATTAATAATCCCCGAGGAATATTCTTTAGTTCTTTGCGTATCCAAAAATTTAGATATGAACTCCGAAATTGAAAAAGAAATTAGACAAACTTACGGAAGTACAAATGAAATAAAAGAACAAGGTAAAGATGTAGGAGAAATTTCAATGTTAAATCTACCCGAGAAAAATATTTATTTCTTAATAATTAAAAGCGAACATTATGGTAAAGCATCGTACGAAAATATGTTTAATTCAATCAATAACTTATTAGAATTGTGTTTACAAAATAAAGATTTTAAATTAGCTATACCCAAATTGACTCACGAAATTGACGACTTAGACTGGAATATCATTTTTCATATGATAAAATTTATATTTAAAAATACTTCTATAAAAATTAAGATATGTGATCAAATTCAATCGACTCATTCAATGTTAGTAATTAATGAAGAACCTCCATTTTGTCCTTCATGGGATAAAGATTTAATTTCGTCAGAACAAAGTAAAGACAATTTTTGCAAATTATTAATTCAAGAAATTAACAATCAAGATGAAGAAGAAGATAATGAACTTCCATATTATTTAGACAATAATTCAATTTTATATAAAAGCGAAGCAGGAAAAGATCTTATGGTTATCCCAAAATCTTTTATAAATAAAGCCATTCACGATTTTCATGATTTACCCTTAGCTGGACATCCAGGTCAAATTAAAACTTTAAAATTTATTCAAAGCAGACTTTATTGGCCAAATATGAGAAAAGACATTATAAATTATGTTTCATCATGCCATATTTGTAATCAACGTAAAACATCACCTCATTTTAAACCTGCTCCTTTACAAAATTTTCCCCAAATTTCAGAACCTTTTGAACGAACCGCAATGGACATAGTAGGACCTTTTGTCACATCTGATGATGGAAATAAATACCTTTTAACTTTCCAAGATCATTTTTCTAAATATCCTGAAGCCATTCCAATACCAAATCAAACAGCTGAAACAATTGCTAAAGCTTTTGCAACTCAGATTATTGCTAGACATGGTACTCCTAAACAATTGATTACAGATCAAGGTGCAAATTTTTTGTCAAAGATATTTAAAGAAACTTGTAAACTCTTAAATATTGAAAGGATTCAAACTACAGCATATCATCCTCAATCAAATGGCGTAATTGAAAGAAGTCACAGAGTTTTTAAAGACATTTTGGCATGTTATGTGTCAGATTCACAACGCGATTGGGATCAATGGATACCATTCGTACTTTTAGCTTACAGATCTCATATTCATTCTTCAACAGGTTATTCACCTTTCTTTTTATTACATGGAAGAGATATTACATTACCATTTGATGATATATTAAAATCAACTAGAGTAAAATACGACGTTAGTACAAATTATCCTTCAGAAATGATGACTAGGTTAAATAAAGCATTTATACAAGTAAAGAAAACAATGGAAGAAAGTAGTAAAACCCGAGCAAAATATTTTAATAGAAAAACGAAAGAGCGAGAATTTCAAATTAGCGAACTCGTTTATTTATATGACCCTGCTGGAAAAATTGGCATATCAAAAAAATTGACTAAACCTTGGTTAGGACCTTATCGAATTTTAGAAAAAATTAGCCCAGTTACATATCGTATTCGTAAGATTGGTACGAGACAAGAACAGGTAGTACATTTAAATCGTTTGAAACCATACCTTAATGATGACGTTGAATTAACCGAAATAGAAAATCCAAGAATTGCACTTGGACAAGATTCAGAAATTTCTGACGATAATTTTGATCAAGAAGCAGAAAGTCAACCTCTTGTAAATTTAATTCCATATTATTTACCACCAAATATTAACGTTCAACCAAATAAATCCCCTGAAATTATTAGATTACAAAATGAAGAAGAAATTCCTGAAAATGTTAAAACACCAGAAACAAATCAAGAAAGTCAAATAAATCAAAATATTATACCTAATTTAGAAAGTGAATTAGAAGAAGCTACAGCTTCAGCTTCACAAATTTTGGAACCTACTTTAGAAGAAGCAGTTGTTTTATCACCACCAATTTCAGAAACCCCACAAATTGAAACTTCAATACCCAGACGTTCAGAGAGGATAAGGAAAAGAAACTTACTTCCTAATTTCCAATATTACTAACAATATTAAAATTATTAATAACAGCCCAATAATAAATTAATACCACAATTATACTAATAAATTAAATTTCCTAAATCCATTATTAATATTTTTAACAAACTAAAATGTCTATTAAAATTTCCTAAATTTAATTACAGATTATACAGACAAAAAGTAGAAAGTAGATATAGATTCTTCTTCCTTTCTTGTAAAAAGTAGTAAACTTTGAAAGTATTTTAGACTTTATTTTTTTTGTAGATAAATAGATACTCTATTAGTCCTTCAGAATGATTTTTGTTTTTAACTAATTCAAAAAAAAAATTATTTAAAGATCATGCAATCAATAAGAACAAGAAGACGTAATTGTGCTGTTTGTAGAACAGACCTAAATAAGAAATTACAGTCAGCCCAGACTGACTGTAATAATTATTATTATTGCAAGGAGTGTCTGATCCCGTGGATTGAAATCCATGGGACATGTCCGGTAACTCTCAAAAGAGTGACGGAAGTGACTATTTGTAGATGGGAGACTTTTCCCACAAATTTTAAAAGAAGAAACTACAGGTATGAAATTTTCTCCTTAGCAGGGGAGAAATATAGGCCAAAATCTTCAATGACTACTTATGAAGAAGTGGTAAGAAGATGGGAAAATAATAAATAAAATTATTAATTTCTTTATAACATTTTTTTTTAAATATCATAAAAATTTTTTTTATCAAATCAGTTCAACAAAATTTTTATTCAAAATTCTTTTAAGATTTTTATTTTTTTTTACTTTCTTTGTCAAAAAGAAAAGAAAGAACCTTTTTCTACTTCGTATTATTTTAAATATTGTATGTATTATTTTTAATGTTTTTTTTTGTTCTGAAGTAGAACAGGGTTAACAAAAACCATTTTTTTTATATAAGTATGTAAAATTTTTTTTTTGATAATATCTGTTCAAAATTTTTTTTTTAATTGTATAAAATTTTTCTTTAGTGATAAAAAGACTGATAATTAAAAATAGTGATTATAAACAATTATGTAGTGTTAAAAATCGCGGCAAAAGTGCAAATCGCGAAAAATAAAGACAATTTCACAAACTTAAGTGAATTTCGGAAAAATCTTGCCAAATGACCTCAGTATTACCAAATTCATCACATTATTATGGAACTACAACAGGAATTTTTCACGATACCACAAATTCATTTTTTCTAATTACAAACCATCAAGGATTTCGAGGATGGAAATCATCAATTATAAATCAATTATAAATTTGGATGGAAATTTTTCTTTTCTTTAATTTCGAAAATTCTATATAAAAATTTTTCTTATTATGGATTGGAAACATATTATTTATATTATGGAACTGGTATAAATTTTTAATTAACCACGAAGAAGATCGATTTCAAACTGAAAATTTTTTTTTTATCCAAAGATGGATGGAATTCAATCAAAGTTATGGACATTTATTACTACTATTATCATCATTTAAATAAAATGGAAATCATGTACAGGAATCATCAAAATTTGGTAATACGTCTCCCTGTTTCGAAAACAAATAGACATTAGTGCGTGTACTAAGAAACATTACAATGACAATTACGAATTTTAAATGGACTATGAAAAGTTATAGTGCGCGAATATGAACTTTCAAGTGAATATTTGGACTTATGATTTAAATTTTTGAATATATAATTTTTTTTATTTTATTATAAAATTTTTTTTTGATATAAATGTAAACATTTTTATTATTATAGTATAACCATTTTTTTTATTACTTTATTATATCATATAAATATTAATTTTTTTTTATTATATAAATATTTGTATATTTTTTTTTATTATTACTTATTGTACTCTTATATTATTTTTTTTTATTTTTAAAAGGTACGAGTATTTTAATAATACTCCTCCCTTTTTCTTTCGTGGGGGTATTGTAGTAACCCGCCTTTAACCGTTAATTTAGAAATATAATTATTTTTGCATATAAATTAAATATTGATATAAATAATTATCAATTGTCAAAAGTTTTAAATTTAGTTATTATAAAAATTATATTTCTAAAGCCAACCCTGTATAATTTTATATTGTTATCACATTATTGAAATGATATAAATTTTAAGTTGGTAAATTTGAATGAAAAGAAATTTAATTTGAAACTCAAATTAAACTTCTTACTTAATTATAATTGTATTTTTATTTAGAATATTATGTTAGCAAAAATATTTAACTAAATTATTAGTTATTTAAATTATGGTTTTATCAATTCAAATTATTTCCACATGTTAAATATTTTTGAGAACCTTACATAGTAATTTTAAAGATAAGGGTGATAATTTTGAAGTCGTTGAAAGAAATATGTAAAACTTACGTAACTTTTAGTCGTTTTAGAGAATAACAAAACCATAAATTTCAATTATAGATTTTGAAACCATGTAGGATATGTGATATTACAAAATACTGGAAATTTTCCATAATTAAGTGAAATGATAAGATATATTTTAAGGGAAGAGAGTAACTTAATGTATTTTAGAAAATCAGTTGTGTCTTGCTTTTGAACCAGAGAAGTTCAAATTTTTCCATTTTAAAGTAAATTCAGTGCTGTTAGTTTTTCAACATATTTGTAAGTAAATTTTTTAAATGTTTTTATTTTTCAACTTCTTTTTATATTAACAATTTTTAACTTTTTCAAACTTTTATATTTTAACGAAGATAAAATTAAATAAATAAGAATTATTTAATTTTATTCAGTTACAATTTATTTTATTTAACTTTGTAAATAAATGTGAACTGGATTTATTTTGTTTTGTTTGTGTATGTCTTAAATTAATTGTTTTGTTTTAAATAAATTGAGTAAATTAAATTTAAATTCTTTTATTCATAAAAGTTTATAGTGACAAATTATAAGTTAAATTTCCTACGCTTCTGAACAAACACGTCTACTAATAAATAAATAAACTTGATGGAGTTTGTTAGAATCTCGAATAAAATTCTAACTGGTGGTAGCGAAAATCGATTTAATATTAAAGAAGATTAGTAAGTATTTCAAATTCAAAGGACGAGAAAATAATCAAAGACAACCCTAAAGTACCAGGGTCTTACAAAATGAAAAAGCAAATGCAAAAGCAAATGCAAATTCAAAAAAGCAAAAAGTAAAAGCAAATGCAAAAAAGTAAACGCAAAGCAAGGCAACAAAACCATGCGACGCAAAAACACAAAGATTGAAAGATTTATGTAAATGCAAAAATCCGTTTGGTGGCAAATTTGTTATTTTAGGTGGTGACTTTCGTCAAGTTTTTGTAAATAATTTGAATTTTGTATGTTTCGCGGTTTCGGGGAAGCCGAGAGAGCGCGAGCAGTGAAGAAGAAGACTTGCGTACGCCGTCCAAGTCGTGGACGGTCGACATTTTGATTTCTGACGATTTTTAGTTGTAAAAATTTGATTTATTTGAGAATAAAAGACAAGTAAAGTTTGAAGCAGTTTTATTTCTTTTAAATTGAGAATTTAGAAGAGAAAATTTTGTGAATTATACTAAATGCAAGTGGAATTATTTCGGAAAAGGTATACAAGGTCGCTTGATAGTGGGCGATACTGAAAGATAACCGATTGAGCCAGCCGGGTAAGAAGGTGATTTCTCCGCCCGAATTGGAATTTTACGAAGAAGATTTGAAAATTCGATATTTAATATTTAAGGGTGGAAAATAACACTTCAACTTGGCTACCCGAACGTGCGGCATTTGGTGAACATTTTTTTGAATTCAATTTGGGATGATTAGTTTATGGTTGTAAATGTTCACCGCAGAACCGGCTGTCACCCTGAGATTTTTAGTAAGAAAGGTTTGACCATGGCTACAGGCTGGGATAAAATCGATCAAATTGAGTGGAGGCTTCAACAGCTGATAGAGCAAATGGCTGAAGACAGGAGAGAGAGGAGAACGAATAGAATAGAAGATAAAAGAGAGAGGGAAAAGAATAGGATCGAGGACAAAAAAGAATGGGTAAAATATTGTGAAGAATTGAGCAGAACAATCAGCAGTGCCAATTATGAAAAAAATGAAAATGAGGAAGAACTAGAAGATAAGACGGAAGAAATAAGTTTAATAAAAGAAGAAACTTTAGCAGAAAAAGTGGAGCTATCGGAAGAGATTGAGAAAAATGAAAATAAAGAAGACTTGAGAAATGAAAAAATGGAAGGAGAAGTAAATAAAGAAACGGGTCATATCGGCGGCATTAATAAAAAATCCCGGATATTCACCAGAACACAGATGGGACGAATGAAATGGCGAAAGATGAAACATGGACGAAAAAGTAATTTTGAAAGAAGGTATAACAATAATTATTTTAAAAGGAAGAAAAATAAAATTAATACGAACATGATTACTTCATCCAAGATGGTTTCCGATGGAAATGATGTTCCCCGTTCAGCAATTTGGAAGGATGAAATAAAGGATGAAGAGAATATGCCGTCCAACAAAGTAATTTGGTATTTTGAAAAAGAAGAGTTGGGCTACAAGAAGAAGAAAATAAAGAAAAAGTGGTTTGGTGAAAAGAAACGTATTTTTAAAAAGGAAGACGTCATGGAAAACAAAATGAAGGTCATTTTGGAAAAGTGGCAGTATCGGCGATCAAGATGGAGGGTGGCTAATCTAATCAAATATGAAAAGTAACCACGGACGAATAAAGAAGGTTGACCAAATTTAAGGATAACCGCGATTTAAATGGAAAATGAATGGAACTAAATGTGTTTTGATAAAATTAAAAAAAATTTGTAAATATTAAAATTTAAAGAAGGAATACATCATGATAAAACTGAAAATCATAATTAAATAAAAGGCAATAGAAATTCGAACAAGTTAATAATAATTAATAACCAATGTAACAAGTGAAAAGGACAATCTTCGAAAGATAAGCAGACGAAAAGTTTATAAATTGTATAACAAAATTTGAGAAAGTAAAAGTGTTTCCAAAAATTGAAAATTTGAAAAATGGATTAATTAATTGCTGCATTTTATAATAGTAAATTTGAAATTAGCGTTTATGGCAATCAAATGGAAAAATTTAATTTGAAAATTGATGGTTATTGAAGGAATTTGTCACTACGAAAATTGAAATTGGATGATTAGTAAAGAAATAGGTAAAAGAGTTTTAAATGATGTGTATTGCATATTTAAAAAAATTTGTATGAAGCTACAACTTTAAAATGTAGCAAAATTGATGAAATTATTTAAGGAGATGAAATTGTTAGTTGGAAATTTTAAAAATTAAGTAGTAGTGAAGGATTTTATTAAAGACGGGTCGATATGAACATTGAATATGAAAATGAAATTGCAGAACACTAGAAGAGAATCGAAATTATGAAAGGTCCGTAACGGAAAAAGAAGGAGCTTTGAAAAATTATGGAATAAAATTTGGAAGGATAAAAAAAATTTGCAGTTATTTCGAAGAAAGTTTTGGATCGAGTTATCTAAGAAATTGTTATTATTGCAAAGAAGTTTGGATGTCATTTATGAATTGTTTAGTGATCATTCGTCAAGATAGGTAGTTCGGGATGTTGATTAATTAATGAATTTAGGTGTGTAAATTAGATTGCCGCATTAATTAATTATTATTTACTTTTGAATATTGTTATTTATTTTTGAAGATGTTGATTTAGAGAATTTGCTACTTATTACAAAAGCACGACGTTATGTGTCTTTCTTGAAATCCCTCCTGGATTTCTGCATAAGCCAGGAAGGATTGCTGTCGTGTAATTTTTGGAATAAGGAAATGGTTTGCTTGAGTTTTTGTAAATAATTTGAATTTTGTATGTTTCGCGGTTTCGGGGAAGCCGAGAGAGCGCGAGCAGTGAAGAAGAAGACTTGCGTACGCCGTCCAAGTCGTGGACGGTCGACATTTTGATTTCTGACGATTTTTAGTTGTAAAAATTTGATTTATTTGAGAATAAAAGACAAGTAAAGTTTGAAGCAGTGTTATTTCTTTTAGATTGAGAAATTAGAAGAGAAAATTTTGTGGATTATAATAAATGCAAGTGGAATTATTTCGGAAAAGGTATACAAGGTCGCTTGATAGTGGGCGATACTGAAAGATAACCGATTGAGCCAGCCGGGTAAGAAGGTGATTTCTCCGCCGATTCGATATTTAATATTTAAGGGTGGAAAATAACACTTCAATATACATCGATAGGCCTTTGTTTAGTCATGGACAGTTATATGTAGCATTATCAAGATGTCGAGCGAAGGATGGAATACAAATTCAAAGTGAAAGCGACATAAAAAATGTTGTATGTAAATAAGTTTTATAACTTGAAGTTATTAGGGCAGCAAAGCGGCCCTGGGGGGTTGGGCCGCGTCAGCGGCCAGGGGGGCGGAGCCCCCCTAGTAATAATATAATAAACTACATGATTTTTGCAATTTTTATCATAATAAAATTAATGAAAGGATGAATGAACGATTGTTGAAACAAACCTATGAATCATAATATATTTATAACGCAAAATTATAATGGTTTTCAGGTATCAATGCTGGGAAGTAGTAATTTAATAAAATATGCAATAAAAAATAAAGAATCAAGTTATAATTTCAAAATAATACATAAAATATAAAATAAAAGTTCAATGTTTGCTGTCTTGCATTTTATTTATCTTCAACATGATAAGAAACATCGCAGGTGAAAGGAAGGAGAAATTTTGTCATCTATTCGAATATATTCGCATTGCATTATTTTTTATATACATAGGCAGTGGCGTAGCTAGAACTTTTGCCGCCCGGGGTGGAAAATGTTTTGGAATGAACTTTTTTTAAATCCTATTTCCTAATTGATGAAATTTCCCAAAAAAATTCTTTTGCCGCCCTTAATGCCGCCTCCAAAAATTTTTGAATGACCTTTTTTTTTAACCCAATTTCCTATTAATGCCGCCCCTAAAAATGTGCCGCCCGGGCGGTCCGCCCCCCATTAGCCACGCTACTGTAATATAGGTTCTCTTGTAATTGTTGGATATTGTTATTGATATCGCGTAAGCGAGGCGCCTCGCCTGACTGATTTATGCGCGCAAAGCGCACTCTTTCGCCCGACCGTGCGAAAGAAAATCCCGGCGAGCGCGGCCATAGTCGTCGGGAGGCAAAAGAGTAGAATTTTTATGGTAAAAATCCTTGTGACAGCGAGATTGAAGAACCCAACGAACGGATTTTCGCCGGACACGATTCCGTCGACGCCCCTAGGGTTCCCATCGAGCCAAAACGTAGTGGCGTCGCTACCACTAGCTGGGGGGGGGGCGATTTTTCAAAGTGCAGGTCGTTTTTTCGACATAATTTGTTAGAAATGTGCTTCCACCATTTCAGGCGGCGATCGAAAATGACGGGGCGGCATGTCAAAATGACCGCCGTTAAAAGCTCTATCTGACCGTGCCAGAAAAATCCACCCAACTCTTCCGGGGCGGCAGCTGTGAGCGAAACACTTTCCCATTCCGAGTGCAGAAAAATTGAAAATTTGCAGTGATAAGCGATTTCCCCAGCAGAACCCACCGAACCGATCTCGACGTATAAGGCGGCGGTCGACGCAGGAGGTATTCCCATCGTGCACAACCGCAAGCGCGATCTTGGGAGACGTCGGGGGCCTCCGTGGTGAAGCCTCAAAGTTGATGAACTTTTTTTGAAAAATTGTTGTTAAAGTGCCTCGCAAACGGGGGGTGGCGTACGAAAGTTTACGTTAAAGGTGCTAAAATGTCGGCTCCGACGAGTTTTATCCGAATCTTGCGCAAAACGGAGCGGCGGGGGAGACCGAAAAGCTTTCCCGGCGCGGCAACGGCGTAGCGGCCAAACCGCAAAAACCTTATCTGCCGGACCTTAAAAATGCCTTAAAAATGCCGTGGGGTGGCGCACCAGAAGGTCAAAGTTAATAAATTTTAAAAATGTCTCCTATTAGTCGAAATTCGTATCTCAAGAGCCTTCTTTTCGAAATTTTTAAATTTTATCGTGGAAAAGGTTAAACCGCCTAATTATAAGCAGAAATCGTAAAGACGGCCAACCGAATCACCTCTTCTTGGATGTAGTAAAAGACGAAAGACTTTTTCCAAAAATGTTAATTCTTATAAAAAATTTAAAAATCTGTACTTATAAATAAAAAAACTTTCTATTAGAGTAATTTGTAAAAAGCAGTTGACACGGCGCGGATTCTACGAAACCGTGACTCATTAGTGTGGCATGTCAATCAACGCGGCTGTAGGATTACATATTACATTGCACGTTTAGTCGGTAAAACTACCTAATACACTAACAGAATGACGGAGAATAGTCAAACTATTTTTATGATAACCAGAGCTACTATAATTTTCTCGTCAACAGATTTCTGTAAAATCATACTGGATATTATTAAACGGAAGAAAAATTTCATATTAATTTGAATTTGCTTAGATTTTTAAAATAATGAATATAATTCCTCCAAATTTTTTTACAAGCAGTGTAAAGCATGGCACCTGGGTGTGAATTGGTTTTTAGAGTAAAAATCGGTATATCTGAAGCAATAAAAATTATTCAATACAGACTTTGCAATCACTAATATTGACAAATTTCAACAGCATATTTGGGATAGTTATAGTGTTCTGATTATAATAAAAAGTAATTCACACCCTAGAACAAAGTTTCTACTTTCTAATGGCGTTAAAATCATTACCTAAAAGTTTGTAGTTTTCAAACGTAAGCAAATGCAATGTGACCAGATATTAGCATAATTGCCATAAGCCACCCACGCGCAAAACCGCAGCCTTAAGAATTCCTTAGAAGTTCGTAGAAGTCCTTGGAAGTCCGTGGAAGTTTGGACAAGCCCATTATTATTAAAGGGGAGTTTGTTTCAATTATACTCATACCCATGCTCATAGTTGCATAGTTGCAATCATACCATAATTGCAATGAATTAAACAAGGCATCTAATATCTATTTAAAAGTGCTACTTTGTCATTTTATTTTGAGTTTTTAACAATGATCAAAGAACAAACCATCAAGTGATTGGGTGTCTTTAGACGCGAAAAATAAACCTCTTTAAATTGATGCTCTTTTCATTCTAATCCGTTATAATGGGAAGCAGGAATTTAAAAAAAATCTATTTCCTATGTTATTTTCCTATGTTCACATCGGCGGCCGGTCACCCGGTATATAGAGATAGCATGAAACTATATCTCACTCTCTCGCGCTCATGGCGCAAGATGGGCGAACCAACACTTGTTGGTGGCGAAGATTTTTTGTAAACCATAAAAAAATTTCAGATTTTCTTTTGGTTTTCGAAATCTACATAGTTACCATTTGGCGGTAAAGAAAATTGAAGCTATTTCGTTGAATACCTTAAAATATATAGCGATATAGAAATGACCAATAATTAGGGTGATTTTTATTCGCTATACTATATTTTAAAGTATTCAACGAAATAGCTTCAATTTTCTTTACCGCCAAATGGTAACTTGGTAGATTCCAAAAACCAAAAGAAAATCTGAAAATGTTTTTATGGTTTAGGAAAAATCTTCGCCACCAATAAGGGTTGGTTCGCCCATCTTGCGCCATGAGTGCGAGAGAGTGCGATATAGTTTCATTCTATCTCTGTTAGGCCCCTCTTAAAATATTAAAATATAATTTTGCAATCTATGCTATTCGTTTGTTTTATTTTACTTCCTATCTAAACGAAGACTATTATAGGTGTGTAACAACCGGGGGTGCGTTATTAAAATTAATTATAAAATTTTCTCTTAAAATTTTGATAATAATTTTAGAAACACAAAAACCTTTTTACTTGGCCTAAATAAAAAGTCACCCCAGAATGTTCTCTTCTTTTATTTGGTTTCCCAAAAATTTCTCGAGTTTTGAGATACTCCTGAATTTTTGGGAATATCGACGAAGGTTCCACGGTAACAAAGGACAGTCTATTTTTAGTTTTAACGCTGCCACCCGACAAAATTCTCTTTGTTAGTTGTCCTGGACCTCTTCGATACTTTTTGGTAGCTCTGGTTTGATTTCCCAATCTTCACGAAATGACGTAAATATCGCTGGCTAACGTAGGGTGAAAGGTGCCCTTTGCAGTGATTTTGGGAAAACGTAGGAATCGTTAACTTTTGAAAAACTTCCACTTTATTTTATGGGGTTCTTTTAAATTCAAAATAAAAGAATTAATATTTCCCAAATATAACAATTTATTAAATTAAACTGAATTATTTACAAAGATTTACAAAATAATTAACTCGAAATTATAATATGACAACACTTTTGCCACAGTATAAACAACAAAATAACTTTTGAAAGTAATAATTGACGAAACATTCAACCAACTACAAATTGTTTCCGTCTCTGAATATCAATTATTCAGATTTCCAAAATTAAACATAAAACAGATTAACTTATCAAACCTTACTTTAACGATTAAATAATATTGGCTAAACTTATATGCAGCCAAAACTATCAACAAACGAGGAAACAATCGTCTCGCGATTATCCTTTAACATTAAGTATCAATAACCTGATGAGCGAATCTCACTCCAATCAATTATTATAATATAAGGAACCCAAATACATTTCCTTAACAACTCGTTAGAATACAAAAATTTTGCGTTCTCAAATTATGATTTGACAAACGCGCACACAAAATAAAATCATTTATCAGTAAACAATAAATTTTACCTTTAGTTGTTTCAGCAAAACCACAAAAACTTAACTTATTTATTTAAAAGCGTATTTTCGCGAGGATCCCGGTTAGTACCGCTCGGTTACTTTTGGTCACCTTTGGTTAGTCCCCCACCACAATTTTTGAAATAACCATTTGTGGTCGCGAAAATGCAAAAAGTTACTTTTGGTTAAAAATTGAAATGAAAACTAACCAAACTTTTGTGAAATAATGTAAACAATGATTTATTCTTCAAGTTGTTTGCTTTTATTTATTACTTGTAAGGACTAATCTGTTTGATAGATATTAAAATTTGATATAGATTTACATAGCAATGGTGGACGGGTATAAAAAAGTAACTAAGAATCTATTTAAAAATATTATTTATTATTAAAATATATAACAATGTTATTTGGAACGACGACGTGGTTTTTTTCTTCGCCCGTCAGATTCTGAACTATCGGAGTCCGTGCTGGAAGTATATCTTCTTTTTTTCTTCTTAATTGTTGTTGTTGCCGTTGATGGGAGCCATATAAACGTTAAAATCAATGCCAGCCAGCAAGATAGCTACATTGATCGGCATCAAAACCATTCTATTAATTTAATGGGAATCTGTTCTGCAGATAAAATATTTACCTACGTGTTTGTTGGATTTCCTGGTTCGGCTCACGATTCAAGAGTTTTTTCAAACTCATTGTTAGCATTTGTTAGTGAAACACATCGAAGAGTTTGGAAAACAAAAATTTTTTCCGAATGAAGATTTTCATATAACAGGTGAAACGTGGCTCATTAAACCGTTTCCTAGATCCTACAATATGACACAAGTGCAAAAAAGTCATAACATCTGTTTAAGTTCAGATCGTGTATGTATTGAAAACGTATTTGGTTTAGTAAAAGGGAGGTGGGCAAGACTCCTATATAGACAGAGGCACAGTTTCAAAAGGAATTGAAATAACTACTGCTGCCTGTTTTGCATAATTTTTGTTATTTATGCCACGATGAATGGCAAATGGAAGACAATAATAATAACGATACTATAGCTAGTGATGTAGGACCACCATGCAGAGAACTACATGAAAACGAAAGAGCAGCCTACAGAAGAGCGGAAGCAAAAAGAAATGCGATAGCTGCAAGATTAATCTAAATATTAATAATTCAATTGTTACAATTTTTATTTACAATGGTTAATATAAATGTTATTAAATAAAAATAAATTTTATATCAGAGTGTGTACTACTTAAAATAATAATTATGTTTTCACATTTTTTCGTTTTCTTAATTTTCAATTATTCTATGGTGTTCCAACCTTATTGTAAAAATGCATATCCGCAGCTTCATAATCAAATTAATACTTTCTTCCAACACTAGGATATTAGTAATCGATCACCTTGCTTTTTCCATCGACCTGAAAATTAATAATCAATATTATTCTAGCAAAAAGTTACAATATAAATTTATTATAAAAAAAATATTAAATTTTAAACACGTAAAGAACACAAAAGTTACCTTTCTAATATAACTGATATGCAAAATATGAATAAAAATAAGGTAAATCAGCCACCGAGTAATCTCTAGCTTTGTAGTTCATTTGATTGATCCATTACCGTAAATTGTAACAATAAATTAATTAATACTCATTAAAGTATATTTATCATTATCAATTTCTTCTCAAGTTCAACTTCAAACTACAACGTAGGATATCTACCTACTTGTAAGGTCGATTAATTATCCCTGATTTTCTGAATACAGTTCCTTTATATATTTTATTGCTTCTTCAAGATCTGTAAATTAATATGAATACAATGTTCAAACATAAAAAGAATTTTATTTACTTACATTTACCCACGATTGCAAAATGATTTGCAATGTCATTCTTCACCAAGAAAAAGATACACCTTCGCACCTTAGTGTAAATTATATTCGTTTATTTCACTTTACCAAACTTTATAATAATCAAAACGATTTTATAACTTCGAAAATTAATTTATAATGATTGTTTTTAATTTAACATAACCTCAAATCCATTTTAGAACCACTTCCAACTTTAAATTTTAAATTGTGACGCACACAGATGGCGCAAAAAGTAACCACAAAAAGTAACCAGTGATTTTGAGCGGTCGTCTTTGGTTAACTTTTTTGGTTAACCAAAATCTACCTCCCCTCTAACCGTTCTCGCGAAAATGACATAAAATCTAACCGGTTACTTTTGGTTAACCAAAATGCCTCGCGAAAATACGCCTTAAGTCGAGAAAATTAATTAAATTATTTAATTTAATTGATTACCACTAACTTATTTATTCAAACAATGGTTTGATAAATAGTTGCAAACAAAATTACTAATTGAGCTTTTGTACTGTACAAAACTCAATTATCAAAATTCAAAACCAAATCGCACTTTTGGAGTCTTCGACTTCAGCTTTGTTTTTCGAAATTTGCTTCCAAAATGGCCAGCAAGTTTCTTAGCAACAGGTGAAGGAGGACTCTACCTTATCAGTACAGTTACCCATATTTATAACCTCTGACCCACTTTTCTTCCAAAGTGAATCTTTTTATTTTTTATGTTAAAATCCATGCGAGTAAAAGACGTTCTTCCGCAATTAGAGGAAGATACATTTTTTTTCTGCGCGTAGAAATAGCCGACTTAGCAATTCCCACACGCGTCTACTGGTAATTGAAAATTTATTTCTAATTTCTACATTTTTTGACTTTTTCAAATTATTTTTAGATATTTGGAATCGTTATCTCTTAAACGTTACAAATATATAATTCATTTCTTTGTAGGACCAATATTAAGAAATGGCCTAAAATCTTGTCACTAAGACGGGAAGCGTAATCCTTATCTAAGCGGAAATGGTCATCAAATTCTCTTCGTATCTCCGCCCGTCGCACACCTGCAATACGTAGGTATATTTTCTACATTACAATGTAGTAATTTACTTTGTTGCAAAGTTAAATTTGAATTTTTAGCTCAAAGTAATTTTGACTCGACCCTGTCGATATTTTTACTTTGAACGTAATTTTACGCTGATTCTAGAGGTATAAGAATCGAAAAATTTTATAAAATGTCAGCACAATTTGAATTACTATATTTCCATAGGCGTACACAAATTATTTTCTTTTACATCTAAAATTGCATTTTAATTTTTAAATCCTTTAAAAATCATAACTAGAAAAATAAACAACCCGAAATTAACCCTTAATTTCCGGGGTGTTACAGGTGAATCCTGAATCATACATTCCTGGATTACCTTTTATTCAAATTAGTGCTACCAACCAAAAGAAAAATTAAGCCCAAAAAATATTATCAAATTTCAAATGTAGAAATACTTACACAACTCTAGGGCCTCTAAATTAAATAAATATCACTATATTAATTAAGATTAAAAGGTCTTAGTTTTCAACACTGCTTATTTTATTTGGCTCAAAACCCAAGGAAGTCCACGGAATTCCATGGAATTTCTTGAAAGTTCGTAGAATTCCATGGAAGTTCGTAGAATTCCATGGAAATCCGTAGAAGTTCTGCAGAACTTCCACAAAAATGGAAGTTTTGTACGTTTTTTGGCCAGCGGCTTACCCCTTGGGAAAAACATACTATATTAAACTAAATTTTTTTATTTTCGATATTGTAGGTCCACGTGTAGGTCTAACGACACCATTGCTTTTTGGAGTTCAGCTGCCACGCGGCCATTTTGTAATATTTTGACTTGAAAAAATTGTTAAATCTTAAATGTTGTTCAAGACTTGTACAATAATGTGTCGAAACCCAAATTGATCTAAATACATTTATTTTCTCAGAAAAATTCACAAATTTGGACTTCTTAGTTTTGCCGGCAAGGGCAAGGTGTACCCCCGCCTTAATAGATTAATTTATAATTTTTATTAATTAATTAATAGATGCAAAATTACCACAAGATTGGAGCTCGAATGTCTTTCAAGATACATTTTCTGCATTCACATCTTGATTTTTTCCCACAAAACTTGGGCGACACGAGCGACGAGCAAGGAGAGCGGCTACATCAAGATATCGCAAAAATCGAAAGGTGATACCAAGATTTTGGGACGAAGGCATGATGAGCGACTACTGTTGGACCCTAATGCGTGAAACAGATCCCAAGCAGTATAAAAGACTCAGTTCAACCTCTGTTCATTTCTGATTTATACTTTTTAATTCAATAAATGCCCGTTAATGGTCAAAAATAGTAAAATAATGAATTTATTGAATATTTCGAAAACTAGAACCAATTTCAAAAAACGGGCTGCTGATTTATACTGCTGCTGATTTGGGTTCAGCCCTAAATTTATCTTATAAACAGTTTTTGTTGGTTCAGGTCCAAAACCATGTAAACTTGTGTAATTAAATATGTATGGCACTAATTAAATACAGCACTTATACCTTGTCTTTTTCTTCTTCTTCTTCTTAGTGCCATATCGTCTTTAGACGTAGGCGATCTTCCTGGCTTCCTTCTTTTTCGCGAATCGTTATTATGGTAACTTATTTTCGCCTTCTACTTGAAAAATAAATTAATGCATAGCCACCACACTACTACCCCACAAATGACAGAGTCACGATGATTTTGGGAACCTTTTTAGAGTTTTTTGAAAGCATCAAGAACTAGATTGAATCGCTGGGAAGTGTTAAAGATGGTTGGACGTATCATATTTTCTGGGCCTAAAACATGTCGAATTTCAGTTGTGCATTTGCCGATGAATCCGATTTGTTATAATTGACTTCAATGGGACTATCTGTGTTGGCGGGCTTCTGGCCCGACATGACCAGAATAGCCTGCCGAAATCCTGGAGTATATTTAATACCTGGAATAGCTTAGGGAGTGACAGGATCGGGGTGAATCTGAAAACTGGAAGTGTAGTACAATGGGGCCGATTTAGAGTCCTATCTGGCACATAAGACTTTACGTCCAGGTTATATAGAACCTTTTAATTTTAAGAGCTTTTATTTAATTTCTTTTTAATATTTGCGGATTATTTTGAAAACAATTTTTAAATACTTTGCAGATGAGCAAAATCGCTTTGAAATTTGTTTTTACTTAAAAATTTATTGCTTTGAAAGCAATTCTATGTAGTAGTTAAATTTAATTAACAATAAAATATAACATATAAAATTAACTACAAATAATGTATTAATCCTATTTATAGTAATATTATAAACCGAAAACTATAAAAATTCAGAATATTTTCAAACAGTAGATAATAGTGCAAACATTATTTCGAATTTAGGTTATTTTTTGATTATGGATAACACCGCAGAAAGCATCGAAAACGATTTTATTGTTTACGCAGAGGAAGATAATAATAATGATCTACCTTTGGAATCTATGGGAAAATATTGCTTAGATAATTTAAAAAGGAGAAATTCTGATGATATATTAATGGTGAGTAACCAAATTCACGAGTATTTCTAGTTGGTGTAAAATTTGTTTCCTATTTTTTACAACCACTCTAGAAGAGGACTCTGGAACGAATAAAAAAATTGTACCTGGTGATACTGGGTTATGCTAGGGGACATAGCCGTTGGGTTTACTTTTTGGCACATTTTTGAATTTTTAGTTTAGCAAAATATTTGGCCTGATGGCCAATTCTCAATCAATTTTCGTCAAGTGTCTTTCGGTTTCTTGTAGTCAAGTTTTGTGCTGTTAGATTGTTTGGATAAAATATGTATTTACCCCCTTAGTCTGCTAGTTTCCTAATTTCCTTCTCTCTGCTGGAATTGACCAGTATATCTTTTCCCATTTTCTTCATATTTCCAATTCCAGTTCTTCATTTTACATTTTATTACTGTGACAATAAACTCACTAAAATAATTTATGATTGTATGAATTATTCTAGATTGACGCCGAATCGGAAGAAATTTTAACATGTGAAATGCTTATTAAAAATAGTATAAAATTTTCAACTTGGTTGCAAACCATCGGCATTAAAAAGGGTGATATAATTTCTATAATTAACGACAATGGTATTAGTTATTGCGAATTACTTCTTGGTGCATGGTATAATGGGGTACTGTACAATCCGTTAAATATGGACTATTCAGTAGGTACTTGCAAATATACCAACTACTGATGAACTACATAATAACTTTTCACAATAATAAATTTTCTAGGGGAATTAAAGCACGCATTATGCATAACACAACCCAAATTAATAATTTGTGCTAAAAAGGCCTTGGATAAGATTATTCAACTTCAATCTGATTTCAATTTTCCATACGAACTTGTAACAATTGGAAATGAGTCAGCCAGAGATGAGCAATATGGAGATCTAAAAACTTTGCTTTCATCAGTCAAGGTGAATGTAAAAGATTTCAAGCCAGTTGAACTGAATTGTTTTGAGGATGGAGCGTTAGTTCAGTTATCGTCTGGCACGACTGGTTTTCCAAAATGTGTATTATTATCCCATTTCACTGTTGGAAGAATTTTAAGCATCTTCATGTACTACTCAATTATTTTAAAAAAAAGCTAAACTGTTTTTAATAGATTTATTTTAGGAATCTCGATTATAGCAGTACTTCTTTGGTTACCGTTCAAGTAATACCAAATTTTCATTTATTTGGGTTTGCATGCCAGTTCAGTTCAATAATTTTTTTGAAGACGATTCTTATGAAAAAGTTTATTCCAGATTTGTTCCTAAAAATGATGGAAAAATATAAAGCAAATATATTGTATACTGTTCCGTCAATATTACAGTATTTATGTAAAAATCCATTGGTCGAAAAATATGACACGTCGAATCTTAGAGATATCGTCGTAGGTGCGGCTCCTGTGGGAGCAACTTTGTTAAACGAGGCTCAAATTAGGTAATATCCTTTTTTTCGAGTTGTAGCAAAAGGTAATAAGTGTACGTATAGGCTTAAAACTGCATTCGTAAGAGAGTTATATGGGTGCACAGAAATTGGAGGACTTGCGTGTATACAAAGACGAAAATTATATAAACCAACAAGCACTGGAATGCTTTGTCCTGGATTGATTGCCAAAGTATGCGATGTAAATTCGAACCAAACTCTTGGTCCTTTCAAGCAAGGTGAATTACGTTTTAAGGCAAAGCAAGTTATGTTAGGTTATCTGAGGAATGATAGAGATACTAGTGAGAGTTTTGATGATTATGGTTTTTATCGCAGTGGAGATTATGGATATTACGATAACGACAGATGTTTCTATATAACCGACAGGATTAAAGAACTAATTAAATATAAAGGATATCAGGTAATTCCAGCGAATAAATTAAATAAAAATACTACTTTATTATTCAATTACAAGGACCTTTCTTCTCACTTTTCCTCCCTAGGGATTAAAGTAAAAATGAGGATTAAGTATCAAATTTGTTATCAATCAACCATTCGGAGAGTTACGGCCATACACAAATTTGTATAGGTAGTACTTAACGCCAAATGATTTTTTAATGAATGAGTGAGTGAGGACCTTGTTATTAACTATTGTTAAGAGGGCGCCTTTAAAAAACAGGTTACAATAGGTGGCGCGCCCTAAAATATTAATCTTTTCTACTCATCTGTTCACAAATACAGAATTTTAATTATTTATAAAAGTCATATGAATAAGTGATAACTAATTTAGGTAATGAGGAAGTTTGAACGTCCAATGTTGAATATTTACAAGTATATTCCAAAAAGATATTCATATTTGGAAATATTGAATATTTTTAAAAATATTTAACTTTCAAAGTTCAAACTTCCTCATTACCTAAATTAGTTATAGTTTATTCATATGACTTTTATAAATTATTAGAATTCTGTATTGGTGAACAGATGAGTAGAAAAGATTAATATTTTAGGGCGCGCCACCTATTGTAACCTGTTTTTTAAAGGCGCCCTCTTAATAAGCCAATTCTTAATAATAGTAAAAATTATAGGTAGCACCCGCAGAACTAGAAAGCCTCATTAGTTCTATTCCTGGAGTACAAGATTGTGGAGTTATAGGAATCCCCGACGAAAGAGCTGGAGAAGTGCCATTAGCTTTTGTCGTTAAGCAAAATCTATCAAATATAACTGAAATCGATATAATTAATTATGTAGCAGGTAAGTTTCGATATAAGAATCGATAGTCTTGTTATTCGATTTGTGTCGTTTCAGTCTTCGTCGTGATTTTCACGAATATAACAGTTTAATCATGTATTAGGCCATATAGCAACAGTCAAAGTCATAAAATTGTTTTTTTTTTGCAGAACGTATTTCTGTACAAAAGCATTTACACGGAGGAGTTATATTCACAGATGAGATTCCGAAAACTGGAAGTGGTAAAATACTCCGTAGGAAATTACGCGAATTATTATAAATATAACTAGGTGGTTCAGCGGCCTTCGGCCGCCTTCACCACCTATGAATGTCGGATGTGAGTATGTTGAGGAACAGTGGGAATCTCGTTAATCAATTCCTGTGCGTCACTATTAATTAGATAGTGGGTGATAAATCCCTTTTGGATAGGATTTCGGTAAAGCCCGTTCTTAGTGTTTACCTACGTCATATAAGGAACTCGTGTGCAAAATTTCATGCTTCTAGACCCACTGATTTAGGCTGTGCGTTGTCTGTCAGTTTTGGTTTTTATTAAGTGGATGTAATTTTAGTGTTAGTGACACTGTAATTTATTTCACAAATTTACTACCTATAAAATTAAATATAAGTAGTATATTTTAAAGTAGGAAAACAGGGTTAGTTGCTACGATTACAACTTGTTTTCTTTTAGGGGTTGTATTTGTGTAGTGGTATTAATGTAGCGACAATAAAATAATTTGAAAATAGGAACTTCTTTAACTTATGAATAACAAACTCAAACGCTCTGACTAATAGCCTGTACTACCAAACTTTTGTATATTTATCTCTAGTTTAATTGTTTAACAAACTTTTTGTGGTGTAAGCGGTGCTTTGCAATAACCATGGCATTTTCCAAACATCAACTGTCATCTGTTGAACTGTGAAAGTTCGTGTATCGCGTGTAAATTATAAAATAATTTATTTTAAATACGCGAACTTTCACAGTTTAACAGAATGACGCGACGTTCGCAAATTAAATGTCATGGGTATTGCAAAGCACCGCTTACAGCACAACAAGTTTGTTACTCACTTAAACTAGAGATAAATTTACAAAAGTTTGGTAGTACCGGCTATTAAAAGCATTAATGCAAATTTTTATTTAAAATGTCAAATTTCTAAAACAGCAAGAAAACTACTTTTCTGCAGATTTATTTATATTATTTCTAGCCTACCGGTTTTATGTACTCACTGTGCATTTCATCAGGGCAAGTTTATCATCGGTGAATACTGGTGATAATTATTACTATTTATTACTATTTATCAATTGTATTTGACAATTAATATTGACAATGAGCAAGGTTCGATCAAACATATTAAATATCAAGTGTAAGCTTCTGATAATTGGAACTTGCAAATGCAGCAGTCGGCAATTAATATGATTAGAAACATTATTCCAATAAACTAATTAACCCTACAGTAAACACGTGAAAAATAATCCTACCAGTGAATACGTGAGGCTTGTTGTCAGGCCCATACTTTAACAGACCTTCTTTTCATAGTTTGAGAATTTTTCAAAATCTTGGACGTATGTAAATTCCTCCTACGGTCACTTTTTTTCAGATAAAGGATTAAGGCCTTTTAATTAGGGGCTTATGAGTTATGACATATCCTCTAGATCGGTCCTACTCGACAAGGTGTGCTACTGGGAAGGGGATGGATCTCTCTTTTTTTTATGGATCCCAGATGTGACATGGGGTGATATGAATAAAAATGAGCATGAATATACTCAAAATTTTGAAAAATTACTCAGAGTTATATGAACGAATATAAAAAGTAACTAGGTATTATGAGTAGATACCCTTATAAAAAGAATACCCACTTGCGCTGAGCATCTACCTTTCAATCTTATTCGTATAATTTGAGTATTTATTTCAAAATTTTGAGCATATACTTCATGATCATTTTTATTCATATCACCCCTTGCGTTGTCAAAATCGATTTTCTGCTCCGGACGCTCCGAGCCGTTTTAACTAACGCTGTACTTACCAAAGATATCCTATAGAATTATGGTCCTAATCGGCAAAGTCTGCTATTGGGAAGCGGATGGATCTCTTTTTTTTCGACAAACGATGGCGTTGAAATGTGCTCTTATTAACCCAAGCTACTCAGGTGCAGATTACAACCACACTATAAAAATCTAAATATTAAGCCTCTAACCCACATGGGTCAGATTATATAACCGTAGGAGGAATTTACAAACGCCGTAACATAATTTCAGTTTCCTTAAGGCTTCTTGTCCACGACAAGTCGTCCCAGCGAAATTATTTCTTGATTAACATTAAAACATCATTTTATACACATTGAAATTGAAGTGTTATTTTCCAACCTTCCAACCATGATGCTTGTTGTATTGCTACCGTTAGATGTTCTACCGCTTCGTCGAGTTGTCCTCAATGTGTATCAAATTGATGTGTTTTGATGGCTAGGTTAGGGGGGGGGCAGTACACCGCTGAAAGGATGAGTGGGCCCTGCCAGTCTTCGATTACAACTGATGTAGCTTGTACTCGTATGTTTCGTTGAATTGTTTTTTCTAATTTGGTTACCCATGAATTTATACAATATTTTATGTGTTCTTCAAAAATCGTTCTTGGAAAAATAAGAAACGCAGTTTCTTTGTTCATAATGGGAACTTAGTAAGGATACGATCACACATTTAATATCACTTATTTCAAATTCTCGCTCTCGCATCCCAAAAAGTCTAAAATAATAATAATGTTGTACGTTATGCACTCCACCCTGTCTTTTATTTTTCTTGAAATTGCATTTCTGCTCAATAGTACATGAGCACTATCGCATTCCTTTCTTTGCATATAAGCGAATAAAGCTTTAAAGTATTCAAAACCAAATACCAAATTAAAAATGAAATTAATTCACTAAAATAATTTACGACGTAGAAGTGGGAATTAGATGTTACAGTGTCAAGTATAAAATTATTCAAAATTATTGTACGATATAATTTATTGCTGACCTTGCAATGGCATCCGCTAGGTTCATAGCTTCGTTAAATGATTTGTTTACCTTGTTTTACAATGTTGTGACAGCACAACCTTCTTTTTATAAAAACAAATAGAAAATAGACTACAATGTTTTAGGTAAACTCAATCTTTCTCCATCATTTTCAATTTATTTACAAAATTGTTAAGTTTTTAGAGAGGTAAAAAATTCCAGTTTCTTAATTTGCGTTCGCGAAAATCCAGAAGTTGTTCAGATATTTTAAAATGTAACAAAATTGTAGCCTATCAACACACTCAATTTTTTATAAAAATAATTTACTTGTAAAATTTTATATACTATACCCAGAATACCTACAACCACATCAGCCACTCATAGGGGGTCAAGGCAGCCGAAGGCCGCTGCAACGCATAATTATCTATAAAACACACAGTCTGGGAATGTATCCAATTTTTAATAAGTAGGGTAGAGCGGGGCTAGTTGAGCAATTTTTCACTTGATCGGTCATAACTCCTCAACGATAAAGTCCAATTTGTTTTTTATACATACTGATGGGTAGGTAATTTATTCCTTTCTAAATGTCTCCATAGTAATTTACTTGGAATAAGTCGTATTTAAGAGCTACAGCCGATTAAGTGAAGGAAGTCTGCATGCTCAACGTACCCCATAGGTGAGGTAAGTTGAGCAAGGGTATGGGGCAAATTGAGCAGTTAGAAATTCTAGCCAAACCATGGCTTAAATGTACTAGACATGATATAATTTTAAATCGTGGGGTTAGTTGAGCAACTATTGTAACTATTGCCAACGTTATTGCTCAACTAACCCCCAACCCGAATATTTGAAACAAAAGTAAGGTTATAAAAAAATGTTTGAATTAGAACCAAATCCTTTCTAGATATCAAAAATATAACAAATTTATGAATAATTAGAAAAATATAGTTGAGAATGCGGTCATTAATGATCTAAATATAGATCCGAGTTTACTTCTTACATATCATCACACAAAAATAGGAACAAACAGGTCCGTCTAAAGGATACGAAGTTAATTGAAAAAATTAGCAAGAAAAATTATAAAATCAAAAGACACCTTAACGGATTACATATGTTTCAATCTTAGGACGTTTTTACACGTGCCACTGATATCATCAGATCCGTACTGGTTTAATGAAAATACAACTTTACTTACCAAATCCTTCAAAAAACTCGATCCCATAGGTCCTGACTGTACACCCATCTCTGTTATAATAATATGTAAGAAGTAAGTATGCAAGTGCCTATTATAGTTACGGCAATTAATCTTGCAGTTTTGCCAACCTCCGGAAGAAATTGAAAAAAAAATGCAAGATCGAAAGCTCAAATATAACATTATAATTATTCCTTAATTCGTAATTTATTAATAATTAAACATATATATTTTCACGAATTAATAATAAACCAATTTTGAAAAAAATAATGTTTGAAAAAATTTGAATTTAAAATATAGGAATTATACAAAAATACAAAAATCTACAAAACGTTTTAGTTGACCGTTCCATTAAAATAATTAGAAAAATAATAATTTTAAAATAAATAATTTTCTAATTGAATCAGTTATTGCTTAAACAACCTAAGTCACTTTTTATAGATGTTCAGGAAACGAAAAAAACGTTTCACTCTCAGAAACAAAGAATAACTCAAATTTTTATTAATTCAAATTTTTAATTGTTTATTTGTATACAGAATCGAATAAATCAATTCAATTCAACTCAACAGACTCATATTTTATTAGAACTTAATTATCATATCAAAAAACCGTTTTGAAAATTTTGACTTAAGGTGTTTCTGCGACAAACGTAAAACTTCAATGCAAATAGTACATTATTGAGGAGAATACGTCTTTATTTTGCGGTGGTAGACTTCTCTTTTCGCTTTTTTGTTTTGTTGTAGTTGATAATATCTTCATAAAATGGTTTATTTTCTTTATCAACCCACTGTAGTACAAATTGTGTATGTACAAATTCAGAAACCTTAACATAACCCGGTTTTGTAGATACATGTACGAAATGGTGGAATTTTGAGATGGAAAATGATACCCGTGCAGCTCTAGACGACTTCTCTGTTTCCACGGAAAGCGTTTCTTTTTTGTAGTAGACTGGCCCCCAATTAAGAAGAAAAAAAGTCAGCGAGTTAGGTTGTTTAAGCACTAAACCGAAAATTTCCAGTATCGTTTTCTGTCATAAAGGCGATAAAGGATTACCTTTTTAAGTTCTTTAAGCACCAAACGATGCGGAACTGTCGAAAATATGTTTTCCATGTGTTAACTCAATTTGGCTAAAAAGTGACTTAGGTTGTTTCTGCAATAACTGATTCAATTATTTTAATGGAACGGTCAACTAAAACGTTTTGTAGATTTTTGTATTTTTGTATAATTCTTATATTTTAAATTCAAATTTTTTCAAACATTATTTTTTTAAATTTATGAAAGTTTAACACTTAGCAGATTTAAAATGGATAATATTTGATCAGCAGTCTGGCGTAAATCAAAAACGGATAGACTACAGAGCGGGAAACCGCGGTTCTAATCCTGATTAAGTCGGATATGTGCTGTGATTTAAAAAATCCAAAATCGATCTGTGTACTATGGGGAAGACAAAGGGAAACCACCCCATTCATATATCCCTAGTAAAGTCTTCCTGGTTTAGCCTACGCCTACGTCTAAAAAATATGTGTCAATGAAATTAATTTATTGAAGGCGATATAATTTATCATAAATTTGAAATTATTAATAAATAATAAGACGGTTTGACTGCAAAAAATCTGAAATTTTTGTCTGCAGCACATTTCTTTTTCAAGCCCGCTCAAGAATTCTAAGATGTCTATTATTAACTTGTATAATAATAAATTTTAAAATATATCGGGGATTTTAGGGTTAAAAATTTTAAAATTAAAAACTAGAATGAATACAAAAAATCAAAATAATACATTTTCGAAGAGAATGGAAACCAGGACACAGAAACTTTTACCAAGGGGCGTATAAAAATGTTACACCCTGTACTCGATGGACCGGCAGCTGATTCTTAAAATTATTGTGCGAAATAAATTAAAAAAATAAATAAAAATACTTAAATCTTATAGGTGCTTGCTAGCTTTTACCTTAGCAAGGCAAGACAAGAACCTCAATGTGAACGTCGCTTAAGATTGTAATATAACTTCTACAAGTAAGTCAATTTATCAAAACAAGGCGTAATATTCATTGCACCTTGAAATGAATAGTTTGAAGTTAGTAATCTTTAAATAGCGCTTAGAATATATAGCTAAATAGCGTCACCCCTGGCCCTAACCTTACTCGTAAAATAGTATGGAATAAATTAACATTTTGCTTAGCGACATTTGCATAAATTTGTTAAATGTGTTGAATTTAATAAAACTTAAAATCTATTTCTTTTGCCATATTACATATTCATTGCTACCTAATTAAAACGAAAGAATTTGATTAACAAATCAGTAATCCAAGTCTTTTCGTTTAAGACATAGATAAAAGGTAATATTTTAATATAACATAAAAATAAAACTTTTTAAATTTGGAATAATACCAAAAAGTAGCTTTTGTATTTTTGATTGGTTATAATTATGGAATATTACACCCCAAATATGAATAAAAACTAATTTATCGCTTACGATAACCTCTGGAATCTATGGGAAAATATGGTTTAGATAACTTAAAAAGAAGAAATCCTCAAATTATTGTAATGGTAAGTAACCCAAATTATAATTAATAACACTTAAGTAAAGTTATACAATTTATTTTTATTTTTCAACAAAGTTAAACAACTTTTTACTTTTCTGCAAATAATAAAAATACATGACATAATCGAATTCGTCACACCTAAAAATTCCGAAAATTTGAATTAAAGAAGCGCAGTATTTTCTGAGACAAAGGGAATAAAATGAAGTTATCAAATAAATAGACATGGGGAGTTTTTGATCACCCTAATTTATTTTTTTGCGGAATATAAAATTTATTTAAAAAAGTTAATTGAAATTTTATAATAACTGAAAAATATTTAAAAAATTTAATATTTAAATTGTAGAGTGCGGAAATAATAATAAAAGAAAAATTCATTTTACAGCTCCACCAACGTTAGAAGGTTAGAACCGACTTTAGGGGCATGTCAGGCGCTGCTAAAATTAAAAATGTACACTCAAATGAAGAAGTTTCTCGGCGCGAATATTTAAAATCCATAAATTATTTTGTCAAATTGCAGTCACGAAATACGTAAAAAATGTTACCGCAAATATTAAATAAAGCACTTTTGGAATAAATTATAAAATAACACGAAACCGAATAACACAAAAAAACACGACAAATGTAAACACACGCAATAATTTGTAACTTTTACAACAGAATGTAGACTTCTCTCAAAAGAAGATGAGAGGGTGGAGCTAATACGTTGAAACCAAAACTCGTACAATCGTGTTTATGTTGGTGTCAATTGGTTGAATTGGGTGTCACGCGATCTCTACTGCGCCGGATTTTGTCTACGCCCTCTCATCTACCTTTGCGATCACTTTACTTGAGAAATAACTCAACGTTCATTGGTTCATTCAAATTTTTATCAAATTAGTTGAAAAATTTGCCGCGTCCTTTCTAAGCTTGGTGGAGCTGTATAAGGAAATTAAAATTTAAAAAACGAAATAGATGGCACCATACAGCTTCTATTTCGCACAATCGAAAGAAACTATGGTATCAGACAATAAATTCTACCAGATGGAGGACGGGGTTCCCATGGGTTCACCAATTTCAACACTACTAACAAAAACTTGTACTATAGGTTGGATAGAAAGTAAAATACATTATCTATTACCATTATTTGAGAGGAACGGGGCAGGGGGTAGTGAGATATATATTTTTTTTTATTTAAAGCTTTACATTCTCGAAAGAATATTGCTATCTTATTTCTAGGATTTACAAATCAACTTAAAGGGGAGGATTAATCCCCGTATAACATATTACATATTTACACTTCCTATTTCACTCTCTTGGCGTGTCGTTTACAGTTTCACGTGGGTCAAAGCTTCCCTCACTATTCTTCTCCACGCTGTTCTGTCTTGCACCTTCTCTCTCCATTCGCCCACCCCCATAGCACCCAAATCGCTCACCACCTGATCCCACCATTTCACTCTAGGTCTTCCTCTCGTTCTACCTTCATTCGGCCTCCATAGAGTAATCCTTTTCACCATGTTGTCATCATCGCTTCTCATGATGTGTCCCATCCATTTCATTCTCTGCGCCTTCACGAATTTCCCCACGTCTTCTCCATTTACGGCGTCTTTAATTTCGTGGTTCATCATCTGTCTGTATTCACCGTTTTCGTCTCTTTTTGGGCCCAGGATGGTGCGTAGAATTTTTCTTTCGAGAACCAACAGTGTTTCTATCTCTGCCTGCGTTATGCATAGTGTCTCCGCAGCATACGTAATCACCGGTCTAATAAGCGTCTTGTAGATCTTCAGTTTCGTTTGATATGTTCGCGGTGTACTTACGGTAAAATTATTACTTATTAATTTCTCTCAAAATTAACTTGTATCCTGGCTAGCGGACAGAATTGCATGAAACACTTATCTCAGGCGTAGGTTAGCATTTGGTTGCAAATAACTTTTCAAATAAATTGGTTGAGGTAGATAAGACATAATCAAAGAAACATGAATGGGATTAAACATTATAATATGAAATATCATGTTGAACATTTACAATTATTAACAATTTAGAAATAAAAATTAACTCATTATTAAATGATAACTAATTTAATATTTAAGAATATCATAAAATTCAAGATAAATCATCGAATAAAAATAGTAAACCCAAGTTAATTAACCTCTTAATCAATAAAAAGATTGTACATACCACGGAATTATAGTTTTACAGGGCGACACGTTATGTTAAGGATTGCAGGTAGACGAAGTTGTTTGTTGTCCATGTAGGCTCGTGGTCCAAACTCATAAGTACGAAGCGTCTTCCTTTGTAAGGTTTTCATATTTGCACTTTTAAATTATATTTCACTTTCACCATAACTTATATAGTTTATATATTCAATAATTATTATTTAATATTAGATACATAAAGTTAATGATAAACTTACGTCGTTACAAGCACTAATATCGTTAATATTTTAAAGCGGTTTACACTTTCCGTTTGACTTTAACATTTTTTACTTGTTTGGAAGATAATTTTAATACTAGAAAATAACATTTATTTGTTGAAATGTTAATTATTTAACACAGATACATCACTTAAGGAATTGAATCATGAATAGATAAAAATAATATTCAAGTTTTAAGCACATGTTAGTTACTTGACTGTTTGTAAGAGAGTGATCTCAAGTTTGCTAGAGGCTTATACGATAACTTCAGTTGCCACCTCTGTCTTATTGGTTTAACCCAATAGTATGATTATTTTTTAACCAATCAACAAAGAGGATTATAAGGATTACCTTATATGGACTGTCTAGCGGTAAATGGAATGTTTCTATTATACTATCCAAGTTAACAAAGTAAGAAGGAAATATTCTAGAAAATTCCAAGAATTATTTCTTGGTGTTAAGCGAACTTGTTAAATAGCTTTACTTTATATTTTTCTGGTAGAATGGATAATACAGATATTTTTAGTTTGTTCATAAAATTAACGTTAAATTAAAATTTCGAGTTTTCGTTTAATTTAATAACTTAAAGGTTGCTAATCGTAACACGTTTCTCTCGTCAACGTCTTATCTTTAAGTAGGGCTTTGTTAGCGTAGTAGGCTTTGTTGCCCGCCTGAACTCTTCTTCTTATTTCTTCCATTCTGTCGTCATTCCTGTCTATATGAATTCCAAGATAGCAGAAGTTCTTTACCTCCTCGAATGCATAATCTCCTATTACCAGATCCCCTACTCTATCAGGTGGATTCCTTATGCACCGCATATACTTTGTCTTTTTCTCACTAATCTTAAGGCCCATTCTCTTTACGGCGTTCTCTAATTCTTTAAATACTTCTATCAGCCTCTTAAGCGTTCTTGCCATGATTAGGATGTCATCCGCATAAGCAATTAGTTGTCCTTCTCTATTGGTGATCGCTCCTTTTATGTCCATTCCTCGGATTATCGATTCTAGAACGATGTTAAAAAGCAGAGCTGACAGTGCATCTCCCTGTCTCACCCTGTTGTTTATCTCAAATCTCTTCGTCTCCCCCTCTGTTGTTCTAACGCTTGCCATTGTTTGTTTCATTGTCATTTTTGTTAATCTTATCAGTTTGTCAGGTATCTTCATTTCCTTCATTGCTTCATACAGCTTTCCTCTATCTACCTTGTCGAACGCCTGCTGGAAGTCTATAAATAGCATATATAAATCGATATCATGTTCCTTCGCTTTTTTTATTGTGCGTTTTACAGTATGTATAGCTCCTACTGTTGACTTTCCTTCCATGAAGCCAAATTGGTACTCTCCTATTCCTTCTTTCGTGTGTTCTTTTAGCCTTCTAAATATTAGAGTTGACAAAATCTTGTATGTCGAGTCGAGTAGTGTTATGCCTCTGTAATTTGTGCAAATCTCAGGGTCTCCTTTCTTTTTTATAGGTATTATGATTCCATCACTCCACCTTGTTGGCATTCTTTCTTCATTCCATATCCTCTGGATCATATGGCATCTTCTGTCATGGAGCTCCTCTCCTCCATACTTGACCAGCTCTATACCTATTTCGTCTTCTAACGGTGACTTTCCATTTTTCATTTTTTGTATTACGTTAATTATTTCCTCATGTGTTGGTGTGTTCACTTCCATATTATTATTTATTGTGGTCTCGTCTGTTACCGTCTCTTTCTTTTGCTGTTCGTTTAACAATCTCTGAAAATGTCCATTCCATATCTGTTTAATTTTCTCGGAATTATGTTGTACTTTGCCTTCCTCGTCTTTCATACCTCTTGGCTTTACCTTGTTTACTGGTTTTTGGTTTTTTATCAATTGGTAGAAGATTTTTGTGTTGTTAATCTTGTTGCTATTCTCTATTTCTTCCATCTTCTTCATAAACCATGTGTTCTTTTTTTGTTTATATTTCTTGTTTGCTTGTTTTGTATATTTTCTGTAGCTGTCCAAGTCTTCCTGTACTCCTGTTCTCAGCCATTTACATCTTTTCTCTGCTTTTATTTTGTAGTAATCCATACATTCACTGTCGAACCATTCCTTACTTCTCTTCACTGTTCTGTATCAAAACGTTTCTCTTGCTGTTTTATGTATACTTAATATGATGTTATCTAGTTCTTCCTCTATACAATCACTTTTTTTTTTTCTATTAAGTAATTTCTCTCTTAGTCCCTCTTCATATCGTGTTCTTTCTTCAATGTTTTTAAGTTCTTCTGTTGCTATTCTTCTGTTAAATGTACTTGTTTTTCTATATTCCATTGCTTTCTGTCTCATATTCGCCACCACCAAGTAATGGTCGGAGTCCGCATTTGCGCCTCTGTAAGTTCGTACATCTCTCACCATACTTTCTCCTTTCTTCGATATCAGTATGTGGTCGATCTGGTTCCCATCCTCTCTTCCTCCTCCTGGCCACCTCCATGTGACTTTATGTATTCTTTTGTGCTTAAACTTTGTACTGCATATCATAGTGTTCGTTGCTGCTGCCAGGTTGCAGTCTATCTCCATTATTACTTGTCTCTTCATGCAAAGTTTGTTTTCCCGCTACTGAGCTTATATGTTCTTCTTTACCGATCTTCGCATTGAAGTCTCCCAGTATTATTATATCCCCTTTTGGTATTGTTTCACATAGTGTCTCGATTTCGTTATAGAATTCATCCTTCTCATGCACTTTTACGTCTTCTGTTGGCGCATATCCATTCACGAATGATATATTTATTTTCGCTGCGATTCTCAGGTACGATATTCTTCCACTAATAGTCTTGAAAGATAGTATCTTGTCGGTCATCTTACCGGTCACCATGAATCCTGTTCCGTTTCTTCCTTGCTTGTTTTCACCCGAGTACAGAAATGTGTATTTCCTCTTTTTTACTTCTCCATTTCCTCCCCATCTCAATTCCTGTAGTGCCACCACGTCCAATCTATACCTCGTTATCTCATTCGCCACTTCGTTCATCTTTCCTTGTTTCAGCATTGTTCGAACGTTCCATGTGCCTATTCTTATCTGATTCCTGTTATTTCTTTTGCTTCTCACTTGCTTCATTATTCATTTCCATTTTCATTGCATGGGTCGTCTTAGAGCAGTCCTGTTTTCTTTGTATTAGTTTTTTGGCATTTCTTGGTTATCGTTGTATGGTTGATCCCCTAAGGTTTGCTGGGTCGCTTGCCATTCATAGGTTTTACTGTTTATCGTTAGTTTCCTATAGCCTATCTTAACCTTATTACCCTTCTCGATCTCTTTTTTTGCTATTTCTCCCGCTGTATCTGCATTTCATTCCTTGTCAGGTCACTCTCTATGTATACTTTTTCTCTTCCCAGCTTACTTTTGCCTCTCATTACCCTCATTTTGTCTTCCCAGTTATTAAGTTTGACTACTATCACCTTATTGGTATTAGGTCTTCCCATCTCAAAGGCATCCACTGGTACAACATCCACATCAAGTTTGTTTTTCAGGAACATGTTTATTTCCTGCTTCATATTGTTTTCGTTTGTTATTTTCAGGCCTTTTATTATTACGTTGTTTCGTTTTCTGGATTTTTCATGCATTTCATGATTCTTTTCCATTTCTCCTAATCTTCCTTCCAACGTCTCTTTCTCGATTTTCCATTTTCCTTGCATCTCCGTTAGTGCGGTTTCCAATTTTTCTACTTTATTAATGGTTTGACCTGCTTCTTCCTGTACTTGTGTCACCTCTTCTTTTATCTTAGTAATGTCTTGTTTAATTTCACTGAGGTCTGATTTCATACCTGCCATGAAGTTCATCATCATTTCAGTAAGGTGATCTATTTTTGCTTCCATTCTGTTATTTTCCGCTGGTGCTCTCCTTTCCTTGGTGATTCTCTCATCCTCATTTTCATAACTACTTCCGGCTAACTCGCCTTTCTTCATTGTATTTGGTGACCTGACAATCTTTTTACTTCTGCCAAATATTTCGCAAGGTGCAAGTCTTTTTTTGTTATTATCTTCTGTTGACGATCCTTCGCTGTTTTCTTCGTACTCTCTCGCTTTTGGGTATTTCTCTGTTTTACTCATTATCTTATCCTCCTTAATTTCACAATCCACTTTGCTCCCCGTTAGAATTGTTCGTCGGGTCAACCCCTCGGAACTCACAATCCTATAGAAGCCGATTTAAATTGTGCGGTAGGGCTATAATTTTATTTCTATTTACCTAATTTCTCGGTGTTCGTACTTTATTGAAGCGGTCGGACTATAATTAAAATTTCCAACCTCAAAATCTTCCTATTTATTCAATTTCGCAGCTGTATTTTTGTTCTGTTGATACTGATCTTAACACACTCCGCTGAGAGGGCTCTTTCCTATGTCTTCTTCACCTGTTGTTCACTTTATTCACTCCTACTAACCACGGTTTACTCAATCTAATGCACTCGAAAAAATTCACAACACCTTATCAATCCTAACCTCTAACCTTCCAGTGAGATATACAGTGTGAGCCAAAAGAACCCCGAAAAACTTGTTTTTGTTTCCAAGAAAATCGTTGAAATTTACCGAAAAATAATCTAGCATTCCTATTCAAAGAACAGCAGAAATCAGAAAATCAAAAGAGAAAAAAATCAAAAGATATAACTTTACGAATTTCAAGATGTTAAAAAGATGTCAACAGCTCTTTGGTGACCAACATTGGACCTTTCAACAAGATTCTGCTCCTGCCCATAAAGCAAATCAGATTTCCTGATTTTATTAGTTCTGCTGAATGATCCGCCCTATGTTCACCTAACGTCAACCCAATGGATTAATAACATAATGGTCAATTTAAAAGGCCAGGGTCTGTGCAAAATCCACAACAGTTTTATATTATGCAATTTTGTTGAACGAGCAGACGGACCTGACAGATGCGTCGCTTTGACGAAGACGGTTTTTATTGCAGTGGATATACGATAATGACAAATATTTTTATCTGACCGAAAGAATCAAAGAGTTAATGAAATATAAAAGTTTTCATGTATTTCTAATAATTGCATTATTTTTTAAATAATAAAATATTTTTTATAAATAATTATATAATTATTATAGGCACCTCCTGCAGAATTAGAAGACCTCATTAATTCTCTTCCAGTAGCACCAGAAAGCGGACTCGTTGGAATTCCCCATCAGCGGGCAGGCGAAGTTCCTTTAGCTTCTGTAGTTATCGAAAAGCTAGCTAATATAACTAAAAACGGTGTAATTAATTACGAAGCAGGTAAACTTTTGTTTTATTTTATTATTTTATCGTAGAAGTTTCGACGAGATAACGTTTTGACGCCGCAAGTTTCGATGAGGGATCCGAGATGTGATGTGGTTCCGTTGTCAAAATCGACTCTCCGCACCCTCTGCTCCGGTTGCCTCCACTTCGGACGCTTTGAGCTGTTTTGACTAATGCTACACTAACTAAAGATATCTCCTAGACTGGTCGTACTCGGTAAAGTGTGCTACTGGAAAGGGGATGGATCTCTCTATTTTTTTTTCGGCAAATTTAATCCAAAGATACACCTAAACAGTATAAAATTTCCTTGATGTTAATTCTACGTAGTTTTTGTTCGTGTGGCGTCGAAATGTGCTGTCAAAACCCTCGCGTCAAAATGACCGGCTCACTATCTCAGTCATATATTATGCTTCTTGATAGAAATGTTGTGATCCATGTCTTTGGATAATTATATCTAGGTCGTTTGCCATTAATTTTTGAGGGAAGAGACCAGGAATAGAACTGGATGCACTGCTAATGTAACACTGAAAGGTCTGTGCCTAAGGAGAGTTCCAATTATTTTTTGCTACTTAAAATTGATGTTGTTCACATGGAAGCAATATTAAATATTCACCAGTAGTCTTTCAATAGTTGATAATGTAATCAAAATTATAATTCCAAATTAGCTCACCGATATTAAACAGATAATGGGTTCGATGCACCACTATATTTCCAAGGATCTCTATTTATCCTACTTGTTTCCTCAGGCTGTAGCAGCATCACGAAGGAATAGCTTCTTTAATAAATTATTATAATCATAAAAATTAATTAATTATAACTTGTAGTATTATTAACACTTATTTCTTACTTATAGAAAATATTTCTATTCAAAATCATTCATATGGAGGAGTTATATTCTTAGATGAGATTCCTAAAGCCGGATATGATAATATATTTCGCAGTAAACTATAGTTAGGTTAAGGAAAGAAAGAAGGGCGTAGCCAAAATCCAGCGCAGTAAATGTGGAAGGAGAACATGCCAATGTTAACTTGTAAATGGACCGAACAAATTTTCTTTACTGCACATTAGCTCCGCCCCTTTTTTACCTTAACGTAACTATACGATAATTATTAGTATAAGCAAAGACTAACTTTTGTGTAAATAATTGGTTTAGTTCTGTTATATTAACAATAAAATTAAAAGTAGCTTATTATAAATTTTAATATAATATAATATACGAAATAAATGAAGAAAAGCAGGAAAAGTCACATAATAATATATTGTACTCCACAAATCTCTTTTATAATTTTCTTCACTATGGTATAAACTTTAATAAAAAAACTTTAAACTTTTGAAAACCTATATTATGTGAAATTTATTAATTGGGGATGTTTAGCAAGGTGAAATGATGTATAAACTGTATAAAGTTAACAGCACTGACTTTTTCTTGTTAATAATTTGATTTCATGTATTAACACTACAAAGCAAAACTTCTACTTTACTGTTAGACGAATAAAGCTGAATAATATTCAGTTAATGCGCAAGGGGCATTTCTCTTGTGTGTGAGTAAACGATAAATATTAAAGTATACACTTGGCAAAAATTAAAAAAAAAAACACTGAATCTGAAACACTTTGTCAAACGTCTTCCAACATTATGAAACAAGCTACTACAAAAATATAACTGCTAATGGTTACCAATAATTGAAATCAAATGTCAGAAAAGTACATCAATTTGCGCGATATAAAAAAATTAAAATTTACCTACTTCGAGCTCTGGTAAGTTTACAAAATAAATGATGACAGCAATTTTCTTCTAATCGTCTTTGAACGTGCGGCTCAGAGGATAAAATATGGTAGAACGTAGAACTGATGAGATATGCTGGAATCGTTGAACGAGCAGTTGATGTTGTATCTTCTTCAGGTGCCTTATCCAATTCCGGATGTTATAGCGATCCTTCTGGCGAAGCCAAGAAGACTTTACTAGGTAAATGATAATGGGGTGGTTTCCCTTTGCCTTCCCCATAGTCCACATACCGATTTTGGACTTTTTAGATCACAACACATTTTATCCGACTCAATCAGGGTTAAAACAGGGGTTTCCCGCTCTGTAGTATATCAATGCTTTATTTACGCCAGCCTGCTGTTGTATAGCAAATGCAAATTTCAACCCATCTAGATAAAATAATTTCCAAAATAGCGAACTCAGCACTTCCAATCAAAAACGAAAATTGAGCACATAAACGTAATTTGTAAATATAATCTAAAATTGGTAAGAGATTAACTTCTAACATGAAAGTTGTATATTTACCCGTTAAATAACACGTCGAGCTCCTAATTCAAAATTCATGTTAAAACAATTACAATAGACCAAAAAATTCGGCGCCAAGCGCCTCGCCAGGGGGCTCATGGACCCCACATTACTTCTATTTTAGTCTCTGACTAATGTATTAAATATGGAACATGTTTTTCGATACTGAACTACCTCTCTTGTTTATGATACCGAACACCTTAGACCATTTAAACTTGTAGACGCGCCTTGACTTTCAAGTAGTGAAGCAAATATAATTGACGTCACTGGTGGGTAAAATGCTACGATACATCAGTAGTATAACTACAAGAGTTAACATCGAGCTAATTTCACATTTTAAGTGTATTTCTGGCTTAAACTTACAACAAAAAGCGAGAATTACTCGCTTCCCAGTAGCACAATTTTGCCGAGTTAGAAGGCCCTAGGGCATATTTTTAATTGGTAAAGTGTTGTCAAAACGGCTCTGGAGCGTCTTCGTGCTGAGCGGCGTGGAGTACACGTGCGTGAAGTTAGCCCCCCTTTTTTTGAAATTGTAATTTTTTGTTGTTGTTCTGGATTGTTCTCAATTTGTTCTTAATGTTCTTAAAAATTTTTTTTGATTTTGCAAAAAATTAACCAAAACAATCGAGAAAAACACTTTTTGACGTCAGCCCCCCTTTTTTGAAATTGTAATTTTTTTTAATTGTTTTCGATTGTTCTCAATTTTTTCTTAATGTTCTTAAAAAAAAATTTTTGTTTTTACCAAAAAACAACCGCGAAAAACACGAAATAAGATTTCGCGCTGGCCCCCCTTTTTTTGAAAATGCAACTTTTTTTAATTGTTCTCAATTGTTCTCAATTTGTTCTTAATGTTCTTAAAAAAATTTTTTGATTTTGCGAAAAATTTAACCGCGAAAAATACGAAACAAGATTTCGCGCTGGCCTCCCTTTTTTGGAAATTGCAACTTTTTTTAATTGTTCTCGATTGTTCTCAATTGGTTCTTAATGTTCTTGAAACAATTTTTTATTTTGCAAAAAAATAACCGCGGAAAGCGTGAAATAAGATTTTGCACTAGCTTCGCTTGTTATATTTCCATTTATACAATATGAAATAGCACAGTCATAGGGAAAAAAATGGCTCCATCTTGCAAAAGGTATAGGAAAGTTTATAATTGGCATGATTGTTCAGTTAGGTAAGTTATATAAAGTTCCTTGATTCGATTTTGAGAGGATGCCGCTCGTGGCGCCATCTTGGTTTGAAGGGGTGGAAAATCGCTTTTTCGCTATTATCGCGTTATCGGTGCGAAATACGTCGGCTATAGTGATTATAAAAATTGTAGAGCGTACGATTCTGCATATTTTTTGTCTGATACATATTTTTCTAAGATAAATAGTTTTAGAGATAACGCGTAGAAAATGAGCATTTTCGTCAAATTCAAAATATTAGTGACCAGTGAACCAAGATGGCGGCAGCTCCTCAAAGTTGAAACCAGGAATTTTATATAACTTACTTAACTGAGTAATCATGCCAATTATAAACTTTCCTATACATTTTGCAAGGTGGAGCCATATTTTCGCTCCATAACTGGCATGGGTCAAAAGTTTGGGGGGGTTAAAAATAGTCTTCAAAAAACTTTTTTAAAGGGGGGGCAAGAATAGCGAAAAATTGCGCCGCAGGCAAAAAATTTAGATTTTCTAGTTCAATATTAATAGCGCTTAGATTTGAAGTTAGAAATTATAAAAATATGTTTTTGTAACTAATTTTTGTGATTCGAGGGTAGGAAAACTATTTTTTGAAAAATAATTAGTTAGAAAGTCTTGCCTAGCCTAATACAATTGTATGACCTACAAATTTTTAATTGAAATCTTCAATGAAAACTGCAAATGGTATAAAAAATAACATCATTATTCCAAATCGACGTTAACCTCATCATTTGCTAATCCATTCAAATTTCTGTCCCTACTAAACTGAAATATCACATGTAACAAAAATAATTTTTGCAAATTGCAAATACTATACCATATTATTAGGTAATTAAAATTTTATTTATTTTGAAAATTACCATACAATTATTAATTAAAAAATCAGTTCTAAGTACAGAAAAATAAGGGGGCAGTTATAAAAATCAACTTCGTAAGTGGGTGACAGATTGCCAATAACCCAAAAATAAAGTTTCTGTGGAAATTCAGTGTTTACTAAAAAGATAAGTGTTGCGAATATTTAGTTAATCGATATCGCATATCGCCATTAAAAACTAATCATTTTTGGGATTGGGGGGGGGGGCTAATTTGAATTTTGGGGAGGCATAGCCCCCCCAGCCCCCGCTAGTTGCGCCTATGAGCTATTTCATATTGTATACGTGGAAATATAACAAGCGAAGCTAGTGCAAAATTTTATTTCACGCTTTCAACGGTTATTTTTTTGCAAAATTAAAAAATTGTTTCAAGAACATTAAGAACGAATTGAGAAAAATCGAGAACAATTAAAAAAAGTTGCAATTTCCATAAAAGGGGGGCCAGCGCGAAATCTTGTTTCACGTTTTTCGCGGTTAATTTTTTCGCAAAATCAAAAATTTTTTTTAAGAACATTAAGAACAAATTGACAAAGAGACGGTCGGGGCATAATGGTCGAATAAGGTGATTATGAACGCTAAATCCCTGGTTCGAATCCGGGTAAAGTAAGAACTTTATTCTGGCCGTCTCTCTGGTCCTCCAGGTTGGGGGTTCTATGTCGGGCTTGCTCCTCGTCTAGGTAAAAAATGTAAAATGCTAACAAACCAAATTGCCAATTCGCAAGGTTGGTAGTTGGGTATCGGACAACGTCGCAAGACGTTTCAAAACCGACTTATTTATATTAAGAACAAATTGAGAACAATTGAGAACAATTAAAAAAAGTTGCATTTTCAAAAAAAGGGGGGCCAGCGCGAAATCTTATTTCGCGTTTTTCGCGGTTGTCTTTTGGTAAAATCAAAATTTTTTTTAAGAACAAATTGAGAACAATCGAAAACAATTAAAAAAAATTGCAATTTCAAAAAAAGGGGGGCTGGCGTCAAAAAGTGTTTTTCTCGATATTTTTGGTTATTTTTTTGCAAAATCAAAAAAATTTTTTAAGAACATTAAGAACAAATTGAGAATAATCCAGAACAACATAAAAATATTACAATTTCAAAAAAAGGTGGGCTAACTTCACGCACGTGTGGAGTACACGGATCGAACCGGGGGTTTGCACCGAACTGTAATCGCGCCAAAATGGCTGTGCTGAACTGTACTCACGTCGAAACGGCTGCTCCTAACTGTACCCGACCTCACTATACTATCCCACCAGTGACCAGTGACGTCGACGACATACATGTTTGCTTCAGTTTGTATTCAAGGAGAGATACGAAGGGGTGTGCCTATAAGTGTAAATAGTCTAAGGTTAAGCAGCAGTAGCATAAATGGCATTTCGGAGCAGATGCGGACTTAGCCCGCTTATCTCATTCGTTTAAGAGAAATGACGGTGAATTTCTTGGGGTGTGGCATGGAGCCTTTGTTATTTTAATGGAGCCGTGTCCATTTTCCCCATTAGCCCATTTTTTTTCCATTCCCATTTTCCCATGGAGCCGTCAAGCCTGCGGAGTGAAGCTCCGTGGGTGCAACCCAAATTTCTTTACTTCTACATTTGCATCCGCGATTTATTATCTTTGACCTACTTCTAGACTTGGTTACTATACCGACATCGTCGGCATAACATGCCATCATAGCATTTCTGGGGGTGGGGGATATTGTATGCCTAGATGATGAACAGGAGTGGGGAGAGGATATATCCCTGTGGTACTCCTGCCTGCATCGGCAGGGGGTCGACTTTAGGTCATCGACTTTGATCTTGAACCATCTGTTGTCCAGATAGGAGGCAATCAATTGGACGAGTCTAAGTTTGATTTCTCCATCCAGCATCTTGTATAAGAGTCCGGGTTTCAAGACCTTGGCGAAAGTCTTCGCTATGTCATGGAAGACGCCCAAGGCTTTTTGATTTTCTTAGGCTCTTCTTTCAACCGGTTTAACACGATCTTTTCTGCGATTTTGGTGAGAAAGGGTATCAAGGAAATGGGTCTGTAGTTTGTGGAGCTTGAGTGGTCTTTACCTAGTTTGGGAATAACAATTACTTTAGCTAGTTTCCATCTGTCAGAGAATTATTTCATTCTGAGGATCGCGTTTATGATATGGGTGAGGGCTGAGATGGCCTTCTTGCTTGGGAGATTTTTTAAGGCCAAATTGGTTTTGGTGTTGTGCCATCGGAGCTTTCTTTATCTTTGTGTCTTTGATGGCCACCTTGATTTCATCGATAGAGGCCGAGTTATGGATGAGTAGTTGTGATTTTTATATTGACTTTTTCGATGTGCCCTTTGAGTTTATGGTAATTCTTGTTATCAGGGTTGGGGCTGAATTGGCTTTCCAGCACTTTTGCAAATGCCTCCACTTTTCCAGCTCATCGTTGGTGGTGATGATTTTAATTTTGCCCATGTTTAAGCGTAAGTGGTTCTTAAACGAAGGCCACGATATTTTTTTGTTTTGTATCAGGTGAGAGGGGACATTTTGGGAAGGGTATCCTACAGTTAGAAACACCGTGTAGTGATGTTGAATGAATACGTTTTTGAAGATTGCGATGTCTAGAACATCGTCCGTCCAGTGTTGCTTCGAGTAGTGATGAGTTGGCTCTGTTGGAGCTTCTATGGAGAAGGGATAGTTATCGGCTAGGTATTTTACTTTCCTTTCAATCGCATTGGTTTTAATACATATTATTAAATTTTAACACCTTTGCATGAACAAGGCGCTAGTCTATTAACACCGTGGTCAAACAAACTGGAGAGGTCATCTCCGGATTTTGACGGACTCTGGTTTCTGTTGGGGATAACTCTCTAATTAGGGGTTGTGATTCAGAGGGTAGTTTTTGTTAAAAATTTAAATGCATTTACAATATAATTCCTTGTCCAATTTACTTGGCTGGTAATCACATGTGTTGTTCTTTACACCGCAAATCGAAATCCAAAAACAGACCCTAAAGGAACGTATGAAAAATTGGCGTAAGGAAATAGTAATAACAAATGTTTCTTTGGGTTCTATTATTAAAATAAATTTATTGAAAAATAATAGTACTAAGCAATATCTTAGCTTCATTCCAAGCAAGTGTAAAAAATATTATAAATTGTTCTAGGAGAAATTGATCATTTTATGATCAATATGGTGCAAAATAGAATATCTAACACACACACAAAACACGAAATTGAAATCATGCAGTATTCGACAAAGTTATTTGGATTGAGAGAAATTCACATTGAAAAGTCTCAACTTATGGCTGGTACGGTGGTATTTTTACGTTGTTTTTTCGTCGAAGCAACACTTGAGAGGCGAATCGCATAATACGGTCGGTGACATTCCTGGTACTTTTACTGGTGTAAGAGTATATTTTTTACACTCTCCACTGCTACACTTGAATGTGACTCCATCGGGAATCGGCATATTACCTACTTTTGGTACGTTGCAGCCTCTCCATCTGAAAATAATTATGTGTAATTTAGGATACATGTAAATATTATTAATGTAATGGATAACAGAGTCGGAGAAAAATTTTCTAATTCTATAAACCCGAAGAATAAAATTTTAAACCTGCCCGGCGATCGCGATCCCTTAAAAGGTATATAAACGTCTGGTAATTGTTTTTCTGGCGGTAAAAATCAGTCATAGCGTTTATTAGGTGTAATTTATAATATTGTACTGATTTAGGGGTGACTTGTCACCCCTGTTCTAACGGACTAATACAAATATATTACTACCAGTAGAGTGAATTTTATCCTTACTGACTGCGGCACTTTGCAGTTAATATGGAGGGAGAACGTGTGACACCGAATTCCACCAATTGATACCAACATATTTAAAACCGAAATTACTAATATTCGTTTCTGTGCATTAGCTACTCGCAGTTACTACGGAAAAAGCAAGCCCAACTACCTACTAGATTTTTCAAAGAAATTATTCCTAATAATAGTGACAATACAGTATTTCAATCTGAACTGATCTGACTCAGTTGTATTCTTTGACAGTAGCAAAGTAAATAGACAGTAGCTTAATATATTGTCGTGATGCAAAAGCTCAACCCTGTTCCCTTAATTTGTCAGCAACAGAATATCACCCGATATGTACCACTCGAACAATAATAGTCCCGGATAACTTTAAGTCGGTTCGCCTTTACCCAGGCTACAAATCTACAGTTAGTGAGTTTAACGAAGTCAATTAAAAAGTCGGATAAATCGATAGGTAATTTATTTGCTTGAATAAAAATAAAATCGAGAGCAATTGTGAATGTTGCTGACACAAATGAACAAACTTAAACCAACGAGAGAAATTAGTAAAAATTTCATTTTGAAATTAAAATGTTTTTTTAGTGTTCGACAGGTGGCGTCAGATGGCCAGGTTAACTTCTCATCTTTTAACGTTATGGATTTATGTGATTGATAGCTCGTTTGCATTGTACCGCAAAACCAGAGTGCATCTAATGAGACTATGCCGTTTGGCTGAAGTCGAAATCAGCTGATAATGCAATGAGGTCTTTGTTGGTCGATGTTTTCGACTTCCTTCGCATTCCATGCGTTTTTTGTTGGTGAGGTTTGGTCTATCTTGACTAATTACACTTGGTCTTACGTGTGTGTAGGTCCATTGTGGTGATGGATTTGCGTCTCGAAGAGAACCTTTTCCTACTTTAAAATGTTTGGTTTCAATTGTGCCGTACTGAAAGCAGTGAATGCGTTTCGTTAACTTTTCGTTTTTATACTCAAGTGCTATCAGCAATATTGTAATTTATTTAAAAACTGTTTTTAACAGCGCTGAATTTTAAAATATTTTTCATATTACCTGTCATGAAACTACGAGTTTCATTGCATGTTGAGACAGTCGAAACACGACAATTGCAGATCAACGCGACTGTTGGTCAGAAACTAAATTGGTTTCTGCCCTAGGAAAGAAAGCGCCAAGTTTCTGCCCGCTTACTCAGTTTTTGATTTCATTTTAAACCTGTCAGAATTGAATTTATTAATTGTAAACAATTAATGTGACAGCTGACAATTCTTATATTTTATGAAAACTCTCAGATTCATTACAGGTAATATGAAAAATAGTATGTTTGGGCACGGGATGAAACACGATTTCAGACTCGAGGTGATGCCAGCCCTCGCTTTCGCTCGGGAAGGCAATCCACTCTCGTCTGAAATCGTCTGGTTTCATCCCTTGCCAAACAATATACTATAAATACTAAAATTAGAATTGTAAAAGGGAAAGGAAGCAATAAAATAGTATCTAAAAATGTTGTTGCTAAATATGAAATCATTTGCATAGACCTAGTTTAAAGCTTTTTGAATAATTGGGGCATTACTTATGATACCTTTTCGAATTTTTATCAAAGTAGCGTCGCAAAAAATAAACAATTATGAAAAAATGCAAGATATGAAAATGAATAATTATTCATAATCTATATCATGGAAAAATATTTCTAAGTTTACGGATAATATACTGACGTAAAATAATCCAGCCCCCAACTTTTATTCAAAAAACTTTTCAAAAATAATTTAATCGAGCCGCTGAATTATCTTCGAACATACGCGGCTTGCTCGTCGGTTCCAAAATTTTTATCACCACTTTACGCGTGACCTTCTAATAATATTAAACAAATTCCACTTTCAAATTTATAAATTAAAAATCTTCAAATTAATGATCTCTAAAATAAAAACACTTTTCAAATCAACAGTATTTATTTTTCTTTCACAATTATTCAAAAATTTACTCTTTCCAATATAATTAACCAAAATTCGCAACCTGCCCGCACGGCGGTCAAAGTGCGAGTCCCCTTTATCTCTCATTTTAACAATACCAACTTATTTGTACAAATATTTTCCCCATCCAATTTTATTGTCAATTGGGGCTCAAAAAAAATACGACAACACAATTATTTTGCGAACAATTAGGTCATTGGCTTCAAAATTATCATAACGTTAAGATTAAAGTTTTTTTTCAATTAACACTAAACTACGCTTGATTGAAGTCAATAAATCAGGATTATGGAATAGCAAGTTTAATAAAGCCTATTGAGCATTCTTCAATAATAGAACAGCTCTTGCAGCCGTTTTCCCTGAAGAAAATTGGAAAAAATTCCATTGTTATGTTTGGAGTTCCAATATTAGTTATAATAAATTAAGAGGAATCCTCAGTGTTGGAAAACACACTTTCGTAATTCGCTGTTATTTTGCTTATTACTCAAAAAAATTGCACAAAACTATATATTTTTTAAAAGGGGCACTTGGACGACTTTTGGTATGGACACTTTCGATTTGTTAAACAAATGATTTTTTATTTTATTTAATTAAATACATTCAAAGAACTATAACTAATAACTATAATAATAAATTAATACTGAGTACAAAAAATTGAATATTGATTAACAAATTACATGCTGAATACTAACTGAATATTGACTGACTATACAATGTTGCTATTACATAATATACAGGGTGGATCATAAGTATGTTAACATTCGAAGAGCCCGCTGTTTCCGAACGGGAGGGGGTATCGGGGTGGGGAAGGTATCAAACGCGAGAGCGGCTAATAGGAATTTAGCCTGTAAAATTTCCATGACGTCATTCACCGGTCATTAAAAATAAACAAGCAGTATTAATCAAAAACTGTTTATTGTATTTTCAAGTGCACAAATGAGGGTTTCGTTTTTTGATTGAAAATTGAAATGCTTTACCTACATTTCGTTGCATATCTTTTCTTTTAATTCTTCTATAAGTCTCTAGGTTGCTGATGTAAACTTTACTTTTAAGGTATCCTCAAAGGAAAAAGTCCATTGGGGACAAATTCGGACTGCGGGGTGGCCAATTAATGTCACCTCTTTTGTCAAAAATTCTGTCAAAAAAAAAATGCCAGTTTTTGGTCAAAAATTTCACGAACTGCCGCTATTAGGGTCGTTGGAGGTGTGATTTGGCCTTGCCAAGTAAAATATAAGCTTGCAAAAGTCCTGTCGTTACATTATGTGCTATTAGGGTTGATTGTAGCCTGAGAAGTTCTGTAACGCTTGTGCAAGAAACTTCTATAACATCGCAATGTATCGCTTTGTGTTGACAGTAAGAGGACGGCTTCTCTGATCTTCATAAAAATATGGACCAATGATTTCTCTCGCTGATAATGTCGCCCATATAATAACTTTCGGTGAGTGTAAGGGCTTTTGGTGCTTCAATTTAGTGTCATTCCAGTCTAGCTTTGGTCGCAGAATCGTTGTTTCGAAAATACTCGCGAACGTAAAGCCCACGTTGATCTCGGGTAAATGATGCCATGGTACTAAATTCCTATTAGCCGATCTCGCCTTTGATACCCTTCCCATCCCGATATCACCACCAGCGCGGAAGCAGTGGGCTTCTCAAATGTTAAGAGACTTATGGTCCACCCTGTTTTTTTTTTTTGGGATATCAAAATCTGTCTATTCAGTGGCGCGATCTAGCCTTCCTGGATCAGCAGAATTGATATCGCCGGTTATCATCAAGGATGCACTATTTTGTTCATTATCTTATCCATATTATAGATAAATTTTGTAATTGAAAGTTCCTCGAAACGTTAATCTATTAAAAAATATATATAGAGTTTAATTATTGTCCACTAAACCCGCAAAGGAAAAAGCAAGAAATTTAACAAATAATAATACATTCATATTGGCTCTTTTTAAATTAATTCATTGGTCTAAAAAGGATTTTAAGATAGGTACAAGGAAAAACTAAAATCACAGTTATTTATTTATTTGTGTTATTTTAGAATAAATTAACTTGGTTTGTTAACATTTCTTGGTTTCACAAAGATGTCTGTGATCGACACACCAACATTGGTTACAGCCCGTCGTCCATGTAGATCCATTAGCACTGCAACGTTTGGGAGGTCTTAAACTGAAAATAGAAAGTAATTAATATGAAATTTCAAGCAAATTAATACATCATTAATTTTTTACTGTTCATTACCACATCTTCCTGTCACATTTTAATATGGTATCAACGCATTCGCATGAATTACAATCATTCTTTATGTAGTTAGTTCCGTGCTTACATTCTAAAAATATTTAAAATATATTATAAATCCCACAACTAATAAAATACTCACTAAAATCTTTACTCCGAACAAGAGCAGCTATTACCAATAATCCCAGTATAATTAAGAACTTCATGATTCTAGTTACTTAATCCATAGTCAACAACCAAATTTGCTTATATTTATATGTATCTATAACAGTACTTGACAATTATTATTGCTTATCGCCTATAATAATATCGATACGAGTAATTGTAAATTAATTTATTAAACAATTAATGATTCTTGTTAAATTAATTATTATTAATTGTTAATTATTACATGCAGCTAATCGAGAACAAAGGATAATTACGAGGTTTACTGTTCGAATGATTGTATGCGATATTTAACGCAATTTGTGTTATGATTGCAAAAAATAACAATTTCCTCACGTAGGTACACATTTAATTATTAACAGTTTTTTTTTTCTTGATAATATATTTTTTATCGCTTATTTACTTGCTAACTATGTTATGCTAGAATATTTGTGAAAAGAGTGCTGAATCGGTACAGTAAATATTAAAATGATGAAATTTGTCTTAACTTTTGAGACTCGAAAAACAGGAAGTTTGAACCAACATCACCAAATTGGGGCAGCTTAGTTCATCTTTAAGGTGCACAACAGGAAACAATTACCAATAACTTCAAAGATCTAGGAAACGATAAGAGAAATACTATAAAAAATCAACTGATGGAGTCAATTAATGAAATTTGCGGTTTGAGAGAAAAATTTACAAAATCCTATCGTGATTGATTTGCACATGTGCAAGGAGATGATTGCGATGATGGTGAGTTAGAATCGATGATATGGACGTTAGAGCTTCGCACGTCTCTCCCATAACAAAGGTGACGAAGTTTTAGGACAAAGGTTGGTAGTGGCGAAGATTATCTTACCAGAGAGAGGCAAGTAAAACTTCTCCAAAATGTGTACAAATGGAACGAAGGATTAACCCGAACTTTATTCGGTTTCCGATTAAAAGGAAAGGCGAAAGATTGGTTCAATTTGAAGCCGGAATGCTTCGAGATGCCGATTGCAGATCTATGTATTGTAATGTTCAAAACGAATAAGAGATTCGAGATTGGATATTAAAGTCAAAAGAGGTGTGAAAGTGAACACCGACATTTATGAGAATAAATATTGTTTAGATCCAAATGCAACTTGTTTCTTTACACATTACACAACTACAATATTTTTGTTTCTATTAAGTGACTTGTGCGGGTGTTGTGATGCAATTTTGATAAACCTGCAAAAGAAGAATAATCAGTTGGAAATTCAAATTTACCGCCAAAAACAGTTACCTCCTTTTTTGAAAAATCCTAGGGAATTCTAGAATGGTGGAGAATGATTAAGATAAGCAGACTGCTCGGCGAGGTTTTGCAGAAGACAGCTGCGAATTTTGTGGCGTCGAAGTTCTTGCGGATTTTGCGTTATGATTCTTTTGAACGTTTTGGTCCAGGAAAATCTTTCGAGCGATTGAATAGTGGATTTTCCTAGTTCGTAATCTCCGAATTATTGGTGCGGGAGGGTGTGAAGATTTCAGAAGCGGACCCTTTTCATGCACATGTGCGAGGATCACACAAATTTGAGAGCTTTGGATATAATTTTTGATCATCTAATATCGATTTTCGCTTACACTTGTTAATTCGACGGTTTATACACTGGATGATTCCTGAAATAGCGAAAATTATTAAGTTAAGTAATATGAAATTTGAGGTTAGGTACCTGCAAGAAGCTGTTAAATTTGGATGTTCGATCACACTAATTCAACTAAAAAGCACCAATGTTGTTCGTGGACCACTACGATTGCACAATTTCACAAGGTTTTGGTGAAATTTATACGAAACCGATGAGCACGGAGTAGGATTCAATACGTACAAACATCATAATATGGGTTGAAGCAGCTTGACTACCGAATTAACTTCCGAAGACTTTTATTAAAACATTATAAATTTTGTACAACTATTGATTGTGCCCCACAAACAACAATAGATTTTATCAAAGCGCCATTTAGTAAAATTGACATTAAATGTAATGGTTGTTTGCTACAGTTACACAAATTTACACATACGGCTATAGGACAATTTTATAGTCCACAAAACAAGATCACATTCTCCTATTTCACGTTCAGATTTATTAAACGATATAAAGTATTCCGAGTCTCTTAATTGTAATTAGAACCCAGTCTTCCCAGAGTATAAGTATAAGTGTATAAGTGCAGAGTATAATAAGTTAGTGTTCTCCGACAACAAAGCGGTCGGAATTTAGCTTGTTCGTGTTCGAAACATCACAACTTATCTTACTTTCTCATTATTTTTGCTTGTAACTTTGCATTTACACTCTGTATAAGAAAACAAAAATCTGATTCTTAAATTTTATACAAGTAATTGATTTGAATTAAAAATGCTTTGAATTAAAAAAACAGGAAACTACGAAATTAGTCTAATTGATTAGTTTATGATTTACCTCTCACCCTGTATAACTTTTGTTGAAAAAAACTTTCCTTAGATTAACAAAGAAGGAAACTTTTTAACGATCCAAATCGGTAAACAACTTAAATTTCTTATAAACTTGGCAAAATTATCTTCCTATTGTCTAAACGAAATTTGTTAATTTTGCATAATTTAAACCGCTAATTAAGATTTGTGATTTTCTAAATTATGTCCAAATATTAAAAAATCTTGTAAAACTATTACACACGTTAATAAAATGACTAATAAATAGCCTAGCGAATCCGCCATTAAAAAATCACCTATGGCTTTTGGAACGACGAATGAATGAGAATCAAAAGACAAAAATTTAATTCATCCCTACTGCTTTTTCTGAAAGCTCTTTGGTAAATGAAAACTTCAGTAGTAGTAACAATTTTTATTTTAATTTGGACGCATCCTGTACAACTATGTATATCTCTCATTAAAGTAAAAACAATGTCAAGTTCTAACAGCATTAGTATGCAATTTACCTCTCACGAGATAAACGTAATTAATGTCACCCTAGAGATTCCAAAAATATTCGATTATCCTATTTCGCTTAATTAAGAAAACGCATTAAAAATAAAAACAAATCTTACGAATATCGCGTATTCATATTCTGAATTCTTTTTGTCCTCGATAAATAAGAATACCAATAAAACAAATTAATGGTTAAAAAAAGCAGAGGAAAAAATAATCTCGAAGCCCGATCAATCTTAGAAACCGAGTTGAATCTTTGGGCGCGTTTTTTCTTTTTTCGTCTACGCTTTGGACCTTGAAACGATAACCTCGGTCCAGAAATGATGCTGATTCTATTGGGAATGAAGGACTTCTCTTCGGGACCTTCTTCCGAACATCCCATACACGAAAAATCTGTACAAGTTGTCGATGTTCGTCGGAGTGGTGTAATTGGAATTGCACATGCGGATAATGGAATCACTTCTATTAAGTGTGGACGGCTACCATTTACATCTTGAAAATTGGATTTACGGCTGTTAGAACTGTTTTTTCTGTTACACGATTCGCTGGGCTGTAAATAAATTTTAATGAAATGGTGGTGGAAAGTGAGCAAATTTACTTACATTAGCCAATGTATCAGATACGCGCTTTTTGGATTCTCCAGGCTTCCAATCTTCATCATCGCTACTGGAATCTGAGTTGAAATCGGAACTGAAATAGCATTCGCCAGATCCATATTTAGTGAAATAATGAACCACTGCAAACTAAAAGTTTTAATTAATTTTGTTCGCTTTGGTCAAGTCAAGTGTTGAAAAGTTGTTTTTTGAGATTATAATTTGTGTATTCTATGATAATTATGCATTGAATCCTAAAACTTATCCTTAAAAGTTATTCGATTATTTTCTTGCTTGTTTTAATATAATTTAAGTTGGTGACTTAAGTGGATTCAAATGCAGGGGACATAATTATTATTTATTAAGTTAGATTCTCGTTGTGTAATATTAAAGTCAAGAAATTTGAAACTTTTCTAGATCAATTGCCTTAATGTGAAGCATAGGCGTAACTAGGATCAAAAGTTTGGAGAGGCTAAAAAAAGTATTCAATTTTTTAAGGGGGGTGGGGTACAAATAGCGAAAAATTGCGCCGTAGACAAAAATTTAGATTTTTAGAAATTTAGATGTTTTGTACTAATTTTTGTGATTCCAGGGGCAGAAAACAATTTTATGAAAAATAATAACCTTCTTGAGAGCCTGGCTTTCGACGCTAACCTCATCGTTTGCTAATTAATTCAAGTTTCTTTCCCCACTAAACGGAAGTATCATAATTAAAAAACAATTTTTTAAAATATAGCATAATATTCGGTAATTAAAATTTGTTAACATTTATTTATTTTCAAAAAGTACCATACTATTAATTCAAAAATCAGTTTTAAGCATATAAAAATAAGGGGGCAGTTATTGAAATCAACTAAATAAGTGACAGATTGTCAACCCAAGAATAGAATTTCAGTGGAAATTCAGTGTTTACTGATTTTACATAATATCGCCATTAAAAACTAATAATTTTTTTGAAATTTTGGGGGGCTAATTTGAATTTTTATGTGAACTAATATTTATTTGTTCGGATTGGGGAGTTTGGGAATTTATTATTAGGTTATGTTTAGAACATAAACATCTATGACATTAATGAAAAAATCCAAGAATATAGAGGTAAGTGGAAAGAACATGTGAATAGAATGAATGAAGAAAAAATACCAAAACAGATTCTAGAATACGAACCACATGGAAGAAGAAATGTTGGCCGCCTGCGACGAAGATGGAAAGAAGTATGAAGACGGAACAGGCTATACAAAGCCTAATCCATGAAGTGCAGAAGAAGAAGTTTAGAAGAGAATTTATGTTAGTTATTTTAGGAAATAAAAGCGGGAAATTTGAAAGTTAGCTGAATCTTCAGTACTTATTAAGCTTCAATAAATAATCAATCATGAATTTCCAATCCCTAATTAAAATTCCTGAGGTTAATTTTAGGCTGTTTACTTCCCTACGGTGCTATTTACGATAGAATTAATCATAAATATTTTAAATGTTTTTTTACGGGGTTTTACGAAATTTGTTGGATCAGGAACGACGATAATGTGTGACAAATCTAATTTATTGTTTTTAAATCTTTATTAAAATTAATTTCATTACTTTTCTTGATGCGGTCCTGCATTTTGACTCTGTAATCTACCCAGCAGTGACGTAGCAACAGGTGGTGCGAGTGGTGCCAGGCACCAGGTACACGGACAAAGTGGATTTCTAATTATTACTTACAGAGACTTTTTTGTAAAAATCATTGTACACAGCGGCGGCCCTAGGGGGGTTGTGACTGCACCTGGCGTTCGCCAGAGGGCGCCAAAATAAATAAATATTTAAAAACATTTAATAATATAATTCATTCAGAAAAAATAATATAACTATATTTACGAAGAAACAAATAACCCAGTTGCAACATCAAAAATCCATGAGGAATTTCTGGTTAAATAACATTTGGTGAAAAATTGATGGACCTAATTTTATGAAAAATTATACCTAATGGATTTGGTAATTATTAAAACCAGGTCTCAGGTGCAATATTCCCATATAAAATATATGGCTATTTCACCGTAGAGCGGCAATTTATTGTACACATCTAGCCTGGTCTATTTTTTTTATATGGGAATATTTCTGTTAGCGCATGCTCCATCTTTCATGCAAGTAATTTATACGACGCCATCCGATTGGGCTTGAACAATTCCGTTAGCTTGTTCCTTTGAATTCAAAAACCACCTTAAGAACTTCGATATTTTGTTATACTTTTTGGAAGTTCCGAGTTCGACTCATTCAGTCTGATGATGATTTTCATCCGGCTAACTTTAAATTTAAAAACAGCTACGGAGACTGTTTTCACCAAGCACCCATCATTAAACTCTTAGTGCAGTGTTTGTTTTGTGATAGGCGATTAACGGGTCAGGTTCTTCTAGTTTTATGGAAAATCATAAAAATAATCATTCATTAGGTCCAGGATTTGTGATGTAATTTTAAAAAGGGAGTTGAAAGAAATGTGATGCAACGTTAAAAAGGGGGAGGAAAGGGTAAAAAATACTGGAAATTTGAGTAACGTAATTTATGGACGACGCGACCCCTTGACACCGACAAATTTTATAAAAAGTTTACAATTTTAAAATATTACAAAAACCTAATTGCAGCTTTCTGACTATATAATAATATATTGTCGTCTTCAAAATAAGCTCCTAAAATTTCAGTTTGTTAGGCAAATTTGTTGGTAGATTTTGAAAGTCGCATGGAATTTTAGAATTGGAATTTCAAAGACTTGAATCTCTTCTTTTTTCAATTCAATATTAAATTCGTGCATTGGCACTGGCGTCTAGTGTTTTTGAGACGATGCTATTTTTGTGCATCAATGTACGAATAATCCAAATTTCCTGGAGTGAGGTTTGCTTTAATTTAGGGATTGTTTAAAATACTTAGTGTAAAGTTATAAAAAATAAAGAACTTACATTTCCAAATTTTTAATTTGTCAGATGTGGCTTATAAGTTCAGCACACCAGCTTGAGAAGAAGGAATGGAACGATCGAAGATTTTGTGGCGAGTTAGCCAAGAAACGCCAGGATGAGTTTGATGCTCCGCGATAAATTTGCGAATTGATGGCGAATTAAAGTAATTAGCCGCCACGTTATTTAGATGCAGTGCTTGAATATGGTCAATTGGAACAACACTTGAATAAAATTCCTGAATGGCAGATATGAGGTTGGGCCTTTATTTCATTCAAGTTTTTAAAACAAATCTTAACAAAACTTTATCATTTTATGATAATTTCAGCTTTCAGCTATTCCAAACAATAACCAGCTCATGACACGGAAGGTTGTGCCCAGATAGGAACTGGGACGGACCAAATACTTGAACCCAGAGCTCATGGTGCTGAAGATTTGTCCTTAAAACTTGAAGTCAGTCCTGGAGGAAAAGACCATTAAGAACCTAAGCTTGAATTCAGAGATACTTGATTTCTGAAACTTGAACGAGCATAAGTGATCCAAAGAGCAAAAAGCTTAATCCATAATTTGATCATGGCACGGAAGGTCAGCACTAAGGACCCCCCCCCCTTTGATGTAAACTAGCTATTTCTAGTTCCATCAAAGCTAGGTCATCAAGATGGACAGGAGATAGCAACTGCCTTGTGGGAGAACGAAAACTGCTCTCGGGTGATCTAAGGAGGTGCAAACCTTCTGTGTTTTTTTATGACAAAGAAGGTAACAAACCCTAGAACCTGAAAGGGGGGTGATGGACCTTAGTCTACTCACTCATGGTGTAAAAGGTTTAACCTAGAATGGAGGTGGGATGACTCCCGTACTTATTGTATTTACCCAAGAACTCAAAGGGATGATGATCTTAACGCAAGAACAGCTCAAGGCGCGGAAGGTTTGGGTCCATATATAGGCTAATGATCTTAAGTCATGGATTCCATGGTATAGGGGGTCAGTCCTGGAGGCAACTTCTATATGGACACCTAAGGGGCAACGGCCTTAACCCATGACAAGGAGACTTCCGTGGCGCGGAAGGTTGAAACCCTGGTGGACTCCAAAGCAATAGCTTAAATATGAGATTGCTAGTAAATTTGTGAGGGTGTTTACAATTCATCCTTGAAACATTTGAACCCAAGAGGGTCATGCTTTCGAAAACAAAAAACTACTACGGAGTGGTTCCCCAGGGTCAACGCTTGCGTATGCTTGCTCAAACCTGCTCACCGTAGAGGTTGGATTCGTAATCACTTGTAGTTCTTGGGAAAGCAGTAAAAAAGCACTCATGGTGGTAATGACTTTTGGACCTCAGCGCGGCTTATCTGTCGTGATCCCTCCGCCTGCTAGAAAAGGCTAGAACGGACATTGTAGTCCGTGACTGGTAGATATCTCGGCCTACCGGGGAACCTTTGTGGTGAGATATCAATAACCTCCCCATAGTTCTCTAGGGGAAGGATGCAGCTAATTGTTAAATCAAAAGTAGCATCTAATTCTAAAATTTCTATCACATGGCAGATATGAGGGTTGGACTTTATTTGATTCATGTTTTTAAAACAAATCTTAACAAACTGTATCATTTTATGGTAGTGAGGTACAGGAAAGGTAAGAAAGTTAAGTTAAGAGGAAAGTAAGAGTTAAGTTAAGAAAGTTAAGTTAAATAAAAGTAATCGTTAATTGTCGTATTGTGAATGATTCCTTTGGGCATTTATTTTGGAAATTGCGTGTATTCCACGTTTTATGCAATCATTAGATGCCAGTTTGCATGCTATTCGTTTTTCTTTTAAGACTGATTATATCAATAAATTTATCATTAAGTTGTTTATTAGTTTTAAAGAGCATTTTTAATTGAGATCGTATTTACAAATTATTATATTATGTTGGAAAAGAGATCTCATGCGATCAATAGAACCGATTGAGCTAGTACCTATTCTGCATTAGTGTATCTGATTTGATACTACTGGAATCTCCTCACTTTAAAATATTCAAGATTTTTGAAACATTTGATGACAATAATAGCTTCCAGCTTAACGTGGAATCCGAACCTCGGTACAAATTTAAATAATTTACATTTATAATTTAAGTTTCGGAGTTTCAAATTATGCAGGTAAAAATCGAGCAATAGACAAGTTTATTGTATTTTATTACTAGATTCTTACCTTGTGAGGCCGAAGGTCAGCCTTCTAGTCATAATAAGAAATGTGCAGTTCTACATCTCTTTCTCTCCCTCTCTAATGCTCTAGCTTGACGGTTAGTAACGCAATCAGATTTGATTAATTTATTTATTTATTACCAAATTAAGATAGTTTGATTGGGGTCTTTAGGCGTAAAGCTTTGGAATTCTAGTTTATCAAAAAGTACAAAAATTAAATTTTTTTAATATTGTTTGGGAATGAAAATGTCGATCGTAGGATGCATCAAATTTTTCCGAATATTTTATATTATGCTCTCTTTATAAATATATTTATTTTGTAAGTTAATAAATAAATTTATTAAACCTGGTTTTAAAAAAATTATTTATAGATAATCTCAGTTTTTTATTGAATTTATATTTATCCTAAAGCTACAATCACAGCAAGGAATTTAAACGGAAAGGAAGTTAGATGAAAATAAATCATGGCATTTCCACATTTCTTTTTTGAAGCAAAAAAATTAGTTAACATATTTTAAAAATTAATATTTCAGTTTTTCTGCTTTCTTGATTTGAGATGCAGACATAATCTTATATTATGATGAATTATACAACAAAGCCAAAAACTTGATTAATTACTTAAGTATACCTTGAATAGCTAAGCTTGCCATTTGCATAAATACGTTATAAATTGTGATGGAAATTAAGTACACCCATAATACCAGTACTAATTTTTACGATTGACAACTTTTAAGCTCACCCATGGTAGAAAACAGAAGATTTTTTTATTTATAGTAAATTTTAAAAGAAAATTCATATAAATGATAAATTTGAAAATTGTGTCACCAATTTCGAGATATAAATCGCAAAAATTTAATTTAATTTTCAAGAAATTAAAATTTAAATTAGATAATCAAATTTGTTTACCTAAATAAAATTAATTTACGTACTTTTCGAGTTTAATTCGGAAAATTGATTAAATATTGGAAAAAGTTTTGTCACACTTAAAAAATCCTGCAAATTGAACTGTTTGCAGATATCGAACTTCTCATCGCATCTTGTTATCAATATTAAGTTTAAAATTGGATGTCTGATCGTGATGTAGGTGGAGTTCCGTATTTAGTAAGCATAAGGGTGCCCATAATTCGATAAACTTGAGAAATTGTATATCAATTGAGAATTACGAATGGCTTATTTGATATTTCTAGCATCACAAACTTATTTCCTCGACTCTGCGTAGATTTTAAAATTTTTACAAGGTGCATTTTTACAAAAAGTTATTGTGTAAACTTAAATAATGTAAACACGATGAGTATAAAATTGATGATGTATGGAAAACACGATGTTTACATGTTCTTGACTTGCATTGAAAGTTAAAATTTGGATGATTAATGAGGCTACAACGAAGTTAACGTTGCACTGTTTTGTATCAATAAATGCGTACTAACATTTTGTGAAAACTTCAAAAAACAATAACAATTGTTAAAATTTCCACCCTGTAGCTTCAACTTCTAACGTATAATTACCTGAATAATCGTTGCAAATATGAAGGTGAACGATAGGAACACAAAAAAGTCTAAAGCCGTCGGATAGGGAACTTTTGGCAAATCCGTTCTGGCTTCCAATCCTAAAAATGTCATCGTCAAAACTGTTGTAATTCCTGTGACAAAGTAAAAATTTGAAAAAAGTTCTTTTGAATGGTTTTATGTCACTACCTAGCGATACACGATCTGCAGTCGCTTCTCGATTCAGCCAAAATGAAACCCAGGATAAAACTACCAGTAAAACGCAGGGTCCATAAACTTGAATCAGGAAGTTTCCCATGTGACGTTGGAGATGGAAACTGACCAGCAACATCGAGTACTCTTTAAAAAAATAAAACAGATTAACATACTTTGCAGACCTACACAACCGGACCAAAATGGAACCATACGATCATGGATGGTTGTGTAAGTCTGTGAGGGATGCTTAAGGTCGAACAATTAAATTAGAGTCGATTAAGCAATAATTAGAAAACGATCGGGTTCAATATAAATCGCTTCAAATACGGCATTTTTCCTTTTTAGTAAATAATATCCAAGTTTACATTTATTTTTATAAAAAGTTACTTTATAACATTTTCATTGCATGCTTTTATCCCGGTTTGAATATAGTGAGCTTTCTATGAATAAAGGTTTATCCAAATATTTGATAGAAAATTTTCAATAACATGTAAGCGCTTTATAAAAATTATTGAATTTTTATTACAAATACCTATTTTAATATCGCTGTTTACAACTGAATCTGTTTGATTAGCGGAAGGGGTTGCTATGAGATCGAATTGGGATAACTTCATATCATCAGCTATGGCAACTTGTCGGTCTTTATTCCATTGATATCTTACATCCTGAGACGTGTAACCAACTAAAAAATAATAAATTTTATTACTTGTGGGTACAGTGGTACAGTTGTAATTAATGATTGTATTTTTAAAATTTCCCTGCTATGGAATTTTTATCGTTTCGTATTTTAAAACAAGCAAAAATGTAAGTAACCCTTATAGGATTATCGAATTAGCCTTAAATTTTTATACAAAGACGAGCACATAATCTGTGAAGCGCGACTTTTAAGATATGTAACTGGATGAATTGAAACATCTTTTTACGTGCTCGAAGAAGCGTATGATGTGGAGAAATGTAGTCTATTGAATCATGAGGAAATCATCATATATAGTTTTTTTACAAGTTTATCCAAGTATACGTTATGCTAAAACGACACATATGAAAAAATTGAAATAATTTTATTTAATAGCGATTAGACCGAAAAGTAAGCTTTTAAATTTTAAAGTAAAGTTTTCGAAAAAGCAAATAGAACCAGCCGAGAATAAAAATCTAAACGTATAAAAGACTTTCACTTTTTAATTTGGATGTACAAACTGTAACTGAGTAGCTTTGGAATGTAGAATGTACGTACCACAACAGAACTACAAAGCATTAGGTATGACCACTAAACATTGAAGTACTTAAACAACTTTGATATAATAATACAAAAGCTTAAAAAAAACGAAACAAGAATTGAATAAAGTTCGAGTCCCTGGACATATTGTTTTTAGCATATTAACTTTTTAGCCAATTAAACCAAAACTAATAATTAAAAAAGGAATCGTATGTGGTTATTTGGCTTTCAGTCCCACTAGGTGCAAGATGTGGCCATCACAGAACTTTACAATACTTTTTCTTACGTACTAATACACCAAAATGAATATACTGCCCTCCACTATGTTATTGTGCAAAAATAATTGGGGAAAATTTAATTAGTCAGTAGCCTTGTTTTGCCCCGGCTAGCTTTTGAGACTCAAAAATATTTAATTTTACCTGAAAATGCAAAATCTCAATGGGCGTGAATAGCTCACACAAAACACTCTTGTTAATAATTCAAATTATAAATTTTGTGCATAAATAAATGAAATATAAATCAACTCCTCTGTTATGGGATTTAAACTCATAAAAATCTCAGTTTATAACCAATAGTCCCTTTCATGTACCTCTAAGCAAATGGTATTACAAATTTAATATAACCTGCTGCTTAGAAACGCAAGTAGGTAAAATTTATAATCAAGAAGAAATCAAACGTTGGGTACTACTCTTTATCTTCTTTGTCAAGTTTAATTTAGAATAACAAAAGTTGATGAATCATCCAAGCTATCGCCAAGAACATACAAAAATGTGAGACCGCTGTACCAGAAAACTCCACGATGTAGTTGCAGAAAACGTGCAAATTTAAACATCTGCTAAAATTTTCAGCTTTTCCAGTAACACAAAGTAAAAGAAGGAAATACTAACGTCTCCAATACTAGAAGACAAACTCCAAAATTAACACAATCCAACGTAAAATTTAGTCCGAATTTTTACACTTGTTAAATGATAACACACAAGGAACGCTGGAAATAATTTTCGTTTTCAGTCCTACTACTTTACATGTCATTTGACATTATTCCTAGATACGGCTCTGCCTTTATAATTTAATGCTATCGATATTGCAAACATTTGGCTTCCAGTTATCGGCTGGGAACGTTTGGCGTAGGAATATCTGGGTCTTGATTCTCACGAGCTCACAATAGTGAGCGTACATAATTTCAGAGCGACTTTGGTAATTTCCGATATTTCGCTTGGACAAATAGTGTTTTTGGTCCAATGCCACCATTTTTGTCGTGCCAGTCGTTTGGAATAAGTAGCTCAGCTGTCGTGTAGTGTCTAAAGCTCCTGTTTATAACATCTGTTCCATCAAAAGTAATAAGAGAGACTCTTAATGCGCAACCTGCTACGCAGTTTTTGGTGCACAAGGAACCATTTTGAATTTCCTCCAGTTGGCAATGTCCTATTGTTGTTGTTTTGGGTGATCACAGAGAAAATTCCTTCGACATCTGGATCGTCCAGCGTTGCTTAACATATCCAACAACATCTCTCACTGATCCAGTTCCAGCTACAGAACTGCAAGCACTGTTTTAGTGCACGAATGTCGGTCAAGTGTTTTCCTGTGTAAATTGACAAGTTACAGATTTTCATCTTTTAAGCCAGCCATCGTATGGCGAGTAGAAGGAGACGTTTGTCACCAGATAAGTTGTAAACTTACGAGAACGATTTATGTAAGTAAATTAATTCCTTCTTACTCGTCTGACCGATGTGCATTATTTGCACCATAGTGGTTGGTGTGTGTCTCGGTGCTTGTAAATTTAAGTTGGGTGCACTTTTTGATTATAACACCGAAATCATTCATTGGTACTGTGTGTCTGTTTACCACAGTAATTCACTTTGCAATTATTGGAACTGTGATAGCATTTCTCAAATTCTGTGTGTCAATTAAATCATTTGATTACTATTTGCGTTCTTTCGAGTTTCCCCAAACTACCGGTCTTTCTCTCTAGAATCCATAACCTACACCTTCGCGTAAATAAGGAGCTAGTCATTAACATCGTGGCCAAACCAACTGAAGAGGTTATCTCCGGATTGTGACGGACTCTGGTCTCTGTTTGGGTTAACCCTTTCATTAGGGGTTGCGACTCAGAGGTTATTTTTGTTGGAACGCAATGGACGTCTGTTGTCGCTGCCGTTCCGCAATGGAATCCTTTATCTTTCGGCACGTTTTCTGACGATCCCACAAAATAAAACTTTCCAAAATTCTTCAACTTCCGAATAAAATTTCAAATTATTCACCAACTTGTAAAATTAATAATCACTGGGCAACTTGCCCGTGTCAACATAATTTAAAATTTTCCAATCATTACAAACCAGAAAATTGAAAATTTCCCTATAATCGGGGTTGTTGCGTTATTCAAATTATTATAATGGCACAAGCGCGTTGTTAATAAACGAATGGATTGATACGACCACTTTACAACGGAAGCCCACATTGAAAAAAAATGCAAAAATTGTAAAATTCATCAGCTAATCAGTCTTAATATAAAACAATTAAATATGAAATATGGTTGCAAAATTCTTATTGGTTTGGGGGTATGGCGCGCACAAAATTGAGTGCCATATTGCCACGCATTGACATTTTTTGTTGATATTTGGTTTCTTTCAACTCGTGAAACCTCAAGAAATGCTAATCAGTAAAAATTTCAAAAAATGTTTTTGAAAAACTATCGGTTATATTATGATCTGGAATATTTTTTCAATTTTAATAAAATTTAAAACTTTTTAGTTTCAATTCTTTATGTAATAAATCTGCAATTTCTAATTTCAAATTTAATATAATCATGTGCAAAATTTGAACATTAGTAACTATTATAATATTGTTCTCTACCAATCGCCTTTTATAAAGATAATATAATCAATATAAATGATCGGGGAAGTTTCGAATAAAAAGCGCGACCGGGAAAGACAATCATATTACTCCGACTAGCTATTACTCTTAATACAGTAATTCTTGAGCAAATATACCCAAAGACGCCTTACTAAATTCAAATAAAAACTCAGGATCAAAATAAACAAATTTCTAATTTTGGAAAAGATAAATTTCATGTGTTATTTTTATTTATGACCAAAATCAACAGATTATTTGATAAAACTAAAACATGGGATCGTTACAAGTCCCGATTAACCTTCTCTCGCTTATGCAAGGAGACATTTATTATTCAAAATCATATTCTACCCTTGCACACCCGAAAAAATCAAATGTAAACAAAATTCAAATACAAAACAAAGTTTATATATTATGATACCTTGTAATTTTTCTCCGTGTAACGCCACTTCAGAATTTTATCGCCGCATTCATTTTTATCGGCTACAAATGAAACCTAACCTCTATAAACAGAAGCCAATCCAGATATACCGCAACAGTGCAATCAGTGCTAAAAAAACTATCCAAATAAATCTCATTGTCTCGAAAAAAATCTTATGGTGCCATCCTCATATAATCCAAAATAAAGTTATCCTGTCCTATGGCTTGCAAATAACACCAATAGCCAGGTATGTAGGATTCGAACCTCTAAAAATGAATAAACTTCCTTTATTTAGCTTCTTTAGCTTCATCTAGAAATTTGCTGCTCAAATTTTCGATCATCTACCTAAATAATAACTGATGATCCTCTACTAATCCAAAACATGAAAATTCTCCCAAATGGTTGAACAAATTTGACTACGTGGGCACTTTACCAAAAATCTCCAAATTATCGCTTTTAATAATCCGAGAACTTCCCGTACCCAGGAATAACGCAAAATCAATCGATCAAATACTTCCGGAATCAATTTTTACTCCAGAAACTCAAAAATTCGCAAAACTAATATCGGCCAAAAAATAGCACATCCGCACTTTCGAAATAGTCACCGAAAAAGACCCTTTGGGTTGGTGAAAACTTATGCAACTTCAACTACAACTCTACAACTAACGACTTCCTACTCACGACTCCCTTATCTTCAGTTATAACGAATTTTTGCACTTCGTTACGTGGTACCACTTTCTCATTGAATTTAAATTTTTCTTAGTACGACCAGTGCATTTTATTTAAATGCAATCGTTAAATTTAATGCATTTTGCAGCAGATGGTTGATAGGTGAACCTTTCGCGTAGGAATACTTGGGTGGGGAGTCTTGCAAGCTCGACCATGGCAAACATACGCTGTTTTTCTCGATGATTTTGTTAAATGCCTGTAGTATTTTTTTGGGTCCAGCTCAGCTATTTAATTGTGGCTTACCGTACGAAATAGTAGTATAGTTGTCGTGTGGTGTTTTTGGCTCCTGTTTGTAAACATCTGGAACAGGAGAAGCTCTTATTGCGCAATCTATTACACAGTTTTTGGTGCGCAAGTTGTAGAACCAGTTTGGATTTCCTGGAGTTGGTAACATCATATTGTTGTTTGTTTTGCATGACGCCTGGGGAATTCTTTTCGTTGTTTGGATGGTCCAATCTTGTTGACATCTCCAATATCATCTCTTACTGGTCCAGTTCCAGTTACAGATCTGCAAGCAGCGTTTCTGTGTTCGCGCATGTTATTCAAGTGTTTTCCTGTGTAAATTAACAAGTTACAGATTTCATCTTTGAAGCCACACGTTGCGAAAGAGGTTAGAGGCGAACACCTGTCACCATTATATTATAGGCTTATACGAGAACTCGAGGTAAGCAATTTTATCTTTTCTAATTCATATAAAAGACGTGATTCTGGGCTTTTGTGGTCAAAATTGAGTAACCGTTAAAGGCTACTGGTTTTATTGGGTGCTTGTAAATTTAAGTTGGGTGCACTTTTTGATTATAACATCATAATCATTCATGGCTTCTGTGTCTATGTTTGGCACAGCCACATATATTGCAATTTTTGGAACTATGATAGCATCTCTCAAATTCTGTGGGTCAATTAAAACATTTGCGTTTTTTTGAGTTTTCCCCAGCTACCGGTCCCTTTTTCAGAAATCCACGATCCATGCCTCCATAATGAGTTAGTCTATTAACATCGTGACCAAACAAACTGGAGAGGTCATCTCCGGATTGTGACGGACTCTGGTCTCTGTTTGGGTCGAACTTCTCATTAGGTGTTGCAATTCAAAGTGTAGTTCTTGTTAAACAGTAGTTTAATATAAAACAATTAGACAAACAATCTAGGTATATAGTTTCATTTATCCCACGCGTGACGTCATTTATATTTGCTTCTCTGCTTGAACATCTTTGTCTATAAGGTTTAAGCTTTTTTTTTGATATTTATTGACTGAAAATCTGCTTCTTAAATTTTAACTTTACTGTGAAAGATTCAAAATACGGAATGGAATTAGCTTGAATGAGGGGTAAGTTGAAATGTATGTACTTAGTTCGCCTATTTTAAGTTAATATAATTTTATAAAGATTAAAGCTTTTTAATGAATTGAAAGTGAAAGTAATTTCTAAAAATAATCTGTAAATAATTTTTAGGCAGGTTTCCTTTCCTCTTTATGCAATGAAATTGGTAATTTCTTTTTAACCCGAGCAATTTCGGCTTAAACAAGTTTCACTGCCCTAACAAAAAATATAATAACTTCTTACTTACATGACCCAAATTTTAAGGGGCACCGTTGTATATCCATAGGAAAATCTTCCAAATTCATTGGGCAGCCAGCTTTTATAGTTAACCTAAAAGAATTGAACATTAAAAATAGGTACTAATTATACAATGGAGGATTACAATCAGTTTTATAAATAGTAATTAAGTCTCAAGAGGGGAAGTCATACTTTACAATCCTATTCCTTAAAATTGCTAACCGAGAAATCAAAATCATCAACAAGCACTGTAAAGTGCCCGATCATTTTAGACCAAAATTCTAAAATTCTGAATTAAATTTTGTAATTTGATAAAAGTAAATAAGTTACTATTTCACCGTTGTTGGGGCGGTTTTATATTTCTGTCGGTTGGTAATGACAGTTTTGCTTTTTCGCCTACAGCCAAAAAGTATCGTATTCCATTTGGAAAACCGAACGTAAAAGTGTTCTACGCAACACATTTTAGATTAAAATAAGATAATAATGTCATAATTTTAAAAAATATTTAATACGGCACTGTAAATTATATGAATGTATAAAACTGCATTGATCAATATCTCGAACACCGTGCAATTTAGAAGAAAATATTAAGATGGCAATTTCTTTCGATGAAGGCTAAGCTTTCTATAGAGCTTAGAAAAAGTTAAACCTATTAATTTTTTTGCACAGTTATTGAAAAAACATGAACAGATTTTGAAAGACAAATTAAATGATAACTATTAGCCACCCTAAAGTTGATCTAGATTTCGTTAAAGCCCAATTTCACATACATAGTTCCTTACTTATCTATTTTCTTTTGTAAGAGAAAATAATTTTCGCTGCTTCAAATGTATTATAGTATTATCAACTTGAATCTTCCTTCGTCAGCGTAAACAATTCCATTAAAAGATGAAACTTGTGGATTAAATACAATTTCATGGTAAAATTCCGAGATATGAATAATTTACTGAGATTTCAGACGGATTAGAAATTACGTGTCGTAGCTCATATTCCCTATTATTAATTGACGCTAAATTTACATTAATATTTTATTCATTTTGGAATGATAATTATGGCAAGAACAAAGCAGATAAAAGAATATTCCAAATATGACGTTTAGTTCCAAATTGTTAAATTTGTTTTTTATCATTGCATTAATATTTATTGGACACGGGTCTCGATCTGTCAGTTAGCAATAAAACATTTCTACATTTCAGAAATAAAATTGTTTATAGAAATCCAAATTGAGTATTTCTAATGCTGTGGAATACCGAAGATATTCATTGATTTGATCAGATTTGCAATTGAAAAAAAAATTAACCAATTCTCGGAAGTATCTGAGGATTTTTAAAACGTGAGCGGAATTAAAGTAGCACTTCGAAATGTAAACATAAATAATGTTCGCGATAATTCAATATTTGGTATTTTTCACTACTAAAAACCCAATAACGTAAAAAATGGCGCCCAACTTCAAACTTGGCTTAATTTTGCATTATTTATAGGTCCCTCTTGATGCACGATTAAAAGTAAAATAATTTAAGTTTAGCAATAAATAAATTTGGTGCATCCAAGTTAAAATTGTGAAATGTAATAAATCTTACCTCGAAGAATACAAAACTCGTCCGTCTTGATAAAGCCTCACAAATTTGTTTGGTGTAGTTATAGTATGCAAGTAAGATTGCTTTCCATTATAAAAATATGTATCAGGTTTCCAAATTCTTTTTAACATTGATATACTAAGAGCCAGACTGTCATTAGAATTTCCTGAGAAAGCTAAACGTCGGTCGACCCATGATTGACGAAAGTAGCAGTCCATTGAGTAAGTCTGAAAAGTAAATAAAAACCATCGATCCAATCTTGGACAAAAAGATACACTCTGGTGATGTTTAAATTGTAAAGTGATCAAGTTGTATAGGGTTTGGGCTTCATCAACTGCGGTTAAATTTTTATCAGCGGTTTTATAATTTTCGCACCATTTAAACTCAAATGCGCAGAATAAGCATTCATTGCATAATTTAACTTTAAATTGTGCTACAGTTTAATTTTTTTTACTGTTTTGGAAAAATATTTACCATATCAACTTCTGAGATTGGTCCCATGCTTCTCACCATTATGTCTACTTCCACGATTGCTGGAGGTCCTGAAAAATGGTAGGAATAAAAGTGGTAATAAAATTAGAAATTAAAATTTAACCTACCTCCAAAATCAGGACGGACACTGTTATCATATCCACGAAGCAAATTATCTAAAAGCAGCGAAATATTTTCATGATTATTTCTTTGCTTTCCATTAAATTTAGCAGTCAATGAAACTTGACAAGTAATTCCAATCAAGCTAAATAGAATCTCGTAATACAGCATCTCCATTCTACCTGTAAGTGAATTATTTTTCAATCTTAGAACTACTAAATACAAACTTGAATGCTTCATAAGCCCTGAGAGATGTATTTCAGCGACTTAAATCTTAATCCGCTGATGGGTAAACGAGATTTAACATGAAAGTGTGTGTAAGAAGCTCAACGTAAATATGATTACCACAAATTGAAGATTTACAAACGGAAATATTTCATTTATTGGAAATGAACAAATTCATAATTTAAAATTAGATCGGTTAAATTTTTCAAGTGAAAAATATTTTGGCAAAAAACACCGACTTTAAATTTGTTGAATATAAAATTCTTGAATCGAAAATAAATATATGATTCGGTTTCATGGTTCAATGAAGAACAAAGTTTTATATTTGTCCTGTTTCGAAAAGTTGTTTTTCAAAAACTTCATCCTTATTATTGTAAGGATTCTCGATTTGTACTTTTTGCTTTGTTGTAATATTACACAACAATGTAGAAAATTAATGTTTTTCGATTGTAGGATACAAAATATAAAAATTATATGGATGCCACTGAAATAAAGCGACCATGAACGTCCGTCCATGACGTGAAAATCTTTGCCCCTTCTTTTGTAGTTTTCTTCCAGTAGGATGCATTTATTTTAGTTTAGTGTTCGCGACCTTGGGTGCAACTCTTTGATTTATAAAATCAGTAATTTAATTGCTCTCTGACCTTTACATTAGGACATGTAACTCCGCGTCACGCATAATAGGACGTCGCATTAATTAATTTAGAGAGAGACGAGAACACATATAAGGGGACACCACAGTCAGTACATCGGCAATCTATTTAGATCCCAATTGTTTCGGTGATTTTAGAAGCCAAAAAATGATTGCTTTCTCGGCGTTTAGTTCAATGTCCCTTAGTTTTTGAGTTGTGAATTTTTGAAAATAAACAGAACTGCTATTAGTACTACCATTGGCTGTTATTACAAGCAACAGTAATCGTCTGGAGGTACAGTATTGGAATGGTAATTCGTAGTAATACTAAAATATGTTAATTCAGATAATAAATTACATCATATCATTTTCAGAAAAAGAAAGTTGCTTAATAAATTATGAGGATCGAACTCACGACCTACGCGTTTCCATTCTAACAGCAGTTTAACCTACGGTTAAGCAACCATGTCTATTTTCAAAAATTAATGACTCAAAAACTAAGGGGCATTGGCCTAAACACCAAGAAAGTGATAATTTTTTGGCTCCTAGAATCATAAAAAAAATTCGGGATCTAGATTGCGAAGTTCGCGGTTTATTACCTGATTAAATCATAATTTGCTATTTTTAAGAAATATGGCTGGATAGGCTTAATTAACCCCATTTACACCCCCTCAGCCTCGTATCATTTTGGAACTATCAGAGATGGGGGCAGGAAGAGCAGCTACCCCGAACATGGCAGGTTTAGTATTATTAGAAAAGGTTCATAAAAGTAAAATAAAAAACAACATTCGTGTTGAAAAATTAGTTACTAATTAATACTAAGATAAGAACCAATGATCTCCCCAGAAGCACTTATGCATTGTAGTGTTCTAAACACAAACCAACTGAAGTGCGCCGACAGCTTTATTGTCGCTAAGCATTAATGGAGACTCTTCAAACAGGGTTGGATTCAAACTCGTAATAAAAGGCATGGGTGAGATTATTATGTTTAATGAAATTGAAATAAACAGTGAAAATATAATCTTGCTTTTTGGACTATAAAATCGTCCTCTTGCCGTTTGTGTAGATGTGTGCAAGTGCATCAAACCACCATTACATTTATAGTCAATTTTCCTCAATAGTGTTTATAATAAGTGTGACCATACCAATTGTTTTAAAAATGTTTTAATACAATTTTTCACTAACCCAAAATTGTTTGATATTCACTGGAATCTTTGCTGCACCTTCATAAATTAACCCCGGCTTTGTTATGCAACTCTTATACATGTGATACGTAAACGTGTTCTGGTAGATTTCGCTACCGTCTATTTTATCTAAATACAAGAATGGTGTGCTTTACGTGAAAAAACATCCAAATTTAAACATCTGGTCTTTACGGTAACTAACTCAAAATAATGTTTCCAATCTCTTCGAGTTATAATAATTTTAAGGTCATCAAGCGTTAAAACCCTCGAATTTAACAATAAAAGCACAATCTGCTATCGGAAGATCAAAAATTTTGCGGTAAATTCAAACTTTGAATTGATTATTTTGTTGTAAGCTTATCAAAACATGTCACAGCGCACGCACAAGTATCACTTAAAAAATAGACAAATTTTGTAATGTGTAATAAATAGCATAATTTGCTATATTAATATTTATAGAAATCTTTATATTAGACAATAATAATTTATAATTATGACAAATTAAAACTTATTTATTTTAATTGTTTAATAATAATCTCTCGCTAGGTCTGTAGCGATCATCTCTGATTTACATTTGATCACCCCGAAATTCAAAGTTCGAATCCTTGCAGGAAATATCTTTTAAAATTTTTTATTCAAGTATGTAAATAAAATAGGCAACGTTACACCTCTAATAATAATTTTAAACACATAATTTTATGATGCGCTCTTATTCATTTAATTTTTAATTTAATGTCGACATCCACATCGGCATTTAAATTTAAAATTATTATTAGAGCTGTAACGTTGCTTATTTTATGTTACATACTTAAATAAAAATTTACAAAAATAATTTCTAGTCAGGATTTGAAATTAGGAATTCTGGGGTGAAAAAATGTAAATCAGAGGTGATCGCTACAGGCCTAGGGAGAGATTGTTATTATACAATTAATAAATAAGTTTTAATTTGTCATATAAATTATTATCTAATTTAAAAATTACGGTGGTAGGTAAGAAACGTAGCCTCAGATTTTAAAAATTTCCACTGTCAAGAATCATAAAAAACGGTCCAAAAAGCAATTATGAAACAAAATATTTGTGGGCCATTGCAAATAGGGTTCTACAAAGCCAAATTTGGGTTAGCCGATGCGGTCTTACGATTTAGAAACGATTTACAACATTTAATTGTTCATTCATTCGTCTCTAAAATACCCCACCAAAAGTTTATAAATATAAGGTGTGTACTTTATAAAATGCTCTCAGTGCGTAGTTTTCTATCGCAATAATGTGTCGTGCGTTGAGCGTTGACAAAAGGTCCTATTTAGGGCCAAAAATACTTGGAAAGGGTTACTGATTTAACGACGTTGGCATGTCGCTCTGCCGACAGGCGGGGGTGATTGTGTTGACAAAAAATGGCTCTGAAGAACACATTTAAAACATCCCCCTAGGGCCTTCCAACTCGGCAAATTGTGCTACTAGGAAGGAGTGAATCCCGCCTTTTTTTGCAACTGACGGGGGTGGTTGTGTTACCAAAAAATGCGAAACGAAGCGTAAACTCAATAAAACCTTTGATCCCTTTGAAACCTTTGATCAAGTGGATGTAATTGTGGAGGATACAATAACAACAGCCGAGAAGTGGATGGAGAGTAATAATTTGAGATTGAATCAAGGAAAAACGCAAACAGTGCGATTCTTTGATCGGAGTGAAACCCAAATTGTAAAATTTTTGGGCATTCACCTTGACAATAGACTAAATTGGTCCCACCACATTGATCGGATGTGTGGAAAGCTGTCCAATGCCATATTCTGTTTAAGAAGCCTAAAGGGGTATGCAAATCATGAGGCATCCATAGCTTGCAACTATGCCAATTTCTATAGCCATGTTACATAATGGCATTATGTTTTGGGGATATTCCACGGAGGTGAGCCGAGTGTTTGTGTTGCAGAAGAGGGCAGTGCGGGTGCTGTTTAATCTGAAAGCTATGGAGAGTTGCAGGGAGTCTTCCAAATCAGAGAAAATACTAATGATACCAAGTGTGTTAATTTTGAACTGTCTTAAGCAATGTGCATATGAGAGTGCATCAATGGAGCAAACATTCTACTCAGCCCGACTACGATACGAGAAATAAGAACTCCTTGATAGCACCATTTCATCGGTTAAAACAATGTTAAGTGTTTTGTGTGACTTTTCATGTAATCTTTATTGCATTGAATAAAATTTATGATAGTGATTATTATGATTATGATTATTATAGTAAGTGAAGTACCACAGAAACTGTTTGTCAGAAATGAAATTTACAATATTTTATAAAAAATATATGTTAGGTTTACGGAAATGAGTCTTTTCTAACAATTTGGTGCCTTAAGGGGGGGGGGGCACACACATTGCGGGCAAAACTAAAATAAATATAAAATATAAAAATAAAACTAGGTTGCCTCGTGTGCTAAACTTTCCGTTTGTAGATAAAAATTATCTTGACTCACTAGTCCCATAAATTACCACGATACACTGTAATCATCGTGTAAATTACTATAAAACTCGGCAGTATTAAAAAAATAATCTACGAAGTTTTTCGTGACACATTAATTTGATTTGAATCATTATAAATACGTTCTAAATATTTTTCGGCAAAATATTTACTTACACAAACTAGATATAATAAATTAAAAACAATTTATTACACTACGACAGGGGTCGGCAACCTGCGGCTCTTTCGATGTCAAGATGCGGCTCTTCAGTTTATGTTATTTTATTTTCAAAACGGATGAAAGTGTGTCCGAACTATAGAGGTTGTACTGTACCTAATCCTAATCAAATAACATAATATTGAAACAAAAATGTTAGTGACTCTTTAAAAATTGGAAAATTTTGTAAATTGTAACTTTGGCTCTTCCGTCTCAAAAGGTTGCCGACCCCTGCACTACGACAATTTATTGTTTCGAAGGGATTACCCACTTCTTTTTATTTTAATTTATCATATCATCTAGTCTGTCGAAGCAAATATTTTGCCGAAAAATATTTTGAACGCTATTAAAATTAGTTTTTCAACAAATAAATTACTGATTAAACTTGAGTATAAAAACGAAAAATTTACGAACGTGTTCATTACTTTCAGTAACGCATAGTTGATTCAACCAACCATTTTAATTTCAAAATGAAATTTTCACTAATTTCTCTCGTTGCTTTAATTTTGTTCAATGTAGTATTTATGAAAAAAGGTATGTATAAACTATTATTCATTATATTACTTATTTTTTCCATTTTATTCTGGGAGTATAATATAGAATTAGAGAAAATTTCTCCGACTCTGTTGCCCATTAAATTAATAATGGATCACATGTATCCTAAATTACAAGATAATTATTTTCAGATAGAGATTTATGCGGTGCACCTGCTCCAGATGGCAGGCCAACGATTTGTACGAAAAAAACCGTGTGAAGATCTGACATTACCTGGCGGATCATGCAAATACAACTGTTGCGCAGGACGAAAGCCGTAGATGATAAATATTACTATATTTTTTATATTAGGAAAAAAGTTGGTATTCCTGGAGCTCGTGTTTTTTGCTTTGCGTTGCTTCTAAATTGTTTTAATTATCGTTGATTTGGAGTTTAATTTGAGTTACTCAGAGTGGTAACTAATATTGTTGCATAAATTGAAGGTTGAAGATTTGTATTGTTGCTTTTTGATTTTGAGGTTAAGTGTGAAGATGGCATATTTCTGTGTTGAATGCAAAACAAAGTTCAGCAGAAATAGTCCGGGCGTGGTATGTTCCGGTATCTGTGGTGTTGGATACCACCTTAGCTGCATTGACTCGCTTTCGGACGTTGAGAGAGACCTACTGGGATCTAACACTTCTTTGTCATGGATGTGTTCCACCTGCAAGAAGTCTCCTAGCCTGGGTGTATCTAGTCAAGCGGCGACGTCTTCTGATATGGTGCGGGTGCTTGATATGCTGAGTGACTTGAAAAAATCCGTCGAGTTCTGTAGTGGCAAGATTGATGATTTTGGGAAGATTTTGCAAGGTTATGCTTCCAAGATGGCAAAGTTGGATGAAGTTTTTGCAGAGTGAGACCTTAGAGCGTAGGGTTGATGATCTTGAGCAGAGATCCAGATGTAATAACATCGAAGTGGTCGGAGTTCCTGAAAAATCTGGTGAAAATTTGGTAAAAGTGATCTCGGTTTTGGGTACGAAGATTGGTGTACTTGACGCTTGGTCAAGTTATGCATAACGCGGTCCACTTTTCCAATTGTCTTGAAATTTTGTACAAATACGTAATCCCCATGACAATGCAATGTCTATAGGCTCTAGCAGATATTTTTAGTTAGTGCAGTGTTAGTCAAAATGGTTTGGAGCGTCCGAAGCAGAGGGGATCGGAGCGGAGGGAGCGGAAGGAGCGGAGCAATATTTTATAATGAAATCTTGCAATAAATTATTAAAATATGTACAAAAATGATATACTGCATCAGAACACTAATTTCGGAACACAAATTATTTTACGTCGTACTTAACCGCTTTTACCCCAGTAAAGAATTCAAGAGATCCTTGCTCTCGACGTTGGAGACAAAGGTTAGGCGCTATTTTCCACCAAAGGACTTGTAAGACGTTGTAGAATTGAGTTCCAATTGTCGCTAGAACCTTAAAATTAAGGTCTAAAACTAAATTATCCTGTTTGAACAGGTAAAACAAAATTTACTGTAAACTTTGACAAATGCAGAAGTATCAAAAACAATAAAAAATTTGTATCATTTTAATTTTAAAATTCGTTGCATATCACCGTTAAAAAGTTTATTTCGAAAAATTTATTCCGAAATAAACATTTGAATTTCTCGTTAGGCTCGAAAATTCGATTAATTTCTTCTTATTGAAAAATTTAGAGATGGTTTCGTGAGTTAGCTAAAGCTGCTGTCAACTTAAATCAAGTTCAAATTACACTTCACTGGAACATCTGCAAACTAAAAGAAATAAATTGAATGGGAAATTAGGGAAATTCACTTATACGTGGTTGATTGTATAATTAAACCGGTTGTGTGATATTTTCAATTAATTTAGCAATTTAATTATTTTATTACAGCTGAAAATTTTGAATTCGAAGAGAAAATAATTGACGATTGACGCGCGAATTGTTAGCGGTTTAACTGATTATTATTCGTTGATGCTTTAGGTGGTTTAATTCGTGCTCATTTGAGCGGTTAAATCGTGCAATTTACTTCTACTACGTATTACGCACAGGTACTCGCTACTAAATACGATTTTAATGTGAAAGAATCAGATTTTGTGTTAAATTGAATAAATTGTGTATGAAAATTTTACTTTTTAATTGCACCTCGTAAGTGGTCACTATTATCCTTGAAAATGATTTATTTTATTAAAGTATTCGAAGATGCCATAAGTTAATTTTTTAAAGATTTTTTTATATAATCCCAAAAGTTATTGATACATCAAGGATGCCTTTATTGTAATACAAAGTTGATGTATAACTTCGCTAATCTAAATTCATAAATTCTTTCCAACTTAATAGAGAAATAAAATGTTGCCAAATCACGTTATGGCAATTAATCAAAAATGCTGTCATTCGCTTGATTTGATAAAAAAAAGTATTGCAGAATAGAATAGAAATCTTAAGGTTTTTTATGGAAAGTTGGTGTGGGCGGGAGTTTAAATTTCAAAACCTTAAAATTTAACCGTGCGAACGATAGATGGAGTGAAAATTATAATCGGTGAAATGGAAAATGTGCTGGAAATCACTTTGCGAAAACACGTGAAACCTCGCTATGTATATTTATCCAACGTGACCTCTTGATTATTGCTTGGACTGAAGGAAAACCTTGTTGCCAATATTTGTCACGTTTGCTTCCACTTCAAATATTAAGAAGTAAATGTTCTGGCAAATATGTATTCAATGCAATATTGTAGTATTTATTTATAAATGATAAAATATTTAATACGTCCACTTCCTGTATTAAATTGCGTTGACATTGTACGCAACTATGTAGAAAATATAATATTGGTTAACGCAAAATAAAACGATTCTTGTGAACTTCGATATTACATTTTTGAAACGTACCGCACAAAGATAAACCTTTCATAAAATTGGACTCTTTAAAAAATGATAGTGAAAGACAAACCTTCCTCACTTTGATGATGAAAAATCGAAACCAGTTTGACAATATCAATCACCCATTACATAAATTTATCTCATTTTTGCAGTATTATACATTTTAGCCAAACTGAATGAAAATTTTGCATTGATGTCAACAAGAGAGAACATTAGCGCTCACCGGAAGCCGATGGTGTGTTTATTTATTTTTTTTTAAGATTCTATCAACATCAATTTCCTTACTTAGGCGTTTCAGATGGTTTAAAATCTCATAGACAAACTTTGTAAGCGAAAGATATTAAATTGTAATGGAAAATCCTTGCCCTTCAGATGATATTATGGTTAGATAGAGAGCAAGTGTCGAGGAGATTACATCCTCGGGTGCCCTTAATAATCCTTATGTGCACCAATCATTTTCCTACATCGACCTAATCACCCTAAATCATTTTCATTCACGACAATATCAAATTACTCTAAGCTTGTTATAGTTTTCTATGCCAAAGTGATTAAAACTTGCCAGATTAACAACTTTTCTTTCAATTCAAAAATTACCTCACAAATTTTTACTCAAGTTCGATGGGAAACTATCAAACAAAATTATTACCCTGTTGTAAATAGTTAACATAAATCTTTTAGTTGCTTCTCTTCATTTGATAAATTGTGTTACTTAAGCACGATTTATCAAAAGCAATCCATACAAATTGAACTTGTTTGAAATAAAATGTCCCACTTATCATTGCACCGGGTACAGCGGTTGCGTCAAATAGATTAGTTAAATAAACCTATTACGATTTGATTTAATAATTCACTTTGTTATTATAATTGAGTTGATTGAGAATTAATTAATTGAGAAACAAGATGAAAATTCATGAAACCTTGTATCGTTAATCGTAACATTTATACGATTTACACACAAAACATCAAAGGAAGTGAAACTTAACATTTTCTGCGGGTGAAAATTTATTTAAATAAATCTACGATCCTTATTGAAACAAAAATTAAATTGTATTATGAGGGCCCGCTCTAAAAGTTTTATTAAAATGAAACCCTTATTTATCGTAATTTTTTTTTAATTGTTACCTTTATATGGCCACAGTACCGAAACTATTGATTTTTCTGTATAAATAGTTTATACTTTTTAAAATATTTGAGATTATCGACAAACTATAATCTGAACATTTATTGTCTAAAATTAACGGATTTCGAGTTAAATTAACTATAGGGTGTTTTTTTAGCTGCATGAGAACTTCAAAATGAAATAAAACATTAAAAACCTGACGGAATGTTTTGGTTATAATTTTTTTATGAAAGTACAGTTAAAGGCATTTATGATTTGAACATGACTTCCGGCATGTGACCACCACGACTAATGGTTACGAAGCGCATCCGTTCAGTCCAATTTTTGACCACTTTTTCCAATATTTCTGGCTTTATTTCATAAATGGCTTGCTGAATATTAGCCTCAATGCTTCTAGAGTTGTTGGTTTACCACAGAAAATAATCTGGAGGTGTCAAATCACACGATCTTGGAGGCCAATTGATATAGGACCACGTTTTGAAATAATGTTGTCACCAAATTGTCCTTTCAATAAATTGATGGTTTCGTTGGCTGTGTGGCACGTAGCACCATCCTGTTGGAACCATAAGTTGTCAATGTTTAGCTCTTGAAGTTTTGGAAACAAAAATGTATTGAGCATGTGTCGATATCTCACACCATTCACCGTAACAGTAGCTCCTTCCTTATTTCGAAAGACATATGGACCAATGATGCCGTTGGCGTGTATTCCACACCAAACAGTCAATTTTAATGGATGCGATGGAGTCTCAAGATAATGTCCCGGATTGGTCTCACTCCATATACGGCAATTTTGTTTGTTCACATACCCATTTAACCAGAAATGTGCCTCGTCACTGAACAAAATTTTACGGTAAAAAACGTATCCACTTCCAATTGGTTGTGAGCCCAATTTGGTAGCGTTGTTCAATGGTCAATCTATGCATTATCAAATGCCAAACCTTGCTAAACGCAAATGTCAAAAAACTGTTTCCATAGCAATCTTGATTCAATTGTTATCCCTATTGAAAGTTCTCATGCAGCTAAAAAAACACCCTATACAACAATGTTAAAAAGTTTTTATTTTGTTGCTTTCCACAAAAAATAAACGATTTAAAAATATATTAACGTCCTTCTCCGGATAGCAAATTTAACAAGTTACAAATTTTTTTTAAAAGAAAAATTTCCAACTTATTTACTTATTATTTGTAATTTTCTGACGAAGGTCTTAATGCAAGATCGAAAGCTCAAATATAACATTATAATTAATCCTTAATTCGTAATTTATTAATAATTAAACATATTTATTTTCACGAATTAATAATAAACCAATTGAAAAATTTCCAAATTAGGGGCGACAAATATTGCAGGTAATTTGGAACCGCTGAGCTCTCACCGGAAAGACAGCGATAATCTGACCCGTTGGAAAGTTAAACTAAGCTGTTTAACCTAAAATTTTAATTATCGAGGACCGACGAAATCGCGGATTCGCACCTGTCTCAACTTTATCCTGGAAACTGAGCTTTCTTGGGGAGCATTTAAATTTTATGATCGGATTATTGAGTGTCAACGTGTCAACTTGGCATGAAAAACAGAGAAAATTGTATCCAAGAACCTACATTTTGATCCTGAGATGTTTTAAAATTTTGGATAGTTAGTTATCAGAACATTTCTAAAATGGCTGCACAGGTACGACTTGAGTTGATGGTACAACAGATGATGGAGAAAATGGTCAAAGACAGAGAAGAGTCAGATAGGAAATGGCAAGTGAGGAAGAGGAAAGACGACGAGTATTATGAGAAAAGAAATAGGAAAAAAATAGACAAACATTGTATAGAATTGGAAGAGGACCATAATATACATTATGAAGGTACTGAGGAGTAAAATTATGGGAGATAAAATGGATGAAAAAAATTATGACAAATAAATGTGCCATAAGTATATGGTAATGCTAAAGAAGTTCCTAAAGTAGAAGAAGATAAGAGCAGTAAAAATGAAAAAGAAGAAGAAAAGCTAAAAATGGAAAATAAGAAGGAAGAAATAAGTTTACTGAAAGAAGAAATTTTTTAACAGAAAAAGCGGAATAATCGGAGGAGATTGAGAAAAGTGAAAATAAGGAAGAATTAAAACATGGAAGAATAGAAGAAAAGAATGTGGAAGCAAAACAAGAACGTCACACGGGCGACGTTACAAACAAAGTTTCTGGTGAAAATAAGATGGAAGAAGTTATTCCAAAAATAATAAATGCCAATGAAAATGGAACGCAATTAGAAGAGGGTCTTGAGGAAGAAAATCAAGAATAATCAAAAGCCTCTGTTCGAGAAGAAATTAATGAAGTCAATAGAGAAGAAAGTATTCCAATTGGAAAGGATGTTAATGGAGGAAAAACAGATAGTAAAGAATCTACGGATAAACAATTGATTTTGCCAGTAGAAGATTTCAATAGAGAATGTCTGGTTACACAATGAAATGATGAAAAATGGAAAATTTAAAAGGAAAGAAAAATTAAAGTAAAATTTACCTCGTCTAAGGTAAACCCAGAGGATGAAGAAGAAGATGAGGATGGAAGGCAGTCCTACAAATTGATAAGGTTCCTAAAAATTGAGAAGAGTAAATACATGAATAAAACCAAAAGGAAGAAAGGAAAGAGTTTTCGTGGGAGTTCTAGGAAGAAGTTTATTGTTCAGAAGAAGATGGACGTGGTTTGCCGTATGAGGGCAACCAATGGACAAAGATGGCAGTACCACAAACCAAAGTGGAAGACAGAAGAAGATGAAAATTTCTGATAAGGAAGATGAAGCCTTTTGTTTGGTATAAACGGACTTTTCCATCGCAATGGAAATGGAGATGAACAGGAAGAATTGGGTTGTAAATTTGATTTACCAAATTTAATTGAATTAGGTAATGTAAATAATTTCTTGAAAATTTTGTTTTAGATTGAGATCGGTGCTTTATTCCAAAACCATGACGTCGGATGGCTTTATCCAAATCCCATCTGCATTTGTAGAAACCCAGGAAGGCTTTGATGTCATGTTATCTTTTGTTATAAAGTAGCCGGTGGATTTGATATTATAAGTCCATTTTTGTATAAATTAAATATGAAGAAAAATTTTTTAAATTTTGTAATTTGTGCGACGACGTGAGCTCATCGAGGTGGGAAGGATAGATGGGCACTGCGAGGTCATTCGCGGTGGCAGGTAAGTAGCCGTGCCACGAGAATATTAAATTTAATAAAGAAAACTTGACGATTTTAATAGAAAAAATATAAATGAAGCGATTAATGTGAGGACGAATGTCGTATATCGATTAGTTTGGCCAATAATCGATTTTAAAGTTGCCAATTTTCGCTCGATTTTCTTTGGTTTGAAAAATTTGTAAAATTTTGAAAATTGTGCGACGACGGTCGTGAGCTCATCGAGGTGGGAAGGATAGATGGTCACTGCGAGGTCACTCGCGGTGGCAGGTAAGTAACCGTGCCATGAGAATATTAAATTTAATAAAGAAAACTTGACGGATTTAGATAGAAAAAATAGAAATGAAGCGATTAAGGTGAGGATGGATGTCGTATATCGAATAGTTTGGCCAATAATCGATTTTAAAGTTGCCAATATTCGCTCGATTTTCTTACGTCACGGGCATTCTATTCTCCGTCCGTGCACTCTGAGTTACTGTAACACTTAGAAATATCGGAGGTCGAGATCACACTGTAGTACTAGCAATGCTAGTACCCAGACGTTAGAGAACTTTTGCAGGAAAGGAAATAAATTTTTATTTTCGCCTTAGATGAAAATAAAAACTTTTTCACCCCGAAGGCTATATTAATGCCACTATTTATTTCTGCTTTAAATTTGCAGGAAATAAAGCGAGATTTACCCCTTGCTAGTAGCACAATTTGCCTAGTTTGAATACCCTAGGAGGATGTTTTTAATGAGTTTAGCAAAATGGCTCTTAAGCGCTGCAAGCTGTCTGATTAACGGGTTAGAAAGGGCACTGCTTTTATACAGGCCCTTGGTTAGGTCTTGGAGCATTTTATAAAGTACACACCTTATATTTATAAATATTTGGCTTTTCAGTGCCCTATTTGCAATGGCAAAATCTGTGGCTCAGTTTCTTACCTACCACCGAAGACATTTTATAACGCGTTCGAATTGTACTCGTATTGCTTTACTCTTTGCACTTTACATAAATTCTATTTTTATCGCTTTATTCGCCGCAAGCAAGAACAAAGGGTGGTAGGTAAGTAACCTCAGCTCGGTTTTTTAAAATTTCCACTGTCAAGAATCATTAAAAACGGTACAAAAAGCTATTATAAAACAAAATATTTGCGAACCATTGTAAATAGGGCTCTAAAAAGTCAAATTTTCAAAATTTGTATTGTCCGATGCAGTCTTACGAGTTAGAAACGGTTTAGAACATTCCATTGGCTGCCGAAACCCCGCCTCTAACATATCCCACCAAAAGCTTATATAAGGTGTGTACTTCATAAAATGCTCTCAGTACATACTGGCGATCACAACAATGTGTCGTGTGTTGAGCGTTAAAAACAGTTCTTTTTAGGGCCAAAAATACTTAGAGAGGGTTACGGTTTTAACGACGTTGAATCTCGCTTTTTTTTTGAAACTCTGGCGGGGGTGGTTGTGTTGCCGAAATGGGCCTTTCGCGCGCTACGCTGCGCTCCGCACGCTACAGGCCCATTTTTCGGCACACTAAACTCATTAAAAACATCCCTCTAAGGTGATCCAACTCGGCACATTGTGCTATTAGCAAGGGGTAAATCTCGCTTTTGTTATGCATCTCTCGCGGGTGTGTTTGTGTTGCCGAAATGGGCCTTTCGCGCGCTACGCTACGCTCCGCACGCTACAGACCCATTTTTCGGCAACACTAAACTCATTAAAAACATCCCCCGAGGGTGATCCAACTCGGCAAATTGTGCTATTAGCAAGGGGTGAATCTCGCTTTTTTTTGCTGCAAATTTAAGCCAAAAATACGTTGAAAATGTGAATTTACCTCGACATTAACTGTACGATGAATTTTCCCGTGTTTTTTAGTCAAAAATACCCCTAAAAAGTGAAATTATGTCGATGTTAACTGCGCGACGGACTAGGTACTACTGGGTGCGTAAGCGAGCTCCGGTTTTTCAAAGTGTTAGAGTAACTCACACCACACGGACTGACGACAGAATGACTGTGACGTTTGAAAATCGAGCTAAAATTGGCAACTTTAAAATCGATTATTGGCCAAACTAATCGATATACGACTTTCACCCTCACCTTAATCGCTTCGTCTATATTTTTTCTATCTAAATCCGTCGAGATTTTTTTAATAAATTTAATATTCTCGAGCTGAGCCTACTTACCTGCTACCGAACAAAGTACGCGCTGTTAACTGCAACTCGTTGCAAAGGTCAAAATGGAATCTGGTTTATATTTTTCATGTCAAAGGTAATAGTACAATTTAATGCATGTTGGAATTAAAATTCATCAGGATATTCCTTTTATTCTTGTTTAATTATATCGCTATCTCACCCTTTTAGCGTACGGCCCGAGGTATGGCCTGCCTCAACTTTGGAGAGTAGGAGAGTTTTGTGTCTTAGATTTAATCAGTCAAATACCGACCGTCACATCACGTAGTAAGAAAGACGAATTTAATAATGGAAGCGAAGCGGAAGTGAGTGAGACATCCAGTATCGGAAGACATACCTTTGAATGTTAGTGTATGTGGACCATCAACCTGAATATTTCATCATATCAAATGTAAATATTATCGTGAATTTAATGTTTCTTCAGTTTTCGTAACGTAGTTCAATCAAAGAAGTTGAATTTTTTGCCAATTTTTCGCAACTAGCATACATGCGTTTGGGAACGTTGTTGGAATGAATGAAGCCTGATTCCCGTGTTTGCAGCTAATGTCAGTAGATTTTATTGTACTTTAATATATCTGCTCTTCGTCCACTTTCTAGAAGCAATTCTAAGAATCCTCTTCTAATAAGCTAAAACCTGTCATTTTCCCAACAACAGCGTTGTTTCCTCTGCAGTGTTACGAACTTTAATATATTGTAGTGTTCTAAACCAACTACAAAGCCCCTCACTCGGAAACTAAAAAAAGTTGTGATGTTTCGAACACGAACAAGCTCAAGTTTAATTATCAATTCGAGACTGCTTAACTCAGGGAAGACCAGATTCGAATTGCAATTAAGAGACTTGGAATATTGTATATCGTTTAATGAGTTTGAGAATGAGAATTTAATCCTGTTTTGTGGACTACAAATATTTGTCCTATAGCCGTATGTGTAAATTTGTGCAATTGCATCAAACCACCATTGCATTAATTTAATGTCAAAATCAATTGTTATCTGTGTAATACAATCAGTAAATGTACAAAATTTTAATGTTTTAATAAAAAGCTTTGCCGAACCGTAATGTTGTTTTTTGAGGATTCCTGCAATATTAGCCACGCCTTTGGAAATTAACTCTGAAGTTGATCTGTCGGCACACTTAAGATTGTACGTCTTGAATTTTATTCCATACACATCTGCTTCACGAACAATATTGGTGCTTCTTACATGAACCTGTGTTGTAGAATATCCAAATTTAACAGTTTTTTTACAGGTACCTAACATCGAAAAATTATCCTGATTGTTTTCCTAATTCTTGTTATTTTCAGAATCATCCAGCGTATAAACCGTCGAATTTACATGTGTAAGCGAAATTCGATATCGGATGACCACAGAAACTGATTATTCTTCTTTTGCATGTTTATCAAAATTTCATCACAACACCGGCACAAGTTAATTAATAGCAACAAACAAAATATTGTAATTGTGTAAGATGTAAAGTACCAAGTTGGCCCTTGATTTAAATTAGATTTATTCTCACTAATGTCGGTGTTCATTTTCACACCTCTTTTGACTTTAATTTCCAATCTGGAATCTCTTATTCCTTTTGAAACATTACAATATAATTGTTAAATGCCTGATCACGGGGGAGGGAATATTCCATACCATCAGAGCCCCAGATCGTGATACCACGGCATGTTGATATATCGATTTGGAATGGTTGCGATGTAATCAAGTCAATGACAGTTCATACACTATATTGGTTTTTGAGACCGGGGGGTTTGAATGTACAAAATACCCTTATCTTTTCTTATGTACAAATTTCAATTAAAGAAATGAATAAAAAATAAAAATGCAACAAGGGAATGAATAACCGATAGGTATCAGTTTCACTCACCAAATGTCCACTTACAAACCTCAGGTAAAATTATAAATGGTTTTGATACGTTCCTGGTTTGGAATGTTTGTAAAAAATTATATTTTCCTGTGGTTTAGAATTCATGTTAAGCTATATTTCCCCTATTTAATTCATGTAAACGGTAGGACCTCATAAAAGGGGTGTTTTTTTAAGGGCATCTATAAAATGTAAATGACCAATTGTTGCGAGTGTTTAAATGTAAAGACAATCATCACCGTTCATTTATTGTTGTAATCTAAAATTACGATATCTTCCTAAGTATTAGTGTTAATGTCTCACCTAAGAGGGAGACTTGATCATTAGGCTTTCAATCAATATTATTATTGCCGTACCTTAAATTATTAGTGGTAATTAGTGAAATATTATGTTGGGGCTGTCATGCCAATGAATTATTTATTTTAAAATTTACCGTTACTTTTCAATAGCCAAAATAATGAAAACGGATCAAGTCTCCCACTTTTCCCCTATTATTTAAATTATCGATTTCTGAAAATTTTCATTTGAAAAGTCACTAGAAATTCGAATTATATTAATTACTACATAATAATACCAAATTTATTAAATCAAAGGGTAAAAATCCAACCAAAATCTGATACCGACTAAGCGGATTGATTAATAGAGGAACTCCTCCAGGTAATCGAATAAGTTTGTAAAATGTATTTAGCAATGCCACGTATTTATAATATAATAATGTAAGCTACTTTTCTCAGTAGAAAATCTCTATCGAGTATTCTTAACTTCAAAGAGACAAAGGTAGAACGTGTTCACTTCTAATGTAATTTTTTATGTAGAAATAAAGTTTTATTCTTGTTGTTCCATTGGCCTATTGATTTTTGCGCACCACTAAACAAGTGACAAGTTTTTATAAATCAGACATATTGTAACGAATTGGTTGGGATATTACTACGTGCTTAAAGGGGATTTTAATTATATTTCAAAAATTATATTTTTATGTTCGCTCAGGCAAGGTTCCGTTCATATTAAAATAGCCGTTACGTGACAAAGAACTGTTAAGCTATTTAAGAAACTCATTTCAAGCTGATATATTACTATCAGCGCTTCAATAATTTCAAAGCATTAGAACTGAAGAGTAATTTTTATTTAGGGTTGCTATGAGTAACGTTCTAAATGAGGACTTTGATATAAAACGTTACGAAAAGGATCTAAGGAAAGAATTAAAGTTAATAGAGATATGAGCTAGTTTGAAATTGATATGCTGATTATGACTTGATGATGACGATTGTAAGTGTTCAATTTTTATTTATTATATGAATCACTTTCAAATTCGACACGTCATCCCTTACCCTTATTATTAAAAACCCACACAGATTTACGTTAAAGGCTGGTCATCTACAAACACCAGGTAGGACATCGAGGTAACGCAATTGAGCAGTTAGAATTGTATGTTCATTCGGCTATTTAGATGTGTTGCTGTTATTTTACATATTATGGATAAAAACTCAAGTGCAAATGTTGTTACCTATTATGTGACACTCAAAATGTCAGCTTTGGCGTCAGTTGATTAACAATTTTAATTGCTTTATTCAATCACTAAATTGATTTGTAATATAATAATAATATAATAAGGGGAAGGAGAGAGCAAGTAAAATTATAATTATAAATGCATCTTACCTTCAAAATATTGATGAGGTAACACAACTGTTGTCTTCTATTAAATCAGACGCACACAAAATAGAATTTTTATTCTTGCGAAAAGAAAGGGAAAAGAATGTTGAAGTCTCTGGTGAATTTGGTTTCTTACTTCGAACACTTCTTATACGTAGATTCATCTGCTCCTGAGGTTTTAAAATGCAAATATTTACAAATCCTGTAATTAAAACTCGCAAAATTGTGCAGATGAGGTCCGTATTATGGAATACTCGGGAGAATATTTATACATATAGCTGTAATAAGTTGGCAAGGATAAATAATTGCAAAGGGATGTCGTTTATGCATAATTTTGAAAACTTAATGAAACCTGACTTGTAGAAATTAACACAAAACCTCAAATTGCATCCTAAATATTTGCTAGAAGTTAAAAAAACAAATTTGTAAGCTGTTCTTTATCAAATAGTTTTTTTAACAAAACGAGTTCATTAAAATGCTAATTTATCAAAATGAAAGTCGGGAAGACAAACAAAACTACCTACAGTCGACTAAAAATAATTTTTAAATTGACGCGGGCGTAATAAGTTTATATAAAAGTAATGCAGAAATTATATAAAAGAAAATTAAGTACTTTTTTGCTGAAGAAGTTTATACCGAGTTTAATCTCAGCGAGATACTTTAGCATAAACTTCTACAACAATAAATTGAATATCAATTTTTGTAAACTTGAACGGAAAAATTAGAATTGTTTTGCTCCGGTGTAGCAGTTTCCACTTCCTACTCGGATCTGGAAAACGTACAATAAACTGCTGCTCATTAGCTTGCCATATTTTTCTAATTAATTCCGTTAAGTTGAAAAGCTTGTTACTTTTAAAATTATGATGCAAAAATTATAGAACCAATTTTCATTTACAAAAATGTTACATTAACTCACCTGTCCGTACATAATTAATTAAACAAAACTTTTAAAAATTTAAATTTTAAGTAAGGGAAAAGTTTGTTTAGATAAATTACGTCAACTAAAAAAATTAAATAAATTTATTATGCTGGATCGATTCTTGTGAAGGTAAAAGTTTCCCTAATTATTTTGAATGTATTAGTTAGAAACAAGTCGATTTAATGAGCAATTTTATTCTAATTAAGGCAGTTGTTTACAATTTGTAATTATTTGCCTTTATTAAATATTGTTATGATAATGTATAATTTGTATTAGAAGTTGGCTGGAAAATGTAATTATTAGTAATTAAATTTTTAGCTAATTATTTGATTAATCAAATTTAAAATTAAGAACATTTTCAAAATTTATAATAAAGAAAAGTGCAATTCAAAAAAGATTGAGTTTTTATCTCTCAATCTAGGACTCTGGTGGCTCTGTAAATGTTGAATTCAATTGATTACTTTTTAATTGGTGCATTCTGCAGCAAAGTATTCTGTATGCAATTTAGTAATTTCAATTCTATATGAATTCAAATGCAGCAATGCTGATTTTTGTCTATCATGTCATCCTAATGTTATTTACTTGCAACTGTTTTTTTCAAGATTTGAAGTTGGAATATCATATAGATGGTAATTGACTACTTGATATGCAAACAATTTTTTTTATAGTTTTGGCTTTCAGAGCAGATATCGAAGAAAACTAGGTACTCATGACTCCAGAGACCTTCAGATATATTAGTTCAAACCTGGCCGAGCATCCATTTTTGATTAAGAAAGTCCATACCGTCCAATTGAGCTGATTACTGAAGATAGAGTCACAAAATCAATGAAATCGTGGTAGCAGACCGCTGAATGAATATTAGAGAGATTACGAGTGCAAAATATCCTACACAAACAATTAGGCATTAAAAAGCTTTCGGCGAAATGGGTACCGCGAATGCTAACGGTGGAGCAAGAACGAAATCGCATCATGACAACTTCAGAACAGTGTTTGGACCAGTGTTGCCAGCACTTAAATTTACGAAACCGCTAGATGGCACGGTGTTCCCGCCAGAAACCCGCTAGATGACACGGCGGTCCCGCCAGAAAACCCGCCAGATATCCCAATTTTACGAAATAGCTAGAAACCGCTAGATGACACGGCGATCCCGCCAGAAATCCGCCAGAAATACCATTTTTATTAATTTAAGATTAGCGTATTAGATGTTTTAAAATAAAATTACACAATTTTTTATTACTTTATTTAAAAAAAAAAAAATGTATGTTACAAAACACTTATAAATCTAAAAACAAATCATCGACATCGTCGTGGTCTTCGAGCTTGTAAGTTTCTTTGTAATAAGTACCAACATAACTGAAGCCTGAACATAACCCATGCCATTTATAGAGCGGTAAGATTGTGTACTAATTTGAAGGCGGTGAAATTTTAAATTTAAAAAGAAAAAAAAATTTTAAATTGACTTTCGGCAGTTTTTAAAAACCGTCAGATTTCCCGTCAGATATTCTTTAATTAAGCTAAAATTCCCGCTAGCCGCTAGATGGAAATTTTTCCCGCTAAAGCAACTTCAAACAAGTCAGATCTAGCGGGAAAACCGCTAGATTGGCAACACTGGTTTGGACAAGTGTAAGCACAATCGGTAAGAGGTTCTGCTGCGTTTCGTGACTGTTGACGAAACATGCATCCATCACTATACATCATAAATGAAAGAACAGCCAAAACTGTGACCTAAAATAAAGAACAAATTCGTTACTTTTAAATTTTGATGATTTGGCGACCCAAGCATTAAAATCTCCCAAAACGATTCGTTCTCATCTTTTAACTATGACAAAAAAATACTTATGTTCTCTCTCGAAGATTCGATTTTTTCAAATTTTCAAATGTCATAATTTCTTTTTTATGCTAATGCTCATCACATAATTATCGCTGAGGACTGAGATACTTATGTACTTATGATGGGCAATGGTATCTCTGGAGGTTCTGATCCCGTAGTAGTTTTTATTAATTCGTTTAAGAGGTAGTAGTCTAAAATTGTTAAATGATAGATTGCTAACCAGAAGGATGACAGCTAGCAAGCATGACGAAAGAAAATAACAATTTAGTTATTGTTACACATTTTGGGTTGCAGGATACCAGGACTAATTCCTTGACACATTTATAGATTTTCAGCCAAATTATTTATTTGCAGCTAATCCAAAACCGCATAGTGTAACAAAAACTATCCTCGGAGACGCAACCCCTAATGAGAGCATTGACCAAAACAATGACCAGAGTCTATCGCAATCTGGAAAGAACCTCTCCAATAAAACTCAGGAGATGGTAAATTGCTTTAATTTACAAAAGATAATTGAGATATGCAGTCACCATTCCAATAATTGCAATGTAAAATGACTGTGCTAAACATTGCACAGTTAGCAAATGAAAAATACGGTGTTCCCAATTCAAAGTAAAAAATATCCACACACAGTAATTTCTAATGGTTACCCAAAAATGGCAAAAATAGCACGTCAGTCTAAGCGAATTGAAAAATATAAAAAGATTGTTTACCTCGAGTTCTGATATAGTAAGCTAACAACTCAAATAACGACAGGTACTCCCTTCCAATCGAAAGTAATGTGGGGGTTTGCAGGTGAAAAACTGGAAATCTTATCACTAATCAGCAGGCGATACTTGACAGACGCTTGCGATCTACATAGAACATTGCGTTTAGATGTTGCTGGAACCTTAGAGAGAGTCGATACTGGAGATGCTAAGCAAGACTGGACCAAAGTAATTCGTAACCTCCAAGATAGAACGATGTTGAAAGGTTAAGCTCTTCTGGTGGGTCCAAAACATCAACACAAAAGACGTTACCAACCGTAGGAAATCGGAAGTGGTAGTCAGACTGGCTCAACAAAGCTGCTTAGACCTCGTGAGCATAAAAGAATCTCTATTATTACCCCTGTCCACCAGATGATTACACAGGATCTCAAAACACTACACGACAGCCTGACTACTTGTTTTAAACGACTTGGCACGAAATAGTAGTGACGGTAGACCAAACCAATACGAAATAATGTATGCTTGCTATCGTCGAAGTTAAAAGACCGAATACAACGCTTTGTTCATGCCAGCTTATCAGCATTTGTTACAATAAGCTTCATCTGAGGCGTGGTATACTCATATCATCTTTATTATCAGCATTTGTTACAATAAGCTTCATCTGAGGCGTGGTATACTCATATCATCTTTTCCGATATATTATAGCTCTGGTGCCGGTGGTGCTAATTGCGTGTATCAGCCTCAGTCACCTGTAAATGATGTGTAATGCGTAAACCATGGTTTCTTTCTTATAAAAAGTATAACTAAATATTTCTCAACGATATTAACAATTTTAGCATTATGAGGTATGGATGGACATGATGGCTGATCATATCACAAAACCGAATATTGAAAAAGAAGATGATAAAATCCAATTCCTATTGGATTCTATTCATGGATCACATGGATGGATGGATGGAAACCGTCGCAACCATGCGCTCCAATTACGACTTCATAATAGCTCAAATCGAAAAACTGATCCGATAATGAGATTATTGAGACCCGCGAGGTGGTAAGTACTCAAATGGATGAAGAGAACGAGAAAATTGATAGGATAGGAACTGATTCAAACCGTTGCGACGCCCCTAGAGACCTACACATGTATCCCCAATGCTACAAAACGCCTTTTTCATCGATTCTCGACCATCAAGTCAAGGTCCATAACGCCACCATAAATCAAAACCATAACTCTATGGACAACGATAAGTAAGTTCCCAAATTTGCTCCAAGAAGAGAAAGCACTCGCCGACCCCATCAGCGTTCCAAACACCAAATTCAATATTCTTGGTCAAAATCACACCAAAAAATACCCATCAACCAAATGAAACTTGTACAGTACGATACTCTTGGCGCGCCATCTCAGAAAGTCTGCACGATTTTACCACAATAAATCACCAACACCTAGCCCTGCCACCTGATTCGCAAGTCCACCCAAGTTCAAGATCTCAGCCAACCAGACCAGCCCAGATCGCTCGCCGCAGTGATCCTCGGACTTACCAACTACCATCAAATAGAATTTGATCGTCAGAAATGGCCACGTCACCTCCGTCCGGCCACTATTCAAAATCCATTACTTCCAGCCCACTTTCTCTGCTCAACATTAGCCTTGGATATACTTTTAGAGGTTCCTTGCACCTCGTTAAATATTTTATCCATTGCGGTTCTGCTGCAATCCTTGAGATCAAAAAGATTCGGGATTTAGTTCCTGGTACTTGTCAAAGATCAAAGACAATGCAAATATTACGACCTGAAGCTCATTTCAGAACACCTGATTGAGGCTAATTCAACCATCAAGTCTTGTTGAAATTTTTGAAATTAAAATGAACAATTTGTGATATTGCATTTCAAATTCAAATGTACCGCGAAGTTATTTCTGATTAAATATAAAAGATATTCAGAGATTCAACTGAAATTACTTCGTGTGATTTACATTTTCATCTCTTAATGATTTTAAGGTATTTTGTACAATATTTTGAAATTTATATTTGAAATATGTAATAAAAAAAATGCATTTGCGTAAAAAATGTAACAATTTCAGAATCTTACTTACTTTCAATATTATTTAATTTTGCAAAGTGTATGAAAATTTATTTATAACAAAATGCATGATAATGAAAGTTATTTGTATTCGCTGGGTGCGAAGTGCATAGTGGGGGGTATTAAAAAACGACGCCAGCGTTCGCTGTGGGCAAATTGTGCATAAAAGGTGGTAAGATGGCACGCACCCAGCGAATAGCAACTAGGTCAGATCTTGAACTTCAATATTTTATGAATCACCTCTCAACTCAAAGACTTTTAAATTAGGTATTGTTTAACTTTGACAATTTGCACAGACTTGTAAAAATTTGTGATTGAAAATGTATAATATTAAGAGAGCACTTCACTTCTTTGGTATCAAATTCTACCTACTTTAAACTGAAACTGAAATGTCGTCCAAGAGAGCTTCAATTTGTACATTACATACATGTAATTTAAATACTTTCCAGCAGGCTGAGTTTACCTAGTAGGATTAGTAGCCTTTCTGTTAAGCGGCTGAGTTTACCATCGCCCGATTTTTCCAACTCCTATAATAGGCTATGCCCCCTCCAGCCTTTGCTAGCTACGATTCTAATTACATTATTGGATGGAGAGGCCTGGGTAACATGGAACACCCGCCAGTTGTAAGTACGAAGGCGACTTTTCAAAGATCAACTTTGCGTCGTTATCAATTTTTGAAGACCTTATTGTTTCGTTATAACTGAGGGATGTTCCATATCCTCCAGATACCCGATTTCCTATTTATTTTACCTTATTTTACATACGTCGCATCGTTGACGCTCAACAATTAGCGAATACAGCCCTCACTATTGAATAAATTAATAATATTATAATAATAATTCTAAAATTTATTATTTTACGACTTTTACAAAATAATCCTGTGCATTATCAAAATTGAAAATAAATTTGGAGATTTAAACGCGGACTTTATAAATCTGGAACAGAGATTATAACTATCAAATTTAATCCATTTTATACTCGACAATTATTTAAATTAATTTAATTCCGTCTGCAGAAAATTATCAAATTTGATGAACGCCACAAAATTAAAACTTTGTTTTGGAATTACCGTTCCCTCACCAGAAGTTATTGTGGCGTTTGCAGTGCTCAAATCTAAATGAGCAAACTAAATTATCAACCAGCAAATATGATATCCTTAGATTCTAATTTCATTTCTAACTCCATTATCAAAATCCAATTTTTGAACATAAAATACTTAAATCTGGCTCTGTAAAGCTTCGAGATGAAGAACCACAACAATTTAAATTACAAATATCAGATTTATTAAAGTTAACTTATATCATCTTTTTGCTCTAATTTACATAATCTCCTTTAACGGAAAAATAAAATTTGTAAGTTTAAAATCAAACTAATTATTTAAAAATCTGTAAAGTGCCAGCATTTCCGACATTTTCTGCATTAACGCATTTTTGATTATTCGCGAGTTCTTTGAGCTCAAGTCTTTTATTTTAATATCGAAAATATATTGCAGTTCCATGTTTAACGATAATAATGCATCATGTGATTTATGTTTTGTACACGCTATCGATTTACTGTAAATTATTGCACAGTTTTTAATCCGACATCAAATTCGTATTTGTTTACAGGTATCGAAATATAACGCCCAACGGATACTACCTTTTATTTATCACGTGATTTATAAAGACTAATGAACATTATAATTGAGTTAATAAATTATGGTCTGACTCCAAATCAAACTCGACTAATTCAAGCTTGAATTTATGCAATCAAGTTGCATTTCAACTAACTAAACTTAACTCAACCCAAGTGAAACTAGAAAATCTTTAAATTAATAATTCAAATGTTTTCAAATTTTACACCACGGCCCTAAATAATAAAATCAGCACTAAATCTTGAAATAAAATTCAAAAGTTGATGACCGGTCTAGTACACATAACGCCATATTTCTGATGGATGTGATGGTCACATCGCAAGATTTATTTAAATTTTTTAATATCACAAACTTTGCAATGGTGAAGTTTTACAGACAAGAGTTTTTTGTTTCATTTATCAGAACTCTTTTTACGGTATCGCTTTTAGTTTGAAAAACTTGTTACTTTTGAGGGCATTTTATTATTTTTCGGAAACTTTTTAAGTTTCATTCTACCAACTACTTGAAAGTAAAAATTAAATTTAAAGCATTTTGTCAATGCTGCTCAGAGCAGTTGGTCAGCCCTTGAAAATTATTTGTATTTGACAAGTAGACAAACTGAATATTGTTAGATTTAGCGTTATGAGACTCATCGGGAGTGCATAAGGCAGTAGTAAATTGGAAAAAAGCATCCGATTGTAAATAGAAATTTCCTTTCCAATTAATTGATCGCATTTCTAGAATAATGGTTTTCCACCACAATTTTTCTTCATTATAGCCTAAATAATGCAAAAATTCAGATTTTTACGATTGCAAAACATTGCATGTTAAAGAAATTTTATTTGTAGCAATTAAATCTAGGTCAAACATTAAACTTGCAAAGGAAGTGAATTCAAGTAATAATTATTATGGTATACCATGAATTCTGAGGTGAGACCTCCTAGCAAGCTAGAATTGTCATTGCAATATGATTTCGAAGTTAGGCAATTATTCAATTGCCTTTAGGGCAACCTTTTTAGGGCCGTACTTAGATGATGATAGGAGGGAGGCGCAGTCGACAATAGAAAATTGAAAAAACTTTCAAAAGTGAAACATGGGTCTCGTTTAAAAAATTCTTATAAGATTTTTAAATTACTTACGGCTGCCGGGTAACTGGGAGTCTGATGGGTATAGAATCAGAATAAGGGTATGGATAAATAAACGACTTTATAAAATCAAATTTGCGACCTTATCAATTTTGAAAGGTCATCTTACTGCTTCCTTACAACTGAGAGGTATTCTATGCCTCTGGTCACCCCGGTTTCACATCAATTCTTTCAAATTTGCGTCCCAAACAATTTTCAACCCCATGTATGTCCAGTTGTAAATCGATAAGCTTCGAATCAATTTTCGAATTTTGAGGGATTTTATTTTCCTTTCCTTGGGTGTCAGTTATGTCTGCCTCAAATATATTAGCCTAAGTTGAGCTAAAACGTTGCTGCTGCAGATAATGCATTCGGTGGTTTCGACCTTCGATTCATAGAGTCTGCACCTGCCATTAACTTCGGGTCTCAGTTTTTTGAGGTAAAGAGTCCGATTTCGTTCTTTGATAAAATAAGAAACCTTTTAACATCTGCATACTACCGCTCTATGAATTTCTTCGCCTACCTTTGTCCTAATTTGTTGTACCAGAAAGTTTTCTTGATCTCCACTTCCCACTTCTGGATTTCCACCCTTTTGTGTATTTTGGATAGCCCACAGAATGATTCGAGTCCTCGGATTCGAGGGCGTTTTGAGCCTGATCTACATAGGTAGTTTGTCAGCTATTTTGTTTTCCTCAATTCCTTCATGACCTGGCACTCAGTGAATTGTAATTTTGTTGCCCTTTGTCAGTTTATTTAGAGATTGTCTGCATTTCCATGTGGAGAAAGATTCAAAGGCTTTGAGTGCCTTTATCGCAGCTTGACTGCATTCAATTGAAAAATATCTTTGGATGATTTCATATTGAGGAACCCAGTGTCATTTTGCTCAAAATATTGTGATTCAATAAGCTTAAATTAAAAATGTTAGTGAAACAACAATATCCGATATGGTGGAATCAAAATCCCAGTTTTTGAGTAGGCAATCCTGCAATCACTCAGAAAAGTCTTTATCGGGGTGGGCATCAACTCTTAGAGCTATTATTAATATTACTTGATCCGGCAGCTGATTAATCAAGTGATTTGTCACCGTCACCTGTGCTGCTTTAGTGTGCGGTCTACCATAAAATTTTAATAGCTGAAGCAAAATTTTCCCAATAAGATCTACCCCCTTCTTAATAGCACACTTTGGTGAGTAGAACCGGTCCAGGGGATATTTTTAGAGCGTCCATAGCGTAGGGGACCGAAGCGGAGGGCACGAAGAATCGAATTTGACAACGCAACCACGGCAAACCTCGGATCTATCATCATTAAATTAATAAGTACAGAGCTTATATTTTTGGGAAAAGTTTGCTTCGGCTATTGAAATTTTATGGTAGACCGCACACTATAATGGCACCAAAAATGGTAATCGGTCGATTAGTTCTCGAGCAATTGATTAGAAAAGGTATTTAAAATATTATTTATTATTTAAAGTATTTAAATATTTTTTTAATAACTCGAAAATGAATCGACCGATTTTAAATTGTTTTGAAAAGTTAAGATTTTTTAAAGAGCTTTTTAAATTACGATTTTGATGTCCTTCAGCTTGGATCGTGTTAAATTTTTGATAAATATTTTTTTTAGTCCTTAATGTCAAATAGCACATCGCATCGTCAGGTTGATGTCTCTTGGTGCTTTGTAAGATACATCCCTATAATACCGTCACAATCAGAAAATGAGGCTTCATTTTGTTAGCGATGTTCTAGAAGCTTCAGTATTACAACTGAGAAGCGAATTTCTATACAAAGTTATAGGAAAATCGATTTATTTCCATTAAATTGCTTACTTGAAATGTTAAATCTGAATACTGTATTTATTATTTTGCACTTTCCTTTTATATTGTGAAGCCCAATAAATATATTACAGCAATATAAAATTTTAAAAATGCAATTACAATTGGTTCTAGTATTTTTTTCAATGATACTGAAGATTTGAAAAGCATTTTGAAGTTGTAAAGCTTTCACGTATCTCAATATATTGCTTTTAATGGTATTTGCCATTGCCTGTCACGATTGCCCAAGGTGCTACTCTCCTATTGCATTAGTACTATGTATGTAAACTTAGAGATACCTAGAATATTTGTCCAAGTAAATTATTATCTCTCGTGGAAAAATAAAAATGTGCATAAGTTTTTGTGAAAATTTTAATCTAAAAGCTGGAAGATACAATGGAAATTTATTTAATATGCTCTACATATTTGTATAAGGTATAGGGAAGACTGGAGTTAGTTCCTCACACAATTCCTCAAAAATTCGGAATTGGACAACAGAGGGCGACCCATTGACCATGAATCTAAAAAGTGAGTCGGTCAACCCCTGTCTGCCACCTATTCCAACCAAGTTGCGTCTATCACCTAATTAATGCAAGTTGATTTTGCCTCGCTTTCAAATCACTCTTCAAACTTGTGATATTATTTAATTCTGTAATTTGAATAGCTTAATATTATACCTTTTATTATCACTTATTTGGAGAGATATTAGTCAAAGTTTGAATAGGTACGTTTTGTCTACGGTGAAATGAGATGTGCCTATCCAACCATTTACAAATGTTGACATAACTCAAGTTGACTAATATTAGCATTTGTACACAAATAACTGAATATTAGTAAACAAGACGTATAGTTAATATTTACCTGAAGGGCTAATTAGTTCGGTTATTGATTTTCATGTTCAATTATACATTCTCTAAGGTGTGTTCAAACTTTGGTTAAAAACTTCTCAAGAAAATGTGATAGGATAAATATAACAAGCAATAGAAGGACAAATGAGGGGTAAGACGTTACGCAGATTGCGGTAATGGGTTACCTTATACCCTTGTATGTACGATCACGGGGATGTTGAAATATGTATATTTATGAGGTGTAGTATATTAAGAGTCTCGTAAGCGACGTGACAGATTTTCATCAAAAATTCATCAAAAATTCAAAATAATTGCCTTGGTCTTGTTGCACTTTCCCTGTGCGTTGGCTCATTAATTAAAAGGGTTGCAATTCCTTCAACCTCTAGAAAAACTAATAGTTGGCGTTTATATTGATGGTGATAGTTCTACAAGAAGTGACAATACCTCATACACACTAAATAAGTGGCTAACAAATAAAATGTTTAATCGCTAACTTTAAGTTGAAAGCTGACGCTTGCAATGTCACACATTTCAGTATTATGCCATGTTTACGACTTACGCAATAAGATTTCTTTATCATGACAGGTAATTAATAATAGTAAAGTCCTGACCTTTTAAAGTAACGCAGGGAACATAATTATGTTTCTTTTGCTTAACAATTTTCGAGTTTCGTTCGACTGCGCCACTTAACAAATTTTACTTTTGCGTTTGAGAAAAAAAATTATAATTAAAAAACGTGCAGGTGTAAAGTCGACCAATTTTTGCAACAAAAAGAAAATTGCTTTTATCCACAAAGACAAAGCTTGCTAATTTAACTTTCCATCAACTGTAATCAGTTAGCGGAAATTTATAGCAAAAAATTTAATTAAAAGTAGAAACAATTATTGCAACTACTTCAAAATAAATTAATTGAGTTAATTTTTTTATTGTTTCCATTCAATATTCTATATTGTGGTGCATGGAAACTGAAAACTTAAGCAACGTGGTTCCATTAGAAAACTTCTAAGAGTGAAAAATAGAGAAAAACTTGAAACGATTTAAATAAAATTCTGTGCTTTTATTATTTACTATTTCTATTTCTGTTGATCATACTTTTTAGATTTAAGCTTCTCCACCTAAGTGGTATTTCAAGAATCTCTGGAGGATTTTTTGACGGTATCGTGTAAAAGCAATTGTGACATGTTCGTGTCATTGCTTTACAATAGAAGCTCATCAATATAAAGTTTGTTAGTATAGGATTTAGCAAAACTTGATTATTCTGAATTATCGATGCTTAATGTAATGTAACTGCAATGCTTTTTGGAAAAAAAAGGTAGTAATAAAACGGAAAATGTGTATTAAAAAGAAAGTATTTTTCTAAAATAGTTATTATGTGCGTCGTAATTATTAACAAGTATTATTTATGTTGACTTAATCCCCCTAATGGGCCTGGTATTCTCACATAACCAATAATGTCAACACAATTTGCTTCATCCTATCTTTTGTTTTGTCCAACCAGATTTTTAAATTTATATCTCAATGTTCACAAAAATTCACTTTTTTCCCAAAATTGTAACTGAATTCCAGTTCCTAACAAAATAAAATTTGACGTGCTTCCTCATGGATAAAAGAATTCCGGAACAAAATCAACAATTTACGAATGAAACAAGAAGATGTCAATTGCCAGTTCTGGAATGTCATACTCCCCCTAACCTTGAAAAGAGGTAAATTTGAAAATGGGGAATTTACCGTTTTCTTTGTAACATAAAAAAGAATAATTACCATTGTGACAAAACGACGGCCGTCAACAAAAGGAAAGCAGAATATCAGGAAAGTTTAACCAGGAGCTGGCTATAAATAAAGCTTTAAATCTTGAACAAGATAATTTTCTTGAACTACTCCTTGCTTAAGTATTAACCAACTGATAAGTATAATAAGCGATTCCTTTCCCAATCGTTTCTGACAGAAATTTATTTTTTGGTTAATCCGCTTCACCCTACGGCGCTCGTGAACACCTAGACTCGTTCAAGTGGAATTATTTAATTCTGCTGCACCATGCCGACGAAATCCGTTCCAATCCGTCCCAAACCAATCTTTCCAGTCAATCGTCAAGCCTTCAAAGATGAAATCGCTGAACTAAAGAAACAAGTTCATCGCATGCAAAAACAGGCCAGTGAAGAACCCGACCTCCTGATGGAAAAAACAAAATACCTTAAATCAATCGAAGCTATACACTCCCAAGCCGAAGAATCTTTCGTACCGGCAAAAAGTCAAACAAAGAAGAAAATTGCAGCTAAACCCACTTCCCAAACCTCTCGCGTCGCGTGTAGTAGGTCCATTGAGCCGTCTAGTACTGTCACGACCACTCATAACCGATTCTCTTCACTTCAAAACAACAAAATTGAAGAAGAAATGCCCAAAAATTCCATGGAAACCTCGTCGAACAACGAAAATTCAATTACCGAATTACCAGGGGCAACACCTGAACCCACGGACCGACCGACGCGACGTCGAGTTGGAGTCACAGGCTCCGTCCACCCAATCACGCACTCGTATTCCGCCAATAACTTGACACTCGCAAGATGATTGGAAAACGATAGAAAACAAAATTAAAGACGCAAACATGAACTTGTCTTAAGTAAAAACAATCAATGATGGCATCTCCATTACAGTAAAAACGGAAACGGATTTCCGTAATCTCGACAAACCATTCATCGAACCCAACCTTCTCAGACATTTCTATATTTTGCAGCGCGACAAACCGCTAAAGTTAGTTATTCGTGATCTCCCTGGCTCGACCACCTACACTGAATTGCCGACGAACTCATTGCACTCAACTACACCCCGCTATCAGTGTTCCAAATGAATAGAGGCAGAGACCGTCGCCCTATGCCATTATTTTTCATCATTTTGGAACACCGCACACAAGCCAAAGCCATATTCAACACCAAACAATTTCTAACCTTCGATGTCTTTGTTGAATCACCCCGTCCAAGCGATTTCACAAGGCAATGTCACTACTGTCAACGATTTGGACATGCCCAGAGATGTTGCCGTCTACCAACCCGCTGTGTCAAATTCGGGCAAGATCACCACACCTCTGAATGCAAAATAGATAGAGATACCGACTCAAAATGTGCCAATTGTGAGAGGAAGCACACTGCTAACTATCGTGAATGTCCCAACTTCCCAAGAAAGAACCGAACAATCGATGACTTCACCTACAACTGCCACTCCAACTATCCCAGCCAACGAAGCCAAAATACTGGAAAAGTCGACCCCAACTCCGATGCCGCTACTTTAATCCAAGCTCTTTTACAGAAATTAACTGGTTCCGCGTCTAATCACCATCTGGTCATCTGATCTGGACTTCATGCTCACCAACGTCACTTCATCTGGCGGCCACGACCATTAGTTCCAGTACGCAACCTGCCTCCATTCAAGCCGAATTTTGGAACGCAAATGGTCTACACGAAAAGATATATTATCTACTACTCGACTTCGCCCACTGTTATGATTTGGATGTAATAATGGTGAACGAAACCCATCTAAAGAAGTCCCATAATCCGAAACTAATCAACTATTCTCTATACCGCAACGACAGTGATGGTGCTCGCTGCGGTGGCACCGCCATCTAAGTCAAATCCAGCATCGAGCACTACGAGATCACCCATCAACCACTCCAAAAACTAGAACCACGGTCGCTATCCATACATTAAACGATGGATGGATCAATATTTGGAAAATTGCAATGGTAATCGACACCGTAGATGACCTCGAAACATACGTCAACACTTTCCAACCCAAAATTCAAATTGCCATTCAATACGCATACCAAATGCCGTCCCGAAGGAAAACCTACGTAACCGCCACCCTCCACGACTTGATAAGAGACAAAAAGCACGCCCCCCAAGTTAGCACAAAGAACTCTAAATCCGGTCGACAAAGCTGCATACAATCATTACAAAGAAATGGTAGCGCGCAAAGTCAAAGCCCACCACGATCAAGAATGGGCCACAAAAATTGAAGAGCTCGCCTTCGAAAATCCATCTTCATTTTTTTAGTGAAGAAAGAAACAAATCATTCAAACGAAGCCTGCGCAGAAAACCTAGCGTCGCAATGCTCCACCAGCTCCGATTTCGTTGACCAAACCCACATTGAACCTGGTCAACAAGTTTGTAAATAAAAAATTAGTCACTTCCGATTACTCTTGAACCTAACCAGCAACGAACGAAGAAATCAACGAAAAAATCAGAGCTACCAAGAAGAAACGCACACCCGGTCCCGATGGCATCTCCGACCGAGCCATCAAAGAAATGTTAAAGAAAGCAAGGGCATGCACTGCAATTAAGTGCAATCCCAATAAAACTCAGTGCAAACACGGCCTAATAAAAAAACATTACAAACAATGCGATATTTTAAATCCAGTGTAAGTGCGCCCAAACAAAACATTAACCTTCAAATGGCCTCGATTTTTTTCTACATCGGTTCTTAGCCCCTGTGAATCTACAATATACTCCAAATCGACGCGACGTGTTCAAGCCAGAACGACATAAGCGCAATTAAGCAAATTGTTCAGGAAATGCAAAAAAACTGTTTTTCTTAATTACAAGACATTTGAAGATTTGATTTCTTCAATATTAAATTATTATATATTTTTTTAATTTATTGCATTTTGAAAGTCTAGTAAACTTGAAACCATTCCGTTATATTCTTAAAAATTGTTAGAAATGGCGTTTTTTTGTCGATCCATCATTTAGACATCTTGTTTATTCCAGCATTAAAACTTAAATATATCATATAATTAAATTTTTGTCTTTTATGTCACTACAACCATTCGATGCGGTTTAAAAGCAGCTTTCCAGTGATACCAAAATCACGTTTTTGATTTTTTGGCGCTTATGTCATTCTGGCTTGAACACGTCGAAATATTGTAACAAAGGATGCCAAAATTTATATTTTTCTTTATTTAAAGATAAACTTGCCGCAGTGAGGCTATCAAAAACTTTGGAAAAATGTTTAAATTTAATGCATTTAACGTTCAAATCGGGAGAGATAATATCCTGATTTGGGGTTTTTCGGAGTCTTCCTAACTTCGCAATTTTTTTAGAATTAATTTATTTACAAAGTTTTATCTTACTGTGATTTGATCATGGAAGTGTAGGATAAAATTTCGAAGATTCAAAGTTGATTTTCAAAAGCTTTGCTCGCCTATTCACAATGTTTACAAAAAATTACGAAATATATTTTATTATTGCCTGCATTCGATGAAAATTCTACATCATTCATGAAGAACTATAAACTTAATGAATGTAGATTTTATTGGAAAATTTCTTAGACTGAAAAATAGAGAAAAACTTAAAACGATTTAAATAAAATTCCTCTTTCTTATTGATGAACCTTTTATAAGTTCTAGTATCTCCAAGTAAGTGCCATTTCAAGAATCTTTCAAAGATATTTAGTTAATATCTTGTAAAAGCAATCATGAGATGTTCAGAATTTACCACATTTACTTGATCATTTTAAGTTGTCAAAAGAAAAATTCTTGTCGTCTTTTAAAATTTACGTTACGAATGTACGCTCGTAAAATGCTAAATTAGAATTTTAGGAGACTTCAATGCTTTTGCATACTATTATAACATTGCAGTTCCCAAAATGTCCTGTTATAAAACTTTGACTACGAATTTACACGAATTTTATTAATTTATCGATTATCGATATGTAGTATATGTATTTTGGTGATATGGAAGCTGAGGTTTTTCGAGTTTTTTGTAATTACATAATGGGAACTCTGCGCGATGTGAGTAACATTGAGCAACATACAAATGTACATATTATTGTAATTCATATTCCTATCTCGTACTTTTCCTTCTATGTTACCCAGGCTAATTTAATTTTTCTATTAATTACACTTATTAGGTACTTACTGTTCTATTTTCTTTCATAAAACGGTAAAATGATATAGAAACTTGTTTTCTAGGAATAATAATTTAATGTCTTTAATTTTAAAACATCAGAAAAAAGCTTACTCAGAGTTTGGAGTGTGATGGGCCCCATTTGGCAGATACTTTGTTCAAATTCGTGTAAACTTAAATTTCCCATGGTAATGAAACAAGAAAAAATAAAAAACTTTGTCATTTTGTAACAGTCTGTGTTTTATTCCATTTTAAAATCCATTCGTCTACCACGCGCCACCCTGTACTAAAAGTCAACTTGACTTCATGAAACCTCCTCCTCCGGTTTCCAACGAGAGCATACCCAACGGTGCACAATAAACAAACGATCGCATTGGTGCACTATTCCTCGCAAATAAACATTTATTTTTAAATTATCTCATGGCTGCATTAATAGCTTTAATATTTAAAAAAAGATTTTACGTTAATTTTACACAATAACTATTAATTATATTTTATGAGCTTCCAGCAAATATATTTATAGCTATCGTCAGATATTTGCTAATAAACCGAGCTCAAATTGAGGGCTCATAAAATATAATTGATTTTTATTGTATTAAATTAACTTGAAAAAATATTTGAATTTTGTTTGAACATGAAAATGAACAATCTTATTAAAGTTAGTGTCCTGGATTCAACCAATCAACTTTGAGCATTGCAATTTATTTAGCGCGCGAAAGAGTATGCCAGTCACAAACAACAATATTTTATATTATATTGACGTATGTCTCATCAGCAGTGATTTAAACCTTCTTCTATAGGCCTTAATATATTACTTTCATTCCTTAAATCAGCTGTTAAACGCTAAGCGATCTGTGTCCTATTGATATTGAAGAATTTATCCATTGAAGTTTAGTTTCACATGACTTTATAAAAATATATGGCTGAAACAGCCCAGAATTTGTTTTTTATAAATATAACACAAATTTCGGTTTCCTTCAGTTAAATGTAACTCTAATAATCCTCTTCAGCATCAGAAACACTGTTTGAATTTATAGCACGTCCCCATAATCTCATAATATCGTATCTAATGCACAAATATGCAATTGCACACTACACACCAAGAGGATCTACCCAGCTCAGATAATCTCGAGCTGCTCGAACTTGAAACAAATGAGTTTAATTAATTTATGACTTAATTCCAAAAAAAATTTTAGTTCTAATTTCAATTTTTTGGTTTATATTTTTTTTGCGTATGTCTACAATGACAGAATAAGTGGTCCTTCACGTCCGCCGTTACATGACAAAATAAAGACGTATCGTATTCTTCGCTACGTGATGCCATTCAGATACCATCAACGGCTACACCTAAAATGATCACCTAAACCAATTTCGTTGTTTTATAGTTTATGAATTGCGTTTATTGTAAGATAATTACAAAAAAAAATGGGGTGCGGTGCAATGTTTCAATAAATTTTTATTATGCAATAATTGTCCGTGCTATAATATACCACATGTCACCGTGTCTAGACCTTCCAAACCCTACCCATTCTCGAAAATGAAAAATTCTGTAAGATGTCAATTCTTCATTTTAAAAGGCCTAAAAAAACTGCTAGGTGTATTGGAGGAGCCGGGTACAAAACTGCAGATCTTCTAAACATCTAAAAAAAAGTTTAAGTGCTTCTGATTGGAAGCACACCAAACAAATTCCAACTAATCATGCAATTTAAGGTCAAAATAGTCTGGATCCTTCTATTTTGTTTCTCAAGAACTTGAAGAACCAATTTTATCCTGCTCAATATTTTCGGAGTTTTTAATTGAAAGGAATTCTCTCTTTAGGGAAAAATCATAGCAACAATTTGATATGCACCTAGACGTGAGGCTGGATGCGACATCGCAAAATACTAGCGGGCATAAGCAACTTAAGATGGGTTTTAGCCATCTAGTGCTTGATTGAAATCGTTGTTCGGCCTTCGGCTTCAACATAGAGGCAATACAACTATAGGTGTAAACAATTATTGTTCGGCCTTCGGTCTCACCTAAAATTATTTTATATTAGTAACTTAATTTTTAATTCCAACCAATCATAGGTGCGCTACGAACACAGAACTAACAGAACTACTGGTGCTTTATATGTATGAATATTTCGCAAAGGCTGTCGCTAGAGGGTAAAAGGCAAAAGGCCAACTTAGTGGTAAGCTCAGTTATTGATTTTTTGAAATCACAACGGTTTCAAATAGATATAGGTAGACCAAGGTATCTGAAGGGTATTCCCCATCAATTTTTTTTGGTATTGCGAAGATACTTCTTCTATATTGGATAATATTTCCTCATGCTTATGTATTTTTTGAAATACGACAATATTATTTTGACATATATAGGTTTAACTTTTAGTTATTTTATTGAAATTTAGAACAATATTGTCGTATTTCAACAAATACATAAGCATGAGCAAATATTAGTCGATATATATGAAGTATCTTCGCAATATCAAGAAATTTTGTTGTTTAAAGTTATAAGTAGCATTCAGCTGTCTTTAGTGATCTAGGTACATGATTAAAATGATTGTCCAATGTATTTGTTTGTTTGTGTTCATGTATTTCGTAGAAAGTATTCGCTTTTTAGCTTGGTGAACTTATTTTGGTTAGTAAGGCACTACCGTAAGTAATCAGGAGAAGGAGGAGAGTTTTAGTAAATTATTATAAAGGATTTCAAATTTTTTGTCAGTATTATAGGCGAAGTTGCACCCAAATTTAGGGGATGCCAATTATTCAGCAATTACACTGGGTATTAGAATACAAAACCTATATTTTCTATTTTGTGAGTGGGTGTGTTAATTTATAACAACTCACTTGTGCTTAGCAAACCCAAATCATATATTTTGGAGGCTATTTCATACCCCCCAAACCCCCCGGTTACAAAGACTATAAGATAGGCTATGTTCTGCCATTGACTTTATTAAATAGCAACCATAACCACCGGTCGCCTATGTGAACATAGGAAATTAACATGGGAAATTAATTTTTCTTCAATTCCTGCTTCCCATCATAACGGATATGAATGAAAATGTTATCAATTTAAAGAGATTTTTATTCCGCTTCCAAAGACACCAAACACTTGATATTTTGTTCTTTAATTACTATTAAAAACTTACCAATAAAATGCAAAATAGCGCAATTAAAAACAATTTAGTAGCCTTGTTTGAATTTTACTGCAATTGTTTTTGCTTGAAAACCAATAATTTTTAAAAAGTTGAGTATAATTTTTGTTTTTTCGTTCATTGTTATCCAAATTTATTGTAATACGTCAAAGTAATTTGTTCGAAATTATTTGTTTTCAACCAAAAACAATTGCAATAAAATTCAAACAAGGCAAATACAATTTTTTAAATGCATTATTTTGTAGTTAATTTGTGAGTTTTTAACAGAAATTATAGAACAAAATATCAATTGTTAAAGTATCTTTAGAAGCGGAATAAAAATATCATCAAATTGATACCATTGTCATTCCTATATGTTATGATGGAAAGCAGGAATTAAAGGAAAATCAATTTCCCATGTTAATTTCCTATGTGCACATTGGCGGCCGGTCAGCCTGCATAAATATATTATCAACTAGAGAAGAATGCGGGACTACTTTTTCTTGTCCCGTCCCGCCCCGTCCCGCCCCGTCCCGCAGTGCCACCTCTTCCTGCAGTCACCCCCCCCTGAGCACTGTTTTATTTTATAAATAATATAAAAACAAGTTTGATCATTTTTATTTATTGTTTCTAATAACTTTCAAAATTTTTGCTTAAGTAGAATCTAGCAAGAACCAATTAGATTGAAGTATTTTCTTGTATCCTTTTCCATGTTTAAAAATCCCAAAATCTATTGGTACTTGCTAGCTTCCACCTAAGCAAGGCAAGACAAGAACCTTGATGTAAACACCGCTTAATTATGCACTGCGTACAATAAATTTATAAATCAAACGCGGGACTTAATTGGCATCCCGTCCCGCTTTCTCATTAAGGTCCAGTCATTCAGGACATGCTTTCATTGCAACGAATAGCATGTTTCCATAAATCAAAGAATGACCAGATGTGAGTGAAGGTCAGAAACCAAGTATGTCAATGTTTATGTTTGATTTAGTTGTATAGAAAATTTTTTAGTTGTTTAATTATTTATTTATGTATTAAAAACGTAAGCAAGGTATGTTGTTATAACGCGGACGTTATAAGTCCGGTTATAACCGAGACGGACGGACTAGACGGTTGTTATAACGCGGAAATTTTGAAAATAAAAAGGAGGCAGTGACTTTAAGGAATCAATGGGTTAATATGAAAACGAAAAAAAAGAAGGAAGCAATAACAAATATTAAAAAAAATTAGTAATTGTTTGGGCTCCCGAAGTTGAAAGTGACGATTTGGTCCCAAAGGGGAAGGTCGTAAAAGGTTGTTCCTGTTTGCCTTCCGAAGAAAAGAATTAGTTACCGTTGGGCTCCGGAAGTAAACAGACGTGACAGTATGGGATACCATGGTAAACTGTTGGATCGTATTTATTTAATTGCTGTATTAGTTAAAAATAAATTTGTGTAAATATTATTTAATTATAAAATTCATTTTGTTATCTAATCACTTCTCGTCATTATCCACAAACGCTAAACTTTTGTTTGCGCTGGATCAGAGGGACAAAATCTTAGTGGTTCTTTTTGAGGTTTCTGCAGATTGGAGAAGCAGATTGTTTGATTGTGGTCGGAGATTTTAAAACAAAGTAAGTGAACGGTAAAATTTTGGTAAGGACAATTCACGATAAATATGCGGTGTTAGTGGAAAAGACATTAACATCGCAATATGTATCTCATTTAGAAGGAATGAATCAAAACATAAAGGCCATTTTTGTTCGGCCTGCGGCCTCACTCGGGGAAATTATGACAAATCAGATACGTGCATTTATTTTCTAGTTAGTTAACCTCTTTTAGGTTGGCAAACTTTTTTGGTTAGTAATAAATGAACGACTCTACGGAGGATATTAGGAGCTAAGCTCTATCGACCTCCTTTATCTGATAAAGATTCACGAGTTTGAAATTCATAGTTGAAGTAGAATGCACTTTTCGACTGGCCTCACTGATGACGAAACTCTTAAAGATTTCAAAGCCGTTTCAAGATTAAAATCGTTTCTGAGGACCGATGCATCGCTGAGCGCTTCCCGATAACGTAGCGAATACGGATATGTTTCTATTCAATTTAATAATAAATAATTTCAACATTTTTTTGAGGGGTAGTGGAATAAAAATTAATTTATCCCACTATCTCAAACAATACCAACGTTATTTATTAGATATTTTTTTATTTCAATTTGTTTCATTAATGTAGCATTCATAATGTTAGTTTAGCTTGGCGTGGGTTGTTTAATTTAATTATTAATGGTCATTTCAAATTTGAAATGGTCAAATTTAATCAATATTACAAAAATATTGATATTGCAACAAAATTAAATTTTAACCCTTACGGTTCTGATCTACCTCGTTCACCCCTTTCCTCCCTCCTTATTATTAAGGTATTGGGTGGCACAACAAGAAAAGTGCTTTAAAATTATTAATCTCAAAATCGGTCAAGCTAACTCAGCTCATCCAATCTGACCTACTTTTTAAGAACATAATTGATTCGGTTAAAAATTTCGCAAAGTTGTGATCTTTAACTATAACCAAGTTGCGTTTTTATCAATGTCAAAGCAGACATTTCTTGAACAGAATGAAAATTAAACTTTTTTTGATTGTTATACTTACCACCAAATTTTTTAAAAATTAATTTAATATCTACTTAAAAAATCAGATTTCCAAAGTTTAGCTAAAGCAAAATTACAATTAAATTTTTTGATCACCTGCAGTTTTCATAACGATTCAAGAATCTAACTCCAACAACTTTAAAATTTTTGTAGCCGTTAGCGGAAAACTTGGCACGAACTAACTGCTATCAAACTTCATGCAATTTTCTGATTTTTTTTATAACATCCATATAAAACTCAAAATTATTTATTCTCAATATTTTTTTCGAAAAGAGCGAAACTAATAAATAAACTTACCGATATGTTTATTAACCACTTTTCTTAAATTCAACTCAGTTTCTAACAACTAAAAAAATTATTGAACAATTTCCAATATTTTATTTTTCAAATTTGACCGATTTATGTTATTATTGAAAAGTTTCAAAGTTTTTCGGACGCTCTTGTAGTGAATGAGAAGTTTTGTCCGTCGCGGCGCTTGGTGACACCGCGCCACTGACGAATTACACCAACATGAGACAGATTTATTGTAGAATGATGCGCAACTAAGGCGCGCAAATCTAACATCCAACTTTTCAACATTCATTCACTAAATTTTTTTCTTAAAGCCATCCGACACTGAAATTTATTTCACCATTATTAGCGATTTTACATGATGCAAATGTGAGCAGTATTTTACATGATTGTTTCCTAAAGTTAAAATTGAAATTGATTTTCTTTTAAGTTTACAAAATAGGAAACAATAGTGATAATACATAAAAGTAAATTTACAAGTCTGGAAAACTCTGAGAAAAGACTTGGCTGCAATCCAGTCGAGCAATAATTTTATGACCAAATTGGGCAGTTGATCTTGAAAATATCGTTCGATGAAAATCTCTTTCTACAGGTTATTGATGTTGGAAATTAAATCTAAGAATTATTTAAATTGTTTAAATAAAAACCAGGAATTTCCTCGGTTCCGATTTAACTGCGTTAGTTTTGCAATTGAAGTTCAGAGGTTTACGAGAAAACAGCTCGGAAAGTTTGCAAGTTGGAAATGCATCAATTATTCGATAAAAAGTTGCATCAGTTTTGATTAAATTGAGAAAATTAAATTTACTTCGATTTAAAACTTCAAATTAGCAGTTACTAAGTTTACAAAATGTTTTTCTACTTTGTGAAGATTGGTACGAGGTTTCTGTTCCTTGCCAAATAAAAATATCGACGTATCAACGTTTAAGTAGTAAATGTGAAATTAGTAATATTAAAAACTATAATTTGTATTGTTTACATATTTTCAAAATTTCCAAATTTTTCTTATTATTATGTAATACAAATTCTAAATCTGATTTCATCTGATGAGCTCCAATATGATCAAAATGCGCGTAGTCGTTTAAACTTAAAATTATTATTCTTAAAATTTTAATTACCTTCCGCTTTTTTCTATTTAATCATACCTTAATTTACTTCAATTTTCACATCTGTTTTTGAAATGTTTAAAATTGACTTTCAGTCAACTTAAGATTTTGTTTAAATTGCAGTTTAACTTACAGTAACCGTAAGTTTCTTTGCAATATTATACAAAACTTGAACTTTGACATAATTGGTTTTACTTACTTGAAAACGACTTGTCTCTGGGGTGGATTGCAATACTTTAACGAATTATGTCGACTTCGCACATTTTAAGAAACTTTTAATAGTGAAAAAATGGTAAAAAAAATCTAAATTATGATTTATTACCATTCAGCTGCGCCTGACCATTTTTTGCCTACTTGCCTGTGACGCAACCCCTAATGAGAGGGTTGCCCAAGACAAAGATCCAGATTCTGTCGCAATCCGAAGAAAATCTCTCAAGTTTATGTAGTCACGATGTTGTAAACTAACCCTCAATTCTTTGGGAGAAGTGAGGTCGTGAATTCTGAATGGAAAGTAGCTTGGGGAACTGCAATAAAACACAAGTGATGGTACAATTGCTTTAAATGACAAAAATAATTGAGAGATGTACTCACAATTCCAATAATTCCAATTGTATGAATTTTGCACAGAACATATTATTTACTCACAGTTGTTAATAATTGACTAGGCGGGGCCAAAAAGTGTTTTTACCTATAAAAAACAAATCCACCCGCATTGTAACCTATAATGGTTACCCAAAAATGTAATTTAAAGGCCAAAAATGATACGTCTCTATGCACGAATAATTGGAAAAGAATAATATTACTTACTCCGAGCTCTGGTAAGTTTACAAACTTACAATGGTGACAAGCGCTCTTTTTCAATCGAATGGCGATATGTGGCTTTGTGGTGGTACATTTATTCCAAATTAACAGTCGACACTTGACCGCTATTAACGCGAACACAAAGAACATTGCTGCTGATACTACTAACTATTGGACCAGTGAGAGAGCTGTTTGTTGGTGAGGCAAAGTAAAACTAGATCATCCAGATAATGGAAACTTTCCCCCAAGCGATTCGTAGTTTCCAACGGAGAATAAAGTTTATAGGTTAATTTCTGGTTGTCAAAACACCAACACCAAATACTGCTAACCGTGAGAGATCGGAAATGATCATTAGATTTGCGCATCAAAACTGCGTAGTGCTCACACGCATAAAGGAACCTCCCTATTACTTAACAGATGTTATACAGTTACGTTATACAGTACCCCAACCCCCACGTTATCAACATCTGCACGAAAATGCATGCATCCAATGCATGCAATGAAATGATTGCATGATTGAAGATTGAAGAAGAGGATTGAAGATTGAAGAAGAAGATTGAAGTTGTCGCATGGAAACGAATTTTTTAGGTCAACGAGTGATAAATTACTGTGGAATTTTGGAGTACATGTTTATGGATTCTTCATAGTATTTTTTGCAATATTGGACTTTTTTATGGATTTATTTTGGAATTTTGAAAACGTTTCTTTTACCCCTCGGGTCAAATTGACTATTTAATAATAGGATAGAAAATTTTTTGCAAATATATTCGAAATTATGGAAACGGCGCTGTGCTCTCTACATTCACCATTATATGAACTATTTTAGTGTCAAAAAAACAGTGGCAAAAGACAAGTGAAATTAGAAAAATCAGAATGGTCACCTTTCAGAGAAACGCAAGCCCTAACCTACCATCGATGTCCTAATCTACATCTTCACATTATCTCATGGGTGTATCGTCACCTACTCCCTAAATGAGGGCTAAGGTCGTACAACTTCAACAATGATAATATCTGGAAGATTCATTCTATTTAGAATATTTAGGATTGTACATAAATCCACCAATTTAAAAATTGTCTAAAGAAATTATGGTAGCTGATGATGTAAATAGCAAGCACAATACAAAAATTTTGTGGATAATTTAAAATTGGGGCTAAATAAGGCCAAAAAGGAAAAATTTATATGGGAGTATAATATTGGCTATTGCTATAAGATTAGTACCGTCCAAGCCCCCAGTTTATGCATAGAAGTTTGTTAATATGTAAATTACAGTCAGTATTAGAGATAATTTTATTCGTAGTGGTTGGTACGTGACTTAGTGGGCTTGTGCGACAAATGTGGAGGGAGAACGTTTGACTCCTAATTCCACCAATTGACACAAACATAGAACCGAAAATGCGAATATTAGTTTCTGCACATTAGCCACTCCATCCGTGGCCACTCCCAATCACTATGAATAAAATTACCTTATAATTATCATGGATGTAAAGTAAAACGGTCCTTTTAGGACCAAAAATACTTTCTATAATTTTAACCGAGATCCCTAACGACGCTCACTTATTCAGTTATTAGGTATTAAAAATATCCCCCTAGGACTTACGCAACTGCCCACCGGGAACTTTGAAGATCGGGATTTCGGACGTAGTTCAGTTAATCAAAATATTCCCTTGGTGTCACGCAATTCCTCAATCGGGATGTTTATAAACTGGAATCTCTTTTTTGCATTTATATTTTTATTTACAGTGCATACACATTCTATATTTAATCTAGATGTATGCCCTGCAAGCAGGCAATTTGGTGCACGAGATATGCTGGCTGAACGCAGCGTAGGAATATCCAGTATCCTGATAACTATAGAAAAGAACGGACGTAATTTAACTTAGTCACAACGATTTCCTGAGTGGCGATTTAGTTTACGTTGACAAATATTTTTGGTTTTGACGATTTCTGTTTTCGTGCCAGGTCGTTTGTAACAAATGGTCCAGCTCACGCATATGGTTGGGATTCTGGATTTATTGTGGAGGGTAAGGTGAACTCATAAAGCACTTATTAGGCCTCTAAATTGAACCCATTGTTCTAACTCCGGTTTCTCAGTTTCATCCCGATCCTGTTACTCTCCAACAAGCCAATCCAGCTGCAGGATTAACTCTAGAATTTTGGCAGGCGATTGTAACTGATTCTGGCCATTTCGGGCCAGAAATCCCCCAACACAGATCCTCTTATTGAAGTTAACGCCGGACAGCAGCAAAGTACTTGTTCGGCTGTTTCTTCCTCTTCATTACACCCACGACATTAGGGTCATCTGCATACCCACTGCAAACCCACAGATTGACTCTGGGTAGGTTCAGTTTGTATCTCGCATGTTTCCAAAGTGGGGCATGTATTGCAGCTCTTGCTTGGTTGCATGCAGTTTCTTGAACCCATCTGCAAGTGTTCAGTTTTAGGGTATATTATTTGAGGAGTGCATCTAGACCCTTGACGGAAGGTGTGACCATAGGCTCCGGGCTCAGAGAAGACAATTGGAGCCGCTTCTCGCTAGTTCGTCAGCCATTGTGTTGCCCTCGTCACCTTCTTCTTCAGCCTACCCTAGTCCACTCCTGGACCATAGGCCTCTCCAGTAATGGAGGTTTTGGCTATAACTCACCACGCTGGCTGGCCAGACGGGTTCGTGAGTAGTCCGCATAATGATTTTTGGACTATAGTTGTTTTACATCCAGTAGCAGCTTGCTAGGCTAACCTTTAGATGTGCCTTTAGCCCTGTTTTTTGTTAACGGTGGCAATTCGTCAACTTAGGGGGACCGCCGGCTTAACGTGGTGGCTTAACGTGGCCGGCTTGGGTGCGTAGTGAAGTGGTGCAGGGTGCGTAGTGAAGTGGTGCTGGGTGCGTAGTGAAATGGTGCGGGTGCGTAGTGAAGTGGTGCAGGGTGCGTAGTGAAGTGGTGCTGGGTGCGTAGTGAAGTGGTGCGGGTGCGTAGTGAAGTGGTGTTTGGGTGCGTAGTGAAGTGGTGCTGGGTGCGTAGTGAAGTGGTGCCGGGTGCGTAGTGAAATGGTGCACCGAAGTAAAAAACCTTGGAGTGATATGGGATAGATATTTGTCTTTTTCTGCTCATGTCAAGAAGATCGTCAGGACATGCTATTTCAAGCTTAAGACTATCTATAGATACAAGAACTTCCTGTCGTCCGTGGTAAAATGGAGAATTGTCGAGAGTCTGGTACTATGCCATGTCGATTACTGTATCACTGTATACTATGGAAATCTGACGGACGAACTTAGAAATAAGCTCCAAGTCCTGCAAAATGCTTGTCTCCGCTTTGCTTATGACGTCGGGTATAGGGACCATGTTACCCCTCATTATTCCGCCCAAGGAATAATGAAACTGGATAATCGTTTCAAATTCCGCTTTGCAGTGCTGATTTTCAAAATATTAAAGTTTGGTCATCCAGGATATCTGAAGGATCTCCTCATCAGAAGGTCGGAAGTACATAACCGAGATCTTCGCTCCAATTCGCTTCTATCGGTTCCACAACACCATGGTTCCAAATTCGAAGGTTCATTCCAATTCTTAGCGTCACATATTTTTAACAAATATGCTGACATATACTCGGCGTCTCGGAATGTTGAGTCGTTCAAAGCGAGGTTGATGGTCAAACTATATTGAGGGTTTAGGTGAAAAACAGCCTTGCTGACCCTTCACCCTTTTAGGTAATATGTACTAAAATGTATTTTATGTATTTTAATATTGCCTAATAAATTTAATAATAATATTAATAATAATAATAAAACGTGCCCTCCTAAGCACGGAGACTTGGCCATAAGAAAGTTTGACTCTCCCCAGGTTTGAACACGGTACCCCGCATTTGCATCCAATTGAATTAGCTGCAAAGCAATGACCGTCTCGTCACTTTGATGTCCCTTAACCCAACAGAGAGATAGAACATTTGGTTGGATATCTCATTTAGTGTCTGGATGCAATCGAGCACCAGACCAGAGGTTATCTTGTAGCCCCTCGCATATGGTTTTGGTTAGATCCTGTAAAACATCTGTTGGGCAATTGGGTTACCCTTTTATATGCGCGAACTACTACGCAGTTTTTGGTCCGCAAATCGTACGATAAGATCATAACTTCACTCGTTTAGCGACCTATATTGGGTGTTATTATTTCAATAAAAACAACAACATATAACCTTGAGTTACAATATCACTTCTGTTTTTTTTTTTGTTAATAAGGCCAAGTTGGAATGCATGGATAAAGTATTTCTTACTACATCATCGACTCTTTCACCATCTAGCAGATCAACATCTAGAAGCAGTCAAGTGTGGCCTGTTGTCCTTTTGATTAGTTACAAGAATTTCAGTTTGCCACCTGCAAAGCCGCACGTCATCTGTCGATTGGAAGGGAATACCTGTCTTAATTTAAGTTGTAAACTTATAAGAGCTCAATCAAGTACATATATTTATCTTTCCTTAGAGGTTACTGTGTGTAGGAACTTGTTTTGAGGTTGACTGTAACATTGTGCATTGTTTTGCACAGTCATATTAAATTTCAATTATTGGAATTTAGTGACCGCATTTCTCAATTATTTAAAGCATTCACTTAAAGCAATTTCCATCATCTGCGTTTTATTGTAGTTTTCACCAACTACTTTTTATTTCAGAATCCACAGCCTCGCGTCCGCGACGAATCGAGGTCTACTCTATAAAATCGTGGCTACACAAACTGGAGAGGTTCTCTCCAGATTGTGACAGACTCTGGTCTCTGTTCTTTAGGTTGCGCCTCAGAGGGTAGTTTAAGTTTCAAGCTTGATGTTAACAGTAGCACAAGATACGGTCAACTGCGGTAGCGCTACTTCTTTCCAAGCTTTGTTGTAAGTATTTACATCGAGCGCATGTACCGTCAACAGAAAGCAGGAAGCACAGCTAATCAGACGTAAAATATCGAGGAAAATCGAAACTTTAAAATTGATTATTGCCTAAACTAATCGCTATTTGACGATTGGTCATAGCTTGAAGTCCCATTTTAATGTTATCTGTAAGAACCCGTTTAGCACGTTCAAGTTCAGCAAGACAGGTGAAAAAGACATATGTGTCTTCCGAATTTTGGGTGAGTCAACGATCAAAAAATAAGACGAAAACTTTGTAAATTTGTATTTGTTAAATATTTGTGGTGTTATATTGAAAATTAAAGTTTTGTATTTCAAAGTTTGGGAATAGCTTAAAAATTACCAAAGATGTGGGTAAATTTTGGAATTTTATGTTGTCTAGGATGGCAGGAGAAGAACGCTCTCTCCCAAGATGGCTACAAAGCGGAGAATACACGAAATCTAGCGCTCCGATAAGTAAATTTTGATTAAAGTCCGAAAAATTGTGTAAATCAAATGCGGTTTTGATTAATAAATCATCGCATTAGTGTCCTCGAGTGTTCGATATTATTTTCAAGTGTTGAAAATTGTCCAGAAGCGAGCGACATTTTTGTTTCGTGAAAATTTCAATTATCTTGAAAATTCTTCGCCATCTTGCTCTTCATCGATTTACATCTATACGAAGCCTAGGCAAATAGTTTATATAAAATTTAAGGTAAAAAACGCAAATTTTAAAGTTATGAAATCTTATTTTTACCCACCTCACTTCAATATACGATTGAGCTCCATCTATCGCTCTATCCTATTACTTCGAACATATTAAATTGGAGTGTATATTTTTATTCAATTACCCATTTTCTAAGCCTTCCCTCTTTCCCAGTCAAGGAAACTAATATCGATCAAGTTAATCTAAAATCCTATTAAAATTATAATTCTATGTTATATTAACAGAGTAAATTACATTTTTAAATTGCGTCTTTATAAGTTTCTTACTGCAACACGAAAAAATACGGTAATATTTTGACGTTGATTTTTTACGTGAATTTAACGTGTTTATATTATTTACTAAGGAAAATTACAAAATCGTAATACTTTAATCATGATAGTAAGAATAAAAGAAAAAAGTTACTATTTTTTCTACTCCAACTGAAATTTTGGTTGTTAGGATTTTGATCTCAACCCTAATTTACCCTAACTTTTAATTAGAACAAATGACAAACTTTCTATTGATATAGAAACTTACCAATAAAATTTGTAAAGCTTTGCGATGTATAGATTAGTTAACTTACTTGAGTTGATCTAATTTTCTCCACTGATTAATTTAATAACCAATTCAGTCCATCATGCAGACTATTTACTGCTAACTAAGGGTGTTTGTGTAAATATTTTACCCACTGATTTTAACTACGTTCTTAAGCTTAAAAGCTTCAATTTTGAAATTTAATATTTTCAAAGAGCGATATGATAATGTGACCTTAATTTTTGAGAAAATCTCTTGTGATGGCTTTTCAAACAAGAAATTCTTTAATGCGATAACATCTCTTTTGAACAGCTAATTGCTTTTGTTTATAAGTTCTTTTAATTGGAATTACATCAAGGTCAATTATTATGAGAGAATTTGGTACATTATTTAGTTATAGCAAATCGGATCGTAAAAACTTCAGTAATTTTTATTAATGGTTTTGTAAACCTGGTAATCCAAATATACAAAGTATAAATTAATTAGTACAAATAATTTAATTTTTGTACCATTTCTTCCTGTAAGGATTGCATAAAAGGTGGAAATAAAATATTTGTTCCTATTCAATCCCGCAGGACTTAGTTTTTATTACGTCATTTTGCGTGTTTAGTATGATAATAAGGGAGGATAAAAATGAAAATAACCGTAATGAAGTTTATGCATCCAATTTTACAACTTATGGTTTCAAATACATTTAGTAACAAAATATAATAATGGCACGCAACATTGTAAAAAACATTGCTAAACAAAGGAAACCAAAAAATTGTATTCTAATGTAATAAATATCTTGATGTCTTTTGTGTTGCGAAGGCCTAATTTTAATTATCAATTATTTAATTTAATTTAACTAATTGTTGTTGAAGAAATAACGTAAGCCGTAGGTGATTTTGTTTACTTCTCAGGTTCTACAAATTTTTTTAAGAAAAATTTTGACCAATATTGCATGAAAAAAATTATTATAAAAGTAAATTTTGCTACTTATAAAATATTTTACCAAATCCATTATCGACAAAATGCTTTAGTTTGAGGTCTAGGTTAGTTAAAATCTAAAGTGAAGTGGACGGAATCACTTGAATGAGAAGAACAGGATACTTGAATTGCTGTATATTCAGCAATTTACAAATACATTATTCCAATGCAAATTTTTTAATTTATTATTCAAAATGGTCCATTAATTTATTTCCTTGTTAATTCGGTGAAATAACATTTTTTATTATTAATTGATAAGAAATTCAAATATTATATTATTCAGGTCATGCAATGCACTTGAAAAGAAATTTAAAAAAATTTAAATATCAATAACTGAAAAGCTGTTTAAATTTTCTTACATTTAGGGCCAGTTCAACAAAGCAAGTATAAATTACGAATAAGCTATACTGAGAATAAGTCACACAGATTTCGTTCTACGCAGGCGTAGAACGCAATTTAGAGAGAGAAAAGAGAGAGAAAAGAGAGACTTATTCTCAGTATAGCTTATTCTTAGTTTATACTTGCTTTGTAGAACTGGCCCTTAATTGTCAAGTTTGTGATATTAAACGTTTATGAATGAAAAGAAAGGTAAAAAGATATGAAAAATAAAAAAGCATTTAAAGGAGAAAATTGCTGAACACAATTTTTAATAAATATCTTGTACCTACTTGTATCCAGTTCACGGATGTATAATAGGTTAGGTGAGGTGACGGCTACCTACGGCATGGCCCTTGAACGTCGCCGGCTGTGTTAGACAAGGAAATCCGAGGCGCTATATGTTTGAACGTGTTTGAAGCATTGTGGTAGTAGGAACAATTTAATTACAAATATTAAAAAGTTAAGAAATTTACATACTTTCATGAAATTAAGACTATTTGAACTCTTATTACATTATTTTATTTGTTACCTATATAACTATATACTTTTTAATGAATTATTTCCCAATTTAGTCGTTTTACTGATCCTTTAATAGACAAGATTAAATTATATCATTAAATTAATAATTATTTTATATGCATGGGAATTTATAATAATTATTAATTTAATGATATAATTTAATTTTGTCTATTTAAAGACGAGTAAAACGAATCAATAGTGAAAAAATTCACTAAAACGTACACAAATTTCGTACAAGAGAAAATTGAATTAATTATGACCGATCTAATTTTGATTTTTTCTTATCGACAGTTGACTGTTTTGTTAATTTCTCTTGTTCTTGTCTATGATAAAAAAAATTAACACAGAACCAATTTGTATTCGACTTAAATCTGCAATAAAATGCAGTTATGCATTATGCATTATGTGTTTTATCACGCTACCCGTGACGCGCCTCGTCTATTCTTTATGGGTAATCTCTCTCGCACACTGACTACAAAATCGTGCCAATATTTTTCGATCAAATCATAGCCCGTCACTTCACCTAATCTATTATACATCCGTGATCCAGTTTAAGTTTGCCAGCATTTACTTCGTCGTAACCTTGTAATGAAAAATAAATTGAAAAAGTATAAAATCAAGGAAGCTTGCGGAAACGTCAATTGAAACGAAGTGAATGATTTTTGATGAGGAAGGTATCTATAAACTCTTCTATTTTTAAAAAATCGACTAAATTTGTTAAACCAATACCAATATAAGATTTTTTGGTTTAATTGGTTTGTAAATTAAACAAAAACTTAACTATACCTTTTGCAGTATAAGTTGGAACAACTGGAAACAGATTTGGGGCAAATGGTAACAGACTTATTACCATATTGACAATATTGTCAATAGTTCCTTGGAAACTGGAACGGTACCCGATGTATGGAAAATTGCCACCATCATACCTATTGAGAAAATTATAAATACAAAGAAGGCAGAGGAGTTTCGACCAATCAACATGTTGGATGCCATTGGCAAAGTCTTGGAAAATGTAGTATATTTGCAGCTCAGAGAGCACATAATGAAAAATAAATTGTTAACAGTATTCCAATCGGGATTTAGAAAAGGTTATAGTTGTGAAACGGTAATCCAGTTATTAATTCAGGAATGGAAGGGAGATATTGATCAGGATCTGTTAATAATAGTGGTGTTTTTGGACCTTATGAGAGCTTTCGAAACAATAGATAGGAAGCTGTTGATTAAAAAACTGAAAACATTATTTGGTCTGTCGGGTAAGGTACTAAAGTGGATGGAATGTTACCTATCGAATAGAAAACAAAAAGTGAAGTTTCAATCGGCTCTATCGGAAGAAATGGAGGTAGGAGATGGGATACCGCAAGGAAGCATACTTGGTCCCCTATTGTTTATAATGTTTATAAATGATATGAATACAATCTTTAATAAACTAAGATTCCACCTATTTGCAGATGATACGTTGGTGTATGTGACAGGTAGCGAATTCCAAATAAGAGCAATAATCGAGCAACTGAATACCGAACTTGGATGGTTGGTTAGGTGGTTAAACGGGAATAAATTAAAGTTAAACGTTAATAAAACAAAAGGAATGATATTGGGTAAAGAAAAATTGAAGGAAGCATTTAGAAGGCAGAATTTGGGAATTAGTTGTGAAGGAGCAGATGTGGAAATAGTGGATAGTATGAAATATTTGGGGCTAGTCATTGACAATAAATTGAATTTTAAAGCTCATATTGACTATATTTGCAAAAAAGTTGCAAGGAAACTAGGTGTACTGAGTAGATGTAGTACCTTCACATCTAGACAGACAAGATTAACCATTTATAATTCGATTGTTCTGCCGCATTTTCTGTATATAGGAACTGTGTTTTTTATGGCAAATGAAACGGAACTAAATAGACTGCAGGTACTTCAGAATAGGGCAATGAGAACTATTTTGAAGGTGGATCGGTATACCAGAATTAGTGATATGCTGAGGGAACTCGAGTGGTTGGACATAAAGCAAATGGTAGATTACCAGGTGCTTTTATTTATTCGCAAGGTCATGTTGGGAATGATGCCCCAATATTTTGATGGCATTATAAGGACGTTTAACGAGGTCCATCAGCATGATACCAGGAACGGGAATAGGATTGTATTGGGGCGAGTGAACACTGCTTTTGCCCGAAATACAATCTTTTTTCGAGGTGCAGTACGGTACAATGAGTTGCCTGAGCAGTTACGGAATTGCGACAGTATCAACGGGTTCAAGAAACAATTGAAGAGTTATCTTGGGACGATAAGCTTTGATGAATAGTGTATTTTGTATATAATATGCATTTTAGATTTATTTTGTTATATATTATTGTTTCTTTTGTTTTCTGTTTGTGTTAATGTATAGCCAGAGGCTAAATAAACGTTATTATTATTATTATTATTATTACTTGGTGGAAATAAATACAGATTTGGAGCAAATAAAACCAGATTTGGAGCAAATAAAACCAAATTTGGATAAAATAAAAACATATTTGGATCAAATAAAACCAGATTTGGATCAAATGAAAACTTATTTGGATTATCTCTTTAGTAACGTAATTTGCTTATAAAGGTTAAATTTCGTCAATTACGTACGTAACAACAACCAAGAACCAACCATTTCAGAATTTAGAATGCGTATTCTGGAAGACAGCTCTGATATTGCATTTCAAGAGATGCGACAGGAACATCTTCTTAGATATGCAAACCATGTGGAACGATATTATAGTGCATCATTACGACAAGAAGACATTGTTGAAATTTCATAAAAATAAAAATAAATATTTAAATTTTAAATCATAATTTCCAATTATTTCAAATCAGTTTTCTTTTGCTCCAAATCTGTTTTGGAGCAAATTGACGGTCATGCATCTAACCTTTTGCAGTATAAGTTGGAACAACTGGAAACAGATTTGGATTAAATGAAAACTTATTTGGATTATCTCCTTTAGTAACGTAATTTGTCAATATAGGTCGAATTTCGTCAACTAATTTATTGTAATTAATTTTCATATAATTGGATCGTGATGCATAACTTGACCAAGCGCCAATATGAAATTCAGAGATTTTTGTTTTTCTATAGTTAAATTACATTATTGTGCTGTACATGGCACAAAAATCTCTGAATTTCATATTGGTGCTTGGTCAAGTTATGCATCGCGCTCCAATTATATGAAAATTAATTACAATAAATTAGTTGACGAAATTTGACCTATATTGACAAATTACATTACTAAAGGAGATAATCCAAATGAGTTTTCATTTGATCCAAAACTGTTTCCAGTTGTTCCAACTTATACTGCAAAAGGTTAGATGCATGACCGTCCATTTGCTCCAAAACAGATTTGGAGCAAACGAAAACTGATTTGAAATAATTTAAAATTATGATTTAAAATTTAAATATATATTTTTATTTTTATGAAATTTCAACAATGTCTTCTTGTTGTAATGATGTACTATAATATCGTTCCACATGGTTTGCATATCTAAGAAGATGTTCCTGTCGCATCTTTTGAAATGCAATATCAGAACTGTCTTCCAGAATACGCATTCTAAATTCTGAAATGGTTGGTTCTTGGTTGTTGTTACGTACGTAATTGACGAAATTTAACCTATATAAGCAAATTACGTTACTAAAGAGATAATCCAAATAAGTTTTCATTTGATCCAAATCTGGTTTTATTTGATCCAAATATGTTTTTATTTTATCCAAATTTGGTTTTATTTGCTCCAAATCTGTGTTTATTTGCACCAAGTCTGTTACCATTTGCACCAAATCTGTTTCCAGTTGTTCCAACTTATACTGCAAAAGGTATAGACGTTAAAATATTAGATTTTAACTGTAAGTAAAGAACAACATACAAGAACATTTTAATTTAAAAAACACTTAAGGTTAAGGGGCAAAAGGAACTTTAAAATGCTGTTACCCAGGATTACCCCCCGCAGTAAAGCTTGCAATTACAAGCTTTTGTAGTTTAGAAATTAAAATCTAATAAAACTAAGGAAATAGGAAATGATAAACATAAAACGAAGTCATAGATCAAAAAATAGCCAGTAAAATTATGTTAATGGACCATGAAATCTGAATAAAAGGCCAACCAGTTATGGAAAAGACAGTTCAGTTTCAAGTCCGAACGAGATGCTTCAACTTCTGAGATGAAGATGAAGGATGAAGTCCAAAAATTGCATGAAGAGAGTGCAAAAGTCACCAATCGATCGATATAATAGCAAAATCACATATAAACAAATGATTATCCTTTCTTTTTTAACTTTGCTACTAAATTCTAACTGACAATTTACCAATATACCAGAAAAAACCTAACTGAAAAACTAAAAAAGATTATTTTAGTCTTAAATTGGATGAGATGAAACGTGATGGTTTTGAACACACCAAATCATGCAATAATAACCTGCAGATTCAGCATAAGTTTGGTCCTCAGATCATGAGGCTGAATGATGCATAATGCTGGCAATATTGGTGCGGACAAAGAGATGACAAAAAAATTTAAATTAATTTACAACCATAGTTAATTTTCTTTTGCCAAGAGTAATGATCCCCCCCCTCCTAAGTAGCCATTTAATATTATGCTGTACTATACTGCGATGTAAAAGATAATAAAAATTTTGTGGTTAAACTATTCGCTTGCAGTTTAACGTAGCATCTTATTTTGCCTCGGACTCAGCTCAGGATTTTGTTTCCTCTCTTTTAATTTGTCAGACGACAGTGGTTCAAAATTGTACCACAAAAAACTTATCTTGAGTACTTAGAGCACTTGTTTTATGTGAACACAACGCCGTTTTTTAGAACATTAAAATTTTAAAAAGTGACGCTTATTCCTTTGTGGATAAAATTTAATAGGCTTTTCCAGCTCTCAGTAGCAAATTAACATCTTCTACACTCCAAGACACTAATTCGATGATTTCTTAATCAAAACTGCATCAGCTTTGCCCAAATTCTTGGACTCAAAAACAAAAATCACTTTCGATCCAAACTTACAGCTCCGGCTCACTCTACTGCCATTTTGCAGTTGCAGTTTTCTGTGGTCAGATGGCATGGAATTTTCCAAACTATTGAAATTTTTGAAACATTCAATTTTCCAAAAGTAACGCTTCTTTCGTGGATAAATTGTAATAAGATTTTTCAGCTCTCAGCAGCAAAATAACATCTTCTACACTCGAAGACACTAATTCGATGATTTCGTAATCAAAACTGCATCTGATTTACCCAAATTTTTTGACTCAAAAACGAAAATCACTTTAGATCCAAACTTACATACCGCTCTACAGCCATTTTGCAAAGAATATTTCAAATAATTGACGTTTTTGGAACATCAAAATTTCTAAAAATGACGCTTATTTAATAGACTTTTCCAGCTCTCAGCAGCAAAACAACATCTGCTACACTCGAAGACCATAATTCGATGATTTCGTAATCAAAACTACATCTGATTTACCCAAATTTTTGGACTCAAAAACAAAAATCACTTTAGATCCAAACTTACATCTCCGGCCCGCTCTACTGCCATTTTGCAAGGAATATTTCAAATAATTGACATTTTTGGAACATCAAAATTTCTAAAAATGACGCTTCCTTCGTGGATAGAATTTAGTAGGCTTTTCCAGCTCTCAGCAGCAAAACAACATCTTCTACACTCGAAGACAATAATTCGATGATTTCGTAATCAAAACTGCATCTGATTTACCCAAATTTTTGGACTCAAAAACAAAAATCACTTTAGATCCAAACTTAGATGTCCGGCCCGCTTTACTGCCATTTTGCAAGAGATCGTATTTCCGTAGTTCCATTTACCAACTCAAAAAACCCCACTTTTTTGTAACTAACCACGTCCGCAAACTTGAATTTTTAAAACGTTAAAGTTTGCAGCAATCAGCAATATAAATTTTTTCTTTATTGGCGGTTGATCACTCAAAATTAGAAGAACAAATGTTTTTTTCTCAGCCTATCATGTTGATAGCACTCGTTCTAATCAAGAACCGAAATTAAACAAAATACTTTGGTGTAAAATGTATCCTTCTTGTTCTTAACTTTTTAAAATAAACAAAATTTTTAGGACTTTTTTAGGAAATCTTAGAGAAAATACTAAATTAATTTAAGGTCATTGTGAACCATGACAATATATTTCATTCAAATCAGTTTGCTCTTGAACAATTGAACATTTCCACATGCTGCACAATTTCTTATTATAACTTTCAATTGCCCCCTCCCCCCAGCCGAGAAAAGTGAACATTTGCGTTTTCCTTGAGTGAAGTTTTGATTCCAGGTATCCTTTGAGTGATTGTTTGTTGATATATTCCTGTTACGGGAACTTCTAGATTTTGGTTTGAAGATATAAATTGCGAAGTTAAGAAAAACTGACCTATTGGATTTATTAATCCAACGATCACAGTGCTGAATAATTCTAAAATTCGAAGATTTAGGAAGATTGAAGGAAAATTTTGAGGTTAAGTAAAACCTACCGTAAGACGACGAAGTTGAACAACGAATAATCCGTGGACGATTGCAATAGCACCAATAAGAAAAATTTGGTTGAATTTGGTTGAATCCGACGTTGGGAAGCATGGGAGAACTGCGCGTCTGTTCAACACCTGTCGTGAATATTATATGACGTCAACGCCCATCAGCGAATGCAGGACAACTATTCTAGTAGTTTCAGAGCGGCGTGCACAAAAGGGTTCGTTTGAATCTGTACTTGAACATTATTTTATTTGGATATCGGGTTGTTGTTAAATGTAATTGTGGTCCGAAGCAGTTTTACACTATTGCACGAGCGGCAGGGGTGCAAAGATATTGTCGAAGAGTCAGGATTGAATATTCAACGTATTTTCAGATTTTATTAAATCAGCTTTATTCACCCGAGTCTTTAATTTCGAGTTGGAACCCAACCTTCCCTGAGGGAGTACTTTTATTCTCCACCATTATAGTAACCCGGACCTTTAGAAGTTTTGAAAAGTTCATTATAATATTTTATGTTATACCCAAGCCCAGACTGGCTGGGTCGACTAGTCGGCGACCGCCGAGAGCTCTCGACCCAAGGGGGCCCCGAAGGGGCCTCAGTAAAAGTAGTTTATACTTGGGGTAAAAACTCAAATACCTTCTAAGTGTTAAAATAGCGGAAAATGTGATTTCAAATATATCAAATTACTTTATTATATTATATAGTTTTACTTGATGAATATGGCCAGCTCATACTCAGTACTCTTGAGGTTTATTTTTTTTCTTCGTAATTATAGTTTGGGGTGGTATAATACGAGCCTACGAAACGCTGTTCCGAGAGTAACATCTTCATTTTAAAGACCGGGGCATTGATAAATTCTTCCTTGATCAGTTTTCCGACAATAACCTGGGTTGCTATCTAGAATTATTCTGTAAAATGTGTTCACTCTGCCCCGCTTTCGTGTCTAAAAGGGTAAAGCCCCTAGCTAGTCACCCACATCCATCAGGATATTGTCAGTATTTGTCATCAGTCTTTGTCTACTTTCGGTGTAGGTTTTAGATCAGTCCATCGTTTTCTTGAAAATCCGACATCTCTTCTCCCACTTGGATCATAATTCATGGCTCTATTTGGCATTCTTTGCACATGCTCCTTCCATTGGCGTGGATAATCATTAACTTTGTCTTTCGTGCTTCGGAAGGCACGTTAAGCCGGTGGTCCCCTGGGTTAGTGAATTGCCACTATTAACTTAGAAAACCAGGAAACAGGTACATCTCAAGGCTAGTCTAGCAAGCTACCTGATGGATGTAAAATATTTATATGCTCACGAAACTAAAACTGCCAAGGAAATAACAAGCCTTAAGGCTTAAATTAAGTTGAAGAAGAAGAAGTTTGTCTTTCACATAAAAGATCCGCAGTTCCTCTCTGATATCTTTATTTCCACCAATGTTCATCCCTTTACTGCTCGAAGAAGTTTCATTTCTGCAGCTATTAATTTATCTTCTTGCCTGGTTATTTTCGTCCAAGTGTCGCTTCTGTAAAGCAATGCAGGAATTTCCATTACCTTGTAGAACTGTAATTATGTTTCTCTTCCATATCGCTCTTCTAGCGTCCGTTTAATGGTTCCGCACATTCCCTGAAATGAAATTAGTTCATTGGTCATATCGATATCGTATTCATAAGATACATCGCAATAACCTAGGTATTTGAAATGAGAAATCTGTTCTAAGTAAGAGTTGCTCATGAAGTCATTAGAAGATATTCAGCTAAAGTACTGATCTGAAATCAATGCTTAGTCGTTTGTAAATAATATTGAGGAGCAGGACATTTGGGTGCCAGGACGTTGAGACCCAAAGTTCCCCGAGGAACGCACACTTTGGTAGCTTTAGAAGGAAGCGATGAGATTCGCAGGGGGGGGGTGAAGTTATTTTAGCTCTCCTACCTTTCGTTGTTCCTTTCTAGCTCAGTGGTTGGTTCTGCAAAATAAAATTAACACACAAAACAATAATACGGCCTTTATCGCTGCAATAAGAAACCAGATAATTATTAAGCATGATAATGAATTATCATGAATTTGGTTAGATGAAATCTAACTGATACTGTTCATGGTGTCGTGAATAATTTCAACATCCAAAATTATTACCAAATTAAAAATAAGATTAAAGTCGTAATGGGTTGAAATTATTCACATGAAACATTGAACCCCAGGTTGGTTGAACTTTCAACGGCTTCCGTGGGAAGTTCAATCAACTACAGTGCAATTTATAAATTGCAATAATGCAATTAAAAGCAAACAAACCGTGGCGTGACCGGATCCACGTAAGCAAAATATACCCGGGCTCACCGATCAGGCGATTAGAAAATCAGGTGGGAGTCGAACACATAAATATATCGAATCGATTGATGAGGGATAGTTATCGGCAGTGAGAGTGCTAGCGAGTGCCCGTATCGTGGTGTCAAGGGTCGGTTCGTTAGCAGGCTGACTAGAGATCGCTATCCTTCCATCCAGTCATCATTCAAAATAAGATGATGATCTTATTTATGTGAGTAATTTTTACATATATTTGTAAACTGAAACATATTAGGGAAATTAGGAAATAAATGTATGAAAAGAATAAACCGATTATTATTTGACTAAGTGAGAAAGCTACCCCCCACAACAACCAACATGGAACAGTTTTGGTAATTAGGTACCAAGTATTAGGGCCCTAGGACATAACGGCCATAAATACGACATGGTGGAGGAGTCCGGTCCTGGATCTTCAGGAATCCCAAATTTTTAATTACCAAATAATTTTTTTTCAGAAATTTGTATTTTTTAATTTTTGTTTGAAAATTTTTTTTAATAAGGCGTCGATGCAGGTTAGCATACAATTATCCGATTGGCGAAGACGAAATGGAACAAACCATCTCCCAAAAAATTAAAATTTGGGTATTTTAATAAAATTTTTATTTACAGGTTATTTTAGCAGTTTTTTGAATTGGTTTATTTTGAATTTGAATCTAAGTCTAAGGTTTCCATGTTCTCATTTAGTAAATAATGGTCCGGGTGTAATTATTTTTATTTTTATATTTTAAAGTTAATGAACTAAGTATACACTGCTAGCTTGCAGTTACATAACTATGATTTCTTTAGGAATTTGTACCATAAACGGAAATACTTTTACACAAGTAAGCATTTTAACAGGTCAACAAATAAAACGAAATGTATAATTTTAGAGCATTATTTTAATCGAAACTTAAAATAGGTAAACTTAAAATATAGAAACTTAAAATTAGGTATAAAAATAAACTTAAAATTAAACTTAAAATTAGGTAGTCCTAAGTCATCTGAAACAAAATAACAAAATATTAATTTGGGTAACAAACCAAAATAAATTTTAATGTCAGGGGTGCATCAAAATACACGCTCAAAAGTTAAAGGTTCAGAAATTCGAACCAAAATTATATTTAATTCTGATATTTTGGAGAGTAGTAATAGTAATCTTACGGAAAGCTTAGTGGTTCCTAGTACCGAAAACATTGAATTAATAAATAATCTCACTATTGCCGAAAACGATTTAATTGAATTAAGCGACTTATCATCAATAAATGACGATTCAACATTAAATACAAGCGAGTTTACACCAGCAGTACGAAGTACGGAAAATTTTACACCGGAAGACACAAATACGACGTTAACACAAGATATTGAAAATCCATTCAACCGAAGTCAAAAAGTTGTAAGGTCCCCGCCACCACTTACGCCTAGGGAAAGTTTAATTAGGGCAAATAACCAAAATTTTATAACGTTACAACAAATAAATAATTTAATCGAAACTCCTCAAACTTACACAGGTACGGTCAAAAAAACGTAGTATCGCCGAAAAACCAGCTGTTACTAATAATTCTAGCGTAAATAAGGAACCGGAAAAACAAATAGAAGTAAATATGGATACCACGGTTCAGGAAGTTGAAGGTTCGGTGTTTAATCCACGTTTTCCAAAATTTATCTCTCCGCCTGTTTTTAATGCCGCCACAGATGGGGCACTAAATTTTTTAAATACCTATGAGAGGATAGCAATCGGAAACGGTTGGGATACCTCCCATAAAATAAAATTTTTAGGGTCATTTTTAGAAAGCGCTGCAAATAGTTGGTATTCAAAATACTTACGAGATCCGGAAAATACTACAAAAACATGGATCCAAATAAAAGATGACTTCACGAAAAAATTCGCGGGCAATTCAGCCATAAAAATAGCCAAAGCAAAACTAATAAACAGGAAACAACAACCAACTGAGGGAATTAAAAAATACTTTTACGATATGATCACTCTTGCAGAAGATTTTGATCAAGAGATGAAAAATGAAGATTTTGCTGAATATTTTGAAAATGGACTTCACCCCAAATATTTTCAGATGTTTTTTACTTTACGACATAATGGAATGAAAATCAACGATGTGGAACAAATTGTTCATAAGTTAAGCGATTGGGAAATAAAAATAGCGGCCAGTGAAGCAACGCAGGTAACATCTCTTTTAAATACAGGAATTAATAATAATACCCCAATTAACAAAATGAATAATTTTGAATCTTTAAAACACCGCGATGCTTATCAAAAATTGCCTAACCACTCAAATAACAATGACAATATAATAATTTGCGGTGTATGCAAAAAGAAAGGTCATGCAGCAAATAAATGTTGGCACAACCAACCCAGACCGTTTAATGGAAATTATCAACGAACCTATTTTCAAAACACAAAAGATCAAAATTTTCAATCTAACCGAGGTAGAGGAAGCTATTCGCGACCAACAAATAATTACAAGAACTATTCCAATGAATCTGGTTCCTTCCAAAATGCTAACATTCGAGGTGGAAATCAATATTTCAATAATTCAACATATGGCAGTAATAATAATTATAATAAAAATTTTAACTACAGCAACCGAGGTTCCCCGAACCGCGGTCGTGGTCGTGGAGGTTATTCCAGCAACCGAAATTATAGTCCAAATAGGAGTCACCCAAATGGCGACGGACGATGCAAGGGTCCCGCAGCATCGTCGGAGCAACCTACCAACTAATAGGAAAGGGGACAAATATAATAACCAATATTTTAGTAATTAAAGGAAAAATTAACAACAATAACGACTACAAAGAAATAGTATTAGATACGGGTTCCCATCACAACATCATTTCGAAACAATTAATAAAGGACCAGTATATTACACCAACAAATTACGTGTTAATGACAGCCGGAAAAACACGAGTACCTGTACTCGGTACTACTAACATAAAAATAGAAATAGACAATAACAATTTTTTCATTGTCGTTTTAGTAGTAGAGTATCTTCCAAAACCTTTGATTCTAGGGGCCCAATTTTTGGATGAAAACAAGGCTAATATAAATTATGAAACCGCAGTCATCACTTTAAAAAGAAATCTTAAAATTGTTAAATTAAATTTCGATAAATATTTCAATTATCAACCCTGTAATTCAAATTTTACCAATGTAACAAATTTTGAAAAAATTATAGTCGATAAAAATCCTGAAACCAAAAAAGAAGAAGACGAAAAAATTGAAGGATATTGTGAAAACCTAGTTGAAATAAAACCAATTTTAGAAGAAACTCAACAAAGTAAATACCAAAATAATAAACACCAATCCCAAAAAAGGGAAAATAAGGAACCAAATCAACCAATAACAGAAATTAAAGAAACCGTTAATATAATTCCAAATTCAGATCTTTTGAAAGAATTAAGTCAAGACGTTAAAATAAATAAACAAAATCAGTATAAATTAAAATTGCTAGAAGACTACCGAATTCAACCAAATAAAATTACTAAAATAATGTTAAATTTAGAATTAGCCGCCGCAATTCCATCAGGAAAAGCAAAACCCGTTGCCAAATTTATTTTGGAAAATATAATTTGTCGGCACGGAGCACCAAAGTATATGGTAAGTGACCAGGGAGCTGTTTTTCTTTCAGAAGTCATAAAAGAACTACTATTAATCATGGGAACTAGCAGTAAGCTCGTTACTCCATATCATGCGCAAGCCAATGGCCTTGTCGAAAAATGTAACCGAACCATAGTAGACATGATTTCAATATTTACGAATGAGGAACAAACAAATTGGGACTCATTTTTGAGTCATTGTGTATTTGCTTATAACACTTCAGTGCAGGGTACTACTAAATTCACTCCCTTTATGTTAGTTTTTGGACGAGAACCATGTTTACCCATGGAAGCTACTTTAAACATTCCTATCAAAAATGAATCCATAAAAGAAAAGCCATAGAAAATATAATGGCTCGACAACAATCAGATAAAATTTTATTTGACAATAAACATAGGCACATAGAATTTGAAATTGGAGACCTCGTGAAAATTTTCACACCCACTCGAAAGATTGGTCGTAGTGAAAAACTTTTATTACGTCATACTGGACCTTATCAAATAACAAACAAATTATCAGAAGTCAATTATGAAGTAGCCAAAGATACACACCCCAACACCAAAAGACAAGTGATACATGTATCACGTATACTACCATATTATGAACAATGGTCAGGGAATTAAAAAATAGCCCAAAAATGTAAATAATCAGTACTAGTATAGTTTTTTACCAAATTATTTTAAAGGAATATACTAATTATTTTAGCTATAAATAATAAATCCTAGTTATAAAATAAAAATAAGTTTTCCAAAGGTAAAAGAGGAAAATTTTAAATTATAAAATACCTTGAAAACAAATAAGCATAACATTGCATAAAATACACTGGGTCACCGTACTACTAGGTCACTTGAGTTCCATAGATAACAATTATACTACTCGAATAGATTAGTTACTACTACAACGTAAATTTTACATTTAATACTTACTCGCCATAATTATTTTAAGATAGTATAAAAATTTAAATCACCCAAAAAACCACCATTAATAAATTAATCCCCTTAAAATTAAATTACGCACCAGGAGAACAATTAAAATATTTGAGGTATTTAAGAAAAAATATATAAAACAAGTCGGAAATTATACTCATGCCGACTATAGCCATTTTGATTTTTTTTTTTTGGCGTAGCGTCCGCCCATCATTTTGAAGTCTGATCAACTTTAAAAGTGGTAGACGTGTAATTACCAATACATCTTTAAGGTTATAGGAGTACAAAAAACAGAAAGATTTGGTCTGGTCCAAGTACTAGCTACAAGTATCCTTGTATTGAACAAATATTGACCACCTCGTAGCAAAAATGGAATGAATTAGAACAACACTAAACCTATGTAAATCTTAACTTGAATCATAATGAAATTTCAAATATTTATTTTTTTAAATGTTATACTTAATAAAATGATTAATTTAATTTAGATAATCCAAGGACATTCCTGAATTACCAACAAAGATAGAAATAATGAGAATGTTTCAGATTATTACCCTAGGGTATAACATTCAAGGACTATCTGGAAAGTACAGAGCAAGTACCACAAAAGAAAACCAATTTCACTAAATGGAGTAAGAAGGTTTGGAGCATCCGCCAACCACAAAAAAGTACAAGGTCCAATTAATTAACAGAGCCTAGGAAGAAACCGTAGGAACACATCCTTCAGCAGAAACGATCATACATGTCCAAATGGATCCAGAAAATCAAGCAAGAAAAGACCTCAAAAAATTTGGATTCATCAAAATATCTTACCTTTCCATGAAAATCAAAACCACAAAATTATATCCTAATTTCTTTAATTAAATCCTTTTTAAAAACAATATTTTCCTTCAACAAAAAATTATCAAAATTTTCCTATCAAAAATGTATGCTATTCATCCCACCTACAAAACATTTTTCTTCCTGTCAAATTTAAAAAATAAATCCTAATCAACGCGTTAAAAACAAATGGACTCTGCTCAAATACAACCAGCGCAATGAAGCCGGTAAACAAAATGGGAATGGACCAATCAACAAAAAATTACTACCAATGGTTTATTGGATTTACAAAAAGAAGTACTATGGTCATGTGAAATTTTGGATTAATCAAACTGTTCCACAACAAGTATGACGACAACATAATTTGGAACCTCATCATAAAAAAAACTTTCTAAATGGTTTTTAAAAAATAATAAGAAGAATCTGAAACAAGTGTATAATCATATAATCCTTTTTACGAACTAAACTGAAAATAATCTAAAAGACGTTTTATTAGTTAACCAACCGAACTCTATAGTGTAATAACAAGCAAAATAAGCATTTAAATACAGTGTCATAAAGTGAAAGAAGAAAAGATACGCGAAAATAAACAGTTTAGCTTGAAATATTTTACTGGACGCAGTAAAAAAGAAAATAATGGTTCAACATCGATTTTTGATATGGTTTGAAAAAACAGGTACATTTGGAAATGGTTGACGAATTATAGATAATATTTTTCCTTGGGACAACAATCTATATTTGGAGGTGCTTGGCCGAAATTTTTTGGAAATAATACTCTGGCCAACTACAGTTATATTGGATTATTTTGGTACGGGACTCCATGAATCAAGCTTGAAGATTAGCCAACTTCACGTCAGACTACATGGATCACCCTCTTAACTAGTGAACTAGTTAAAAATACATTACAACAACAATAACAAATCGCTCGCAGGGTAAATGGTGAAAACAACTCATATAAACTCAAATCGCGAACCCGAAAATAAAGTGACATACGAACTGCAGTTAAAAAAAAAAAAAAAAAACCAGAGGACGTCGCACAGTAGGCTGAATCCCTAAAAAACGAGAAATTTGCTTTTTTCTCTTTTGCTTTTTTTCACAATTTCTTCTATACTGTTTGTTTGCGGTTGGTAAATTTTTAATGGATTAAAAAAAATGAAGTCGAAAAAAAGCTTGAAAAGGCATGTCCTAACAGGTTTTTTGCGTGCAAAGAACATATTTATACTAAACATGCTTAAACGAAATGAATAGCACTCATTTTAAGAGTCGCATTATGAATTTAATACGTAAAATGATGATTTTAAAATTTATCTTCATATGAACTTTTCTCGAGTTGTAGGAATATCATACTCGTGAAATTTTGTATGTGTACTTCTTAACTACATATCTACATCATATAAAAATTTCTCTCACAAATGCCTGCCACCTTCCGAGATATTAACATTTAAAAAATTGCTCTTCCTAATCTTTTAATCTTGGTTTAACTCTAGTTTTTAACATAAAAAGCCATGTTCTAACAGGTTTTTTGCGTGCAAAGTACATATTTATACTGAACATGCTTAAACGAAATGAATAGCTCTCATTTTAAGAGTCGCATTATGGATTTAATACGTAAAATGATGATTTTAAAATTTATCTTCATATGAACTTTTCTCGAGTTGTAGGAATATCATACTCGTGAAATTTTGTATGCGTACTTCTTAACTACATATCTACATCATATTAAAATTTTTCTCACAAATGCCTGCCACCTTCCGAGATATTAACATTTAAAAAATTGCTCTTCCTAATCTTTTAATCTTGGTTTAACTCTAGTTTTTAACATAAAAAGCCATGTTCTAACAGGTTTTTTGCGTGCAAAGTACATATTTATACTGAACATGCTTAAACGAAATGAATAGCACTCATTTTAAGAGTCGCATTATGGATTTAATACGTAAAATGATGATTTTAAAATTTATCTTCATATAAACTTTTCTCGAGTTGTAGGAATATCATACTCGTGAAATTTTGTATGCGTACTTCTTAACTACATATCTACATCATATTAAAATTTCTCTCACAAATGCCTACAAACTTCCGAGATATTAACATTTTAGAAATGGTCCCTCATAATAAGATACTGTATACAGGGTGTACAAAAAATTTAAGTATCTTATTATGAGGGACCATTTCTAAAATGTTAATATCTCGGAAGTTTGTAGGCATTTGTGAAAGAAATTTTAATATGATGTAGATATGTAGTTAAGAAGTACACATACAAAATTTCACGAGTATGATATTCCTACAACTCGAGAAAAGTTCATATTATATGAAGATAAATTTTAAAATCATCATTTTACGTATTAAATCCATCATGGGCCTCTTAAAATTAGTGCTGTTTATTTCATTTGAGTATTTAGTATAGCTATATGTTCTTTGCACGCAAAAAACCTGTTAGAACATAGCTTTTTATGTTAAAAACTAGAGTTAAACCAAGATTAAAAGATTTGGAAGAGCAATTTATTAAATGTTAATATTTCGGAAGGTGGCAGGCATTTGTGAGAGAAATTTTAATATGATGTAGATATGTAGTTAAGAAGTACGCATACAAAATTTCACGAGTATGATATTCCTACAACTCGAGAAAAGTTCATATGAAGATAAATTTTAAAATCATCATTTTACGTATTAAATCCATAATGCGACTCTTAAAATGAGTGCTATTCATTTCGTTTAAGCATGTTCAGTATAAATATGTTCTTTGCACGCAAAAAACCTGTTAGGACATGCCTTTTTAAGCTTTTTTTCGACTTCATTTTTTTTAATCCATTAAAAATTTACCAACCGCAAACAAACAGTATATAAGAAATTGTGAAAAAAAGCAAAAGAGAAAAAAGCAAATTTCTCGTTTTTTAGGGATTCAGCCTACTGTGCGTCGCAACACTTAGAAACTTATTAAAAAGTGAAAATTAACAATTAATGGTGATAAACTTATTAAAACAATATTAAAAATAATCGATAATTAAAAAATTAAGTGCGGGTAATTAAAATTTAAAGTTAAAGGGAAAATATAATTATAAATAAAGCCAAATAATAAGTGCCAAAAGAAGAAAGAAAATTTAAAAAATAAGTGCCGAAATAAAACGGGAATAGAAGAAGAATAATAAGTGCCAATAAGAATAAAAGAAGAAGAATTAAAATAAAGTGAAAAAATTAGTGCCAGAAGAAATAAGAAGAAATGCGCAAACATAGATAAACATGTAAGAAATAAAATATTGTTTAATAATGAAAAAATATGTATAGACGTCTAAAAATGTTTTGATTAAAACATTTAAAAATGTGGCGAGGAATTTGGGAAATGAACTTAAAACATATAGAGCTCAAAATAAAGTAACATCAAATAAATATGGCGCCGTTCATTACCCAAATTTATCAAAACATAGGGGAAAATAATGTAAAATAATGAATAATAGATGCATTCGGTGAAAAAAGGCGGGCACCATGAGGGATCAATTTTTGAATGCACACACACCACATATAGGTGAAAATATTATGGCAAGGGAAAGTACTTAATTAAAATATTAAAAATACAGCGCAAGACAAATTAATTAAATTATATAGGGCACAAAGAAGAAATTTTTAGGCACTTAAATCAAAGGCACAAAACAGAATTATAAAGAAAATTTTTTGAATTTTTTAAAGATAATCGAGCACTGTTGTATGCTCCATTTAACTAATAAGATGGTGAAATAACGAATTAAAATAAATTTAATAAATAATTGTACTATGGTGAAAACAATTTTAAAAATAATTCGCTGTAAGGATTCTTTAATCCAGGAAGAGATAAATAATTTTAGTAGATGTCTTACAATTGCAAATTTAATTCGCTAAGAAACTTTAAAATCTCAAAATTCATCATGAGGATACCAAACAAAACAAAAAATCCAAATCAACCAAAATTGCTATTTCAAACTAATGATTTTTAAAAACAAAATCAATAAATACTGTTGGCAAATTAAAGAAAATACCAACAAATTCATTACGGACGACACGGCTTTAAAAGCTTAAATTAGTGCGACGTATAATATAAATGGCAAAGACGTATTATGCGTCATTTTAACTGAGAAAAAATCATAAGTACCAACTATGTACAAACATGAGAGAACCAATGACTACATAAATTTTGGTATATAAGTTTGAATTCTCATTTTGAAAAGTTATTTAAATCGTGCTCAATTTGAATTTTTTACCATCATAAAGCAATTCTAAGACACTACCAATCAAATACTTATATTTTTATATAAAAGTAACTAAATAGTATATAAAGTGAAGGATAATTTAAAGTGACTAAAAGACTAAAAGTGGAACCAAAAAACTTTTATAATTTTTTAAAAATATGTAAAATAATTTTATAAATTTATTAATTAAGTAATCATAAATGCTTAGACTTCATACATGTTACGAATAATTTTTTTATATTTTTTTTTTATTATTTTATACATATTGTAGATAGAATCAAGTTTAAGATAGAATTTTTTTTTTAACTTTTTACTCCCCCGGTTTTCTTGTCGCTTGTTTGGAAGACTCGGGTCAGTCTTCGTGCAGAGGGGGGAAATGTCGTGAATAATTTCAACATCCAAAATTATTACCAAATTAAAAATAAGATTAAAGTCGTAATGGGTTGAAATTATTCACATGAAACATTGAACCCCAGGTTGGTTGAACTTTCAACGGCTTCCGTGGGAAGTTCAATCAACTACAGTGCAATTTATAAATTGCAATAATGCAATTAAAAGCAAACAAACCGTGGCGTGACCGGATCCACGTAAGCAAAATATACCCGGGCTCACCGATCAGGCGATTAGAAAATCAGGTGGGAGTCGAACACATAAATATATCGAATCGATTGATGAGGGATAGTTATCGGCAGTGAGAGTGCTAGCGAGTGCCCGTATCGTGGTGTCAAGGGTCGGTTCGTTAGCAGGCTGACTAGAGATCGCTATCCTTCCATCCAGTCATCATTCAAAATAAGATGATGATCTTATTTATGTGAGTAATTTTTACATATATTTGTAAACTGAAACATATTAGGGAAATTAGGAAATAAATGTATGAAAAGAATAAACCGATTATTATTTGACTAAGTGAGAAAGCTACCCCCCACAACAACCAACATGGAACAGTTTTGGTAATTAGGTACCAAGTATTAGGGCCCTAGGACATAACGGCCTTAAATACGACACCGACACCAGGTTCAATAATTATTATTGAACAACTTGTTCATCGCAATTTATTTAAATACATTTCTGGGATAGGTACATTTCGCCGAGAACGATTCGCCGAGATACACTTCGCCGGGAAAGATTCGCCGAGAACGATTCGCCGACAGGTACGATTCGCCGGGAACGATTCGCCGAGAGTAATTTTATATATTACATTTTTAATATTATGGGAAAATATAAGGTTTAAGAAGCAAATTAAAAGATTTAATAAAAGGAAATAGATTAGTTAAATGTAGATTATTTAAAATTTTATTTAAAATAATAAAAATAAATTTACAGTTTAGTTACATATTAATTCAAATATCCATAAAGTCCAAATATTCATTTTTTTGTTAATGAGGGGACCGTGAAAAGAGATATCCACCGGCCGAACTTAGGTTAGTGTTAGGAAACGATTTTTTTTTAATGAAGAGACCGTGAAAAGAGAAATCCACCGGTCGAACTTAGGTTAGTGGTAAGAAACGATTTATTTTAATGAGAGAACCGTGAAAAGAGAGATATACCGGTCGAGAGGAGGTTAGTGTTAGGAAACAATTTTTTTTAATGAGAGGACCGTTAAAAGAGAGATCCACCGGTCGAGTTTAGGTTAGTGGTAGGAATCGATTTCTTTTTAATGAGGGGACCGTTAAAAATCCAAGGTCGAGCTTAGGTTAGTAGTAGGTTTTGACTGCGGCGAAATGGGTGGGCGGCGAAATGGTGTGTATTCAGATTACATAGGTCGTAGATACATGTGGAGGGAGAACGCTTGACACCCAATCTTACCAACATAAACCCACATGTACGAGTTTTCGTTACTACGCATTAGCTCCAACTAAAAATTGAAATTTCATCACAAAATTCAGTCTTTCAACCGCCTAATATATTTCATAAAACTTTTAAAGAGCCGTTAAAAGTAAAGGTGGATTTCTATTGGCTTGTTAGAGTTAACACACGTTTTCTATTGGTTAATTAGGAACTTTTAGATAACGCTTTTATTATAAAACCATCCTAAGCGCTAAAATATTAGAATTTTAACTAATATGTAAAGAACAACATACAAGAAATTATATTTAATGTCACTTTAAAAATTGTGTCACGGAGAATCGTGCCTGTCGGCGAATCGTTCTCGGCGAATCGTTCTCGGCGAATCGTTCTCGGCGAATCGTGTCTCGGCGAATCGTGTCTCGGCGAATCGTTGTCGGCGAATCGTTCTCGGCGAATTGTTCTCGGCGAATCGTTCTCGGCGAATCGTGTCTCGGCGAATCGTGCCTCGGCGAATCGTGTCTCGGCGAATCGTTCCCGGCGAAGTGTTATCGGCGAATCGTTCTCGGCGAAATGTACCCAACCCTACATTTCTTTTCTGATAAAATAAGATTGGTTGTCGTAACAACTTTTAATAAAGGTTCGGTACGGAATGGCCTGAAACTAAATGTTGTTTAATAATAGTAAAATAAAAGTTGAAACTTTTTTTGGTTAATATTAGTCTCAATACTCCTTAAATGCAGATAGACTTGGAGCTACCAATAAAGAGAAATATATCACAATTTGGATCCAGATTGTTAACAAATCCAAATTGTACTAAAATTATATTATACCTAAATTGTGCTAGAAATGAGTAAAGTTGTGCTAGAAAGGAGTACAATAAATTGTACACAATATTAACACAATTTAGATTTGTAGACAATCTAGACTCAAATTGTGCTACATATATCACAGTTTTTATTGAATGACCTTTTAATGACCTAGTAAAATATATAATTACTAGCTGGAAAGCCCGTCCACGGACGGGTGGCTAGTCAGTGGAGCTGTTCTTTAGCGGTTTTTAACGGTCTTAATTTAAAAGAAATGTCATTTCCTAACGCTAACCTGAGCTCGATTCCTAATACTGACAATTTTAATTGTTCGTGTTCAAACGTCCTCACTTTAAAGAATAAAGATAATTTAAAATTTATAAAAATAATTTGAAAAACAAAACCTGATTGGTGTGCTACTCGATCCCAGGGGGAGATGATTAAGTTGGTACTAGCAACGACCAATCAGAATGCGTTGTGTGTCCTAAAAAATTGACATGCTGCTTTTTTGAAAAATTTTGAAAAACAAAACCTGATTGGTGTGCTACTCGATCCCAGGGGGAGATGATTAAGTTGGTACTACCAACGACCAATCAGAATGCGTTGTGTGTCCTAAAAAATTGACACGCTGGAGACGGCGGAGCGTGCTGGTCTTTTATATGTTTGATTAATAACTACAGCAAATAATTAAATGTTTATCACATAAAATAAACAAATGCAATTTTGTATAAAATAAAATTCATGGTTAAATTTTAAATAATGTTGAAATTAAGCGGACTATAAAACAATTATATCGAACAAAATAGACTGTATTTCGTGCTAAAGATTTCTTAAACCTTATTTAGGGCAACATTGGAAATGCAACAGGTTGAAGTGGAATTGTAATAATCGCATTACTCGAAGTAACACAAAGCACTTACACGTGCAATAATAAAAGTAAAGCGAACTGTTTGCAAGATTTACATACTGCAATGTAACTAACTATTCATCACATATTTCCATAATTTGTGGATTTCAAATCTAAACATAATTTTTCACTTTCCTCCTTTTGTTGTCAGTTGTTATTGATTATTTTGTTTCCAATAAAACTTTTTTAATGAAATGTACTTTAACGTAATCGAAAACACTTGTCTTAGTTTCAAAATGAAATTTTATAATAACTACAATTTAATATTTTCTAATTAATTGCTTCAGGGCACTCGTGCTTGTCGCCTGCAGATGAGCTGTCCTTAAATTATTTATTAATTTTTTTTTAAATCTGCACAGCTTCTTAAAAGTAAATAAAATAATATTATAAACGTTTTATATAAAACTTTTTAAGTAAAATTTAAACGAATCTTTTTGATTAAAATATTTTAAATTGGGAGCCTTCCTTTTCAATCTAATAGCTCAACTTCTAAGACTTCATTAGCGATCCATAAAATAATTCTGTTTCAAGTAAAAATAAACAAAAGAAACTTATTTGTAATAAGCCAATTTAAATTTTTCAACTCGAGTAAAATAATAAATACAGGGTGCTTACAAAAATCATATTTTTGTTTTAAATTACAAAAAATACAAAAGTGCTTGGTATATAAAATGCATTATAATAAAGAAGGGTTGATAAAGTGTTAAAGTAAAAATACACTAGACAAAATGGGCTTTTTACAAATAATAAAAAAAGCTTTTAGTCGATTCTACGCTGTAATGGTATTTGCATTGCTTTCAAAACGTTGCTTACAATACTTCTCGCTCAAATTGATTTTCTCAAAATTTTAAAGTTTTTAAAATTTCTGTTTTGTTGTTTGCTTTCATCCGGTCATATTGAAATGTATCTTCCATTTCAAGTTTAAACAGATTTATTAAATGAAAAGAAATGATTGAATATGTTCAAGAAATATATAATAGATTATTAAAAGAGTTTGTTTTAAATGTTGCAAGAGCAAGTACAGATGGAGACACAAAGAGAAGAAGATGGAACTGGACGCTGGCGCTGATGAAACATCCAAAATATTTTGGTATTTTGTCAATCAGAACTTGACAAGATATTCTATTTTTATTTTATGATCAATTCTTAAAAAATTATTATATTTTTATGAGCTGCGCATTTTATTGAAGGTAAATTTTATTTTAATTATTATGGAACCCATATAATTAATAGGTAGATACGAACATTTCGTCAAGTCGAATTTTTATTATATACAGGGTGAATGAGAGCACCCGTATCAGCAATATTTTTCAAAAACGGCTAGTCGTAGAGAGTTGGGTTAAAAAAATTTATTATAAAAGCCATAATAAAGAATCTAATGGTGATATTATTATTTCTCGCAAAGGTCGGCGTCCCGAGTAGTTTGCTCCAGAAACTCCATCATATCTCCATAATTTTAAATGGCACCATAGGTCGAAAATGGTATCGTTAAAAAGATCTTTAAGAAATAAGCAAGTTTTGTAGAAAAAATTATTTTATTACTCCCTCCCCTTTTCAGTAATATTCGATTGCATATGGGTGAATGAGACAACCCGTATCAATCTTTTTTTTTCAAAAACGGTAGGTCGTAGAGAGTTGGGTCAAAAAAATTTATTATAAAAGCCGTAATAAAGAATCGAATAATGATATTATTATTTCTCGGAAAGGTCGTCATCCCGAGTAGTTTGCTCCAGAAACTCCAGAATTTTGTGGTGTAAAATTGGCCTCAAAAGAGGTCTGTGAAAATTGGTTGTCCGAGTATTTTGCCAATAGGGACATTGGGTTTTATGAGAGAGGAATCATGAAATTACCATCACAATGGCAACAAATTATCGAACAAAATGGCCCATCTTAGGCTCAAATCAAATGATGGTAACCGTGTTAAATAAAGCATAAAGTAAACGCCAAAATAATGGATTTCTTTTTACTAACACCTAATAATAGAGCGGATGTAATTTTGTTTGGCCACAACGATTTCTGAGTGCCGATTTGGTTTGTGTTGACAAATATTTTTGGTTCAGTGGCTTCTATTTTTCATACCAGTTCGTTTGTGACAAGTTGTTCCAGCTCTGGTAGGTGGTTTTAATTTGCATCTGTAAATATCTCGCAGTAATTGGATAACTATTTTATTCCGAAATCTACAAAATTTCGAACGTCTTTTATGTGCGACACAAAATTATGCTAAATAAAGAACAAAGTTCGACAACAACCAAAGGTGTCGTCCATAAAATACGTCCGAAATATCGTCTTACCCCCCCTAATTAGCGGAGTTTACATGTGCCCGTATTTAAGCTAATACAACTTCAGAATTCTCCATATAATGTGTTTTAGATGTTTGATGCTTCACCCTGTATACATCATTAAAACGAAAAACTTCACCCTGAATGCGGTCCCTAAAAATGCATTTTAGAAATGTTACTTTCCACCCTATATGATAATTGATAACACTGTTCAATGCGCAGCGACGTATGCACTTTATTATTTTCAAATTTTTCCCGATTTTTCGGTTATTTTTCTGAAAAGGAAAATTAAAATATGAAAATTCACCGCAAGTGAAAGCTGTAAATCAAATTTCAACTCTCTAAGACGTCGGCGTCGGGAAGTTGGTTAAAATTGGCGTTAGAAAAGTCCACCCAACCCAAGTTAAATAAAAGTTTTTAATAATAATTAATAAAAACGTAAAGACTGGCCAAAGAACTTTTTTAATGAACTTAATTCTTTAATTTTTCATTTTTTAATATGATTCGATTTGCGTTGATTCGATACGCATCGAATATTACTGTAAAATGAAATTGCTTAAAAGATTACCCTGCTTATTGGGCTTAAAAACAGTGGAACAATATTGAGGATAAATCTCAGACCCATTCACGGAGGATTTTTCTCACAAATTTAAAAAAAAAGAGAAAATTTGATCATGATACTTTTGATACACCCTGTATAATTTTGATTTAAACAGGAAATTAATTAATTTTAAATTTAACTAATGTTTCACATACGTACTTCTGCATTCCAAACTGACAAATTAATTATGGACTTTGGATTAATTAAAACTGAAGTTGTACTGCAACGAAATTATGCTCTATTTATAACCGCTAGCAATTTGATTTCAATCCGATTAGTTAACTTTGCAAATATTAGATTAGTAGATTATATAGTGAAAAATAATGAAACTTGTATTTCTCACAGAGTTTTGTATATGTTAAAAAAAAAACATGGCCCATGGGGGGATCGAACCCACGACCTTCGCGTTATTAGCACGACGCTCTAACCAACTGAGCTAATGGGCCAGATGCTCGACCTCTGCTTACTAGAATAGAAAAGCAAAATTATGAACTTTCCTATTTGGACAGTAAAATATTTAAATTAAACGACTGGAATTAAATAATTTGATCGACGGCGACGTTTTATAAGCGATAACAAAAGTTTAATTTAGCAGAACAGAAATCCTCTTCATCATAACTATTGTAAAACCAATTAAAAACATTTCGAGTTAATAACTCAACTAGGTAGTACCTATAGATAGTAGTTGTGTGTAGGTATTTAATTAAATTTGAAAACCGTTATATTTCAAACAGAATTCAATTATCGGTTTGAATATGGTTTACAATATTATTTGATGCAATACTGCAATATTTAATCATAATTAGAGAGCGGATTTATATGTAACAACAGACCCGTCTTAAGGTAACATCCCATAAACAATTGGTTAAGAAAAATTTAAAACGTTTTCTATTAGTAATAATAATAATAAGACGGGTCTGTTGTTACATATAAATCCGCTCTCTAATCATAATATATTTTATATAAAACGTCGAAAAAGGATTTGTTTCCCTCACATGACTGCCAACTTGTAATTTCAAAAAAGCGTCGCGGGGAAATTTTATTTTTTTTTTAAATGGTAGGCACAGGGTGGGTCATAAAGACGTACTCATTTTAAAACATTAAAAAATGGTATGTCGGATCGGAGCAGAGCGCGGGTGGTGGGAATTAGTAGATTGATTAATGGGGTTAATGGAGATGGCTCACATCTGGATGATATAATTTTTTTTAAATTAAGTTTCCCGATTACAATGTTTATTTCGGAACTATTACTGTAAAAATGTTTTACACAAAATGCACGCTGCTCATCCGTAAAGCGCTCCATCGTCACTAAATTTCTATTAACCAAACTACTAACCCCCACTACCCGCCCCCTGCTCCGATATACACTTCGATCACAATGATGTTTTCCAATTCGTAGGTCTTTATGGCCCACCCTATATAATATGGAGTTTTCAAAAATTTATCTTATTGGAAAACCAGCATTTTGACACTCGCTGGGTCGCTGGCAGGGACAGACAAAGTTAAATTGCATGTAACCTCCTGATTACGCTACTTCCAAGGACGACCATGCTTTTATGAAGTACTGAGAGCTGGGATTTTGGGAGTTTAGCCATTCGTTTACAATAATAAGAATAAAATCTACTGTAATTGTTAAATTTAATTTAATGGGGTAGTCTAAAATTCTAGAAAATAAGAATGCCAGCTACCATTACCAAACTAAACGGAGAAGCCAAAAAACTTTTTAAGTTGGTATTTCTTGAAAATAAAAACGCTATATAAGACAAAAAGAAAGCTTGAAAATTAAAATAAAATCAATTGAAAGAACACAAAATGGCTGAAAACAGAAGAGATAATGCAACTGATTCTGATTCTGATCAAGAATCTGTTTATGGTAGCGCTCATGGTAGCGATTATGACTTCGATGAAGATAACAATACCGATCTTGGTAGGACAAATAATTCCACCAGAACATTTCTTCTTCCAGAAATTGTGGACGACGAATCAGTAGGAAGTCTACATTTCTGTGAACAGTTCAATATCCGCTACAGCGATGTTCAAGTTCCAAACTTTCATGTAGGAACTTTATCAAGCGCATTTCAAGAAGCTTTCTATCAGAAATCTGTGCGCGATAACAAAATATTGGCAGTTTACTTAAATCATGACGAAAACTTCATGTGTGATATATTTTGCACCCAAACATTCTGTAGCCCAGATGTCAGAAAAATTCTTAAAGAAAATTGTGTCGTATGGGGTTGGGATTTGACTTTTAGCAGTAACCAAATCCTCTTGGAAAATATGTTGAGTGGTTTTCTCGAAGAAGATGATGCGTCGTACATAGCGAACATACCACATTACAAGTTGCCTTCCATAATAATAATATTGAAACTTCGGTATTCTGTTACGGTATTTGCAGTTATACACGCCGACAGCACAAAAGAAGAAATTTTAGAGCAATTAAACCAAGCGGTTGGCCTATATCGCGAAAGACAAAGCGTCGAAATTGTGAAAGAAAATGAACGTCTGGAACGACAGTTGTTACGTGAACTTCAAGATCAGGAATACCAGGAAAGCTTACGTGCAGACATGGAGAAGGATAGGATCCGCAAAATGGAAGAAGAAGTAAAGAGGTTGGAAGAAGAAGCGCGCCTACAAAAGGAAAAAGAATTGCAGGAAGCAATGCAACGGTTAAAATTATTCAAAGAGGAAGAAGAAGCTAAAAAAGAAGCGTTCAGAAAGAAAGTTGAAGCGACTTTACCTGCTGAACCTTCTTCAAATCACAAGGATGTTTTGAAAATAAAGTTCCGTTTACCAAACGAAACCAACTTGGAGAGGCGCTTCAAACCAAGTGCAACTGTTGAAACTGTCTTGAATTATTTGATAGTGAAAGGCTATCCCTCAACGGAATACAAAGTTATTTCAACTTGGCCGAGAAGGGTTATTTCGTCCTTGGACGGTACGAAAACTTTGAAGGAATTGCGGTTCGGTCGTCAAGAGGCGTTGATTGTGGAACAACTCTAAGTTTAAAATATTTATGTATTATGTAAAAATAAATAAATGTAATTGTATTTAAATTTTTATACTGTTGATAAGTTATCAAAATCACTTTATTTTATTGGATGTAAACTTTTCTTAATTGCCAATATAAAGACAGCAAACATATGATTTAATGGCAGCATATTTGGTTATCATCTTCCCTTTTTGGTTGAAAATAAATGACCGAACCACTCAGTCAGAGGTGCGTGCAAAGTTTGTTAAATTAGTAATTTATTAATTATATTTTTAATTCTTATCCCCCTCAGCTATGTTTGTATGCTTTCATCAAATGAAATTAAATGTTTATAATTTTTAGATCTACAGTAATTTAACAAATTAAAAAATGTATTACTGTTTAAATAATACTTTCTTTACAAAAATATCAAAACATCATTTGAACGCCGAGTTACATAAATACTTAAAAAATCACCTAAAGCTAATGATGTAGAGAAGCTTAATTAAATTAATACTGTTAGCAATTTAATTCCTTGTGTCACTCGAGTTTTAATAGGCTTTCATAAATCTCCCTAATTTGTAATATTTTAAAGCAAAATTTTAATTTGGGTAAAGAAAATGCAATTAATATCGATTCGTTTTTTTTTTGTTACAAAAAGTTCAACTGTAAAAATTAAATATTTTTTCGAGTAAGTATTGAATTTAAAAGAAAAATTTAACGAAAATTATTGTCATGGGCAGTTAAATTCATCATCAGGGCTCGGAAGTTATAGCACTAAAAAAGTGTACTTTTAGCGCTTTAATATGCACTTAAAAACACCAAAATTAGCGCTATAAATAGCACTAAAAAAATAAAAAATATGCAAAATAAAATTGTCAACCAACAAAATTTCAAAAAATTTTAATAAAAATATTGTTTATTTTTAACCCTACAGAGCACACGTGAAAAAATCCCACCAGTGAATATGTGAGGCTTGTCAGGCCCATACTTTAACAGGCCTTCTTTTCATAGTTTGAGAATTTTTCAAAAATTTTTTATATAGAAATCGATAATTGACATTTATAAACATAAAATATTTATTAATATTTGTGATAAAGTAACTACAAATTAATACAAATGGCATTATTACGTAACATGCGCATGTACTAAGTGCACACAAATGAAACAGCGCAGCGTATGCCTGTCAAGCCTCACGTATGTTCTGTAGGGTTAAATGAATTTTAGATTTTTCTCAATTTAACAATTTTAATAGAATACATTGTATTATATAAAATTATATATGATGGTAAGGATTTTATGAACTACTACACGTAGGTACTTGGTCCGGCTTTGGAACATTTCCGATTCTACCGATTCGTACGTCTGATAGAATTTTAAAAATAAGCAAATTCTTGGAATATGTACATACCTATTATTTGAAAATCATAATACGTGTTAAAATAGTATTACATGTTTGTTTTCGTTGGCCTATTCGTATGCGGTAAAAAAATTTTTTTTCATTAACATTCTGCTTATTTCTTCAATTAATATGTAAAAATATGCCTGTAAATAGCACGTAAAACGCAAAAATAGCAAAATAGCATTAAAAACCTTAAATATGCAAAAATTAGCATTATAAAATTTCGTATACGGCATCAGGGAAGTGTGAAACAAATTTGTGTCTTACTTCGAATATTCTAGGACTCTCCAGAAAAAATATGCATTTGCTAGAACTTCCGAGCCCTGTTCATCATATTATTATTTTTTGGATATGTAAATCAGTAAAATGGTGTTCACTTATCCTGGCATTTTTTTGATAAAGCAGAAGCTAGCAAGAACCAACCGGATTGAAAAATTTTTTTAACCTTAACCAGGTATTAACGAAAATACTCCAATACGGTCGATTCTTGAAAAGTTACTGTGGTGTTTCAAACGAGTTGAGGACTCGGGGTGTTGTTTTCATGATCAATAAGGGGTAGAATAGGAGACTCGTGTGCGTTGATAATGAATTCTCTTTACCAAAAAGTTACCAAAGACACAACACTTTAACACTCTTTTGATTATTGTTTCCATCGTGTGATTTGTGTGGGCACAGTGGCGGTTTGAGTGAATCTGCAGGAGAGAAACGTTTGCTGATAAGTTTAAAATTGGCGCCAAAAACATTAACCTGCGATATTACAAAATTTGCAAAAATTTTGTAAATTTTGATTTTTGAAGGTGGAATTTCGGAACAAAATGGACTCTCAAGACGCGCCACTTGCAGAGCGGACGTTGTTCCTCGTTTTATCGAGAAACGTGAAGTTTTACGTAGTGTGGGGACCGGAATATGGTTCCCGGCATCTTTAATGTGAGTAACCGGCGATTTTTCTGTAACGGGAGCACTGTAGCATATTTAAAGTATTTGCAATATAATTTATTATATTATTGCTGATTAGATATTGTAATAATAATGAAATTGATGAGTAGTGTCTATTTTAATTAGGTGAATATTATAATGTAGTGAAGAAATAGTAATAGAGAAGTAGTTGATTAAATAAGTAGTTGAAGAGTTGTTGTTAGAAAATGTAACGTAGTGACAGTACTATAATATTAATAAATAAATACAAAGATAATTGTTTATAATTTAAATAAAAATCAACATGACTAAAACACCCACCACATAGCGATCCTGCCAAAAGGGCCTAATGGTTTCAAAACTGATGTGAGAAGAAAAATTTAAATTTTGGATAATTTTTTTGGAAAATATTAAAATGGGGACATCCACATCAAAGCAATCAGATGTAACCGACACAGGTGTAGTGAACACTAATGTAATAGTTGACGAACAAATGCTTGGCAGTCAAAAGGACGTAAAAATAATGTTATTAATCCTAACAATAGTGGCTGTGTTATTCTTAATATTAAAAGTGCACAAGGAATACAGAAGAGGTATGAAGAAAGGTGTATCAAGAAGCATTGCGGTTCAGGCATTTAAGGCATAAGAAGAAGATTCAAAGCAACATATGGTATGGAGCAGCAGGAACAACAGGAGAATTTAAGGTTATCAATAGTTTTTAAATTATTTTAAGTATGCTGTGTTTAAGAATAAATAATTATAAATTTCGTTCAGAGTACGTTAAAAGTTATGAACTCATATAATATTAAATTAAGTAGGTAATAATAATTAATGAAAAATTACAAAAATGACGTTATCAGCTGTAGAATTTTTTAATTTTGCTAGCAAAATAGTAGCAACCGAATTTGATGGATCTAATAATAGGCTTCAGTCATTTTTAGATTCATTGAAATTATTAAAATCCAATTCAGAAGGGCACAACAGTAATGCAGTTGCTTTTGTAAGAACTAAACTTACGGGTAAAGCGCGAGATCTTATTACGGATACGGATTCGTTAGACGAAATTATAAGTAAATTAAAAAATGGAATAAATAGGGAAAGTTCAAAGTTTATCGCGGCAAAATTACTTAGGTTAAAACAAAATAACAAAGAAATTACTAAATATTCAGAGGAAATTGATGCTTTAGCGTCAGAGTTGAAAAGAGCGTACATACGTAAAGGTGCGATTACATCTGACCGAATTTTATGTCGGACAGTAAAAAACAATAAGAGTAAGACTCGGAAAATAAGAGACAGTAAGAGAGACAGAATTTCTGTCCGACATAAAGTTCATTCAGATCTAAACGTAGCTTAAGGGCGTTCCACCAACAACAGCCGAAACTTATAGCACCACTACAGTCGTGGAAGCAATGTCAAAAAATGCGAATTCTCAAAAAGCCAGATGGATTCTAGAAGCGGGAAATTTTTCAAATTGTCAAGAAGTCATAAATAAGTTTGTAAATATTGCTAGTGACAGCAATTCCAACGTTTTTTATATGAGCAACCGAGGAAATTATAATCATAATTCGGGTTATTTTCGAAATAATTATCAACGAAATAATGACCGTCGAGGTAGATATCAGGGCTACAATAACAATAATTTTAATAGAGGTGTTAATCGAGGCGGCAACAGAGGTAGCAACAGAGGTGGTAATAGTTTCAGAGGTCAAAATGCTTTCAAGGATTATAGAACAGGTAATGGACAAAAATTCCAAAACAGTAACCCTAGTAGAGCTGTAAGAGCACATTCAGCAGAGGACCAGGGAAACGCAGAAGCGTCCCAACAGGATCCATTGGGACAAATGTAAATATTTTTAATTTGGATCTGACACTTTCAAATTTTGTATTTGTTGAAACTGAAATGACGGGGAATCATAAAATAATGCTTTTAATTGACACAGGAGCTGATATTAGTCTATTTAAACGAACAAAAATTAATCCAAATCAACTAGTAGACAGATCAAAAATTTGTAAAATTAACGGCATAACAGATGGGTACACTGAATCCATTGCAGTTACCAAAACGTTAATCTACATCAATAACCATGTTTTTGATGGTACATTTCATATTGTTAACGATAATTTTCCAATACCGGTTGATGGTATTTTAGGTAGAGATTTTATTTCAAAATATCGGTGTCAATTAGAGTATAGTAACTGGACGTTAACTCTTAGCACTAAATTTATAACCACAACTACATCTATTTGCAATAGTTTAGAAGATGATGTATTAATGATTCCTCCTCGTTGCGAAGTAGTAAGGTATGTCAATAAATTAAAGGGTAAAGATGATTTGGTGATTTTGAATGGAAATTTAGCACCTGGCGTTTTCGTCGCTAATTCAATCATGTCTGGGAATAACCCATGCGTAAGAATAATAAATACAACATCGGAAAGTGTGTGAATAAATAGTAATAACATAAAAACAAGAAAATTGGATGATTTTAATAAGTATTTTATTTAAATTATAAACAATTATCTTTGTATTTATTTATTAATATTATAGTACTGTCACTACGTTACATTTTGTAACAACAACTCTTCAACTACTTATTTAATCAACTACTTCTCTATTAATATTTCTTCACTACATTATAATATTCACCTAATTAAAATAGACACTACTCATCAATTTCATTATTATTACAATATCTAATCAGCAATAATATAATAAATTATATTGCAAATACTTTAAATATGCTACAGCACGAAGAAGTTGGTTTTAAGACCAAAATTGCGAATATTTGGAAAAGTTGTTTAATTTGTAAGAGTGGACCAATTACGACAAGAAGCGTATTTTCGCGAGGATCCCGGTTAGTACCGCTCGGTTACTTTTGGTCAACTTTGGTTAGTCCCCCACCACAATTTCTAATTTAACATAACCTCAAATCCTCGTCTTTAGAACGTTTAGAACCACTTCCGACTTTAAAACTTAAATTGTGGCGCACATTTGTACTAGCAAAGCAACCGCAAAAAGTAACCACTGATTTTGAGCGGTCGTCTTTGGTTAACTTTGGTTTGGTAACTTTTTAACCAAAAACTACCTCCCCTCTAACCGTTCGTCGCGAAAATGACATAAAATCTAACCGGTTACTTTTGGTTAACCAAAATGCCTCGCGAAAATACGCCTTTAGCGGTCGTCTTTGGTTAACTTTGGTTGGATAACTTTTTTACCAAAAACTACCTCCCCTCTAACCATTCGTCGCGAAAATGGCACCGGTTAGTTTTGGACACTTTTGGTTAACGTTTATGTCACGCGAAAATACGCCTAATATTGGTTGATTTGCAGTTTAAATTCGCATGAAACGCGCTGCGAGTCATCCGTTGATGATTCCAACAATTGAAACGGGAAGAATTTGCTTGGATTTGATGGTGGAACGCAACTTTAATGGACACGAGATCAAGCACCTGTCAACCAACCTGCTGACTATATTCTAAAGCGCCATCAACAACGAAGCATAACAGCTGTTCCAGTGACACCAAACAGGTTATCACAGGAGTTAGGGGAAATTGTGTATCCAAACATTTTATTGTAAAGATTTGATTTTGCTACACATTTTGAACACCTGAAGGTTGCGAAACGCATTTTAGTAATCAGATAAAATTAAATGTAATTGTGGTTTATAACGATCGCACACCTTTACACTTGCGGCTCAAGGACAAAATTATTGTCCCAAACAAAATTATAATCAAACGCATTATTTGAAAATTAATTAAACCAGTTTATTTTAACCGAGTCTTTAATTTGAGTTGGAACCTACCCACCCTGAGAGAGTCATCATTGCTCTCCACCATTCGGCGAATCGGACCTGTTTGTTTGTTTCATTACAATACATATAGACAGCGTTGAGCAGTACTTCAACTGCCCAAAAATAAATATTTGAAATAAAAATTTAATTTGTATTTTCGAATAGCTTCTAACTTCAAAATTAATCAATATTGTTTATAATATTATTATCGGACAACGTTATCGAAGAATCCACATATCGACAACTTCGATAATTATCGGTGTATCGATATATCGATACTCCGGTTAAGCTTTTGTTATAAGAGGGCCAAATATTTCCTTCTTTTAACCTTAATATTTTATCTTTTAATTACATCTTTTTAACCCTACTTCATAACTGGACTTGTTGTATCCCTTACATTTGCTTCGAACAACATGCGCCGATATACATACCGGGTGTTGAATGAGTTAGCCGAACATAGGATATTAACATGTAAAAACTTATTTATGCAAATTCCTGCTTCCCTAATTATTTTAGAGAAAAACTGAAAAACACAAAAATAATGCAGAAATATAAACTACAAATGATAAGAGCATTAGATTTTATCTAGCTTTTACTTAAAACGTCAAAAAATGCTCTTGAAATTGTTAAAATTTGCATATATCAGACTGGCCTTGGTAAACTTGTTTACAGTTTTGCACTATTATTTTTTTATTAAATTTTACTTTCATAAAATGGCAGGAAAAGTACACAATTAGTGAAAAAAATCAATTTTTAAAACTATATTTCTCTGGAGACAGTAAAATTAAATTGAATTTATTTCATGGCCAGTCTGATAAATGAAAATTTTAACAATTTCAAAAGCATTTTTTGACCTTTTAAGTAAAAGCTAGATAAAATCTAATGCTCTTATCATTTGTAGTTTATATTTCTGCATTATTTTTGTGTCTTTCAATTTTTCTCTAAAATAATTAGGGAAGCAGGAATTTGCATAAATAAGTTTTTACATGTTAATATCCTATGTTCGGCTAACTCATTCAACACCCTGTATACGATAAATATGGTAATATCGTTATTTTAAAAATATAATATCGCTATTCGATTAATCGATAACTATCGATATTTATAGATTAATCGATAAAAATTCTCAGCCCTAAGTCATGACATAAATTTTAAATTTTAATTAATTGTGAGTTTTTGATATAAAATCGCTAATTAACATAATCAAAATGTTATCAAAGCGATTAAAAATTATATCATGACCTTCGGAAAATTCTCCTCTTTCCGTTAGAGAGAAATTATCGCTGTATCTATAACCAATTTTGAGCTATTAATGTCAATTTGAAAGTTGAAATAGCCCTTAAATTTTCCTTCCTTCTTAAAGTCCTTCCATTATTATGGAAAATAATGTATTTTAATCAAGTATTTTAAATACAATTATTACATCTTGAGTATTTTGGCACATTTTTCATTTGTATTTGGTATTTGTATTTCAAATACAAATAAAAATTTATTTTGGCAGCGCTGATAAGACTACTAATTTTGATAAAATTTTGTAACAAATTGGTGTTGATTAATTCCTAAAAATTAGGTAGGATCTGCAAGGTTGGTATTTGGTCCGACCTTGCGAACTGTCAAAAATTGTCAATCAATTTGAGTTTTTCCTAGTTTTTCGGTTTGTTTGACATCAACTAGTGGGATACTGATTAATTGGTATTCCAATGTTTTTGACCAGCATCAAAGTTAATGATTGTGAAATGAATGCAAGTGTGTTTGTAAAATTTACACGAAAACCTTTTAATTTGGTTATTTTAAAAATTGAAATTAGAACAAATTAATAATTGGATTAGAATACATTATGGAAAATTTAAAGTTTGAACTTCATGCTTATTAGCTTATTATTTGAAATGTTTGTCAAGGCCGAAGTGGTGATAGAAAAATTTGCTTGCCTGCTTCGATAAATTTGCATGTGTGAATTATTTTACTGTTTGGAAAGTAACTACAATAATTTTGGTAAGAAACTTTATTTTTGATTAAACAATTTTGCGTGATGTAACAAATTCGACTACTACTAACTGTTAACTGCTATAATACTAGGCAGTCTGATAAGTCCCTGAATAATGAAACAAGAGGAAACATTTTTTTTGTCATATTCGGTTTTATTTCTCAACATACGCTCCTTTTCGGTCGATACAAGGAGTCCAACAATAATTTTTTAACTTTTTTATACCATTCCAATAGGACTCGATCGGAAGTTCCTCAAAATAGGCCTCAGTTTCAAATACGACATTTGAGTAAAAATGCTCACGGGTGAGCCATCTCTTCAGGTTTGGAAACAGGTAGAAGTCGCTGAGGAGCAGGTCTGGCGAATGCGGTGGCTGAGGGACCAGTTCAAACCCTATTTTGTGCAATTTTGCTTGTGCAACTAACGATGAATACGCAGGCGTATTATCGTGATGATAAAGGATTTTTTCTTTTTCGGGGACTAATCAGACTGCCAGGCATACTGGAATTTTTTTTATTTTTAGTGTACGAATTTTGGTTTTTAATTTTGCACTGAATGAGAAATTTCCCAACTTGATTTGTTTAATTGTGTGAAATTGATCCACAGTTTAACTTAATGCAATAATAAATGCGTAACAATATTATAACAGATAAGATTACTATGCGGTTCAGTGGCCTTCGGCCGCCTTCACCTCCTATGAGTGTTGGATTTAATTGTTCGGCCTCATAGGATGAAGAGACAGTGGGAATCTCTTTAATGATTTAATACGCATCACCACTAATTAGATGGTAGATGCTTGTTGATTGTTGTGAAGTACGACTACCTAATAAGAAATTGTTTTCTCATCCGGAATCGAAGTTCAGCTTGGCTTGAAGAAAGATTAATCCGAAGAATGATTTATAGGTACATTCGCCGGCATGATCACCAGTAAGGATTTCAGCATCAAGAATATGTTTAACTATATTTTGGATGGTCAGGCGTGTTCCATTGCACAATCTTTTCCTTGTATTCAAGTTACACTGCAGAATGAAGATCGATCATATCTTCAGTCCCAGTATGTGCGGACATTCCTGAAGAAGTCTGCGAGTTAATGAACTCCATTGGATAATTATTTTATTCCTCTGGTCTGGATCATCACATTCGATATTGTCGATGCTGCTGTACATTTTGGCTTCTATGCTGATTTTGTCGACAGTCTTATCGTTCATCTCAAGTGAATCTTCATTTCTCAGTGTCAGGATCGCAACATTTTGGAATGACTCACAGGTTCAGTGATCAAAATCATTTCCAAAAATCTACCAGATGTATGTTAACGATATAATGCTCATGAATCTGGAAGCTATCGTCACCAAAAATTTCTGCATGTGGCAGACGGGCTTTTCCAATTTTCAGAAGCCATTCAGCAAATACTTTCTTGTTGCGATCCGCTCTTATGTTTTGGATGAGCTAACCTCCTCTTGGAACAACAGGTAAATATTGCGTGAAGTCTCCGTCCAACAAAATGATTTTACCTCCAAATGGAATTATACATTTCATAATATCTCGAAGAAGCAGATCGAGAATTTCAATAGAGCTTCCTTGTGCTATTAGCACTTTGTCCCAACTAGCGATACGCTTTTTGGCCTCGGGTCAGGAGCGATGTTGATGTTTCGTTAAGTGGTGCCGCTAACTTAAACCTTGAGTGAGCCGTCCTTCCACCTTTCAGCAATATCGCTGCGTTTCCTGTTGAGGCTACTGAAATTACCTTATCTATCATTGGAAACATCAGTCGAGTGATTCTTTCTAAATTTCTCACTTGAACTTTCCAGATGCCGATTAAATAATTCGAGAGGTGTAGCATTTTGAGGATTGCAGAACACCAAAATGATTGCAAAAAGATACCTCAGAGATTTTGCCATCTGATATCTTTAATTTTCCTCAAAACATCTCTACCATTCTTCATCGTTTGAAGCAATCCCCGGACTCATGCTGTATCCTTTAATTTTCGACATGTAATGTCATTCACAGTTTTCAGGTTCTGGAACGTGTGAGTAATTTTTTCAATATTTATTTTACTTGTGCAATAACTTGATAATAATTAATAACTTGAAAATGGAGTTTCTAGCAGTAACGCCATCTATTGAGGGAACGTAACTTCACCAACGTTATAGAAGGAACTGATATGCAAAATTCCATGCTTCTAGACCCACCGGTTTAGACTGTGCTTTGGAAACTCGCGGGACGTCGACAGTAGGAATCTCGTTAATCCTTTCGCTAGCATCACCACGCGTCACCATCACTAATTAGTTAGTAGGTGATAAAAACCCTTTCTTAGTGCTCACCTACGTCATATAAGAAACTCGTGAGCTTCTTATGCTTCTAGACCCACCGGTTTAGACTGTGCGTTGCTTGTCAGTCAATCAGTTTTGGTTTTTATTGTGGGATAACACAGTGAGATTTTTCTATATTTAAAGATAATTTAAATTTACGATTAGTCTCATTAGGGTTCAAAGCTGGGGAGAGTCAAACTTTCTTATGACTAGTCTCCGTGCTTCGGAAGGCACGTTAAGCCGGTGGTCCCCTGGGTTAGTGAATTGCCACCATTAACATAAAAACCAGGATACATGGCACATCTGACGGCAAGTCTAGCAAGCTACCTGATGTATGTAAAATATTTATATGCTCACAGAACCAACACTGCCAAGGAAACGACGCAGATGTTGGTAATAACAAGCCTTAAGGCTTAAACTACGAAGAAGAAGAAGATTAGTCTCATATATGTTTCAATTTATTTTTACAAGACATTTTACTGTGTTAAGCCGAGGTAAAAGATCGAATCTACAGTTGAGAGCATTAAGTTTTTTCCCAAATATATTCGTTTTGCAATAAATCCAATTATAGAGGACAATATACTTGTAATCTTGCAATGAAATGTCTTTCGGATACGAGTAGAGAATATTTCAGCTTCATGAACTTTTGATATCTGAAAGCCATTCACATCAGTGGCAGATATATAGCATTTGAGAGATCCTCAGCGCAATTCAATTTTGATGCCCCCCTCTACATGTGATTACTACTCCTAAATCCGACAGTGTGCAATCTACGCTCACGTGTTAAACTCTGGTATGCACTAAACCGATGGTCCAAAAAAGTTGAATTTTGAGGTCCCCTTGATTTCTTAGGTATCTGCTCACCGAGCTAGCCAGAGAAACATTGCCCCCAACCTTTAGTTTCCAAACAGGTCTAAATGATAAAAAAACTTTCTTTTCTTAAATACATATGCACAATAAAATACTTTTCGGGTTATTTAAATAAAGCCATTCGTTTGCCTAGAAACAATTCCCAAACTTCGGTATGATTTTAGGGCCTCAGGGGTGGTGCTATCCTTTAACATTCTGTGTACATTACACTGAGATTACATTCTTTTTAATTCACTAAAAAGTTAATTTACTTATATTGTTTTACAATTATTTGCTTTGGTTTTATCAGAGGAGTGAAAATTCTGCTTCATATTGATCCATTTCGTTCTAAGGAGAGAAATATTTTTAATACACCAAAGGAATTTTTTAATAATTCCACCGTTCATGTTTTATAATAGTGTGACAACCAAACACGAACTATAAACAAAGTAGGTATGAGGGCACCTGGACAAAATGCAACAACTCTTTTCGAGAACCGTACGCAGTAAATTTTTATTTACGTAAAATAAGGTGTACATTAAATTATTATGTTATCATCACCCAATCGGTGGTAATTAAATCATCTTATTTTGAAGTACAGTAGGCAATAGTATTTTCGAGTTTGCTATCTCCGAGGTCTAAATTGCAATTTAAGGAGAATTTTGTAAGTGGTGCTCAGATACGGAACATTTACTAATGGTAGCTTGTTATAGGGTACCCGATCGCATTCAAATGGATCCTCCCAAATGAAGACCAAACAAATATCAAGCGAGAAACCACTTACGTGTGAAATTTGTGGCTACAAATGTATATGTAAGAAAAGTTTAAGAGAACATTTAAAAACGCATACTAGCAAAAAATCGTTTAAGTGCCATGTTGTAACTATAAATGTTTATGTAAGGGAAAGCTAGAAGAACATTAATTTAAATATGCACACGGGCGAGAAGCCATTTGAGTGTCAAGTTTGTGACTATAAATTTGCACGTCAGGGAAGTCTAAAAGAACATGTAAAAACGCACACGGGTGAGAAATCGTTTGAGTGTCAAGTTTGTGACTATAAATCTGCACGAAAAGGTACTTTAAAAGTACATTTAAAAACGCATACGGGCGAGAAGTCATTTGCATGTCAAGTTTGTGACTATAAATGTGCACATAAATTAAGTCTAAAAGAACATTTAAAAAAACACACGGGCGAAAAATCGTTTGAGTGTCAAGTATGTGACTATAAATTTGCACGTAAGGGAAGTCTCAAAGAACATTTAAAAACGCACACGGGTGAAAAATCGTTTGAGTGTCAAATTTGTGACTATAAATTTGCACAAAAGTATAATTTGAAAATACATTTAAAAACACACACGGGCGAGAAATCGTTTGAGTGTCGAATTTGTGATTATAAATGTGCTCAAAAGGGTAATTTAACAGTACATTTAAAAACGCACACGGGTGAGAAATTGTTTGAGTGTAAAGTTTGTGACTATAAATGTGCCCATAAAGTAAGTCTAAAAGCACATTTAAAAAAGCACACGGGCGAGAAATTGTTTGAGTGTCAAGTTTGTAACTATAAATCTGCACAAAAGGGTAATTTGAAAATACATTTAAAAACGCACACGGCCGAGAAATCGTTTGAGTGTCAAATTTGTGACTATAAATGTGCACGTAAGGATTATTTAAAACAACATTTAAAAACTCACAAACATTAGGAGAACCGAAGTGAATATAAGGTAAGCAGTGATTAAAAGTGTGTTCACAATGTTAGACCAATTTCGAATTCAAATAAAACTCATTTCAGCTTAACTTCGCTTTTTTTTTCAATTAATATCAGGAGGAATTACCCTTTGTGATCATCCCCTTCCCTCTCACGTCCCTAAGACAACCTGATTTGGAAATACTCCGTAATTCAAAATAAAAATAGCTAACAGCTCGTCTATCCTGCAAGTGATGCGTCCTAGAATCGCCGAAGCATTATTTTTCCCTTAATCTGGCCTACTCTAACGAATCCTAAAATTAAATGAAGTTATACCCAACCTTCACCTCTTCAACTCTTCTTCCAGTTGCCAGACTATCCTCTTTCGGATATAATAATCAGGCTTTCACAAATTGTGATTCTTCGTAAGTGAATCGTAACACTATCTGATTCATCGTAAATAATCACTTTGGTTAATACGGCACTAAAATTCAAGCAGGCTATTCTGATTTGATTTCCACTTTGTTGAACATTGCTAAGATCTTAATTGTACTTGTAACCATTATCTAAATGTAAAAGTCAAACAAGAAACAACCTAAGAATAAGTGCGGCACCAATTCTCTTATGAATGTAACTTTATGAGCATTTCAATGAAATTTCCCTCTTTTACCGCCTTAATCCGTGTGTTATCTACATACTCATTAATTTCGCAAACTTCGAAGTCAGGACGCTGGCCACCGCAAATAAAACCAACATCACCATCTCACTTATTATCCGCTCTTCCATAACAATAAGTTTTCCACATTCATTATTATATCCCATCTACTCATGCAATAAGTTTTCTATATCATACAAAATCATCGCTTCCACTCAATAACGTGCAAGTTCTCGCAAGACTTTAATAATTTTGTTTTCTTTTAAAACCGCCTTTCTCAAAACTTATCGACTATCTGCTTTCTCGCTCGTTTAACGACTACCATGGCCCTCTAAACATCTCAACTGTAAAATTTCTACCATCTCGAACTACTAATGCTTCAGATGCCAACCACCGCAGTTTGAAAACTCTGATTCTTTTTACGTTAATCAACTCAAGTGATTGATAAATAACACATCGAACTGGCTGAATTGTAACGTAAAATCGTCATTTGACGTTCTTGTTCGCACGCCTATGGATTTTTACCTTTGGTCTCGTTGCTACGCCTATGGAAAAAATGGCGGTGGTTTGGTTTTTTGATAAGAAAGAGGATTAGCAGTGTGAGAGGCCGTTTAACTTTTGTTAGTTTACCTAGTTCCGTTTAGTTTTTTACCGCTAAAAGTAGGCGTAAAGCAGCTGTTTCCTTGCGTTGGGTTAATTGACGACAAGCGCACGATGCTTAGACTATCACGTTATCGGGATTACTACATTTCCAACGTGGACCTCCAGGCTGTGCAGTGGTTTTTTTTATTTTCTATACCTTTGGGTTGGATTTTCCAACCTGTGACCTAGTGGGCTCCATATTGGCGGATGACATTGAGGCGATTCATATTTTTGAGACCAACCTTGCACACTTCCAGCTGGGCAACCGTATACCAGGAGATTTTTTTCGTTAAGGACTGGCAGAAGAGAATCATGGAATACCTTTGTACCATTTTGAGTTATCGATCGCATGCAGAGAATCTGTAGTTATAAGGTAATATTTGTGAGCACCGAAAGATCTAAGGTGAGTCTATCCTCTGTATTGCGATTGCCTTGTTTATTTTAGACCGTTTAAGGTCTGTTCAGGTACCTTCAAGCCATTTTACCCTGTTTAGTTTTTATAATTTGGCGGATGCTCTTTTGTGTGGGATTTTTTGTGTCCGTACTTTAAGATAACGTTTATTTTCCGACCTAGTTTTATTTACCTCGAGAAATTGCTAACGGAACTCCTTACCCTGCCTCCGAATTATCCTGGAGCTAGTTTTTTCCCATCAGAGCCACCACACGCAAATTTACCAATTTTAACTGGGAATGGGGAAATTTCAAATTGCTTAGGTGATCTGGAATTTCGTTGCAGAACCTTTATCGAAATAATCAATAAATATAAATGGTTCTTGTATTGGCCCAAACATATTTGGCGCAGTCGGTAAGATTATTTAGCACATTATTTTCGACTAAACTATTGCAGAATTTTGCCTTCCTTGATTATCTATTTTAAATTTAAATTTTCACCTGATGTACTACTCATTATGACCAAAACATATTCTCATGTTGCAATATCATCCCTAAAATGAAGAAAGCACGATGGATGAATTTTTTTAACTTCTCTAAAAAGATGGAATAACAAGTTCTGATGCAGCATTTGAATACACATAATAAAATCAAGTATTTTCCATAGATAACAAAAATTTTTTCTATGTAAAACAACAGTCGAAATAAGAATACCTTACAAAATAGTATCAGTAAATGTAACATTTATTCGCAATAAAAAAAAACAATTTTAACATAAAACGCAAATAACATTAAATTAATTAAAAATCACTCGCAAGTACTAAAGTTCTAATTAAAATCAAACTAAACCTTAATATTAAAAATGCATTTAATTTACGAACTACACGTCGAATCGGCGCAATCGAGCCAAGGATTCCAAGTGTATTGGAAAAGTTTAGGGTCATCCTTTCCTATGTCGGAATCCTGGTTTATTTGAGGTGTCAAACTGGCTCTGTGTTCTACAAGGGCGCGTTTAATCCTTCGCACTATTGCCGGAAAATACGGAGCTAAGTTATTCTCTTCACAAGGGTCGCTTGGAATATCGTACAGACAAACTTCTCCGCCTGTATAATTACAAAGTTTTTAATTATTTTACCAGTTCGAATTTGTAAATCTAACCGTCTAAAATCTAACACAGAAAGTTTCTTTTTTGTTTTTTATTTTAGATAATTCGAAACTTGATCGACATGCCGACTTGAAGTCTTTCACGTATACACGCTACATCGCAATAAGATAAATTGAACAAATTGGAATTCAAAAGGGAAACTTTGTGAAATACCAAGTCGACTTTATTTTCTCTTGGAAAATAGCGCTTAATCAATGATATGGCTAAAAAAACTTCCTTACTTACCCTTTAAATTGCAAGCGTTTCGTTTCGCTTTTCCAGGTAAGCATCTAATAGTGGCTTCATCCCTTAATATGTTATAATAATCTTCAGTAACTGGAGAATAAGTAACTTTTGAAATGGCTTGTCCTGCAGGACTATTAGTGACTGCACTTGCATTATAAGGTATTCTGGTTATGACGGCACTTCCGCTTTCTCCAAAATATATGTCATTCTTTTCTTCTTCAGGTAAACCTGCAATTAAACAAGATTTTAAAGTTCTAGTAAACAAGAAATTTAAATATTCAAACTTACCCACCACCAACTTCCAGTTGTTAAACCTCAAAGCGGCGTTTTTTAACTTCTCGTCTATGTTAATTAGTATATCCGTTCTAGCAGATGGAAGATCGTAGACCAAACTACCCCATTGATCTTGCCCGTCTAAATATGGATCAAGTATACCAATATCTCCACCCGCAGCGGTATAAAAAGTAGGCAACCAATCTGTGATATGGAGAAGTTCGTGTGAAACACGCGAATTTTGGACAATTAACGGGCTCCAAATAACGGACGCACTACGCACGCCACCTTCAAATAAAGTTGCCTTAACTCCTCTTAGTGGAAAGTTTGAACCCCAGTTGTAAAATAATCCTTCACCTGGAGCTCCATTATCAGACATAAACAAAATTATGCTATTTTGAAGCATATTTTTATTTCCCAATGCTTCCACGACTGCACCTACGCTATCGTCCAACTGCGATACCATAGCTAAAAATAAACTAAAGTTTTAATCCATTCATTAGGGCTATTTCGCTATTCAGTGCAAGAATTTTTCAGTTGATCCAAAGATATTATTTTTTATAAAACCATGGTCGTTATTAGATAATATAGAGCAGAGTTACGTTATTCTGCAGTGTTTCTAATTTAGTAAAGAGAGATGGTTGGATAGCAGCAAACAGTAAAAGTCGCTACGTGTTAACCAAGTGTAACTAAATAATACCAACCGGTACAACGTCACAATCGCCGAGAGTAACTGCGCACGCGCGCACGTAGCGACTTTTACTGTATGCATGAAACGGTGGGGTCTGGGGGTACGAGGTACCCTCCAAGGCAAGATGAAAACAATCTACATAATGTCGTCTGATTGCTTACTTGCGGCTGGGGGATATTCCATAGCACCATATGTTTTTCAATTGTTTATTTATAAAGGTACCATCCAGGTTAGAGAAAGATTTTTTTCCGAAATATAAACTACAAAATACAAGTGTTTTTTTCTTATTTTCTAAGGTGGATAAGCCCTCTAAACACCCTGAAATGTTAAGAAATTAGCGTGCAAATGAGGGAGGTATATGGACAGTGGTGTAAATACCGGGGAGGAGACAGAAGGAAGAATGGCCCCAAGCCCAATGCTTTGTGCCCCCTCCCCTTAAACTGTATTATATGCGACCTAGCTTTGCTCCTTTTTTTTCGCACACCTCTCAATCGAGGGGCCCGTCAAAGCTCTTGCACCCGGGCCTAAAATTTGAAGTTACGCCACTGGGTTGTACCAACGTCGCTTAAACCTCGTTCAACTTTGACCTCAGTTCAACCAATTAACATGGTTAAAAACTCTGTATTTGGCCATGTTGCAGTGTGCTCAGCGTTATTTAGAAAAAAAGTAACTTAAGTATCTTATAATAATTCAAAAAGTAACCCAAAAGTAACTAACCGGCAGTGTAAAAAAGAGATTATTTACAAACTTTTAAGTTGCCGGAAAAAAAATTTGGCACGGAAATATTTTTTTAAAAAATAATAAATAAAAATAATTTTTAAAAATATTATTTTATAAAAGTTTTTTTAAAACCTTTTTTTTTAAGTTTTCTTAAATTATTTTTAAAATCTTTCAATTGGGGTTGAAAAAGTACCAAAAGTACTTTGGTAAAGTAACCAAAATTTAAGAAAAGTAACTTAAAGTAACCGAATCAAAAAAAAGTAACCAGTTACTAAAAAAGTAACCCGCTGAGCACCCTGATGTTGCTTGGTTGAACCCTTGCTCAACAGAGTTCAAAGTTGAACGAGTTTTAATTGACGGTGGTACAACCCACCCTTAGTTGATTTAAGATAATTAATTTGCTACCCGTTTAGATACACAGATGTATTGCAAATTGCATAATGAACAGTAGTAGAATAATATGGTGTTGAACGGTTATAAGATTTGGTTTTTTAAAGCGTAAAATAATGAAATAAATAATAATTAGAATCTAAACTTTTCGAGTTAATTTAACACAGTAAAGATCAATTAATTAAATTTATTCTGCCGATAGCTGTAAACATAATTTATTGAAAGTTCATAAAATATATTTCATTTCTATTGCGCTAAAAGTTAAAAAGTTAAAATCATTTAAATTTTAATTATTATAAACAAACTCGTCCATTATTAAAAAAATAAAATATAACATGAATGACCTTAAAATAAATCGATTTTCTGTATTTTCTTTTTTACTATTCTTCTTAACCGTTAGTTAAAACTGTATGATACACCTAGTAATTAATTAACATATTATTTAAATTTAAAATGTTTATTATTAATAATTCACAATTGATTTTTGCTTAAATTATTAAATCAAATTAATTCGGTAACATAAATTATATCAGTAGAAAATTTTATTTGGTGGCAATAAATCAATTTCTTAAGCATGAATTTTTTTATTGCTTAGCATTTAAGCACAAATCAAAAATTAACATATTTTTGCTTAATCACGGTTGTAATTAATTCACAGACAATTAATTAATTGTATTCTGAAACCTGTTTGCAGTGATCCGGATATCAGTAGATTTCCGTCAAAAAGTTTTAAAACGCAGATAGCATAAAATTTGAATGTCCGAACCCACAAAATGCGATGCATTTAGTCGCCCTGCCCTGTACTAAAACTTCCGGTGGAAAATCCAAAACCTTTTCAAATCTCAGTTCGCTCAATTTTACATAAAGAATTTCCCGACACAATTTTTTCTTCGTTATTCAATATCTGACAAGTTGGAGTAATTTGAAAAAAATCGGAGCAATGTTTTAAACATAAAATTTACATCATTTTACAATTCCATTCCATTCGTCCAGATGTTAGTGTCGTTTGTCTTTGATATCTTTTCAAGTGGGTCTTAGGCGTTATATTATCGTGTGATGGTTATTATTCTTATACGTGAGTTGTAAAAATAAAATAAGTCAGTTCAAAATCTGCCACACGAACTTGCGCCATTTGGGAGGTTTGCTTTAATAGCCTCATCTGTATACCGGTCCCTAACAATAAATTTCGTGACTAATTTTATTCGGAAGACCCCACCTTGCCATACGAGTTGATCTCGTTAATCTATTCATGCACGTCGTTATTAAATGAGATGTTGCTATCAGTAATAGCACACATTTCAAAAAGGAAATATTTGAACGTAATTATTTACCTGCGTAAGTTCTCCTGTTGGAATCGATGATGTGCTTGAACTTGTTTACAGTTTTCTGAGGTGCTTCCAATAATTTTCCATCGTTTCCCGCATGAACAGCTAAGTGCGACAAGAACATGAACAATGGTTTGTTGACATCGTGATTTTCAATGGTTTTGATGGCCTCTTTTGTGAAAGCTTCCGTCGCATATTCGCCCACCACATCCCACGCCGGTTCGTGATCGCGTCTCAGATCAAATCCAGTGTATGGAACTCCATCTATCTGAAACACAAAAACTTTATGGAAGGACCCCGTAACTTTACAAGCTATGAATGCTAATTAAACGTTTTATTGTTCTCACCTCTAATTACCCTACCTAAAGTCACACATCTGCGTCTGTGTGCACACAATCATAGCGCAATAGAAAGAAAGCATTTTTGCCTTAAATTTAGCAATAAATTATAACTCCGGAAATTACAAAATTTAAATTTTCACACACACCAGGTTAAACTTAGCTTGAAATAATTGCAAACTACAAACAAGATTTGAATATTCAAGCCAAAGTGCATACTTAATATATTCAAAAGATAAAATAATGATTAATTATTTAAAATTTAAGGAATATTTGGGAAACTTTTGTATAAATTTAATGACTTTTGTAATTGTTTATTGAAAATAGCATTAAAAATTGAATATGCAAGGTCTAACTTTTTAGATGGGTAGCTCCCATCAGGCATCGAACCTAAATCCTTAATTATCCTAAACAAATCACAAGATTAATTTATAATCTTTCAATTGTTTGATATTTCCTGTAATCACCCAGAAATACATTGGTTAGGGTAAAGGTGAGACACAACATTCCACACATTAATTAGTATGCATTCCCCTGGTTCTCAAGCAGATTAGTTGCGTTTAGTAATTACTTGACAAAGTTTACGTTGTTGTGGAATTTCAATTGAAAACAATTTTTTGGTTTAACCGAACTACTGACATCCTACAACTTATATTTGAGGAGCACCGCGGAAGAAAATTTCTGCTTGATCCTCAGCTACCCTAAAGCGTTTGGATGCTTGATCGCTCCGCAAAGATTTATTAGTATTGTAAACTTTAATCAAAAAACTTACTGTGTACGTGCATAAATAATCGAAGTAGCTCAAATGTCCGCTAAAATAACCGAAATGGTGATCGAATCCTCTGTGGGTTGGAGTATCGTTCCATTTTGCGTATCCTAAATGCCACTTGCCGATCAGGTGTGTGTCGTACCCCAAATCCTGCAATCAAATGAATTTTAATAATATCAATGTTTTCCAAACAACGAAGTAGGTAGGACAGCGTCTCTCAAAATTTTTTTAAGTGGGATTCAATGTAGTATGGATAAGAAGGTCGTCCTTTAATTTTCAGGAAAACGGATGATTGTGATTGACCTCGTGAAAGTACTGCTGTAGATTATTTCGTAATAATTTAACAAATAAAAAATTTACTCCGACGATAATATTGAAATTGTAAACAAAGCTTGACAATTAAGGCTTATAAAATATTTAAAACCAACAAGGGTAGCATTCGATATGAATTAGAAAGGTTCTTTGGATGCAATAATTGATGAGTTGGTGATTTTGTGTTATAAAAGTGTCAACAGCGTAATAAACATTTGAGTTGAGGGTATAAAAGTGTTAATTAATCATTCATATTTCGTTATTTCTTAAAGAAATATTTTGTGAATAAAAAGACACCTAAATAATTTAGTAGGAATATTGTAATAATATACGAATTAAGAAAATTAAATTAATATTGTATTTTCAAGCTTTCAAGTGCCTGATGCACTCTTCATCAGAAATAACATAATTTTGTAAATTGCATCCCTCAAGGCAACGAGAAAATACTCCGTATTTCCTTAATTCGTATATTAATTACTAGCTGTTGCCCGCGACTTCGTCCGCGTGGAATTCACTTTTTTGCGCGCAAACCTTTTTCCTTCCGTCTCTATATTCTATATTCTCTACTCCATCGGTCTCTTTCTCCTGGTATGTTGTCCACAGTTTCTCCATGCAGTCCTGTCCTGCACGCTCTCTTTCCACTCATCCACCTCTACAGCTCCCAAATCGTACATCGCTTGTTATTCCTGGCTTCAACATTACTCTGGCACTCCATCCTCCAACTCCCATCAGTTCCCATTTCCGGCTACCTCCACCTCTCGTACTCTTTGTATCTTCCTCATTTTCCCTTCTTCTTTCCATTCCGTTTGACGTTTCATTTCTCTCTCTCTACTCGCGCTAGAAACGACAACCCAAATCAACTTTTCGGAGGTTCTCGTTATATCCTAACCTATCTCACACTTTTATTTTTTAATTTCTAAAAGTTATTATTATTATTTTCCTTTCTAAACAAAATTCCATGCTTCTGGACAGTAGACCCAACGGTTTAGGCTGTGCTTTGGAAACTTGAAGGACGTCGACAGTGGGAATCTCGTTAATCCATTCGCGGGCGTCACCACTAATTAGATATTAGGTGATAAATCCTATATTTATGTATATTTTTGTTTATAAAGAAAATCCCATGCTTCTAAACGTAGACCCACCGGTTTAAGCTGTGTTTTGTAAAATTGATGGACGTCGACAGTGGGAATCTCGTTAGTCCATTCCTGCGCGTCACCACTAATTAGATAATAGGTGATAAATCCCTTTTAGATAGGATTTTCATAAAATCCTTTCTTAGTGCTCGCCTACGTGATAACAGGAACCTCTGTGCAAAATTTCATCTCTAAGGACCCAGTAGTTTGGGCTGTGCGTTGATATATCAGTCAGTCAGTCAGTCAGTCAGTCAGTCAGTCAGTCAGTCAATCAGTCAGTCAGTCAGTCAGTTTATTCCTTTATATATATAGATTAAAATATTCCTACTAATATATTTTCACGAATTAAAAACTAACTAATCTAAATAATTCAATGCTACTTCTACCCTTATTTGAACTTTCTTACTAAAAGCTTCGTTTGGTGGAATGGCAGTTTACAATATAATTTTTTTCTCGATTTTTGTAACCGAATTTTCTAATTTGTTTTATATTTTTTTGGTGTTGACGGGCCAAAGCAGTTGACCAATGAAAACAAACTCAAACGACGGCGATTTTGTTGGTAAACATGGCGCATTGGAAAACGCTTCCTATTCCTATAGTAAATATTATGTGCTGATCACCTCGAGTTTTAATTCAGAAAGCAACAACAAGGGTAAAAGAGACGCAAGGCGCGAAAAACGCAAAAGCAAACATGCATTGCAGAAAAATTGTAATGAATTTTTGCATTTGTTACGTGGTTCTTCCTTAAATTTCATTTCAAATATTCCTAAATGCTGCCCTGCATCTATATTTAAATACAATCTTTTATTGAGGGCATTTCATGCAGGTATTTGTAGATGGAATGTTGATAGCTTGAAGGCTTGAACGTTCGAATATTGAAATATCTTCAGTGCCTTGACAACTAAGTAACAGAGCGGACGTAATTTTGTTTGGTAACAACGATTTTCTATATGCTGTTTTAATTGCGTTGACAAATATTTTTGGTTATTAAAGTTATTAAAATCTTAGGAGGCCGAGGCAAACAATTCTTAAACAAGGGTAAAAAGGCGAAAACTCGGCACCAGACTATTCGGCAACGGGAATCCACCGATCGAGCTTAGGTTAGTTATAAGAAACAATTTTTTTAAATGAGGGGACTGTTAAAAGAGAGATACGCCGGTGCTTAGTCAGGTGTCGAGTAGGCCGGTGCCGTGTTATTGTGTACCCTTTCTTGTGCTGGGAGTATACCCCCCCCCAGCCGTACCGTAATAAGCAAAATATGTTTTCTCAAGAATTAAATTTGCGTCTTTATCAATTTTGAAAAGTTATATTATTAACCCCCCCCCCCGGTTTCACGCCCATTTCAGGGGAATAAATTTATAGGTATTGGTTTAACAATGTTTTAATTGAAATTTTATAAAAAAAATCTTTTATTTGAACGGGGCCGGGTGTAGTGCAAATTAAACCGCTTGACACGGGTATGTTTAATTTAAATATTTATTGATACAATTAGAAACATTGTTAAACTAAAATAAATGTATTTCTCCTGAAATGGGCATGAAACCGGGGGGTCTGGGGGGTATGGAATACCCTCCAGTACAAGGAAGTAAAAATATACCTTTTCAAAATTGATCAAGACGCAAATTTAATTCTTGAGAAAACATATATTGCTTATTACGGTACGGAGGAGGGGGGGGTTCTATAGCACCCGGTTTTTCAATTGTTTACTTATAAAATTATAAAGGTACCGTCCAAGTCAGGGAAAGATGTTTCAGGAACATAAATTACATAATACCAATACAATGACATTATGACCTCATAATATATCATTGATAATGACCCCCTTAAACTGCATTATTTTGTGACAAAATTTTGTTTTTAAATCGCACACCTCTCAATCGAGGGGCCCGTCAAAGCTCTTGCTCCCGGGCCTAAAATTTTAAGTTACGTCACTGGTTCGACGGCTTCGGTTTTTCGTGCCAGTTCGTTTGTGACAAATGTTCCGGCTATCACATATTGGTTTTGGTTTACTTCTGTAAACATCTGCCAGCAATAGGTTACTCTTTTAAATACGCGATCTACTACGCAGATTTTCGAGCTACGATAGGATTCGACCTCGCTCGTTCAGCAACGTATTGGGTATTGTAATTTCAACAACCACAACAACATAATCTCAACATCACTTCTGTTCTTTTGGTATCTTCAATTTCGATTACAAGGATCATCGACTCTCTCAACGGTCCAGCGTTCTACATAATATGTAAGCAGTGTTCTGTATCGCGAGCATCGATCAAGTGTCTCCTGGGGATTTGCCGCTACTAAGTGTTCCAGTTTTCACCTTTTGAAGCCACACGTTGGAAAGCGATTGAATGGAAGCTACTGTCACCTTTTATCGGAACCGGACATTTGAACGTAGCCGGTTGAACGCGGCCGTTTGAACGCGGGGACGTTTGACTGCAAGAATTTTGAACAAAGGGACGTCTGAACAAGAGCTCTTAAATAAGTAAATTTTATTCTTTCCTATTCGCGTATGCTGGCGTGCTATTTTTAGCTTTTGAGTGTATATTTTTGGTAACCCTTGCCCTGCGTTCGGGGAGAAGCTACTTTTGCTACCAAAATTTCTTTTCTTCCTTCTTTCGAGTTTCCAGTCGCTGCCAAACGCTGTGGCTCCCCACCAAAATGTTTGTAGCAACTAAAAGGGGCGGAGCCAAAGTAGTTTTTCCCCGAACGCAGGGTTAGAAGTTACTGTGTGTGGAAACTTGTTAATTTGAATTAGGAGCACTGTTTGATTGTGACACCGTCGCTTTCATTTGTTAACTGTGCATCTTTTAACACAGTCATTTATATTGCAATTATTGGAATTGTGACTGCATCTCTCAATTATTTTTGATCACCTGCGTTTTATTGCAGTTCCCTCAAACTACATTTTATTTCAGAATCCATGGCTTCGTTTCCACGATGAATCGAGGGCTAGTCCATAACAACGTGGGTAGGCAAACTGGAGAGGTTCTGGAGTATCAGTATCTCCAGATTGCGACAAATATGCTGGTCTCTGTTTTGGTTAACCCTCTTATTAGGGGTTGCGTCTCAGAGGGTAGTTTGTGTTATTACTTATGTGACTTCCAAATTACATGTCAAATGCACTTTCTTTACGAGAAGTGATCGTGGTCGATTAATAATAATTATTGATATACGTCTAGATGGTCTGTGAGGCTAAACGCTGCCTTATTTACCCCATTGAATGTAACTAAGCTTAAGCTTTATTAGTTTCTGTGATACAAAAGTATGTCACGTGACATTACAAACATTATTGTTTTCCTTTTATGTTTGATGGTTTTTAATGCCAAATCGAATTGCTGTGACCTTCAACTTTTTGGATATTTCTTCATGTGGAAAGACACAACAATGAGACATTTCTTGGCCTATTAGGTCAAATCATAATAAATGCTATCAATTTTTTTTAAATTACGCTACAAATTCGTTGATAAAAAAACAAATTTCTTGAGACTATTTTGATTATGCCCGTAGCTTTATATAATTTATTATGCTACAGATGCATTTTAAAATACAATTTTTAGTTTGTTTTGATTGAAAAAGTCTCAAAAATTTTGATGTTTATAAAGAATTTACAGTATAAAATTTAAAATATCGATAATGACCTTCAGTCCTAAATTACCGCTTCAAGCACAACTAGAAATTTCTAGATTAATTTGACTGAGCAGCCTAAAATATTAGTACTGGCATAATCACATAAATCTAAAAACATTTTCTCTTTTTATCAAAGAATTGGCTGTCATATTGACGGCTTACTATTAAAAAATCTAAAAATTCTATACTGATTTGTTTATGTAGTCTAAAATAGAGATATGGGCAGAATCCAATAAGTCTTAAATATTTTGTTTATTACAAAACAAATTGGCTACGCCTTAAGGCACAAATTACAGCTTTGCTGTAAAGCAAATTTTAAGATTAATCTAAAATTTGTATATTGATTTGGCTATCTATAGCCAAAATATTAACTATGGGCATAATTAAATAAGTCTCAAAAATTTACTATAATATAATTCCGTTAGGCCGTCCATAAAATTCCATCAAAAGGAATACTGCTTCTGTTTAGTTGAATTTGTTAGTATTTATAAGCTGTAACAAATCTGGGGGGGGGGGGATAATTTTGTTGTAACACCTTGTGCCTGATATTTCCATCCACATATTTTTCACCTACTGTTAGTTTGTCAAGAATCACCTGAATCTACTTTAAAAATACTCACGAGCAACCCAGCTCTTGACGCTGAACATAATGGCTAGTTACCCACGAAAACATTTCTTTATAATATAACAATTGTTTACGATTCAAGAAGATGCCTTTTTCGGATAAAATATTTCCCAGGAAGACTTTTAACAAGCATTGTAGTATGAAATATATATTATATGATATGTAAATCAAAGGTTGACTTGACAAAACTAAGTTACATTCTTCAAGCAAATTCGATATCTTTACGATTGATAAAACTGATAATGAAATATGATTTCTAAAAAATTGAAGTTACATACTTTAAAGTACTCAGGCATCAATTTTCCTGGCGGAAGAGAAACGGGTTCAGCTGGCAATAATGGCCGGCCTTGCATTCCTAAAATTATTTACTACAATTACTCTTATATTTCAGCACACTGAAAAAATGTATAATACCCAGTTTAATAGGATATTTTCCTGTAAGTAAAGCAGATCTGGATGGCGTACATAATGGTTGTACATAGTGACTATTAAGGATGACTCCATTATAGGCTAATGCATCTATGTTGGGAGTCGGAATTTGATCGCTTCCGTGAAAACTGACATCGTTCCAACCCTGAAAAAAAATGTAGGTCAAATTCTTCATTAAACGCTTCTAACAAATCAATCATAGTTATAACAAAATAAAAATTGTTTCATTTACATTCAAAGGAAACGAATTGTTACCCAATCTGAGTTTAATATTAAAGAATCTTAGGTCACAGGAAGAATCCATCGAGTTTTAAAGATTAATTGCTTCCCACGTAAATTTGGCTGTAATTGCGTAAGTGTAATGATCATCTTTGTTGAAATTGTTGCTATTTCAGAAATCCAATCAAACTGGCTTTCCATTTTTTTTAAATCGAAAGATTGATTAGTTGTGATGATTGAAGCTACCGGCAGCTTTGTGATTTGGGTGTATGTAATATACAGTGTGTCCAGAAAAAATTTGGAAAATGGTTTGTTTACGACACGGTCCTGACTTACTTTACACAGAATTAACGTAAATTAGCAATTGATTTAATTTAGGACATAAAAAGCGGGAAATTCCGACACCGTACAGTTCAAAATAACTTTACGTGAATCACAAAAATAAAGCAATAAAATATTAAAATTTGAACTCAAGTTCAAGAGTCATTAAAGCTTTGAATAATTTGGATTATTTTTGTGATATTGTCAGGATATTGTAATCGATTAGGAAGCAACGTAATGGAAGATTCAAGTTCTCACGTGGAAAAAAAATTACACAGATTCTAAAATAATAGTAATTATTAAGAAGAAGAAGAATACAATTGTATTGTTTGACTTGATCATTTACAAGTGAGAGGTTCTCAATAAGTGGAGAAAAATTTTATTTAGGCAACAAAGTTAAAATCGACTGTCGTATTATGATATGCTTGTACGGTTCGGTGCAACGGTTCCATAAGAACAACCCGGACGTAGGAGATTGTTTTTAAAGGAAGAATACCCGAACAGGATATAAAAGAAAACAAAGATTGAGTAACACTGATCTACGTACGTGGAGGTATTCCCCATAATTACAATGAATAATTTAATAAGTTTAACTTTTTTCTTCCATATCATGTTAGATATAATTAACCTTAAAGTGATGTAACTGACTTATTTGAATTTGGTGTTTTTTTTTATACTGCAGAAATGAAAATTACCATATCGTCCGCAGCAATGATGACAATATGAGGTGGATCCACTGAACCGACTAGATTGATGATGATACAAAAGAGCACAATTGTAACAGTGAAACACGCAAAAACTTTTTCACTCATGTTTAGGCACCAAATTATCACACACAGATACACAACCGACAACTAAACGTGTGTAAATAGAAACTTTTAATTTATACCCATATCTTAAGATCAATTAACACCCATGGTAATATCTCCACGGCCAACGTGGTTTGCACATCCGAACAAGTAAAGTCTTGGTTTGTGTTTTAGTTGTACGAATAAAAACAACTTAATTGCTCCGGATTCCGGATTTAACTTATTTTAATATGTTGCTTTGATAAAAATATAACCTTTGCGATGCTTCAAAATCTGCCACTTATCAGAAATGCTGATAATGGACGAATCATTTTATCAATGTAATTTTGATTGTTCAAAACTTAATAAAAGTGCGCTTGATTGGATCTTAAAAATAGATAAGGCTATTTTCACAAAACCACTAACAAAATCCTTCAAAAAGTAGCGGACTCCGTTATTTGGGTATGAACGCTTTTGTGTTCGATGGTAATTAAATGGTAAATGCAATTTAAAATTGAACAGGTGCTATTTAAATTGCTACACAATTCTATGTTATTACAATCCATTCTACTATCACAGTTTTATTGTATTTTAGATCTGCTATGCAAATATCACGAATTACCTACCTGGTAATTATTCACACTTACACTGTTTTAATTACATAATAACAGGAGTTTAATAATACAACACAAGAACATAACAATTTTAAGTTTGTCACAAACATTTCATCCAAGAAATAAAGTTATGGATTTAATTTTTTTAAATATTTTTGTGTTACGGTCCTGCTTTAAAAACAAAAATTATGGTTATGCTAAATTTAGTTTTAAGGTAAACACAGAATTATAATGGTAAAACGCGTTGAGTTGAGATGAAATGTTTGAACAAGACACCGAAAAGAATAGGAAGGTGCCTAAACAAAACTTTTTCAAATTATTTGATTAAAATTTTAAATGAATACTACGCCCATTAAAAACTGAAGGTCGTACGCCTGAGAAAGCTATTTATTACATTAAAAATGATAAATTAATTATTGTTGATTGTAATAATTGCTAATTACTGCGTTTTTAAGATAATCGTAGGTACAACCACATTTTTATTCATAAATACTTGAAATTAAAAGTTTTATTAACTTACAATGTAAGTCAATTACAGTACCGTATTTAATAAGTTGGTTACAAAATATTGAATATTTTTCCATAAAAATTAAAGATTGAAGGATTGTATTAGTCGGGGAGCTGTTAAATTTTGGATTAACAACAAATAAGTGACCACGAAACCGATTATACAAAGAAAAACTAGAAAACCCACAGAAGATCATAAAGCGGGAACGCGGGTGGGGTGAGGGAAGGATCCACACAATCAAGGTGACTTTTGAAAATCAGTCAGTAATGTATTTATAAAAATAGAAATACGCTTATGTACGATGCTGTCCCAGCTAACGTAAATGTAAGAATGGTTGAACTCTAAAAGCCGATCTACTCAAAATAAGTAACCAAAGTAACCACTTAAAAGAAATAACCGCAGCTGGACCTAATTAATCAATCTGCCAAAAAGTTCAATTCAAGAAAAATAAATTATTATCTATGTTTAATTAATAATAATCCAACTAAAGCACTTCTTCAGATAGGAGTGAGAAAATGACTCTCTAAAAATCAACGTTCAAAAGTAAATTCAAGCACATTAGGAACCCGATTACAATTTATTATGTATCTCGTCATCTTCTTAGGAATATATTGTACTCTAGTAATCGTCTTTATTAATAAAACAGATATTGAATTTGATAATCGGGGAATTTTCAAAACAGGAACGATCAGCAAAGACAATCTATACATGCACCGACTAGCTATGACTCTTGAACTCTGAATACTTGAATTGAATGAATTTTTTTAAATATTATTAACAACTTCAGGTTGTCGCCATAAAAATAATTACCTATATTGAATTAATCCGTAAATTATACTTATCTTGCACAATCAATCATAATTTCGTGCTGTTTAAATTACCTTCCAAAACTTAACTTCAATACGCCGAAACCAATTACGCCATCTTCCAAATAATCAGTGAAGAAAATTCTTCTACTCTCAGGAAAAACTAAACTTGATACCATGGTAAGTGCGATTCTACCCTCAAAATTTTCACTCCAAAATTTTACTCTTCTAAACTTATCCAGGATTATCCAGGACAGCGATTCTCAACCTGGGGGTCGCGGATCAATTTTAGGGGGTCGCAGAAAATTTAGCGATTTCTTTCCAAAATTAGTTTTGAATTTGAATTGGAAATTAGTAACCTGAATTAAAATTCTTAAATTAAACAAACACTGAAGGTTACTTTGTTGCTCGAACAATTGAATATAGTATTGATATGCCCCCCAAAATTCAAGTTAGCTCCCCCAAAATATCCCAAAAATTATTAGTTTTTAATAGCGATATTATGAAAAATCGATTAACTTAATATTCGCAACCCTTAGCCTCTTAGTAAACACTGAATTTCCACAGAAATTTTATTTTTGAGTTGGCAATCCACACATTTAGTTGATTTCTTAAGAAATGTTAGAAGTAATAGTGTGGTAATTTTTGAAAATAAATATTAGCAAATTTTAATTACCGAATATGCTATAATATGTGCAAAAATTATTTTTGTTATTATGATATTTCAGTTTAGTGGGGAAATAAATTTGAATTGATTAGCAAACAATGAGGTTATCGTCAAAGGCCAGGCTTTAGATAAGCTTATTATTTTTAAAAAAATAGTTTTCTGCCTCTGAAATCCCAAAAATTAGTACCAAAACATCTTTTTATATTTTCTAACTTCAAATCTAAGCTTGACCTTAAAAATCAAAATTTTTTGCCTGCGGCGCAATTTTTCATTATTTTTAACCCCTCTCTTAAAAAATTGTTTAAAAACATTTTTTTAGCTCCCCCAAACGTTTGACCCTAGTTGCGTCTATCATTACTGACATTGTTGGGGTCGCAGAAAATAAGCAAGAAAATTTGGAGGTCGCGTCGTAAAAAGGTTGAGAACCACTGATCCAGGAAAAAATAACTCGAAAATGATGATCATACACAAAAATAACAATCTATCAATCATCCAAAATATCGCAAATTCTATAATGGTCGACCAAATTTTCAGAAATTTTCAAAAATCGCAAACTAATGACAGACGGAAAATTCGAATATCTCTCTTCCAAGATCGTTTCCACCGGAAGACCTGCTCACTTTCTTCTTGTCACCCGTAAAAAAATTAGAATTCTCAACCTTATGGCACGCCGCGCTGCGAGTAAATTACATTTTCACAATTTTAGACGTTCACCAATTATTTATTAATTGTACCGGACAAGAGGGAACAGCCTAACATAACATTTCTAAAATTTTAATAATTCAAATTCCCAGAAGACAATCATTCAATCTCCTTTATGGAGTACAAATTTCCTCTTCTTCTTCTTCTTCATCAGCCTTTTGCGCCCACTGCTGGACATAAGCCTCTCCATATTATGGAGGATCTGGCCATAACTCACCACGCTGACCAGACGTGTTGGTGAGTAGTCCGCAGATCGATTTTGGACTATAGTTGTTTTACATCCGGTAGCAGCTTACTAGGCTAGCATTCAGATGTGCCTGTAGCCCTGTTTTTTGTTAACGGTGGCAATTCGTCAACTCAGGGGGACCGCCGGCTTAACGTGCCCTCCGAAGCACGGAGACTTGGTCATAAGAAAGTTTGACTCTCCCCGGGTTTGAACCCGGTACCCCGCATTCGCATCCAACTGCGTTAGCTGCAAGGCAATGACCGTCTCTGTTACTGTTTATCATAGCGAAACGAATACGACAATATGTAGTGGAGATTAAGGATAAAATAGCAAATATAGTGGGAGACGCGGAACTGTTTGCCATCGTAATTACGAACGATCTAGATCTGAGGGGTGGAGGAATTCTTTTACATTCCAAATCTGTGAAGGTTGACATTATACGTTTCTAAAACAACCAAATTGGTGACTTATACCTGATGTTGAGCTTCAAGTTATGAAATATGTGAAACTGTAAAGGTATGGATAGATCAAGCCGTTGTTGGAAGTGCTGTGATGCTGGTCACTACGCTTCCGTTTGCAACAAAGAGCTCCCCGATGATTGTTGTGACCAAGATGGACACAGGCTAGGAAGTTGGCGCTATCGCTCCATAATTAGCCTACAACAAGGAAGCAATTACAGTCCAAAGTCATAATCACTATTTACAACAAGAGAATTTTAAAGAAGGAATGCATGCAAAGGCTATTCTTATGGGAGAGCGTTGAGAACTTACACCGGCGAGTTACGTCGAGTTCTAATGGTCTCTAAGAGCAGCATCGCTCTTGGCAAAACTGACGACATCGATCCTTGAATCGTCAGTGCCGCTGATAACTCTACAATTCTAGGAAAAATCACCCTTAGCCGTGAAAGTAATGCTTGACGACGGTTACCTTGCGGCTAAGGAATGTGGGGGAGGTTTTCAGTGAAGTCTGAAACTATTGCTACAAATTGTGGCGGTGCCTTGGACGAGATTTACAATACAATTATCTGCTGGTGGTCGTGTGGTCCAGATAATCCAATTTACTAGAAAGCTCCTCCTAAGTTTCATACATAGGAGCCTCTGATTGATTTGTTCATTTATGACCTTCCAAAAAGTTTACAAAATAGATGCATGCATCTAATTTGTTATAATATACCCCTAATTAATGCCGCAGGCCGAGCAACTATGATCGTCACGTAAAATATTATCAATGATAATATTTGGGAGATTCATTCATTTATCAAAAATGATTTCAAACCTAGAAAGGTCAAATTAAAAAGCTTTTTGCTGCTTTATTACTATACAGGGCATTGCCAATATAAAAATTTACATAAGATCGTAATTCCCCTGAGCAAGGCCGTACAACCATATCATTAACGCACTAGATGGCTAAAGACGGTCGAAGGCCGCCTGTTCCAACTATACCTTTTGCAGTATAAGTTGGAACAACTGGAAACAGATTTGGTGCAAATGGTAACAGTAGACTTGGTGCAAATAAACACAGATTTGGAGCAAATAAAACCAAATTTGGATAAAATAAAAACATATTTGGATCAAATAAAACCAGATTTGGATCAAATGAAAACTTATTTGGATTATCTCTTTAGTAACGTAATTTGCTTATATAGGTTAAATTCCGTCAACTAATTTATTGTAATTAATTTTGATATAATTGTTCCAACATGTCTCGTGGTAAATATAATACAATTTCGCTTAAGGACCGATCCAGGATTTTTAAAGCTCATGAGGAAGACAAAGATTGGAGAGCAACAGCGAAAGCTTTAAATGTGAATTTAAGCACAGCATACAAATGGCTACAAAAAGGACAACATTTTCCTAAACAAAGGAACTGTCATGCATCTACAAAAAAGACTCCTATAATAGAGGAGGCACTGGTAAGGTGGATTGAGGAAGATAACACATTCACATTGAAAACAATGTGCGATCGTGTTCTTAACGATTTTCAAGTTCGTATTTGCTGTAGCACTGCAAAAAATTGGTTGGATGGAAAATTATTATCAGTTAAAGCTCTTAGACCGCATATTGAAAATATGAACAATGATGAAAACAAGAGAAAGCAAAAAGATTATGTCGACAAAATTTTGCAAAGCAGAGCAAATGGTCGAACATTAACCCATATAAACCTGAAACTATTTTTTTTGGAAATTTAAAATTTTTTCTTCTGTATCTTGGTCACTTTATTATGCTGAATCTCAGAAAAATACTAAAAAAATTCTGAAAGTGTTGTAAATGACCAAAACATAGTGTTCTTTTAAAGGGACGGTAGGGTTATCCACTACTATGGCATAATACCATAATAGTACACACAAAAATGCAATTGAATTAAAATTGTGTTATATTATGAATAAAATAAAGTGAACACAGAAATAAAGTGTTACACTAATTTATTGTTCAAAACCCCAAAAAAGTAAATAGTTAATGTCAACTAATGTTAAACAAAACTTTGAATTATAAAATTCACTTCAGCTTCTTCGATTTATTTTAAAAACAAACGTCTTAACTCGAGCACATATCGTCACAGAATCCACCTGCAACCCCTCAATAACAGAAATGACCATATTTGAATGCCTTACGACCTTCCGTTTCGTCACATGTGTTATTTTACAAATTTAAGAACCCTAATTTACAAGTTTCTAGCCATTCAAAACAAAAATAGCTAACACTAATTAAAATTTTTGCATTTGCCTTTACATAAACTTTGTTTCTACTTATTTATAATGTGGATTATCCTATAAAAACCGTAAAATAAACTAAAAGCAGGATTTACAAAAAAAAAACTTTTAAATCGAGATAGTAGTGGATAACCCTACCGTCCTTTTAAAAGAACACCACTTTTCCTTTTCTAATAATTTACTAATTTGGACAAATAATTTCAATTTTATTCATAAAACACGTTTATTGGTCCTTTATGTATCCAAATCTGATATAATTCAATCAAAATTGTTAATAACAATAATTTTATAAGCACTTTCGCTGATCTCTAGTTCAGAGTCAACAAACAGCTCACGACGAAAACGTAAAAAAATATTATAAAATTCAAAAATTTTAACTAAATAATATTACAAACAGTATCTCAATACTTCCAAGTATCAAATGAAACCATAATAATTGGTTTTATATTCATCGTGTGTATTTGACAACAATTTACTTTTGCCGTTGCTTTGCGGTCCTTTATAAAGGACGGCCGGTTTATATGGGTTAATTTGGATTGATGAAACAAATTTTAATCTTTATTGTCGCCGAAAGGAAGGCAGATCAAAAATTGGTGAAAGAGCCAGAATAATCATGCCAGCCAGTAAAGGAAGCAATTTGCACTGCATTGGAGCAATGAGTTCCTCCCAAATTTTAGCATTTGAGCACCGACGTGGTTCTTACCGAGCAGATGATTGCAAAGCGTGGTTGCGGAATTTAATCCAAATATGTGCTACTGATCCCACATTCATAATTGATAACGCTCCTGTGCATTCGAATCTTGAGAGTGTGCTTACACCAACAGATGACATTGAAATAGTACGTTTGGCTCCTTACTCCTACTAATATTTAAATTTTAAATCATAATTTTCAATTATTTCAAATCAGTTTTCGTTTGCTCCAAATCTGTTTTGGAGCAAATGGACGGTCATGCATCTAACCTTTTGCAGTATAAGTTGGAACAACTGGAAACAGATTTGGTGCAAATGGTAACAGACTTGGTGCAAATAAACACAGATTTGGAGCAAATAAAAACAGATTTGATGCAAATAAAACCAGATTTGGATCAAATGAAAACTTATTTGGATTATCTCTTTAGTAACGTAATTTGCTTATATAGGTTAAATTTCGTCAATTACGTACGTAACAACAACCAAGAACCAACCATTTCAGAATTTAGAATGCGTATTCTGGAAGACAGCTCTGATATTGCATTTCAAGAGATGCGACAGGAACATCTTCTTAGATATGCAAACCATGTGGAACGATATTATAGTGCATCATTACGACAAGAAGACATTGTTGAAATTTCATAAAAATAAAAATAAATATTTAAATTTTAAATCATAATTTTCAATTATTTCAAATCAGTTTTCATTTGCTCCAAATCTGTTTTGGAGCAAATGGACGGTCATGCATCTAACCTTTTGCAGTATAAGTTGGAACAACTGGAAACAGATTTGGATCAAATGAAAACTTATTTGGATGTTCTCCTTTAGTAACGTAATTTGTCATTATAGGTCAAATTTCGTCAACTAATTTATTGTAATTAATTTTCATATAATTGGATCGCGATGCATAACTTGACCAAGCGCCAATATGAAATTCAGAGATTTTTGTTTTTCTATAGTTAAATTACATTATTGTGCTGTACATGGCACAAAAATCTCTGAATTTCATATTGGTGCTTGGTCAAGTTATGCATCGCGATCCAATTATATGAAAAATGTCGGATATGGAAGCATAATGCCTTCCCGAAAGCAGCGACCTCCAAAATCAGCTAAAATATGGGGCACTCTAAGTAATGTGATAAGTATTTCCGGGTGTCCTTACAGTAGAGACGAAGAAATGGTTTTTAATAGGTAAAAATCCCATATGATCCCACCTATATGTAGTAATGCCCACAATGCAGTAGTTTGAAGATTTCCCTTTAACTAACAAAGAACCATTCATTCCTATGAGATTTATTGAAAAATAAAGTCTAGTTTAATTCAAAGATTGGCTGAATGTAAAACTGAGGAGAAACAAATCTGAAATAATATGGTCTAGGGTTTTGGTCAAAGTAAACTGCGATAAAATTTAAATTCTTAATTTAATCACTTTTTTTAAAGCAATTGACTGAATTTGTAATCCAAGAAGGAAAACTTTTTTTTTAAATTTGTGATGATTGAAATAAAAGAAAGTCATTTATGAATAAATTTATAATGCAAATAAATTAATAAAATTGAGTTATCAGTGACGATTAATGTTTGGTGGGTGATATAAGTTGGATAATTATGTAGAAGTGAAATGTACATAATTGAAATTATAATAAAATAATTTTTAACACGTTGACTGCCAAACAACGTGATAGCATAGACTGAAGTACATTTTTTAGCTTTTATTATTTTTACAACTTCTTAAACTATCTTGGATTTATCTATCATGCAGAATTAAGTCAATGTTTTTGGATTCAAAAATAAATATTAAATTTTTTGTTATTTAAACATTTTTTATGCAAATAAAAACGTCCTTCTATTTTTTGCCTAATTTTAATTGTTCCACTTGAGTAACTTTAGAGGTATAATTTTAGTGCCTAAATTTAGGTAATTAATTTACTGATCCTTAATACAATCCTACTTAAGTTTTTAACAAAGATTAGAGATAATTAAATAATTACCCAGACATAAATCTTACTATTAACTTGATTGTAATTAATTACGCTAACGATTTTTTATAAGAAAGTAATTGTGCAACGAGAGCCAAATATTATAATTTATTGTATTTCCGTCAAAATTTCGGTTTTATTTAAGGAATAAAATCGTAATAATGAACTCAAATCTGTTCAAACTTTAAGGATTATTTTGGATCATGAAATTTTATCCTATTTTAAATATTTTTTATTTATGAGAGTCGTCATCGAAATTTCACATCAAATTGCGAAATTTAGTTAACTGTGGCATTCCAAACGTGAGTTTTCTGATTAGCGTCGGTTGTTTGATAATAATTTGTTTAATAGTTTAAAGTTAAAATGGTTTTCGACCTGATAGAAAGAATTTGAGACCCATCAAAATTAAATAAAAATTTAATTGTAACCTTCTGGGGAGGAGTAACGCAGATATAATAAATAATTATAAAATAAAAATAAAATAAAGCAACATGTTATGGATTCAAGAAAGAAACATGTGGAAATAACATTACAAAAAATTTTCTTTATAAAAATCAAAGTACAATAAATAATTATAAAATAAAAATAAAATAAAGCAACATGTTATGGATTCAAGAAAGAAACATGTGGAATTAACATTACAAAAAATTTTCTTTATGAAAATCAAAGTACAACAAATAGTATAAAAGGAATTAATAATTGATAATAATAATTTTAATAGTTGATATTATCATATTATTTTTTTCTGACACTGTATAATTTGCTTTTAATAAATTAATTTAGTAATTAAAAAAATTATTAAGGGGGAAATGCCATAATATCAGTAATTGAACACGTAAATTGTCTATTATGGTATTTTAATAAATATTAAATTAAATGTATTATAAAAATATAAAAACAATGAATAATTTAAGTCCTATATATACTAATTATTTTCTAATTAAAATGAATCCAAAGAAAAAACACGACAATATAATGTTTATCGTTCGTTTTTCAATTGATGAATTTAAAACATTTTAATTAATTAAATTTACAATGAATTATGTAAATAAAAATCGACATATTAATTAATTTTTCTGAGAAGGTTAATCGATAGTCAAAATTACAATGCAAATAATAATTCTTATTTAACAATTTTACTCTCTCACGATTTGAAATCGAACTTTTTTGTAACTTTTACAAAATAAAATTGTATCCATCCGTTGAACCATCACTATAATTTATTAAAATATTGTCAATGATTTGTATTCATAATACAGGAAAAGGCAATTAAAATATTATAATTAAACAGGAGCTTTTATGACGTTATTGATGCATTAATAAACTCACGTTAGTAAACACAGAACCGTAACGAATAAAATATTAATATTTAAAAGAAAATTGAAAATAATAAAGAAACAAAACCTACCATGACCTTTAGCCTTTGTTACACCGAAATCGGTGTTAAAATTGACCTTTAAAAAATAATCAAGGATCAAAATTTGTCTTCTCTTCTTTCTTAAGACAAATTTGATTGAGTGCTCACAAGGTTAATAAGTTAATAACCCTCGCAAGAAAAGCAACTTTAATTTAACAAAAATAATAACTGTAATTTAAAATTAACACAATGGAAGAAGTTAATTAATTATTTATTCGTATTTACGTTGAAAAATTATATGATTGATGTTTTGTGTAAGTTGTTAAATAATTTGCTACTGTTTAATTACAACAAGAAACTTTTAGCCCAAGGATTGATAATTAGTACCCAAAAAAGAAATGCAACAGAACGAAAATTAACCGATGACTAATTAAGTTACTTTTTTATTCAAAAAAAGTTAAACGTTATTCACTAACAGTGAAAGTTATAGGAAATAAAACGAAAAACATGGAATGGCCTTTTAGATTTCTGCAAGGTTAAGAATTGCTACGTGTGGATGCGCAAGAATAGTCGTCTTATTTTTTTACCTTTTGACATTGCGGTAGTTCTAATAAATTTTATGATTCGAATATTACGATTCTGTTGAAAATGTTCTAATAACCAACGTCACAATTTAATAACCCAATCATGCAAAAAGTGCAGTATCATGATGGAAAAATTACAAAATAATTTCATCTTATGAATTTAATTAGTGCCAAGTCATTGGATTATGTAGTGATAGTCTTGTTTTTGGTGGAAGAACCAAACATACCTCGTTAAAATCAAAACCTCATTAAAAATCATAATAATAAACCCTTGGTCAGCTGTTTGTATCTTGCTGGAATTGGCTAGGACGAAATTGCAAACGTCGAAAAACAAAAATAATAAACTTAATTTGTCAGTCTTGAAAATTTGAAAATCTTTAGTTTAAATAATATTAAACATAAAAATAATCGTCAGCTGCACTGAAATGATGGATTATACGTCAGCTACCCCTATATATGAACCCGAAATAAAAGTGGTGGTGAAAAATCATTTGATCCCTTACCAAATTGGGTACATACATGCATACAGCCTTTACAAAATAAAATTGCTTGCTCGTCATTGTTTCAAATAAAAGTTTTAAAATGAATACTACTTAAACCATTTCGATTGTACAATCAGTCAAATGCAAATTAAGATTTCTTTTCATGCCATTCATCATCATTTTGTTTGATGAAGGAAATCGGAAAGATTTGCAACCTACGCATGGGTTGAGTTATTCCGCTGCTGATGCTAGTAAGATCTAGATGACCGTTCCATTAAAATAATTAGAAAAATTATAGTTGAGAATGCGGTCATTAATGATCTAAATATAGATCCGAGTTTACTTCTTACATATCATCATCCAAGTAAACTCGGATCTATATTTAGATCATTAATGACCGCATTCTCAACTATAATTTTTCTAATTATTTTAATGGAACGGTCAACTAAAACGTTTTTGTAGATTTTTGTATTTTTTATTTTTAAATTCAAATTTTTTCAAACATTATTTTTTTCAATTTCTTCCGGAGGTTGGCTAAACTGCAAGATTAATTGCCGGAACTATAATAGGCACTTGCATACTTACTTCTTACATATTATTATCACAGAGATGGGTGTACAGTCAGGACCTTTGGGATCGAGTTTTTTGAAGGATTTGGTAAGTAAAGTTGTATTTTCATTAAACCAGTACGGATCTGATGATATCAGTGGCACGTGTAAAAACGTCCTAAGATTGAAACATATGTAATCCGTTAAGGTGTCTTTTGATTTTATAATTTTTTCTTGCTAATTTTTTCAATTAACTTCGTATCCCTTAGACGGACCTGTTTGTTCCTATTTTTGTGTGATGATATGTAAGAAGTAAACTCGGATCTATATTTAGATCATTAATGACCGCATTCTCAACTATAATTTTTCTAATTATTTTAGGTTCTTATGGTTTGTCAATTATTATTATTATTAAATCTTTATTGTCATTAAAAAAAAACAAATTACATTGTTTTTAAAAAGAAAACAAAAGGTGTAGATCAGCATTAAATGCTGCTTTTCATCTCGACCTGGAGTGCGGGGCTCTTCATAAACTCGTCTATACTGTAGAATGCCTGATCTATTAAATACTCGCGCATCACCTTTTTGAAAATCGAGTCATCCAATCCTCTAACTTCTGTCGGAAGTTTGTTAAAAAGTTAAAAAAAAATGTTAAAAGTTAAAAAAATGTACAGCAACTCCAAAGACCCCGCTAATCGTAGGAGATCTAAAATGGTCGAAAGCTTGGTTTTGGTCGCACCAAAACTGCGTTGAGCTTGCGCACATAAAATAACCTCCCTTATTGTAGACTTGCCAGCAGGAATGAAGAACGCTAACCGACAGGTAGACCACTTGTTATACACGACTTGGCACGAAAAACATTAGCGTCGAGACCAAAAACATATTCGCCAATGCAAAGTTATCATCACTTAAGAACATCCTTGGGACCAGCTCGTCGTTGTTGCTATCGGGAGACTGACTTCAAAGTCGCGTTCACGAAATGCATGCTTAAAATGCTCTTGATGGAAAATAAAAATGCAGAGCTGGATCGAGGAATATTATGAAATAGCAAGCAGGAACCAAATAACAAATACAAAACTTTGTTAAAAGATTATTCAAGGTCAAAGTCGCAAAAATCGGTTTTTGTAGGTATCTTATTTCCTTTGCTCTAAATGACATTTGGGGTCATTATAAAAGTTGTAGAGCATAAAATTCTCTACAAATTTGACCTTAAGAAATATTTTATACAATCAACCGTTCTTGAGAAAAATAAGCGTGAAGACTTTATTATCTTTCAATCACCTTTTTTCATCTTATATGACTGGACTACATTAAATCCTCAGATTCTAAGAAGATATCAGGCAGAAAATATCAGAAACGGTATGAAAATTTTGAACCAAAAATTGAAAAGTGTAAAACACCCATGAAAAGGAATTTGGTGAATGGAATTAATCCAAGTTCAGGAATGGAAAATTTGAGTAAAAGTTTTCACGAAATTAGAGTATTTTTCAAATATTATTTACCTATATTTCAGATGTAAAAGAAAAACGTGTAATGGATAGTTGATAGAAGATTATAAAAGACCGTGAAATTAATAAAAAAAAAAGAAGTACTTAAGTCTGAATCTACTCAGTGCGGAACGCACGTTTAAAATTTAATTAGGTAAAAAAATAATTTACTTTTGATAGTAGAAGAAAATTAGGATAATCATAAGATTAATGGAAATTTTAACATATGGAAACCACCCTATAGGGGATCTACTGTTTAAGATGGATTCTGAACCACTAGAAGTTTTAAATTAAAAAATGGTTTTCATCAGGGTAGAAAAATGAGAGATGATCAGAGTGAAGTTCTTCTGGGTGCGAGCCATAGGCGCAACTAGGGAGGCTAGGGGGGGCTAAGCCCCCCCAAAATTCAAGTTAGCCCCCCAAAAAATCCCAATTTTTCGTTATTTTTACCCCTCTACTTAAAAAAATTGTTTGAAAATATTTTTTTAGCCCCCCAAACTTTTGACCCTAGTTGCGCCAATGGTGCGAGCCCATGCTTGCACTAATAATCAACGCACTAACCGCTTAATTGCAGTAGAATCTTCCAAGGTTATTAAATTCTTCCAAATATTTGTTTGTATAGGAAAAGCATTAGATGCGATGAGCACTAGGAAAAACTTTTCTACTTCGCAATCACCAAATCCAGGCAAGAGTGAATTTAAAATTATTCACAATTAAAAATACAATTTGCTAATGCCATTGTTCATAAAATATTATGTTTACTTTAACCGAAAGGTTCTTCAAAATGATAAGATGATGAGAAATGTATAAATAATATAATAAGAAATAATTTAAAAAATGAACATAAAAAGGTAAACTTGTAATAATATTCATAATTAATTCAATAACAAATGCATAAAATTAAAAGTTTTCTACTTATTATCTCAATTTCTATTAAGTATTATTTAATGCAAGTTTAAATTTAAATAATATTTTAATTGAAAATCGAAAAATACCAGCATATTAAATTCAAAATGTTATTCAATTTTGACCACCGATGCGAAGCGACCAGCTGGTGATTGTCGTAAAGTCAACGTCCCCCCTACTTCTGAAGTGAATTAATTTTTTATGATGCAGATATTAAGATTAAAACACTTTCGATTGAGTATTAGTAATTTATTTATAAAAAGAATTTCACTGTCAAGCAACTTTTCACTTTCAAAATTTATTTTAAGTTCAGGTTCGGGCTGGATTCGCGCATACAATGTTGTTATGTTTGAAAGTGCTGTGCGTGCTTGTTACCATTTTAAATTTTGGATTATCGACAAATACGAAACCTCATATTATTGTTATTTTAGCAGACGACTTGGTAAGTTTCAAAAAGTTTTTCGTTATTTTCGACCAAGCAAAAACTAAACCAGGTTTTTACTATCTAAGAAATTACTTTAGAAAGCATAAAAGTTTTGACCTTATTTGCATTTTTTTGTGAATGTGGAAAACGAAAATGAAATGTAAAATTTGTTAATAAAACTAGGATTGGCACACCAAGAATTGCTTTTTTTCTTTAATTGAATGATTGATTGACAATGTAGCGGTGCAAGAACTAATTATGTTTTAAAATTATTAACGCAAAAAGCTTGAAAAGTGACGTTTTTAGGGTTGGAACGATGTTGGCTTCCATGGAAGTGATGAAATTCCAACGCCAAATATCGACGCCTTAGCATATAATGGAGTTATTCTGAACAGCCACTACACCCAATCACTATGCACACCTTCAAGAGCAGCCTTCCTAACTGGAAAATATCCGATACACACAGGTATTTATGAAACTTGATGAATCTACGGGTGCATAGGTAATCTTTTCCCAATTTTTCCTTCCAGGAATGCAACATTTAGTAATATTGGAGCCAGAACCTTGGGGTCTAGGATTGAACGAAACTTTACTGCCCGAACACCTTAAAAAACACGGTTACAGCACCCATGCAATTGGAAAATGGCATCTTGGATTCTTCAAAAAAGAATACACACCAACTTACAGAGGTTTCGACTCTCATTATGGTTATTGGAACGGCCTTCAAGATTATTTCGAGCATACAGTTCACTCAACCGTAAGTACGAATCTCTGTTCCAATTAGAAATGTCACTTCACAATATTTTGAAGTTTACTCCTGAGTATGGTTACGACATGAGAAGAAATATGGATATAGATTGGGATGCAAAGGGAAAATATTCGACAACCCTCTTCACCGAAGAAGCTGTTCGAGTGATTAAAGAACACGACACAACAAATCCCATGTTTATGTATTTAGCTCATTTGGCTACTCATACTGGTAACCAAGACAATCCATTACAAGCTCCCGATGACGAAATTGCAAAATTTGGATATATTACAGATCCTGAAAGACGAGTTTATGCAGGTGAAACTACAATTCTTCATTCGAATGTTTGTCCAAAATTGATTCGCTAAATTTGCTTTTAGCGATGATGTCAATGCTGGATAAAAGCGTTGGTGATGTTATATCAGCACTAAGGGAAAAGCACATGCTGGAAAATTCGATAATAGTTTTCATGTCGGATAACGGTGGTCAAACTTTTGGAACACATGCAAATCACGCTTCCAACTATCCGTTGAGAGGGGTAAGTAAATAGTTTCGTTTTGACCCCCCTAACCCTTCCGATTCCAGATGAAGAACTCCCCATGGGAAGGTGGAATGCGGGGTGTATCAACAATTTGGAGTCCGTTAATCAAACATCCACAAAGAGTATCCAACCAACTCATGCACATAACGGATTGGCTTCCGACACTGTATTCAGCTGCTGGCTTGAATACGAGCGAATTGCTGAATATAGATGGAATCGACATGTGGAGGGCGATTTCGGAAAATGTTACAAGTCCGAGAACCGATCTTGTTTACAATATCGACGATATCGATAATTATGCTGCCGTTAGGAGAGGGGAGTGGAAGTATGTTTACGGAACAACCATGCAAGGAAAAATGGATAAATGGTATGGTGCACAAGGAAAAAATGCTATTTACAGTTATGACCCGAAAGCTGTCATCCAGTCAAAAGTTGCTTCCGCTATTGCAGGTGTGGTAACTTCCACTCAAATTCAAGAAAAACACTTAAACATCCAAAATCGAAAACTAAATGAAACAGACTTCACCATCAATCTTTTAAATTTTAACAAAATTAAAAGATTAAGAGGAAGTGCAACTGTAAGCTGCTCTTCAATTACCGGTATCGATTTTCCCATCAACGCGGAATGTAAACCACTAGAATCACCTTGCCTCTTTAACTTGAGAGAAGACCCATGCGAAAGGTACAATTTAGCAGCAACAAGACCAATGATCGTGATAAACTTGGAAGATATGTTGATGAAAATCAAAAAAACTATGGTGGCACCACGAAACGTTCCAAGAGATGTAAAAGCGGATCCAACATTTTGGAATAATACGTGGGTACCTTGGCAAGACGAAGAAGAAATTGCCCTGCAATTCCTCTACACCAATTTTTGGACTCCTTTATCAACGGCATTGATTTCGAGTGCTTGTGTTGTCTTTATTTTTGTACTCATTGCCCTAGTGACACTTTCACATCGGAAGCCGTTTGAATTTCCGTGGATGAAGTCGTCTTGTGCTACCTATGATGATCAGATGGATACACCCTCGAGCGCTTTAAAGCAAAAAGAAGAAATATATGAAATTCCCGAAAAACTGCCCAACGTGTAATAGAATTTCTAGCCTTCCGAATGCTTTAAAACTTTTTCCCCATGCATTAACCAATTTTTGTTTAAATTGTGTTTTATGCTGTTTAACTCATTTTTAGCTTGATGTTCTTTTGTTTGAAAAGAAATAATCAAGATTTGAATCTGAAGTTCAAAAAAGTTTTAAAAATCTTGAAGAATACGTTTTAGTATTTTTGAAGAAAATGTGCAGCATAATCGAAGTCAAACATCAAAATATGGTCCTGAATTTGAAAATCTGTTGGGTTTAGTTTTATGTTTAATGTAATTTATTATAATTAATTAATAAAACATCAAATTTACTTTCTTTTTATTTGAATTATCGCTGATTATATATTTGCATCGTTTAATATATAAAATCCATATTTTTAAATAATAATTTTGAACAACTTTCGCTTGTCTACTGTCTCTTAACTAATTTTTATCGAGGAATGTCATAGCTATCAAAACAATGAAAAAAATTCAACCAACTTTGTTACCTACGTTGATATTATGAAGAAATGGGCGTGAAACCCTGGATCTGGGAGGTATGGAATATCTCCCAGAATAATGAAATAACGATATGAATTTTTAAAATTAACGAAGACGCTAATTTAGTTCTTGAGAAAACATCTTTTTGTTTACTTACGGCTGGGAAGCAGTCCATACCCCCAAACTCCCCGGTTTTTTAATTGCTTACTTTTGAATCTACCCTCCAGGTCAGCAAGATTTTTTGCAGGAACATAAACTACATAATATTTAATTATATCTAATTTTGTAAGTGTATTTTATATTTTCTAGGGTATCTATATGCCCCAGGACATGATGGAATTACTAACCAGGCTCTCAAATGCCTGTACAGTAAAGCCATAACCGCCCTAACCCAAATCACGAACGCGATACTCAGGTTCAAACACTTCCCCACTCGTTGGAAACTAGCGGAGATAATTCTCATTCCCAAACCAGGAAAGGATCACGCCAATCCGTCCAACTACCGACCGATCTATCCAAAGTAACCGAAAGAATCATACTTAACCGACTAAACGCAGAGCTAGAATGACTAGCCCTGCTACCAAATGAAAAATTCGGATTCAGAGCAAACCACTCGACCACCCACCAAGTCCTCAGGGTGGTCGAGAAGATCACGGGGGCATTCGTACGTCTTCATGGACGTAGTGAAGGCGTTCGATAAGGTCTGGAAACCGGGCCTCCTATTCAAGATGATCAAGGGTGGGATCAAGCTCGGACTCATCCAACTGACAGCCTCCTATCTCGACGACCGATGGTTTACGGTCAAACTCGAGGACCAAAAATCCACCCACGACCGATGTTGGCAGGAATACCACAGGGATCTCCACTCTCGCCACCCTTGTTCAACATCTACATGTACGACATGCCCTCCCCAGCGAACACCCTAGTGCCCTTCTATGCAGATGATGTGGGCCTCATCACCAAATCCAGAAATCGTCAACGAGTAATGAAACTAATGAGAGACGCGATCAAGATTATCGAACCATGGTACCACTTATGGAGATCGGAGGTTACCCCTCCAAAAGTGCTACCATGATGTTTAGCTGAAAGTACAGACAACCAGTTTACCTAAAAATAAAGATGTTTGGAGAAAACATCCCATAGCAAAACGCCACAAAGTACCTGGGAGTCACTCTTAACCCCCTCCTTTGCTGGTCCAAGCACCTAGCTTGCATCAAGAGCCAAGCCAAGAGTCTTCTAAAGGTTACCTTCCACCCCCTAATAGGTAAGAATAATAAACTTCCTCCTAAGAGCAAAATTCAAATTTACCAAAGCGTAATAAAGTCTGCCATGACCTACGCGTCTACCGCTTGGGCTTTCGCCAACAAAACGGAAATGGATAACCTATATTCCTTTCAGAATGCCTGCATCAGACAGGCAATCCTGAAATCGCCAAATTTGTGAAGCCACGGGGGCAAAATCAATCGAAGATTCAATCATGGATCTTACCACCGACCTATACAAAAACTCAGTCACCTCTTCTAACTCGCTCATCTCCTCACTGGGCCAATATGACCCTCTTCTAACCCCAAATGCACCCCGACTTAAAGTCATCCTTCTAGCCGGCCGACTAGCCCTCAACTACCCCCCCCCCGACAGAATCATCGGCGCGAGAGAGCGCGATTGGTAACTAACTCCTTTTCTCTCCTAGATCCATCCAACAACCTACCTGAAGTCTATGAAGATGATGTAGATGACGAAGACGACATGATTAACGAAGAATACCCAACTCAACCCAAATGACGACAGCTTACAGAAATATATTGAAGGACAAGGACAGGGTGGAACCAGGAGATCGGCGGCCGATTCAAAGTAGTCTGGAATGTAGTGAAATAGAAATACAAACTCGTCAAGAACCGAGGAAGACGGGTTTACACCGGTCTCGAGAAAAAAATCGAGAAGGCACAAGACGGTGACAAGAGAGTGGACAGAAGTCGAGTGAAAACACCAGCATTAGTCGTGAGGACAAACCCAAAGCTCATCTGCGAGCTAAGGGTAATAAAAACCACCGTCCAAAACAACCAAGAGGTTGGGGAGTCAATTAGGACCGTCAGGCCTACACGGGCTGGAGACGTTTTGGTCGAGATGCCGAGAGTTACCAACTCTCGTCTTCTGAAGAAAAAATTGGAAAATAGCAAGGAGGGTCTCAACGCTAGAGACCTGACCTGTAGAACGTCCGTAGTGATTGAGAATATTGATCACCTAATGGACAGAGTTACCATTATGGGTGAGATCGTAAGAGTAGCCGGTGCCGGAGACAAGGTGTTACTGAAGTCTCTCAGAACCACGCCAGGCGGTAACCAGGTAGCGGTCTTGGAAATGGGGGGAAAAGAAGCTGGACGACTGTTGATGAAGCCTAAAATCAGGTTGGATATCAACCTGTGCAAGGTTGCCGTCTAACACTAGGTGTAATAGGTGCCTGGCAGTAGGTCATACTGCATCGGCATGCGAGGGGACAAACTGGACCCGAGAATGTCGTCTAAGTTTAGATTGGATGGCCATAGTGCGCGCAGCTGGCGCTGACGCCCTGTACGTACGTCAAATGAAGGTAGAAATCCTGAAAGGGAGAAGGCATACTCCGATTGGCACGGTGAAGATTTATAATACCACGGGCCAGTCGTGAACGGCTGCTAATATCTAAGTATGGGAGGGGGCTTTTAGAGGGTGAAAATCCCACACTACCAGTGAGTGCGGTCCTCTTGGTGTTTCACGCCCTAGTAACGGCGGCGGCGGTACCCACCTTTTGGGACCATTATTAGAAGTGCGCACCCAGCCATAATATTTCTGATCGGTTGAAAATGAATGACCTGTATTTATTACCTTTAAGGTGCTCGCTCACTTGGACCACGGTGAATTCAATAGGCGACGTGAAGATTCGCTTCACGGTTTACATAGAATCATGCAAGTCCGCGCATTAAGAACACGCGACAGCTCGAAACACCAGGCCATAGCACCAGGCTACAACAAAAGTGTAGGTAGGTGTCGTGTCGCGTTGTGTGGCCTAAGTGAGCGAGCACCTTTAAGCTTAACCAATGAAGGTTGCGTTACGAACCCAGAAATATACATAACTATCACAAACCATTGACTAATTACGTTTATTTTTTTAAACAAAATTTAAATTTGTTCAATTTAAAACTAAAAAATTATTTGAATACAACTAAACATTGTGTCATTCAAGCAATGAGTTTAACAAACAAGGTGTGGTTTTTAAAATTACATACAACAAATTTCAGGACGACAAAAATCAAAAAAAAATTAATACATCACCCAACATCTATGTAAAAATACCCCGTTAAAATATCCAAAATAAAAAAAAAACACTTTTAAAACCCGCAATTTACTAACAAAGAAACTTCAACCAAACATAGGTAACGCGTCGAAGAAAACTACAACAATCTAATTATACACGGAGATAGTAAGCTATCGCACCGCGATAACTTCCCTAAGTACATTAAACCTTTAAGTTAACATTTATAATAATTTAAGAGACATAGAAATTAACGAAAATTTTTTTTGTATAATTATTAAAACATAATCACTCACCAAAAATTCTTGAAACCCTGCCACGGGGTCTCCTAACCCTAGGGGTAACTCCAAATCTGGCGGGAAGTCACCCCAATTGAAATGGTCTAGACTCTAGAACGTCAGGATACTCAAAAGGATCCTGACCACCCCAAGCATTCTGCATCTCAACATCAATCGGGCTAGGAGAACCGTATGATGACCCTAGGGGGCCCAGGCGCTCCAGGTGGAGAAGGTAACTCTGGCTGCCGGGGTTCGTCGTTGATAAACCCCAACAAATCGTCCAAAATTTGCAGGATAGTAAACATCATCCTCGCAACGATTTCAGCCAATTGTGGAGTGGTAATAACCATTGTTACTAAACAAAAATACACAAAAAGAAAATTATTAATCAAACACAATTAATTAACGAACACCGAGATACTCACCACAAATTATGAAGTAATAATGAAGTCTGTAGAAGCATTCCTTTTTGCAAAATTGCAGAAAATTCATATATCCTGGGAAAAGTCACTATGAGACGTTCACCCAGCAACTCAAATTTCTACACTAGACTTATCTCCAGTACAAGTCATCAGAATACATGTCCATCAAGAAATGTTATGATACCTATGTAAGCACTGTATGTCCGTGAAAAAAAGGGCTTATAAATCGGTTAAATTAAGAATAAATATATTAAAAAATATATAAAAATATATAAAAAAAAAATATTTAAAAAACCTTTTACGGACCAATTTCAATGGAAAGTTATAGTTTTCTGTACAAATTAATCACTATCAAAGTTTAGATTATTACTACCAATTATTTGGACTATAAAGGTCGAAGTAACTTCAGGAGTAGTTTGGAAGTCCTTGCCACAAATTTATTCATACGAAAACAAGGTTCCATTAATTTACCAGATGCAGTTCGAACAAGAAGAGGTCAACAGCCATCCATTACCAGCAAAACCTTGTTTTTACAAATTTAGGACCGATTGTGGACAATGGAAATACTAAGTCTTGCATACGAATTACATTACAACTATTAAAATCCAATTTAGACTCAATTTTAAAAGAAGACAAATCTAATGAAAATAATTCGTCTTTCACTCGAAGGAAAAGATCATGGGACTTCATTGCTGACGGTTTAAATTATTGTTGTGAGGTCGCAAACTACACATGGCCTACAAGATTTTGCTTATGGCGAGAAAAATCTAGAACAACAGATAAAAAAAATTAACGATTGAATTAGCAGGTACCCTACAAGGAATAGGTAATAAATCGCATGAATTTAAAAAATATGAAAAACAAGTAGGTCATGCATTCAACACCGTAGAAGAAAAGATTAAATTAGTACAATCCGAAATAATAAATGTTCGTAATGAAGATCTTCACAGAATAATAACTTTAACTCGAATAATTCGTACAACTTCCATACTAACAGCATGTAGACAAAAGTTAATTCCTTCAGCAATTCTAGGGTCGCGAGTTAAGAGCTCAACGAGTACGGACGTATGAGCCAGGTATTTGCGTTATCAATTGTGTATAGTGATAAGTGCTAATACATTTGCATAGTAAGTTAACCTTTAAAATTGCAAACTAACAATTTAAAACTTTGAACACGTCTACGCGATTGGAATTTTTGCCCCCTGGTGTAGGGGTAAAGCTAGTAAAAATGAGTTCTAACAAACGCAAAGCTAATGCTTTATCGCCTCCTATAAATCCAGTACAAAAAAAATATCAATGGTCTCCTATATCGATATTAGAGCAAAATAAATTTTATTTACCGGAAAATCTGGATCCGGGCGTATCTGATACACAAGAACCTTCTCAACAGGCAACTGATGGGAATTCTAATTCTCCGCTTCAACCACCCTCCCAAGAAATCAGAGATAAAAAGTTACCGCCTATTTTTTTATCTGGACCACTAAACCATACTCAAGTTATCACTGATTACAAAGAAATCGTCAAAAACAAGTTTGAAACGTCCAAAAATCCATACAGAAGTAATCCAAATAACTTCAATCAAGAATTTCTCAACCTTCAAAATCCAAGAATAAATTCAAGTAAAACCAATACATCTGCTAATTCCAATGGTGCAGAAGAGCCGCAACCTACACCTATAATTCAACAACTCTTAAATTCGTTTCTCCAATTGCTAAGTCCTTATAAATAAAACAATTTCTTTTAACACACTTAATGCCAATGTTGTTCAATGACCCGTAATTATCCTGTACTATCCCAATTAAAAATCCTTAACTGGCATGCAAATAGTATCAACAACCATAGACCAACACTTACAGCCTTCTTGGCTAGGCATAATATCGACGTTGCGTGCATTACTGAAACGCATCTTATCCCAAACGAACCATTCAGGATAGCTAGTTATCGTGTTTACCGTAACGACAGAAATGCAGACCATGCAGCAGGTGGGGTCTGCATACTTATCAAAGTCAAAATCAGCCATTATGAAATTCTACCAATCGAGTGTTTGAATCTCGAAACTGTCGCAGTCAAGCTAAGGACTAATCCGAATAGCTATTTAAATATAATCAGCACCTACAAACAACCAAAGAAGCAACTGCTAGAATGCGACATGATGAAATTATTTAACACCAATGAAGCAACACTTGTCATAGGCGATCTCAATAGCAAGAACGAAATTTGGGGTTGCAGAGCTTCCAATCCATCAGGAACTAAACTCAACGAGATCACATCGAAACTTGCCCTACTAGTAATAGCACCAAATGATTATACTACTACCCTTATCGGCCAGACCACACACCGGATATTTTGGATATCGTAGTGATGAAAAATTTTAATGAACCACTCACCCAAGAAGTTCTCATTGAATTAGACTCCGATCATGTGCCGGTAATAATAACATCACAAGCAACTACAATTCAATATCCTGATGAAGCCAGATTGATTAACGGAATTGTCGATTGGGAAAAATTTAGAGACTTATGCGATAACAATCTCAAACTTCCAAGAATAATTAAAACTGAAGCAAACATTGAAGAAACAGTGCAATTATTTACAGACTGCATTAGCTATAATGTAAAATCTGCTATTAAAAAAACTTTTCCAAAGAAAAAATATAACGCACAATTTAATGTACCACCAAAACACATCTTCGATTTATTAAACAAAAAATCACACTCGACGTCTTTGAATAAGAACAAGAGATCCAAATACCAAGACTGCACTAAACAATCTAACTCATCGAGTCAGAAGAGAATTAGAGCAATATAAAATCAACGCATACAAAAAATACATCAGTGAACTAGAGCCTGGAGAATCGGGAGTATGGAAAGCAACTAGAAAAATTTTACGCCAACCTCAAGAACTTCCAACCCTGCAAGAAGGTAATTCAATTCATTTTACCGACGATGCAAAATGCAAACTCTTCGCCGACCATCTGGAAAAAACATTCCGACCTCATAGGCTAACCACCCCTAGTCACCATCTGCATGTATTGAACTTCGACACTCATCTTCCACTACTTGGAAAAGACTTGGAATCAACCTCACCAAATGAACTATCCATCTATAATCAAAACGTTATCAATAAATAAAGCACCTGGCCATGATTTAATACCTAATGTAGAACTGAAAAACCTAAGTAGAAGAACTTTATCGATCCTGTCTACTATAATAAACAACTGCTTGAGACTCGGCCACTTTCCAACCAAATGGAAACTTAGCTTTATTATCATGTTTAAAAAAACCTGGAAAACCCAAAAAGGAACTATCAAGTTACAGGCCAATAATGCCTGTTTTCACCAACAATTTATTTAAAAATGTCCTAGTAAAGAATTACTTAGCTAGGATTCCATAAATTTGATTGGTCAAATTTGACATATGAATTTTTTATATCAATACTATGTCAAATTTCACCAATCACATTTATGGAATCCTAGCTAAGTAATTCTTTACTAGGAAATTCTTAAATAAATTGTTGGTGAAAACAGGCATAAGTCTATTAACCACCTTTTCAAAACTACTAGAGAAGGTCTTGCAAATTCGACTGATAAAAATTATGGATGAAAAGAACGTTATACCTCCGCATCAATTTGGATTTAGGAAAAACTTCTCTACTATACATCAGCTTTTACGAATCACCGAGGCGATTGAACGTGGATACGAAGCAAAAAAATACACAACAATACTCTTCATGGACATTGCTCAAGCATTTGATAGCGTATGGATAGAGGGTCTTATATACAAAATCCTTCTTTTACCAATACCAGACTATCTCAAAACAATTCTAATATTATTCCTTACTAATCGATCATTTCAAGTCAAAATCCACTCATCAAGATCCGAAATCAAATCTATCAAAGCTGGTGTACCCCAGGGCAGCATTTTGGGGCCCATTTTATAATACATCATATTCACTCTTGATATTCCGTGCCTAGCAGATGAAATTGGTACATTCGCCGATGATACTTACACTTTGACAGCCAATACGAACATCGAAACCAGCATAAAATGTCTGCAATGAGTCATAAATTCTGTACTCAAATGGCTTATAACAAATGGAATTTAAAAGTTAACATCTCAAAATGTGTGGCAAAAATATTCACATTAAGTAAAATTGGGGATCCTACGGAATTGTCACTGAATGGTGAACTCATCCCCTGGAATCCTGTTGATGGCTCTGTGAAATATCTTGGGGTGCATTTGGAGTCAAAACTTAATTGGAAAATTCACAATGAGAAGAAAATTCTTGAGAGCTATGTCAAACTCAAGCTTATTTGTATCCACTTATCAATAGAAAATCATCCATGAGGTACGAATGTTGTATGCTTTTCTACAAATCTACAAATCAATATTTGGGACGGCCAAAATTGCATTTACCACCTGTTCCGGATAGATACCATAGATAACTTAATAAAATACTGCCAAATGACCTGCCATCCATCAACAGCGATGATAATTGTAGAGACAGGAAGTGAGGAATTCCTAATAACACACCCACAAAAGGGGACATCTATCAAATGCCCACAAGAAACCAAACCTCTACTGGAAGAAGAACTACTCAGAATTGGAGCTATTCGTTTAACACTACCCTGTTCTTGTGAGTTAATCCTAGAACAAGAAACCTTAATTCATGTTCGTTTCCCGTGTTTCATAGACAACCCATCTGAAACAAAAACTATCCATGTCATTCCTGCCACATGGAGCAATCTAAAAAGTTTCAATTTAAATTCAATTCGCAAGGAAAACCCTATCTTTAATAACCTATCCGATAGCCTAAAGGAAAACTGGACTCTCACCACACCTCACTTAAACATAACGAATCCTGCTGATACGATGAACAATATAATGCGATGGGTAGAAGACCAGCACACCACTGGTGTGCGACCCCTAGTTAGTTATCAGTTTTGATTATTATGAAATAACTTTGTGATTAAATTTGGTTTCTGTGTAAGAATTCTTTTGGTTGAAAGTTTACAATTAATTATTAAATTCAATACTTTTAATCATAAAATCCACGGTTTCGTTACATCGAAGTTTCATTGTATGATAAAATTATATTTTTACTTATTGATATTTATAATTTGTTTCCTCTCATGGTAAAGCACTGCGTTAGGGATGCCATCAATGGCATATTTCCCCTAAAATCAATGTTTATTTCAATTTATATCAGCTTTTATTAAATATCGAACTAAAAACTCTTGCAATGTGACTTTTATACAAATTACTGAGAAAGATCTTCAACACATACCATTTATTGCTTTTTTGAACAGAATACAAAATATTACATAATATTTTAATTAACAATTGAGCACAGAATCCTTTTTTATAATTTAATATTAGAAGACATTTAAATGTTCTCTTATGTTGGCTATGTGTACTGATCATATGTAAAGCACAGCGGCCAATTACCCGCATTAACCAATTTCAAAATATGTCCCAGCTTCAAAACCTTGTGGTACTTGATCCTGACTAAATGATTATCAATAAATATCTGCTTAATCATCAAATAGTTTCCAAGTGGCACTTTACAACCTCGAGTTTTATGAAATATTTGCGGAATCCTAATTTCATATGTCTCACCATTTTCCAATTCGAAAACCACATGTTTGTTCACATTCATCGTCTGAATTACTTTAGCTACCATTTTCACCTCGGACCTCACATTGTTCACAGCTTGAGAATATCCCGAAAACATTTTGAGAGCTATTTTGAAAAACTTTTGAAAACCTCTGAACTTAATCTACAATCTGAAAAACGTTTTGTTAAAATTTTGGTAAAAGTTTGAAATTTATTTTAATACAAGGAGGTCACGAAAAGATTTGGATGACAATTAAAAAAAATGTAGAAATAATTACCTGGATTTTGAAAATAATTATTACACACTTGAAAATCCATTAACGTTAATCTTGAAATAACAAACCGAAAAATATGCATTCCACTTTTGTTATCTCGACGGTGTTTTTGTTAACATAAAATTCTTTATTTCAAAGAATTCATTTTTAATAAATTATTATTAAATTTCACATTTTTATAAAAGTTTTGAACGTGTAGGAACTAAGGGTATACTTTTATATACCCTTACGGGATGGTCCACTTACGAACAAAACACACATTTTAGTTATTTTAAAGTTAAATATTGTTGACGCTTGCCAAAATGACCTGCCTTTTCTTGGAACTGTGTGCGCACAAAAGTACAGCTAGAGGGGTCCTTTGTGTCTTCCTTTGCACCCAAATGAATTTGTAAATTTACTTACCTTATGACAGTGTGAAAGAAGGAAGAACAGAAGTATCAGGTATTTATCGTATACATGGTAATCAATCGTTCAGATTTAATAAATTCAATTAATATGTAAAACCCAGGAAGAACGATTGTGGTCCTTTGTGGTTTGTACCATATAACATTAATTTTACAAAATACAAATTTTTAAGCCAAAATAAATTTTATCAAAAGAAGTTGGCCCAATCATTTTTCATAATTTAATAAAAAAATGAAAGTTGAACTGAGTTGTGTTCCTTTGTCCTTTAAATTATTATATTTAATTTTACAAATCAAGATGCTTTTGAGTCATATATCATTTAGTTAAGAAGTTGGTCCAGTAATTTTTGATAATTTAAAAAATGAAAGTTGTGCTGAAGCCAAAATTCATTTTGTCAAGGAAGTTCAGCCATTTTTGCAAACTGCTACTTTGTGCAACAAATTATACCATTTTATTTTAAAAATTAAGTTAGAAATATCTTAATCTAAGTTTCAAAATATTTCAAATCATGGTTTAATGATAAATGGTTTAACGAGATTTCACCTATGAAGCAAAAGTCATGTCAAAAATTATCTGATGATTCGTAAGAAAAATATCAGGTTTGTTCCAACAAGCCGAGAAACCGTAACGCTCATGCGCAATAAATCAAAACTAACGCATTTTATCTATTGCGCATGAGCGTGACCATACATTGTACGGTTTCTCGGCTGGTTGGAACAAGGCTATCATAATTCAATTAATTATGTTCACCAAAATCAAATAATCAACCAAAATGTTTTCAATATTTCAACAAAATATACATTTTTGACAGGTTTTTGACACCGTCAAAATATTTTATCAGTAAAATTAATTTTTTAGTTTGTATAATAAGTCTTCGTGGTTACTTTATTAATACTTATTTTTACACAATTATGTGCTTATTCTGCTAATAATTTTGAAGCCTATAAGGCCCCTATAGCGCTATAAAACTATAAATCTATTAGAGTTATAGACTTTAGTAAGAAATGGTATTCTGCTCATACTTATAGAGTCTATAACACTATATAAATTCTATAATTCTTATAGGCAATTTTTTTTCCCTATAACGGCTATAAGTGCTATATATAGTGGCGTACATCTCACACCCCTTACAAAAACGACCCTGTTAAACATTGTATTTATGTACGATTGGTAGAGATGGACTCTGGAAGGGAGACCAGACTTTTTAAGAAATATAAAAAGATAGTTTAGGAAGTTACTAAATTTATATAACTGTGCGGTCTGCAACTGTCAATTTCAATCGAGTGTACAATTCAAACAGTTTTTATTGAATATTATAAAAAATAGATGTTTCGAATATTCATAATATTCCATTCTTTATTATGGCGTTACTTGAAAATGATTTCGAAGGTAGTAAACTGAAATTTTTCCTTAGTAGCTAAGGACATCCAATTCCACCAATTGACGATTTTTCGTTTCTGCACACTAGCTCCGTCTAGTCGCTAAGGAAAAATTTTAATTTCACTCTACTTTAAATTTATTTTTATTAACCTATGAATAACCAATCAAAATTGTCCATTTACTTCTTCACACCACTGTTATTGCTGCCAACCTCAAGATAAAATTATTAGAATACTATAACACTATAAGAAAGTCCTTATATATACGCTCCTTACAGAATGGATAGCAGAATACCAATTTGTCGATTTCTATAACAAGCAGTGCTGTGACACACTATAGCTTATAGTTCTGTACGATTTATAGAGTTATAGGTGTTATTAGCAGAATAAGCACATTAATTTGTCCGCGGATAACTTTTATTTATTTAATCGTATGGATACATTGCGCAAAATACAAAATTACAAAATACAAAATTATAAAATACAAAATCACAGAGAAAAAGGAAAAATAAAACACAAAAAGAGCAAATTGTTCGCTGCCATTGGTACTTATATGGCTTCCGTTGTGATAGATCTTTAGCCGTCTTCTAAGACGTTGCCCAGGGGACACCACGTGGAGGCGATCTATCTACGTCCCCCGCGGATAACTACTCAGGCTAGTATAAAAATATACGCCAAAATAAGAACAAAAAACACAGAATAAATGAACAAATCGCTATATTTTTTGCTTCTTTTTAAACGCCTGTACATCCGCGAGAGGAGGAAATCCCTCAAAGGACTTTGAAGTTTTTTACAGTTAAGGGTAAGAAATATGTATACTGTAAATCTCAAGTTTTTATCTCTTATCAAGCACGTCCAAATTGTAACCTGAAATATACAATTTTTTTAAATTTCAAACAATTTCAAAAGAAAAATTATTTTCATAACGAGTTGATTGAACCAAACTATTTTAATTTTCTATTCTCTTACGATATGTGCACTTTGATATCTGAGAATGGTTAAAACTTTACATTCAACAGCGCAGACACTGGAGCCAATTGAAAATCATAAGAAATCGATAAAATACACGTATTTTCAATACCATGTTATGATTCAGGTATATAAATTATGAAAATTTTTATAGTTTTTTTTTAGAAACTACCGTCTTTCAGCTTTAAAATGCCACCTTGGTCGCGTAGATATCTCTAATAGAAAAATTTTTACAGCTAAAACCGCAAAGCACAAAAATACGACTTTTCAATTGCTTGATTTTGCGTGGAGCGGAAATGTTAAAATATAAAATAGTAAAGCAACAATTTTTATTGTTTTTCGATGATTTCATATAGGGCGCTATTGGCGACCTATTATTTTTTTGGCACTAATTTCGTCCGGCAACATCCAAGATTTTATTATTTAAGTTTTTCTTAACTTAAATCCTCAATCAGAATGCGGTCAGCGGTTTTTTCATACGGGATGTCTCTCAGCGCCTCGTCTATTTATAAAGGCCGTCTGAAATGTTTCCCGAATTTTTGACCACTCCCTCTCTCATTGTCACAGTTTGTCTTTTCCTCCCCGAGTAAATTAGCTCTTTATGTTCATTTCTATATGTCACATAACATAGCTCGGCCTACGGCCTTCGCACTTCTCTACCCCAATGTTTTGTAATTTTAATCCTCAATTTTTCTGCAATCGAAGCAATTCCGATTTTTACTTTCCCATTTTTCCTATGAGTCCTGTTGTGAGGCAGGATGCAGCCTGGTGTCCATCCAAACTAATGAGTAATGATCATAGTTACATTGCTATCCGTAAATTTATTTATTTATTTATTTATTTATTTATTTATTTAATAAACGGGTATACCAATTTACAAAATTTTTAAGTAATAAAACAAAAAAATGCATTACAACAAATCCATATTCCACATGATAATGGTCTTGAAACTCCGGAACGAGTGGTGTACAATATTGAAATCATCTTGACCATTCAGTCTGTTGACAAGACGTATCATTCTTGGTAGAGGACTATTTTGGCCATAGTTTGTAGCATGTTGACTAGCCACAAATACGTTCTTGTGCCTAGTATTGTGAGTAGGAACATACGGCAGGAAACGGTTCAATAGCCCTTTACAGTCGATTTTCCTATTAATTAACCGATAGGTAAAGCATAGGTCTGCGACTAAACGCCTATGCTCCAAGGACCTAGTGTTACAAGATCTGAGGCAATTCACACTTGAGAAGTTATCAGAAATACCTCCCCATTTATAGTGGACATATTTAAGAAACCTTCGTTCGACAGAATCTAATCTGTCGATATCCGAACGATAAAATGGAGACCAGACACATGACGCATATTCCAATTGGGATCTCACAAGGGAGAAGTACAGTAATTTCACAGTGTTACCTGAGAAGTACATGCTTTGCCTACGAATAAACCCCAACGTTCGGAGAGCGCTGCTACATACTTTCGCAATATGACATTTAAAAGTGAAGCCAGTATCAAGTCGAACACCCAAATCGTCGATCTCAGTAACACGATTTAGTATTTTGTCATTAATACTGTAATCGAATGTATTGAAAATACGCCTGGAGTAAGAGATTACAGAGCATTTGTCGAAGTTCAAATTGAGACGATTATGCAGACACCATTGGTAAATATTAACAAGGTCTAATTGCAATAGTATGCAGTCACTGATAGATTTAATCGCTCTGAAAATTTTGAGGTCATCAGCAAATAAAAGAATTTTACTGTACTTGATATACCGACCAATATCATTTATGAATAGAGGAAATTCAGAATACGTACCTTTTGTTTTCTATAGTAAAAACAATATCGGACCGCAATGAGAACCCTGAGGAACACCCGATGACGCTGAAAAGTCCATCGCGAACAGGAAGCTACGAAGCCACTTTACTACCAGCGGACCAAAACCTAAAGAAATAATTTTCGAAAGGAGGGCTGGCTGAGAGACAGTATCAAATGCCTTCCAAAAATCCGTGTACACTACGTCAACATGCATGTGATTCTCGAATGAATCAATAACGTCGGATACAAATGACAGCAGATTAGTAGTTGATGAACGGCCGGGAAAGAAGCCATGTTGTTCATCGACAATTAGGTTTTTACTCACTGAAAGGAGTTGAGTTGCAACCAATTTGTCCAACAATTTAGGAATAGTTGACTGGATTGAAATACCCCTATAGTTAACAATATCACAGCGATTGCCTTTCTTATAAATGGGTGTTACAAAGCTGTTTTTCCAAACGCTGGGGAACTGACCAGTAGAAAGCGACAGTCGGAATATATTATAAATTGGATCTGAAAGAGAATGTTGGCACCTTTTTATAAAGAAAGGGGCAATCCCATCAGGTCCAGAGCCACAGCTATCAGACAAATTACCAATTGCATCGAAAACATCGTTGATATCTACACTTAGGCTGTCGCAGGAAATCCCATCTACTGCGTCATAATCCACATCACCAACGTCTGAGTTGCTGTATACAGTAGAGAATTGCTTGGCAAACAAGTCAACGCATTCTTGACCTGAATTGGAGACTTCGTCACCAAGAAACATACTCTTAGGGTAATCATTTGCTTTTTTGCTTTTATCGATATATCGCCAAAACACTTTAGGGTCTTTTGCAATTGCTTCTTCCGTTTTAACAATATGTTCACGATGAAGTAAAGCAGTTAGACGTTTTGCTTGATCCCGTTGTTCACAGAATTTATGATATTCTAATATACAATGCGTTTGTTTGAATTTTTTGTGAGCAATTTTCTTATTGATAATCAATTGAATTAGTTCTTTGGAAAACCAGATTGGATACTTGGAAACAAAAACCTTTTTATATGGCACAAATTCATTGATAATGCTCCACAACTTATTGTAGAATTGATCCACGATAACATCAATGTCGTTTGAATTAAAAATCATTGTCCAGTCAACTTGAAGTAGATGATAATTAATTACGTCGAAATTAGCCAATTTGAAATCAGGTATGATATTGTCAACATGAAGCGACGATTGTGAAGCAGCAGGTGATGGAACAGTTATGGTATATGGGATATGATGTATCGATGTATTCGACAATGGGTCATCAGAAGCATTGACAGAAATACCTGCAAAGTTTGAGAAGACCAAATCAAGCAAAGCGCCACGATCATTGGGTATACGATTATGCTGAACGAGATTATGCAATGACATACAATCGGAGATTGACCGAATTTTAGGACAAGCATTAGTGGAGCTGAAAGTATCGATACATTCGTTGGACCAATTAGCACGAGGGAGATTAAAATCCCCACAGATAATCAGTTTCGATGAGGAAAAATGATTAGTTACGTTATCAATAATATCACAGAAATCGTCATATGCCATATGCCATATGTCCATATGGCCATATGCCATATGTCATATGCCATATTGCGATTAAGGTGCTAAATCACCTTTCCATTTCAAAATTCGAAGATTGACGACATGGACAACTGGAAGAAGCCTCCAAATGATGCCGGAAAAAACAGAGGCAGCATTGCTGGTCGGGAGAACAAAGATCGGGCCGGTGTTCTTCAAGATGGGAGCGCATAACATTATCCCCAAAAGTGACGTCACAATACTAGAGTAATTAAGATCGATAAGAGGCTGTGTTTCTTCCCTCACCTAAAAATGGCGGCTGAAAGGGAGGACAAGTGTTGTGGCGTCCTCGCTGGACTCATGCCATGTCCAACATGGATGGCCTCAACATGGTCCCAACCAACATGGTCGCCCTCTAGCGACGAAGAGGCGAATCATCGCCTCAGTAGCAAATTCTATCCTCCTGTATGGAGCTCCAGTATGGGCACAACAGTTGAGCGGTGTCCATAGGAAAACCGCATTGCGTGTATGCAGTGCTTACCGAACAATCTCCTGTGAGACAGTGTTGGTCCTGGCGAGGTTGCCACCTATGGACCTGATGGCAATGGAATGTTCTGCTAATTTCGATAATGCCAGCAAAGTAGCCAAGAACATAGGCAACGGAGAGACGAGGTATGGCAGGCTAGATGGACGGCGTCAGAGCGCGGTAGCTGGAAAAGAAAACTTATAGCCACCAGGGTCCTAATAGACAAAGACCTTCATGACTTGGCGTTATATGAAAGGTTATGCCCAGAACGTAACCATAACATGCAAAAGTATTACAACCTTTTGCTTTTGTTCGTGGTATAGTCTTTAGTAGGTTCATCCTCAGTTTTGGCCAGTAAAGCCAAGGAAATACCTGTTAAATAATAGTTTAAAGCAAGAACTGACTGCGCGCTAGCGTAAGCATAAATAAAGAGAAATGGTCTCGAAGTCTGGACTCATCAAAGAGATGAACGCTGGGGTCATTATTATTATTGCATCTATTTAACTTGCCAAGGCTGACCAAATATGCTCTAATAGAGGTAACCAAGAGGGGTAAATGGCCTTAAAGCGTGACTAAGTTCATGATATGAAAGTCAATGATCCTGGCCGAACCCATACCGACGGAATCCATACCCCAACAAGGAAATAGCCCTAGTACATGTTTATGGAGCAGATGACTATAACTTGAAGGAACTTCGATGAGCCTGGCTATAGTTCACATACTTAGCCTTAGTATAGATTGATGGCGCAGGACTATACCTTGGAACTTGAATGAGTCTCTTGAATGAACGCTGGCTGTAATCCACACCCCTACAAGATGATAGCCCTAGTACATATTATGGCACAGATAACTTGATGGGACTTGGATAAGCTTTTGAACGAACATTGGTAACCTGAACGCAATAATCTCAACCCATGATTTGATTGGTGCAGGAAATCGGTACTAAAAGAACCCCCCCCCCCTGATGATAACCAGATTATATCTGGTTTTCCCCAAAATAGGCCATTGAGGCAGGCATGGGATAACAGCGTCCTCGTGCGAGACCGTTGACTCTTTTCTGGTGACCTTAAAAGAGGTACAAACTTTCTGTCCCTTCTTGATGGCGATGCTCAGAGGAAGGTAGAGAATAGCTTGAACTTGAGACGGCAGTCTCTATGGATTGTTTACGTATCATCTTTGAAACATTTGGACCTAAGGAGGTCACACCTTCAAAAATAAAAACTACTACAGAGATGGGAAGCCCCGGGATTAAGCTTGCTTGTTCTCGACCCACCATTAGAGTTTGGACTCGTAGTGGCACGTGGTTTCCGGAATGTTAGGTTAAACAGCGTCTATCAATTGTAATGATTTTGGACCTCAGTACGGCCTGTCTGTCGGGATCCTTCCACCTAAGGCCATCACTGTTGGCTTGCAACCCAGTAATGTTAAATATAGGTATATCGGCTTTTAGAGAACTTTCTGCGAGGTATAAGTCGAAGCCTTTCTGCCGAGGGAGAGGATGCAGGATATAAATTAATTCCATATCTACCATCTAAAATTAACAATATATCAGATGCGGATACAGAAGGGGGGGATGGGTTCAATTGCTTCCCTGGACTCACGACCGAAGCACTTTATTTTTACCAATTTTAAAACAAGAATTTTGTTTAGAACGAATTTTCTCTAAGATAGGTAAAATCACAAAAAAATTGCCTCCCCCCTGAACGAAATCCTGTATCCGCGCCTGCAATATATTACATTACGCAGTAAATGAAAGTATTGTAATCTAGTGAAAAATCGGTTGGGCATAATAAAATTTCTTATTAAATGTTTTAAATTACTTTGACTTGACTCGGCGGAGTCAAATTTTTGGGCAGCAGATGTGGAAGGAGAACGATTGACACTCAATCCAACCAATTGATACCAACCATATACCAACATAGACCCGACCGGACGAATATTCGTTTCTGCACATTAGCTTGGCCTAGTCAAGGCAAGGTAATTTTTTTCTACCATTGATATATTGATCCAGTGGATCAATGAAAACAAAGCAGGCCCGTACCTAAGAAATGGCAATAAGGGCCAGAAATGTATCAGTTAATAAGAACTCTGCTGACTAATGTTATCCCCGCAGTTGGAGACGGATTACAAAAAATTGTACTACTAAAATATGATTTTTTGTTTTATATTTACAATTACATTTCCTACATCTTCATGTTTAGTAGGTATCTTGTGAGGTGCGAGGTCGAAGACCGAGCTATATTATGCGATATAGGAATATGCCACAGACCCAGTTATGTTTAAAACGTATTCTTAATCTTTCTCAACCGCAGAAAGAGTATATGAGAAAAAAATGATGATAAAAGGAGTGGTCGTTCTTTAGTGCGAACACTGTTCCTCTGAAGACAACCCCTAATGAGAGGGTTGCCAAAAACAAAGATCCAGAATTAGTCGCAATCCGGAGTAGATGGCTTTCCAGTTTGTATTGCCACAGTAGACATCCCACTCTTAGACGTATGAAAAAAACTTTTGCGGGATCATCAAAAATCCATATATTATGTGGATACTTTAATTGCAGATCTGCCATGTGATTGAGGAAGTTATGAGCATGCTCTTAATCTTGATACTTTTTTCATCCAGCATAATCTCCACCTTTTCAAAGTACAATGCAATCAGTTTTGAAGACCCGGCGGGGGGGAAGTAACATTGACCTCACTCTAGGTACTTCCAATACAGTAGCTGATACGCACAGTTGTGAAATGAACAGTTGGGTGATTATCACTGATCACAAAGCTATTTGCTTCTAAATTGGTGATATCTCTTATCAAAATAAGAAATCCCACCACAATCTCATTTGAAACCATCAGTGGTTTTTTGACCTCCTGTGTTACATCAAATTTGGAACTCTCCAATTTTAAATAATATCTTTTAAATTGACGATCTTGTTGAGAACATGTATCAAATAATCCAGAATCTTATTTCAAAGCACACTCATCATTATAAGAAACACTGCATTGGCAAACCTGACTGGTGGTCCGTCAATGACACATGTTTACTTCAGTTTGTATTCAAAGCGAGATACGAAGGGGCGCAGGCGTGTCTATAAACCCCGCATTCGGGAAGAAGCTTCCACTAGCTTCCAAACGCTTTGGCTCCGTCCCTTTCAATCGCTACAAAAATTTAAGTGGGGAGCCAAAGCGTTGGAAGCGAGTTGAAACTTCTTCCCGAACTTTATCCCTCCCTCCCCTCCCAATTTTATCTGTGCCATGATTACACGTTAAACTATCATCCTATTAATTGTCGTTTAGTCAGCAAAATGTAGAAAAACTGCTGACTTTGATTTAAATTAAAATTAAATTAAAATCATATTTTAAAAACTAAAAATTAATTGCGGGTAAACAAATATTTATTAGACTTTTTGTTTATTAATGAAAATTTCCTAAAAGAAATAGTTTACTTTAAATTTTAAAGAATTTGATCCACTTTTGTTGATAAAATCATTATTTCTTTCTTTTACGCAAAAGCCACCTAGCGCCTTGAATTCGAACCTCTCCTATAGGTGTCGCTGTTTGAATTTCCTACTACACCGACTAACCTATTATTGATGTTGGTAATGTCATTTTGACAGATTAACTAATTACATTGATACTTCGTAGTTATATAAATTAAATAACCGTGAGTATTTTCACAACTCTTAATAATTTCATCATTAATTCATTTCGTTTTCTGTTCAGATGGGTTGCGATGGTGGTACAATTCCTCGTCGAGATGAATTAGTGAAAGTCAAAAAGAAGGCCGAAGTGAAAGATAAAGATGCAGTTCTAGACTTTCAGTGGCGTTACTGCTACTTATCACAACAATCACTGGAAAATCCCGTTGTAATGTGCGGTTTGGGCTTTCTTTACAACAAAGTTTCAGTAATCAATATTCTTCTTAATCGAACCGAAGCCGGGCGAATTCCACACGTGAAAAGCCTAAAAGACGTCAAAAATTTGAACTTCACCACAAACCCTGCGTACGAAGCAAATTGTGACCGAAAAGATGGTTCATTTGATAACCGTCTGTCTCCTTACATCTGCCCTGTCGTTGGAATGGAAATCACCGGGAACCACCGCTTTATAGCACTCTGGTCGTGCGGGTGTGTGTTTTCTGAACGTGCTTTGAAGGAAGTCGCCACAACTGTTTGTCACAAATGCCAGAAACCGTTTGTTGCTGATGATGTTGTCGTACTTAACGGCACCGAAGAAGACCTTGTTGTAATGAGAGGTAAAATGGAAGCCAGACAAATGAAAAATAAAAAGGTGAAGAAACCGAAAACTGAGGTGGTTAAAAGTGAAAAGGTGGAGGTTGTAGCAGGCGAAGGATCACAAAAAGTAGTTGCAACTGTTACTAAACCATCCGCTTCTAGCAGTGACACCCAAAAAGTGCCCACTGCTAAGCTTCCTTCGACTTCTGCTGCTTCTTCGTCCAAAATAGAAAGTAAAAGTATTGGGGGTTTACTTCCATCTAAAAGATCGGCTAATGACAGCAGTCTTCAAACAAAAGTTAAGAAAATGAAGACGGATTACAGCATTGCAAAAGATCCAGAAGCCTCTGACGTTTATAAATCTCTTTTCACCACGCACGAGTCGGAGAGGCAGCAAACCAGAGCCCACTGGATTACATACAATCCATTTTATAACTGATTTTATTTTTTAGGTACTTTTTTGATATGATTTTATTTTATAAGTTTAAATTATGTGAATATTTGTAAATTTAATAATTAAATTGTGAATTTATAATTTTGTGTTGTTTTATATTCAGGGTTCCCATTTTTCTCAAAAATTTGGACAAGTCTGGGAATTCATTGGTCATGGGAAGACAGGAAATTTTTTATTTTTAAGCACGAATTATAGGGAAATTAATACTTGGGGTAAATCAAATAATTGAAACTTCAGTTTTTAAACGCTTTTATTTAACTTTCTATGTGCATGAACTTCCCTATGTCTTAAGAGAGCTGAAATTTGGTACACAGCCTCCACTTGCGGCGAATTTACATAGTTAATTTTATTTTTCAACAATGAGAGAAAAACTGGAAATAATAAAGAGCATTACACTTTATCAGGGACGAACCCAGCCAACATTTGGGGGGGGGGAATTTGCCAACTCTTTGTAATTGTCTATTTTTCCTATTATAGGTTTAGTGGCTTTTACCAACTTGACCAAATTTTGATTGATTTTTCCAACTTTTACAATTTCATAAAATATTGGGGGGGCTTCCCCCCCCCCGTAAGCACGTCACTGCACTTTATAAGCTTACCACTCATAAATATCTAAATTTTACTACATATTGTAATTCTCCGTGCGGGAAAAATAAAAAGTCCAGCTTTGTAAATTTTTTCTGAGAAAATGAATGTATTTACATCAATTAGGGTTTTAACGCATTATTGTACCTATACAAATCTTGAAAAAAATGGCCAAATGGCGGCATGGCAGCTGAACTCCAAAACACCTCCTAAAATGCGGTGGCCTACAATATTATAAGAATACAATATAAGCCTCTGCAGTCAAGTCATTTCTGAGTGTGTTGATGTTTTATATTTTTCTACTAGCTGGAAAGCCGAAAGCCCGTCCACGGACGGGTGGCTAGTCAGTGGATATCGTTTTTGCGGTTTTTAACGGCCTTAATTATTAAAAAAATGTCATTTGTTTCTAACAGTAACTGGTAATGGATGATCATCGGATTAATGGAGATAAAGTTTTATATAGAGATTAATATAGCTGGAAGGCTCATCCATGGATGGGAAGCTCGCCAAGCATAGGCGCAACTAGGGTCAAAAGTTTGGGGGGGGGGCTAAAAAAATGTTTTCAAACAATTTTTTAAGGTGGGGGGTAAAAATAACGAAAAATTGGGATATTTTGAGGGGGCTAACCTGAATTTTGGGCCCCCCCTAGTTGCGCCTATGTCGCCAAGGTTGGAAACTCGATTGGTGTACAACTCGATCCCAGGGGGAAATGATCTTTAAGTTGGTACGACCAACGCTAACGACCAATCAGAGTACGTTGTATGTCCTAAAAAAATGACACGCTGGGGCAGGAGCAGCAGCGTGCTGGTCTTTTATTGTTATGATAGAACTAGGTGCAAACCTATTAATTTCATTTTTTTTTAACTCATGCTGTTTGTAACGTAAAATCGTTATTTGACGTTTGTTTCGCGCGCCTCTGGATTTTACTCCTTTTTAATTCTCCCGTGGGGGTACGCCTATGGATTAAATGGCGGGGTTGCTATCAGCCCAAGCCAGTGTTTCCCAAATCGAGGTCCGCGGACCCCCTGGGGTCCGCGGCATGTTTGTTGGGGGTCCGCGAACCCACGACATAAAAAGAAAAAATTTTTTTTTTTAAATATTTAAAATAAATTTTTCTTTTTAAGGATGTTTGCCCGACCTTTTAAAATAAAAATATGTCAATTATTGGTTAGTTTCTAATTCGTGATAATAAATTAATTGTATATTTTAATAATTTACAGAAAATTTGCCCATTCCACATTGGTCATTTTGTCTGAAAACGTTCAATAATAGATTGAACAGAAAGTTGCAACTTTATACTTAATTTTGATATACATTTTAGTTTTTTAATTATTCCTAAGGAAAACTGTTATTTTTTTTTTTTAAGAATTTCTTTAATTTTTTAAATGTTACACATTCGCATAAAGCTATCTTTATGTATCTGCCAAACTGGTAAATTTTTTAACTTTACTTAAACCACGTTGACCTTGAAATTTCAAAAATTTTCGTCTGCGGCGCTTGAAAGAAATCCCCCCATGGTACTAAAATTTATCCAACCATACAAACCGTTTGCCCTACCTTCATTTTTAATCTGGCTAAGGGCCTGCTCTATAACCGTTAAAAATTTATAAGTTTTATAATAATAATGTATTCATTGTATTTCATTTTTCATTATTCATATTTTTTAATAATTATTATTAATTACAATAATTACATATTTCCAAAAACGCAATAGTTGCTTAAATTTTTATGTTTGTAAAAAAAATTCTTTCGTGGGGTCCGCATGATACTAGTGTCTAATTTTGGGGGTCCGCAAGTTCGAGACATTTGGGAAACACTGGCCTAAGCTATCAGCAAATACTAATTGTTATTACAAGAATTATTTGTAATCAGGGATTCTGTGAGTTTTGGAAAAGAGCGATCGTGAGGTTGTTGTTGGTTTACGTTTAGTGAATATCGCAAATTGAGATAAAGACACCTGTTTTGCTCCTGTGTCACCTTGACAACGGCGACGCGGCGCTCGATTGCAGATTTTCCCGTTTTGTTGTTTTGATCCTGGCTTAGTAGTAAGCTGTTTAATCAGAATTCAATTATTTGCAACGTGGACCTCGAGAGTTGTACAGTGGTTTTTTTTCCTATACCTTGTGGCTTTTACACCTGGCGCATGACCTTGGATCAATCAGTAACCTTGAAGCCTACGTTACCAATTCCTGCTGGGCAAACTGTATACCAGGAGATCCTTTCGTTTCGGACTGGCAGAAGAGGAAAGTGGAGTACCTTTTGGTTTTCATTTAACACCATCGATCGCGTACAGAGAATTCTGTATAAGGTAGATTTTGTGAACACCGATAGATCTGAGGTGAGTTTTATTCCTCTGTATTGCGATTGTGTTTTGGTTAGTTTTGGACCGTTTATGTTCTGCTTTGCTACGTCCACGTACTTTCTAACGCCATTTGACCAAGTTAGTTATATAGTCGACGGATGTACTTTGTGTGTGCTATTATTGTGGCAGAAATTATTAATAAACGCAACTTTTGTTTCCGACTTATTGGTTTTATTTACCTCGAGAAGTGGCAAACCGAATCCTCACCTTGCCTCCTGATTACCATAGAGCTAGTTTTTCCATAAGGGCCACCACACGCAAATTTACCAGTAATAACTGGGTGTGGGGAAATTTCGAATTGCTTAGGCGAGCTGGAATTTCGTTGCATACTTTAAATCTAGCAGGCACGTACAAGTGCAAGCCATTCGAAAGAATTAAGATGTAAGTGCAAAAGTCTGCCAATTTTTTTGGTTTAAAATCGAGGTTGTAATTTGTTAAAGTAAAATCAAATTGCAATAACATAGAAATGACAAATTTTAAAGTCTATATTGTACATAATTGTTTAAACAATTCAAAAATGTTTGTTCCACCGTAGAAGGTCCATCTGAAAAGCATAATAGTTAGAAAAGTCTTACCATTTATTTTCATCTTACCAATCGGGCACCATTTTATTGCGTTTGGATCAGCATCCGATCGTACAGCAGCCAGCGCTCGTCTAATAGCCAGAGGTACGGTAACTGCCATGCATATTGGTGGTTCACCAGTGACTAAACTTTTTAGATTATTTACTGAATAATAGAGATTGTTTTAATTACCTTTGGAACGAAGCGCCCCGATTGGGTTGGGATTGTCCTTGGGAAATTTAATTCTAAAATCTATTGGTATATCTTTGGAACATGGGGGTTTATAGTTCCAGCTCCGATTCGTCAAAAGTTTACCATCTTCATCAAAAATAAGTTTTTCGGTAAGGAAATAACCGATTCCCATTACAAAACCACCTTCTACTTGCCCAATATCTATATTAGGACTAACACTTTCACCGACATCGTATAAGATATCCACCCTTTTTATTTGAGTTAAACCCGTCAATATATCAATTTCAACTTCGGCGCAAGTTGAACCAAACACTTTATAAGTATCTTTAAAATCTGACGTATTTTTAGTGAACCTACAGAGAAATTTATTTGAAAATTATATTATTAACACCCTGCTGCACCACTTCCACTTAAAATGTTAAGCTGATGTCCATAACAATTTAAGTGCCGTTCAAACTGAGCTTATTAGAGGATTATGCACGGACCTAATAAAATAAATTCATGTAATTTTCATTGCAAATTTTTGCATAAAACATTAAGTACTGCTTAACCAGTAAGTGACACTTAAGAACTTTTTGGAAAGCTTAACAATTACAGTGGTATAAACGGGTATATAAGTAAATATGCTTACATGAAAGAAGCGTATAAATCAATTTCAGCTAAAAAACATTGTTTCACCAATTGACTCCAATCGACAGGCTGTCCCATTTTTTCTCTAATTGGTTTCATTCTTTCTTTTAAGATATTGCAAGCCTTTATGGTGGCCTGTAATTTAAAATTGATATGGATTTCTAAGTTACTTTTTGGGTGATACGTACATAGCACACATTCTCGCTTGTGATACTTGTCTTGGTGTCCAAATTATTAGGAGATAGAAAATTTTGACTGGATTTAACCGTAACCATTGCTAACGGAATATTTAAGGAATGAGCACAAACTTGTGCAACCTAAAATTAAACGTTTATATTTCTTGGTGTTTTATAATAAATTAAATAAAATACTTTGGTGTTAATCCCTTGGCCCATTTCAATTCCACCATGCGATACTGCTACAGATCCATCTTCTTGAAAAATTGCAACATGTGAATGATATATTCCTGCGTAATTTACAGGGTAATTCAGTGCCGTTACTGCCAATCCCTTTTTAATCCATCTATTTTCCTACAAGGAAAGGAAATATATTTAAGTATATGTTTCTAAATTTAGACATTATTATAACTGTTGACACGTGACCCATGTCTGCAACCAGTTAAGCCACTTCTATTCTAAATTCGCTCAGAAAGAAAGCAAAAACAAGCCGAAAAACCGTACAATGTACGGTCACGCTCAAGCGCAATAGGTGAAAATCATGCGCAATAGATAACAAGCGTTCCTTTTTATGTATTGCGCAGGCGTGTGACCGTACACTGTACGGTTTCTCGGCTGGTTGGAATAAACCTATTGCCTACTTACCTTATTGAAATTTATAATTTCTTTTTGACGTTTTCTAACTTCTGCCCATTTCAATAAATCAGTTAAATACTTCTCTGCTTGTTCATTATGCAGATTAAGTAATCGAACCTCGCTTGCATCTATGTTAAGCGTTATAGAAATTTCTTCCATTATCGCTTCGACAAATGATAACGTTTCAATTTTACCTAAATACATTTATTCACCTTAATACATAGAAACAACTGTTTACTTACTAGGGCCCCTACAAGAAGTGGAGGTGGGGATATCAGCTTTTGTGGAAAAAATTTGAAAATTCCAAGTATCGCTATGGTATACTTCCATAATCGTGTATAGTTGTGCTTCAGAAAAATCTTCATTTTCACCATTGTACCCATAATCACAATACCCAATTCCATTCAAATATTGAATAACTCCATTATCATCAATTCCAATTTCGTAATCGACTGAAAATGCATGTCGCTTGCCAAATACGTTCATGTTAGTTTTGAGAGTTGTGAACATCCTGACGGGTTTTTGCAATTTAAATGCTGCTAGTGCAGTTGCATTGGAAGCAATTGCGTTTCTAGAGGATTTTCCACCGAAACTACCTCCTAATCGACGTACAGTAATATTAACCCTAAATATGTTTTTAAATTTTAAACTGATATATTTATTAAGTAGTATGTCATACCTGTTAACAGGAATATTCAACATTTTCGCAGCAGAATTTTGAGCTAAGTGTATATAATTAGATGATGGAAACATGTCCAACCCGTCTTCATTTGGAATTGTTACGCAACATTGATTTTCCATATGAAAGTGGTATTGTGCCCCAATATCAAATTTTCCTTTGATAACTCGTTTTATAGATTGACCTCAAAACATAATTAATATAATCAACATTGATACAAGGAGGTGTGCGGATTAAACCTCCAGGTAAAGACAGAATAGAAGTGGGTTGCCGGATTCAGATTATCGCTATCAACAAACCCACGTAGTATCAAATGGAAGTGCTCACAGTGTAATCAGACATATCAGCACCGTTTTCTAGAATAGGCGCTGTTATTAATCGGAATGAAGTATTCACAGTGCAAGCAGTTTTTGTATAAGCGCCGACTTTTGCTAGCAAGGTCGAATCTCGCTGATAACCTGCTTGCTTCTTTCTATATATTTTTTTTGTATTGCAAGATGTTGTGCATTCTGCGGGGGGGGGGGATCTCGTCTGAGACACCGCCACTTTGAACACAATTCTAGAAGTCGATGCTGATTTCGGTTAGCTGAAATCTGCGAGCAGGCTGCCTACTTTTACTGTGTTCGTAAAAGAGCTGGAGGCCGAGCACAGAGAATTTTACCACTCCACTCTGCTATTTTGAAATTTACGATCTGCTCGATTTTTACAAGAACTTTAACTTACCTTTAGTTTTTGCTTTAGCTGATATTTGTCGAAATATCTTATCTGTGGCATTTTTTGCTATAATATCTCTAATTGTTAAGATGGGCGCTTCCTTTGCTGGAACGTATGTCACTTCGACTAAATCGGCTGCTTGTTCGGCTAATATTTTATTTACTGCAACCACAACACCAATGGGTTGATAATAAAATCCAACAACCCCTTTGCAAAAGAGTTCTTCATCAAATGTGAATAAGGGGCTTGTTCCTTTTGCAGTAAACGTGTTATCACCAGGAATATCGTTCTTGTCAAAATAAGCCTTTACACCTTCCAGTTTCTATTGAAAAATCAAATTTAGTGGTCCTAAAATACTTCTGACCATTTATTTACCAGTGCAGCCGAAGTATCAATTTCTTTTATAATCGAATTTACGGGAGCTTTCGCTAAAACAAGCGCTGCGTGTAGTTGCTCTGGTGCATCAGGAATATCCATTACGTATTGTGCTTTTCCTAAAATGACATGATAGAGAAGTCTTTTTGCATTCTTCAGTTTTCCTACCTGTGCATTGGGCAACAGCTTCAATTTTAGAAATTGGTTCTGTTAATGGATAAACATCCTTATCGGTACCGAAACTTTGCATCCCGAAGGAGATTGGTCGCTCCTGTTTTAACCCTCCACTTTTATACAATGGAGTGATCTTGTCAGGAGGAGCAATACTTAAAACAAACTAATTTTTCGATCAATTTTGAAAAACTGCAGATATTGTTTTGCCCTACTTTGTAAAATAAAGCGATGGCCAAATCCTTTCTATACTTCGGAGAAGCATCCGGTAAGATATGGTCTGGGTCAATTTCATTGTCCAAAGATTTAAATACATTTTGTAAGTTATCATTATCAAATAAACTTTTAGCTATTATATACTTTTCAGTAACAGAAGCATGCACAAAATTTGGGTTAATTCCACCATAAACTATTCGGGCCGATTTAACCACACCATTGTCATCCAACTGTATTAAAAATCCAGCATTTACCATCGCATGCGCATTTTGGGATCTGGGCATAATCTGAATTCAAAGTCATGAAAATGTAATATTAAAAGACAAACGGATAATGATTACTTTATAACTTTCAAAATTGTAAGTATTGTCAAAAGATGGAAGAACAACATTTTTGATTACCAAATTTATCATATCACGTTCTAAAAATTCCTTCAATTTTATTATAATTTCTTGTTTATTTGTATTAACTAAAAAATAAAATTATTAAAATGTGTCTTAACATTCTACGTTTAAATTTGATTACCTATGGTTAAAGTTGCACCTACTGTTTCCAAGAGCAAAAATATGTCTGAGGGAAATTCATGGTGACCATGCTTTATCATCAAATTTCCAGCGATGGTCCCAACCTACAAATATATTTAATTCGAACTAATATTTTGATTCAATTGGCTCAGCTTACATTTCGCACCGGCACAGTTGCAACTAAAGAAATATGGTCGGCCAATTTTCTCAAATACGAAAATTTAGAATGCTTTCCTGATAATTGTTCAAATAAAATTTTTAAATTTGCTAGGGTCACGTTAGCTCCAACGATTAATTTGTCGTTCTTCAGAGAATGTTCCAATAAGGATTTAACACTGGTTATATCGATATAGCAATAGTTTGGTGCAGTTGGATAAACCCCTAAAAGATCTAATCAGTAATACATTTTTTAGTCACGAAAAGTAAAATCTTTCTACTATCCCCCCTCCTCACAAACCAAACCCGATACTGTTATGGTATCGGTTACCTATTTAGATAATTCATCCCTATTTGTCACTTATTTTTACCTGTAGCTGTATTGCCTGAAACCAGCATGTACTTCTGGTTTGGAATAGACTTAATTATATCCAATACTTCGTTAATTGAATAAACTTTGTACCACCTACATTCCTTGTACGGGTAAAAGTGAGGTTGGATATTCTCGGAGCATGGTTTATCACACTTGCCAACCTTTTTGCAAATCGGGACGTCTTCAATATCGTAGGATGATGATGCACTACAATCTGATGCTAACGATTTGAAAGCAGTAAGGATTGGCCTGTATCCTGTACATCTGCAAATGTTTCCACTAAACGAATCCTCTACGTCTTTCATGGTGAAGTCAGTTTTGGATTCGTACAGTGCAAACATGTTCATAATCATCCCCGAAGTACAAAAGCCGCACTGAGTGCCATTGTACTTAACCAAAGCTGTTTGAATTGGATGGTAGCCCGATTCAAGGTTCCCCAAACCTTCAATGGTGTAAATCTTCCAATTAGCACAAGAATAAAGAAGAATCAAGCACTGAAACATATTTTATTACTATAATTATCATGAACTATTAAGAACTATATACTGAATTGACCGAAATTATTGTGTCACGTTTCGTTATCGGATCAAAGAAGGAAACTGCAACGACACAGGTTCCACATCCTCCTTCCAAACACATATATTTAGTTCCCGTTAAATTTGCCGTATTTCTGAGGTACATGTTAAGGGTGGTTTCGGGTGGATATTCTTCCACTTTAGCTAAAATTGTTCGTACGATTTTCCACATTCCATGTAATTATAAGGAGTTCATTTTACAATCTACAAGTTTACTTACCTAAATGTTCTACATCATGAATGAAGAATTTTACGCTGCCCTTTCTAAGAAATAATATCGGTTATAAGGATATAATTATAAAAAGAATTAATTAATTATTATTATCTTAAAGTAAATAAGAAAATCCAATAATACCTAATAAAAAAACATTTAAAAATTAAATCGCTTCATCACTTTCTGATTCTGTCTCTTCATTATTTATAAAAATTATTTAAAAAACACCAAATGTGAATTTGTGATTTCTGCAGGCGGAATTTCACCAAACTTTTTCACAGAAAACACTCAAGAAAATTTACTTTGTAACGAACTTTTGCATTTGTTACGCGGCCTACATTTCATTTCATTTTATATATTCCTAAACGGGACCCTGCATATTATTTAATGCTTTTGAAAAGCAAGAAAAAGCAAGAAAGAGAAACAATATAATAATTAAGGGACTAGAAGTACTAAACCCAGTACAACTAAAGGGAAAAGTACAAAAACTACTAAAAGACGAGCTGGGACTGGAGGTTGAACCGCTGGAAAGCTTCCAAATTGGGAGAAATGAAGAGAAACAACCATTAGTGGTTAAGATGAAGAATTGGGAAGAGAAGATGATGGTCATAAAGAACAAGAGTAAGCTGAAGGGGAAAAATATTTGTAGGCAGTGATATGACGATAAGAGAAATGGAAATACAAAAAAAGATAAGAGAAATGGCAGTAAGAGAGATAGAAAAGGGAAACAAAACCAGGGCAGGATATCAGAAGATAACCATTAATAAGAATACTTGAGTGGAAAGAGATACAGATAGCCATGAGAAACCAGTAGGGATCTGTGGATGACCTGATTCCAAAATGCCACTGACCTTGAGATTGATAACATGGAATATAAGAGAAGAGAGAAGATATTAGGGAAGAGAAAAGAGAAAAATAAAACAAACAATAAGGTGATGCGTTGTCGACCACGTTGTTCAATGTAGTGCTGGAAGGCATAATAAGAAAAACCACATACAGTGGAACCATTGCAAAGTGAGAAGTATTGTGATCATTTCAAGAACACACAAAGCACCGGTTGAAATGTTCACGAAGATAAAGGTAGAAGCAGAAAGAGCAGGACGAAAAATAAACTAAACAAAAACCAAAGTAATGAGATGCAGTAGAAGAGGAAATAGAGAGCTGAGAGAGGTTAAGATTTTGGAGTATAATTTCGAAGAAGTAAGAACCTTCAAATACCTAGGAGTACAGATTAACAACGCAGGTGATAGAGCGGAAGTTATAAAAGACAACGAACAAGCAATTAAAAAAGGAAACGAAGATGAAAATATACAGAACTCTGATCAGACCCGTGGTAACTTATGGTATGGAAACCAATGTTTAACGAGAAGAGAGGAGAAGAAACTGCGAGTCTTTGAGAGAAAAATAATTAGGAAGATTCTGGGACTGATAAAAGTTAGCGAAGAGTGTTCTTACTTATAGAGTCAGAACAAACGAAGAAATAGAAAGCAAACTGCAGGGAAAAATAATAGTGAGACATATCAAGGCATTGAGAATGGGATGGTTTGGACACGTCGAAAGACCAAACGAAGATAGCACAATTAAGTGCATCATGAAATGGAGACCAGTCGTCGAGAGACCGAGAGGAAGACCAAAGACATGATGGGAGGAGGAGACTTGCAGTGATTTGAGAGCGATGGGGACAAGGAACTGGAGAGATACTGCACGGAATAGGAGCAGATGGAGAAGGATCGTAGAGGAGACAGAAGTGCACAGAGAACTGTGAATGACTTGGAAAGGAAATTAAAGGGTGGAAAATAGGGACTAATACAACCTAACAAACGGATTGAAGAGCGTCCAACGACCTGGCGATATTCCGAAGGAATGGAGTGCCGGCTTATTATTATGATTACATAGTGGTCACTGTTATATTTTGGGTGCTTTTAAACTTAAGGTGGGTGCATTTTTGATAGTGACACCGTTTTTCTCGTTTGCTACTCTGTGAATGTTTTGCACAGCCATTTTTTTTACATTGCAATTGTTGGGATTGTGAAAGCATTTCTCAAATTCTTGTTTCAATTAAAGAATTTTAATTACTATTTCCGTGTTTATGAGTTTCCCCAACTCTTTTCAGAACTTATGGCTTAGTTGCTTTTGTTGGTGAAGTCTGGTTTATCTTGACTAATTACACTTTGTCAATCGTGTGTGTTGGTCCATTGTGATGATGGTTGTGTCTCTAAAGAGAACTCCTTCCTGATTATGGCTTAGTCTTCGTACAAATCTAAAGCTAGCCTATTAACATCGTGGCTAAACAAACTGGAGAAGTCATCTCCGGATTGTCACGGACTCTGGTCTCTATTTAAGTCAACCCTCTCATTAGGGGTTGCTGCTCAGAGGGTAGTTTTATTTTCAACTTGTGCCCACTTTCTATTAGTTCCTTTTATATAGGTTTAGGTTATTGTTAGTAAAAGCTAAAGAAAAAAAGCACTCCTGCAAATACATTACGTACGATAATGCTATAAATTATAAAAAAACTCGTTCACGCATTCGTAAGAGAGAAAAGAAATGGTAATTTGCATAATATTATAATGTATTTCGATTGAACAAGTTTTAGATATTTTAGTTCTGTTTCCAACTTAATATTCTAATTATGTAAATACTTTGTATATTGTCGTCATATTTTTCAATGTTAATTTATTTTATAAAATTTTGATGTACAAATTGTAAAATTTTGATGTTACGCCATTGGCTCGCGAGCGACCTGATTTTGGGATGAGTATCAAAAATTTTGTCAAATTTTGTTTTGATGAGATATAGGAGGTATAGTATAAAATTAGAGCGGATACGTGATTTTTATTTTAGCGAATTAATAAAAAGAATTGGAAAATAATTGGAAGGAGAATCTATGAAAATTTGCAATGGCCCGACGTGCGAGTTGCTATTTTTGATAAAATTTGGAGTAAGGTGTTTTAAGATATAAGATTGAGCTGACAACTGTTTAGAGATATTCGTTTGAAGAATTTATTGTTTGAAAAATATTGGTTTGGAATTTAATTGAATATTTTGTTCTTTTCATTGCCCAACAGGCGACTAGGGAATTCAATCCCACAACTACTTATTCGTTGTTACGTTTCATTCCATGCCACTTTACTGTTTTTCTAATAATTTTAAACCACTAAAATATTGTATACAAAATTTTACTTACTCTTCAAATTGTGTTGATGCAGAAGAATAGAGCCATGATGTCCAGTAATCCATCCTGCACGCTTTTGGAACACAACTATTCTCAAACAGTTATAAGTATGTATTTTCTATAAATATTAAGTTAGCAGAAGGACAAGCTAAAATAACCACAAAAGTTGTTAATCTACGATTGTAGTTTACCTAATTACAATGAACTTAGAAGAATTCTCCAAGTTCATCGCACGGTGCGATACCAATCGATACCAAACGATATGAAGCGAAAAAAATTTTGAAATTTAAATTGTTATTTTTATTGTTTCCTCCATGTCTTGTCGTGGTGATATTTGGTGCTTCTGAATCAGTGCTTCTTATCCTGACATATGAGATTGGGATAAAAAAAACTTTACCCATTGGATCAGAAATTTGCTTTTATCTGAGAAATAAAATTAACGTCTTAAATACAGTTATTTTGTTTATTTTACTTCTTTGTACAAGTACAACCAGGATTGGCTACTACCACAGCTTCTGAAACTGTCTTGCATCATCTTTTACCTGAAAATGGCTTGGCTGAACCTCGGTCAGGATCACCGGTTGCTTTTTCTGGAGCTACATCGAATGATACATATGTAAAACCGGTGCAAATATTCCTTTTTCTGTGTAAATCAAAAATGTAAACAGCAAAATACTAACTTCTCTTCTTTGACTGATAATTGCGAAGGTCAAAATCGTTATCAATTTTTATTCCAGATAATACTGGACTACCTTCAAAGGGCATCTAAACTGGTAGGACTACAAATAAATAAAGCAAAAACAAAAGTTATGTCGAACGTCAACAACCACGACGGAATCCGCATTATGCTTGATGGCAACCCATTGGAGGTAGTGGATGCGTTTTTATATCTGGGGCAATGCATAACAATAGATAAAGATAATATGACACCTGGAATAACTATAAGATACAAGCTGGGATGGAGAGTTTATGGAGGATTAAAATATATCTCGAAGTTCAAAAAACCAATATCGCACGACGCGTGCAGAGCGGAGCGGATCACTGGATTGCTCCCGACATGTCATGTATTAAGTCAAACGATTTACTTATTGTTTATTTTTCTAACAGATTGTAAATATTAATGGGAAATAAAAAAAAATATTCGCTGAGGTATTCAAAATATTGAAAGAGTCATAGCTAGCCAGAGTAACTATAGAGTGTCTTTGCTGATTGTTCGTTTTTTAATTCACCGATTATCCAATTAATTCACTTATAAGATGATGATTAGTAGAGTACAATATGTATATAGTCGTAATTTGCGTGAGGTCAGGATGAAACCTCAAATATATTATAGTGATCCAATAAACAACATCTTAGTATATTTACCCCATGGTTTTCGTTTATTTATTCAAAAGCCCCGACTGCAATACCAAAGAAGTAATTAAAACAACATTTAAAGTTTATACTGCACATAATTGTTTGAACAATTTAGAAATGTATGTTCCACCGTAGATGGTCCATCTGTAAAAGAACAAATTCTAACATATAGTCAGTCATACCATATTATATTTTCATCTTACCGATGGGATACCATTTGTTTGCTTTTGGATCCGCATCTGATCGTGCAGAAGCTAGCGCTTGTCTAATAGCCAATGGTACAACAATTGCCAGTGTTAATGGTGGTTCACCAGAGGCTAAAAACATTAGATTATTGTTTTCATCACCCAATTCACATCAAATTACCTTTAGAATTAAACACTCCAAATCGGTAAGGATTATTCTTAGGAAACTTAATTCTAAAATCTACTGGTATATCTTTAGAACATGGAGGTTTATAATTCCAGCTCCGATTAGTTAAAAGTTTTCCATCTTCATCAAAAATAATTTTTTCGGTAAGGAAATACCCCATCCCCATTACAAAAGCACCTTCCACTTGCCCAATATCAATATTGGGACTCATACTATCCCCAATATCATAAATTATATCCACCCTTTTTACTTGAGTTAAACCGGTCAATATATCAATTTCGACCTCGGCGCAAGCTGCACCAAAAACTGTATAATTTATATTTAAACCTGGCATGCCTTTATGGTACCTGCAGAAAAGTTTAAATGCAAATCAAATTATCAAAAGTAAAATCGCTTACAAGAACGAAGCATATAAATCAACATCGGCTAAAAAACATTTTTGGACCAACTTGCACCAATCCACAGGCTCTTTCATTTTGTCTCTTATTGGTTTCATTCTTTCTTTCAAAATTTCGCAAGCCTTTTGGGTGGCCTGAAATTAACAATTAGATCTGACTTTCAGGTTTATTAATTTTTGGATGACACTTACATAACATACACTTTCGCTGGTGATGCTTGATTTGGTGTCTACATCATTAGGAGATATAATACCTTGCCTGGGTTTAATTGAAACCATTTCTAGTGGAATATTTAAAGCATGAGCACAAACTTGCGCAACCTAAAAATAAAAATATTTCATTTATTTGCATTTTGTAGTTATGAAATCCAAAACTTTTGTGTTAATTCCTTGGCCAACTTCAATTCCTCCATGCATTACTTCTACAGTTCCATCTCCTTGGAAAATTGAAACGTGTGAATGATAGCGACCTAAGTCACCGATAGGGTAACTCAGTGGCACTACAGCAATTCCTTTTTTAACCCATCGATTTTCCTAAAAACAAAATACATGCAATTCGGAAACCTCCCACTTCAAACACTAAATTACCTGATTGAATTTTGTAATTTCTTTTTGGCGTTGACTAACTTGAGCCCATGCCAATAAATCATTTAAATATTTTTCTACTTTCTCACTACGTAGGTTATTTAGTCGAACTGTGGTTGCATCTATGTTAAGCGTTATAGCAATTTCTTCCATTATAGCTTCGAGAAATGAAATCGTTTCAGTATTGCCTAAAATACTTTGACTTATTTTAATTGAGTGAAATAAATGCTTACTTACCAGGGCCTCTACAATAAGTTCCAGTGGGGATATCAGTTCTTGTTGAAAACAATTGAAAACTCCATGTGTCGCTATTGTACCTATTCATGAGAGTCTGCAGCATAGGAACAGTTAAATTTTCGTTTCCACCATTATTGCCAAAATCGGAATATGCAATTCCATTTAAATATTGAATAAACCCATTTTCATCAATTCCAATTTCATAGTCGGCTGAAAAGGGGAACCGCTTTCCAACTACGTTCATGTTGGTTTCTAGTGTCAGTACCATTTTAACAGGTTTTTGTAATTTAAATGCTGCTAATGCAGTTGCATTGGAAATAATTCCATTTCTACTAAGTTTTCCTCCAAAACTACCTCCTAATCGACGTATAGTAGTATTGATCCTAAAACACCCTGATGTAGAAAAATTTGTAAAGTTAATCAGGTCCCTAATCGAATCTTTGAATTTTTGAGGAGCAAGATTGTTCTTTGGACATATCAAAAATTATGTTTTTCACGGCACCAGTTTTATCCAAAAGATTTTGTAGTTTATCCCCCTCCCATCAAATAACTCCGCAACTGTTGAGGTTTAAATTCATAGAGATGAATGCGGGACGGAATGCCAATTCAGCCTCATTCATTTTATCCATTATTTTGGGCGCCAGGACGTGTGAACGTCGACTGAATTGGAATTCCGTCCCGAGCGGTACTAAATTGACATCCCGTCCCGCATTCATCTCTCTATGTGATTGAAGCATGAAGCCTTCAAACGATAACAATAACTCATTAAGGCTCAAATGTTTACTCAAAAATTCGATAGAAGCCCTAAAATTATTATATTATACCTATTAACAGGAATATTTAACATTTTAGCAGCAGCATTGTGTGATAAATTTAAGTGATGAGTAGACGGATACATGTCCAGCCCATCCTCGTTTGGAATGGTAACACAACATTGATTTTCCATATGGAAGTGGTATTGCAATCCAATATCAAATTTTCCTTTGATTACGTGCCTTATATTTTTACCTAAAAATGGATTACGTGACATTCATTCTTACTTTAGTTTTCTATTTAACCTTTGGTTTTTGCTTCAGCTGAAGTTTCCTTAAATATCTTATTCGTGGCATTTTTGGATAAAATGTCCCTAATCGTTAAAAGGGGCTTTTCCTTTCCAGGAATATAAGTCACTTCGATTAAATCGGCTGCTCGTTCCGCTAATATTTTGTTTACCGCAACTACAATACCGATGGGTTGATAATAAAACCTAACAATTCCTTTACAAAATAGTTCTTCTTCGACAACGTAAGTAGCGTCTGTTACTATTGGAGTAAACGTATTTTTACCTGGAATGTCATTCTTGTCAAAATACGCTTTTACCCCGTCCAATTTCTGTAGAAAAAGTCAAACACCAAGTGATGGAATACAGTTCCGAACGTTTTCCTTACCAGTGCAGCTGACGGATCAATTTCTTTTATAATCGAATTAGCAGGAGCCTTTGCCAAAACAAATGCTGCGTAAAGTTGCTCTGGTTCATCCGGCATATCCATTATGTATTGAGCTTTTCCTAAAATGCAATTATTTCGTTATTTTATTACGGTCAACCCTGTACGAATTTTGAACACCCCTCTCGCTGCAGCGATATCGCTCACTATTACATAGGAGGAATAATACTCCATACCTGTACATTGAGCAAGTGCTTCAATTTTAGAAATTGGTTCCGTTAATGGATAAACAGCTTCATTGGTGCCATAACTTTGTGTTCCAAACGAAACCGGTCGATTTTGTTTTAACCCTCCACTTTTATAGAATGGAGTAATTTTGGCAACAGGTGCGATACTCAAAACAAACTAATTTATTTGGTCAAGTTTTGAAAATAGAAACTTTAATGTGTCTTACTTTGTAGAACAAAGCAATGGCCAAATCTTTTCTATACTTAGGAGAAGCATCTGGTAAGACATAATCTGGGTGTACCTCATTGTCCAGAGATTGAAATACATTTTGAAGAATATCATTGTCAAATAAACTCTTGCCAATTAGATACTTTTCAGTAGCGGAAGCATGAACAAAACTGGGGTTAATTCCACCATAAACTATGTGGGCTGATTTAACCCTATGGGTTTTCCCAAACTGTACCAAGAATCCAGCATTTACCATCGCGTGTGCATTTTGCGCTCTTGGCATAATCTGAATTCAAAGTTTTGAGAATTCAATATTTAAACGTAAATCGGAATTGCTTACTTTATAACTTTCAAAGTTGTAAGTCTTGTCAAAAGATGGAAGAACAACATTTTTGATTACCATATTTTTCATATCAAGTTTTAAGAATTCTTCCAGTCTTATGCTAGTTTCTTTCTTATTTGTATTAACTTAAACGTAACTGTTAAATGACGCAGACTTTATTTAAATTTGGTTACCTAAAGTTACTGTGGCGTCCACAGTTTCCAAGAGTAAAAATATATCTGAAGGAAATTCGGGGTGATTATGCTTGATCATCAAATTTCCTGCGATTGTACCAACCTACAAGTCGATTTAAGGGATGAATAATTGGTGATTAACCCTTTTAACTGATCATACATTTCTCACTGGAACATTTGCAACTAAAGCGATGTGGTCAGCCAATTTCTTTAAATATGAAAAATTGGAATGCTCTCCTGACAATTTTTCTAATAAAATGATTAAATTTGTTAGAGTTACGTTGGCTCCAATGGTTAATTTCTTGTTTTTCACAGAATGTCCCAATAAGTGAACAACACTGGTTATATCGATATAGAGATCCATCGGCTTACTATTTCGGTAAACCCCTGTAACATTAGAATCCAACTGAACAGAAACTTAATTAATTACCAAACTGCTAATTAGCGAAGGTACAGAAAATGATGATACACGGCAGCGAATGAACATAGATGGTTCAATAATACAATCGAAGAGAAAAGACTAAGGTGGTTTGAACATATTATGCAGTGAATGGGAGAGTATAGGTGGCCGAAGAAAATGTGGAAATGGACTTCAAGCGTTATGAGAAAGCGCGGAAGACCAGCAAGAGCGTGGATGCAGGAGGTGGTGGATGCGATGGAAGGTTAAGAGATGAGTGAAGAGCAAGGTGTGTGATAAATACTTGTATACCAAGCCCTTTTCTCAAACCAAATGGAACTGAAAGTTTCTCTAATGACACCTGTCAGATATGAACCGAATTTCTTCCGAAATCCTATTACCTACTTTTAATAAATTAAACTTGTAAAAACCTCTCTATTTTTCATTGTAAATATGATCAGAACCCAAAATTGTTAACTCCGACCGTGTTATTGGAATTGACTTTGTGAAATTTAGCGGAAGATTTAAACTTGAACAGTGTATACATTAATTTAAAACCTTTACCTGTAGCAGTATTGCCCCCAACCAACATGTAATCCTTATTTTGGGACGACTTAATTATATCAAGTACTTCGTTAATTGAATAAACCTTGTACCATCTACCGTTCTTGTTGGAATAAAAGTGAGGTATCAAATTTTCGAAACATGGTTCGTCACATTTGTCGACGTTCTTACATTTTGGGACGTCTTCAATGTCGCAGTGTGCTCTCTTATTACAATCTGATGCCAATGATTTAAAAGCAGCAAAAATTGGTCTGTATCCTGTACATCTGCAAATGTTTCCATTAAACGAATCTTCCACATCCTTCATCGTAAATTCCGGTTTGGATTCGTACAGTGCATACATATTCATAATCATTCCCGAAGAACAAAATCCGCATTGAGTTCCGTTATACTGAACCAAGGCTGTTTGAATTGGATGGTACCCCGATACAGGATTTCCCAAACGATCGGAGGTGTAAATCTTCCAATTAGTACAGGAATAAAGAAGAACCAAACACTAGAGAAGTTTTGTTATAGTAATTATCATGCCCATTTTTTATGCGGATAGGGTACTAGAATATTTTACAGGGCACGTACCCTCAATGCCCCCTTTTTTCTGCGGGCTTGCTGAAAAATTACTTACCGAATTGACCGAAATTATTGTGTCACGTTTGGTTATTGGATCAAGGAAAGAAACTGCAACAACACAGGATCCACATCCTCCTTCCAAACACATATTCTTAGTTCCCGTTAAATTTGCCACATTTCTGAGATACATATTAAGGGTAGTTTCGGGTGGATAATCTTTCACTTTAGCTAAAATTTCTCGTACAATTATAATAACTCCTTGTACCACGAGAAGGTTAAATTTAAAATGCTTTTACTTTACTCACCTAAATGCTCTTCATCGTGAATGAAAAATTTTACGCTGTCTTTTCTAAAAATAAGAAAATAATCATTTAAAAAATGTAATGTAGTAATATAAAAGGAAAATATAGTAGAACTCTGAATGAACAAAGATTCAGTCCTCTTGAGGTTCCGTGAAAAAGGCTCTTAGTAGTTCATCATATCAGAAATCTTTTTTAATTTTAAATTGAAAAAACTAATCATCCTTACTCTTCAAAATGCGTAGGAACAGAGAAATAGAGCCACGATGTCCAGTAATCCATTTTGCACGATTTTATCAATAAATTTGTTTCAAATTATATACAAATATAACTTTTATATTACAAAAGTATCGAGTAAATAATTAGCAGTAAGAAAAGCTAAAACAAAAGAAATAGGTAATTATTTTCACTTACTGGTAATAACAAAATTTCAGATAATAAGGTTAATGTTGCATGTAATTATGTCATAAATGTAGATTTGAATGATTAAATAACATCATAATTATTTTTAACTACCGTGGACTCCACGTTCAAATGCCCCTTTAAACCACACCAAAGACACAATTCATCGCGTATCAGACACAGTATTTTGCCTCCCTTCTCAAGTTAAATAATTCGTGATGCACTGGATTTTTTTCACGTATTAACTGTGTTCTTTTTCTTACGCACATTAACTAACCGTTAGTTTCTCCATTGTAACTTAAGCTTCTAAAATCGTTCTCGCTAAAGTCCACTAATGTTTCCCGGACGAGCCCTCACTTGTAGATTTGGATGATTAATTAAAAGATTAAATGATAAATGTATTTATAACATTTATTTACACTTAACACAAAACATCAACACATAATCGACACAATTGCAAAATCCATATGGGGTACCCATATGATTTAAATCGTTATTCAAGTAATAAAACTTAAAATCGAATTACATTCTATCAATTAATTATTCGTTTAGTTGCCGGTCATCTTACGGTCAACTCATTCGTTCAGTGACCACCCCATTGCATCGTCACCCGGTTACATCTGTATCATCAGTAAAATGTTTCTAAGGTTTGGAAAAGTGCAAATATTTCATATTTTTTTTATAGCTTTTTGACATATTGCATGTGGAGGTACGGGGTTGAAATTCTAAAATGACTTATCTTTTTCCCGTTTTGGTTCATCAGTTGCTTTATTTTTTTGCATCAATGTCTTTTTTGTTTAAGAAACATTTAGGATAATAACTTTTGATAGAAACACCCGGAAAAGTGCGGAATATAATTAAATTTTGTTGTTTTTTTTTGTTATCACAATAAACATTAAATAATAATTACATATGTAATTATTAGTATGTTTCTACCACGGATGTGTTTCTACCAACGATTATAATTAATAAATAATTACTTCCTAAATAAGAAAGTAAAATTATGATTAAAAAACCAATTTCTACTGTATCGATTTAGGAAATTTGAAAGAAATTTTACTAACTTACCACAATTGTTAACAATTTCAAAGTAATAAGTAGCTGTGTTATTTTAGTAATTAATTGTTACCTACTGGTTATCACGAACTACCATATTATCGGTTGTACATTGTAATGTTTTATCATAATTAGGGTACAAGCAATTAAAAATTTTACCGTTGCATTTAGTTTTAAGGGCATCACGGTCGCATTAGGAGTTAAAACACCGCGTTTGATGTCTAAAAGTACATTTCCTACAAGAGAGACGGGCCACATGACCAATCATATCCATTAATTTCGGTATAAATTTTGTCACGTGGGATTTTATGCCTTTTCTAAGATAGGGGTGAATATTTAAGTGAAAATGTGATGATATAACAACGCTCTATAGTAAATCAATTATATCAACATACTTTTTTTTTCTGCGTTTGCAGGGAGGAGAAACACTCGTACCGGAGACCGCCACAATCGGTAGCGGTACTATCAGATTTTCTCTAACTAAAACCTTCCCCCCCGCCCGTTTTTTGTTTTCGTAACAATCAGCCGTTAGGCATTACTTTTGCGACTAGAGGGGGGTTATCATCTTCTGCCCTTTCGGTACTTTGCTCTTCTGTTCTTTGACTTTTGGACATAGACTTAATGCTCGTCTACTGTTTCCTTCCACCCTCCCGGGTCTTTTTTCTTTCTCGGTTGCACTTTCGACTGCCTTTCGTGGATGTGCGTTCAAAGTATAACTACTTATTTCCGCATTTGTCTGGGTGTCCTAGATTTCATTCATTTTGCCTTCCGCCCTTGCGAGACTTTGTTATTCTTTTGGCCTGATCTATTACCTTGGTTGCTTCCCGGTTCAGCAGCGCCAGCTTCCCAGCCTATCACACACATCGCAGTGCGGGCCCCTCTTACAAGGGTCCTCATGCTGTCCGACTTTACAGCACCTCCAGCACTTTACCGATCTGTCCTGACCCTTGCACTCGTGTATAATTCGTGGCCACCAGCCCAGCATTTGCTGCACGTGATCAACTGATTCATTCTATATGTTTCTGGTAACCCACTCAGAAAAGTCTCCCCGCTGCACCGATCCAGGTCGACAATCACCATTTTCATGTGATTGTACGTGGCTTGGAGTACACTGATGGACATCTGTCCATTGTCCCCCACCACGCCCCTGATTTTCCTTTCGACGTCTGTCGTCTCCATCCAGGGATCTATGACCCTAATCCGGACCGTCAGCTTCCTACAGGAGGAATCAACCACCCGGAAGTCGCTGAGGCTAATTTCCAGTTTCTTTCTTAGTGAGAGGGAGTATTCTCCCTCTTTCGCCAACTCAATTAGCATGTCGTCGCCTAGTTTGTTTTTTCTCACCCTGCGGATGGAATCCTTGGCTTGTTTATCGTTTCCGATTGCTTGGTCGATGGCCTCCAGTTCGTCCTTGAATTGGAGATTGTCTGTTTTTAGAATAACCGCAGGGCCTCTCATATTCTTTCCAGCTACGCTTCCTTTTGGAGTCCTCTTTAACTAGTGACCCCCGGTCGCCCGCTGTGCCTCGTCTCCCCTATCAACACTACAGGGTGTTATGTGTTTTAAACCAATCCTAGTTCGGTTTACTCAGTAGTCAGTGAGAAGATTACGATGAAATTAGATTTGCTCGATAAGCCTCGGCTGTCCGCACCTAACCCGCATTAAAATAAAATTTTAATCTTTTCGAGCCCGTTTTGAGCTCTATAAACGACGGAGTTTACTTTCCTTACACCTACTTAGTCCTATAGTGACACTTCTAAAAGTATCCGGACAACTAACTATCAATTAATTAATTAATTATAATTGACCTGATGGGTTTTGTATTACCATCTAATCAATTAACTTTAAATTTGGTTGGCCACCTTAAACTTCGTACCTTGCATTACGAAGGCATTCACTTTGCTGATGAGGAAGGTTCATGCATTGTGTAATTTTTAATAACTTGGCAAAACTGTGATTATTTATTAATTATGTCAAATTTGATCAATCAAATTTATGGAATCCTAGCTAATTAATTCTTTACTATAATATGAAATTCTTAAATAAATTGTTGGTGAAAACAGGCATAATTGTGTTAAATATTAAATCATAGGATCTTGGTGGCCAGTTGACATTACCATAACGAGAAATTAAGCAATCTTCAAATTTGAAATTCACCCATCGTTTGGTTAGATGTGTGGCATGTAGCACCATCCTGTTGATACCCACATATCATTCAATCCTAAATACTTCAATTTCGACCACAAAAACTTTTGAGGAAGTACAGAAACAGATTTTAACAGACATTTTATAATTTAATTATCTTCTTCTTCTTAGTGCCATATCTTCTTTAGACGTAGGCGATCTTCCTGGCTAAGCCAGGAAGACTTACTAGGGAAATTATAATTATAGTAAATATAATCTACTTAAATATTTGTATTTCTTCTCGACTTATGTTTAATTCAAACCCAGGCAAAAGAAATTTTGTATTCACATTTTTATTATTATTAACATTTATTATTAAACTGAACTTTAGAAACAATCTTCAATTTGCAATCCAAAATGAGATTCTCCTCCCAACTTAGAACTGTTTCATCCATGATTCATCAATCAGAAAGAAGAGAATTTCACATCCGAGTATCCGATTATCCTTTTCGGAGCTGCAAAAGTCAGCTTACAGGGAACTCCCGTTTTTGTGCTTAGTTTCTTCAGCAAATTTCTACTTTTATTAAGGGTCCTGTTCGCAATGCCCGTGTAAAATGGCCTTTAAAATGCTTTGTAAAACATATTTTCCAATAAAAGTTGAAATATCTTGGTCGGTTTTAAAAAGCAGCTCTATAGCGGAATAGAATAATTTTTTCTTGATACTGTCAACTTTTGGTAATTTTATTTAGTAATAGGTATATTAAAGAAATCTTTAATTCCAATATTAAGAATTTTCAAAAAAAGGAATGTCAAATTTCTTTTCAAATGTAGTAATAAAGACAATTAAAAATACTTTATAGTTTCCAGAAACGATCATTCTATTGCGCCAAAGAGCTGAATTTTTAAAATTCCAAAAATATTTAAACATTTCTTGAAAAATTTGTTTAACGAATCTTTTTAAAGAACGTTTTACACCAATATTTAGTCACATTATGAACAGGACCCTTAAACAAAATTTCCGTGAAATTCTAAAATTCCAAAACTTAATTGATATTTACATTGACGACGTTGTTACCAATAGTGGAAGAACCTGTTAAGGCCCTTCGGAAAAAAGTGACACTACCCTGCCAGGAACAGTCAATTAATTTTAGCTGATATCCACTCTTTTAATCAAAATTTTGTTGTATTTTATAATTTTATTTCTGATTAAATAAAGATTATTATTAATATGATAGAACGATACAAATTTTCTTCCATATTCAAGTGGAACCACTGGGTCGCTGAAAGGTATACCACTTACATATAAATTTTGCAATTGTGTAATGAAATTAAATGCTAAGGGATAGGAGGTTCATTTTTGTAAATTTTAAATTGGAAGTGAATTAGAACCTGGCAAATTAAGAAGTGAAGTCGAATTTTTGAGCATATGAAATTTACAATTCGAATTTGAAAAATAATTCGGAAATGGTTTCAAAATTCAAGGTACCAACATCAGAAATGGAACAAAATGCTTCGAAACTTCTTATCGCCAAAAATGCCAAAAAGGTGAGGTGCCAAAAATTTGGGTGCGTTGTTATATTTTTCGTTATGCCGATGCCGGTCTAGAAAATGGGGTTTCACGTCCTCATTTGAGGTACGTAAAGGGCCTCTTTTCACTTCCTAGGGAGTGAAAGTGGGGGGTCATGGATTTTCACATCCTAGGGAGTGAAAAGTGGGGGGTCATGGATTTTCACGTCATAGGGAGTGAAAAGGGGTGGGTCATAAAAATTAACAAAGATGTAAAAACATCATTTGTCCGGCTTCTTTCGACGCAAACGCACTTTGCTTGTAAGAATGCGCCTGCGGCGCATTAACAATCTTCTTGGGGGGGAAGGGGACCTGCAGATCCTAGAATTTTGTCGGAAATCTGTGTGAAATCAAAAAAATGTGTTAAAACGTGTACTTAAAACGGGAAAGTGCTACTTACTGTAAGACCACAATGTGGTGTAGCTATACAATGCGGCCATCTTTAAAAAGTAGGCCAACAACGTGGCCTCATTGAGGTTATGTAACTCCGCATTGTGGTCTTTCAAAAAGCCCATTCATTTCTCGTACTCTTTCCTATAAATCACTTTAGACTTCGTAGGTAACGACACGTTTTTCGCATAACTGGCCGCTTCCTCGATAGATTTACTTGCCATGCTTTTACGATAACCCTTGACCTTGATGTTCACTACTACACGTCACAAACAAAAATGGCGTGGTCCCGTCCACGATACACTGGTACCTATTTCGTAAAGCAGTGATGCCACACATAAAATATTTCATATTCCAACCAATCACGATGTTCCATTTGAATTTATTCTGCCGCGTGACGTCATGCGCAGAAATTGTTGTGGTCCCGTCACAACGAAAAGTCGTTTACATCAACTCGGCCGTAAAGTGATTTTACACCCTCGGGTGCCTTCGGGCGCCTCGGCTTCGCCTCGGCTACAAAAACCCACCCCTCGGTTGTAAAATCACGTTTTCCGGCCTAGTGATGAAAACTACTATTGTCCAATTTTAAATAAAGTTTTCGACTTTGTGACTCAGATTTGTAATATAACAGCTACGCATCGATTAGCTGTAGTGTTTGCTACCAACGATGAGACGAATTTTGGTAAATTATTGGATTTCTTTTGGAAGCACATGTGGGTAAAGATTCGCACATGATTGAATGGTGAAAATTTTAGTGAACGACGTGTTACTCATCAAATTTCTATCAAAAATATTCAGAAAAGTTGCCAAAATCTTGGCACTATATTGGATCTATCTACATCGGTATATCATTGTTAATTTTTTAATACAACTCCGGTATTGGTACAACATTGATTATCTATATTGGGATAATATGTGCTTAAATATGGTTAACAAAATGGTGATATATACAGTATTTGCAATGTGATTTCGAAACTCTGGATCATATTGGACGTTAACTATACATTTCCAAACAAGAATAAATTTAAGTCAGATAACAGATGACTGCTCAAGGAATTGCAATTTTATGTATGTGTAATCCTTACGTTCCTCTCTCAAACTTCCCTCTCCTCAGTCTCACAATCAGTCCAATAGTTTACCACATAAACAATAAAATTTATTTTGCGTCATTCCGAACGTGAAACCACTATTTCACGACCTGATTTCAGGTACGAATAGTACCTCTTTACGCCCGGTAAATAAAAATTATTACCGGACGAGACAACGACTCTTGTCAAAATACGCTATTCCGGCCATTCTCGTCGTCTCTCGTGTATATTGAAGTGTGATAAAGTCAGTCAAAGATGCCAGTTAGAGATTTTCTTTAAAGTTACAATTTTGTCATTTTGTAAGACATCTAATATGGAGGCAATTTTGCATAACAAGCAATAAATTGTAACTTTTAACACAGAAAATTAAAACAGATTTGATTTCCTTGAAAATGTGATGTGCTTCGTACGAATTTGTGATGTGTTTATACAGGTACATCGATTGTTTACCTGAAATTTGAAAATTTCTGTGATTTGAATAAACAGCGCCAGGAAGTGACCACCTACGATTTTTGTGTTGGATTTTGGATATTTATGGTGGTATGGGAAGTTTGATAAGGTCGTCTCCGACGAAGTTTGTCTTGCACGAGCCGTCTTGGGGACACGTTGATACTTGCGACCATTTTATCGCAATTATTCCCAAAAAGACAACTTTAGTGAGCTTTTGAGTCACAAAAGCAATTATATCGACGAGATAAATAAAACGTGAGTATTTTGGAACGCTTTATTTTTGTGAAAACGAAGTTTTCACACGTTTTTGTTGGTCGCGAGAAATTCTCGAACGCAAGATTAAAATTGCACATTTTGGGTTTGTTAAACCTGAAATAAAGTGAGGAAGTTAAAATTAATGAATAATATGGTGTATGAACGAGTTTTACATCACTTATTATAATAGATGACCGGTAACTTCGCCGATTTAAAGTCACCACATTTCGATTTTGAGGTTAACGAAAAAGTTGCACGTTTTTACTACCGTTTTGGTTTAAAAGTTGGTGAAATTTATTTAAATCAATCCTCGAGATTTAAATGCACCATAGGAAAATTTTTATACGTCACATCACTTATTTTTGGACAGAAGCACAAAATCTGGAAAACTACAGGAGCTGTGCTACTGAGTGTATAGAAGCTGGAAGCCATCTTGACGAATGGGTTGCATATTGCCGAATTCGACCATTGCCAATGTACGGGGTGTTACACAAATTGTGTTTTACATCAAATTATCGTTTCAAGTAAGGAATTTGAACTTTTCTTATCAAAACACTATTGTACAAAATTATTTTTATTCTTGTTACACAACTTACATAAACATAACGCTAAATAAAAGTATAGCTGAGTTTTTGAAAGTAAATGATACTTTTTATTTATCGTTTGTACATTTTATACACCATATTGCATATTGCTTGACATTTGTGTCAGAAAATATCAGAATTGCTCCATTTTTGATTTTGCGTTGTCTGAATAAACTACCCTCTGATTTATTGAGATCTTTTTGATTGACTTAATATCGTTGAATCTACGACCTGCAGATATTGTGGCCTCAAATTTGCGAACTTGACTTAAGGCTAGCTGGGATTAATTTGTTCGAGTGATCTACATTAAGCGAGGTTTCATCGCCGACTATAATTGGGGGTGTAATTGAGCCGTACATCACTACAATATATATATAATTGGGAACGCGCGAGGCGCCCTAAAAATTATAATACACTATGTGCAAGTCTCGGGTCACTGTAAGTCTCCGCCGGCGTAGAGGGATTCGCATATCGCTTCGAAATAATTTTTTCGAACGAGACGACGACTTTGCATTTTATATAATATACCTACGCTATTCTGCCTTTTCCGTCGTCGTTTCGCTTTTATATATAAATATATCCGAAATAAATTTTGAGATAAATCCATCTCACCCGCTCGACATTTGTACTTACACCCTTAATTACATGGTGGGCATATTCCCTACCTTCGAGGGCGATTCGATACTTCGAAAGGGCCGAATCGACTCCGAAAGGGCAGACAAATCTGCCTCGAAGGAGCCAAATCCGCCTCGAAAGAGCCGAAAATTTTTCCGGACGATACGACTTCTATTTCCACATATTATAAAAGTTCGTTTCGTCCTAAAATTTTTCAAAGTCCAAAATATTATTATTTATAAATTTTTATTAATAATAACGTGCAATTTTCGACTAGCATTATCAGGCCCGTAGCCAGGGGGGGGGCACTTGGGGGCACGTGCCCCCCCCCCGAAATGTTGAAAAGACAAAGAAAATGGAAGGGGAAAAACCGAAAATTTTACATTTTACAAAAGGTTTTTTTACAAGTGCCCCCCCCCCCCCCCGAAATGAAATCCTGGCTACGGGCCTGAGCATTATGACAACTAGCGTGATCATAATCAGTAAACGCAAAGTGCATTTCCTCAGCGCAGCCGTAAAACGCTTTTACACTCTCGGGAGCGGACCTAACGCTCCTAACCTAACCGCCCCTCGGACATAAATTAGCGTTTTACGTCCTCGTGATGAAAAGTACTAATGCAAACAAAAGTGTGATTCGGATTCGATGAAATAAAAAGAAGCTAAAGCATTCTTTCAATTTGATAACTCACAATTGCGAAAATATGTGTGCCACCACTGGTTATGAATTAAAATTTGTTTAAAAAGGTTAGTATAACATTCTAACATTGGTTTTTGCTTCGTTAAGTTTAGTATAAGTAATAAGCTTGAAACTAATAGTGAATAATTGATGACTGGAATGAATTGTTATTCTAAATTGCAAATGCCCAAGGATTATTTAAATATAATTTATTTGTAAGTTTTAATTTATCTTAGTACTCGTACAGCTTATTTTTAACTTTCATTTTGCCCATCTACACTAATATAAATATTATTTATACTAGATAAGCAACAAACTACTATAATAATTTGTAACCTTTGACCTATGATTTCGAATCATTTTAATTTCCATTATGTTGTTCTTCCGTTTTGATTTTAAATTATACCTATAGTGACAAGGTCATATTATTTATAATTTGTAAAATGTAATCATACAGGTTCAATTATAATATCTAATAAATGATATTACATGGCACAGGGGAAAATGTCCTAAGAGTGCGCACAAAACCAAATTAATATTATATCACAGCAAATAATTGCAGATTCAAAATTCGATAGTTAAAAGTAGTAAGTACAACCTTCCAAACTTTGGTCCTCGTCGGATGGATTCGTAATTTTTTTCTTGTTGTCGGAGCACGTAACTGATTCAAAGTTTAAACATAACCTAATAGTTTATTTAAAACTTTAAGAAGTCACAAATCTCAAGCATAACTTTTATTACCTCAATTAATATTATTATTTTATTTTATGTTTAATTATAATTATACAACAACTATGTTATCTTATCATTTTCTCAGTACCAACCACTTATATAGACAACTTACATACTATTCTAATAATATTCGCTAAAAATGCTATATCAGTTTAAAACAAAAATTGTAGCAAATACAATTTTTTGTTTAAAAAGAAAGTTGCACTTGAGTGCCCCATCGGCGTCGTATATATTGAAATCAAAAATTAGGAATAAACCTGTCCCCCCAGTAACTATCGATAACTTTCTTTGGGAAAATATTGACAAATGGCACGACAAAACTGCTTTTGTAAGTATTGAACTTTTTTTGCACCGTAGTGAATACTAAATGCGTTAATTTCAGATTTGTGCCGAAACAGGACGAAATTATTTATATTCCGATGTTTACAATAAAAGCAATTCTTTGGCAAACTTTTTGCATAGATTTTCAAACCTTAAACAAGGAGATACGGTAGCTGTAGTTCTTCCAAATGTGCCCGAGTACCTAATTATTTTAATGGGGTCTCTACAAGCAGGTCTGGTAGTAACCACCATCAACTCCTTATATACAGCAGGTAATTCCCCACATTGCATATAAGAAAAGTTTCAAGCTTAATTTTAGATGAAATTTCTAAGCAATTGGTCAATTCGGGGGCTAAACTGATATTCACGCTAACAGAACTCCACCCACAAGTTCAAGAAGCCGTAAATTCATTGAAATCGGATGTAAAAATTATTACATTAAACCATCGAGTAAGTTTAACTACGAAATGTTATACGAAAAATTTAACTGGGCCATATTTTAGCCAAACTCAATTACACCATCTGGTACCATTAAATTTAACGAAACAATTGAAGGAAACCATAACCTTGAGTTTAAAATCCAAAGAAACCCAGAAGACGTAGCTTTTATTCCATACTCAAGCGGAACGACTGGGATACCAAAAGGCGTTACAATTACACATAGAAACTTGATATCGACACTTCATAGTCTGGAAACAGGTCGGCTTACGTTAAATCATCCCACTACAGGTTGAACCCATCACTATCTTCGAAAAACAGAAATTGTAACTGTTTTATTCCAGGAAACTATCAAGATTCAACTCCAATTATTTTACCTATATTCCACATCTATGGACTAATGATATCTTCGATTTTGTTCAGATTAGGTACCAAAATGGTGACAATCCCAAAATTTACTTCGGATATTTTCATTGATGTCTTATTAAAGCATCGGCCGTCATTTGCCTATTTAATACCACCAATAAGTAACAAAGTTATCTCTCTCTATTCAAACCAAATAATATATTCTTTTTCAGTTACACTTTTGTCTAGTCACCCCAAAATTCAATACGACCACATTTCTTCACTGGAAAAAATTTTATCTGGTGCTGCTCCTCTGCGAGAAGAGGAGATTATGAAGCTAAACGAGAGAAGCAAGAACAAAATTCGAATATTTCAAGGTTATGGTTTAACCGAAAGTAGTGGTATTGTCGCCCATCAAACAACACACCAACCGAATGGAATGAAATTTGGTGGAACGGGTTTCGTAGTTTGTAACACAGAATGTAAATTTATTGGAATTGATGAAAGTGGTGAAACCGAAATGGGACCTTTAAAATCAGGAGAATTATTAGTACGAGGACCTCAAGTAAGTAAATTTGATTTATTGATATTCAACAACCGCACCGGTAGAATTGTGGTTTTTAGATAATGAAAGGATACTACAATAATATAGAAGCCACGAAAAATGCAATCGATTCGGAAGGTTGGTTCCATACTGGAGATATTGGATATTACGACGAAGACGAACATATTTTTATTACAGATCGGATTAAAGACTTAATCAAGGTTTGTTTCACTTGAGCAATTTAAAGACGCACATCAATAATTTGTCTTTTTTTTAAGGTAAAAGGGTTTCAAGTTGCTCCAGCAGAATTGGAAGCTGTTTTAAAAGCGCATCCCCAAATTGTAGATGCGGCAGTAATCGGGGTGCATTCTGATAAATTCGGGGAAGTACCGAAAGCCTTTATCGTTCCGAAACAATCTTCAGCATCGATTATTTCTGAAATTGAAGAATACATGGGCAAAAAGACCGCAAGCTATAAACAATTATTGGGTGGGATTATCATAGTAAATGAAATTCCCAAAACAGCTTCGGGTAAAATACTCAGAACGGTTTTACGTAAAATGTGAAGTAGAGGAATCTGCATTTAGGTTAATTGTTGTCTTACAAGGGGCGCGCCAACATTGGATTTCACCAATTTGCACCATTTTTAATATACCTTTTGACTATAATTACGAGTAGTTATATACAATATAGTTACATCAGCCAATAACTCAGCCAATTTGGAGAAAATCGATTTTCTCCAAATTGGCTGAGTTATGGAATTTTAAGTTTTTACCTGGTGTATAACTAATTGTGATCAAAACGTATATTAAAAATGGTGCAAATTGGTGAAATACAATGTTGGCGTGCCCCTTGTTAGACTTCATCATCACATCACCATGTTTGAGAATTCTTGGTTACTGTTGCATGGAACGTAACCATGAAGGTATACTAAACTGGTCCACCTTAAGATTAAAAACAAAAAATATGTCAGCACTTATTGAATTAAATAAATTACAATATTGCCAATATAAAAATTCCATTTTCCAAATAGATATTACTTAGAATCCACAAGCGTCCTTATTCCTATGGTCTACAGCTATCGCGATTTAAATACTTAAATAAGACGAGAGGATGATTACAGTGACCTTAACGAGTGATCACAATCCCTTTGAGTAAAACTGATGGCCGATACAATTACTTGTAATCTACCAGACTTAGATTGAATGGTGAAGATGGAAGGTCGAACAACTATGGGTTACATAATATATATTATCAAAATTATACAGTGTAAATATTTGTGTTTTCTGTCATTTATTTCCAGGACGTTACAAAAATTTAAATAATTGCTAGCATTACAAAATCTTTCAACACTTTTTTATATAAACACGCTGAAGGAAGTTGATTTATTTATTGGAAAACCATGTTATTCGAAAATTAGAACATGGGAATCTCCCCCCCCCCTTACAACCGTAGTTTTCGAATTATGCGATGTTCAAATAAGTAAATCAATTTCTTTTAGCGTTTTTACATAAACAAAAGTTGAAAGATTTTGCAATGCTAGCAATTATTTAAATTTTTGTGACGTCCTGGAAATAAATGACATAAAACACAAATATTCACACTGTATAGGAGGGTAGCACTGGACTGGAGTTTGTTTCTATTGGAAACAAATTTTTCTTAACGAATTGTTTATCGCCGGAGTGTTACCTCAAGACCGGTCTGTTGTGCATATAAATTCACTCTCTATCAGTATCATAAATACAACCATTTGCTAACTTTTTCACATAGTATGTCAGGCCCGTAGCCAGGATTTAATTTAGGGGGGGGGGGCACTTGTAAAAAGCCTTTTGTAAAATGTAAAATTTTCGGTTGTTCCCCTTCCTTTTTCTTTGTCTTTTCATCATTTCGGGGGAGGGCACGTGCCCCCCCTGGCTACGGACCTGTATCCGTGGTTGATTCATTCATATTCAATGGAATACCCAGTGAGACATTTTACTAAAATTAATCAATTCTAAAACGAAATTTCGCCTGCGGCGCTAATTTCATCATGAAATTCTGGTTGTACAGCTTCATTAATGGCTAAAATCTGCCGGAGGTCACCTGTGCCTAATAATTATTCGTATAATAATGTAATGACAATCGTGTCGTGCTCAAGAACATTAAATAGTAATAGGTGTAATTATTACCCTAACATTAAAAGTACTTTTTAATGCGTCAGCATAACATTATATTACAAGTTCTATAATACACGGTTTATAATTTGAGTAAATTCATTGTGTTTCTAATCTTAGCAGCAGATTAAATGAGATCAAAAACTGTTATAAAAAATTTGCAGGTAAGTGCTAAATGTAATCAATCAATAAAATCAAATCGATCGATCAAAGATTTCAAATAATCTTCCGGTAGTACCTACCCGAAGAACCTTCAAAATCAGCACGATGAATCTGCAATTATTGTGGGTTTATTAATTTATGAACTAACCCAAGCAATTAATTGAGAAGAATTCGTATAAAATAATATTGGCCAAATATCAAAAATGTCTGTTATCCATTTCGCTCAAGAATTTTTCCATACGTTTTTTTTTCTTCTGTTAATAATATTTTGTTGCATTGGGAGACACGTGGAGGTTACTTTAGGGGCGTCGCAATGGATTCCTTTGAGGGTTCCATTTCCTCATCCTCTTCGTCTGATTGGGTGCTGATTTCCCACGTTGTCGCAACAAATCTGCTATTTGGACCATCTGGGCTTCGTATTGAAAGTTCATGAATGTAATGTTTCCAATGAATCCATGATTTTTTTAGGGTTTGAATTTCTGCATCTTCTTTCTTGGGCGCTAACTTCACAGCGTGGTAGTCCATCTTGCCACGTTGTGAAAAGGTAGGCAAAGTTCCTAACGGCATGGTTGTCGATTCGTAAAAGCAAGAGTGGTGCTCAAAAACCAAGCTCAATGCAAATTGCAGTGAGACAACATTGGATGCACTTGGAACTTCAGATGCACAAAAATAAAAACTTAAGCCTGACAACCACACCCTAACCTACAAACTTCGTTTTCCGTTTGGAAGAAGGATCGCTTGAGGAATTCCTTTGTCATCCAGATGGTCCAATGTTGCTTATCAGATCTCTCACGGTCCAGCCAATATTATATCTGCAAGCAGTGCTGTTGTGCTCGCGGAAGTCGATCAATTGTCTCCTGGGGAGAATTTACAAGTGTTCTCGAGTCAAGTTTTAGAGCCAAACGTGGTATTACGAGTGGAAGAAAACGCCTATCACCATCAAGTAATTTTAATTATTTCTTATTCATTTGGCCCAAGTGTTTTGGCTTTTGTATTTAAATTGTTGGTAACCCATAGAAGTCACTGTTTTGTTTTGGGTGCTTGTAAATTTAAGGTGGGTGCATTTTTTGACAGTGATATCGTTCTTCTGATTTGCTACTGTGTGTATGTTTAGCACAGTAATTTACATTGCCATTATTAGGATTGTGAAAGCACCGCACCTCTCAAGTTATTTTGTCCAAGCTATCATGTTTTCAAAACCTACGGCTCGGCCTTCGCACAAATCGAGAGCTAGCCTATTAACATCGTGGCTAAGCAAACTGGGAAGTCATCTCCAGATTGTTACGGACTCCGATCTCTGTTTGGATCAACCGTCTCATTATGGGCTGCTGCTCAGAGGGTAGTTTTCATCATCATCACGTACAATAGGAAGTATGGTCAGGGAATTTGTAACCCCTTGAGGCGGGTTTTAAGCTCTTGAACCATGGTTAACGTGAGGGGAATATTTATAAGTTGATCTAACTCTTTAATCTTCTAGAATCTACCTTATAAGCGTATTCGATGTATTTCGTGCAGACGCAACGCAGTCGCCCAGGACATTACAGCAGCGTACGTCATCATCCTTCATGGTCCTGTGGCAGTCAGATGTTGCAGTAGAAAGATCCATGGTTGCGTTGATTCACCTCTTCAAATATAGTGAGTGTGGTGCCAACTGCGAAGTTTATTGGATAGGATGATGTGGGCCTTTATTGTTTTGATTTGATACTCCTCGAGAAGCTCTTCTTGGATATTATATTCTGGCTGCATGTATGGGGGAGCCTTTCATTACCAACTTAATCTTCTTTTAACCCATAATGTAGCCTTATATGTCATCTGGCACCAAGAGATTATTCTTAAGCCGAGATTATCGAGTTTGTTTGCCATGTAAATCCAACTTTGGTCCATTATATGATGGATTCGAAAGTGAGCAGCAATTAGTTCCATGGTATTGGCCATGAAGGCCTTTAAGTCTCCAACGACGTTGTGCATCTCATGTCCACATCTTCAATTCTATTAATTGCGTCATTAGCTCGTTGTGTTCTAGCAGTTTAGGGTTAGGATTTGTAGGCAGCGGAAGTTGGTATCTGTCGCCTGTGGCCAGGTGTTTTACTTTTTTAAGGGCTTTCGTATCGAATCAACATACATTTTTATTGATGTGGAACCGGCTTTATATTATGTGTAATCTTTAAGTCTTTTTTCAAACTCACCTCTCCTCAGTGTTTGAATCAGTCCAGATATAGTTTATCTGCAGATAATTTTCAAAGTGTTTGTGCCTTGATTTGGATTCGATGGAATAAATAGGAACTAAGGCGTTCTTTCATTTTGATATCCCCAACTACAGAAATATATGTACCACCACTGGTTTTGAAAGGTTAATTATAACATTTTAAAGTTGAATTTTGTTTAGTCATCAGGTCAAGTTTAGTATAATTAATGAACTTGAAACGAATAGTGAATTGATGATTTCAACAAATTGTTATTTAATATTACAAATGCGCAAGGATTATTTTAATTTAAATTTGTAAGTTTTACTTTCTATTGGAATAAGTAGTTTATTTTTCATATTTATTATCTACAGTAATATAGAAATTATTTATAATTTATAGATAAGCAACAAAAATAATACATAGTACTTACTGATTTTTTATCTTTAACCGATGATGTCGAATATTTTAATTTAATCTTTTTAAGAATCTGAAATTTAAAAATAAATTGTTTTTAAAAAATATTTTAAAATAATTTTAATTTTTAATGCCAGCTTCTTAAAACATTTTTTAATTGCTCAATTTTTGTAATTAAAATAGGTAGGTACATATTAAAGGCTAATTAATTTTTTCGAACATTACAAGGTGACAAATATATTTAGTTGTCCTTTTTAAAGTTATATTATTCATTTCATAAATTTGAAATTCGAATAAAAACATTTTGCAAGAATTTTTTGGTCCAATTCCTTTATAAACTAAGGCTTGTATATTAAAAGCACAAACGAATCTCAATTGATTTAGCGCAAAATTGCAAAATTGAGGAAAAATAAAAAAATCTGCCCCCAGCCCCTCTCAATACTACGCGTAGTATCTTAAAAATTTTATTTACAATAACTGGTTTTTATTTCCTTAAGTATGCATGTAAATAATAACTCGATGATAACAAAATTCCTTGATTTCAGCAACTTGTTATTGTACAGGTAATATTCAAAATCTTAACCTTCATGCGCTCGCGCCTATTAAATTCACACTTCCGATCGCATACGCGGCAATTTAGCCGCATATGATTTTTATCGTTTTCATGAGTTTTTCTTCATTCAAACTACATGATTTAAATTATTTAGGACTTATGAACTATGACATAAATATGTCGCTAATTTATTATTTTATATTTAATATTTTCTCAATAAAACCAACATTCGAGTATCTATTGATAAAAAGTTCTCGTTATCGATCGCGGTATGCGGCAAATTGGCTGTATTAAGACACTTGGGGTAGTTTGTGGCTGTACTGAGCCGATTGGTGAATTTTTTTATCAGAACATGGGCATATTCTAGTAGAGAAACTAGTCATTAGAGAATACAAGCCTTTCCCACTCCCCCTATGACGCTCTGGAAGGAAATAGGAGAGAAAATTCAAAAATGTGGCCAATTTGCCGCATACGCGAGCAGATGAAGGTTAATTGACTTGTTTGTAAGTTATATTTTCTATTTACTACTGTTCACTTTTAATATTTATTTGAGTACGCTAAAATAAATAAACTAGTACGTTAAAAACCTAACCTTTGAGATTGTTTTACTTAATCTTCTCATTTCCTATTAAATTACACCTTTCCAAGGTAAACTTGGTCCTCATTTATCAAAATAATGTAATTATTATATAATAGATAATATTATATTGATAATAAGGTTCGAATGTACAATTTTTTTAAAACTTTTTATTGATGTTTAATAACACAAGTAAGTAAAATTTAAAAACGTAAATCTTAACCCTGGTACTGCACACTGGGGTCTCAGAAATCCATTGCGTTGAGATCTATTTCACAAAATTTATCCTATATTTTAAATTTTTAATATTAATTTGACCAAAAGGGGCAAAAACTTACTATGTAATGTATCCTACCTAGTAACAAGGGAAAGGCGAGACCTTCGGGAAACAGATTTTTATTAATATTAATAATACTTAAACATCATCAGTAGCCCGATACGACTTTAATTTGCGAAAGTATAGGGTGTTTTTTTAGCTGCATGAGAACTTCAAAATGAAATAAAACATTAAAAACCTGACGGAATGTTTCGGTTATAATTTTTTTATGAAAGTACAGTTAAAGGCATTTATGATTTGAACATGACTTTCGGCATGTGACCACCACGACTAATGGTTACGAAGCGCATCCGTTGAGTCCAATTTTTGACCAATTTTTCCAATATTTCTGGCTTTATTTCATAAATGGCTTGCTGAATATTAGCCTCCAATGCTTCTAGAGTTGTTGGTTTGTTAGCATAAACCATGGATTTAACATACCCCCACAGAAAATAATCTGGAGGTGTCAAATCACACGATCTTGGAGGCCAATTGATAGGACCACGTTTTGAAATAATGTTGTCACCAAATTGTCCTTTCAATAAATTGATGGTTTCGTTGGCTGTGTGGCACGTAGCACCATCCCGTTGGAACCATAAGTTGTCAATGTTTAGCTCTTGAAGTTTTGGAAACAAAAATGTATTGAGCATGTATCGATATCTCACACCATTCACCGTAACGGTAGCTCCTTCCTCATTTCGAAAGACATATGGACCAATGATGCCGTTGGCGTGTATTCCACACCAAACAGTCAATTTTAATGGATGCAATGGAGTCTCAAGATAATGTCCCGGATTGGTCTCACTCCATATACGGCAATTTTGTTTGTTCACATACCCATTTAACCAGAAATGTGCCTCGTCACTGAACAAAATTTTACGGTAAAAAATGGATCCACTTCCAATTGGTTGTGAGCCCAATTTGGTAGCGTTGTTCAATGGTCAATCTATGCATTATCAAATGCCAAACCTTGCTAAACACAAATGTCAAAAAACTGTTTCCATAACAATCTTGGTTCAATTGTTATCCCTATTGAAAGTTCTCATGCAGCTAAAAAAACACCCTATAGTAAGGAGCAACTTTCAGGCATTTTCGAGAAAAAAGTGTTTCAAGTGAACTGTAGATCGAATCCTGACGTGGCCGACTTTTTTTTCTTTTATTTTTATTTAATTCTTTCTTATTTTTTTTACACATACTACATCGTCATACTTTTTCATCCCTCGTAGATCATCATTTGAAACCATCTTTAGATCTTTTCTGCTCATTTAAACTAATACTCTAATAGATAGGTTCGTCCATATCGACTTTCCGTGTTCCTATCCTCTTCACCGAATCAACCTGCTCTGGGGAAGACTCTACCAGAACCGCTCAAGCCGTGACTGCTCAAGGCAGCGGTAAGGCCGTATGCTAGAGATCTGCCAGCCGCAGGTTTCTTCCCATCTCGCATGCATTCTCAAATCCTCCAAATTTCGTGTTGTTAATTGTTATCCATCTCGGACGATTTCTAGACTTTGTTATAATGCCTACGCCATCATGGTGTTCTCAGGGGTAGGAATGTCATGCATGTAGATGCTGAACAGGAGTGGAGAGAGGAGAGATCCCTTAGGTACTCCTGCCAGCATCGGCCGGGGTGTCGACCTTTGGTCCTCGATTTTGGTCTGAAATCATCTATTATCCAGATAGGAGGCTATCAACTGGACCAGTCCAAGTTTGACACTCCCCTGCAGCATCTTGTAGAGAAAACCGGGTTTCCGGACCTTGTTAAACGCCTTCGCTATGTCTAGGAAGACGCATAAGGCCTATTGACCCCCCCCCGGAGAGCGCCCCCTTGATCGCCTCGATCCTGAGGACTTGATGGGTAGTCAAATGGCCTTCTCTAAAACCAAACTGAGCGTTTGGTATTAGGTCCAGCCTCGCGATCTCGACTTTCAAGCGATTTAGTATGATCCTCTCTGCTATTTATTCAAGAGTTGGGATCAAGGAAATTGGTTTGTAGTTGGAAGGGTTTGAATGGTCTTTCCCTGGCTTTGGGATAACAATCACCTCAGCCAGCTTCCAGCGATTGGGGAAGTAAAGCCTATATGGCTTTACACGCAAGGTTTTTAAAGACCTGATTCGTGATATTATCATGACCAGGGGCCTTTCTAATCTTCGTGAGTTTGATGGCCTCCTTGATTTCGTCAGAGCAGGTCGGAGTGATGGGGAAGGGGTATCTTTGGGAGAGCCTCTCTTCCAGTTTGGCGTTCACCATCTGTAATGTAAATTTCTTCTCTAAAGCATCTGCAAATGCCTCTCCCTTTTCCCACGGAAACATAGGCAAAGGAATTTGCGGTCTTTAGAGGTGGGATTGTAGTCTTTATCCCTTTTAAAGCTTTGACCATTTGCCAAGCCGATTGGTTTCAAAAAGAGAGTGATTCTACCTTTTCGTTCCATTTCTTGTTCGAATAGGAGCTCAGCTTCTCTTTCAGTTTGTTTCGGACTTGGGCTTCATACCTTAGGTCATCAGGGTGCCAGATGTACCGGGCCACCTTATGCGCCCTGTGTTTTTTCTTGATCAAATCTAGCAAGTATGGTGGATAGCTCGGCCAAGAGGAGATCGAGTCCTTAATGTCGTCCTCAAACTTCAGGACAAAATCGTCCTGCTCCTTTATGCTATTTACGATGAGGATTTTCCCCATATTAAGTCGCAAGTAGTCGTTAAAGGCCGGCCACGACGTTTTCTTGGTTTGTAAGAGATCGGAGTGGGGGGATTCGTAAGAAGGATCCCCTATAGTTAAAGAGACCGGGTAGTGGTCAGAGTGCAAGTCCTCGCCCACCCCGAGTTGATGCTGGATAGTTACATTCTTAAGGATTGTAATATCCAGGACATCGTTCATGTAGTGTTCATTTGAACAGTGGTGTGTGGGTTCGGGAAGAGCATCGATTGTTAGTGGATAATTATCCGCTAATTCTTTCAGTCTCCTTCCTTGTGCGTTGGTCTGGACTGAGTTCCAGTCTGCGAGCTAGGTTAAAATAGAGATTTATAGTTGAACCTAACCGATGTTTATTGTTGACCCATTTATAATAATTAAAACCATTTTACTCTCACAATCCCTACCACTACAAAAACTCCATCGACTTAAAGGATATGCCATCGAATCACATTCTTAAACAGGACGGCATTCTATTCTATAAGTTTGCGGAAGGAAATGTAAATTTCCTTTCTTAATGTCTAATAATATTCTGAAGTTGAACATTTTATCTAGTTATCTAGATGGTCCAGCATTACGTAACATCTCCAACATCAGCTCTCTCACTGGTCCAGTTCCAGCTTCAGATCTGCCGCAGTGTTATAGTGTTCGCGAAGTCGATCAAGTGCTACTGTATAAAATTGTAAAAAGTTACAGATTTTCATCTTTTAAGCCACACGTTGGACAGCGATTGGAGACGAACACCTGTCACCATGATATTGTAAGCTTATATACCAGCTCGAGGTAAATAGAGGTCGAATCTACGACCTGGCCTGTTTGGGTTAACCCTCTCATTAGGGGTTGGGTTTCAGAGGGTAGTTCTTGTTGCAACATATACTAATGCTAATGTAACCCCTCCACTCTTCATGGCATGGTATAACTTAGCAACATTTTCTTTCCGGAGTTTTGAGGGAGCGAAGCTTGCATTACCTCTAATGCGTAGAAACCAAAACTCGTACAATCGTGTTTATGTTGGTGTCAATTGGTGGAATTGGGTGTCACGCGATGTCTACTGCGCCGGATTTTGTCTACGCCCTCTCATCTACCTTTGCGATCACTTTACAGCATAGTAAGTTTTCCGCCAAGATAGTAAACGCAATCGCCTCGCCCTCGGCAACGCAGAGTTATAATGCGGTTTAGCAAGGCCCCACCTAAAAGGTAGGAGCCGTCGACAAGAAAAATTATATGCCCAGTGGATCTTCTTGAAGAGAACTGGTCTAGGTCGGCGCAGAGGTATTGAGTAAATACCCCAACAATGGCTTTCTATGCATCGAAGCTACGAGTAGTTTAAATTACACGTATCGACAACAGAATGGTGTAAATAAGAACTAATTTTACATGAAAAATGTAAACTTTGAAATCGATTTCTGTCACATTCCGTTGAGTTTTTATTAATATTCATAATTTAAAAATAATAATTCATTCTAATAGTAGTATAAATTTAAAAACCTAATTAAATTGAGAATGTGTTAATTAGATCTAAACTCCAACAAAGATCAAACTTCGCACCGAAATAATAATTGGCATGCAAATTATTCCAAAATATACATTTGTTTTCACCAAAATACTAGTGCCTACGAATCCAGGCACGCGAAGCCGTTGTACGATAATAATATTACTATCATCATTTTAAGAATACATAGAAATAATCTTATCAATCATTTTCTAAATTATTTTTGTGATTTTATTCTTTTTTTGTAGATAACTAACAATTAATTATAGTAGTCGATGAAAATATTCGCAAAATGTTTACTCCATGGAAAGCAAGAATTCTTGCAAATGCCATTTCTTGTGCAAAAAAGAAGTTACACTTGAGCGCCCCGTCATATATAATAAAGTCAAAATTTGGAGATCATCCTGTCCCACCAGTAACAATCGACAAATTTGTATGGGAAAATATTGACAAATGGCACGACAAAACTGCTTTTGTAAGTACTCTGCATTTTTTTAACACCCAGGTGATTAGGTACTGAATGCGTTAATTTCAGATTTGTGCCGAAACAGGACGGAATTTTTTATATTCCGATATGTACAATAAAACCAATTCCTTAGCAAATTTTTTGCACAAATTTTCAAACCTTAAACAAGGAGATACAGTAGCTGTGATTCTTCCAAATGTGCCCGAATATCCAATTATTTTTTTGGGGGCTGTGCAGGCAGGTCTGGTAGTAACATCCATCAATCCTTTATATACGGCAGGTAATCCCATACAAATCTGCGCAGGCAAAGGAAACTAAAGGTCTAATTTCAGATGAAATTGCTGCACAATTAGTAAATGCCGGGGTTAAATTAGTATTCACGTTGGCGGAACTCCACCCAAAGGTTTCTGAAGCAGTGAAATCATTAAAAACGGATGTACGGATAGTTGCAGTAAACCATCTAGTAAGTTAGCAGTACGAAATGTTCCACTCACAAAAAATCGTTGCATGTTATTTTAGCCAAATACAGCAACTCCTTCAGGAACGATCAAATTTAATGAAACAATTGAAGGAAACCATAACCTCGAATTTAAAATTCAGAGAAGCCCGGAAGACGTAACTTTTATTCCATATTCAAGCGGAACAACTGGGTTACCAAAGGGCGTTACACTTACACATACAAATCAGGTAGCGTCAATTTATCACATGGAAGTGGATCAACTCGCAATAAATCGTCCAACTACAGGTAGAATCCTTTCAAAAAAAAACAACATTTTTTTACTGTTTTACTTCAGCTAATTATCAAGATTCGACTCCATTTTTGTTGCCAATGTTTCACATCTATGGACTAATGATATCCTTGATGCTGATACGATCAGGAACCAAAATGGTGACTATCCCAAGATTTACTTCGGATATTTTCGTGGACGTTTTAGTAAAGCACCGACCTTCATTTGCATATTTAGTACCACCAATAAGTAACCATTCCATTACTCCTCCAATTGCTTTCAAATCAAATGTTTTTTATTTCAGTTCAACTTCTAGCTAACCATCCCAAAATTCAATACGACCACATATCTTCATTGGAAAATATTTTATCGGGAGCGGCTCCTTTGCGAAAAGAAGAGATTATCAAGCTAACCGATGCAAGCAAGAATAAAATTCGTGTATTTCAAGGTTATGGTTTAACTGAAAGCTCTGCCCTGATCACCAGTCAAACACCCCACCATCCAAATGGATTTAAATGGGGTGGATCGGGTTTTACAGTTTGCAACACTGAATGCAAGTTTATTGGAATTGACGAGGATGGTGGAGAAGAACTGGGACCTTTAAAATCCGGTGAATTATTGGTGCGAGGACCGCAAGTGAGTAAATTTGATGTATTACTATTGAATCACCAAAAATGGTAAAATTGTGCACTTTTTAGATGATGAAGGAATACTACAATGATTTAGAAGCCACGAAAAATGCATTCGATTCTGAAGGTTGGTTCCATACTGGTGATATTGGGTACTACGACGAAGATGAACATATTTTCATTACCGACCGAATTAAGGACTTGATCAAGGTTTGTCTTAATTAAGAAAATGAAATATATTTAGTTTGCCATTGTCCTTTTAGGTGAAAGGGTATCAAGTTGCACCAGCAGAATTAGAAGCGGTTTTAAAGACGCATCCGAAAATTGCAGACGCAGCAGTGATTGGGGTGCATTCTGATAAATTTGGGGAAGTACCGAAAGCCTTTATCGTTCCGAAACAATCTTCAGCATCGATTATTTCTGAAATTGAAGAATACATGGGCAAGAAGACTGCAAGTTATAAACAATTATTGGGTGGAATTATCGTGGTAAATGAAATTCCCAAAACTGCTGCCGGTAAAATACTTAGAACAACGTTGCGTAAAATGTGAAATAAAAAAATTGATGTTTAGGTTAATTTTTTACTTGTAAGTGTTATACACTGCTTGTATTTTAAAATTAGATTTTATTTCCTTTAGGATTTATCTCAGTAAAAACTGGCTAATATGTAAGAATGTCCAGTATAAATTTTCATGCTAGGTAAGATATTTTCTTTAGAAGGTATTAATGTAGATAACATCAAAACTGCGGTCATCCACTGAGGTAAATTTGTATTTGGCTGCTAACTTTAATTTGGATCTGAGAGCTGTCACGATGTTTATGTATTTTTGTGATGAGTAATCCTAAGTATAATTATTATATTCTAAATTTTATAAAATTTATGTTTTAATAATATGTGGGAACCCTAAAAGGTCTCTTTATAGCAGTAAATTTTAGATTTACTTTCAATTTTATGAATTTATTATAACAAGTACGATTGTTAACATAATTCCAACACAAAAAGAAAATTTATGAACAGAATTTTGGAAATTGGTTGATCCGAAGACGTCCATGTCGCGAGGGAGCCAACAAACCATTTTGGTTGAATCCGGAATCCAGGAACGTCGCTAGTAAATGTCTTCTGCACAATTTTGAGTATAAAGTGATGAAATTTTTGGATGAGGCCAGTGTCTTATTGGCATTATCTGGAAAAATCGAATCAGTATGAAGCTTACAAATTTTCAAAATTAAATTTAATACCTACCTGTAATACGGAATCAAATTTGTACACCAGTACGAGGAATGTTTACCCCCTCCCCTGAGGAATTTGTACCCTTGTATTATTTTTATTATCTAACCAAACATCGTACTTTTAAATTAATTACATGTAGTAAGAAAGGCGGTCTCACATGTAGTAAGAGGCGGTCGGGGCATAGCGTTCACGCGAGTTGACTATGAACGCTAATCACCCGGTTCGAATCCGAGTGAAGTAAGAACTTTATTCTGACCGTCTCTCCCCTCGGAAGGCAATGGCAAACCACCGGGGTGTAATCTGCCATGAAAGCCTTTAACAAGCATTGTTAAAGGTCACAACGCTTCTGTTAAGAAGCAATACGACGGAGAAAGTAAGAAAAAAGTTAGCTATTCTGAAACTTACTTAAGGAATACGTCGGACCCCCTCACGTAAGGGTCCGCAAGATTTCCAGACCAACTAGCTGATGTTTGCTTTCTATGTAAAGGTTATAGAGCAGTTTGATGCCCGTTGAAATTAAAATTCAGCGAGATATTCTTTTTATTGTTGTTTAATTCTATCGCTATCTCACACTTATTGTTTACGACCTACCATAAACATGACACTTGATAGTATAGAGAACTTTACTTCGTACCATTATTATAAAAATCAGTCAAGTAAACACCGAACAGTAAGAAAGCCGTACTTGGTTCTTTTGAATCTTATCGCTTAATAGCGGAAGTGAGTAAGTTATCCAGTTTGGACGACTTACCTGTGAATATACAAGGCAAACACACATCGAATAAATTCTAAACCTGCCAAATTACGTCGTCACGATTAACTGGAAAGTGAAACAAAACACATAAACGGACGTACATGTATTCAAGTTAATTTGTACTTTTCCAAAGCATTTTCCTTCACTTCAGGAAATATAAAATTAAGTCAGGAGTAACAGCAAATATAAATAATCTAAAAACTATGTAAAAATTCTTATTACAAAGTCAAGGAGAAAGTGAATTAGGTTTGTCTCGATTGATCATGCCACGCCTACATACGTACAAACCGAAAGTAAAGAAATTGGTCCAGACAGCTTATGATCCCACTACTGACTAATTTTAAGTAAGATATTTGTGCATCATTTGTCAAGAGTTTATAATCGTGACATTGAACCTTTGCTATCAGTGATAACAAAATTAGAAACATTAAAGGGACTCAATAAATACTAAAAATGTTGGTGTACTTGAAAGCCAGAAATGGTTTTAATGCACTCCTTTGTGCAAAAAGGAGATTACATCTAAGTGCTGCGTCCTACATAATAAAATCAAAAATTGAAAATAACCCGGTTCCTGAAATTACCATCGATGAATATATTTGGAAAAACATTGAAAAGTGGGAGAATAAAACTGCAATTGTAAGTTTCTGACAATTAATTACAATTAACGGAAATTGCTTATTCCAGATTTGTGCGGAAACGGGCCGAAGTTATTTATACTCGGAGTTACAAGCGAAGAGCAAATCTTTAGCAAACTATTTATACAAATTTTCAGGACTTCAACAGGGAGATACGGTGGCTGTAATTCTTCCAAATGTTCCAGAGTATCCGATTGTTTTCATGGGAGCTGTACAAGCTGGTCTTAAAGTAACCACTATCAACCCATTGTATACTTCAGGTAAATCAAACTCAAAAACCACTCGCAACAAATATTTTTTGTAATATTGAATTTAAATTTCAAATTTCCCACCTAACTAAAATCTCGCTCGAATCAAACGTGACAATTGCATTTGCTTGCCATCCAAGCCGTGCTTGGTGATCATCTTGCTATAACTACTAACCTCGTTCATTTTTAGATGAGATTGCCTCACAATTGATTAATTCTGAAGCAAAATTAGTGTTTACACTGACGGCACTGTTTCCAAAATTGCAAGTCGCAGTAAATGCATTAAAATGGAAAACAAAAATTGTTACGTTAAGAGCAAGGGTAAGAGTAAATTTAGGTGAGCTTAGAACCGAAATTATTTCTAAATTTTAGCAAAATGAAACTTATCCTTCGGGAACGATCAAATTTGATGAGCTTCTCAACGAAAGCCATAACCTGGAGTTTACAATCCAAAGAAGCGTGAACGACGTAGTTGCTATTCCATATTCAAGTGGAACAACAGGACTACCAAAAGGAGTTGCTATAACGCATAAAAATTTGGTAGCAACACTTCACCATGTAGAAGTAAGTAAACTAGCATTCCATCAGGAAACACTAGGTAAGTCGTCGTCGTAACAAAAAACTGAATATCCACCTCTTTTTTTTAGGAAGCGACCAGGATTCGTTTCCTTTCATGTTGCCTATGTTTCACATGTATGGGTTACACGTGTGCCTTCTAAACAATTTACGATTTGGCACTAAGATGGTTTCTATTGAAAAATTTACCCCAAAAATTCTCGGCGATGTTTTAATTAAGCACCGTCCGTCATTTGCATATTTAGTGCCACCTTTGATTCAAATAATTGTAAATAATTCAAACATAAAATCAGATCACATAGCTTCACTGAAGAATATTTTATCTGGTGCTGCTCCATTACGACAGGAAGATATGATGAAACTAACTGAGAAAAGCAAAAATAAAATTTGTTTACAACAAGCTTATGGTTTATCTGAAACTGCTTCCTTGCTTACTCATCAAACTTCAAGCTTACCAGGTGGAATAAAACTTGGTGGATCTGGTTTTGCAGTTTGTAATACCGAAATTAAAATCGTTCCAATTGAAACAGAGAGCAAAGGAGAATTGGGAGCATTCCAATCTGGTGAAATATTAGCTCGTGGACCTCAAGTAAGTTTACTTTCTGTGCTTATTGGGCCATTTGGGCTAAAGTATATTTTAGATAATGAAAGGATACTATAACAACTTAACTGCAACCCAAAATACAATCGATTCGGAAGGCTGGCTCCATACTGGAGACGTTGGTTATTATGACGAAGATGAACACTTTTTTATTACCGACCGCATCAAGGACCTAATCAAGGTTTGTAAAATTTAGTGAAAATTAAGATGAAAATTTGGGTTTTAGGTCAAAGGATACCAAGTGGCTCCAGCAGAATTGGAAGCAGTTTTGCGAGACCATCCGATTATTGCAGACGCAGCTGTAATTGGAATACCTTCCCCTCAGTTTGGGGAAGTACCAAAAGCTTTCGTTGTTCTCAAAGAAGTTTCAAAGTCGGCAACTTTTGAAATAGAAAAATATATGGCTGAAAAAGTTTCAAATTATAAACAGCTGTTAGGAGGAATTACGATCGTAAACGAAATTCCCAAAAATGCGTCTGGTAAAATATTGAAAAAGGTGCTAAGAAAATTATAAATATTTGCTGTCACACAAAATTTTGTAATACTAATGGAACTAATTCAAAAATAATTTATTAATTCTTGGATTGTTCTAAATCGCCCCACGTTGGGCGCCATAAAATATGCAATAATCTGACTTTGTTAAATAAATACGTTTTTATGATTGGAATTTTTGAATCTTGGATGATATTTGCTATCACACAAAATTTTTTAGAACTAAGGGAACTAATTCAAAAATAATTCATTAATTCTTGGATTGTTCTAAATCGCCCCACGTTGGGCGCCATAAAATATGCAATAATCTCACTTTGTTAAATAAATACGTTTCTATAATTTGAATTTTTGAAGCTTGGATGATATTATTGTATACTTAATAATCTTTGGTTATATACAGGGTAGTGTGTAAAAACAACGTAGGGTAATGAAAAACGATTATATAATTTTACGAACAGTCCGGTATTTCAGGTGGGGGAAATTTAAATAAATTGCTAAAATAACACAAAATAATTTGAAAAATTATATTTTAGTCAAATATTACAGTTATTCACACAATTTGAGTATTAATAATTTCTTGTGATAAAAGTAATATGGAATGTATCGTACAATTACTTTAATAAATAATCTAAATATCATATACTCCATGAATTGGAAGCCATGTGTTCAATTACCTAAATTATTAATAATGTATTTACAAGACAAAATTATAATGTATTATCATTACATTATTAATTCCAATACTGTACTTCGTGTTTGTTTAAATTTATTTTATAAACAATAAGTAAAATGGCCACACATTCATACAATTAATTATTCAAATACGTGATTTTGTTTATCCAGTGGCGGCGACTGTTGCGTTAAAGCAACGATGATGTAATCAATCGCCTCAGTACAAACGCCACAACCACTTACAAAGGGAAACTATAGCTGAGCACCCGCACATTTTAGCATTTTTTTAATGTTTCCAGGGACAGTGAGAATCTCGTTAATGTTAATCCAGTCGTGCGCGTCAGTCACACCAAATCAAATATAATTTTTTTCCGAAAATAGAGCACAGAGACAAGTAGTATCTTAATTTCACTCTACTATTATTCTTTTAAAATCGCTGAAATTGACGTGATCAGCTGTAGGTTCCCCTTATTAGTTAATACTTTCTTGGGTAAGTAAGACTTACAGTAGTAAATTTCAAATAAATATTTTTATAATAATTTTTTCTTTTAAATTGGTCAATAAAAATAATACATTTTTGTTGTAGTAATAAAGATTGTGCAAGCACATCAGCACAAGCATTTACAATTTCTTTTATACATAAACTTGACTATACATTTATCAGGAAGTATCTGAAGCCTATTAAATTAAATTGCGTTGTAAAAAATGTGAATTTAACATTTTTATATTATTATATACAATTTTACATATTTTCCAGTCAGGCTGATTAGATACTTCATACAGGCATGGTAATAATAAACTAAGGGAATGTCTTTATCAGTCGTAACATTGAAAAAGTTAAGTGTCTTTTGACTATACAGGGTGGCCAATATAATTTTACACACATAACCTAACTTTTACTAAAAATAAGTAAGCATTTTTTAAGATATCTTTGAACAACGCTCAGTCAACTATTACTTAAATGGTGCAGAGTTTGAAATATTTACTTACCTTGCCTAAACGCATAAAAAATGGATTCTTTTATTTTGGCCACCATGTAACATCATCAGAAGAATTAAGACAAAAGACGGAAAACTGAACACTCTTAGGTATTGAAAACGCCAAAAAGGAACATCCTGTATATGATATTGGCATCTAATAATTTGTATGGCAAAAAAAGTTTAAAAAAATCACGATTGCACGTCAGCAACTACCAAGGTTATCACTTCCACGTAAAATCAGGCACTATGATTCGCGAAAAGGTCATCGCACTTCTAATAGAAGAAAATGTTTTTTAATCTCAGGTATTAAAATATTTACGTTACTCTAAAAGTTTGAGCTAAACTTATTATGTACAAGCACAAGGAGAAAAAGTTTCAAATTTTTATTGCAAAGGTTGCGATTTTTGAATGGCGTTCCACAGTGTACTTTTTACGGACCCGTTCATATTTTTATGCGGCCAGATCAAATAAACATAATAAATCTGTATAAATGTGTGTCCATCACTAACGCGCATGAATTGATTTACGAGATTCCCGCTACCGACCACTTACTCACTTACTTACCACAAGTTTATTTTAAAAAGAAGAGCACAGTTTAACTAATAACCTAAGCTCGTACTTTTCCAAACCTATCAGAGATGACGTTATTTGTTCAACTGTGCTCTTATTTTTTAAATATATTTGTGGTCAGCGAGTAAGCGGTCGGTACTGGGAAACTCATAAATACATTCATGCGCGTCAGTGATGGACCCAAAACCAATAAGATCCGTAAAAAGATACCTGCAGATAAAAGTCAAAAAGCAACCTTTTGATAATAAAAATTTGAAACTTTTCGACCAAAATTAAGGCAATTACGCTAAAATTTAAAAAAGGAAAGTTTACGCCATGAATTCTCTTTCCATGTCGGCTAAAGAAGGCCTTTGCCTGGTTCTACGTGCTTGTAAGGGTATGGTTGTATCCTGATTTTGCCCGGGTGCGGGAAGATCGATAAGCGTGGTAGGTGAAAAACGTACTCTACTTACGGAACTATTACTGTCTTTTGCCGAAACGTACGAACTATCGTCGCTAGTTAAACTGTCCGGTGGGGTGGGATTAGTTGGTGTGTTACCACCAGAGTGACCTTGACTATTGGAATAATTATTTCGCTTTAAACTCGACCGTAATTTTGTAAAACCTGTCGTTTCTAACGTTGTGGGTCGTTCTAAATTTGGAGAGTCGTGCGAATTTTGTCGGGAGAACGAGCTGTTGTACTCGTATTCTTGGTGAGGGGTTCGGAAATAATGGGTGGGTGTAAAACTGTTTTCGTCTTCGAGACGAAAACTGGGATTTATGTTGGAGCCACTGGTTGTTGTAGAACTGGTGTTGGATACATTGGAAGGTGTTCGTCTGTGCGACTGGGGTAGAATTCTTTGTGGGGTTCTTGTACTACTGTGACTACTTAAACTGCTAGGGTTGTCGTAAGCGTAATCGGTTCCGTAACCGTACATTGTCGTGGTTGCGCTGTAATCGGAAGCGTAACCGCCGTAATTATGGTCCTGATGACCATAATTCGTTAGAAAGGATTTGTCTGCTCCCACGCAGCCTACACAACGAATTGATTCGGTTCGGCAACCGTGATAATCGCCGGGAATGTAAATTGTAGCTGCGCGGTCGTACGGTGTGTAGAGTTGCTCGGAACCGTCGTTGCTTGTTGAGCTCGATTTTCTTCGAGGTGATGGATTTGGCGTGATGTTGCTGGAATGGTGCTGTGGCGAATCTGTAAACCTGAGGGGTTTTTGATCCTCGTATTGCAGGCTAACGAGTTGCGAATTCGTTAACATTGGCCTATGGTGCTTGGTAGGTCCGTGATAAGTATTATGACTGTACCCGCTCGATGCATATTCGTAATCTGGATTCTCTCCTGACTTCCATGACTGAATATCCTGGTTAGATTCTGGCCTGAAAATAAGGATATAATTTTTATCACATCATGGTACCTACATAATTAATTATATAAATTTAAATAAACAGGAAATTGCGTGGTTTTAAAAGAGTGGACGAGCCCAATCGACGGAGATGTAATGTTTGATGTCATAAATATCCTGATACATTAGCATTAGAAGGTCGATAATCCAAAGCAATTCCTGCTTCACCTTGTTCATATTATCGACAGTCGAATTTTTAAACATTTCCGCAACAACGTGGCGTCTAACAGCTGCTATAAACCATTGAAGCTATATATTACTATTCGGAATTTTAACGTCCAGAAATTTAATGTGTTCGGATTATCGACGCTCTATTGTATATCATTTGTGACTTTTCGCAGAGTAATATTACGGTGATGTCGATTTTGCTTGTGATGTCAACAAGAAAATGTTGCTATCACTGCGCTAGGCTGAAGTATTCTCAAGAGTACCTTAACTCCTAAGCCCTAACCTCTAACTTCGTAGGAAAACGAACCCGAATTAATTATTTTGTAGTTTTGTTATCTTGTCGCAAACTAATAGCCTAGTATTGGACCCAATAGTCTAAATATTGATTGGAACTTTTTAAACCGCCTTCATTAGACTCGAATGAAGATATATAAATTATTCACAAGTACTTTTACATTAATGATTTAAAATAACCAATTTAAAGTAAAAGGTGCACGTGTTTTATAAATTATTTCATCAGCTAGTACTTACGTCGGCACTTTATGAAATTTCGCAACATTAAAGTTAACGAAGCCCGTAGAAACTGCTATTTACAAAAATCGTCATTCAGATCACCACTTATTAGATGTGGACTTGAATGTTTAGCCGAAATTGATGTCAATCAATTTAAAATAATTTTAAGGCTAACTTTATTATATCTGAAATATGCAAAAGATAAATATGGCGATCTAGGACATAGGAACGCGGCTGTTTGAACGCAGAGACGTTTAAACGCGAAGACGTTTGAACCCGATGACGATTAAACGCAGGGACGTTTGAACGCGAGCAATTAGATACAATTGCAACCCCCCCCCCCCTTATTATATTTAAATATAATAATAAATTATTCATTTAATGAACTAGGCCATCCAAACATCCAGTACCTATAACAAGTTTAAAGGGTATAAATTGATTTAACGGTGTTGGATCCGAGGTGGAAGGTGGTTGTCTTGTCAAAACTGACTCTTCAGCGCCTCCGCTTCGCGCCGCTCCGCTCTGGACGCTCCAGAACCGTTTTGACAACACTATACCAATTAAAAAATTTCCCTAGATCCGTTAACTCGGCAAAGTGCGCTACTGGAAAAGGAATGGATCTCTCTTTTTGTCCAATTAATGCATAATAATTTTTTGCGACTTATTTTTATTTATATCAAAAATCAATTTGTCGCGTTCAAACGTCCCTGCGTTCAACCGGCCGCGTTCCAATGTCCGGCTCCGTAAATGGACAGAAATATTAGTTTATAATCCAAAGAGAAAAAATCGAGTTCTTCGGATCATTTTGCACCACGCGGAACGCTTCAATTCGAAAATGCAGTTGGTATTCTTTGCAGCCCCTCGTTGGGCGCCATTAAAAAAATATACTGTTACAGGTAAAGCAACGGTTATTTTTATATTTTTTGTGTGCAAATTTTCGTTTTCTTCTACAGAATCTTTTTCATTATAATCGGTTTCTTGTCATAAGGAGGGCTGCCAGGTTTGGGGGTTTTCGATATTATTTAGGGACTAGGGAAAAACTTTTTTAAAATAACCTAATCTTGAGAAAATTGAAAATACCAAAAATATCAAAAAGAAAATAATTATACTTTTAAAAATAAAAAAGTTGATCAACCTAAGAAAGTTTATGAATTATGACTTATCGCTATCGCAAACCATTTTAAGCAACGTTGCCGTAACTACCGATTTTTAAGTAGATCTATTGATTATGATGCTCTCTAACGAAATTCTTGTTTATTTTCAAGAACTGAACTTTTAAACCCAGAGACAACTTTGAGCCTTTGCGCACTTGATGAGAATTATGGCCTAGTACACAAACATTTTCATTCTAGTGAAAATTTTCGGAGTAATTCTTGATCGTGTGAAAAGGTCCGGCTGATGTACATACATACAATAATTCAAAAAGTATGAACAGATGGCGCTACCTATAGCATTACTTGGTTTGTTGTTAGGTTAAAGGTGCGATCTCACTGACCCAACGTAAACAAGCGAGTGCTATCAATTAAAATTGTCAAAAACTTGTGATTGGCTAAAAAGTATGGCATTTTTTGCTTAAATTTGCAGTAAGAAATATAGATCTAGCCCCTTCCCAGTAACACACTTTGCCGAGTTGGACGGCCCTAGGGGATATTTTTAATTGGTATAGTGTTATCAAAACGGCTGGAGCGTCCGGAGTTGAGTGGAGCGAAGCGGAGGAGCGTAAAACATATAAAATTCATGGTTAATTTTGCAAGTTTATTTAATGGTGATGAATCCGAATAGGATTTAGTTATCTTGTCAAAACTGACTCTTCCGCGCCTTCGCTCCACAGCTGTTTTGACAACACTACACCAATTAAAAATATCCCCTAGGGCCTTGCAACTCGGCAAAGTGTGCTATTGGGAAGAGGATGGATCTTTCTTTTGTTTCGGAAAATTTAAGCCACAAATACCGCTAAAAAGTGAAATTAGCTCGATGTTAACTGTACGATGGTGTAAGTACAACTAACGGTGCTGCGTCAGAGCGTTGGTCTCCACTGAACGCGCTTTAGACCTACTTGGAAGCACATGGGCACGAATTTTCAGTCAATCACGACCCTGGTTGCAAGAGAGGGTAAGGAATGTTAATATGCTACCCGTTAGGTTACCTGATCGTCTTTATTCACGGTAAAAAGAATGACAACTTAAACCAAAATCGTGTAAAAAGAATATTATAGCCAATCACAAATCAAACACTTGCAATTTTTTGTTTCCTTGACTGCATCCTTATGCCCCCCCCCCCCGCAAAACTTGATATAATTGCTCGTGATAGGACTAGGTTAGGTTGCAATTTTATGACGATTTTTTGCTCCTATCCTAGGAAATGTGTGCAGATATCTCAGTAACAGCTGAGCTACGAGTGACGGGAATGGTGTCGTTCGGGTACTGGAGGTGCGGACTGAATGTCCTACCCTACTTGCGGACACTTCTAACTTGGAGCCCTGGAGAGTAGTCGGAGTGGTTCGAACAAGATACAAGGAAGAAATAAAACCTGGGAAAGATATCGACACATACGACCCCTAGGAAGTACAAGTGATTCCCCTTCCATCTAGCGCACAGGAAAATATTAGGTAATAGTACGAGAAATCGATACAGAAGAATTTTATTAATGAAAATCCCAATAGAATTTGATAGAGAACATTAAAATGAAGCGTTTTAGATATGAAGGACTGTCGTATAATATCGATTAGTTTAGCTAAAAATCGATTTTAAAGTTTCCAATTTCTACGCAAAAATCAACCTTATTGGAGCATTCTGCTGTCGGTCCGTGCACTTTATCTGGGTCTAGTATAATATATGTATAATCTCTTTTTGAACAGATATAATATACCTAGTCATACCATAAATACTGTCACAACAATATTAGTTCAAAAGTTTCTCTTTCCTTTCTAAAGGCGTGGAAGTAGCCAAAATTGCTATTTGCTACAATCATCGATATTTTGCAATAATCAAGTATACATAGAATTGGGCATAAATGAAAATAAAATTGTAATGATAAAATTCCATAAGTGTGGTAAGTCCGAGTATAAAATTTTCAAGTAATTAAACCCGCTAAAAATCTCATAAGTCATAAGCAATTATTAATAGTGAAGTTCAGCGAAAGAAAGCAGACGTTTACGAATTTCAAGAACCCTTGCAGTAGTCAAATTAATTTAAGAACAAATTCGTAGAAATCCAAAGGGAAAAAGATCGAAAAAAAAATCGTGCAAAGGGATCGCCACCCTACTTCAGTGATGGTGTGGTGAGAAGCATCGTATGATGGTGTAACCAACCTTCATTATTTATGAAAAATGGGTTAAAACACCTACCATTGTTAAACCTCCCAACAAAAGCTTATTCAAGAATAAAAAGTGAATTTTCTAACAAAATCTGGTCAGGTAATTAGAAACAAATTTACCTGCGTTTATTGCGGCAGAAGATAGGCCATTTGGAAGTTCAGATTTAAATTCTTTGGACTATAAATTATGGTCAGTACTAGAAAGCATGGCTTCCGTTATGCCACATGAGCTCCTTAAGCGAGATTTGGTGAAAGCAGTAGCCATTCCCACTGAAGTCATGCGTGCCACAACTGATGGATGCCCGGGACGTGTAAAGCAATAATGTAAGAGTTTAAAGCGCCCATTTTAAATAAATCATGGGTAGCAGGTAAGTAGGCTCAGCTCGAGAATATTAAATTTATTAAAAAAAACTCGACGGATTTAGATAGAAAAAATATAGACGAAGCGATTAAGGTGAGGATGAAAGTCGTATATCGATTAGTTTGGCCAATAATCGATTTTAAAGTTGCCAATTTTAGCTCGATTTTCAAACGTCACAGTCATTCTGTCGTCAGTCCGTGTGGTGTGAGTTACTCTAACACTTGGAAAAACCGGAGCTCGCTTACGCACCCAGTAGTACCTAGTCCGTCGCGCAGTTAACATCGACATAATTTCACTTTTTAGGGGTATTTTTGACTAAAAAACACGGGAAAATTCATCGTACAGTTAATGTCGAGGTAAATTCACATTTTCAACGTATTTTTGGCTTAAATTTGCAGCAAAAAAAAGCGAGATTCACCCCTTGCTAATAGCACAATTTGCCGAGTTGGATCACCCTCGGGGGATGTTTTTAATGAGTTTAGTGTTGCCGAAAAATGGGTCTGTAGCGTGCGGAGCGCAGCGTAGCGCGCGAAAGGCCCATTTCGGCAACACAAACACACCCGCCAGAGATGCATAACAAAAGCGAGATTTACCCCTTGCTAATATCACAATGTGCCGAGTTGGATCACCCTAGAGGGATGTTTTTAATGAGTTTAGTGTTGCCGAAAAATGGGTCTGTAGCGTGCGGAGCGCAGCGTAGCGCGCGAAAGGGCCATTTCGGCAACACAACCACCCCCGCCAGAGTTTCAAAAAAAAAGCGAGATTCAACGTCGTTAAAACCGTAACCCTTTCTAAGTATTTTTGGCCCTAAAAAGAACTGTTTTTTAACGCTCAACACACGACACATTGTTGTGATCGCCAGTATGTACTGAGAGCATTTTATGAAGTACACACCAGTGTTGCCAGCACTTAAATTTGCGAAACCGCTAGATGACGCGGCGATCCCGCCAGAAACCCGCTAGATGACACGGCGGTCCCGCCAGAAAACCCGCCAGATATCCCATTTTTACGAAATAGCTAGAAACCGCTAGATAACACGGCGATCCCGCCAGAAATACCATTTTTAATAATTTAAGATTAGCTTATTAGATGTTTTAAAATAAAATTACACAATTTTTTATTATTTTATTTAAAAAAAAAAAATGTATATTACAAAACACTAATAAATCTAAAAACAAATCATCGACATCTTCGATCATGTTCAATACATGATCGAAGATCGACATCGTCGTGGTCTTCGAGCTTTCTTTGTAATTTTTCTTGTAATGTTTCCTTTCTCTTTGTAATAAGTACCAACATAACTGAAGACTGAACATAACCCAACATAACCCATGCAATTTATAGAGCGGTAAGATTGTGTACTAATTTGAAGGCGGTGAAATTTTAAATTTAAAAAGAAAAAAAAAACTTTAAATTGACTTTCGGCAGTTTTTAAAAACCGTCAGATTTCCCGTCAGATATTCTTTAATTAAGCTAAAATTCCCGCTAGCCGCTAGATGGAAATTTTTCCCGCTAAAGCAACTTAAAACAAGTCAGATCTAGCGGGAAAACCGCTAGATTGGCAACACTGGTACACACCTTATATAAGCTTTTGGTGGGATATGTTAGAGGCGGGGTTTCGGCAGCCAATGGAATGTTCTAAACCGTTTCTAACTCGTAAGACTGCATCGGACAATACAAATTTTGAAAATTTGACTTTTTAGAGCCCTATTTACAATGGTTCGCAAATATTTTGTTTTATAATAGCTTTTTGTACCGTTTTTAATGATTCTTGATAGTGGAAATTTTAAAAATCCGAGCTGAGGTTACTTACCTACCACCGTCATACATTATCGTATAACCATGTGACAGAATTTATGGCACAACTATGTAATACCTCTTTACAATTAAATAAAAATTTTAAAACTAACAAGTGGCTTGAAGAAAATTGGCGGGTTCAGGAACCGATCCATGATCTACGGTTTAGCAAGCAAACTCTATGACCACTAACCCACGACAAGTTATTAAAAACAGTTAAATAAATGTGAACTACTCCGTAACGACGTGGAATTTAAGGCTATGCCTTCATTGCGTTCAACAAAAAACCGCTAGAGCTCGCCCCAAAAGATAAAATATTTTTGAATGAATTTTCTAGTTTGACCGTAACCGAATGTTGAAAAAAAAACAAAAACCAATCCTACCTGCTTGGTTGTAATCTTGGATGAACTGGAGAAACGTTAGATATTCGAACGTCATATCCAGTGGCAACTCCAGCCAAAAACGAGGCCATGTTGTAAAGTACTAACTCTATGATGCTGAGTTTTTGCCTTGATTTGACTCCTAACAAAAGCAGATTAGAAAAATGTTAAGAAAAAGCCGTAAAACTTACCATCTGCGCTATACAACGTCGGCATGGGTACGTTATTCCTGATGGTTCCTGGTATTGGATATTCTGGACCCCAATCCTCCGGGGGTATGAAATCTGTCAACGCAAACATACAACGCTCTAGCACTCGACCATTAAAATAAAACTGTACGCACACTGCAAGCTACAATTACGACTTGCAAAACAGTAAAAGCAAAAACTTTTTTTATTTTGCTTTTATCGATTTTTATTCGAAAACACAAGCTAAACCCAGTGTTAAAAAGTTTGGAAGATTAAATTTTCAGACATTTCACCGTTACAGATGTCCACCAGTTTGGAAGTTTCGTGATTATGAAATTTTTTATCATTTTTTCGACGCTTATGCAAAAACACGTAATATGGTTTTGTAAAGTATGTTTCCCGATTGTATACTTGACGCGGGGCTACACAAAACATAAATAACTTTGTAAAATGAATTTTTTTTAATTTGGGGAAGATCGTAAAATTGTGCAAACAAAGTTGTACGCCGTGTGAAAGGATTACGGATAAGGCAGCGTAGACAAGCGCATTAAATCGATCGTTTCTTTGGTGAGAAACTAAGAGACGCCGGTTTTTGCAATTTGCTTTGAAGTAAAATTTATGAGAAACTTAGCAAACCATTGTCGGTTGGGATAAATTGGAACGTCAGACATTTGCTCATTTTTTACGAGGAGATGACATAAATAAATGTGGAGCAAGAAATTGAATTCATTAATGGATTGCAATTAAAATTTTAAGTGTTTTTTTTATGATGCTGTGGTTTAACGGTGTGAATAATCAATATTTTCAAGTATGAAGTCATAAACAATAAGAAGAAATCGATAATCGATATCGCGCGTAACTGGAACAGCTACTCGAATTGAAGGGTATGATGCGGATTATACAGCGACCGCGATGTCCAACAGAAATGCGAGTCATTTTAGAAATTCCAAAAAAATGTTGGGTCTTGAGGCTTAGGAATGTCTGAATGAAAGATTGCAATAAGCGCACGTTTGCAAAATATCAAACGATCCAATGGCAGAAAACGTTGTTTTCTGAAATGGAACACCGCAACCGGCGATCGTTCATTTGGGTTATGTGCGTAGTTCGGTCAGTGGTTCCTTGGAAAACATAACTCGAGTTTTTCCTCAGGTCATCCTAAACCCATGGATTCGTCTTTGCTGAAAATGAAACTTGAAGTTATCGCCCTGGAGCATGGCCGTGTTCGCACTAAAGTACGGTGAATTTACACTAAAAGCGGTGACCTTTTCGATCACGGAATACAAAAGAGCCAGAAATTGATTTTTTTTTTAATGCGCGCTAATTTGGATTCCGTATGTAAAATGTAATATTTGTAACAAAAAAAGTCGGATAACTATGAACTACCACGATTTTGACTATTAGAAGCTCCAAAATGATGGACATCCTGTTGTTTTTAAATATGGTTAACGAGGATCCATGCATTATGAAAAAAAATAAATAAATAAAATACAAAGTTAAAAAACATTACAGAAATGTTTATTTAAAAATTTATACATGTAGTAAAACCATCACCAGAAAATTACACAACCTGAACACTTTTTGAGTAACAAAATACATCTAACAAAAAAGTCAAAATACAAAAACGGCAAGACAACGTGTTCAAGCGGCATAATAGACGTAATCATTAAAAATTAATATCATAAAAATTATAAACCTAAAAACTAACTAACTACACAATTATAATAATAAAATCAAACTACACAGAAAATAAAACTTGCAAAAAGCTCAAATTTCAAAAATAAAAAAATCAAAGAAAATACAAGCTTACTGTGCTTAAAACTTAACATTATTTTGATTCAGCAAAAATAACTTTGACTTGAATTGAAAACAAACTTACAGACAACATTGCGCAGATTTTCCTCAGAAATGCCTTTTTTTCGAAAAAAGAAAGAGAAAGTAGTAGTAGTTGGTATAAAAATAAAATTTACAATTTAAAAAATTTGGTTTAATCAATCTTTTAGCAACTTTTCTGTATCGTCGTCATTTATGATATTAATGTTGGCATAATTTCTGCCAAAATTAATGGAATTATTATTACTAACACCTCTAGCAATTACAAAGGAATCAGTACTAAACACAGTATCGTAATGGGACTCGCTAATATTCCCAATTGAACGACTCAATCGATTTTGGTTCATCAAAACAGAACTTGGCGTTAGGGAAGCATTATTTGCAGGATAACTGTTATTACGCCAAGACTTTTGAAATGGTTTGAACTCGGAAAGAGCAAAAGCGGTTACTTTATTTTTAAATAGTTGCAAAGTTGAAGTGTTATCCCTATTACCAATACTTTTATTATCAGGAGTTGTAGGAGTTGTTTTACCTATGTCGTGTGTTGGTCTGCTTAACACCGTCCTTGGTTTATCCAAATTTGGAGCACTTTTTGACCATATACCCCCCGGTCTTGGTGCCGGCCTCAATAGAGCTATCTGACCTCTCTCTCGTTGATGGCAGGTACTCGGACCCCACGTTTTCCCCTTCACGCCATCTGCTGGCACTGTAAGAGAATAACCTATCTGTGCCGGAATGAAAATACTCACTTATTCTCATCTATCATACTTTTTTTTGTTAATTCCGCTATACCTAATTTGTTGTTAGCCCATTTTGTTTCTATTTAAACTCACCATTACATTTTGCTTATTTACCAATTAACTCCACGTTCCCCTTAAAATTGAACAAGAACAAACAAGCGCTAAATGAAATATTCGTTTGATTGAAACGATTCTACTCTAATACTGCACGTCAAAACGTCGTAAACAAATAAAGACACTTTAAGAGGAATCCTCAGAGTTGAAAAATGCACTTTCGTAATTCGCTGTTATTTTGCTTATTACTCAAAAAAAAAAATTTACAAAAGTATATATTTTTTAAAAGAGAACACTTGGACGCAGGCCGTGTTGTTTTTAATTTTTTTAAACTCAAATTTTTTGGAAAAAAAATGTGAATTGAAAAAAAAAATTTTTAATTCAAATTGTTTGAAAAAAAATGTTGAAAAACATTCGAATTTAAAAAAGTTAAAACAACACGGCCTAGGTCCAATGTCCTCTTTTAAAAAATATATACTTGTGTGCAATTTTCTAGAGTAATAATAAGCAAAATAACAGCGAATTACTAAAGTGTGCTTTCCAACTTGTAGGATTCCACTCATTAAAAACATCCCTGAAGCCCGACAATCACCCCAACCGGCATATTAATGAAAATAATAATGGGTGTCCATAGGACCAGGGGTGGACAAAATAAAAATTACATTTTGTATTTTAGGTTGAAAGTAGAAAGAATAAGATAACTTTGAATTTTTTATTTGAAATTCAAAATATCGTACACAGTTTGTATTTCATATTATGTTGAATTTAAAATAAAAAATTCCAAGATACATTGCATTTTGTACGTCAAATACCTGAAATTTTGAATGTATTTTGTTTTGATATGTATTTTAAATACATTTTCCCCACCATAGGACTTATTATTTATTATTAAATTTTTTTATTTTATTTTTCAAAAAAATAGTTTTTACACAACATTTAACCGATTTATAGCCGAGATTATAAAGCTCTGATAAATTTATCTCTCGTTTAAATATTTAATAAACTTGTTGTGGTGTAAAATGTGCTTTGAAATTGACATTTAATTTCCAAACGCCATATGTCATCTGCTGAACTGTGAAAGTCCCGTATCGCGTGTAAATTATAAAATAATTTAATTTAAGCTAACTATTTTAGTGTTACACGTTGTTTTTATACGCAATACGCGAACTTTCACAGTTCAACATATGAGAGATGGCACAGCTTACACCACAACAAGTTTATTAAATATTTAAACGAGAGATAAATTTATCAGAGCTCTATAATCTCGGCAATTAGCAGATAATTTATTTTATGGGGGGTGGAGGGGAGCAAAAATGCGCCGCGCATTTCGGTTCTTCTAATATCCACATTTAGATCTATAACTATAACCATACCATAGTAATATAAGATCTATGAGTTGAACTCTCTCAAATATCAAGATGTTTAATTTCTAAATACGTTTTGACTTTTTCCTTGATATAGATAATTTAATCAAAAATGTAATAAATTTTTTTTTAACTAATTACATAATAGACAGCACTAAATATATTTGCCATCGTATAACTTAATTGTACCACCAGACATATTTTAAGTTGCAACGTTCCTGTTTTCGCCGTTTTTGTTTTCGACGTTTAGACATGGAATCACTGCCTCCACCATCGCCGCACCCAAGCGACCCGGCTACACATCATCGAAAAAAAGTGGCATTTATGTAGAGTGCATTTTATCCTTAGTGACTGCGGCAGTGCGCAATTAATGTGGAGGGAGAACGCGTTACACCCAATTCCACCAATTGACACCAACATAAACCGAAATGACAAATATTTGTTCTGCGGCACGGACTCGTTAAAATAAAATGGACTGCTAATGTTTATGGCTGTGAATCCAAAAGTGAGGCTTTGTTATGAGCAGTGTAAATTTAAATTCCCCTCCAAAATCCTAAATTACTCTTGGCCATATAACAGTTGCACCACAAATGGCGGCCTCCTAGGTGGTCACACTTTTTTTTTACCTTGAATAGCAGTCCATTTATTTTAAGAGGTCCGTGTACTGCGTTGCAGTCGCTACGGAAAAGCAAACTCTACACTACTCTGAATTTACCAAAATTGAATTCATTTTTTGTAAGTTTCTCAAATTTTCAACTTCTGATTAAGCGCAATGGTATGGTGAGTCTTAAATTTTTTACCCTGTATAACATTGTCAATTTTTAAGGGAATCTGGATAATTCAAAAAATATGAGGTTATCAATACAATATAGTTCCTGCCAGGGAACTTTGATGTTACGTCATCATGCACCTGATTGTTTAAATTCATCATTGGATATACAAACAAAACAGCTTCCGTTATTGGTTGGGTTAGGATGACGTAACACCAAAGTTTTCTGGGAAGGATTGTATACACTTTCAACGGTTAGCTCACCAATGAGTTCAAATACGACGCCGTTGTAAATGTATAATATGGTGCTATCAGTGATTCTTTTATTGGGTGAAAAAACTGATTATAAATTGGCGCAAGATACGCAACTTGACTGAAAAATTTAGAAGTATGACTAGTCGCCGTGCGCATAGGTTGCGTTCAGTTTAGCACTTTTAAACTGTTTCAAGTGCACAAATCGTTTGCAATTACGAAAAAGTTCTAAATTGACTTTCAAAATGAGTTTGACGGAGTTTCGGAGCGAAAAAAGTGTCAAACCGAACGCAGCCCGATAGCAATTGTTATTTTTGTAGGTACTGCAATGTAAAGCTGCGTTTGGACGAGAGCTCACAGGAAAGAATTTTTTCTTTTGAATAAATATGAACTTTTATAATAGCCAAAAATGACGTGGGCGAATGGATTAACGAGATTCCATAGAAACAAAAATACAATTAAAATAAATTCAACAAAATCGACGGGTGGGTGAAAAATTGCTTCTGAATGCAGCCGTACAATATCAGTCCATTTTTCAAAATAAAATATGGAATTAAATTTGTCACAAAGTTGCGTATCGTTCCAAAAGTTATAATCAATGACAAACAGTGAAAACAGCGAATCAATAATTCAGCAAAGCCCATGTCCTGTTAAAACTTGACAAAATCAACCCTTAATTAATAAACTTAACTCTTACCCTAATATTTCTCAGTTGCCTGTATTTCTCATTGAAAAAAATTACAAACCAATCAAACATGCCAAAATCAAATGTTTTCGTTTGGACCAACAAGTAGTCATAAGCACAAAATCACACAATAGCCCCTCTGAACAATACCTTTTTTTTAGGCTTTTAAGTAAACTATCATAATTTTTAGACAAACTAAATATAATTTTTTTAATTAATACCTAATTAAGGGCGAGGATCACCAAAGTCAGTTAGTTTATCCTCCTGCTAAATAGTTGGATATAATTTATTGTTATCGTGTAAGTGGGACTTTGAATAAATTTGACGTTTATTTCCAAACGCCATCTGTTATCTGTAGAACTGAAAGTTAGCGTAGAATCTCGTGTAAATTAGAAAATAATTTACTGTGAGCTTACTGTTTCAACTGTTTTTACTGTTTTGTGAGTGGTTTCTATCGAATTCGAAACAGATGACAAATGGCGTTTGGAAATTAAACGTCAAATTTATTCAAAGTCCCACTTACACGATAACAATATTATATCCAACTATTTAGCAGGAGGATAAACTAACTGACTTTGGTGATCCTCGCCCTTAAGATGGTAAATAAATTTAGCAACGCCCGAGAAGCTAAGGCACATCCGCAATCCTAGCTACTCGTAACCGACAAGTTTGTTAATGGAGGGGGGTGATGTAGCGTTTTTAAAATTCGTTACAAATATACATAGAAGTTTCGCGCAACATAAAACAAATCACTTCGGTAGCACAGTTGGTTAATATTCTCAACTAGTGCTCCAGGGTTCGAATCCATATCGAGGAACGCATTTAAACATTCAAAAAAGTTTGCAAAAGTTACAATAAACTTCCCCCGATTATTGCTTATTTGAGTACTAGTTCAATAGATCTCGTTCGTATATCCGAACACAAAAACAACACGGCGCGGCGGTGAAACGAGTTATTTACACAATCTTCATTTCGAACTATTGTTCACTAAAATATTCTATCAAGAGACTTCCAGAATATTATTGTCACTGGAAGCAATAACTTACAAAACTACAATCGCGAGTCGGTTAAATTATTGAGCGAATTTCAAAATATACTTGGAATTATTATAGTCACCCCTCATAATATTTTCTTTATGTATAAAATTCCCTGTTAAATATTCTATTTAGGAATATTAAATCACGGTTCTCTGCATTATTTATTACACTTGTTATAAAAATAGCGTTTAATTTGCCAATTCAACAAACAAAAAGTTAGGTGATAAAGAAAGTTACGCTCGTTAGTTATTTATAGCTTTTGAACTTTAGAAAAATCGAAAAAATGGAGCTGGGGCGGCTTTTCACGACGTGCACCCTTACGAGTTTAGTTCAAGGGAAAAATGGAATTTCTGAAGGTGTTACTTCTTCTAAAAATGAATTTACATTTATTTTATTGTGTGTATTGTATAATTATCATTTGTACGACATTCCAAATGTTAGTCTTCAGCTTGGTATCAGTTGCTAAATAAATTTTATCCATCGTTATTTGTTTAATGGTTATTAAACCCCAAAAACAGCGTTTAAATGGATTCAACGATTTCTTCTGCGGGTAAATCGTAAACGTTCGATTTTAACTGGAACGAATTTTGATATTAGAACAACAATTTCTAACTTTACCACCTAAATAGGTGATTTTATGTGAATTCATCTACCGAAGTAGCCAATTATGCCTACTCAAATGGGTTTTTTGATTGAGCTCCCCGTTCCTACGTCACATTTTTAATGACAGCTGTGATTCAATTTAATTAACCAATTCTAAACTAAAACTTCCCGAAACTAGCAGTTGTTAGTTTTTCCATGACCCGACTCTCGTGACCGAGGGGAGTTAAACCCCCAGCAAGTCGCCTACAAAAACTAGATAGTAGCACATCGAGGCAGTGACACAAATAATGATCAATTTATGGTACATCTTGTAGAACGTGATGACCTAAAAACTTTCCCGACTATCTTGAAATTGGATTCACATTATTCTCTTGATATTAAAATTTTAAATGGAAATTGATTAGAAATGAAGAAACTAAAAATAAAACAAAGAATGCTAAAATCGATACGCGTATTGAATAAACTATTAAATAATTAATGCAAAAATAATTCGATTTGCAATAAAACTAATCGTAAATATTATGGCTCCAACCAAAAGATAATAAATAAAAATGTTTTTATTATTCAGTAAACCAGAATAAAAGTGACGGTAAAATCGATAACAGGCGGCACTTAAACTTGGAATTTTGATTATAATCTATGTCGTAAATTTTAAAACAATACTTCAAATCTGAAACTTCGATTCGATATATTTGAAATATTAATTGAAGAAAATAAAAAAAATCAGAAGTTTTTATTCGTTTCAGAGCCAAGACCGTTTGACCGCGTTGCGTTGCGATGCGTTTACTTATTAGACCATAAAATTCTAAAATATTGTAGGGCAGTCTTACATTATTTCGCAGTGTTCCTAATTTCGCAGCATTATTTTATAATGTATTTATTTTTTAAATTTTAAATAATTCTAAAAAATACTGCGAAATAAAGAAAGTCGGTTCTAAAAAGGGAATAGCTAAGTTTTGCGTTATAACTACTTGTGGGTATTCACTTCTGCAAAATTAAAGGTGACCTGTGCTATAAGGCAAACAAAATTTAAACAACTAAACTGGCCAATATGATACTTCAACGTACACATCTTCGGTTGTTGCGTGCAATCACAATCACACAAAAAACATCATGCAAATTCAAACAAACTCGAATTATTTTGGGGGAAAAAGTGACTTACGTGCAATCGCGCGCAGACGTGGAATGGCGGGCGAACCGGGAGGACTATTAGGCGAGATAACTCCACTGACAGCTTTGTTATCTATCGTATGTTGCACTGTTATTGTATGCCTAAAGTCTGAAGGAAAGCTAATATTGGAACCTAACTCCTTCTTCAACGATTTTAACCTCGAACGCTTAAATTTTCCTGAAATCAAGCAGTAAATACTAATATGAACTGGTACGACTACCCCGACGGGTGCATTGAAACCAGCGTTACGGGAAATACAAAAGTTATAGTATTATAATATCAATAATGAAGCGTCGCCTACCTTTTCGTTTATTGGGTGTGGGAGTTTGCTGTTTGATCATAAAATGCAATTCCCGTTCTAATAAGTCTATTTCGCGTGCCTGTAATTCCTGTTCCTTCTGCCTTAATTGCTCTTCGTGCACTCGTTGTTGCAATTGTGCTCGATTAAGATCTTCCTCTCTGCAACGTAGTTCCTATATAAAACAAAAATCAATTCAAGTCCACATTAAAACTCGACAATGGCAGCCAAAAATTTACCTCTTCAAATGATTTACAAGCCTGTGGTTAAGCAGCAGCAAAGAAATTAAGATTATTATTAAGCACATTTCACGGTTAATACTACACAAAAATTACCTTCTCTTTCCTGCGCAGTTCTAGAAGAACCTCTTCGATTTCTTGTCTCCAATTATCTTGCATTGTGTGAAAACTTTCGTGTGGGGTTTGGGTGAAAGAGGAATGTATGATGTGGTCGAGGGCATCGAGGACGTCGTCGAATGTTGGTCGTCTATGAGGATCGGACTCCCAGCAAGCTAAAAATAGACAAAATTATAATTTAACCCAAACTGACACTTAAATTCATAAATTTACTCTCACGAAATTAAATTTTATTGCTCGGCTAAGTTAGGTGGTAGAATGCGTAAAAGATTAATGGTAGCAATTCCGTGTGAAGTAATTGTGGGCGAGCGGTAATTATTAACTTGCACTTCCATATAGTGTTTCCGAAAATTGTATAGAAGGTGAGTGCAATTTTATAAATATTTCACTCGATATTATTTCGATTGGAATGGAAGCCTAATCGTTAAAAAATTCTTGCAGAAATACCTTCTCAAGAGATTTCTGAGAATAGTAATATTCAGGTGTTCGTTCTTGTACATGATTAACCAGTTTAGTCTATGATAATCAAACAAATTTTAAATATTGCTGGATTGAGTCAACAGATTACAATTAACACATATTTAAGCGCATCACATTTTCCCCTGGGGAGGAGTTGAGTCAGTCCACGAGACAAAAAATTCAAATAAATATTATTAATGACTGATCCACAGAAAATGAAAGCAAAATGCTGTTGTAGTGAAAAAACCTAAGAACAAATCCACAAATCTTCAAATTTTCCCATTTCTGGATTAATTTAGTATTTGGTGGTTAAAGTTTAAAAATGATGAAACCGAGCAACGGTTGAATTAGTGGGCAGCCAGCAAAAAATAGAGCAGTTCCGGTGGTTAAACCATGCAATACATGAAGGCTGTCCAATGGCGGAAACTGAAAATTATTAAAAATTAACGTCCCCAGACAGTGCCGAAAAAAGTAAAAATATCCTGCAAATTGCAATTGCCAAATTAATATTAAGAGTAAAATAAAGACGTGAGAAATAGAACACCACTGGAATCGGAAAACGAAGATACGGAAAGAAAAAGGAAATCACAGCTACCCGCAGGAATTTGGCTTTGTAGTAGTAGAACTCTGCAGGTCATGGGTGCAATGAAGCAGGCGAAACATCAACTTTGTCACTGTGCGATCCATGTTGAGTAACTTCTGGTCCAACAGAGCTAGTATCACCCACCTTGACCACCATAATTTTAATGCTCAGATTGAGATATCTGGAAATTGAATTGTTTGGTAGTTTTGCCTCACCCAACTACAGGGTGAGGGTGAGGCAATTTGACGGCAGAACGAATAGACGGCATTGATGGAGCTTTTAGATTTTACAAACTACTCAAAATTTGCAAACTTTACATTGATTATACTTATTCCCACTGATACTATAGGAACCGGAAGCGCCGCAGGTGATTAAAATGTGCAGTTCTTGTATTTTTAGATACACTTCGCTCGTAATTGTTTAGTTTTGTATTATTTTTGTATACCACAGTGATCCATCAGAGCATTCCTGAAGTTCACTTCCTTATTTTTTACTAATGTTTGTATCGAGTCATTAGACTTTGAATTTTAATTTGGTTATTAACTCGTGATAATAAATTAATTGGTATATTTTAAACAATTTTACGAGTTAAATAAATTAAATTATAATATATTTTATTAAGCTTTCCAGCACTTGTATGCTCTTCGTCAGAATAGTACATAATGTATTATAATTTAATTTATTTCATTGGTAAAATTGTTTAAAATATACCAAAATTAATTTTGAATTTTAGGCACATGAACTCCAACTTATTTTATTGATTATAGAATAAAGAGATTTTTTCTCTTTCTTGATTTTGTTTCTTTTTCCGTAATTAGCAGCCAGGTAAGCACAATTCACAGATTGATTGGGGAAAATTCAGGGATCTTCCCTGCTGTCGATGCTAAGGATAAAAGTTAGCCACCCTTAAGATCAGGAATACTATATTATTATTAGATATCAAAATTTATAATTTTTAATTATTATCAAGAAATTTAGGAAATTGGCATTATTAATTTACGAGGTATCATTTGGGTGTTAAATTATTTTGAGACAAAAATTTAAAAATCTGGATAGAGGCGGACTGGAAAAACATACTAGGCAGTCTGATAGGTCCCTGAATAATGAAACAAGGAAACATTTTTTTGGCCATATCCGGTTTTATTTCTCAACATACACTCATTTTAGCTCGATACAACAAATCCAACGATTTTCTAACTTTTTTATACCGTTCAAATAGGACTCGATCGGAAGGTCCTTAAAATAGGCCTCAGTTTCAGCTACGAACTCCTCATTTGATTAAAAATGCTTACCAGTGAGCCATATCTTCAGGTTTGGAAACAGGTAGAAGTCGCTGGGGAACAGGTCTAGCGAATACGGTGGATAAGAGACCAGTTCTAACCTGATTTTGTACAGTTTTGCTTGTGCAACTAACGATGACTGCGCAGGCGCATTATCGTGATGATAAAGGATTTTTTCTTTTTTAAATTCGGTAATTTTTTGTCGATTTTACTTTTCAAACTATCCAATAATAATGAATAATATGCGCCAGTTATGGTTTTACATATTTCAAGATAGTCGATGATTATTATTCCAACGCATCCCAAAATACGGAGGCTATAACCTTTCCAGCCCATTCTTGCGTTTTCGGACGCATTGGAGCACTTTTACCCAGAGAAACCCATTGTTTTTACTATTGTATCGACTCTGAAATATAGTAATGGATCCAGGATTCATCCATGGTTATGAATCGGCGCACAAAGTCTTTCTGATTACGCATAAATATGCTCAAATTCTGCAGGGAAGTTGTAACACGAATTCGTTTTGGTCGACTGTGAGCAAGCGCGGCACTCATCGCGGGCAGAGCTTCTTCATGCCCAAAAACGCATGTAAGATGTTTCCCATACGTTCTATTAACATGCCCAAAGCCTTAGCTAGCTCCCTTAATTTTGATTTGGAATCATTCAAAATCATAGAATGGATTTTTCGACATTTTCTGTTGTAGTGATCTAATTCGGGCGCCCAGAACGTTCAGCTTCATTGGCGCTCGTACGGCTACAACGAAAATCAGTAAACCACTTATGAATAGTTCCAATCGACGCTGCAGAGTCCAGGTAATAATTATCCAGCTTGGCTTTGATTTCGGTTATAGTTTTCTTGCGAAAATAATAGTGTTTAATCAAAACTTTAAACTCATCTTTTCCCATATTAAAATATCCTCGTTGGTTGGTCACTTCTTAGTGCTGTAACTTCTAAATGTGTAATTATAAATGGCTGTAATTTTGACAAACCTCCTATCAAGGATCAAGCTAGTCAAAACTGGTTCACATTTGTGAATACTAACGCCATCTCTTAGAATTTTCAGGGACTTATCAGACTGCCTAGTATATTAAACTATTTTTTTTCATTTCTTATGTTGTAGGTCTAACGATACCATTGGGAGATTTTCCACTGCATTTTAAAAGGTGTTTTTGTAGTTCAGCTGTCACGCTGTCATTTTGTAATATTAAATTTTAAATGTTTTTCGAGACTTGTACAATAATATGTCAAAACCCAAATTGATCTAAATACATTCATTTTCTCAAAAAAAATTCACAAAGTTGGACTCTTTTTTTCGCCCGTAAGGTTAATAACTCCCCCCCCCCCCATTAATAACTTCAAAGGAAACTGTTAACTTTATTTATTATGATCGACAATTTTATTTTTAAACAGTGGTTTGTTGATGGAAAATCTAAGAGTAGTAATTATCACTATACAGGGTGTCCCCGCACTCACTTTACATAACTTAGGTGGTGATAGAGGACACTTTTCTAAGAAAAATATTTAACAAAAATTTTTTTCTAAATTCAAACCCTCGAGAGTTAGGCCTATTTAAAGCATTTTTTTTAATTTCCACCTTCACATGGCCATAGCGCCGAAAATATTGATTTTGGGGTAAAAATGGTTTAGTACTTTTTTAAAGAGCGTGAAATAATCTACAAACTAGATTTAACCCTTTTATTATCTAAAATCAACGGCTTTTGAGTTATGAATTAAAGTAAGTTAAAAAATGTCGAAAAATTTGAGCTTTCTTTTTTTTTGTTTTTTTTCAAAACCCTGTATCTTTTAAACGAAAGATTTTACAAAAAATCTGACGCCCCATTTCGGATAGGAAATTTAACGGACTACAACTTTGGTCTAGTAAAAATTTTTGAAAAACCAATCCATTTCACACAAAATCAGAAAATAACAAACAAGACAGCTTACAAAACATAAAATTTAATTCACAAAATTTTTATTTTTTTTGAAAAATTATTTTATTAATTAATTTTAAATTATTACATTAATAAAGTAATTGTTGAAAAAGACCATCCTAATTTTCAATACACAGTTGTGATTGTTTTAAAAGATGTTTGTCGAAACAAATCGAAAAAAGGCGATTTTTCGACACTTTTAATCGCAGAAATTCGAATTTTTGACACTTTTCACATTCACGGATTGACCAAAATTGGCCTCGTGATCGACCGGTCAATCCCTCGACCTTGTTGACCACCCCTGCTATAATGGATTTAAAAAAAAAGAAAATTTTATAAATAATACTATAAAGCATATTTTAAAACGAGCACGACTGTGTATTAAAAATGAGGGTGGTCATTTTCAACATTTACTTAAATAATCTAATAGTTTAAAATTAATTAATAACATAATTTTTCAAAAAAAATAAAAATTTTGTGAATTAAATTTTATGTTTTGTAGCTGTCTCGTTTGTTATTTTCTGAGTTTCTGTGAAATGGATTGGTTTCTCAAAAATTTTTACTAGACAAAAGTTGTAGTCCGTTAAATTTCCTATCCGAAATGGGGCGTCAGATTTTTTGTAAAATCTTTCGTTTAAAAGATACAGGGTCTAGAAAAAAACCAGAAAAAAAGAAAGCTCAAATTTTTCGACATTTTTTAACTTACTTTAATTCATAACTCGAAAGCCGTTGATTTTAGACAAGAAAAGGTTTGAATCTAGTTTGTAGATTATTTCACGCTCTTTAAAAAATCACTAAACCATTTTTACTGAAAAATCAATACTTTCGGGGCTATGGCCACGTGAAGGTGGAAATTAAAAAAAATGCTTTAAAGAGGCCTAACTTTCGAGGGTTTGAATTTAGAAAAAAATTTTTGTTAAAAATTGTTCTTAGAAAAGTGTCCTCTATCACCACCTAAGTTATGTAAAGTGAGTGCGGGGACACCCTGTATATGCCTGTTTTTCCATTGCTGGATTAGGCCTCCCCAAAAATGGAGGTTATTGTTTTTTATATTATATATCCAGTAGATCGCTTGCTAGGATGGCTTTCAGATGTGCCTGTAGCTCTATTTTTTGTTAACGGTGGCAATTCATCAAATCAGGAGGACCGCGGGCTTATCGTGCCCTCCAAAGCACGGAGACTTGGTCATAAGCAAGTTTGACTCTCTCTAGATTTGAACCCGATACCCCAGAAGTTAAACGCGTTAGATAAGATGTAGATAAGTTGCAAGAAGGGGATGGTTTACTTGAAGTGAAGAAGAACGGGCAAATGCAACGGCATCGGCAGGTCGAATTAGGTAGAGGAACGAATAAGGTTGACCATTTGAAGGTGTCATGGTGCAATTTTGTAACGAATAATTACTGTAGTTTAGTATATTTCAACGTTTATATTACATTAATTAGTGCAACGAGGTAATTCGTATGGAGTGAAGGTGACTACATATGGATAGCGACTAGGTGTTTAACGATGTATTATTGTATGTTTTAGATTGGAGTGTAAAATATTAATCAATTGTTAATGTTGATTAATTAACCAAAAATTGCTATAATACAAAACGTTGTAGCGATTATAGACTTATAAAGTTAATGAGGGACGCTTTAAAACTTTTCCTAAAAGTAATACATAATCGTTTGTGTCCAAAGATGGACGAGGACATAGGTGAGACTCGGTTTGGATTCAGAAATGGAATGGGAACCAGAGAAGCACTATTATAAAAATATTTTTAAAAAAGCACTAGAGGACGTGGATAAAGGAATTCAAATAAATTGCAATTGGCTAAATAATATACTGTGATGAAGATGATAAAAGCGAATCAGAGATTCGGGATAGAATGTTTTTGTCAAAAAGGTGTGCAAGTGACCCAAGTAACATTTTAACCTGGGAAATTTCTGGCATTTGCCTGTCAGTGAAAACTCACCCAGGACCTGCTCCTGTGGCAGGTGTGAAGCAAGCCTGCTACAGGTGCTGTCTGAGTAATTTGGCGCACGAATTTACCTGAGGCAGCCCTGTGGCATACTTGGGAGAAAGCAATCTGGTGTTGGCGCAAACCTGCACCACGCTTGCCGCACACCTGAGAAAAGCCTGCAACGGTTTTGATTTCAAAAAAAGGTAAATAATTTTCAAAAAATAAAAAAATTAATTTATTTTAATTTATTTAATTTCTCAACTTAATAATATCCCTTTTTAGTATTCTTTTCTCTATTAATTAATTAGATATTATTATATTATTATATTTTTTAATTCTCTTATTATGGTTGAACTCATAAATGGCGATTTTCTCCTAATTATTTCATTTGATGATAGTTGGTCCTGGAATTTATCCACGGGTTGCGTCTGTTGGAGTCTGTAAATCTGTAAATATAATTATAAATTTGAAAAATCTTACCGGAGCTGGGAATCGATCCACGGACCTTCTCACTTGTACTTGGATAACCTGGAGTATTATGCACTACGCCACCAAGTTTAGTTGTAAAAATCATGATTATTTAAAAACCTGTGATTATAATCACATACATTTTTTTTGATTGGTAATTGATCAAATATTGTCTATTTAATAAATTAAAGGAGTTCAAAACACATTAACAACAAAATTAGTTATTAATTATTTCCCATGTTAATTTCCTATGTTCACATCGGCGGCCGTCACCCGGTATAAAGGCACGTGTACCTACTAATTTTTGCAATTTTTTGAAAATATAGGTTTTTGGTAAAAAATTTAAATTGATGGTTAAACAACCAACATTAATGCCTGTTTTTACCAACAATTTATTTAAGAATTTCCTAGTAAAGAATTACTTAGCTAGGATTCCATAAATGTGATTGGTAAAATTTGACATAGTATTGACATAAAAAATTCATATGTCAAATTTGACCAATCAAATTTATGGAATCCTAGCTAAGTAATTCTTTACTAGGAAATTCTTAAATAAATTGTTGGTGAAAACAGGCATAAATGTTGTACAAACAAATTTTGTTCGTAGATTTTGAGGGAGTTGTATAATTAATAGATTAATAGGAATAATAGGTAATATTGGTAATAAAGTTTCTCTATTGGTGAGTCAGATCTGTTTTTGCTTAACTACCCTGTCTCTAATAATTAATTAATCTTATGAACTATTTACAAATTTAAAAATTTATTACGTGTATCTACGTAATTAAATTAAAGGCACGTGTATACTAATCTTTTTTAAATTTTTTAAAAACACGTGCCGGACGGCCTTAGGCATCTTTTATTAATTATTATATCGTAAATTTGATTATAATATATTTTTGGTAAAAATTTTAGTGAACGAACGTCACCATCAACGTCACAATTAACCGAAGACAAGATTGCGTTATCAGATTCAATTGCAACTTGCAAGTAGGACTTTGGTAGGACTAAGTTTTTTTCTAAATTTATTTGCCGTAATTCATTGTCGGCTTATAGGTCAAACCTGCCCAAACCTACTTATCCCTTTTTACCTGAATATCATGGGATTAATTTAATTTAAAAGCCATGTAACGGTATTACTCATTTTTGGAATTTCCTACATTTGTTGTAATTATTTTGTTGCAGGTTGATACTTGTTTTATAACTTATCAATATATTAGGGTACTGTTACAATGCAGTATGCAAATTAAAATATACAAACAGCTTTTAATTAACTTTGACCTGTAGTGATTATTGTACTGAAAATTATAAAAAAAGGAACAAATTTAAGAAGGTGTGTGTGAAATGAGTGGAAAAAAGAGAGATGGTACTTTGTTATCTTTTTTTACTAAAACCCCCAAAAGGATAAAATTAGATGACGACAGCAATACGGATAATGCAGTGTCTCTTGCAAGTGAGCACATCAGTGAAAATGAAGTGGAAGAAGTGATTTACAGTCGCCCTAGTTTCAGTGGAAATATTCTTAAATAATATATTTATTTGTAATAACTACCGAAAATTTTACATAAGGCTTTTTACAAGTGCCCCCTCCCCCGAAATGAAATCCTGGCTACGGGCCTGCTGTTAAAGATCTTTTAGCACTTTTATATAATACTTTTAACTTAATTTTGCCAAAAGATGCAAGAACATTGATGAATACTCCAAAAAATAAAAAAAAAATGATTTAATATTAAAAAATTTTATTAAACAATAAATTATTTGTTCATATTTTGAAGATACCTTTTCAATATCGGCCAATATTTGCTCAATCCCATGTAATTTATTAACAAATCGACAACTGTTTTGAAGGGATACACCACTTCTTTTTCAAAGACACAAAAACTTTGAGTAGAAGAAGTGGCTTATTCCTTCGAAACAATTGTCAATTTTTTAATTCGCTACTGCTGGGTCCTCCTGGTTCTTCTGATTTTCGTGGTTCAATCTGTTAAAAGTAAATTAAAGTGATTTAAATGTTTAATTAAGAGCGCGCTGCAAATTTTGATGCAAAAACATGTTCAACAAAAAATGGCGTGCCCTAAAATATTAATCTTTTCTACGAATCTTTGAAATCTTTATAATTCTGTATTGGTGAAAAGATTAGTATTAAAGATTAATATTTCAGGGCGCGCCATCTGTTGAAACATGTTTTTGCATCAACATTTGCAGCACGCTCTTAAGATTTGGTTGGAGAACAATATATTGTAACATTATTTTACAACCCAGTAAAAATTGATAGGGTTTTGTATTATTCTTACTTACCTTTTACGAAGAAGAAATCAAAACAATATAAAATTATTTTGTTTAATTCTGCAAAACTTACCTAAACACATGGCAGTAATAAAAAAAATGAGTCTGCGATATGAGTATAATGAAAATGAATGAAATAGAAAAAAAAATTTGACATACGAACATATGCGAACGAGTATCTACGAACTAGTTCGAGATTGGCTTGGCGCCGAGGCTACACAGGCCAGGCGCCGGAGTGCGCAGGAGATCTGCAAGTTATTCTCAGGTATGGCTTCATAACCTGACACTGGCTTGCACCAAGCCAAGCGCAGGACATTCTCAGGTATCGCTAAATAACCTGTAAATTACTATTTATTTGGAGTCAGCCAGGCCTGGCGCAGGCTTGGCAGGTAAAATTTGATTTTGCAGGTAATTGCCAGGATTGAAATGTTACTTGGGGAACGCTTAAAACTGTAAAAATAAATCTTGCTTACATTCAGAGCCAATTTGCTACTTTTACACATTACACAACTACTTAGCGCAATAGTGTAAGTTGCCGGTTTGTGATGGGAAATACCTGGTTCGATCCCAGGGAGTATAAAAATTTATAAAAAGTGATTTGTGCGGTGCTGTGGTGTAAGACGCCATACTGTCATGGAAATATACCAGGTTCAAATCCTGAGGTGAACTAAAAATGTAATCGACAGTGCAGTAAGTGTAAGTCGCTGGTTCTGTAATTTAAGTCTTCCCCTCGACGACGTTGTGCAAGGCAGTTGCGGATTTTTGCGACCTCGATTTTTATTTGCGAATTTTCGAGTTTTATATTTCTAGAACGAAGTTTCGGCCATCGGTGTACGTGCAAGCGAGTAGCACAAAATTGCGTTTAATTGATGAGAATTGTAGTCATCGAGTTCCGAATCTTGTTTGTATTGGTGAATACAACGATAAAATAGTGGAAATTTATCATGAACGAGGCATACAAAAAGGTGAGGTTATGTACCAGAAAACCGGCTATTTAATTCAGATGTACAATTAATTGTACAAACTCACAAAAAGCACTAATTTGTTCGTAGACACCTGAGATATCACGGATTCACTAGAATTTGATAAAGTTTAACCACCACAACCGCAAGAAGATTTTCCAACGTACAGACGCGTGGCATTTGGTGGTTGCATATATGGGCAGCTACCTGAATAAGCTACTGGAGGCGTGTCTTGAAGCGCATCGGTTCTCAAACAACGTTTATTGGTTTGTTAAAAACTTTATTATTGAAATATTATCCACAGATTGGATCAGACTCCCTTTAGCAAAATTGAAGTTAAATGTAATGGTAGTCTGATACGATCACACAACCAGACACATGCGGCTATTAAGACTATTTGTAGTCCGAACTACAAGGTTGAATTTTTACAGTTTACTTTCAAATCTATTAAACAGTTAGAAACTACCCGAGTCTCCTTATTGAATTTAGAATCCGGTCTTCCTTGTAGAAAAGTAGTCTCAAATTTGCTCTCCGACAAAAAAAAAAAGAAAAGTTGGTTTTAGAACACCACAATACATTATGCAGATGACACTATCTCTGACACTGATCTCCAGCACCTTCTAGACAAGATTAACACAACGAGCAACAAATCTCGCCTCCACATGATTATTAATAAAACAAAGATAATGGGCATCAGTAAAACCGAAACTCAGGATACTCCAATTATTGTCAATGGCAGTCAAGTCAAAAAGGTGACAGATTACATATAGCTGGGTTGCTTACTAACTGAAAGCTGGGACCCTGAAAAAGAAATAAAAACAAGGATTGAAATGGCACGACAATGAAGCACCTCCTATGCAGTCGCCATCTATCACTGGAAACGCGTTGCCGTGTGTTGAATTGTTACATAATTCCGGTTTTGTTATATGGCGTGGAAGCGTGGGTGCTGAAAATGTCCTCAGTTAACAAGCTCGAGGCGTTTGAGATGTGGTTATACCGCAAGATGCTTCGAATCTCATGGATGGAAAGGGTCTCCAATGAAGAGGTGCTTCGCCGCATTAACAAGGATCATCAACTGTTCGCCACGATTAAAAAGAGGAAGGTGGCATATTTTGAACATATTGCGGTGGAAACCTGAGATAAGAATGCTTAACACCGGTCAAAGTCACGGTCTTGCAGACTGTGCGCGACAAAGAGAGGATTACTCAGTTCAGGACAACTTGGAACAAAATTCACAATAAGACGAACTTAAGTTGACCTGAGCTGAGGAAAAGTAACTTTGGGAAGAGTGGTCATTGGACGTGCAATTATTGAAAAAATTGCATGTTTCCTGAATTAAAAGTAATAAAACGGATCGGGGTACTGCGTACAAAATTAAAGGAAATTGTTAAAAAAAAAATATGTTATGTTAATTGTTGTTGTTGTTACTATGATTTAGATAGGTATTCTTAATTTACGGTAGTCGAGATAAAAGAATGGACCAAGAAAATATGATAACAAATAAATAAACATAAAAACAAGTGAAAAACGAGGTTGTGAGGGTAACGAAAAAGATAAACAAATCAGTTACGAAAAGCGACCCAAGCTAAGAAGTCGCATTTTTGGATAAAGAAGTTATTAATTAAAAAAACATTGAAATTTCAAAGAAAATTATTGAACACCATTAATGGGATTAATAATGGAGAATAAAAAATTAATGGATTAGTAATTCAAGATAAATAATTGGATCCGTACTTGGACATAAATTGGCGGATGATTTATTGAAGATTAATTACTGGGTTCCAAGGTAGAACGATTGTGGGACCGTAGCTGAATCAAGGGAAGAATCATTGGCGTTGGTGGAATTGGTTGATGTTTGTTCGTGACTGGAATTGCGAAAGTGGGAAGACTACCGGAAATTAAGGATACCGAGGTAGCTAGTTATATTTTTAAATATTTAGTTGGGGATAATAAAATTGTTGGGTTGTATAAGGGAGCAAAATTAAGTGTTATATAAATAAATCGAGTCGAAATTAACATGTAACCGTTTCATTGTTATCATTGTTGAATTAAGGAATCTTGACTCAAGGTTACGATTGGAGTAAAACGTTAGCGGGAAGTAAGACGAGCTGCAAGGTTGGGGCAAAAACAGTGTTAAGCATTTTTGTCTCATATAAGTTGAAAGACACGAAGGTAAGTGTGTAGCGTTCGTCGAGGATAAAGAGCGATTCCCGGTGGACACTACAATATATTCAGAAGCGAGAGGTATGCCCTCTTGCAGCTGATAATGGAAGGTAAGATTGACGGGAAGCTTTGGTGTACGTAAAGCCGCGGACCAAATATGCATGGCACAGGACAGAGAAAAGAATTTCAGATGATGATCGCCAACCTCCGATAGGAGACGGCACCTTAAGAAGAAGAATCAGTGTTGAGTTGATCAATTTAATCCAATCAATTAAACTACAAAGTGGGGGCTCGTCCAGGATAAAAACATCAATTAATGATCAACTTACTAGTATATATTTAAATAATTATTTAGTGGGAAAATTTAGTCAACTAATAGATTCTATAAAGTCTAAGAAGGCGATTATTAAACAAATAATTTACATGTAATAATTTGAAGTGTTTTGATTGTCTTAGAATTATGAGAATATACGAACGAATAAGCAGCCACCTGACTTAATTGGAGAGACTACAGCCGCTAAATGTAAAGAAGGGGATGAAAAATGGGGGGGGGCTATGGAATGCCTCATAGCAACAAATAATGTACGGTTTCATAAAACTTTTAACAATGCGTTAAATTTAACTAACCAATAGAAAACGTCCGTTAGTACTAATCGACAAATAGAATTCATCCGTTAACTTTAACAGCTTGTTAAAAGTTCTCTAAAATTATACTGCAAAATATACGATGTATCGAACTGAGAAGGGTTGTAACTTCGCCCCCGACCGCCAGTTTCTGGGAAAGAAAAAATACGGAGTACCCTCCAACTCCGACGATATCTTTTAGGAAATTTTGTCATACTTTTTAAGTGTTTTTTCCATTTTCTAAGATGGACTAAGCCCCCTAGCCCTCCTAATATCTTGCAATACTGCATTTGGAAGTTTAAACTATAAACTGTGGTATAAAAAAACATTTGTATGTTAAAAAAATACTCCCAATACTCCGACCAAAAAATCATGACTACGCCACTGCCTGGAATAATTCAGAATTAGACATTATGCACGAGTAGCGTTTGTAAGACAGGCGGGTGGTATACTCCACTACATTTCAAATTACGAATATTTGGTGCAATTAAATGTTAATGGATAGCGTAACCGCCTAAAAAAGAGAGAAGGAAAATTTGTATTTTGTAACAAATTTTCATGTTACATTTATTTGATTTTCTTGTAAGTGATTGAATAGCACAGAATACACCCGTACTTCTAAAAAAAAAGCCCTCTAGTCCTGAAGAACGCATAGGATAATAATGCTATTCTATTCGTTGGAATACTCGGATCAATGTTCTTCCAAGCACAACTTCTTTATGATTTTGTTCCAATTCGCTGGATTTGAATCCGTTTATTCACTATGAGGATTACTGGGAAACAAGAGTAATCTGCACAAGAATGGGAAACTGGAAAACGGTCTATCTGTTATTCTGATTGGGGAATGGGAAAACTTCCTTACGGTTTTAATGAATAAACGGGAAAGTTGCTCCCTTTTATATTTGAAATTCTTCTATTTTATTATTGCAGACAACGGAAAAAAGGTTAAGAAAATGTCGTCCTGATGTATATAAAAGGGTGGATTATGGTAAGGTAAGCGCGGATGTGATTTAAAAGTGTTTCTGCTCGGTGTTTAATTCTGTCTTAAATCTCTGTAAGATAAAATACAAAAATTTCCAATTCCATGTTTCCACGTGAAGCAATTAAATTTGAATCTTATACAAGCACTTTTAATTGTAATTCAAAACAAATTAAAATACCGCTATATAAAAAAATTAAACAATACATAATAAAGCGTCTGTAATAATAATGAAGCTAGCCAGAGACGACAGGAAAACCCCAACCACAATACAACAGTACAAAAGAGATGTTATCACTATCACGCCGTCACCAAAGTCACCTGCTAAAAGATAATGTAAATTTCAGTGACAATTTATTCATACGGCATTGCATTCAATATAAACAAGGAATATTAAATCAAAATTTATTCGTTTTAAATTTACTCTTGAAAAGCAAAACTTTTTCCAGGAGAAAAAAAACACCCGAGCACGTAAAACTAAGATAATCATAAACTCACCTTCCATCAGTTCCCGCCAGGGTTGCGGGCACGTGCTGGGAATTGGTAATGTAAGTTTGTTGACCGCAACTCCATAAGCTACTGCAAGGGTGTCAATTCCCTTGTAGGGTGTTTCACCAGTCAACAGCTCCCAGAGTAATACGCCGTAACTCCAAACATCGCTAGCTTTTGAAAAAGTAGAATTTCTTATCACTTCTGGTGCCATCCACGCGTAAGTTCCGGCCTGCGACATCCTCGTCGTTTTGTAGACCTCGCGGGCAAGTCCAAAATCGGTTATCTTAAGCGTTTTGAATTGCAAATCATCGTTTTCGATTTCTTCGCTTAGGAGAACTGCAAAAGAAAGTTGTTTTAGATGTCGTTTCACAAAAATAAACAAAAATTAAGACTAGCAGTGTAGCGTTAAGCATATACCGGTAGGCTAGGGAGCGGGAAACCGCTATTCTATTCCTGTGGGGTATTTAAATCATCTAGCAAGGTTAGCACCCTACTAGAATGCATTATTCACGTGCTCATTGAATCTGCACTTAACAGGGCCTTGACATCCCTTTTCAAATGGAAGTATGAATGACGGCAATTCTTTCAGAATGTTTGCCGAAAAATGTTCCTAAATAATTTCTAATACCTTTTGGATAAAATCATTAAACTTGGTAGTTTCCGACTGCATAATAATTGTTTGATGACCGGATATTGTTTAAAATGCAAAGGCAAAAACTACAGTTACGTTGAACCTCATCAAATTATTCGTTTTTTAACCTTGGAAAATCCATAAATTTCCAATCCTTACAAGGATTTAAAAGTTATCCAACTATTTAGAAACGTTTCCGTTCCACACCAGAAACGAACTTTTTCGATACTCAATCAAGCTTACGTTGACCTACAGACTACCAACCCACGTATTATTTCACTTTCGAGTAATCAAGGTTTTTTTACTACAACACCGAGAAGATGACGATAATGATGAGAACTAAGAAAAGCGAAATGATGTAAAAAAAATTATACCGTATAATTTATTGTAAAGTGAGAAACCGGTTATGTTTGTGACGTTAAAATAGAACAAATGCTCCAATCTTTTTATTATTAGCCGGAATTTACCCAGTGTCAATCTGATGAGGACAATGTCTTCTCACACGGTAGAGCAGCGTATGTAACTGTCACCCACTCATAGTAGATTTGACATTGACTGATGATTTCTATTAACATAGAATAAACGAAATCCAACAACAATTGATTCTTGTAAATAGGCGATCCCACGCTTGGATGCGTAAATTGGAAGCAAACGGGTCATAATTCTCCAAAATGAACGTGTAAAATTTCGCTTCCATATCGCGAAACCACGTCAAAAAGGGTACCCACTTTTGCGTGGTAACCATAAGACTAGGTCAATAAAAATTACAATTTCTAATACCTAACTCCTACAACGCTGCTTTCATATGTAATAATTTAACTTATTCAAAATAAAATTGCAAAATTATTTAACGACCATAAAACAATATAAATTCTCCAATGGTATTTTTATATTAACTCTATAAATCTAATATTTCCAATTAAGATTCCTGACTTGAAGATAACCTAACAATGGATTAATTAACATATTTATGCGATGCAAAACTAGGATTACTAATTTTGTAAGCCAGCATTCTCAAATTCTACAGGTTTAATTTTAAAGTATACCTAAGGTGGGGCATTATTAGTATCAGCTGCTACCATGTTACCAGACGAGATCAGAACCTACATCACTGAATAATTTGTAAGATCAGAACAAAGCCTTGTAAGATTTTAACTTTATTGGGTGGATCCATTTCCATTTTAAATGTTCTTTTTGGTTTTGTTTTTATATTCAGAACTTAGCTGTTGAAATGGTAGCATATCATAGCAAAATTGGTTACAACTTGGCTACCACGTCATTCACTATTGCAAAATTGCATTATAATCGCTGCATCCTTTGTGAAATTATGTTTGCAATACTGTGGCCCCCTGGTGGTATAGTATGGTATCAGTGCGGTGCATCTAGCTCTTTCCGTATATACGGATCTTGTCCGTATGTGTCCACCACCGACGAGCATAAATGGATTAACGGGATTCCCGCTACCGACCGGCCACTTACTGACCAAAAAAAAAAAGTTTAACAATATTCTAAACATATCCGTATGGATTGCATATTATTATTGACTACAAATTTATTGTAAACAAAGCAATAAAATAACAGATAACCTAAACTCTTACTTTTCTAAACCTATCAGAGCTACGTTATTTGCTAAACTGCATTCTTCTTTTTAAAATAAATGTGTGGTTAGTAATACTTCGGTAGCGGGAATCTCATTAATCCATTCGTGCGCATCAGTAGTGGACACAACGGCTAAGGTCTGAAGTTTCAATAATTTAAGTCATTTTTTGTAATGTAAATTTTACTGTTCGCTTAACACATTGCGTGCCACGTCATACAAATACGAATGACAGCATGTATAAACTGCCATAAGCGAATATATCGTGGCACGCAATGTGTTAAGGGTTTTTTTTAGTTACTAATATTTTTTTTAGTCTTCAAAGTATAGGTAATAAAGACCTAGAAACATATTTTTCATTTCTTTCATTCTTTTCCCGGCAAAAATTGTTAAAATTAGGTTACTTTTCAGACGCTCTAGAGTAGTTAAACCCTTTAATAAAATCTGTTTTAAATGTGATACCTTAAGGTGGCCGAGAAATTGGTTTCTTTTGTTCGACACAATTCTTAAAAATGAATAAATTTAAAAAAATTCTGAAACCAGATTCAAAGAGCCTAAGTTTGAAACTACAATATGAGTGATTTTCAAAAAAAAAATATCGCGAAAAAATTTTTTTTTTGAGAATTTTTACCTATATTTTTTTCATCCTAAATTTTGAAAGCCCAAATTTGGATTCTAGTTGTAGCGTCAACTTTGAAGAACATTGTTTCACATAGTTGGTATGCTAAAATTTTCTATTTTTTGAGTTTTGTGTCGAATGGAAAATGTCTTTTGAAATCTTTATAGTAACACATGTATGTATATTTTAAAAAAAATGACCTAATGGATCCCTAAAGAAAAGATTTCTTTCAAGCTATGGGTAATTTCAACCCCTCACCTCAGCTGCTATGGGGAATTCGCGCTACAGTCGCGGCACCTAGCGGATTTAGTGTTTTTAAGTGAATTTTTCGGCCACCTTAACCATATCCACTAACCTACTACAATTAAACTAGGGCTTCAAATTTCGGGCCCTCTTGAAATATTTTTGGGATCCCTTTACATTCGCTAATATTTACTTCTAACGCACAAATTTAATATAAATTCTTAACAATCCGCAAGGAAAAGGATAATTTCGTCGAAACAACGCAAATCGAGTCACTGTTATATCCAAATGATCGCATAATAGTAAGGTGACCAAGAAAAGGAGGACAATTCTCCCGAAAGGAAGACGATGCGATGTAACAAATTTTTGCATTTATTATTTAATTTCTCCTTGAATTGCATTTCACAACATTCCTGGATGCGGTTCTGTATTTTCATTTGCATTCAATATTCTATTGCATGTATTTGATACTACATTTTGCGAGCAGATTATTGATAACGTGAACGAAGAGTAGGAATTTTAAAATACCTTGTCGTTTGAAACGGTAGTCCAGCTGTCGTGTAGTGTTTTTGGCTCAACATCCGTATAGACTCCTTTGTGCTACTACGCAGTTTTGGTGCGCAAGTCTAACGACCACTTCCGATTCTCTACTACCTACAAGTGCTCCTGTGTAAAATTAATGCATGAGTGTTCTAGATTCGCCTTTTGAAGCCTCATGTTCTAAAGCAATTGGAAACGAACACCTGTCACCATTATATTGTATTTTATTACCATTTCCTTTTTTTGAGTTCTCCCAAGCTACCATTTTTTTTTCAGAATCAACGGTCCGGCCTCCGCACGAATTGAGAGCTGGTCTATTAACATCATGGTAAACAAACTGAAGAGATCATCTCCGGATTGTGACGGAATCTGGCCTCTGCTTGGGTTTACCCTCTCATTAGGGGTTGCTGCTCACAGGGTAGTTTTTGTTACAGCGGTTGGTCATCTTGCATAATAGTAATATACCAATGAAATGCGTTCTGCGATCGTTGTGAACTTTATTGCAAGAACAAAATGTGTCTTTATCAATATTATTTGTTCCAAAGAGGAATAGGAAGGTAAGGAAGCATCTGAATGACTGCAAAATTGATTACGATACAAATTTTATTTTTGAAACATTGTCTGGTCGCTTACTTTCGGTTTACCCGTTATCAATTTTGAAAAGTCGTCTTGATGCTTCCTTTGTAGCTGGGGGGTATTCCATACCCCCAGACCCCCCGATTTCAGCGTTCCACTTATAAAAATTTAGTTAGAAAGTATCCCAGGCAAAATTGTTTTTAATGTTGAAGAGGGGCCTTTAAATTGGATGCAAAAATATGTTCCAATAGGTGGCGCGCCCTAAAATATTAATCTTTTCTACTTATCTGTTCACCAGTACAGAATTTTAATAATTTATAAAAGTCATATGAATAAGCGATAACTAATTTAGGTAATGAGAAAGTTTGAACTTTCAAAGTTAAATATTATTAACAATATTCAATATTTTCAAATATGAATATCTTTTTGGAATACACTTAAAAATATTCAACATTGGAAGCTCAAACTTCCTCATTACCTAAATTAGTTATAGTTTATTCATATGACTTTTATCAATTTTAAGAATTCTGTATTTGTGAAAAGATAAGTAGAAAAGATTAATATTTTAGGGCGCGCCATCTGTTGAAACATGTTTTTGCATTAAAATTTAAAGGGCCCTTTTAAAGGAAATAAACTAAATAGCCAGTTATGCGGCTAATTGTAGATTTATACAACATTTTATCATTTAACATTTAAGAGGATTGCCAATGGGTAAATTCTATTGGTTAATTTCTTAAATGTTAAGTGATAACGTGATAAATGAAATGAGTATAAATTGGGGCTCGACTGCTGCAGTTATGGCTCTGGCTCCCCAGCTTCGCCTAGCTACACCACTGGTCAAATAATGTTAGCAAAACACCTTTTTATTTTTTTAAGTTTTAGCATTAATTTTTATTTAGAAATGAAAATAACCAAAAATAATTTTGTATACCAAACAAAACGCGCAGCTAAAAACATGCGATGAAACTTACCAAGAGTAGGCAGAAAATCTCCAGCTTTTGATGTTATTAATATTATTTCCTGGTAATATTAAATTGCAGTTAACTAAAGACGAAGTTGACGGACAAATACTTCGATTTATTATTTTTGTTAAATTACAGTTGTTAAATTATCCATACAATGCCAAACATATTTTATATGAAAAGACGCAAATTGAATCACATCGATGTAGATTCGATTTTAGGTTTCATGTTTTTGTTGCAAAGTAAATCAAAACGACGCAAATCGAGATCTTAATTATCATAAGAGATCATTAATTCTTATGCCCTCCCAAAAGTTCTTGATGGGCTCTCCCGCAACGGAAAGCCTTAGATACGGCACTAAATTTACCTTTCCATTTCCAGTGCCATCGTAGTACGTCATGTCACTTTACATTAAATCGTTTCGAAAGGCAGTCACACAACATTCCATTTTATGTAGAAAGGTTCGACTTCGGCTTATTCCGTAAACTATCCGTCTTGTCTACTAAAATGTCCCTTTCCATAATCTACTATTTCTGGTGATATCTCGATAATTTAAATATTTCAATGGCAGTGCTTTTGTACGTAACACCAAAATTCCCTGGTAAAAATTTGTTGGATTGGATTCATTTGCGAGGTAACACTGGGCGTTACAATCAGTGTTGCCAATCTAGCGGTTTTCCCGCTAGATCTGACTTGTTTTAAATTCCTTTAGCGGGAAAAATTTCCATCTAACGGCTAGCGGGAATTTTAGCTTAATTAAAGACTATCTGACGGGAAATCTGACGGTTTTTAAAAACTGCCGAAAGTCAATTTAAAATTTTTTTTTGTTTAAATTTAAAATTTCACCGCCTTGAAATTAGTACACAATCTTACCGCTCTATAAATGGCATGGGTTATGTTGGGTTATGTTCAGTCTTCAGTTATGTTGGTACTTATTACAAAGAAACTTACAAGCTCGAAGACCACGACGATGTCTATGATTTGTTTTTAGATTTATTAGTGTTTTGAAATATACATTTTTTTTTTTTTTTAATAAAATAATAAAAAATTGTGTAATTTTATTTTAAAACATCTAATACGCTAATCTTAAATTATTAAAAATGGTATTTCTGGCGGGATCGCCGTGTTATCTAGCGGTTTCTAGCTATTTCGTAAAAATGGGATATCTGGCGGGTTTTCTGGCGGGACCGCCGTGTCATCTAGCGGGTTTCTGGCGGGATCGCCGCGTCATCTAGTGGTTTCGCAAATTTAAGTGCTGGCAACACTGGTTACAATATTTTGAATGTCTTTTTATTTTTGTCCGATCTAGTGTATGCTGAGAATTCAATCGTAGGTCACCAAATTGTTCAAGTTAGAAAAATCTTGACAGTGAAAGCCAGTCAACAGTTTTTCTTAACAATCGCCCAAGTCGCAATGTAATGCAAAACTCTGGTACTAGAAAGGAGGGTAACCCTTAACTAGTCACCCAATCACTAAGATTTGACGACGGAATTTCTATTGATACGAAAAGCTTTGCTGATATTTAGAGTTTCGAGATAGTTATATCAAACTAATAATAGAACTTGAGTCTTCAGTTACTATATCAAGCGTCAAGATTAATTGAATTTGTCTTGTCCTACATCCTACAAGATTGCTGAAATAGGCTTCAAAACATCCCCAGTTAAGATGTACTTCACTATCAGTGATTAATTAATTAAAAGCACGTTGCGAGTTTTCTATCATCAAATCACATACTTTTTCTTTTTTTGTGGTATTCCGACTCGCAAAAATATTTTGCGCTGTGATATGAACATTTTAAAAGGAATTTATAAACAGCGTGTAATTTCATATCTTCAAGCCTCAATTCTATGGATCCTCTCCCCTAGTTTCCAAGATCCCTTTTCAAGACTTGCATATTCATCAATATAGAATTTTATCGCTCCCTTATAGCTTCCGTCCGATCGAACTTAGCAATGCATAATAATAATTCTTATATTATTATGAAAAGAAAAATCTTTCAATAAAAAATAGACAAAAATCTTAAAAAGAAAAATCGTTAACTAAAGCGAAAGACAAATACAATTTCAACCCCATTTCCTTCTGTTGATACGGTGGTCGATACACATACTCATAAATTTTGTTTCAAATGGAGCCATCGATTACCAATAATATTAAGCTTTTATATGAACTTCCTACATTCCGTAATGGCATTAAAACTTAATAATACAAACAAATTGATCAATTTAACAATAAAAATCGGCGTAAATGTTATAACCTAATAGCCCCAATAATTACTATAAATTTTTAAAATTAAGTTTCGGTATTGACCTAAATGTAGTTCTGAAGTCAAAATCGGATGTTTTTCTTTTAGATGAATATTCAATCGGTTTTCAGATACGGAAAACCGCCGCCGCTACCGGGAAAGTTTCCAAGTGCGCAACCGGCTAAACTTAATGAATCAATTTGGAATTTAAGTTTTTTAGAATAACTTTTAAGATAAAAGCATTCAGAAGCTGGGTAGTCTATTAGAAAATGAGCATTAATAGCTATCGATTAATCATTTTGCACTTAAGGTCACCTACACCGAAACCGATACTACGAAAGCTATAAAGTTTCCCTTATTTCGAAGCCGAAAATAAAATCCAAATGCTGGACTCGAATTGTACCAGCGAACCCTTCCAACATTGATTTATGTTCCATTATTAAAAAACTTCCAACATTTTTCCCAACTTTTTACAACGATAACGGTTATTTCGGTCATAAATCATAAACAAGATCAAAAATATGAGTACAAACTGCAAAGGGTACAACCATCTGAATTTGACAAGTCACTTTAGGTAAAAAATTGATTGCATTTCAATTTTTAGATTGAACTCTGGAAGGCCAACTGATTTAAAAGGAAATTCCGCTTTATAGAACAAACTGTTATGCAATACTGGAATTATTTAATCGATTAACTTATAGGTAAGCTGAGGTAAACAACTACGTTCCCATATCCGTTTTTGTTCAAGAACGTTTTCGACATCGATCACTAATTGGAATATAAAACGCACCAAATTATGAGATTTAGAAAGTACTTTATAAATGCGAGGCACACTAATAAGGTGCCACTGTTTAAATTAAAATAAAACGATTAATTAATTTCAAAGTGTACCAGGAAACGATTTTTTTATTAAAATTTCTCAGATCTCCCTAAATATCCTATTTATAATTTGACCACAAAAACCGCGAACGTATCCACGCGTTCGCAGTAACCATCGTTAATATTTGTTTACAACAACTGAGAATAAAAATGTACAAGTGGAATTAACAATTATTATTCCCACGCACATGACCAAAAATGAATAAAACCTAAAACAATCAACAACGAAATTGTGTTGCCTTTCTAAGAATGAAGAGGAAGAGGGACAAATGTAACAACTTTGAGCATATAAATATTTTACATCCATCAGGTAGCTTGCTAAACTTGCCTTTAGATGTGCCTGTTCCAGTTTTTTTTTATGTTGATAGTAGCAATTCACTAACCCAGGGGACCACCGGCTTAACGTACCTTCCGAAGCACGGAGACTAGTCATAAGAAAGTTTGACTCTCCCCAGGTTTGAACCCGGTACCCAGCATTCGCGTCCAACTGTGTTACCTGCAAGGCAATGACCGTCTAAAAAAACATTTCCTAAATACGTTCCTGGACGCTAATTAACTTGAACTAAATTCGTCGTAGTCGCAACAATAATCCGAGATAAACGCCGCCTATCGCGATTATTGTTATCAGAAAAAGTGTTCAGATAAGCAGAACAAGATTACGTAAATGTCAAAAAGGAAGTAGGTACACGACGCTAAAAGAGAGAGCAAATTTATTATCGGACAATGGAGGCATGTAGGTATTTCGTATACGAACACAGGACCGTAATTAAGATTTATCACTTGACTTCCATTGATCTGACGCAAGGAAAGAGCAAAACATTCAATTTCTTCATTTTTCTTATAAATAATGCGATTCCTAATTGGTATAATAAATTGTTACAAAAGTAATCAACTCCAAGGTCAAAACAAATTGATTAAATATTAATAACAATAGAATGAATGTTATCTAACGCAACTTTCGTTAAAACCTCGTTAAAAATAAATCGGCAGATGTAATTGCATATTATTTAATAAAAAAATTAAAATGCAATTAAGAAACTTGTCGGGACGTGATTTAAATTTTAAATTAAAAATTAAATTTCAAGTTTTCGTACAACAAATGACGTCAATTTGATGATCAAATGTTATTATTATTAATTTAGAGACTAGTAAAAATTTAAATAGTTTTTTGAAAGAGTAGGTGGCAGAACGAATTTGGACCAATCACAGAAATGCAGCTTCTGCATTGGTCAATACTTTAGATTTTACTTTATTATGCCTTTCCGGTACTATAAAATTCAGCTCAAGTTAATCGACTGAGCTAATTTAATCCATTCATTGCGCACATCAGAATCGAACGTTTTTTGTGTAAACTTCCTGGTGAATTCCAGTAAAACCTAAACCATTTGCATTATTAATTAGAAACGAACGTAACTATAGTACAAAATGCACAATGTAAAAATAAAATTTTTTTTATAGGATCCACACACGCTGCGCGTGTTTACAATACATTTAGATAAATCTCTCTAAATGTGATAATGAAAAAATAATTTAAACAAAAACCGTTACCAATTAACCTATAACAGCGGAGTGTTTATGATTCCATTATCGAAACGTGCGGTAACGTTAAATCGAACAATGTAAAACTTGTTAACACAAATTATTATGAATTTCGCAAATTTGCCAAATTGAATGAAAGCTTTACACGATAATTGTAAATAATTATTAGCCTCGCGTAATTAAGTTATTCAATACTCGACGAGAATAGAGTAGGTTGACCACCTTGAATATTTAAAATCATGCGGTATATTGCAACTGGCGTCAAAATTCGGACAGAACAATTATAGGAAAGAACAAAAACTAATCCTTCAAAATATACATTTTAGGTGTGATGTTTTCGAGAGGAACTTGAGATCATTGTTTTATAATAGGCAAGTGGAGATTAAGTCGAGGTAATTCCAAAATTGGAGTTAGCAAGTTGCAAACGGATAATCAGAAAATAATAAAAAGTCCAAACAAGCTGCGCTAGTTAGTGTGCCAAAAGGGCATTTAAAACCACCTGAAATTAAGATTTTTAACTAATAAATAAAGGACCGCCACATACCCTCCTTTCGGCAAACAAGACTGAGCTGCTACAGGTGCAGCTACATTATTAAGGGGAACGGATTGGATTTTGTTACTAGTACATTTCAATTTTAAATATTATTTTTCTTCACGTTATTCGTTCACGGCGAAGTTTAAGATAAGAAAATCCTATTCATTATGGTTTTAACATAGCGTCGTCCGCACCCTTAAACAATTACAAGGGTATAGTAATAAACTTTACTATCATTTTTGTATAGAAAGGCCGAACCAAAATAAGCAAAAAAATTTGATAGTTATATTTCACAGCTGTCATTTATGATCCATTACAATTTCTATATTTTTTCAATATAAATAATCAGTTATCTGAACTAAGTTCACGATTACAACTTACTATATTTGGACAATTTATATGTAATAAAATGAAACATTTATATCTTTAATAATAATTAAAGACTCATTATTATTAATTAAACCTTTCAGTCACAACAAAACGAAATTTATGTTGTAAATAAAATTTCATCATGCAAAAAGTGCATTTTGAACCATGAGAATATATGACCGACTCACCGAAAATAGATTATTAAAAAAACGCATAAATAATTACGTTTATCAAATCGAGGCTGAAGGCCGAGTCGGGTCAGTTGCTGCAAGTTGTAGTTTCGCGTGAGGTCAATTGCCGAGTAGTTTTATTTTGAATTAATTGTGACCTTATTATAGGTTCTAATATTTATAATAATTTTCTGCAGTGAGAATTTTTGTACGGAGTTTTACTGACTTGAAATATATTTGAGGTTTTGTATTTGTCTCGTTTGGAAATACCTAATAGTACAAAGAAACCACATCAAGTGTTTACAATCAGTGAAAATAGCAAACAGGATATGATCGATGTGCCAAAATAAGATAAAAGTTCTAGACAACATAAAAATGTCGTAGAAAACTCTGTCTGTTCGTAACTTAGACCATTTAAACTTATAGGCACGTCTTGACTTTCAAGCAGTGAAGCAAACATAAATTACGTTACTGGTGGGTTAAATGTTAAGAAAAACACATTATTTTAGTTCAGTAGTAACATAAATCTCGATATTATCCCACCTGTGACGTCACACATGTTTGCATCAGTTTGTATTCAAGGAGAGATAGGGAGGGGCGGTACACGACAACTCGGCACCAGTTGGAAAACAATTATTGTTTTCATTACCAAAAAATCGTTTCCCAACAGTAACCTAAGCTCGACCGCTTGATATCTCTTTTAACGCTCCCCTCATTAAAAGAAAATAATTTTCTAACACTAACCTAAGCTCGATCGGTGGATATCTCTTTTGATAGTCCCTTTTATTAAAAAGAAAATTGGTGCCGTGTTGTCCGTGTCCAAGAGAAGAGGGGCGTGTCTATAAGTTTTAATGAAGAGTTTTTAAATAAACGGTCTTAAGCAATTACTAACGCCGAGATACCTAGTTCGAGATCAGACGAAGTAAGAATCGTGGATCTGATCCATTTCAAAAGATTGTCAACTGATGGCGCTGCACTGATATCTTATTTTTACAAGTTTTATTGGTGCTAAAGCAATAGAAAAAAATAAATACAAATTAATTTCAATTTTTTTGAAGTTGCTCAATTGTTTACACAACCAACAATGGAATTGTAAATCTGATTCCATAAATCAGAACTAATGAAACTGTAAACTAATGAACAAATTTATGACGAAATTCTCTTTTTTGTGAATTTATTTATAAAAACATTGACTTTTATAATATTTAATATTTACAGGTAATTTTTGTTGTTAACGAAATAAATAAGACGAAAGGAATTTTGTGAATCACAAACGAAATCGAATTTAATCACGAAACTACTTCATAATAATCAAAATAAGAAAGCGATTTAAGGCGCACATGATTAACAGTCCACATCCTTCCAATTCCTAACCAAACTCTATAAAATTTATGAAGGATTTGATCTTAAATTCCCGAGAGTCCCGGCAAAGAGTGAGCTTCGGTATCGTTAAAAAAAAAGCACTGCATCAGAGGCGTCGTAGCTAAGATTTCAACGATGACTCTTCAAGGTAGACAAGACATCTAACGACGATTCTTTGAATTAGACTACAACACGGGATAAACCCACTAATACCTGAAGGCCAAGGACGAATTACAAGTCAACAGTTTTTACTTTTGCTGGCTAAGGGCGAGGGTCACCAAAGTCAGTTAGTTTATCCTCCTGCTAAATATAGTTAGATATAATTGTTATTGTGTAATTGAGACTTTGAATAAATTTGACGTTTAATTTCCAAACGCCATCTGTCATCTGTTTCGAATTCGAATTTAATATAAATCCCTCACAAAACAGTAAAAACAGAAAACAGTAAGCTCAAAGTAAATTATTTTCCAATTTACACGAGATTCTACGCTAACTTTCAGTTCTACAGATGACAGATGGCGTTTGCAAATTAAACGTCAAATTTATTCAAAGTCCTACTTACACGATAACAATTATTAAATCCAACTATTTAGCAGGAGGATAAACTAACTGACTTTGGTGATCCTCGCCCTAAATGAAATAGAAGGATGATAGTTTAACGTGTAATCCTAAACACGGCACAGATGAATTTGGGAACGATCGGGATTCGAACCCCTATGACCTTTAGATCTATAGCTCCACTCCCTAACTACACCAAACTACCTGTACAGTATTAGCAGGGACAACTGTACAAAATGTTTGTGCCCCCCTCCCGCAGCAAGAAAAATATCGTATTTATTTATACGACCAACAAAAGTATCTTATGGTGCATGAGTAATCCAGTTTCAAAAGTGACCAAGTCCAAATTTTAAAAAATTCGAGTAAAACAAATCAAGAAATTCGTTTCGATGTCCTCTGTCGGATGATACTGTAATCGTTTCACAAAACTACATTTTAGTCATTAATAGTTATAAACAAAAAATTTATAGACATTCCTCGAGTTGACAGTTTTATGCGATTATCTTTGTATCACTTGTGACATAGATAGCACTTTTGAAACTAGATTACTCAAGTGTAATAAAAATATATTAAAAAATTTAAATGTTCTTATGCAATATACGCTATGTTAGCGTTGTGTCAGCTGTTATAGTAGGTCAGGTTTTTGGATCTTTACCCACGACTTTGAAACGATTATTTTATGGTCACCTAAAAAATCGCTTAAAATCGACCTGATGACTTACCATAATAACTGACACAGCGCTAATATAGCATATAATCTTAAACACACTTGCAGATAGCTGCGAGTGCTGGAGGCGGCTACAGCCCCACAGTGTAAGATATCGCGTGTGCGTTGTTAACAAATTGGTATAACCTGGGGGTATGGAATACCTCTCAGGTAACAAGATGACTTTTCAAAATTGATAGCGACGCAAATTTGATTCTAGAAAAGTCCTTCTCGTTGCTTACTTATACCCCCCGGTTTGTAGAAATAATAATAATAATAGGGGGGGGGGGGGCTTAGAAAGGCAACTACAAGAAAGCAATAAGACAACTTTCCAAAATTGATAGCGACATAAATTTCAAACTTGAAATTTTGTCTTATTGTTAACTTAAGAGCATGTCCAGTGGTACCCCCCTATACAGTGTGAATATTTGTGTTTTCTGCCATTTATTTCCAGGACGTTACAAAAATTTAAATAATTACTACCATTACAAAAGCTTTCAACACTTTTTTATATAAACACGCTAAAAGAAGTTGATTTATTTATTGGAAAACCATGTTATTCGAAAATCAGACATGGGAATCTCCCCCCCCCCTTCCAACCGTAGTTTTCGAATTGCGCGATGTTCAAATAAGTAAATTAATTTTAGATAAACAACAGTTGAAAGATTTTGCAATGCTAGCAATAATTATTTAAATTTTTGTAACGTCCTGGAAATAAATGACATAAAACACAAATATGCACACTGTATATGGGGGTAGCACTGGACATTGGTCTTAACAGTTACAGAATAACCAACCCCCTTAGGAAGACAACTACATATTATAAGAAATCAATAATACAACTTTCCAAATTTGATAGCGACATTAATTTCAAACTTGAAATTTTGTCTTGTCAACTTAACAGCTAGGAGATAATTTCAACCCACCCCCCCCCCCGGTTTATCACCTACTTGTAAAACTTGATTATATCACATTTTTAAATCGATTTTCAAGTGATAATATTATTCCTATCCAACGAGCGGGGTTTATCCAAAGGAAATAAACGCGGATCTGGAAACTCCTGAGTCTAGGGGGTCTCCCGATCCTGAGGAACCAGTGTACCGAACTGCCAGATCATAGATACGCCCCTGCATCAAGTGGAATATGACCATGTGTAGGGACCTTAAATGGAAACTGGTCTGCTAAAGCTCTCGTACACTGCAATATTGAACCACAACCAAGAGAAAAATTTTATCATCTCCATAAAAATTCCAAATAAAAACGTAAGCGATTAGAAACTATTTACATTGAGATTAATAGATTACCACTGTACGAGAGATAAACCAATTAAAGATATCGATCGAATTCAAAAGATTAATTACCCAAAAACCTGATATTTCCGGAAAACTTACGACAAAATTCAAGAAACGAAAATTCAAAATTTACAAGTCTAGAGGAAATCAATTCTCGCATAGTATATAGTTGATAACCGCATTTTTACTTTCGCAACCAAATTTATAAAGTATTCAAAAAACAATTACAACGTTTCAAAATAATAATTATTTATGTAACCAGTTATGAAATGCCTCATTTTGTCTAACGAGTGGAAAATTTGCAGGACGAGCGCAGCGAGTTTTTGAAAAATTACACGAGTCACGAAAGGGTATTTCCTAACAGATTTCATACATTTTTTTTTCTAATTTTGATAAATAATAAGAATAACTGATGAAATTATTAATTGTAGTGAAAGTAGAAATAAGAAGAGAAGTGGAAGGGTAGAATAAAACATGGGTAGCCTGCCAAAATTGAAATTCTTTCGACTAAGAATAATCGGAAGCGTGATTTATTTACAGCTTAAAAGTAGCGAAAGGTTTAAAATGCCTCTTTTAGCTAAAGCATGATTTTGCCTTTCTCACTGAAAGGCCATTAGTGCTTGACAAGTTGAGAATTGTAATACCAGAATGTTGATGCTTTTACGCTAATAACCAATGTTAATTAGCCAACTCATCCATCATGCTAAACTGAGACTACAAGGAAGTTAAGGTCCATCACGTCATATAATGTTGAAGACATTCGATTCGGAGAGGTACAATATTCTTTGATGTTTTCGCCGGTTCGGGTCACGTTCTCATTGAAATTCATTAGAGATATTGGTCGAGTACTGTCCGTGATGAGACTGTTGATACTATACGCATCAAAATATGAAACGATATATTGAAACCACGAAAATGAAACGACGCCGACGGTTGAAAGCCTCAATATTTTCCGACGGAACGTTCCAACAGAAAATCGCATGCTTATTTCAGTTATCTTGCATCGATCAATACATAACAATGGCGTAAACTTATTCAAATATACTAAAAAAAAATGTTGTGCAATTATGCGGTTCAATCGATCACCGATAAATTAACCAACTAAAAATGAATGACGAGAATGTGTCTAACGAAACTGCGATGAAGCAAAGTGACCGTATCCGCTAAATATTCAGCAAAAATTTAGCATACCGTAAACCGTGACAAGCATTTGATTAAAATGATAAAAAAAATTATTAAATTTTTTTCCTGCCATCCAATTAATTCGTCAATACTCGAAGAATTTGCAATTCGAACCCCACTTTTGCAAGGCAAATTTTCCCGCGCTAATTGAATGACATTTGGAAACCTCGATTTCAAATCGAGAAAAATATTGCATAAGCAGTCGATATAAAATTACGACCAAATTAGCTTAATTAATAACTTACAGATTGTTAATAATTTTCTAATAATAACTACAAACTAGTATTACACTTTTTCCTAATGTACACACTCGTTTATAGGTCATCGAACTTGCGTTATTGTTTCTTTGCTGAGACGTAGATTAAATGCTTACCATTTATGGATATCTCATAATAAAAACTTGTAAATTAATATTTGTTACAATTTCAAGCAATAATTAATGAAAAAAAATAGGCTATAAAATTTACGAGGTTGCTAATAGAAAACGACAGCGTTTTTGTACCGACATAATCATACGTTACGTTTTATGGAGCGAAAGTGCGTGGGAAGTTTGCAGTCAGTGCCTGTTTAGCCTCTCAGATTAACATGGAACATGGAAATATAGCACAAATAATTTGGTGACAGCGTGGAATCGAATCTAGAGTTATTCGCGTTTTATAGTAACATAACGCCACCCGCGCGGAATAATTTCGAACTAAAAATTGGATGTGTTTTGTTAGTTATGGTGGCGCCACCAACGGTAAAGAAAATCGCAATAACAATAACGCCATCTACCGTTCAAAACAGCATTGAACAGGTAATAAATTTATGAGACGAGGAATTTTGTGTGTTGTAGATTTTATCTTATGATTTAAAACTGTCAAATATCATTTCTTTGTGTGGAAAATAATAATATATTATTTCACAACAAAAATCGCGACTTGTAAGGAAGCTCATACAAAACAACAAATTAATATGGAAATTGCGCTTTGTCTTATTAATTTAGTTTCTTTTTATCACCCTTGCCATTTCATTTAACAAATTGTATTATTCACAGTTTTATTGCTAATCAACTTTGTGTCTAATTTACTACACATTTACATTGCAAATCAAACAAGGATTGAATCAAACAAAACAGCGACAATTTTCTGTATGAAACTTTAAAATATTTAAAATTATGCGTTGTTATTCCGTCACGTTCGTAAACAAACTAGAACGAAAAACTTTCTAGAAATCACATCATTTTCCTCAGATATCAGAAACAAACATCTCAAGATCATACTATTTTACATTTGTTTTTCTTAAAATATTCAGTTGGTTTTCTTTTGAGAGTTGGATAGATGGATATGTACTGACAGTGGCATCTACCCTTTAAGTTGAAATACTCAATTAATCAAAAGCGATAAAATAATCCAAAATGCTGGCATCAAATTTTCTGAGAGAAGTATATGCCTTTTTCATTGCTAAGCGTTCCAAAAAGAAACCATAAATCACCTCATAGAATATTAAAGAGCGATTAAGTTACGCGAAAGATCAACTCTCGCACGAGAAGATGTAACTTTTAATTTAACACTCGAAAGTTATGAAAACTCGATAACAACATTTACATAATCACCTTTCAGCAAACGTTTAAAATGATATTAGGTACAGTTGAAGGAGTAGATCAAAGTACTTATTTGATAATCGTTTATCTAATGGAAAGTATTAAATAATAGCACTTCAATAGTTGTCGCCAGACGTGGATTAAAAGCGGCACCTAATTTATATTCTCGACATAACTAACAATAAAACACTTCCAATCGAATTCATAAGTAAAATTGAATAATAATTCTCATCATACCGTAGCAATAAAATCTTCCATGTAGGTACAACATAAAAAAAAATTGGGATGATTCGTACAATAAAAAGAAGTGGAACGGTTATAGAGCAGTCGTTAGCAGTTTAGTTTCATTGGTGTAGCATTTCTAAGTGTCTACCCATCCTAATACCTGTAAGAATTTCTCGATTTCATCGAGACAAATGGAATGCAATCGTTCACTGGTACGTTGCTTTGGGTGTGGTAAGCAGAAGGTAAGATCTTATCGCGAATGCCTCTAAAGCTAAAGTAATTGGTTAGAGAAGAAAATGAGGATATTCCGGCTTAGCAGGAGACTTCTTCGAGTAATTATGGGAGAATACTAGGACAGGAAGAACAATAAACAGAGTGATAAGCACTTAACGATGTAGATCATTAATCGGTTATACAGCGAATATGTTAAAAGCACAACAGGACTTCAAGAGGAGGAGAATCTACTTAAATAAATCTCTTTACTAGAAATTAGGAAAAATAAGCTAATAATAATATAATCAATGTATAAAAACGTATGTGTCAGCTATGTGAATCTTTCCTTGGTCATTGATCATTTTTCCAAACTCAATCATAGAATTTAGTGTTCTATGACTCACAATAAAGCAATTTTGAAAGTTTCTTCGATAATTCTATGAAATATCAGTTCTACTCGATTCAGACAACTTTTGAGGTTCAAAATATTTGTTCTTGTAAAATTGATCAACCGAATATTTGAGCAGCAATTCTCCACAAGTAAAAATATTTTTGAGTGATCCAGAAAAACACACACTACCGTATCTGTAAACTCGTCCTTGTTAATCAAGTTAATAGTTCAGATAAAAGTTTCATCTTAACGTTGCCGGTGGTCTCTAATTTTGATTCAAGATTCAATTAGTTATTGTTTATTGGTAAGCGATAACGTTGAAGTGATTTCTTTTGCAGACCCCATGCGGAGTAATCTAAATTTGAGAACCATTTCTAATTACAGACCGATATATTCTACTGGTTATTTATATTCCCACTTGTTATATTTTGACAAGCGCCAGCACAACATTGATGAGTCTTACGAAGAAGTATTGAAACAAGTTTTTGCCTCGAAAATTATCGGAAAGCTCAAAAAACAAGATATTGTCATGTTTCGAGGTGAAAAATAAAATCAGAAAGAAAATGTATTAGGTTGATTCGCATTATCAAAGCTTCATGATATTTACTGTAACGGCGTTTCTGCAGAAACCATCAGCATTGAAATTAATATAATATTATTCATTTGCGATATACTTTAACGTAGTAAATAGTTCATGAGTAACTAGCACGGGATACCATATCCTTCAGAATTTTTGGTTTGCAAATACTTTAGACTCGCGATAAGAACGCATAATTATATGGTAACAATGCTTCAACTTCCCTACAAAAACTCAGTCAAATAAGCATTTTTTATTAGTTAGTAAAAATAATTATTACCCTTGATCTGGAACAAACGGATCTTCCATCTCAAAGCATAGATAAAACATTTCCAAAATTGTGCATTCGGTGTTAAAAATTAAATATTTCGCTTCAGTAACGAAGTGAAAAATGCCCGACATACCAAAACGCGAAGAAAAGTAATTTTGACGCATTTGAAAAGCGATCAGATGGAAAAAGCACTTTACCCTCACAATAAATTTCAAAACGTCAGGAAAATAGAAATCAAACTTTTGATCACATCTGCAGTGTAAAACCCACAATACAACAATTGGATCACGAAGATTTTCTTTTAAAACTTGAAAAACAATTTAATCTCACGCGGAAAAGTGTCAAATTTACTTTTCTCGATAAGAAACAAATTAAGATAAAGAGAAATTCAGCCAAAACCGCTTGCAAAAGAAACACATTTTAACGGTTAAGTTTCCCTCTGTGTGTTTAGGGTAACTCGAAATAAAGTTAATTTATTATCAACGAGATGGGGTACTTTTCATCAATTTGTATGCGCAATTATATCGCATAAAAAAGCGGAATGAACCTTCGGGCTCGATAAGAGTATGCTAAATTTCAATTTTAAAAAATGATAATTTATATATTTCATTAATTTTCAAGATGCGACGAGGGTTGTTTTACGTGGATCACTTCCCTACTTTTAGAGTTACAGTTCCCGAGGAAGTATAAATGGATAATGCCGCACTACATAGTAATATTCGCGATGTGGATGCTTTGCAATATGCGAGTGAATGTAAGGCAGTAAATAATAAATTTAGTATACATTACTTCGAAGAGTGGTTCTCAACAGCTACTGCATATTTTTTTAATCAATTTATTTGCACTAGGGCAAAAATCTCTTTTCCTTATAGAGGACGATTGTTAGCCATTATATCAGGCTGGGTTGTTAGAGGAACAGCGACGAACGGCGTTCTTAAATCGGTCACCCATTCAAGTGAAAGGCCGCAGGCCGAGCTATGGGTCGGATCATGATTAAGTATGGCGTACATTTTTAGCGCATGTAGCGACCCCTATAGGGGCAGTTATGACTATACCTAATAGTTACCGGATCCGACATGCCTGTTATGGCACTGGCGATCATCCCCCACTAGGTTAGCCTGATTTAAACCTTACCGAATTCCGCGTTAAATTCCAGTACAATACTATGTAGTTTATGTTATTGAAAAAATCTTTCCTGGACCTAGAAGATACTTTTTAAAGTATACATTCAGAAAACTGGGGGTAGGGGGATATGGAATATCACCCAGTCGTAAGTAAGCAAACGGATGATTTCTCAAAAATTTTCTCAAAAAATTTGAGTCTTTATCAAGTTATATAGGTATGGAATACCAACCCCCCTCTAGACCTCCCGGTTTCAAGCACATTTCTTCACATTTTGGGGGTATAGCAGCCTTAGCCACCATAGATTTAAGTGTGAAACTACACAGGCGTTATTTCCGTCGCATATTCTCCGCTGGATCGCAAACACCACGTTTAAATGCAGCAAACTAGACGAGCGTAATTTTCAACGTTTAAAAAGGCGTGGCTTTTACTACGCGACGGAGAATACGCGACGGAAATAACGCTTGTGTAGTTTAGCACTTAAATCATATACAAACTTTCCGGTGCAGTTTGTTATCCCGGACCAGAAAGTTTTAAATTAAAGAAAAACTCAACGGATTTAGATAGATAACATTAAAATGATTTTGATACGGAGAAATGTCGTATATCGATTAGTTTGGCTAATAATCGATTTTAAAATATTCAATTTCTGCTCGATTCTCGACCTTATTGTACATTCTGTCATCGGTCCATGATCCTTGTTAATTTAGTAGACCTTGAGCGCGGAGAGTGGCGACCGAAGCAGCATTTTTAGTTGTACCTGCACCGTCGTACAGTTAACATCGAGATAATTTCACTTTTTAGGGGTATTTTTGGGTTAAATTTGCACCAAAAGAGCGAGATCCACCCCCTTCCCGGTAGCACAATTTGCCAAGTTGGAAGGCCCTAGGGGATATTTTGAAATGGTAAATGTTTCGCGCCTCCGTTACGCGTCGCTCCGCTCCAGAGCCGTTTGACAAGACAACTAAATCCTATTCGCATCCAACGTCGTTAAATCTTAATAATTTCCTATCATTAACGCTTAGGTTAATGATAGGAAATGATTTTTTTTTAATGAAAACAGTATTAATTGTTTTCCAACTGGTGCCGAGTTATCCCGGTGCCGATATTGAAAATTAAATATTATTTTTGTTACACCAAACTAAATAATATAATGGTGGTCTTATAACTTTTATGTTCACTCTGCAAAATATATTTTTTTTCCTTGTCCAACAATGAATGACTTTTACCCCCAAACATCACGGTTTCTCGATTGCTTTCGTTCAAAAGTATCCTCCAGGTCAAGTGAAAATTTTTTTAGGAATATAAACTACACATTTTACATTTTAAACAAATGTATCTAATTTTTAAGTGTTTCTTCTATTTTGTGGAATAACTAAATCAAGTAGACCACTTAAAATGTGAAGAACCGTGCTTGAAACCGGGGGGTCTGGGTGGTATGGAATACCCCCCAGCATTAGGCAGTAACGAGATGACTTTTCAAAATTGATCAAGCCACCAATTTAATTCTTAAGAAAACATCTTTTTCTTTCTCCGATTGTTTACTTCGACCTGAGGATACTTTTGAATGGAAATAATCGAGAAACTGGGAGGTTTGGAGGTATGGAAAGTCATTCATTGTTGGGCAAGGAAAATATTAAATTTCGCAGAGTGAACAAAAAAGTTATAAGACCACCATTATTTGATTTAGTTTGATGTAACAAAAAATAATATTTAATTTTCAATGTCCCCGCGCCAATGGGGTTAACTTGTGTTCACTTCATATAATAGAATACCTGCTTCATTGTTGAATAAAAATTGTGAAATTTGTTTTGGTTTAACGATGTTTTTAATTGTGTAAATAAATATTTAACATTAAAAAGAAAGTTTGGTTAGAACAGGGAGCGGGGTAGCGCAAATTAAACCGCTTGCCAAAGGCGCTTTCTACCCTCGTTAAGGCTCGGATAGTGAATACCTCAAAAGTCCTTAAAAGCATCAACTTTTAACTATCTTTTATAGAGTATAAAAAATGTAGTTCGCCCCGGGGTACAGGTACTTTCACCAAAAAGTCACCCCTAACATCTAAAAGGTTTGCCACCCCTGCTATAGGACATAATACAGTGTGTTTTAAACCATCGAAATATAATTATATTATGAGTATTTAAATTCAAGTGAGTAATTATTGTAGATCAGTGTCGTATTACCACTTCTTTTCTTTTTCAAATGCCCAACACTGATCAGTGAATAGAAAATCCACGTAAAAATCACGCATCGCGACGAGCTCGGTTTTTACTCTCGATGCTATATTATAAAATTATAATGTGGTGTTTCAAAACCCACTTCGCAGTCCCTCACTTGGAAAACTGAGGTAGTTGTGATGTTCCGAACATTCACAATAAAGTTCCGACTGCTTTTCTAGTCGGAGAACAATTTGAGACCGCTTATTTCTCAGACTAGATTCTAAATTCAATAAGGAGACTCAGGCATTTTTATACTTTTTAATAACTTAAAAGCAAAATGTAAAAATTCGATCTTGTTGTTCGGACTACAAACAGTCCTGATAGCCGTAAGTGGAAGAATCCGCAATTCCCGCATTGCAAAGCTGGAAATAAAAGCTAGCCGCCCTTAACAACATAATATTGGAGTAAACATATATAATTTAAAGTAGGATTCCAGATATTTGAATACAAATAAAAACAGTTTAAAATTTGCAAGTATCCTATAGCATAAGAGGGAGCTTGGTAGGTACAATGTACACGTAAAAGCTTTTAACAGGAAAACTGATTTATTTATTATGTACATAAATAAATGTAACTTACGTAATAGCCTCGTGCTATAATAGTAGGTGTCCGTTTACTAACCACTACGAGAGGGATTTCCTACCAGATAATATTTTATCTATGTAATATAAAATTATTTCGCTGGTGTTCCGCAGGGATATTACGGGGGTTGTCCTTTAAAAACAAAACAAAATTTTTTTTAGAAAATAACCTCTCCGAATTAAGCTTAAACAAGTTTCGCTTCTAATTTTAAATGAAATGTGATGCCCGACACCTAATTTAAACAGGAAGTTATTTAACTCGATGTTAAAAATTGAGATAGGTAATCTAGGAATGTAGAATTATAATAATTAAAAACGTCAATTTAATTATCTCTATCGTACAGCTGGAAGAATTTTCAGAAAGACAAAGAATTTTAGTATTCGCTTAAACACGTAGACTTAATTAGGAAAACAATTTTGAACAAAATTATCATAAATACATTATTTATGGGGTAGTTATCTGCTCAGCGCACCTTTAAATCTTAATTTTTATTTGAAAATTAACGATAATTACAGCAAAGATGTTTCGTGTCGATGGGGAAAACTGATGTTGATGAGAAAAGTTTGGATGTACGCGTTTTCCTTACAAATTTTCCCCTTTACGTGAGAGTAAATTAGAACAATTACTCTGATTATGAACGTCCCTCCGCTTACACGTTATCCTAACCCATTCGGTTCTGCATACAAAATATTTCTTCTCTTAAAAAATTATATCCCCTCGGGAAAAGTGCCACGTATAACATTTTCTGAAGTGCGTTCATAAATTTTCATGTCCAATAGAAACTTGTTTAAAAAATACAAGGAGCGAAAGAATTTCAATAAATTTAAATAAATTTCACTTTCTACAATAAATTATCCTCAATTATGCCTAAATTATTGATTTATCAACAAACTAGAAGGATGTTACATCTTCATTCGACAGCAGAATAATCAATGATACCTTGGTACTTTAAGTGCGTACTTGGCTTTATGGAAATATAGGGGACTACTGTATCAAAAAACGGAAACCTTCAGAAGTAAAGTTGCAAAGAAAATCCAGTCAAAGCGTCTAGACTTAATTAATATGTAATTAAAAATAAATAATTTATTAATTACACATTTATCTTACATGTTTTTATTAAAAAAATAATTCCAGTTTCATTTTATTCAATAATAAACTGTTTTTGAAAGCACAATAATTTTAGTGTCGGGATTATCCACCCATTAAATTAGCTAGGGAACCATTAGGACATCGCCTCCCAAATTGCAAGATAATTGCGACTTATAGAAAATAACAACGTAGGGTTTGCCTAATCCTCGCTCCAGCTGTCATTGCAATATTTTTTTAAGTCGACATGAATGGCTTGCCAAGAAAATGAATAGAGCGACAGTTTTGATGTGGTCTTATCGAAGTAGAAGAGAAACGACCAGGCGGAAATACGTCGGTTTATGTGGAGACGATAACTTCACCAAGGCTATTTTCTGGTTTTTAAACTATAAAATTACATCAAAATTTCAACAAACACTTATTTTCAAGGATGGCAAAGAAAAAAGTAAACAATTCTTCGAGTAAAGGTAGGTTTATGCAGAACATCGTCAGGAAACTGCAACTACTTCATTATTTTATACATTGTAACACTGTAACCAATTTTATAGCGACATAAACGTGACGCACCGCGAGTAAAAGGTGAAGTTGATTGTCGGTGTTCAGGTCGGCGCTGTGCAGAATTCCAATTGGGGGTAGCATTAAAAATCATGTTTTAGTTCAATTTCCACTTCAATTACGTTCACAATAATTACAAGCAAGAAAATCGTTTCGTAGTGTTTTCAGTAAAAGCTTTGATGTTTACTGCATATGAGAAAACTAGAAAACTTACAAGAAGTAATCGTGGTGGATTATTAGAACTCACGTTTCGTATCAAAAGTTTCGTGCAAATTGCTTATTAAATCTAACGTTCCGAATGCTATCGTTTTCAATGCAAGAAAAACTTGGAAAACTATTTATTGCATAAAAACCAATCAAAAAGTTCACAATTCCATCCAACCACTAAATCTTAACGAAAAAAAAACTCATTTCAAACAACAAACACTGTGATCCCAGGAGGATCATGTCAAAGCCACTACGTAAATAAAAAAACCACAATAAAATAGAATTTCGTGTTGAGACACTTAAAAAATGTAAATTAATGTCGTCTGCCAAGTATACTTGTTTGTAAATCTCGTAAAAACAGATGAATTTCAAGTACTTACAGAAATTTCAAAGATCTCAGGGGTTCTCGTCTGGCTCTTGTTCTCGTGTCTCTTTGCAATTTATTTTGATAATAAAGGAAACTGTTAATCAGTCGAGCACAAACTAAGTCATTAAAATCGAAGCTCTTGCCTAGTTTATTAGTAGTTCCACCCTTAATCATAATGAAATCAGGTTGCGAATAAATTTAACCACATAAGTTGCTTGCCGTGACCACTAGGTGAGTACAGAGCGGAAATTCCTGTTTCAAATATATCACACTTGCCGGAATTTCTTGGCTCCGTCTTCCGGTTTGAAGGAACACTATGTGGTTGCAATAATTTGTACCTATGGACACGCTCCTGTATTAGCAAGAAATCGTAACCAAAATTTAACAAGAAATTTGTGTATTCTGTTGGTGTATGCAGATAGAGACGCAGGAAATTGCGACAATAAAATGAAATTACCGAAGAATTCGATAAACATGAAAACGGGGACAAAATTGTGTTATTTATTTTCTTTTCTTTTTAAGTTCCTTACCTATATACTAGGATAAATTACGGACAAACGCTGCGGTAAAAGAGACGCCGCTGTATTCTTAATTTCTCTTATTGCACCTGATCAGATCACAAAGTCACTAACACAAATAAGGAACACTTTCCACCCTAGAACATTTTTAGCCCACTATAGAGTATAGAGAATGGAAAAACGTCTGAAAACTGTGATTAAATAAATTTTATTGAAGGGATTATTTTCCTCAAACGATTCCCCAGATGAAAATTAAAAAAATAAACCACTTCCGTATCTCCATCAAATATGGATCGGGATATTAGAAAATGTGAATCTCCGAGACAGTTCACTTAATTAAAAATATCTCTAAAAGCCACGCATTTCCCCAACCGGGATCTTAAAAAATGTTAATCTCTGTGATAGTTCAACTTATTAAAAAATACATACCCCTAAGCCAACTAACACGGTGTAAAGTTACGTTACAGAAAGAAAGAAAGGCGGAGCTAATGTGCAGTAACGAAAATTGGTTCGGTCCATTTACTGCAATTTACTGCGCTGGATTTTGGCTACGCCTTTTTTCCTTTCTATAACGTAACTATACGATGAATTACGACAAACGCATTCTTTCCATAGCATAAAATCATTGCGTTTCCTTTGTCTCCTTCATCTCATAAGAACTGGGCAGTGGAATTTAAATAAACAAGTTTCCACATGAAACGGTTTGGCCGCCGTACGAGAATGTCAGGAACAGCAACCGTAACAGTTCAAGTAAGAAGGCAGACGCAGGCACCGTCCCCCCAACATCGCAGAGTCGGAACATGAGAAAGGTCGACAAGAAGCGACGTACGGCTCAAGAGGGTTAAGGCAGGTTTAAGAGGCGTTCACAATGCAGTGGCGTCTTGCCTTGCTTCAGTAGAAAGCTGGCAAGCACCAATTAGATTAAAGTATTTTCTTTTATCCTTTTCTATGATTAAAAAATTCTTCATTTTGATTGAATTTTGCTAGCTTTCTACCGAAGCAAGACAAGAGCCCACTTCATTATGAACGCCGCTTTAAGGTAAAGGCTTCGTTTGGTGGCAGATGCAAATTTCGGAGCAATTTCAAAGCAGCGCCGCGGCCGGCACGAAGAAACTAAGGCAGGCAATGTACTGAAGAAAAATTACTTCCTTCTTAGACGCCCAGTGCATCTTCTTGAAGAAAACTTATCTTGGCCGGCGGTGAGGCATTGTAAACACCTCACCAATGGCCGTAAAACTGTTTTCACGTCCCGTTTCAGGTAGTCACGTAAATCACATGCACCGTCAACAGCATGTTGCAAGAAACCCAGATAGCATGTAATCTCACGACACGATTTTCGCTTACTTCTACTTCTCAAGTCAATGATAAGTAAGCGAAAATCTTGCCGTAAGATTACATGCTATCTGGGATGTCTATATTTGCATAAAAATGTAAACTTTAAAATCACTGGACTTATCAATGCCACTTTTTGCCTTTGCCATTTCTTTCGCCTCTGGAAAAAGGCGGACGTTATTATCATCCGCAAAACTATTGGACTAAGATAGCTCCAAAAACAGATTATCAAAAAACAAGTCATGTTCACAATCAACAGATTAAGGCCGTGTCTGGTTTGGAATTAAAAAAAATCAAGTTTTTGTTTTTTTGCATATTCTAAGTTTAGACCTTTAAGAATATATTCTCAAGAGAAAATTTTAAAATTCCAATAGTTTACCACGTTTTAGCTATTTTAGTGACGCAGCAACTGAACCTAGCAGTGAGCAACTTACCGAAGGTCGTAGTAATTATGAATTTTATGACATTTTTCAACATGGTTGACATAATATCTCAAGTTCTATTTAACTGATTTATTTCAAATTTTATATCAACCTTCAATATATAATTGTCTATCGCCCCTACCACTTTTGTATCAAAATTATTTGTTTTACTGGCTGAAACTTTAATCGAATTTTTACTCAAAACTACATTTTTCAACATGGTTGACATGATATCTCAAGTTCCATCTGACCGATTTACTTCAAATTTGGTACAAACCTTCAATATATAAATGTCTATCGCCCCTGCCACTTTTGTATCAAAATTATTTGGTTTACTGATTCAAACTTTAAACTTTAAAACTTTAAACGTGTTTTTCTCGTAACATTTTTCAACATGGTTGACATGATATCTCAAGTTCCATTTGACCGATTTACTTCAAATTTTGTACCAACCTTCACTATATAACTGTCTATCGTCCCTACCACTTTTGTATAACAAGCTCCAATAAGTCATACAAAATCGTATTCTTTGCGCCGCATGGAACGCCCCCAGATTTGTCTCAAACGCTCCCCTCGCTCCGACTTGATCGCCAATTTCAACAAACAGCAATCCATCAAGCTCTACGACAAGTGCAAAACCAGTTCACCATGCTTATCGGACAACTGGGCCAATACGAGTCGAGCCACTATACAATGCACAAGACGCCCAAACCCATCTTGAATCTGCGACATCTGCTAAAGAAGCACACGCAAGTACAAACGACTCCAATCTCAATCCACGAAGATGACACACCCCAGCCATCAGCCACACGAGCCATCGTTTCCCCTACCTAGCCCTTTCTCGTTGAGAAACCCTCATGAGTCGCGTCAGTCGAGATTTTTTAGACTTGTGTTATCTATGTACTAGTGCTGCAAGAAACCGTCAATTTTAAATACCGGTTAACCGGTTTGTAAAAAAACCGCTTCGGTAAAAAACCGGTAAAACGGTTTACCGGATAGATAAAAAACCGTTTCTTACCAAACCGGTAAAAACCTTTTACCGGTAAAAACCGTGCCGGTAAAAAAACCGTTTTACCGGTAAAACCGTTCCGGTAAAAACACCGTTTTACCGAAAAAAACCGTGCCGGTAAAAAAAACCGTTTTACCGGTAAAAAAACAGCATAAAGCCCGGTAAAAAAGACCGGTTATGAACTATAAAGACCGATAAAGAAACCGGCATAAAGAAAATACAGGAAAAAAAAGGTAAGAAATGCCGACAAATAACCGGTAAAAAACCGGCAAAAAACCGATTAAAAAAAACCGATAAAAAAACCGGTAAGAAAAAAACCGGCAAAAAAACGGTAAGAAATGCCGACAAATAACCGGTAAAAAAACCGGAAAAAAAAACACCGATAAAAAAACCGATAAGAAAAAAACCGGCAAAAAAACGGTAAGAAATGCCGACAAATAACCGGTAAAAAACCGGCAAAAGACCGATTAAACAAAACCGGTAAGAAAAAAATCGGCAAAAAAAAGAATAAAAAAAACCGGCAAAAAACCGGTAAAAAACCGGTAAAAAAACCGGTTAACCGTTTTTCCGGTACTAGTAAAAACCGCGGTTAACCGAAACCGGTTAACCGAAAAAACCGGTAATCGCTGACAGCACTACTATGTACCCATCAACCCATCAGATGGAGGAGATGGTCCCCAAGATCACCGTTCAACTTTATAATCGATTTTTGGCTAAACTCATCAATATTTGACATTCATCCTCACCTTAACCCATATAAACCTGAAAATATTTTTTTTTTAAATTTAAAATTTTTTCTTCTTTATCTTGGTCACTTTATTATGCTGAATCTCAGAAAAATACTAAAAAATTCTGAAAGTGTTGTAAATGACCGAAACATGGTGTCCTTTTAAAAGGACGGTAGGGTTATCCACTACTATGGCATAATAGTACAAAAAAAATGCAATTGAATTAAAATTTTATTATATTATGAATAAAATAAAGTGAACACAAAAATAAAGTATTACACTAATTTATTGTCCAAAACCCACAAAAAGTAAATAGTTAATTTCAATTAATGTTAAACAAAACTTTGAATTATAAAATTCACTCCAGCTTCTTCGATTTATTTTAAAAACAAACGTCTTAACTCGAGCACATATCGTCACAGAATCCACCTGCAACCCCTCGATAACAGAAATTACCATATTTGAATGCCTTACGACCTTCCGTTTCGTCACATGTGTTTTTTACAAATTTAAGAACCTTAATTTACAAGTTTCTAGCTATTTAAAACAAAAATAGCTAACACTAAAATTTTTGCATTTGCCTTTACATAAACTTTGTTTCTACTTATTTATAATGTGGATTATACAATAAAAACCGTAAAATAAACTAAAAGTAGGATTTACAAAAGAAAATCTTTTAAATCAAGATAGTAGTGGATAACCTACCGTCCTTTTAAAAGGACACCACTTTTCCTTTTCTAATAATTTACTAATTTGGACAAATAAATTCAAATTTATTCATAAAACACGTTTATTGGTCCTTTATGTATCCAAATCTGATATAATTCAATCAAAATTGATAATAACAATAATTTTAATAAGCACTTTCGCTGACCTCTAGTTCAGAGTCGACGAACAGCTCACGACGAAAACGTAAAAAAATATTATAAAATTCAAAAATTTTAACTAAATAATATTACAAATAGTATCTCAATACTTCCAAGTATCAAATGAAACCATAATAATTGGTTTTATATTCATCGTGTGTATTTGACGAGAGTTTACTTTTGCCGTTGCTTTGCTGTCCTTTATAAAGGACAGCCGGTTTATATGGGTTAAAAGGGTTACTTTTAAATTTGTCTATAAGACCTCTGTGAGTTTTTTTCCGATACCTATGGTATCTTCTGGGTCTATTTTTCGTAGGTATTCAAACCAAAGTTTGTATTGTAATTTGCTAATTTTTTACGTCTTACGCTTATGCTTATGGTCATTGATCATTGTGAATGAGCACTAAGAATTTAAGTCCAAATATTTTGCTCAAACATAGCTTGCTCTTTCGTTAATTTATTCTCAATACAATAAATTAATTTATTTATTTATTTTATCAGTTGTTTTAATCATAATTTTAATCTTATCAAAAATAAGAAAAAACAAGATAATCTATCAAAAAATTTAAAATAACTTTTACATCAGAATTTGAATGGTTATCCAACATCTTACAAATTTTTTCAAAAATCGTCCGTTTTTAAGAATTTTTTTATTAAGTGAGGTTAGAATCGCAACTCATCCGATTATTATCATTTGGTTTTTACTTGAGGCTAAAAGACGTTTCTTCATTAATTATTTGGAATATGATACAATTGGTTTCGGCGTACTTTTTCGGCGTTTGATTTCATGGATGGTCATTAGTTGCACAGGAGCGCGTTAATATATCAAATGTGGATCAGCTACCGACTTAGGAGACTGGATACTGATGACACTGACGAGGTCGGTAAAGAAGATTATGTTCGCGTTAGATCGGACATAAACGTTACACTAGCAGACATTTTTAAGGTACACAAAAACGATTCTTATTAAATATTGTTTATTTAAATTTAATTCATTGTATAAACAATAGAAATGGTCAATCAGGACTTACATTTGTTCCAAATTTCAACAAAGTTATAATAAATTATTAATCTGTTGATTTGTGTAAAGATAAATGAAGCACAAAATTATCTTTTCCATGATTATAATATTCTCTTTCATCATTAACGGGAGTTTTATTGAATTAAAAGGGAGTTATCCACGGAATATTAAAAGAGTCATAGCTAGCCGGTGCATTTATAGAGTGTCTTTGCTGATCACTTTTAGAAAATTCCCCTACTATCCAGTTAATTTACTTAAAAGGCGATTAGTAGAGTACAATATGCCAGTCAAAACTTACTTGGTATGCAACTCGATCCCAGGGGAGATTACTTTAAGTTCGTATTTTGTATTTTGCAGACACATAAGCTGATATCAGGCCACTTGTACAACTTATCGAATAGTAAAACTTCAAGCGGAGGATGTTCGATAAAATAAGCAGTCGTAGGCTCTCGAGTTCGAGACAAAATGTAATAAATAATTTAAACAAATACAAGAGCGTCGATTCTCATCATGCAATCGATGTAACTAGAAATTTCCGAATTATTGAAAAAAATTTTGGAAGCGAAATTAATGCAGTAAATAGACAAAACAATTGTTCAAAATACAATTTTCTGAAAACACTTCAACGTAAATATTTGAACTGAATTTGATAACAATGATAGATAGAATTTAATGATTGAGTAGGACATTTTTGTCATATAGCTGCGCTATATCACGAAAAATAAAATAAAATATGCAGTAAGTATTAAAAAAAATACACTTTCCAATTGCCACATTACATGTTATGAAATTTATCGACTCCATTAATAAAATAAACAAGTTTATTGTACATAAACCGTAACTACCACAAAAATGGTGGTAAATAATATAAATAATTTTTTTAAATCATTCGGTAAGTGGATACTCGAATTTGATAAGCGATTAATTTCTAAGAAACGCGCTTATTATTATAAATAAAACTGTGCGTGATATTGACGTACATTATCAAGACCCAAGTCAAAATTTAAAAGATTGAGGTGCCACTTTACTGAACGATGATAGCGCAAGTGGGATCATATTTATAAATAGTCCACATGAGTACCCAATATGGAAACAATTAACAAAATTCTATTGCATGTTTTTTGAATATAAGAGTAATATTTCATGAAAGATAAAAAGAACCACCCTGTATATTACTAATTTACATTTTCGCTGCAATCGTAACGAATCGCAAAAATAGGTCAAATTTTGAGTGGAAATGTCAACTCGAAAGAAATTAATTCTAGGTTGCTGCAAACTTAAAAATTGCTTAATTATTAATATTAAGAGAGCGTCATCGTTGCAAATATGTCGTTAGAACTGCATTCCATTAGCGTTCACATCTACTGGGTCGTTGGGTTACAAAAAAACAATTTTTTAATGTCCCCTTTCGCAATGCTACGTTTAATCCATTAACACTTTTTTTTTCTAGAATGCTGCTAAAAAAATTAAAACTTTAATGACTTGAGACGGTAACGAACCGTGATGATTAAGTATTATATAATTTATTAAGAAATTCCAGTTGATTTAGTTTTCTTGTTCAGGAATGTTACATCTTTATTGATTTTCTATAAATGTTTCTTATCAATAGTAATTAGTTGGTGTCGGATAATCGATTGGATGGACAAAAATAAAGAATCGATAACTCCGAGCAAGTTACGTATTAAAAATACTGCCTCACGTTGCAGTTTAGTAAAAGTTACCATCTTTAAATCATTACATAGTTTCACTTTTTATTATAATGTATGATGACATTTACTTATAATTTGGTTGTTAACCGACACGCTATTGAAGAATGATGAAAAAGTTGTAAATAAACTTGAAATGTCAATCTAATATTAATCCAATATAATAATTTATTACGTTAGCCCAATTTGTATAATCAGTGTGCTATTTTAGAACTTTAGACGAATAATTGACATGCTAGAGCAAAAGAGATAACCAGACTTGATATAGCTTAACGAGAAACGAACACATGCATATTAGCGTTTAAATCCTTTTACCTATAATTAAATATCTTGAGACTGAGAAATACGGATAAGAAAACAAAATTATCAACCTTTTGTCCTTCATACTAAATGACTCGGCCCTCCACCTCTTCAGAGTTGATTCCATGTAGATAGATCAGATAGATTCATCAATTATTTTAAGTTCATTTTTTGGGATTGGGTAGTTAGTTGGATTTCGAACTTCCATTGATTATTATCCGTTTATAATAGACTCGCTTGTAATGAAACCTCATCTAATGGATGAATTTTTAGACCAAACTTCTATGTTATCAATGGTGTTAAAATTAGGTTAAAATAAAATAGACCTTGAAGTCCATTATAGGCGAATACTTTCATTTGATATGAACTTATAAGTTTAAGAGTTTTTAGAAAACCATTTGAAATTGTTTTGGATAACTTGGCCAATAAAATTACTTTTTGCATCTATGAAGATCGTCGATTAAACATCCTGTTTATTAAAAAATGTTATCATAATATTATTGTTGATGCAACAAAATGATTTCAAGTTTATTTTAGGAAAACCATAAAAAACAAATATCTAATGAACTTTAAACCCATTTTTAAGTTTCCCTGCGAGCAAAGTATGCAATTTTAGCGATGGAATGTGCGGTTAAAAAAATGAAAGTTATCAAAAATGTAAAATTCTTTGTTTTTATTATGTTTCAAAAGTGGAATTTTTGTTGCATAATTTAAGAGGATTAATGAAAGTTTATTTTGATGTCACATGAATTTATAAAGCAAACACCACTTCCAAACATAAAACTAAAAAAAAGGCAAGGAATTCGGGCATTCCGGTTTATACGCGGAGAATACGAAAATGAAGTGTTTTATGTTCAAAATCCCTCAGGAGTTAGCTGAGGAGCAACCTAGAATAACAGACAAAATCTGTTTTGCATCCTTTTCTGTGATGGATGTGATTGCTTTCGTTGTGTGCCCGACTTTAATGTAGTATTGGGTCGGAATAAAAGATAACTGTTTTATCTCGAGTCCAACGATTGTGGGAAATACAAGAGCAAAGGCCACACTAGAATCCAGAAAAAATTTACATTTGTGCATATTTTATGAACAGTCCTCATAATATCTCTACTTCCATCAACCATTCCGTTAAAAATGCTTTTACATTTTTAGAATACTGCCGTTCATAATATGATATTATGTTGATGCAAACATAATAATGTTTATTTGGTCGCTTCTCCGATATCGAAATAAATAATCGATATTTGGTAAATAAATTCTATTCAAAGAAAACACTTGAGATACATTAAATGAAAAGTACGGAATAAGTAAACAAAAGGAAATAAAAATAGCCGATAAGATAAGTTTCCATTGTTAATTTATTATTATGATTTTTTATATTTATTAAAAATCGCCTCAGTATTACAATGCATATTTTAATCATACGGTCTTGTGGCGCAACGGATAACGCGTCTGACTACGGATCAGAAGATTCCAGGTTCGAATCCTGGCAAGATCGAAATTTTTTATGGTCATCAGCAAATTTTGCACTTTTTCCAATGTAAACTTCTTGCAACGAAACTTGGATGTTACGTTATCAATTAATATTGAATCAAATCAGCCTCTATGATGGTTTAGATCTCTAGAATCGTGCGTGACGATGCCAAAGGCGATATAATAACCAATAGAATCTTGAGAAATTACACACCAATGCTTCTTCAAATGGCCACCTCGAACGCTAAGCTAACGTCGCAATTCAGTTGTTGCGCGATCCCAATATTTAGAGTGAATTTTTTCCTTAGAAGTTGGCACGTGACTTTGCGCTGCAAATGTGGAGGGAGAACGCTTGACACCCAATTCCGCACCAATTGACACAAACATAGAACCGAAATGACTTTTTCATATTCGTTTTTGCACATTAGCCACTCCCAACCACTAAGGAAAAAATTCACTCTACACCGTCCGGCACTAGATGAATCGACCAAAAAGTGAGTTTGCCGAACGCTTCGAATTTCATGCCATTTTCTAAATGCTTCAAATTACAAATAAGTAGATTGTGACTTTCTTATCGAAAAAAAGAGACGGTCGTTAGCATAGCGATTAAGCGCATATACTGCTAATACAGAGAACCCGGTTCGACTCCGGGCGAAGTAAGAATCATATTATGGCCGTCTCCCCTCGGCAGGCAATGGCAAACCACCGGGGTGTAATCTGCCATGAAAAGCCTTTGTTAAAGGGCTCACCACACCCTGCAGAAGGGTAAAGGACTGAAGAGAGAGAGACTTTCTTATAATTATTTATATCGAGAAAAAACTGGAGTGAGTCATACTCGAGTTCTTGTGAACATTAGTCATGAACGCCATCTATCGTAAAAAGAATAGCACCACGCCCAGCTATGGTAGCTATTCAGCACCATCGTACGACGATAGATGACGTCTAAGTTCTTATAGTAACAGAAACTATTAGGTATTCGTTTCTGGAAGGTAGTGGCCCAATTTAAACTAAAAATTTAATGTAACCCACAAACTGGAGAAGATTGCGGACCCCTGTCAAGAGTCAAGGAACGCTTTTCTAATTTTGACCATATTCACTTGGTTAATGACCTGGGTAAATGAATTGCCATCATTTACATACAAACCAGGGTACAGGCACATCTGAAGGCCACCCCAGCATGCTACCTAATAATGGATGTAAAATATTTATAATGTTCATAGTACTAGCACTGTCGAGGAAACGACGCAGATGTGTAACTTTTAATGATTTTAGATGTTTAAGGCCTAAACTAGAAGAGAATTTCTTCTAGAAAAGAAGATCATATTCACCTATCCATACTCGACTCGTCTTTCGACCTCGCATAACGGTTTCCGACTTTTGTTAAATCTCGTCGGGAGGGGGGGTTGAGAATTGCGAATAAAAAAAAGTTCGTGGGTTAGTCTATTGTACCAATCAGTGATAAATACATACATTATACAGAGTGTTCCCTCATGTCATCAAGATCAGGGGTGTCAAACTGCCCTAATAAGCTTTGCGGCTCTAATAAACTTCTCGACCGGTCAACGTATATTGCTCGGAGGAAATATAGGCGACGGATTTCAATTATGAAATAGGTTAAAAATAGGTCATTCAAAATTTGTTGGGGGAAAAATTGAAAATTATGGAGAGTTAAAAAAGGTCATTCGAGCTTAGACCCTCCCACGGTGAGGGGTTTACGTGGTGGGTGTAATTTACGCCACTGTCATTATTAGCTCTATTCGCGGTAACAATTCTGGATACGTTTTATCCTACTGCGTCTGCGGATTTATACTTTTTATCATCTAATTTGAGCTTTAATAACAATTTTATTATAAATCCGCAGACGCAGTAGGATAAAACGTATCCAGGATTGTTACCGCGAATAGAACTATTATTTAGGTGTAGACCAGCGGTTCCCAAATAGGGTTCCGCGAAAAAAGCCAAGGGTTCCGCTAAAAAGAATTTCAAAATGGCGTAACAATAAATTTTGCCGCTTAAAAAATATTTTTAATTTTTGATTACCCTGTATGCTTATAAGTATGGTCCGGATTTGTAGGCACTAAAAATCTTGAAAATATGCATGCAAAATTGCTCTAAAAACTTCAAAATAAGCACTCAAATATGCGCTAAAAACAGGCACAAACGAAGTATAATCGATTGAGACCATTTTGAATCCTAAATTCGAATATCAAAAAAGCATGTATCCAGCCCCCCCCCCACCCCAACTTAAAATAGAATTATCTCGAAAACTATTTGGAGTCAAAATTTGAAATGGGGAGGGGGCTAGGGACATGCACCTTATTGCACATAATCACCTACAGTTGACAAAGTAGATATTAATTAAAATTATTGTTTTAAATAATACAAAAGGCGGCAATATCAGAAAGAGTATAATTAAAATTATTTAAAATTTTATTACTTGATTTGCTAAATATGCAAAATATATACCAATATAAGCAAATAAGCATTTATAGGCAACAAACCGCCAAATATGCACTTAAACTCAAAATATGCATTATAGGCAAAATAAAAACTATATAAAACGATTCAGAAAGGCGTAAAACATGCTCCCCTTTTAAAATTTTTCACGTGAAAAAAAACATGCAAATGCCTACAAATCCGGACCCTACTTATAAGCTTATATAATCCTTGTCCGAATGTCATTCTTCTCACTAATAAATATTGTAAGTATTTTATAACAAATAATGTTTGAATTTGTATCCCTCACCGGCCACTTTGCCCTTTTTTTTGTCTAGCTAATAGTAAACAAATGGACTTGGGGTTCCGCCAAATTTTTTACATCGCCCAAGGGTTCCGCGGCGAAAACTAATTGGGAACCGCTGGTGTAGACCAAGACTAGGATCTCAACAGGTGCAAATTATAAGACCCTAATTTTAACCTATTTTGCTTTAGTTTAACCTTTAGTTAGTGACGTAGGCGTCCGGTCCCCGAGACAAAGTTCCCATTTGAAATGTATGTAGGAAAGATTCACGTCACTAATTATTATTATTATAAATTATAATTAAAGGTTAAAAATCAAAAATTTTCTGACCTTTCCAGGTATTCCATAAGAGTGGGAAACTTGCATAAGAGTCTAACTCGGCCTATCGCCTTTTAATTGCAGGTAATTTTCAACAATTATGATTTTATTTATAATCGTATATCATGAATTGTCAATTTTATGTCAAAAGTTATCAAATACTTGATACATCTTCCGAGATATTTTAACAGAACATAAAATTTTGAAAACTTGACTTCTTGTATCATAGCAACGAAGCCTGTTGGATATAGTATCTACTTTATAAGAACTTTTAGTTTTAAGATAGATCAAGGAATTACATCTTGAAATTCCTTGATGTCATTAGGAAACACTGTAGATTAGTTAGATACCTATATGTCGCTCGGCCTTCAGCCTCGCTCAGTCCCCGGTTACTCGGCGGATTTTTGAACAGGCGTATGAGCCTCAAAATTCAGCCTTTTGGACCACCGATATAATGCATAGTAGTGAAAATATTTAGAGGGGGGGGGCTCTAAAGTGTAAAATCAGTCACTGTATGATAACAATAATTTTTTACATTGCTATACTTTCAACAATTGAAGATTATTGCTTGGTTTATTTTAAAGCTATCGATAATTTTTAAAATTGAAAATAGTAAAATTTGGTTGCTCGGCCTTCGACCTCACTAAGGGATTTCGGATGTGAGATATTCATTATTGGTATACCTTATTTATACGACTTAAGCAATTGAAGAATGTTAATTATTATTACTTCATTGTAACTCCATCCTAATTTTTAGCCTTTTATACGAAGCAGCATAGCAAGAAATCTTATTATTACTCCGTATCCGTTCGTCCGCGTAATTTATAGCCAATTAGAACGCTACAAATTTATATCATTGCCTTGCCTTTCTATTAATTAATCTAATAATCCGTTATCATAATTAAGACGTATAGAAGCGTAGTAACTAGACCTTCAGGCACTGACCCCCCCCCCCCTCCGAAATTAACTATTCATTTTTTCAAAGACAAATTTTTCAAAAATCTATTCATTTTAAACCATTAGACCTAGAAACTTTCAATTTTAAAGTCCACGACGACCACTGTCGATCGTCAGTCCAATCAAAAAACCGCGTTCGATCCTTAGTCCAATCAAAGAACCACTAGACCACTCCGCGGTTGTCGTGGGATTTAAGTGGAACGCACCCATAGTAAAAACATCTTTAAAAAATCGAAAAGTCTCCCTTCCCTCCGAAAGATTTTTTTTTTTAAGAAAATGTAGTACCACTACATATACTAGCCCCCATCCTAACTACGCCTATGGAAATTAGACTTCCTAAGCAAGAAATAATAGTTTAAATTTAATCGGCTTAAAGAATAGAATAAGTAATTGGTTTCTGCACTTCTATAATTAAGGTATTAATTGCACCTAATAATTTGGCTTCAACTTTATTATTTGTTTGTGATCTCATTGTCAGACTTGAGGTCACCGGCCCATGAACATTTTTTTCTGGACGATTCGACATTATTCATCAACTTTAATCAGACGAAAATTCGAGGCGAGTTCAAAATTTGTATAAATCTTACGGTGTTGTTTATTTTACCTTCTAAAATTTTTATGTCGGTTCAACGTGGAGCATATCTGTGAAAATCTCCTATGGCGCTATATAAATTACAAATTAACGTTGTAAACGCTGAAACTTTTTTCCTTTTTTAAGAAAAATAATAAAGACATAAATATTGTCATGCCAAAGAACTAATACAATTTATTCCATTTTGGTATTAGGAAATGTAGGGCCGTAAAGAGCGTTTATATGCGTACGGAATCGAAATGTTCTAATAAAAGGGGTCGTAATGGTACATAATGTTCGAAGCTGAGCTGCACGTTTTGAAGTAAAAAGCTGAAGATGGAAGGGTAATGCATGGAATAAAAATTCGAACTTCCTATGATAAATACATCGTTTCAACATTTAGAAAATACACCTGGGTAATAAGGTCCCCTGACTTCTGGCGCCAGATTACTCCCCATGGGGTAACGTAAACTTGATCCCAGTGAGAGTGAAATACCATTTCCTAAACAAAACTATGGCCATAAATGAATGTCAAGTCATACAATAATATATTGTACGCTTGAGGATGCACTTACAAAATATAATTTGTTTTCGGTTTCCCAATAATTCCGATTCGAGACACAAAATTTTTAGAATTGAAGTGGCGAAAAGCCTTCAGTAGTCGATAACCGCTACTCGCTACAAAACATACAGATCTAAAAATTAGGTAATCAAAAAATGGGCAAAATTATCATCTACTAATTTCTCACATATAAAAAGGTCACTTCGCTGAATTTATGTCAATCATCAGCGCCACTTTATGACCTGACGTTTCAACTGTTTAAAATTTTGAGGGTCACTGATCTAAGAATAAGGTAGGGTATCGTAGTCGTTTGATTGAACGAAATAAAACTTGTTAAAACTGGAGACTTACCATTCGAACTTTTCAGGTCACGATGTATGAGTGAAATAGGCGCACCAGAATGTAAATAATCCATTCCACGTGCGATTTGAATAGCCCAATCTACAAGAACGTCTGGTCGTATTTTACGCCCTGAAAGCACTCTGTTTAAAGAACCACCCCGACAATATTCTAACACAAGACACAAATTGGGTTCTTGTAAGCAAACACCTTCCAGCGAAACAATGTTTTCATGTTGCAGAAGACAAAACAATTTGGCTTCTTTTAAAACGTTATCTAATGTCACGGAAATGTCAGCATCGGAATCTTGTCGTGCGGCCTTAACAGCCACCTCGCGATTTTTCCAGATGCCCCTATACACCTTTCCGAAACCGCCAACTCCGATAACCTCCTCAAGATCCAACTCACAGAAATCGATTTCAATGGGATGGATATCACTGATGATGGAGTTGACGTGATTTATAGGATCATCGTACGCGACAAAGTTGGAGGGAAATATTCCAACTTTGTCTCCTATCTTTCCGGTCCACCAACCCTCGTCCCCCGAAATCTTGGCGTCTTCCGACAGCACCTCGACAATTTGCCCCTTTCGAAGGGACAATTCGTCTTCCCCTTGTGCATCGTAATCAAATAGTGCCGTCCAAAGAGATGGGGTGACAGTGTTTCGCGGGTAATGTGCGCGCTCGCCGACGTGCACCGAGCTGACCATGTCTCCATTGCGGGGCGATTCCATGGACTTGAAAGCGTACTGCTCCACCAACGGAGGCATCCGTCGAGCTCGTCGGATTTCAATGGCGAAAATTAAAACCTTCCAGTTACAAACATCTCCCTAACTTTTAAAACACAACCACTTTTAAAATGTAAACACACCGTAGTCACGATCCCATATTATTTTGACTTGGGTACAAATTTGACAGTCGACGAGAACCAGGTGGTCAATGAACACACCGAGTTTCATCAAGAAACCTGTCAACAATAACAAAACACTCACAAACAAAAAACACTCGCATTATCACAGTCACGGAATTTTTTTTGCTCGACCCTTTACACGGATCCAGGGAATTATTTTACATTTTAATTGTCGTTATTTCGATTATTTTATTTGTTTTCACGGCCATCTTTTTGTAACCGACTCGTACGCACAGTTCGCAGTCGTTGAATAAACTAAAGTTTTATAGATGAAAGAAATTAGTTTATCTACAGAGTCGACGTACCAACTCAGTTACTTTTACTTTCCGTTAACAGAGAACGCCACTTGCTTGTTTACTTTCACAACAAGTTCGCAACGGTTTGGACAGCGGTAACCAAACATTTTTAGAAATAATTCAAAAAAATGTTTTTTTCAAATTCATAATTATTTCTTAGATTTTACCTTTGCAATCTACTCTAAAGATGCACATACACGTTCAAACAACTTGCACCACTTTCAAAATTGGTTTAAAAAAAATTGTGCACCGGTTGAATAAATTATAAAATATGTCAAAAAGTTACTTCAAAACTAGATATCCATTATAATCTATCTAAAATCTTTAGGTCTTTTACGCGAAATTTATTAAAAATCCTAATTGCTGGTTGTGTTAGAGTGAAATTTTTCCTTAGTGGTTGGGAGTGGCTAATGTGCAGAAACGAATATTCGTCATTTCGGTTCTATGTTTGTGTCAATTGGTGGAATTGGGTGTCACATGATTCTCTCTCCACATTTGCCGCGCAAGCCCCAGTCACGTGCCAACTAATAAGGAAAAAGTTCACTCTACACTAATGTAGTGTAGAAGGTGACCTTCTCTTATTTAATTTAATAATAATTTAAAATAAATTATTTAATTAATTTTCAAAGCAACTCTGGCATATAAGGGGTCGTTTATAAAAGAATTTCCGAATTTTTGACCACTCTTTCAACTCTTTGTCACAGGTGATCTTCTCCTCCCCTAGTACGGCCTGCGGACTTCTCATTTCTTTACCCTGTATATTTGTAATTTTAATTTTTTATTTTTTATCATAATTTTTTAAGGGGATTGGTGTTGGTCGCGGCTTGTATTTGTCTGTTTGTAACAAACCATGGTGCTTTTATGGTTTATATGCTTGATACATTTATTGTGGTAAGAATACAGTCTATCCATTTGTGTGTTGCATGCAAAGGCCCAGGCAGGGGCTGCGTAAGTCATGACGGGTTTGATTACGCTTTGGTATATTCGAAGTTTATATTTAGGCAGAAGTTTGCTCTTGTATCCTAATGGGGGTATAGGATGTCGTTTAGTCCTTTGGTTTGACTTTTACAAAGTGTGAGATGTTTGTTCCATGAGAGGAGGGGGTCAAGCGTGACTCCCAGGTATTTGATTGCGCTTTGCTATGGTATAACTTGGCCAAACATTATTATCTTAATGTCAGTCGGCTGTGTCTATAAGCCTTACTGGAGATCATGGCTGCACTTTCCGAAGGATTTACTATAAGTTGTACCAGGGCTCGATCTTCTTGATAGTTTCGCGCATGAGTTTGACCATTCTTTTTCTTCTTCTTCTTCTAGACTTTGTTAACAGACCTACGTCGTCTGCGTAGAAGGCCAAGGTGGTATTGTCCGGCTTGGGGATGTCGTGAGTGAAGATATTGAAGAGAAGGGGGGAGAGGAGGGATCCCTGGGGCACCCTTGCTAGCATTGGTCTGGAGGACGATCTATCGCCTTCAATCTGAATCTGAAACCATCTATTGTCGAAATAGGATGCCCTCGAGCATCTTGTATGGTAAGCCGGGTTTCCAGACCTTGTTGAACGCTTTCGTTACATCTAGGAAGACGCCCATGGTCCTTTGATCAACCTGCAAAAGCTCCAGTGATTTCCTCGACCACACTGAGAACTTGGTGCTAAACCCAAACTGTTCGTTCGGTAGGAGGCCAAGGCGCTTTACTTCCACATTTAGCCTGTTTAAAGACTTATGCGTTATGCGTTCCGTAATTTTTGCTATGGTGGGGATGAGGGATATTGGTCTACAATTTTGGAGGCTGGAATGATATTTCCCAAGTTTTGGTAGGACTATGATATCGGCTATTTTCCATCTGTCAGGGAAATCACGCGGGGGTGATTGGGATAGAGTCGTCGTGTGATAGTTTTTCGTCGACGGTGGCATTCACTTTTTCAATATGACGCCTGAGTTGGTAATCAGTGGGATTGATTGGGTTTGGTTTGAACTGTTCCTCCAAGAAGTCGGCGAAGATTTCTGCCTTTTCTTGGGAGGGGGGGGTTAGGCGACTTAGTTTGACGTTTTGAGGGGGGGATGATTGTGGATTTAATCCCGGTAAGTAATTTTATCATTTGCCATGCCGATTGATTCCTAAAAGAGAGGGTGTAAAGTTTGTCCGTCTATCCCTTTTTGGAGAAGGTTTTTAATTCCTCTTTCAGGCGGTTTCTGAGTTGAGCTTCTAGGGTGCCAAATGCACTGTACCAGATGGTGGGCCTTTCGTTTTTCTTTAATTAAGTCTAGTATAATATTATGTTTGTGGACATTTGGTTTTGAGTGGGATCTTGTGATGAGGCAGTGGCGTAGCTAGAACTTTTACCACCCGGGGCGGTTCAAAATTTTGCCGCCCCCTCCCCTCACTGAAAATATTTTTGAATGACCTTTTTTTAATTCTATTTCCTAATTGATGAAATATCAAAAAAAATTCTTTTGTCGCCCTTAAAATCTTTAGAATGACCTATTTTTAACCCTATTTCCTATTTAATGCCGCACCTAAAAATGTGCCGCCCCCACTAGATACGCTACTGTGGTGCGGGATTTGGTATTATGGGAATTACCCCCATATTGAAACGAAGATAGTCTTTGAAGGCAGGCCATGACGTCTTCTTGCTCGATAAGGGGAGGAGTCGTCTTGAGAGAAGTCACCATGTGTGAGATGTTTTCAATATTTATTTTGCTTATTATATGATACCGATGAGACGGTCGGAGCATAATGGTCGAATAAATTGACTATGAACGCTAAATGTCCGGTTCGAATCCGTGTGAAGTAAGAACTTTATTCTGGCCGTCTCTCTGGTCCTCCAGGTTGGGGGTCTACGTCGGGCTTGCTCCTCGGCTAGGTAAAAAATGTAAAATGCTAACAAACCAAATGCCAATTCGCAAGGTTGGTAGTTAGGTATCGGATAGCGTCGCAAGACGTTTCAAAACCGACTTATATTATATATGCAATAACTTGAAGATGGAGTTTCTAACCGTAACGGCATCTATTGGAAGAACGTAACCGACCTTTAGCTCGCAACCGGGGTCGTGATTGGCTGAAAATTGCGCCGACGCAGTAGGTACTTGTCAGAACTTAGCATTTTTCTTTCTCGCAACCGGGGTCAAAAATATGTTGTGATTGGCTGAAAAATATTACATTTTTGTCCTAAATTCGCAGCAAAAACAAGAAAGATCCATCCCCTTCCCAGTAGCACACTTTGCTTAGTTGGACGGCCCTAGGGAATGTTTTTAATTGGTATAGACAACTAAATCCTATTCGGATCCATCATCATTAAATAAATTTTCAATATTAAGGATGAATTTTACATGTTTTACTAGCAGGGGCTACTGAACCAATATATAAAATGCATGGTTAATATTGCTTTATTTAACGATGATGGATCCGAATAGGATTTAAGCTCCGTTTTCATAGGGTAGTGTAGTGGTAGCGTAAGACTTAGTGTGTAGTGTAAAACTTAGAGTAACGGTTTTTAATGGTACCGTTCTAATCGCTGTGTAATGTGTAAGAAGCGTGGTAAGGTGTAGTGGGGATGGTAAAAGCTAGGTAGGTTTTAGCTTTTACCGCTTTTACCATACACAGCGTTACAACGACCAATCAGAACAAACAGATCAGTTAATCAGTTTCGTTTGACAACGACCATCCACTACCAATGTGAACGCTAAAATTCTTACACACTAATTTTTACCCACTACACGTTACACTACCAATACACTACCCTATGAAAACGTAGCTTTAGTTGTCTTGTCAAAATCGACTCTTCCACTTCGCTACAGAGTCGTTTTAACGACACTATACCAATTGAAATATCTTCATCCTTTTTTTTGGCAAATTTAAGCCTAAAATACCCCTAACAAGTGAAATTAACTCGATGTTAATTGTACGATGGTGTCGTCCCCACTCTTCACGTTTTACACCTACTTGGAAGCACACGGACACTGTGCAGACTTTTACATGCAGAGATCCCGTTTGAGAAGCCCTCTTCTTCATCAGCCTTTTTTCCGCCCACTGCTGGACATAAGCCTCTCCATATTATGGAGGATCTGGCCATAACTCACCACGCTGGCCAGACGGGTTGGCGAGTAGTCCGCAGATCGATTTTGGACTATAGTTGTTTTACATCCGTTAGCAGCTTGATAGCCTAGCATTCAGATGTGCCTGTAACCCTGTTTTTTGTTAACGGTGGCAATTCGTCAACTCAGGGGGACCGCCGGCTTAACGTGCCCTCCGAAGCACGGAGACTTGGTCATAAGAAAGTTTGACTCTCCCCGGGTTCGAACCCGGTACCCCGCGTTTGCATCCAACTGCGTTAGCTGCAAGGCAATGACCGTCTCTTCGTATAGAAGCCCTGGTGGTCACCAACAATGGATTCGACCGCGGCTCTCTGGTTATTGTAAAATACGCACTCCACAAGTCCGTGGATTGAATCTTTCAGGAAAAAACTATCTAAGAACGAAATGCAGCACCCAGGACATAATTCGTCACGCCATGTGAGAAATTGTGCCATTTTAAATGGGCTGAGTACAGATTGAGTAGAAACATCTTACTTTAAAATTAAGTACAAGAATCACAGTAAAATGGCTTGATGTGATCGCTAGTTGAGTTACAGATCGGAAATTCAAGATTTGAATCGCGGACATCACAAAAAATTTTTAGTTTGGCCTTCCGCTGAACATCAACACCCTGGCGCTGTGTATTTAAGAATTGATTTTATAAATATTAGAAGAACTAATTATTCTGTCTGGCTAATTGGCAATATATCAAAACCAAAATGATGGAAAAATATCAATGTGGTTGCTCGGCCTTCAGCATCTCTGGGTAAGAGATGTGGCCTTCACATGATTTCATCAGACATTAATCGTATCTTATTATAATCTACCCTCTTTTTTGTTTCAAATGAAACCAAGATAACAAGAATTTTCAAGACTATGTAATTTTCATCCTTCTTTATTTCCTAAGCTATTAATCCTACTAAAGCAATCGAACAGATATTTAATTGGAAAGATCGACGCTGGTTGACCGGCGCATAGAACCTGCTTTATTTGTGTTGGTACCTTTATTTTAGGAAATTTTACGTGGTTTAATTTTGTAGTAATATTATAAAGTATTTTTTGTTAGAATCCAGTTTTGGAGATATTTAGGGAGGACTAACTAAGACATTTAAACGCTCCCTCCGCCTTCGGGGACTTTTAATACATTGTTCAGGACTGGCTAAATATAAAATTTTGTTGCTATTAATTTTATCAGATTTAAAGTTTTTGAGGCGATGCAAATAATTATTGTGAAATGCCTATTCACCATTTTTAGAAAAGGCTGCCAATCTTGTTGCAGAAAAAATCTTAAGATGGCCTCAGCCGAAAAGATTCTTTAAAATGTATGTAGGTATCTGTCTCTTAAAGCCAGTTCACACTATATGATTTCTCATATGACTTAGTCATATGAGAAGTCATGGCTAAAGTCATACAATCATAACAGCCAATCATAAAAGCCATAACTTCTATAATATCAAAAATCATAGTCTGAACCTAAAAATATTTCTCATATGAGAAGTCATAAGACAAGTCAGATGAGAAATCAGATAGTGTGAACCGGGTTTTATACAATAACAGCACAGTGGCTGTCGTTATTAGGATAACACATTCATTTACAATGAGTGCCTGTATTAGGGTGCAGTCTCATCGAGCCATCATTAAGAATTACGAGACCAACCCAATATCTTGCCCTAGAAGGGAGGCACAACAGATCAATAGATAGAACGAACGCAAGATTTATTTCTTAAAAAATACGGTAACTTAACATAGACTTAAAATAGAAAATCTTCACTGTTGAAAGAAAATCACCTCATCTGCATTAATAGCTGTCGTAAACTTAGTGCTACCATCATCACCTTTAATCTCGCCATAAGTAATACGGCCAGTAACGTGCACCCTTTGACCCTTCTTCAAGTAGTTCATTATTGCATCACGTAAACCGGGCTTAAAGCAAACCACACGGTGCCATTCCGTCCTTTGTAAAAATTCTCCAGATTCATAACGGTAATTTAAGTGAGTTGCTAATGAAAATATCACAACTGGACGATCCTCTGTACCCTTTTTTTGGGGATCTCCACCTACACGACCCAATAGTTGTACGGTGTTGATTGCTGTAAAATAGAAAATTAGTCTGATTGAACATTTGGTCTTCAATGAAATTTTACTTTTTTCGATTCTTTCAGGCTCTTGTGAGGTAACAGTGGAACCGGCTCTTGAGAATAATTGAAAATTTTTATTTGTTAGTTGTTTGGGCAACGCTTTCATAACCTAAAAATTTAAAATTTGTTATTTCTTGGTAACAATCAGTTAACGGTAACTAACATTACGTGCAAACATATTTGTTTACGAGTTTTCTTCTTATTTTACTAAATTACAATTTAAAAATTAAAAACGATGTTTTAAAAACCGTAAAACTAAAAAATTTCTTTGTTGCGCAAACTATAAGTTACAGATAATGCAGTGTCTCTGAACCAGTGGACGAAGTGGAAGTGGACGTAATACGTAAATAATATTACCAAAATGTTTCTTTTTAGATACAGAACAGCTTTGTTAATCCGAACAGGACAGATAAAATTTTTCTTCCATTGAGTTTTGCGAATTTTTCGGATAATAATGACAATATTTAATATAATTTTAAACTTTATAAATTATTTTTTTTTTTATAAAATCCCTGCAACAGTTTCAATATGTTTTGCTCAGTGGCTCACTCTTATCATCAAATACAAAATTCTGCTTTGCAGATGACTTTATGTTTTCTAATCAAAAATCTTTCACTTTACATTAGGTCAAATAAATTACGCTGATTTTATACAAGAGTCTGGCATGCAAGACTCTGTCGAACGCCTGCGAGATATCCAAAGAAGACAGCAAAAGAATAGATTTTTGATTCCAGATCAGTTCTTATCCTGCTCGCTATTCTGTGCACTTGCCCGATAGTTGAGTGGTTTTGCCTGAAGCAAAACGAAGTTTTCAACTGTTTGAAGAAATTCAAACAGAGAAGGTGGAGGAAGAAATCGCGGCAAATGAAGACGATGATGGAGTTAAAGATACATGGGACATGTCTTCAGATGATGATGTTAAAGATGCGTCCGACGAAGAAAATGAAGAAATTGATGAAGAAGTTGTTGAAAATGAATCCATAGAAAGCAGCGATGAAGAAATATTAACACCCAAAGAAAAAGTTTTGGCCCGTATTGAACAAAGAAGGGTAGAAGCTGAAAATAAGAAATCGTTGGATAATTTGAGGGCAGCAGTTGTTTGTGTATTAGGTCATGTCGATACAGGAAAGACCAAAATTCTTGATAAGCTTAGAAGCACTAACGTCCAAGATGGTGAAGCGGGTGGTATAACGCAGCAGATAGGCGCCACCAATGTTCCTATTGAAGCTATCAGCAAGCAAATTAGGCACGTCCACGGATTTTCCAAGATGAACTTGAAATTGCCTGGTTTGCTGATTATTGACACACCTGGTCATGAGTCGTTCAGCAATTTAAGAAACAGGGGCTCATCTTTGTGTGATATTGCAATTTTAGTAATCGACATTATGCATGGATTGGAACCCCAGACCATCGAATCTATAAGCTTGTTAAAAACTAAGAAGACCCCTTTTATGGTAGCATTAAATAAAGTTGATCGATTGTACAATTGGAAGACGATGAATACAGAAGATATCAGTGACCTAGTGAAAATGCAACCCACTAACACCCAATTGGAATTTCAGAAGCGTGTCCAAGATGTTATTCTTCAATTGGCCGAGCAAGGTCTAAATTCTGCTTTGTTTTACGAGAATCCTGACGAACGTAATTATATCTCTTTGGTTCCCATTAGTGCCATAACTGGAGATGGAATGGGAAATCTTTTATCGTTCATTTTAAACAGTTGTGAAAATAGGTTAGGAAAGAGTCTGATGTATTCCGAAGAATTACAAGCGACCGTCTTGGAAGTTAAAACGATACCTGGTTTGGGAACTACAATTGATGCAATTTTAATAAATGGAACTCTAAAGGAAGGCGATAACATGGTTCTTGCGACTACTGATGGACCGATCAGCACACAAATTCGTTCTCTTCACATGCCACAACCCATGAAAGAACTTCGGGTTAAAACTCCATATATTATTCATAAAACCGTTCGAGGATCTCAAGGTGTTAAGATTGCAGCTAAAGAATTGGAAAAATCAATTGCAGGGTTGAACCTCTACGTAGCTCAAAATCCCGATGAAATTGATATACTGAAAGAAGAAGTGAGCAGAGAATTGCAAACCGTTCTTTCTGGTTTCAAAATTCAAGAACGTGGGGTTTATGTGCAAGCGTCAACTCTTGGTTCCTTGGAAGCTTTGTTGGAATTTTTGAAAGAAAAGAAAATACCGTATTCGGGAATTCGAATTGGTCCTGTTGTAAAAAAAGACGTGATCAAAATCTCTACCATGTTGGAACATGATAACCAATATGCGACCATTTTAGCGTTCGATGTGAAAATTGAACGCGATGCCCAAGAGTTTGCAGATAAGATGGGCGTCAGAATATTCCATGCCGATATAATCTATCATCTTTTTGATATGTTTACGAATTATCAAAAAGAATTATTGGAAAGGAAGCGCCAGGAATTTAAAAATATTGCAGTTTTTCCATGTAGATTACGCGTTTTACCACAACACGTGTTCAATTCTCGTGATCCAATTGTTATGGGTGTTGTGGTTGAAAATGGTATTGTTCGAGAAGGAACTCCAATTTGTGTGCCTGGCAGAGATTTTGTGGAACTTACTTAATGGTACTGAAGTGTGTGTCAAAATTGAACCAATACCAGGAGAATCTCCAAAAATGTTTATAAGACATTTTGACGAAAACGATTTACTGGTTAGCAGGATTTCTCGTCAGTCAATCGACGCCTGTAAGAACTATTTTAGAAGTGACCTATCCTCTGCTGATTGGATCCTGATTAAAGACTTGAAGAAAGTTTTTTGAGATTTTGAGACATTTTTGGAACTAAACAAAAAGATACGGTTTACAGTAAGTTCCAAAAGACTCCCAAAAAAAGGAAACTTTCCGAAAAGCATCTTTGTTTAACTTACAATTTAACGTGGAATCCAAACCAAGCTAAAGAAATTGAGCAGCCACTAGGATTCAAACCTATGACCTCACAGTTCAAAGTTCAATTTCCTATGCACATCAACTACCTACAAATTACAAATTCTATGTAAGCAACTCCCAGACTGATCCAAATTAAACGCAAAAAATATATTACGTATCTAGTATAAAAATTTAATGAAATTTCGAGCTGTAATTCAGAAACTGTCAATTACAGTTCAGATTAGCCAATATTATCTGTGCGAGTCCGAATACCGAGAAAAAGATTGGATATCTTTAGTTAGTGCAGGGTTAGTCAAAACAGCTCGGAACTTGCGTGGCGTAGAGGACCGGAACGGAGGGCGCGGAGGCCAATAACTGGTCCATTTAGAGAAATAAAAGAAGGGCCTGACCGGGTCTGACCATCGGATGGTCTTTGGGGGGGGGGGCTCCAAAACAAGGGTAACCTCTTTGTTGTTTAACGTGCATACTGAAAAATGACTACTTTATTTGTCCAGTTCGCACTTCCTATATCATGTAACATAGCTCGGCCTTCGGCCACGCATTTCACAAGATTCGTGATAATGATAAACATGAAGATATAGAACATTTGGGGATAGCACATTATTTGATGAAATACTTCGATATTTAATCATAATATTTATATAAAACTACGAAAAGGGATTTGTTTCCCTCAAATGACTGTAAATTTGTAATTTCAAAAAAGCGTCCGTCGCGGGGAAATTTTATTTTTTTGTCAAATGGTAGGTACGAGGTACAGGGTGGGCCATAAAGACATACGAATTTTAAAACATCATTGCTACTTAAATCAATGTTCCATCAGCGTAAGTGTAATTCGGTCTTGGGTTAGAAAGTTCAACACTTACAGGTTCAACACTAAATCAGAAGCCACCAAGGTCAACAAGAACGGAGGATACAACTAATGAAGTTAGATCTTCTATGTTATATGCGAGCGAGTTTTCACAAATTTGAGAGATGAAGAGTGCTTGCATCGAGATGGCTCACATGTGGATGATATAATTTTTTTATAAATTAAATTTCCCAATTGTTTATTTTAACTTAAATATAATATGCTTATTTTGGTACTATTTCTGTAAAAATGTTTTACACAAAATGCACGCTGCTCACCCGTAAAGCGCTCCATCGTGACTAAATTTCTATTAATCAAACTACTAATCCCCACCACCCGCCCCCCGCTCCGATATACACTTCGATCGCAATGATGTTTTCAAATTCGTAGATCTTTATTATGGCCCACCCTGTATAATATGAGAGTTTTCAAAAATTTGACTTATTGGAAAACCAGCAATTTGACACTCGCTAGCAGCGGCAGACAAAGTTAAATTGCATTACGCTACTTTCAAGGACGACAATGCTTTTATGGGGTACTGAGAGCTAGGATTTTGGGAGTTTATCCATTCGTTTGCAATAGTAAGAATAAAATCTATTGTAATTTTTAAATTTAATTTAATTGGGTAGCCTAAAATTCTAGAAAATAAGAATGCCCAGATACCATTAGCAAACTAAACGGATAAGCCAAAAAACTTTTTAAGTTGGTATTAGGCCTAGTTGGTATTTCTTGAAAATAAAAACGCTAAATAATAAACCTTAATAAACAACAAGAAAGGTGAAAATTAAAATAAAATCAATTGAAAGAACACGAAATGGCTGAAAACATAAGAGATAATGCAACTGATTCTGATTCTGAACAAGAATCTGTTTATGGTAGCGCTCATGGTAGCGATTATGACTACGATGAAGATAACAATGCCGATCTTGGTAGGACAAATAATTCCACCAGAACATTTCTCATTCCAGAAGGTGTGGACGATGAATCCATTGGAAGTCTAAATTTTTGTTAAGAGTTTAACATCCGCTACAGCGATGTTCAAGTTCCAGACTTTCATGTAGGAACTTTATCAAGCGCATTCCAAGAAGCTTTCTATCAGAAATCTGTGCGAGATAACAAGATATTAGCACTTTACTTAAACCATGACGAAAACTTCATGTGTGATATATTTTGCACCCAAACATTCTGTAGCCCAGATGTTAGAAAAATACTTCAAGAAAATTGTGTCGTATGGGGTTGGGATTTGACTTTTAGCAGTAACCAAATCATCTTGGAAAATATGTTGAGAGGTTTTCTCGAAGAAGAAGATGCGTCATACATAGCGAACATACCGCATTACAAATTGCCTTCCATAATAATAATATTGAAACTTCGGTATTCTGTTACGGTATTTGCAGTTATAAACGCGGACAATACAAAAGAAGAAATTGTAGAACAATTAAACCAAGCGGTTAGCCTATATCGCGAAAGACAAAGCGTCGAAATTGTGAAAGAAGATGAACGTCTTGAACGACAGTTGTTACGTCAACTTCAAGATGAGGAGTACCAGGAAAGCTTACGTGCAGACATGGAGAAGGATAAGATCAGCAAAATGGAAGAAGAAGTAAAGAGGTTGGAAGAAGAAACGCGGCTACAGAAAGAAAAAGAATTGCAGGAAGCAATGCAACGCTTAAAATTGTGCAAAGAGGAAGAAGAAGCTAAAAAAGAATCGTTCAGAAAGCAAATTGAAGCGACTTTACCTGCTGAACCTTCTTCAAATCACAAGGATGTTCTGAGAATGAAGTTCCGTTTACCAAACGAAACCACCTTGGAAAGGCGCTTCAAACCAAGTGCACAGTGAAACTGTCTTGAATTATTTGATCGTGAAAGGCTATCCCTCAACGGAATACAAAGTTATTTCAACTTGGCCGAGAAGGGTTATTTCGTCTTTGGACTGTACGAAAACTTTGAAGGAATTGCAGTTCGGTCGTCAAGAGGCGTTGATTGTTGAACAACTCTATGTTTAAAATATTTATGTATTATCCGTAAAAGTAAATAAATTTTATTGGTTTTAAATTTTTATACTGTTGATAAGTTAGCAAAATTGCGCGGCCTCTTGCCGCGCTTTATTTCTATGTCGTCGGATATAAACTTTTTTTAAGATTGAATTGGGATAATTGGATGTATCATGTCCTTTTAGGTTGACAATAAATGACCGAACCACTCAGAGGTGGGTACAAGTTTGTTAAATTAGTAATTTATCAATTATAGCTGGATACCCGGCTTCGCCCGGGGTTTTATATAAAATAAATACTTTTTAGCGTGTATTTTATGGCTTCCTTAATTTCCAAGGCGATGGGAATGATGACATCTTGATCGAGGTTCTCGGAAACTATATTGTATGTATGTGTTATTTATGTGTTTGGTTAAAGTTTTGTCGCTTTTGTTTACAGGGTTGGGGGTGAATTGATTTTCTAAATTGGTTGCAAAGATTTCGGCTTTTTCCTGAGGGGAGTAGTCTGTTATGTGTGTCGAGTGTGTGGGATGGTTCGACGAACCTCTTTAAAAGATTTCACCATATCCCATGCTGACCTATCTTGGAAAAAGAGGAAGTCGAATTTGTTAGTCCATCTGTCTTTGGTCAGGTTATTATAAGCTCTTCTTTAAGTTTATTTCGTAATTGAGCCTCTCGTCTGCAATCTTCGGGATGCCAGATGCGTCGAGCCCTACGGTGAGCTCTCCGCTTTTCCTGGATTAGGTCGAGTATTCGCTTAAGGACTGCAGGTCGAGTGATGGGAACCATTATTGAATGGGACGCCAATCCGATGAATGTCGTGATGGGTTTTTCGAGATTAAAAGTGTTAGTCTTCAAGTTCTTTGATGTTAATTATTGGAATTTTACCCATGGTCTGTCTTAGGTGATCACTGAAAGCAGGCTAGGAGGTCTTTGTGCTTTTCCGTTCCTCTACTTTTTTATGGGTGGGGTCACCTAGTATTAGAAGAACCTGGTAATGGTAGGACAGAAGGTCCTCCCCTAGTTGAATCTGGTATTGGATGAGTATATTTTTGAAGATTGCAGATTGCTAATGTCGAAAACGTCATCCTGTTGGCCTTGAGATGGGCATAATATGTGAGTAGGTTCTTTTGGAGAGTCAATAGTAAAATGGTATTCATCAGCCAGTATTAGTCAGTAAAGAGTTCTTACTGATTAAATTACAAAATATCAGGGTAGAGAAGTGCGAAGGCCGTAGGCCAGCTAAGTTATGAGTATAAAGGAGTGCGAGGGCCACAGGAAGAGCTATGTTACTCGGGCAGGAGAAAACCAACTGTAAGAAAGGGAGGAGGAGTGGTTAAATATTTGTAAAAAAAATTGAGGATGTCCTTCATAAACGACCCGTTACATTCCGTAGAGATGATGATAAGCTTTGATGAATAGTGTATTTTGTATATAATATGCATTTTAGATTTATTTTGTTATATATTATTGTTTCTTTTGTTTTCTGTTTGTGTTAATGTATAGCCAGAGGCTAAATAAACGTTATTATTATTATTATTATTATTATTATTATTTAAGCTAGTACCAATCTGAAGACCCAGCGCTTTCAAAAGAGTCCGTATCATTTAATAACACTAGATACATTGCAGATACATTGACGTAGGACAACTGCAGAATATTTTGGTAGTCTTTATTCGCCAGACTGGGCTTCTTTGGATTACTTTGGAGGTGGAACATTGGGTATCTGAATGGTTTCTTCAAAGAATGAACAGTTTTTTGGCATGGTATTCACAAATTACCAGATAGATCGGAAAAATGTGTAGCTAGCGATAGAAAAACCTGGAATAAAGCATTTTACTTTACCATACAACAAATATGAGGATACGTAGTATACCATATAGTATAGTATGGGAAAGTTATAAAATCGAAAAAAAAAAAAAAGTTGAGATATTGACGGATTTAGAGTCCTTGGGGTCCAACGAGTTGAAAGAGACCAAACATCAACAAATGTCTGTGTGTCACTTAATTTTGTGTGCGCTCTAGCGCCCAAACCAGTAAGAATTTCATAACCAAATTTCATATTAAGGTCTTTTATATTAAGACTTAGAACTGATTAGATTTTGGTTGAAATCGGTTCACGGAAACTTGATGGTGGGGGTGACGCGAGGGAATGGATTAACGAGATGTCACTGTTTTTATATAAATACCATAATATCATTAATGTATGGTAAAGTCATGGGATGGCCACATCCGAAACCCAGTGAGGCCGTAGGCCGAACAACCACATCCGACATTTTTAGTTTAAAAAACGAGGAAATTGTTGCAAACACCTGATAAATTCGACACTTGACCATAGGAAATTTCTTACCGGTTGGTGGCTGAGCTTGAATTGCAAAGAAAAATAAAAAAGGGATGGGGGTGCTAACCCGTTTAAGTCGTGGAGGAGTCAGTGGCCCTAAAGCTAAAAATTTGAAGACCTATGGTCAAAATTGGACTTGGGAAATAAATGTATAACTTCACCCAAAGTCTTGATTTGAGACAAATACCAGGTGGGCTGCTAAGGTTTATTCAGGGTGGGTTGTACCAATGCCAGTTAAACCTCGTTCAACCAATCAACATGGTTAAATACGGGGTTTTTAACCATGTTGATTAGTTGATGATAATTTGAACTGAGTTAAAAGTTGAACTAGGTTTAACCGACGTTGGTACAACCCGCCCTCAGGGTTCCTATAGACTTTTCAGTTTTTTGTTTGAGCTTCTAATGTTGAATATTTTCTGTATTTAAAAACTTCTTTATTTTCCAAAATCTTCAAATTACGTATTCCAACCTATGATTCCAACTGATGGATGTTCTGAGGTAGAATAGAAAATAAAACAAAATTATTAATTTTTCATGGTATATTTCAAACATGTTATGTCAACAAGAAATAAATCTTTTGAAAAAAGGTTCACTTTCTTTATATTACATTAAATTAACATATCATCTAACTAGGTAGGTATCTTCGTTCGTATTAGATGAAGAAAAAGGTTAACAAAATATACCAATTTGACGTAAAAATTCGTCGTCAATTTTCTAGTTCTTAGAACCTAAATTTTTCATTTATAATTCTATTTCTATAATTTTTCAACATTTCTGTACAAATTTCTACAATGCTTCTTATTAACCAATTTTACAATATAATATTTATTTAACATCACACGAGTTTAATCCTATACAGGGTATTTGAAAAATTGCGCTAAAAAAGACTTGCATTTCATTTGAGCAATTTTGCAACATCCTGTATACAATTTGTTCTATGGAAAAGGTCTGAGTAAAAAAAAATAGCGACTATAAAAATATGTACAATAATTAAAATAAATTTTCATAACTTCTTTTTCATAGAACCAATTGATTAGGCTATGGTCAAGCCAGAGTTTCCAAGCTTGGACGTAACCTTAGAGATCACAGAAATAGAGTTGGAAATTAATTAAGACGGCCTTATTTTATTATTTAGGCATTAAGTTTTAATAAAATAAGGCGCATCTCACAAAACATTGTGCAACTAAAGGAATGATGCAAAAATATATTTTACAGCAGCTGTGGACCCAGAAGTTAATTGACTCACAAACATTATTTTCAAAAATTATTTTTGTACCCTAAAAGTCCTCACTCTTCCTTATTTAAAAAATCTAATTTTATTGTCAATAACAACATCACATCGTTTTAAAATTCTAAAAAGAGCTGCCATCCAGATAAAATTGCAACAAATCAACAAAAATAAAATATTTGCAAAAGAAAAAAACTTTGTACAAAAATCAATTTTGGCACATTTTTCGTTTTGCATCAAAAATATTTACAACTTAAAATTCTATTTGCTACAGTCCATATCACTTAAAAACTTGCACAATTTATTTTCATCTTCTTTTGGCACAACAAAGTTGCTTAAATTAAAAAAATCTAAAAAGTTTTGAGAATTATCACTTTTCTTCTTTAAAATAAAAATGAGGAGTATCTTTCAAGTTTGGGGTATCTGGAGAACACACTATATTTACATGTCTTGTACTATTACTGCTAAGGTCAGTCGGCACATCCATGCTTAAATCAGTCGGTTTATCATCGTAGTCGATGGCTTCCGTTGGTTCATTTTTAATCGTGATGTGTTGATTAAATGAAGGCGATTGCACGTGCTTTGTTGTTGGTATGGACGAAGTCGCCCGAATTGGAGGTGATACTTGTTGTTTCAGTTGCGAAATATTTTTTATGTTTTTTAATTCCGCTGAATTCCTCAAAAATCTGTAAAGATAAGAAAAACTGTTAACATTTTTGTTTCATAATTGCCATATCTTTTTATTTTAAACATTTATTTCCTAACACTAAAATTGATGCTATTGGTTGACTTTTATTACTTTTCCTTATTACTTTTCTTATTATCTCCGTAAATTTTCTTAACTTTCCCTAAACGATGTTCAATTTTCAATTGCATGTAAGTTTTCAAAAATCTAAAAATAATATGGAATTAATGACGAGAACCAAATTTTACCCCCAATTTGAATTCTCAGTTGAGAGGCTAAACAGAGGAATTCAAAAAAATAGGTTGAATAATTTCAACAAAGTAGTTATTATTTTCATAATCCAATCAAATTGGTTGAAATCATATTGCAACAAAACAGTTGAATTTCTAAACAAAAACAACTGCATGTCTAAACACAAACAATTGCATGTCTAAACACAAACAATTGCATGTCTAAACACAAACAATTGAATTTCTAAACAGATAATTGAAATTTGAGAAGGAAAACAGAGTAATTAAAATTGTAAATAATATTTTGTTGAAATATTATCACAACAAAGCAGTTGAATTTTTAAACAAAAACAGTTGAATTTCTAAACACAAATAACTGCATGTCTAAATAAAAACAATTGCATGTCTAAACACAAACAATTGAATGTCTAAACAAAAACAGTTGAATTTCTCTTAGACACAAATAATTGAAAGTTGAGAAAGAAAACAGAGTAATTAAATGGATTGAAAATGTCCTCCACAATGTCATTGTTAAATCAAATTAATTGAAATATTATCGCAACAACAGTTGAATTTTTCAACAAAAGTTGAATGTTGAAATAAAAACTGTTGAAGTTCTAAACAAAAATAATTGAAATTCTAAATCAAAACCTTAAAATACAGAATTGGGTTTTTCAAATCTTATTTGTTTTATTATTATTGGACCAAATATATTGAATTACTGGACCAAAGTGTAAAATGTGAAGAAATACTGCCACATAGGTACGCGTTACCACGGAAGGAAGAAGTAATTTTGAATTGTTGTTCAATTGGTTGAAATAAACAGTGGAAATGCTAAATTGTTTTTGGGAAGCAGGGATCATCGACAGATGAAGTACCAACACAAAAACAAACAACTTTTATGCATTTTTTTTACCAATTTAGGTAAGTCCATAAAAGCTATAATTAATTTACGAAATGAGTTCCAATATTAAATATTTTCAAAACAAAATTATATTCCAAAATTTGAAGTTTTCCCTTAATTAAAATTGTGAAATTGAAGTGCTTAATACCAAAACTATTTTCAATCCATCCAAACTGCGAAAAAATTGCGACACCCTCATTACAAAAATTAGTTCCAAAACAACTTATCACTATTCCCTTCCACTTTTGACATAAAATAAAAAAAAAAACTTACTGGTAGCAATGCCTTTCTCCTTGAACCTTCTTCAGGATGTTGACTCTGTAGTAATACCGCAAAGCGCGCGACATTTTATCGTAATTCATGGACAAATGGTTTTTCTGCATGCCCCACAATTTGGCCAAACCTGGAGGATCCACAATTTTAAAAATACCCGTATCCCTATTTTTCCATGCAATAAAACTGACGAATTTTTTCGTTGGTTCATTTAAAAGCTGCTGGAGGAAGTCCCACAACAATCTACCATCTGTAAAAAAAATTCGTTATAAAAATTGCGCACTTGGAAATAAAAAAAAAAGGAGACTTACTAGTAGCTGAAGTTTCGGCTTGTTCAGTGGGGAAAAACTCCCTGGCGGTTTTGAACGACGGACTAGCTGCTTCTTTGGGGCTTTTGGGCGTATTGTTTTGATAAGGCACTGCACTTGAGTAAGGTAATGGTGTGTTTGGCGGACTAGTGTTCAGATGCCTTCCGTTTTCGGAGTAGGAATCTTCTTCCGATTCGGATTTAGGGCTACTGCTACCGTTGCTTCCATTAAATATTGTGTGTCCGTAATTTGATTGTTGATTATCAGCTTGTGGACTTCCTGCTTGGCTGTCTAGCGAGGGTGCAGGGCTTAGTGTTACGGAGTTTGTTTGTACCATCAAGTGGGCTAACTGTTGTTGTGCTGAATGGAAATGGTCGTTAGCGTTTGGAGCAATTGAGGTCCAGTTTGGAGTGGATGGGTGGGAAGAGATGGGTGAAATCGGATAGTGGTGTCGCGATGTGGGCGTGATTGGACTGGATGGAAGGCACCGATGTAAAAGGTTGGAATCGCGAACCAAAAGTTGCATAACATTGTGGAGGACGTCTCCAGATCCTGGAGCTCTTTCGGATAAATCGGATCGTGTTAACAAACACATCGCCTTGCCTAAAATTGCAAATGTTAGTTTTGGACGAAAAAGAACCCAAAAGAAAACACTTACCATTCATTTGGAACTTCTCCAAATCGATGGATTGGAGATCGTACTCTCTTTCTGCCCATCTGAGGAAGGTGTTGACATCTTCTCGCGTCCAAAGTCTTGGATCGGCTATAAGTGAAGGTGGTAACTGGCTTTTGTAATCCAATAACGGGGATGAAGGAGGTTGTGCTTGCGAAACGGGTGGAAAACCTAACGAGCTGTATCTCCACAAGAAGTCAGGACCGAACGGGATCGGAACATGTGGTAAACGATCCATAGTCCCCGTTGGAATTGGAGGTAAAGGGGCTGGTGTTAACTTCATCCTATGCTGTAATAAAAAAAATTCAAACTAAATAAAATTTTTCTGACGACTGCGGAAGTTGATGAAGGTTAAATAAACGAGCCTTTATTATAATAAGTTAAATATTTTCCGGTAATTTAAGTAGAAATATGCACGTACAATGCATGAAAGGACATTACGTGATTCTTTTGAAATTAAAAGAAATGTCGAAAAGCAAAAATTTGACCTTCCCGTTGCTCAAGGCGGAAATCTCATGATGGCAATTTTTCGTGCAAAACACGGAAGAAGTTTTTTTAAATATTGAAAATGAAACTTCCAAGTATTGAACGATACGAATAAAATGAAATGAACCAGGAAGAAATGTGTCAATGTCAGCCTTTGAATTAAATTGTAATTCGCTTCCGCATTTGATCGATCGAATTCCGCTTCAGGGTTTGATTATCTCGGAACATTTTGATGTAAATGAGTGGTTTGATTTTAATAACATTAATGTAAAAATATGGAAACATGGAACCTTTTTATAATTTTAAACAAGGAAGTGGATCGGACAAGGCCAAAATGCAGTTTATAAAAAGCTGATCAGAAGGAGGAAACGTGGAACAAGAATGCCAGAATGATGATAAAAATTATCACAAATGTTATTTTTACCCAATTAAAAGTAAAACTACAAAGAATAAAATTAACATTTACATAATTAGATAAGAAAAATAAAAAAACAACCTTTGTGTACTTAAAACTTCGCGTGTTGTTACGTAAGCGTATTTTGGAATCGTTCAAAATTGGAAGAAAATAGAATTGGGTTGGAAATACCTGGAGGGAAGCTTTTCGCAACAAACCTTCGTGCGTAGGCTAGAAACGTGACTAAACTAAAATTATTATTTTTATTTGCAGATAATAAAATTAATGATTTGGTTGCTATAAAAATAAAACAGGAACTGCACGAGTATGGATCGAGTTACATCCAATCCATTAGCTTGTGGATGGGTGGGTGAGTGGCCGCTTCAAGGCTATCAAAAGATCGTATTTATCGGTTTGATTAAGGCCAGACAAAATCGCTGTAGTTTAAATTAATGGGGTTAGCTATGGTTTACGATCCGTTCTAAAATTGGTCGCATTGTCGCCATTTTGGAAACTTAACAGGAGATGACCATTAATTAAAAAGCTCGTGATCGGTTTTAATTATAAATTTAAATAAAATTGGCTCCGATTTTATGCTCGGCTAAAATTAGAATGCTGCGTTTTTAGGAAGACGTAGTGGAAGTTCATCATCAAAACATCCAAAGTGGGGAAATACAAGAGTAGCTGTTCAGTGGTTTTGGAAAACCGTTTGGTGTCCTTGAGGATGTGAAATAAGGACAGAATGCGATAAAAAGAAAGTAGAGGTGCAAAAATTTGGAGAGCGTTTTTTGCTCACTCCGGTCCTGTAGAGAAATTAAATGGTGATAAAAGTGAAAAAATGATTAGGCAATAATAGTCGAGCAATGATTGAAAATGGGAAATAAATCACGCCAATTGGTGCATGGCATTCGGTAGAAAACAGTTCGTAATTAAGTTACCTACGCATTTTTCAAAAAAAAAAGGAGAAACTGGTTTTCCACGTTTTAAAATCGCAATTAAGGACTTCCGAGTCGGAGAAAAAATTTAAATACCTGTTTTAATTGCCATATTAGGGTGGCAATGCTGTTTAAAACCGAAACGTTTGCACCATTCTACGTTTACCTGAAAATTCGGCTAACCGAGGGAGATTTTTTTGTATTATATTCAAAGCAACAGGTACAAAGATCTACAGGTAGTTAGGGGTGGTGGAGAAGGGTTCGGGGTTGGAACACGAGATGGGTAGACAAAACGTAACTATTATTTTTACTACAAAAATTATTAAAATCAAGAATGTTTCCTTACTTTTGCGATCGATTACGAACGTGAGAAGAAAAAAAATCGAGAAAGGAAAAAATTGACAAAGAAAATCAGTTTTTGTGGAAATTTTCAATCGTGCGATCAAAAAAGGCCAATAGAGTCAAAAAACCGAAATTCTTCGACCATCAAAAACTGAGCATGTAAATAATTTTCCAAAATCTTACCAAATCTCTCGAAAGTAAAGCGGAAGAAACTTCTGGAAAAAATCCTGGCGATAAGTATGGACTCAACACCGGCGAAGGCGGTGGAGGAAATTGCGGATTTAAATTCAACGGAGGAGGACGCAACCGATTGTACATCTTGATAATCTTGAGTTCAAAAATTTGCACTAACTAAAACGTAACACCTTTAGGCAACAACTAAAAATTTTGGTTTGGAAAAGAAGTGTTCCTTCCGAAAAGGCAACAGCCCCCTCTACCAAAAAAAATCAGATTTTCAAAAACAAAAATACGGTAAAGTAGTACCAACGTAAGGCAGGTAATAAAGTTTGGATTTTGGGCTCTTTGAGAAAGCTTAAAAAAATTAATCACCTTATGGGTTTATCGATGATGTAACGACACGAGTAGTATCCAAAAAAACACTTTAATAATCCAAATTGCACATTAAAAAACACAGCACTAACTAATAAATAACGTAATTAATAAATCCTGAACAGGTGTCCTTTTAAAACATAATCACTGATAACACTCGCTTATCACGTAAATATACGGAGCAGTAGTAACTGTGACTCGCCTCACTGACTGCCACCTTACCACTACCGAGTTTTCAGTTTATTTGCTTCCAAGATTTGTGGAGTGTATGCGCGGGAGTACGTAACAACTTGGTGGTGGTAATGGTAACCACTGGTTTTTCGAAGTCCCGACGTTGCCACGTATCCGCCGGATCTACACTTGCTCCAAACACAACTGGCGAGGCAAGGGGAGTACGACCGCCAGACTTCCTCAACTAAATCTGTACCACGGATCATCGTGCTTCCAAAATAAATAACCGAACTTTACACATCCAAAAAATCCAAATTAGGATAAAACTTTCCTATTATGATCACTTTTTTAAATCGTTTAACCGAAAGGTTAATAAAAAATAATTTAAGTGGAACAAGTAGGAAGTACAAGTTACAACGTAATAGGTCAATTATTACAGAATCTGTTTTGTAATGCGCCGCATTTACTGTAGATTTTTTTATCTACCTATGTATGTACCTAATTGAAGAAACATAACCGATAATTACAAAAAATTGCCAATTCGATTACAAAACGATGCATCTAAAGGATTTTGGTTGCTAACGCAAAATTTGCCCAATGAGAACTTGGAAACAATGGCCACTTCTACTTTGCTTTGTTTACGATATTAAGCCATATCAGGCCAGCAATTAAAACATCGATAACAAATTAATACTTCCTCGAATCCTCTATGAAATTATTATTAGCAAAATTTGTACTTTCAAATAATTGTAAGCGATAATAGCAAAATTATTGGCTACAGGACCGGTTCCAGGTACCAACCAACATAGAATCTACACAAAAGGGTAAAAATTAAAACGTCACAAAAAAGCAAAAAACTGCGACGCAGGTTCTTTTTGAAAGATTTACAAACTGCTGTCCTTTCGGGTTGATCCTAGAAGGGAACTGAACGGAAAGGAATGAAGTTGGGAGAGAAAAGAAAAACGTTCATGAATATTAATGAACCCGACCCGGTTCATTAATTCGACATCATTGATTTTATCAAATTTTTATGAATATTACACTGAACAAATCACTGCCCTAATTGCAACAAAAAAGATTAATAAATCGATGAATTGTAACAAAAAAAAGGTTGTTGCTGAAATGATTTAGCTAGGTGGGGGGGGGGGGTTAATCCACCCTAGAAAATGGAAAAACACAACGTTAAAAGAAAAAACTAAATTTTACGATTGATTCCGTTTTGGAGTCCTCCTGCAGCCTTTAATTATTATTAATAACGAATTTGGATCTGGTAAGTAACTTTTTGGCTGTGTGACCCCAAACGATTACCTGTGTCCATTAATTTTATATACGTGTCCTATTGGCTTTGCAGAGCACCTAGACATAGTTCCGCACTTTAGCCCTCATTATAAATTGATATTATGATTGTCGGATAGGAGTATAAGCACCCCCCCCTTCCGTTTTCTTCCTAATCAATATAATAGTCGACCTCTATTTCACTGATAGTTTTGTTTATGCAAATTTGGAAAGTATGGCCATATTTTTTGTAATTGGGTCAGGAACCTAACAGGACTAGAGAAATTTATCCCACCTTAGAAAATGTGATAAAATTGAGCATATGTATGGTATATGGCTTCCCGTAAGAGAGCAACAATGCAACTTTTTAAGAACCAAATTTTCATTTTTGTGAGAAGTCGCCCCCAGAATAATTCTGACTGATATAGTGACAGCTTTTAAGTCCTGAACCAGGGCCCCAAACCTCCTTTTTGGTCGATTAGAAACGTTTTTAGCTGAGAAAGTAGAAGAAAGTTGAATAGAAATTAATGTAGAGGCCCCACCAAACCTCGTTCTCTAGGACGACTCTCACGTATTTGGAAGTCTCAATCTAAAGAATGTTAGTGCCGAACATCTTTTAGGATGGAGGAATTTTTGCAACCTTCCGGGCAAAGTTTTGTTCAGGGCTCGATCTATCTTAGGACCAGAACTTTTTCAACAAGAGGCGCCGGCCGTCATCGTCACCTAGATTTACAGTTTCATTATACATGACGTCTTTCATTGGTTGGAAAAAATGAAAGTAAATTTTCATTGGTTTTGAATTTTGAAATCATTCAAATTATGGTCGAAACGAAACTTCATTTACAACACTTACAACACTTAAAACACTTGAAATTTAAACAATTTTAATGCAAAATATTAAAGAGTGCTATTTTAACTGTGTCATGACATACTTTAAATTTTAATTAATTGTGCGTTTTTGATATAAAATCGCTAATTAACATAATCAAAATATTAATCTGTGATCAAAACCGATAATTCTCCTCTTTCCGTTAAAAAACAATCATTGCTGTATCTATAACCAATTTTGAACTGTAAATGAAATTTTGACAGGATAAAATTGTGATGTCATCCGCGTATAAATCCAATTCCGTCGCCTTCGTTCACGGAAAACGCTCAGGAGTTCCTCCTGGGCAGTTAGTGGAAGTGATCGGTTCATATGGATTTTCAGGAGTGTGAGTTGTTCGTATGCCGTTCTAGCCCTTTACCAGCGTTTTAGTTTCTTCTTAGGGATGATCTCCAATCCTTACGGCCCATTTAATGGGGAAGTTATTCCAGATTGTTTCCTGAGCTACTTTGTCTGTAAAACATGGTTAAATGTTGTCTGTCGTTGTTTTTGTCGCAAATGGAGATTTTGATGGATAGGAAAAGTCGATTTCTGCACAATTCGCCCGTGTACCTTTCCAGATCGACAAGAATTTTACAAAGGGGGCCCTAGAAAACAATCTGTGGACAATTGAATGATTTTCGAGGATAAAACCGTTGGAGTACTTATTAGGTATTAGAATTCGTTTTTCGGAATTTTGTAATCCTTTTACAGTTTCAATACTTAACCTTTAATTAGTGACGTGGGCACCTCCGAGGTAATAATTCCCATTGAAATGTATGTATTAGGAAAGATTCACGTCACTAATTAAAGGTTAAAGGTTCCCATGCTTTATGTTATAGGTAGCATACTTTACAGACTTCTGTAAGTTTAATCAAATACTTTAAACTTTTAAAGTATCAGGTTTCATAAAGCTCGCTTGAATTTTAATGCCGGCTTAAATTTAACTCGCCAATGGTTAATTGTATTGATTAGAGCACTATACCAAATAGGAACATCCCATTGGCTGAAAACTTCAGCTTGATTAACAGTGAATTATGTCTGTTTGTTATATTACTCCGAACTACTCCGAGTAAGTTAATGTAAAAAATGAGTTTTGCACTAATTTTCGGGTTACACTAGCACAAGGTTTCCCAACCTTTCTTGCATGGTGCCCCCCGGATTATAAAAAAAATTTTCATGCCCCCCTATATTTTTCTTCATTGCTTCAATAAAAAACACAAATGATTTTTACGATATTTATTTCACACAATTTATTATTTATTAATGGGATGTTTGCGCCTGCATTTTTTGAACCAGTTGATCGATATCAGGTTCTGTTTTTGACAGAGCTATCATCAAATCATTATCGACTGCAAGACGATTTCGCTGCTTAGTCTTAATTTGCACTAATGCTGAAAATCTGGTTTCACATAAGTAAGTCGAAGAAAATGGCAGAAATATTCGCAAGGCAAGAGTGGCAACTTTTGGATTAAGGAGAAAGCGTTTTATCCAAAATTTCTCCAAAGTCAAGAGGTGAAAGTCATCTTTCATTGTCGAATCTGCCTTCATTTCCAGAAATTCTTCTTGGACATCTTCTGGTAATTGCAGAACTTGACCAAAAATGGATTTCTGGTCATGTGCCATATTGGTGATTCTGAATTAACGTCTCTGTAATATCGGTGAAATTCTGTTTGCAACGCTTCCAAATGAGCTGATATATCAGTTTTCATATCTTTGTCCAGTTCTTAATTTTTAATTACTTCTTGTAGTCGAGAAAAAGATAGCACATTTCCGACAATTACCCTCTGAGGCCAAAGTTGAAGCTTAGATATAATTAGATTAAAATATCCGAACACTTCATGCCCCCCCTAAGATCTTTCTATGCCCCCCCCCGGGGGGCACGCCCCCCCGGTTGGGAAGTCCTGCACTAGAACTATGATACCAAACAAAGCTAATTTAACTTGAGACTGAGAATTTAACGTTTGTTTCTTTGATTTTATTCTATCATAATTTTGTTTGCCCAGAAAGCGTTTTTAAATTTAAGCATTTTTGATATAAAATGATAATGAAATGAATGATAATAATTTAAGTTATTTAAGTTTCATTCTACTGGAAGCAATAATAATGCAGTGTTGTTTCTTGTTTTACTTCAAAGTAAGTAGCGGAAGAGGAGATATGGTGAGTATAAACGGGGTTTCCTTTCAAATAATGCAGAAGTTGGAATAGCATAAAGAGCAAACACATACCAGCAAATAAAACAAAGGAAATACAAAATTCTTGGTAAGCTGCCAACCAACTAATAAAATAACGAATTTCTTAAGCGCCCTATTGGATTCGATTAATTTGTTATTGTTTGAAAAATTAACTCGTTTCGATTTTTATAATTTTATTTGAATGGTAAACTATTTCAAAAATTTGTAATTAAAACAGCGTCAGGAAGTCTTTTATAGCGCAAAAAATTATCGGTCGATAAACTATGTAATTTTTTTTTATATGTTGTCTGTTCCAATAACAATCTATTAATGTAGATAAGAACAAAATTTCTTCCTTGAATTTACTACTGATGCTTTAGTCAAGATTCATCACCTAACCGCGCAAAAACCTAAGTGGAAACCACAAAGAAATTCATCAAATTTCCAAGACCAGTGATATTACGAACCAGAAGTCAAAACCCACAATATTCCACCTCTCTTATAGTTTTTCTTCCAATTCACAATCGAAAATTGATTACCCCCGATGTAGTGGTGGTGAAATTTGAGAGAGAAATTAAATAAAATTCCTATAAAAGAAAGAAGGATGGAAATTTTATAATTGGGATTAACAAAAGATTCAGGGATGAATCAACCCATTAAAACATAAAATGTACATTCTGAAGTATTTCGTAATGAATCAGATTTCTCTGTAATCGATCTAAATTAAAAAATTTAAATAAAATATATTTGCACATTAAATTAGGTCAGGCGAAATTAAGCAATTAAAAATAAAATCAGGTTAAAAACAATCGAAATAGTCAAACTTAAAATAAAATTAAATTAACAGTGGGAATTTAGAAGTTGCAGAATAATTAATTTTATAAAAAATAATTGTGCTATAATTCACACTTCATTCTCGGCCAGAAGAATTCTCATCGCAGACGTAAATTTCGATGGTGGTTCCTGGTCATAAGAGATTATGGTTGAGGAGTTAGCTTATTAGCTAGCTGCTATAATAGGAGTTTTTGATCACCAAATGTCGACCTGCTGGCCCTGATCCGGTTGGACTATGAAATCATTTATTTCCGTGGTTTGGAACTCATGACAGGTTCATGTAAGGTAAACCAGAAACAATGAAATAGGAAATTCTAACTATTTTGGACGAAATTTTGTGTTTAGCTAGCAAGCCAAGCTTGATTCGTGAATTCCACGATAATTTTCTTATAGGAAACCGCATTCCTACGTCAGTGAAGACTTAAATGACATCTTTCAAATTCTTGGATAGATAATATTTGACTAACATGTGATACTTCGATAACTAGGATTTTGTAGAAAAGTTTAGCATGCGAAGTTAAGCACTGATAATAATATGGAAGCTAATAATGCTAATAAATAGTAAACATACGACTACATACGTATTTGTGTTATTTTCGAATCTCCAACAAGATAAACTTGTTATAATCTTGTTGCTATGATAATAAAATACAATACAAAACGGAAATGCGACGTAACGCGGAATTAAAATTTAGCTAATGAAAAGTGAACTTTGAAATCCGTAGAATAAAACGTAAATGTAGCACTAAAAATATCACAATGCGTTGCTTAAAAAAAGGGCACGATAAATCATATTTGAGCAAACAGAAATAATAAAAGAAAACATCATTGAAGAGTCTTAAATTTTCTGTTGGGTGAAGCTCACTGGCTTCATTTCCGTTCTTTCTTCCGGTCGGGCCGACTTCCGGCATCGTTAAATCACGTTCTTGTACTTCCGGTTCCGTTTTATATAGTAGTGGGTGTTTACACTTACAATATTTTGTTACATTTCAACCATGTTTAAATGTTAAATTTGAAGTTGTTGGTTGCTGAAATTTGATAAAGGCTGATAACACGGTAATCTGTCTGCCCTGCCTGGCGACAAACGCTTAATACAAATATAAATACTTTTGATAACCGATAACCTCGGTAATCTAGGATATCCGGAATGCGATAACCCAATAGAACCATGACTAGTTAATTCGCCGTTTTAAAAACATAAACCACGACATTGTCCTTTTTGTATTATGAAAATTTACAATAATTTTATTGTTTGTTAAACAAGGACGGTCATCAAATTAGCATCCTTAGCATTTAAAATCGTGACTTAACTGGGTATACTTTGATTGCAGTCAATTTTGCAAAAGCGATCAATCGTTTGCTTGATTTGTGCCAAAAATTGCAGATGTGATTAAATTACGTAATTTGATGTGGTTATGCTAAGACGGTGTCACGTTTTAACTTCGTTGTATAACGCACTTGGGTAAGCACAGTGCCGGTCGACTTCCAACAATCTTTAGAGAAAGTTTGTCGTTTTGTCCTAAAAACCCTATAATGTTTACACCTACTATAAATCACTAACACTGCAGAGGTAAAGTACATTCAACTTCGGCTTACCTGGTGTCGTGGTGGACAAATTGATTGATTTTGTAAGAATCTTTAGTTCCGAGGAACTATGCCTTAAGAAAACGGTATCCAGTTTTTGGGTTTTTCAACGTTGATGAAGTGGAATCACATAAATATTAATGTAGGTATATTGGGGATTGAGGGTGAAGTTTTTTGAACTAGCCAATCATTAGAAACGTGACATATTTTGCATCAACATTTTTTGATATTGCGAAGATTCTATATCGGCTAATATTTGCTTATGCTGATGCACTTGTTGAAATACGACAATATTTTTTTGAAGGGATAAACCACTTCATTATCAAGTGTACAAAACTATACCAATAAAATAAGTAAAATTTAAACCTAAATTGGGACCGAATTCAGGGATAAGCTGTTAAATATCTGTCCTGGAGGACTGAAATCTTTGCATGTATTTGGAATCTAAAGAGTTTCCACATTATTTTTTAAGGCTTTACCAGAATAGTTTTATAGAATATTATATTATAAATTCTTTTTGAATCATTTAAAAACATTAATTATTAACAGCACAATCTTGACTTGATCAAGCAGTGGCGTAACTACCAGTGTGCGCGGTGTGCGAATGAACACGGCTCGTAAATCTTAGGGGCCCGAGGTAATGTCAAGTAAAATTGTAAAGAAATTAGTGTGCAACCTAGGGTTTGGGGAGGTATGGATAGTAGCGTAACCGGGGGGGGGGGAGGAATGGTCCCAGGCCCAATGCTTTGGACCCCCTTAAACTGCATTATTTTGCGACTAAATTTTGTTTTTAAATCGCACACCTCTCAATAGAGGATCCCGTTGAAGCTCTTGCTCCCGGGCCTAAAATTTGAAGTTACGCCACTGCGATCAAGATACTGCATTTCCAGCTACGAGAGGGGCACCTTGGGAATACGCCAAACTTGTAATACAGTGCATTCATTACACGAACCAAAATTAGCCATCTGGGAATCAATAAAATAAAAAAAAGGCTCAATTTGAATTAATTAAGTTGTTCCAGACATTCTAGTGCTTCAAATGACATGCGGCTCGCTATGTTGCCCATACCTTCAGGCTTCGTATTTCTCAATCTTATTTGTGTCGCGACCCCCGCAAAAGCAGGAATGGTCTTTTTTACCTTTTAACCCTTAAAAATCCAATATTATGGTACTTTTCTCCTTCGCGACCCCCCTGGAGTTTCGGCGACCCCCAGGTTGAGAAACGATGCCTTCCTAAGGTGATGGAACAGCAAATGGTTTCAAAATGCAATCAGTTCAAGTCTAGCCACTATAAGCAAATTCAAATTATGCATTTGCATTAAATTATGAATTGGAAAAATACCTGGTGCTAATTATGGAAACAAAGTTTAATTGCATTTTATAAAGTAAAAAGTTAATACAACGCAAATAGAAATATGGAGAGACTTAAAATGATATCCTAGAATTCACCAATATTTCCTGCAAAGCAAAAATTTTTTTCTTCTCTGATACTTTTAGTTACTCCACTGGAAAACGCTGTTTTTTTGTGAACATGAAAATTAAAAATTAAGCATCCGTCAATAATGAACTAAATGAAATTTACTAAACTAAATGAAATTTACAATAATTGTAATTCAACTCACCTCATCAACTACACGACAAATTTTCTATTCATGCTTCCTCGTCCTAATTGCGAACACAGAAAAAGCAGTAAAGAAGCACATGGAATATTCCTCAGCTGTATAAATTAAAATTAAACTAAAATTTGCCTAGTTAACTTTACTTATAACTGGAGGGTATTCCATACCCCCCAGACCACAGCTACTGTGGCTACAGCAGCTACTTAATTTGATGCTTTTTCTATTGTTTCTCACGTTCTGAAGTTCAATTTCCTATGAGCTACACCTGCATATTACAGATTACAACTACAACCACTCAAATACGCGATTACAAAAATAATTATACTCAAAACTCAGGACCAACCAACTAAATTCAATTACATCCATAAAACATCCAAAATCATCATGTCCAAGGTTCACCGTGGAGTGACGGAATCAACAACTTTTTTTTTTCTCTTTAAAGCTTAATCCGGCTATAAGAACTGTGGTCATCCGTGTTCCACCTTGTTTTATTTAAAAATAGTAAAAAATATCCAATTATTGAGTGATTTTGCTAAAAGTTGTTCAATTTTTAATGTTTTTGCCTAATGATTAAAACCATTTGCAGGGGGAGGGAGGGAAACGTCCCTAATATATACGGCAAACAAGGATTCAATAAAAACGCACTGAGAAATGTATTGACTAAAAGCAAATCCATAACTTTTCATAAAAGTAATAATTAAAACGAAAAGTCACCTGGGGTCGTCCATAAAAGACTTTTTGACTCCTTCTCTGTCACAGTTGATCACAATCTGTGGTCCCCCCTCCCCAAGAACTTCCGATGGTCACAAATCAAAGACCCCCTTAGTCTTTGAAATCGAACTTTCATTTTAAATCAAAGTTTAACAAAGATTTGAAAATTTTACTCGACATTCTCCATTCACATCAACTTATGGTGTGAAATTTTGTGCCCCCCCCCCAAGAATTCACGTCATTTATAGACGACCCTCTGTGGAAGACTCCATTACTTTCATTAAAAGTCAGCTGTCAAAAATTCTAGAAGTTTAAAACCATTATCAACTGCTTTAATTTTTCGAACCAGCATATATCGAGTGGTGCACAACAAACTGTCAATCAGACAGTCGTAGTAGTTCAATAAGTTCTCACTCTTCGTTGTTATCGGTCCGTGGAGTCTTCGTGTTGTTGTTGTCTGGCTGTTTTTATGAACTCTTCTGTATGACTTTCTCCTACATCATAACAATCCTTCCTATGCTAAAAGATATTAATTTATTTACTTGGGTTTAACTATATAGTTGACCAGGATCAATGTCTACCCCTCCACTTTGTACACTAAATTTATAACATTCATAACAACTTTTAATTTATACTACCTTGAGGTTTCAGACGTCCCGGAAAACGGGATTTCCACGATTTTCATTTCTATGTCCCGATGACATCTCGGGACGTCTGTTTGTCTCGGATTTGTATAATTATATAATAATCAGGATAGGTTCGTTTATTCATTACCTATCTGAAAATAAATAGTTTCATCAAGCTGTTATTGCTACACTGGGACTATTTTTAGTGGTAACTTATTCTATGGGGGTAACGATTGCATAAATAAATGGCCGAGCGGTTAGCGTGATTCACAAGTTCAGTTTTTCACTCACTAAATGTCTACCTGCTGCTCCAGGTATTATTATAAATAGTTTAAAATGCTTCCCTGTTCTGAAATTAACAGCGTGAAAGAACGTAAAAAGGGAAGAATTTTGCTGGCCCTACCCTGGATTTGTAGTCAGACATCGAGATCGCCAATCAACAAAAACGTTAATCTATCTATTTCCACAGTGTGGTAACAAAACACACACTCAAACAGCGCCTCAGCAAATAAACAATTGAAATGAAGTTGTTTACTTGCTTTACCATTATGTCTAATCGTAATTATCGTGCAGAAAATCTAAAAATGTTGCGATTAGGAAACCTTCAGCAAAATTGAAACTTCGAGTATGTTTATCGGCGATATCTCGGTATTCACATATTTTGCACATTATATGCACGAGTGGCAATTCATGAGGAAACATGAACATTTTTTTATAAAATATCTGATACGTAATAATAATTATGAAAATATTTTCACCCCTTAAATTCTAAGAACCTGGCACTTTTATACTAATGCAACTTTTTGGCAAAAAAAGAACAGTTGGATTAGGATTTACCCAGTTCGGTCATAAAAGTCTGGCAAGCCTAGGCAAGTCCCACAAAAAGGATTCCTAATTTTTTCCAAAAAGTGGAAAAAGAATTTGTTTAAGCAGGCCGCAACTTTTGTGTTAATTTTTGTAACCTTACCTGAGGAAAATAACTCGAAAGGATTATCATCCGGTTAAATGACGTACGGATTTCTGGTGTCTTATTACACAACTGTAAATTTTTTTGTTCTACATTACCAAGAACAAAATGATAAGAATTAAGAATGTAAATATTTGCTTTTAATCGAGATAAATAAATTAATTATATAAATTAACACAAATTAAATTAATCTTGTTCGTGTTTGGCTAGCGCATGGAAAATAACTCAAACAAATAAAAGCTTTTAAGGTTATCAATTTTTTGGTATCGCGAATTAGAAAATTTTTGTAAAGGGGGGAGAGAGGAAAATATTTTCAAGTCTACAAAATAGTAGGAGAAACAAATTTCGTGGTGGACAGACTATACTGATCTAATATCTACTCCCAAGTATTTGTGCCGTGGTTTGGAATCCACGTTAAGGTGTAAGTTCTATTTACGCACATTTGGATATAATAAGAGTAAAATTTATTATTATGATATAGAACTGAGGTGCAACTATTCTCCATGTTACACAGCCGTCCATACATAGATTGAAAATCGACATATGTCAAGGCATACACAACAATTTTCTTTTGTTAGTAATAATACCTATTGTTCACTCCATAAACAATGGTGGACAGAATGAAAAAATTATTTTTAACAAAATATTAACATATACATACTTGAGATTACTTGATAATGCCACTTATTATTCAAACGTAAGTTGACCTCTGGCCTACGTACATTTGTTAGTTAACTTCCTCAATATCCGCCCAACGTTTAATGAACATCCGGGGCAATAATTACTGCAATTACATATTATCTTGACATTGTTATTTTAAAATAAGATGTGTGTAATAAACCTGCATCATTTTGTTATTCTTTTATTAGCCCACGGTCCAGAACTTCAAAAAATGATAGCAGTTTTATTGTCTTACATGCGGGACGAAAGAGAAATTGCAGTATTCGTATTGACTGACTGAAATGAACGATAAAAGCGATAAAAACGAAAAAAAAAGTTGACTAAACAATTAAAATATTTTTAATATTTACATAGCAATAAATTGTATTTACTTATTTACTTCCTACATTTAAGTTAAGAAAGATAAAATTGTAAACTTGCTTTATTAACCGTAAAAACCTTGAAAGTTATGTATTGTCGTTATTACAAGTATTACCTGCCTTAGAAGGAAGTATATAAAAAATATTGCCTTTACTTGTACGATTAATTATAAATAAGGATGTTCATTTGGTATACAACTTTTATTTAAGTATAGAATATAAATTTTAAGCGTGTAATGCTTCCATTTGTTTGTAAATTCAGTGAGAACTCAAATAAAACAAAAAGTGACGTTCTTATCCTCGAACAGTTTGCCTTTAGATCTTTTGATCTGTGACCTTTACTTCAAAAATAAAGATCTTAATGGTGCAACAAACGGCGTTCCATTCTTATCCAGAACTTCAACTTAATCACTTCATCTCTTGTTCCATATAAAAAAACAGCCATACTCTTCCTCTCCATTATTTTACAAGAAAGAGAGGATGGATTGCACAAGAATGGAAATAACAACCATACCCCGTACGTAAGTACAACTTTCTCCTAGGAAGGAAGAAGATGAATAAGTATTCTATCTTCTTTTAGGAAGCTTCCTAAGTAAATCCACGCCCGATCGCCTTTGAAAATACTTGTTCTTATGGCCTTCCCAAGAAAATGCAACCTCGGTATAAATATAAATATTTTGACATATTGGTACGCTTCCATATCTGGAGAAGGGATCAGATTCCAGTGAAATATTGTATGCCCCCATGAACTTTTACTGGCATGTTTTCTCATATCTGGGTTGTTTTTAATTTGTTGCCTGATCTCCGAAGTCTTCGTTTGGTCGCCCTTTTAAGGGCAATACGATTTTCAGAACCATCTTGAGGATTTCTGACCAGACATGGCCAATATTAGTGACACTGCCCTTTAAGACCCTGATGGAGTTTGTCAAAAGTTTAGGTTGTTTGGAGAGTCCAAACTCGGAGGTAGCATAATGGGCACGATTGCATCATCAACTTTGAATTGATCTTTACATAATATTCTCAACTATTCTGGCTAGCTGGTGTAGCCATTAGCTTATAGATTCTCACTGTATTAGGGTATAAATTTTCAAACTCTTTCGGATCACCCGCCCACTTTCTTGAGCATAAACTTTTGGATGTGGTTATACATAGGAGGTGTTAATTTCACCTCCTAAAAAAAAGGGATGTCAAGAAAGTAGCGACCACTGTGGTCTGCAACAAAAAACAGGCACCAAGAAAGTCGTACTCCATACGTTGGTATTCAAGAAAGTCGAGTCTTATATGATCTACCAAAAAATCGGCCTCGCTCCAAGAAAGTGTAACGCAAATTGCTCTAATTTGGGCCACTTGCCCCGCTGGTCTACGATGGAATGGTAGACAGGCCGACTAAGGAATTATACCCCCGTCCAGTGCCAAAGCTTGGGTCGCGCGGACGCGGTTCGTAGGTTCTTCCGTTGTGGCTCAGGCGATCAATTGGCAACCAGGCGCCAGTCCTCTAAATAAAACGCAGAAATGAATAAGAGTTGGTTTTATTCAAAGAACAACGTTCAGATAAAAGATGGGGTTGACAATGTTTGATTCCAAACGCTGTTAATAAATATTAAATTTATTAAGAAAACCTTCAGCTCTTCTAGTTAAGAAATTAGTCACATATGGCTATCTCATAAAGGAAGTCTGGCGTAATTGAGTGATCGGTATATAGATTTCCCAGGTGAAGATGATAATAATAAATAGTTTACTGCCTATGTGGCACTGGGGGCCAGACCCCCCCGGTTCCAATATCACAACTTGATGTCGTGTTAATTTTGGATAAGGAACAACCAAAATTGTAAAGTGTAGAAAATTTATTGGGGAAATTTGAGTTTGAAATTCGCGGCTTTTCGAGGTCGCTGCGAAGCGCAGATTCTGGAGCGCAGGAAGAGAAGAAGAAGACTTGCGTCATCTTGAGTACGTCGTCCAAACGTGGACGGTCGTTCTTTTTGATTTTTCTAATAAAGGTTTTGAAATTGAGTTATGTTTTTGATTGAAAAGTTGATTAGTTGTGAAAAATACGTTCGAGTGTCTATCTCATTTGAGTATAATTGGAAAAACTGAGGAAAATTGGACATCATTGATGATTTTGGGTAAATTTGCGTTACCAATGAAATTTAGTATTCAAGGCATTGAAGGTTGGCTGATAAAGTCGCAAGGAGATATGGAATTTTGGACAGAAGATTAAGTGCGTTGCATTTTTATCATTAAATAAATTGACGGTTTAAGTTTACCTATTTGGAAAAATTTAAATATTTTTAAATTTATTTATTGGAAAATACCACTTTTTTCTGGTTTTGGATTATTGGATTATTTATTGTTATTATTATTATTATTATTATTATTATTATTATTGGAGCTAGCGGGTAAAGAAGATATTTTCCGCCCAATTCGAAAAGTATAAACTAAGAATTTGGAATTATTTTACCAAGTATAAAAGAAGTTTTTCTTGGGGATTTTTTAGAGGGTGGAAAATAACACTTCAATATTAATGTATCGATTTGGAGAGGTTCCAAATCAATAAGATCAATATTAAACGGCCTTCAGATAAACACCATTCCGAATGAAGTGGAGTCTTGCCTTGCTTCGGTAGAAAACTGGCAAGCGCCAATTAGATTAAAGTAAATTGTTCATTTTGATTGGCTCTTGCTAGCTTTCTACCGAAGCAAGGCAAGACCCCACTTCATTGTGAATGGCTTTTATCTGAAGGCCGCATAATATTGATCTTACTGATTCGGAACATCTTCAAATCGATACATTAATATGTTGTGATATTGGAACCGGGGGGTCTGGGGGGTATGGAATACCCCCCAGTGCCAGTTCCACATAAGCAGTAAACTATTTCAATAATAAATCTATAAATAGATACGGATTTAATTATCATCTTCACCTGGGAAATCTATCGATCACTGAATTGCACCATAGCTACCTTATGAGGTAACGCTGTGACTATATAATTTCTTAATTAGAAGAGCGTATGGTTTTAGGGCCCCCCAACTCCTCCTATGTAAAATGAGAGATGCCTTGGATTCTCCAGCATATTTCTCGAGTTGATATTTATGTATGGTTGCTGCTAATATTGAGATTAAGTTCTTGTTTTGCTGCGGTAGAAGCTGACAAGAGCCAATCAGATTGGAGTATTTTGTTCCGTCCTTTTCCACAGTTAAAACATACTTAAATCTGATAGGTTCTTGCTAGCTTCCACCTAAGCAGGGCAAGACGCTAATCTCCAGGTGCTTTTCCTTCCTAAACCGGTCTACTAATGGTTAAGGATATCACTGATGAATTCCGAATTCATTTGAATGACCACCGCGTTGGTATTGATCAAGTTCTACTTCGTCTTCTGGTAATTAGTTTTCTATACCTCGAATAAGCAGACATTTTCTTTTTCTTGGTCCCCCTCCTCATTTTTCGAGCTATTCCGGTTTGTACTGATTTTTATTTTCTTACTGTTTTGTAAGTTCTTCACTCAGAATTTGGATCCGACTATAAACTCGAAAAATACCATCATGGAAAAAATAGAGAAAAGTAGCTTAAATAGTTTAAACAACCACTAAAAAAATGGTGGATGATCGTTTATTATCTTGGACTCCACCAGGAAGGAAGCAAATATGCTGATCAAAACAGTATTGGAATGTAGGAACGGAACAGGATGGGAAGCTTATTGGATCAGGTAGGCTGGTAAACTGTGACTTTATATTATTGCTGTTGATAATTTTGTTATAAGTTTCAAATTTCTTCAAACAAATTCTTCAATTTCATTTATCATTTGATCAATACAGAGTGAAGGTGATAATATAATATGGCAAATTAGTTCACTCCACAACGGACCCATCAGTACCGTAACTGATTTTTTTTCTTCTCTGTCTTTTTCATTATTTTTGTTGTTATTTTTTGAAAAATAAACCTTTAATTATATCTATTATAGTAGGTAAAGTAAACAGGGACGTGCGCGTGCTGACCAACTTTTTTGAGGGGAGAATTTGCCAACTTAATTAATTCAAAATTGCCAACTTCTTGTAATTGTCTATTTTGCCTATTCTTGACCAAATTTTGCGTGATTTTGCCAAATTTTTTCCAACTTCCTTAAATATTGGGAGGAGGCTCCCCTCCATCCCTCCCACACGTCCCTGAAAGTAAGACACTATCACAGCGACAATCATTTATTCACCGTATTTTGGTTTGTTGCTATGATTCATTTTATTACTCACCTATTAATACAATACATATTTCAACACGTAAACATTCTTGCTTTATGTTTGCAATATAATAACGGAATGGCTTAATATTTTAAATGCTATTAGATTTTGTGAAATAACACTGAGTCAGCCATACATTTTCTCATTACAATAATGGACAGAAAATATTACATGGTCGTAAGTAGTTGGGGTAGTTTCAACTTTCTGTAAATTTTACGCGTTATGTGTTTCTTACGCTTACGTCCATTGTGAATAATCACATTCTCCAAGCAGTATATTTCAAATTTAAAATCCGCAGATCGTTTCACCATAGCAACCAAAAATAGTTATAGAAAATCTTCATGGTCGTTCAATTCGGAATTTCCTCGTTATACAGTTTCAACTTAGAAAGGTTCACTTATAAAAAGATTTTGGAAATCATTACAAAACATTCCCAACTCTTTGATTTTTCCGATTTGTAAAGGTCGACGATTATCAACTGATGAATGTTGGGTGCACCTGGGTCATTCCATAATGTTTACTGGGAAGTCCAAAATTTTGACGAGATAAAAGTTTGTTTTTAATTCAAACGAAGCATTTTGTTATGGTAAACCGTGGTCTAATCAAATTCAAAAGTGACTGAATAAAAACAGATCAATTCGATTCCTTCCCGCCCCCAAATCTAAAGATTAATTTTGTTCTTCCTAATATCGATCGCTTTTTGTGACAGAAATAAGCTTAATCGATGAAAAGAAAATTAATTGCAAGTGGAAGTGTAAACAATACCAATCTGCACTTATAAATTAATTGCAGAATAAATTGCAAGGTCGCAAGTAATTATGAACTTTAATTATTATTTCCTACTCTATTTACAGAATTACCTATAGAATTGTAATTATTAAACGTAACACCTAATTAGAGCATGAAATTTAATACTTACAAATGCATACGCATTTCTTGACGTAAACGGAACCAAATCCGGCTATTATGTGACGTGTCCACTATTAATCTTTTTTTTTTATTTCTTTGACGTAGACTACCAATTAACTGGTTTATGTAATTTGCAAACATTGATTGTTGCTATCACTTAAGATTCAAAGATCAAAAAGTGTATCAATAAGTATTTTGAAAAACTTGTAATATTGACGTTTGATGACGTTATCCTCCAACGTCATCTTCAGGTGTTGGATGTACGAAGAAGAACCACCTTTAAACCGTTAAATATTTTATAATCGAATACCTCGAAGAAGGCATCACGACAATTAATAATCGGTGATTCATAGACCACAGAATAAAAATATTCAGCTGTTTTGCTGTGTTCAGAGGAAGGAAGTTGGTTGCTCATTCCTGAATTCTTGCCAACTTGTTCTTGACACATCTGACGGTGGAACTCAAAGTGGAAAACGATTTGCTTGCCAAACTCAAAACGAAGAGTCGATTATTTTTGGTATGTCCGGCTGTTAAAATAAAAGCAGTGTCGTACAGCAAATTTCCTGGTACGCTACTGGGATATGGATGTGTGTCGATGGTCGATGCTTTGCACTCTCGTTGACGTCGATTTCTCAGGAAATAAATTTACATTTTATTACGTTTTTTAAACTTGAATTATTTACATAGTTATGAAATAAGTGCATCCTAAGAAGTAGTTCAAAATGACTCGACACTTTGGTATACTATTACAAAATTTATAACCTTCCTAAAAAAATGTTTTCGTTTCTGTGTACTTCAAACGAGCGTACCGACCTCGATTAAATATAAACCAAGATCGAGATAATTAGTAATTTTATTTCCGTTAATGAGCAAGAAGTTAGGTTCGTTCCAAACTGTGAAACATCAAATTTTGTTTGTTTATCTTGATAGCGCGTCACGATGATTCAGGCTGAAAAACGTCTTTTCAACAGCAATGCTGACTAATTCATAAGAACCCTATGGAATGGACTCGTGCATGACGTGCAAAGTTTGGAAGTCCAAAATGTATTGGGGAAAAAAGAAGAAAGGAAGCTTTCGTATAGGTTCCTTCCTTCTTTGGGCGATTGGATATGGCAAAGAATATTTAGGACAACTTTAAACTTTTAATCTTTGCAATTAAAATAGTTTATCATTGAGCGTGTAGCCCATTTTGACCTTATTTGTAATATATTTGATTATATTCTTTCTAAAACGATTAAGTTAGTGCACGACATTAATTTTAGAAGTCACGTCAAAGAAAATAACGTTCATTAAATTAAATTTTTAATTTGTAAACAGACGGAAGGCAATTAGAAGAAAAATTTAAAACACTTCCATGTTGTTGAAGAGTAAAATTAAATTAAAAAATTCTATTGTGGTACAAACACTAAATGAAGTCGTTGATATTTTTAGCCATTACATAAAACCACACGTGTCTAATAACAAACCAGAAGTAAAATGTGAATAAGGAAATAGGAAGATGAACTTTTATCTATCGAACTCGTTTCTTGTTAATAGTTAAGCTGCGACCTTGATACATTACGTACGTCAAAAGCTGCTTTTCAATATTTAAATTTTTTTGACTTTTTAACCTTAAAGGTGTTTTTTGGACTGGAATAAGACGTGTAATTACTTTTGGCAACGCTCAAGTTACAGGAAAACTATCGAGATAACAATTAGTCCAAATGCCAAGAATTTGCAAGAAAATGCAGGTCACCTAAAATAGTTCACTCAGTCGTGTGCATTCTCTACTTTTATGAGACCGTTGCAGGTCCCAAAATACCATGAGGACGTCGAACTTTCAAGAATTTGCGCCTATTTACCAGTTGCACTTAATTTATTCCGTATGATGCAGGAAATAAACGGTTTTGTTACAATTAAAAGTTGATACTTCCAAGAGAAGAATTCTACCGAAAAAACTGGAAGTTACTGGCTACTTCTAATTTAGGAGGTACGACCTTCGGGGATTTATTTGTGACGTTAGTTGACGTGGGCTTTCGCACCGGTGGCGATGTAAACATAATCCAGTTTGACAAACAAGAATTTTGCCAGAAAAAATCAAGCGAGAGGAGTTTTTTGTCTTTCATTTTAAGAAATCTTCTCGAACACACGCGTTTTTAGATGTTCTTCTTCAATCCAATCCAATATCACCCTATCCACTGCCGTGTCTCGTCAAGAAGCTTCTTCTTCTATTTTATTGGTTCTTGTAAGCTTCAAATTCTCTAACGAGTTTTATATGCGTGGAATATTCATATTTGCTACTAATCCTAGAATCGACGCAAACTTCCTTAGTGCTTAACTGAATCAAATGTTTCAGTTAACCCGAAATCTTTAGGCACCCAGCATGTGGTTGGACATGGACCACTGGACTAGCCTGGCCAAGTGATGACGTCATCAGTGGGCAAAAACATTGATTTGCACTCGTTGATTAGATAAACAATCCAGCATTGGTACCAATATTGGTTTGTTTAACCAATCAATGGATGCAAACCAATGCTTTTACCCATTGATGGGATGATGGATTGATGGGATGATGGATTGATGGGAGAGTGGCCGTCTGGCTTCAAAGGTTACACAGGGCTGCTATACGTGAATGTATAACTATAATAAAATAACAATACGGAACAAATAATGTGAACTATCACCATTGTTTTAATCGTCCAAAATAACATTAAAACTGTAAAGCTATACTTACAACGCCTCCTTTCACTTGAAGCGCTGTAATAACCATAAAATCAATATTGTAGAGAACTAAATTTATTACAAATAAATTTGACAGCTTATAAAATAATACTATCTCCAGTAGTATAGGATCGTAGGATAATGAAAGTAAAGTTGCGGATATTAAATTTAACAATTAATAAAAATGATTATTAGCATACGGAATTTTAAATGCCTCTCACGTCTTCACTGTAGGCTAAATTGTAAGTACCTACAATATTTTTGTATTTCTTGTGGTAATTGCAGCGTTTCGTATGAAAGATCGTAATGGACGGAGTTTAAGTTACGAGTTAATGATAATTTTTAAGCAATTTGGGGGGGGGGGGGGTTCTTATTTGTCGGGGTTGTAATTGTAAGGAATCAGATGAAACGTTCTCTGTACACTGCTCTGTACTCTGTGCTCAGTCATTAGCCAATCTTAACGTTAAGGGGACAGGTTATACAAAATAGTGGCACTAATTTAGAAACTGTATTCAAGAGTCCAACTGGAAACCATTGAAGAGTTCCACAATTAAATCAATCAACACCATGATTAAGACCTATCCCCTTCGAGAAAGTCTTCAAACTATATAAAAATTATAAGGTCAGCCCGCAACCCCCAGGAACGGGGGGGGGGAAACCTCCCCCAAAGGAAATTGGAAAAAAGTTGGAAAAATCACTCAAAATTTGGTCAAGTTGGCAAAATCCGCTAAACCTATAATAGGAAAAATAGACAATTACAGAGAGTTGGCAATTTCCCCCTCCCAAAAAAAAGGTTGGCTGGGCACGTCCCTGGCAACCCCAAATCATCTGCCCAACTTTTACCTTCTTCTTCAAAATATTATAGTATTTCGTTTAATCAACTTCCTTCAGGTTTTTCTTAACTTTCGGTTCAAATATCAAATCCACCCAGCCTAGCCCAAAAATATTTGAGGTTGAAAACCTTTGAAACTCATTGTTAATTTATCCAAATGCCAGAACCCCGTTCCAAAGCTCTATCCAACCAGGAAGTTCATTGTTTTCTCTACAAGCTCTTCGAGTTTGCCGTAAACTTAGGGTGGATAAAGGAATAGAATGGAAGGGGACGGTGGGTTGCTACTGAAACTTAGGAGGAAGTATAAAAGGTCATATTTTGGTTGCTCAAGTGGAAATTGAACTTTGGTTGGCAATAGTAATTTGCTTTTATACAATCTGGACATTCATTTATGATGATCTATTATTGAGTGATAGATATGAACTCGAGCAACAATTTTCACAAAAAAAAACCTATACTGGGGGAGCCCTAGAATCCAAAATTATATCTCTCTTCATCTTCTTCTTCCCTTCACTGTTTAGGCTTCTTGCCTGTTCCGACTTCATAAGTCTCGCCAACGCTTTCTCTGGCGTTTAATTAAACAAATTAAATGTAAGATACTAAAATGCAATTTAACCTTAATGTGTGATCGTGATTTTGGTATAGATAGTGTAGATAATACCTCATTAAGGTTCATTTGAATTTATATTTTAGCTTTTAGCATGAAATTTAATTTAGAAACTGGGAACCTCCCCAAATTTGTGTAATTAATATGACCGAAAGCCCATTAATTGTTATAAAAAGGCTCACTTTTGGGATTTAAAAATTCGAAATTTAACAATTTTAACCGAGTCCATGCCCCCCCTTCTGTAAAATGAAGCCTTGAAAAAAAAGTTTTGAAAAAAATTTGAATTTAAAAAAAATAAAAACACAGTAACCTGCGTCCAAATGTCCTCTTTTAAAAAATATATACGTTTGTGCAATTTTCTTGAGTAATAAGCAATATATCATTGAATTACGAAAGTGTATTTTGCAACTTTAAGGATTCCTCTTAAGTTTTTGAATAAATTTTGTTTAACAAAACCAATTCTTTAAATAAAATATCTTTTTATCTCGAAATTCTATTAATTTTTTACTATTTAACCTTGAAAATTTCAAAAACTTAAATTGCATTCTTCTTCCCTATTATTTATAGCTTTACAAAAACATCCCCTGAAAAATATTTACTTTATGGTCCTGCCATATCATTATCCTCAAAAACCATGAGTACCCCGGGAGGAAAACCTAGCTACGAACCTGAGTTTAAATTTCTGTTTTCCTTCTATTCGCTGTGTGCATTCCTCCTGCTGCCCTCTGGTGGCTCAATAAAGAAAATAAATTGGGACTTTTTAGCAATAGCAACTGTTTTAATTAAGGATTTTTGAGGGAAATTTAAATTTAAACTTTGTTTAAGAGGTCCGTGGTGTATTTGTGTGTATGCCAATCACATAAGGCATACATAAATAATAATAATTAATTGAAAAATAAGTCCAGTTTCGTTTATATTACGGCTACTCCGAACGCTTCGATCGGTTTTCGTATCCCTTCTCCACCCACGCACATAGCGAATATCCAATCTAGAATTTTGTTTAGTATCTACTACAACATAAAAGGAAAGTAGGGGCCATGATTCAATAATACTCAATATTAGGTTTGTTCCAACCAGTCCCGCTTCTGCGCAATTGATAAAAAGGAGTGCTTTTTTATATATTGCGCATGAGCGTGACCGTGCATTGTACGGTTTCTGTGCTGGTTGGAACAAACCTATTATGACATGCAATTCTTACGAATTGGACTGATTAGCTGATGATTTATTAATCAATGAATGATGAACTCCACACGGAGTGCCTGGGATGAGCGTTATTCTTCTTTATCGGAATCTGGCATGGAGTACAAAGTGCTAATCCACCTGCAGGTAGAGGAGAAATGGGAGAGGTGAATAGATTACTTAGCAACTGAATCTACGCCTAGGTTGCTTAAATGGCGAAGGAATTGTTTGGGCTTTTTTACATGATAAAGTATCGACGATGGAGTTGATTTCATTGATGACTTCTTATGGTGACTAGGTTTACCACAGATATTGGAGATCAATGCCGTTACGATTATTGTTTCAATTTCACTGCACCTTGTCAACTGGCGATGATTGAGAACATTGCTCGTCTGTGCTTGCTGGCTGGTTTTGGAGTCTTCAAATGTTTCTTTCTGAAAATGTGGCCTGGATTGATCAATTTCTGTTGAAATTAAGTTTCCAAATATTTCCCTGAACAAATTTTGGTTGAGGATAAATCTCTTCCTCTCTCCATTCATGTTTCTCCCCCCCCCCCCCGACCTGTACTTAACACCTTCACTGACTGCACCCTTAAAGACAATAAATGATGGAATATGCAACATAATTAGCCCACCCTAGAATGTGGACAAGGATTTTAAAATTATGATGAAATGAAGTAGTATAAATATAGGTTATTCTTCTCAACAATGCGTCCCAGTAACCGGGGGGTCTGGGGGGTATGTAATACCCTCCAGCTGTAAAGAAGTAAGCATCAGTATGACGACTTTTCAATAATTAAATTTGTGTTGTTATCAGTTTTGAAAAGTCGTCCTTTTACTTCCTTTATAGCCTGAAGTTCTTCCATACCCCCGAAACCCCCCAATTTTACACCGAATTCCATGGTTGTGGGGCGTCAGCGCATATTGCTCGGAGCAAATGTAGGAGAGGGATTCACTCAAATATGAAATAGAATTAAAAACAAAGGTCAATCAAAAAAATTTTCCTAGCATAATTCCCCCCCCCAACACCACCATCACCAATGCTAGCTAGGGTAATATAACCGATTTCATTACATTATAATACACTATCGGGATACCCGGCTTCGCCCGGGGTTTCACAAAAAATAAAATATTTTTATATTATAATTCCTTTGTTCTGCTTGTTCTTCTATCGCGTTCAACTTCAGTTTCACGTTCCCTTTGAGTAGACTGTTTTGATGCGTTTTCTTTGCACAGGAACCTAACCCAAGTCCTAGTGAACAAGTGTTCCAAATTTGGTTCAAATCGGTCGAAGGGCTTAGGAGTGTATAGCGATCAAACAAACAAACAATTTTTCTCTTTTATATATTTAGATATGGCTCCCTACAATAAATAGTTGGAGCCATGGGCGTCTTTATGGAGAGAGGTAAAAAAGCTACTAGCCCACCCTGGTTCTGGATAAAATTACTTTATTAATTAATTAATTTAGGATGCACATTTAAGAAATTTAAGAAGGAAAAAGTATATGAAATTTAAAATTTCCATTCCCCCTCCAAGAATAGAACATTAATCATTGAATACAAATTTTAAAGTATTGTTGAGTTAATTTGAACACAATAAATTCAATTCAAAATTCGAAAAAAAAAAGACGGGGAAGGGGAAGGGGAAGGGGCTCAAGTCCACCTTAATAATTGCAGTAAAAGAATTGCTTATTTCCTTTGAATTCTTAAAAATCTTGTGTTTCTTGGACAAATAAAGCACCTGAATGCCGAAAAGCCTTTTTTGAAACGGTTTGACTTTGAAGAATCTAAAATTTTCACCTGCGTCACATTTTTTTAGGAAATTCGCAGGAAATTTTTTTACTCTACACATCCACATAAGTCTATAAAAAGTTAGTTCTATATTTTTAGAACACCTTATGATGTATTTATTTGAAAAAGTTGTTTGAATGCCCATGGCGTAACCTCCTTAGCACTCCTGGGTAGGAAAATTACAGAGATTTGGAAAATCTTTTTAAATAAATTTTTATTTTATACACAAGCTTCGTTCTTATTAGAGTTCCTCAGATTATTATAATATAAAATGAGTAAATATAAAATAGAAAAAAAATTTACTTACATTTGTTTTAAAAATTAAAAAATATTAGTTGTTTTATTAGGACAGATTTGCCTTATTTTGCAGTGCTCCTAATTAGGCAGCATTTTTTAAATACATTTTTAAGGTTTCCAGTGATTAAACGATTTAGACAATTTTGGATTCTAAATTAGATGTGGGGGGGTTTGGCGACATGCACCTTTAAAATTTAACGAAATAAATATTTTTTTGAGGTTGCAAATGCAGCTTTAAATTATTTGGTGCCTCTTTTCTTTATCTAAGAACCCACCCTCTTTGTGTTCACCTTAAGAATATAAAATTTTATTATAAATATTATATTTCATGCAAGTGTATTCTCTTATTTCTCAAATCAGGTTAGTAAAATTACCACCCGCATCATAAATTAAAAATTTTTTAAGTTAAAACAGGTGCCGTATTCAAATCTTCCCCCACGGTGTAATATCGACTGGTTAACTTTTTGTTGCGCCACCACCACATGTGTTAATGCAACAATCCATACATCATCCCTGATGTATACAGCAGCCCTATATTAGGGGGTTCCATATTGATTCAACCTACTGTGGACGGGAAACGATGCTTGCTTTGAGCATTTAGAGCACCGCTTTCAGATGTGTCATGATAAAATTATAAGTAGGGGTTAGGGTTATGGGAACGCTACAAAAAGCCAAGGGGGTGACTTGTAGCGGTAATTGATTTCTCCGACATGATTCACCCAGCTTAAAAAACTTAATCACACCTGTTTTTGTGTGGAGGAAAAAATGAAGACAAATATATTTTCCTTTGGGTAATCAAATTTACCAACAGTTTCCTGTACACTAACGCGGATATCCGTTCAACTGAGGAAAAACGCAAAATTTACAAGTCATTATTTTATTATCATATATTTACTTACATTATGCACTTAAGGGTTAAAGACCTTACCGTTCAAAAATGCATACTTGAATAAAAATTCCGATTGTTAAATACATTTCGAAAAAGTTAAGATATTTCAAGAAGTAAATCAACAAAATAGATTAGAAGTGTTATCTGTTTTTTATTTGCTTAGCACCTGTAAATATTTCCTCAACTTTATAAATAACTTTGTTTGTGTACGATCTCAAGCCCTTGATTAAGGTAGAAATACAACAAACAAAAAGTGCGAAGATTACAAAAAGTGTTACGAAATTTGGACCCTTTGCAGGTGTAAAAATATTTTAGCGCCTTTTGAAGATTACGGACTGAAAGCAGCCGCATGAGGCTTTATCTATTTACTGCAAATCCGGTATTCCAAGTTTCATTTCGAGTGGGAAACCCTTCAAATTCTTGCATGTTGCTGGGCTACTTGTTGGACACTCGTTTTTTCCCAAAAGCAATTAAAAGGCTTACACAGAAGTGCGTTTTGACGAGAGATTAACAAAAAGATTACGTTTATGTCCTTTTGGTTACTTTTCAAATTTATTGATTTTTGTTATGCAAATCCTTTTTCGCAGAACACTCAGGTCACTAGGTCTTGTATTACCTGCAGTTTTTGAATTAGAAGAATGTGAAATTAACAAATTTGGATATTTTAATCCCACGCAAATTGAGTCGTTTGGGTTGTAAGACCATAAAATGGAAGAAGTTGCTTCCACGAAAAATACGTAATGCCAAATTACAAAACTGTAATAAAATTCAAAATATCTTCCTCATTCTTTGGTTTGGACAAAAGCCAGCTTACCTAATTTATTAAATACAATTCGCTACAAATTCTTGAAAAGGTAGAACAAATTCTAAAGGAGTCGAATGAGATAATTGATGACCCACTCGACAATTAAAGCTTTTCTATGAAGCCAGAGTCCCAGAGTCCTAAATCCTGGTTTTTGTCAATACTCAATTTCAAAACAATTAAGTCACCAGTAAGCAAAAAATTTCAAAATTTGTTTTGTTAAAAAATAATTCCAAATATATCATGTAAACATAATGGACATAACCTGCCTTTATGTTTGCCTAAAAGTTAATTTACCTGGCTCTTGTCAACTTACCCAGATTCATAGTACATCAAGGGGAACCAATTCCTTCCTCAAACCAACAGCGGGGTCAGTCATTCAAATAAACTGCAGTGGCGGATTTAGGAGGTTGGAACGTAAATTTTTTTGATCAACAAAAAATCGATGAATAAATTGGGTCCACAGGATGAAAAATAAAGTAAACTTTTGTTTGTACAGGATGTTTCGTTACATATTGTGGTTTTAAACAAATCACGAAAACAAGAAAAGGAAAGATATCCTCTTTAAGATTTATTGCTCCTTGTGAGATAACATAATCGCCATCATAAATTGCGGGATCATTATTAGGTAGTATAATAAGACGGTAAGATATCGCGAGATTAAGAATGTAAATTTACTTGTTAGTAACTTTCGCATTAATACCAATGTACAGTAATAATGACAGTTAAATAAATGTCCTATTAGGTGTTTTGATCTTTCGATAAAATTCCCCAGTATAAAAATTTCCAGTGAGATATTGGTACCGTGGTATCGTTAACTATTCTCTGTTTGACCTTTTCATTACATTTCTGCTGCAGTTTTTATCGGAAACACAAGGGGGGGGGAGGTGAAGCAATTCCAGAAAGTTGATCCAAAAACAAAAAGAAATACCTCCTAAAATTCTTTTATCTGTATTGTCTACAAGAAGTAAGGAAGGCAACCTTTTGAAACTAAACACGTTTTCGAGTGGGTGTTACTTCTTCCCTGATCATGACACATTGACAAATGATACTTATGTCGAAACTAGGGATAGCTTTTAGTTTTTACGACCTGTTTCGAGTCGGTAGTTTAGAAAAATATTCTAGAGCAAACCCTCGGACCTTTTGAAACACGCAAGGGTAAGGAGGAAGTCTCTTCCTAAATGAGGATCATAATAATACGTTTACGACCCAAACGTAACTTTTACTTCTTTTCCAACACATAAACCTAACTTTCGACCGGTAATAATAAACCTGACATTTTAATTTATAATTTATTGAAGGTAAAAAATTGGAAGGAAATGCATTTTTAACTTATTTATTATTTGTAAAATCTGGCAACGTGGCTAACTGTTACAAACTAAAAAGGGGATGTCACCCTATCTGTCTATTTCACGCTCTGATTTATAAACCACCCTCAAATAATAGTTACACCAAAAAATGTTTAGTTTTGGTTCCACTATAAACTAATTGATTTACAAATGGCCTACTTCCTCAATTATTTTGATTATTAAAAATTATCGTATCGAACCATTTCACCTTTATAGGGGGAGTTTAAAAAAATCAGTTCTTATCAACATGAAGATTACATTAATTTACCTTTTTGTAGGAAAATATTTTCAAATGTAAATCGCGATGGAAGATTTTTGAACCAGAGAATTATATAGGATTATATCGTCATTATTTTATTAATTTATTGTTTCTATTCTTAATTTGAGACCGTAAAATAATCATTTGAAATGTAAAAAAATATATTATAAAAATATTGCTCTTGCCACGGAACTTCGATGTTACGTCATTTTAACTTAACCAATCACGAAGGCTGTTTTAGTTGGATAACCCATGAAAGGGGGGGGGGGAATTCGAACGACGACATAACATCAAACTAAAGGAACAATCTCTTACTTATTCCTAAAAAATGACGATTTGTTTACAATGAATTAATTAACGGGTTTCAATTACTTAATTATATAGGATTTTAGATATTAGCAATATAAAAATTCCATATCGAGAGAAAAAATTCTGGAAGCAAATCCAAGAGAATCCAAAATCTAAATGATTAGTTTACAGCGAACTAATCAATCAATTTATAATATAAATCAGAAAACAGGACAAGACCAACTCTCAACAAGGAAAAAATCTTCGGTACGATGCGATGGGCTGATCTTGAATTAATCTTCTTCTTCTTTCTCTTTCTAGAAGCAATTTCTTGGGAGCTGGGAGTGTTAGAAACTTTGAGCATATAAATATTTTACAACCATCAAGTAGCTTGCTAGATTTGCCTTCAGATGTGCCTGTATCCTGTTTTTTATGATGTTAATGGAGTCAATTCACTAAGGGGACCACCAATTTAACGTGGCTTCCAAAACTTTAAAGTTTGACTCTCCTCAGGTTTGAACTCGGTATCCCGCAACTGCGTTAGCTGCAAGGCAATAGCTGCCTTTACACACAAGCGATTCCTGACGCGATTCATGACGTTCCAAGAACGACGCGAAAACCGACGTGCCGGGAACGCCCCGTTCCAAGAACGTCGTCCTATTTAAACACACACACCAGGCGTGTCGGCAGCCCTTTGTGAATTGGAGCGTTTCAAAACTTTGCCTTTAGACACACGCTCCAAACCCGCACGACTAGTCGCGTCCGCTCCAATCGCGTCAGGAATCGCGTGTGTGTAAAGGCAGCTAATGACCGTCTCGTTGAATTAGTCATGCAGATTTATCACCAGATTTTTCCAAGCCAAACTTAAAAATTAATCCTCACAATCTATTCTTACGCGTTTTCACTTTTCAGTGTAAAATTAGGTAAAATTATTACATGTTTAAACCAACGTATCCATCTGAACTCCTTGTGATGACAATAATGCAAGTTTTGCTCGTCCAGTGCGTTCTGTATAGGTCCTGAATGCACCGATCTCAAAAACTAAAACATAAATTTCCAAAAGCATAACGTCTGTTCATAGTCTTCGTCTGTTGTCATAATTTACCTCTTGGATATTATCTAAGGATATTATCGTCTGTTTGTCTTTGGATAAAAATGACAGCTCAAAGAAAAAGATCGGGTAGGTATATATTCTCTTGAGAGGGGTGCACCGAAAATGTTTGCCGAAAATAGCATTCATTTCAAAGAGACAGAAGTCCTACAATGAGACATCAAGTTTCCTCTACCATCAGTGGCGGACTGGACCGCCCGCGCGAGGACGCTGGGAAAATTTGGCATGGTGTGACCGGTATACACATGGAAAATTCCACCAAGTGATTCATAATTTTCAACGGAGAACGAAGTTTGTAAGTTAAGTTCTTCTGGTTTCTTAGAACAACAACACTAAAGACTGCTAGTGTCTGAAATCTGAAATGATTGTGGATAAAAACTGCGTGTGGAGCTCGCGCATAAAAGAGCCTCTCCTATTTTTGCTTGCCAGATGTTCCACAGGAGCCAAACAACACCAAACGACAGCTGGATTACTTGTCTTACACGACTTGGCACGAAAAATAGTGATGTCGGGACCAAAAATATATTCGCCTATGCAAAACTACCCACATTTACGAAAAATTGTTGTCCAAACAAAAATAGATCTGCTCATCGTTATGGCTATCAGGGGGCTAAATGAAATGCATGCAATACAATATTGAAGGCTAATAAAAATTGTAAAATAGCAATTCAAAGAGGAACCAAATAACACATACAAAAATTTGTTACACCGTTTAACATTGCATTGGAGGGCATTCCATGCCCCCCAAACCCCCCGGTCTCAAAGACCAAGATAGCCTATGTTCTGAGATTCATTTTATGGTATTTAAACAGGGGGGGAGGGGGATCTAGGTGGTATGGAATACCCTCCAGGATATTCCAGGAACATTAGTTTAAAAGTTATAAAATTTTTAGAAACAATTCCCAATAAATGTCAACAGAAAACATTTAGTAAATAGAATTAGAATTATTTATATAATCAATTTTGTTCTTGTAGCTATGCTTTACATTGCAATAGAGGCTATCTCTTTTAGAATGTTTCAAACTGTGGAATTTATGAATGAATCCTAATTTTATCGTTAGGGTAAGTAACATTTACGATCTTCTGTGGACATTAACTATGGGGATGCTATGTTTATGTTGCTTCTTATGTTTTTTTATTAAAGTGATTAAAGTGATCCGTAGTTTTCAACGGAGAACGATTTTATATAGGTTAAGTTCTTCTGGTTTGTTAAAACAACAACACCAAAAACTGCTAACTGTCGGAGATCGGAAAATATTGTATAACTTTTGCACGAAAACTGCGTGTCTCGGCTTACCAGATGTTCCACAAAGGCCAAAAAACAAACGACAGCTGGAGTACTTGTCTTTCATGACTTGGCACGAAAAATAGTGATGTCGGGACCAAAAATATATTGGCCCACACAAAACTACAGGCACTTGTAAAAAAATTGTCGTCCAAACAAAAATAAATCCTCTCGTCTTTATGGATATCAGGGAATAAAATGCATGCAATAGCAATTCAAGGAGGAACCAAATAACAAATAAAAAAATTTGTTACACCGTCTAAGATTGCATTGGAGGGCATTCCATGTCCCCCAACCCCCCCGGTCTCAAAAACCAAGATAGCATATGTTCCTAGATTCCTTTTATGGTTTTTGAACCGGGGGGTCTGGGGGGTATGGAATATCCTCCAGGACATCCGGGGTCATTAGCTTAAAAGTTATAAAAATTTTAAAAATTTAGTAAATAGAATTAGCATTCCATAGAATAACTTGAAAAAAAAACAATGAAAGTTTACAAACTTAAAAAAATTACAAAATTTGTTAGAATCTTTTCCGAATGCGGCCCTCCAAATCCATCAGATAGGTTAATTGGTTGGAGAGAATTTAGTTTAGTTACTTAGGAAATTTGGCGGGAAAGAGTTATTTACCCCTTCCTCAATCACTCGAGCCACACTACGCCAATGCATTTATTCTGATGTATCACAGGTCTGTATAGTATGCAAGACAAGGCAGGCCTCAAAATTTACTTTTTCAATAGCTTAAGCAAAATTTTCCCATAAAAATCCATTCCCTTTCTCAGTAGTACACTTTGGCCAGTACGATCGGTTTAGGGGATATCTTTAGTTAGGCTCAGGGCGCCTGCAGCGTAGGGGACCGTAGCAGAGGGTGCAGGGAGTCGATTTTGACAACGCAACAACGCAATCACGGTAAATCTCGGATTCATCAACTATAGACCATTTCACGCAAACTACAGCGCTTGCGTTGAAGAGCAGAATGACGCGAGAAATAGAATAAGACATGCTTTTACGTGTAAAAACGTGCTTAGATATTTTGTTATAATTTTTACAGAGTAGTTCAATTTTGATAATTCTTTTTTTTATTGGATAGGGTACAGTTCGACGGTGGTCCCATTTAAATTTTAAAAACAAAAATTCCACCCTTAACGGTAGAAAAATCGAGTTAAAATTGTACAAATTATTGGCACTATTCGCTCTAGTATTAGAGCTCAAATTTAAACATCATTTTAAACACGTCACACATGCGCCACAGAGTTTTTTCTTCGTGAAATGGTCTATTGAAATTTTATGGTAGACCGCACACTATAGCGGCACCATAACTAAATTTAGAAAGGGAAATTTAATTAGAAGAGGTAAATGGCTTACGGAAGAGCCGAAGGCGATTATCTTTAAAAGCGAATAAGGTCAAATATTACCGGTAACCTTTTTTGGTTCTGTGTACTTCATTCCATATTCAATTATTTCTATTTTACGAACTGACACTTTCAGAGATATAATTTGGATAGAAAAGATAATTTTCTAATTTGCGTGGAGAAAAAAGTTTTCATTTGACTTGGTGTCAATGATTTTCCGTCCTTCGGTGTGAACTTCCTTGTGGTCCGTTTTATCCAACTTCCCTACGTCCTCCACTTGTGGGACATTTCCATATTCTAGTTTTGGTTTTAAAAGTTATGAAAAAAAACTAAAATAATTGAAAATAAACCATAGAAAATGACACAGCGAGACCTCCCATTAGAAACTTTGAGAAAGCTGTAACATACACGAAAAAATCATATGAACCATTTTTTTAGAAAATGAAAATTTGAACAATTGAGTCCGAGAGAATATTATGTATTTTTGAAATTTTAGGCGTTGAAGCCATCCAAAGTCACCGATAGCTATTAAAAAGTCAAAATCTAAGATGCATGTCCCACCATTTTGAATTCAAAATAATCTAAATCGTTTGTGTTTCGTTTATGCCTGTTTGTGCAGTGGCGCAACTATGATTTAATTTGGGGGGGGGGGTGGCAGACACAATTTTAACAGTAAATTATTAGGGGATTTTTTTTTTATATTTCAAGAGAAGTTAAGATTTTTTTTACCATGTTGATGAGTTCAGACAGCAGAAGATGAGCCTCTGGGAGGGGTTTTAACCCCCAAAACCCCCCCTCGGTGCGCCACTGTGTTTGTGTATTTAGTATCTTCGTTTTTGCCCAAAGAGTTTTCAAGATATTTTAAGAAATGAGCTGGGGGGGGGGGAGTCATTTTTATTTGAAATTTCGAATTTTGGATTCAAAATAATCTAGATTGTTTGTACTTATTTGTGCATTTTTTATTTTTGTTTGTACCTAAACAGTTTTTAAGATATTCAAGAAAAACATCAATGACACTGACGCGCAGAATTGGATTAACGACATTATCCGGTATTTCACACAGAATGAAATTCTTGCCTTTAAGCTGGATGTATGCATAGTGAAACATGAAATTTCTAAAATATAAATCAAAGTAAAAAATGCACAAACAAGCACGAACAAATTTTGCATTTAAAATTTGAAATGGGGGAGGCTAGCATGTCTCTTGATTTATGTAGTAATTTATTGAAATATCTCAAAAACTATTTGAGTACAATCGAAAATACTAAATGCACAAAAGGACACAAACGAAACACAAACGATTTAGATCGTTTTGGATTCAAAATTCAAGATGGGGGGACGTGCACCTTAGATTTTGACTCTTTAATAGCTATCGGTGACTTTGAATGGCTTCAACACCTAAACTATTGAAGATAAAGATATACTATCCAGGACTTTTTTGAACGAAATTTCATTTCTTACAAATTTTTCTAGATGTACACTTTTCATGTTTGTTAAGGTTTTACAGCGGTTCATTAAATAAAATAATACTGCCCGACTAAATTTCTAGTTTTTCTAATTAATTTTGACGTCAATTCACTCAATAGAACGCCCGTGCCCCGCAACAGGACCTCCCCTGCAATTTTTGCAATGTCTACATTGCTAGTCCGCCCCTACATTTACGAGTAAAATTTGTTCAAATTTTCAATCAGGCAAGGAGTTTTTACAGTCTTAAAAACACCATTTCTTAATAATTTATTCTGAATGCAAGTGCCAGGACACAAAAGGAATTTTTCTGAAAGAGTAAGGGTTAAATGAAGTGCAGAAATGCATACTGGTTATTAAAGCATTGAGAATTAATGGAATGTGACATATGAAACACTTTTGTTATTGTATTTTGAATTTTTTGAAGACTCACTCATACTGATGAGGTGGTTCTGAAAGACTGTTTTAAATTAAAACTGCATCCACTCATCCACATGTGGTTTTAATATGCACTCCGTCCAAAAGAAAATAAGATATTATGTTACATCTCGTTTTAAAATTCCTGAAATGTTCCTAATGGACTACGTCTAATTTAAAAGGGTCTTTATGTGCTTGAGAATTTTTTAAACACGACTTTCAAAATATTTGAGCTTGAATCGATGATTGTAAGATAAAAACGAAGGTAAGCGTGTATTTTAAAACCCGTTTCATGTTTGTTCATCTTCATCCCGAGACAAATATGTAAATTTTCTTCAATTCGTACCAAATGGTACGCGGTGATTTTAAATTTAATAAAAGTGGTCTACACATTCCTCAGCACCAAACGCTCGAAAGGAAAACCACCTCCGTGATATTTTTCATGGGGTGACTTTGACTTTGCAATATCTGAACACTTGAAACTACAATTTATCGCAGGATAAAATTTTTATCAACAAGGAGTGTAATAAAAAATGTGACTTTGATCAGTCTTGAGTACACAAATCCACTTGGAATTTCCAAAAAGTGGCAACAAACAAACATCGTTGTTATTACAGGAATTATGATCAATTAAACGGGGAAAATTAAAAAAATAATAAATAATTTATTGACTTTTTTCTTATCTTATTGGTGCAATTTTAGGTTGGCTTATCTTGAAAACAGTTGCTGTGTTTGTTGTTATTCTACAATATTAATTTAATCAATTATTTATGTTAATTGTACTTCCTCGTTCTAAATATAACAAACAAATGGTTTTCTTTATGAGGATTCCGATCGCGAGATGATGCTTTTGCCACTTTAATTACGTAGTTCATTAGTAAAAAACATTAATTTAGGATCTTAAAAATTTCCGCAAGTTGTCCTAAATAACTTTGTCTTGTAGTTGATTAAGCGAAATAAACAAATTGGATATTTAAAGATTGAGCAACGACAATTCGGTAACTGCAGCTTGTAGATTGAAGAACTTTCGTGTTAGATGACGTTAATTAATGAGCTGCTGGATGGTGTACGATTACACCAAGACAGAAAAATTACTCTTAGGTGTTTAAAATATTGGGTGTGTCTGGAGAAGGAAAGTACAACACGACAATTCCTGGTGGTGAAAGTAATTGCTCTAATGAAGAATACAGTTAAAAATGCGAGGTAAAATATTTTTTCAATTATGGTCATTCGTTTGAAAGTTAAACGATCGATTGTTATATCCTGTTCAGTCCTTCAGACAAGCTCTACGTACAAGACGAAGAAAAATCTGCTGTAACACCTGAAATTTCAGAAACAGCATTCCCGGCGTACGTCCTCCTTTAAATAACTAAGGGTGCGTTCCACTTAAGAGGAAGAATACACTAGCAAAAATTTCTGTTTTTGAATTTTTATATTTTATTTACCACACAAGATACTAAACATTCCTTCTGAAAGTTCTTTGCGTCATCGAGATTACTGTCCAGCAAGAAGGGACCGAAAGGTACGTGAGTTTTGGTTTGTGAAATATGATCTGGCTGTCGAATGTGCCGTGCCGCCTGTTTATTTTGACTTCGTATTTTCTGATTTACCGTATTTTCTATCGCTGAATTATAAAAAAAGATGTAAAATACCATCAAAAGTAACCCTTTAATTATTACACTGGTCAACAAAATCAAACTTCTTTTAATTATCAGATGTATAAATAATCTTTTCTAAACTAATTTTCTGCGCTGATTTCAAATTTGTATTTAGTTATTTTCTGGCACGTCGTGATTTTTATTTACGAGAGTTTTATTATTAACAATAATTAGTATAATATTTATAATTATTTATTTATTTTTAATTATAAATTTAGAAATTATATACCTACTAATATTTAGTCATAGGTAATTATTATAAATATAATACTATCGAAATCAAACTCGTAGTGAAATTTTTCAAATTTTTAGTGATATTATCCGACACCCAATTCTTTGGTATGCATTTAGAAGATTTTTATTCCATCTTTGAATGTACGAGTATTATAGCCGTCTGATTACCCAAAAAGTTTTTACATGTCTATTTGAAAGCTTTCCATGCTTCGTGCTCATTTATATCAAGATGATCCACAAAATTTTGGATTTTGAAAAGTACCTGATTGGGGGATTTGGGAAATTTTGATGACAGTTTTAAAAACTGATACGTAGTACTACTAGAAAAAAACTAAAAGCAGATCTGAAATTAGCGTAAAAAAATCTATTGAATGTAGTTTAAAATCATCTCTGTTGAAAATTTGTTGTTCACCAGTGTTATTAGTGAAAGTCATTGCTCAAATTTTCCATGCAAGTGTTTTACTTTTGAAATCCTTTTTTTTTTAATGAAGAAATTATCAATTTAGAACCCATAATTGCAAAGTAATTACAGTAAATACTGACTTGATTAAAAAATTAATTCAAAACAGAATAAATTAATTAACAAAAGTAATACAAGAACACTTTTGGAGAACCACACAGCACGAGCACAAAATATGTACAAGAGTTTCAACTAAAGAATATTTGAAACCTAAGACGATAACACATTATGTTGACAAGGGTGCATGATAATAAATTAGCTTGCAGTCTGAATGCGACGGAAACAGAAAGATAGAGCAAATGAACAAAATTATAATATTAGCGGAAATTTAAAAACAGCGCCAGACTAGTAAAGGTTTTCCTATTGACTGGTAAGATAATATTAATTTATTATTGCGGCATTACTAAGTTAAAGAATCGTAATATGTGAAAACGCAGTTTAAATTTTCAAAATGTTATTATATTAAGAACTACAGCTTTGAAAAGAATAGCATTTTTCTGCATTTTCAAAAAATTCTCATTAAAAGGGTAATCAAAAAAACAAAATTTGAAGTCAATAACTACATTCTAAGAGATGAGCCAAATTAAATTACACAAAGAATAATATGTAAAAGTACTTGTAGCTCTTGTAAAATGCTTACAAATATGAGCATAAACCGATACGAAATCACAGCGTATTCTTCCTCTTAAAGCCCACGTCGACCGCGGCATGGTCGCGTGATTCTTTGATTGGACTAAAAGATCGAACGCGGTTTTTTGATTGGACTGACGATCGACCGTGATCGTCGTCGAACCGTAATATTTAAGCAAAAAATCGTCTATCGAAATTACGTTTTATCATCCGCATTTGACTTGTTCCTTACCAAGGAATAAATACAACCAATCACGGAGAGTCTCACAGGTAAATATTACAAAGTATTCCAGATCTTCTCCGAAAAACGAGGTCAGCGTTATTCTAGCACTCATTAGTATTCCAAAAATGTCTTATACTGCCCTCTCCCAAAAGGTTAAACTTAGGTTTTAACCGAAAAAATAACCGAATTAAGTTTCGAAGCGTAGGGTGAATCCCAGTGGTTGCCAAATTATTTGCCGTGGTCTGAATTCCACGCAAAAGGAAACGGTGTTTTTATATTGCTTACGTGTTTGTAGCAACACCGAGGAAATCCTTGTCAGTCTGCCGCCAATCAAACTGGATATGAGAAAAATGATATCTTAAAACATTTGCCCGATGACAATAATTTGTGTTCCTCCTTAGAGAAAACTTCTTTGTCACATCAAAAACAAATTAGAACAAACATATCGTCTGTGTAGTTCTAATACCTCGTAAGCCTCAAAAATGTGAAAATCAGTTTATGAAGTTTTTGTATGCTGTAAGCTACATTGCACCATTTCAGCATTACTCGTAACCCAAAAAAAATTTAGTTTAAGAATCAGCATTAATAATTGAGATTATTACAGAATGGTTGAAATTTCTTTAGTTTACAAAGAATTAAACGGTTTTTTTCATTTATCTCAAAACTTGCTGTTTGGGTATACGAGGTATTAGAACTACACAGACGATATGATAATAATTGGTTAACCTTCATCCGCTCGCGTAAGCGGCAAATTGGCCGCAGTAAGACACTTAGGGTAGTTTGTGGCTGTACTGAGCTGGCTGGTGGAGTTTCTTTTATCAGAACACAGGCATGGTCTAGTGGAGGAGATAGTAATTAGTGAATACAAGCCCTTCCCACCATGACACAAAGGAAATTGGAGAGAAAATTCAAAAAGGCAAATTCCAGGATTCAAATTCGCGAGCGGATGAAGGTTAATAGAATAATTATCCTTTACTATTAAGACACTTAACGTTCATGACCATAATGAATAGGGTCATGATCATCGATCAAAACCAACAAACAAAATCTTACACTCATAAGGTCATAAGGGTTCCCATAACCTTCCAAAAGAGATTATAAAAAGAACATTCTTACGTTGTCCGGACTCAAACTGAGTTCCTCAATTATGTGGAGTAATTGTCACAGTTATCATCAATACAAGATCAATACTAATACAATGCTGGTAGAAGTCGAAGATAATTTGATTAAACTTAACATCCAACAAAGTCTATGAATGGTACGAATTTAGAGACCCGGGAGGGGGGGTCTGGGGGTATGAATAATGCTACTTTTATCTGCCCAAATCAAGAACAGATATTGGAGATCACAAATCTCGAAAAGAATGTTTGCTATAATGTCGACTATTTTCAAGGGGTATAGTTACATTTGGACTAGGGGGGGGGGGAGACTTAACCTACTCTAAAAAATTTAGAAAATGGAAAAAGTGTGATAAACTTTTCTCAAAAGAAAGCCCTTACCTTTCAGGTTTCCTGGTCTGTTTAACTAGCAAAAATTGAGAACATTACTCATATATCATTACTCATTACTCATAGGTTGTGTCTCTAAAGAGAACTCCTTCCTGAACATTACTCATAGGTGTTTGGGAGCCATATATTAGCTTGAGAGTCTCTATATGGTCAGTTAGGGTCTACAAAGTACAGCCTTGGTAGTTCGCATGACAGTTTTCCTGGGAAAATAGCCTGGGTCTGTCGGTCTTTGATGAAGCTAATTTTCCAAAAATTTCTCCCTACATCCTTTGGCTGCGGCATCAGACTCAAATTTGGGGGTTGTTACCAAATTTGAAAAATAGCCTTGTTTTGGAACGATGTTAATAGGTTAGCTCTCGATTTGTGCGAAGGCAGAGCCGTAGGTTCTGAAAATAATGGTAGCTTGAGGGAACCAAACAAAAACGCAAATAGTAATCAAGTGCTTTAATTGAAACAAGAATTTGATAAGTGCTTTCACAATCCGAACAACTGCAACGTTAAAATGGCTGTGCAAAACATTAAGTTGTCGCAATCAAAAAATCCACCCAACTTAAATTTACAAGCACCAAAAAAATACAGTAATCTCTATCTGTTACCGAAATTGAAATACTAGAGCCAAAAATACACGTCGATCAAACGAATAGGAAATAATAGCGCTTTCGTATAAGTTTACAACTTATTGGTGACAGGCGTTTCCTTCCACTCGAAATCCGACGGTTGGCTCCAAAAAGGTGAAAATCTGTAACACTTGTAAACTTTACACTAGAAACACTTGATCGACTTCCGCGAACACAGACACATTACTTGAAGATCTGATGACCTGCTGGACCGTGAGAGAGATGGAATTAATGATAGTAGTAAACTCTAATACGAATTAATTCTAATCGCCATCCAAAACAACAGCAATAGTCGTTAACTCGAGGTTATAGTATAAATTAACAACCCAAACATGTCGCCACACGAGTAAAGTCGGACCTTGTCCTACGACTTGCGCACAAAAGACAAGAACTCGCAACAGTTTGCGCAATCAAGTAACCCAATGCAAAGAAACACATAAATGTTGCCATCAGGAGCCCAAAAATGATTGCAATTGATAGCGAGTTGTGGTAGTCTACACGACTAGGCACTAAAAAACAGTTATGTCGAACCGAAAACTCGTCTAGGAAGCGTCCATTAATTACGTAAGGACGATTCTTGTAATTTTTGACGCCCTCCCACCCCCACGTAAGGGTACGTAAGATTGTGGCAACCCCCTCCCCCCATCTTACGTTAGGATTATTTAAAAAAATTAATTTCGCGCACCCCTTTACCTTTACCTTTTACAACATAAAGGCATTAAAAAGCTTACGTAAGGAATACGTCGGAACCCTTCCCCCTTCTCCCTAAACCATTACGTAATTAATGGATGCCTCCCACCGTAGCTACATAACTACCGGCACTTTCAGACAAAATTTTGTCCAAATTACAACTCAACTGCAGCGAATGGTCGCTTCAGGGTTACTGGAATTCCTACGCCAAGTTCAGCTTTGTTCAAGTTCAGATTGCATTAAATAAAATGCAGGGCCGCGTATAGCAATATGTGAAATTAAATGAAAAGTTAGGACCGCATAACAAATGCAAAAATTCGCTAGATCTTCCTAGAAAATGTAATAAAGCTAAATAACCAGAGACTAGTCTTTTTTGTTCAAGAAATCATATTGAGGAACCGGGGGGTCTGGGGGGTATGGAATACCCCCCAGTTATAAGTAAGTAACACGACGACTTCTTCAGAATCACATTTGAGGTTGTTATCAATTTTGAAAAGTAACCTTATTGCTTCCTTACAGCTTTGGGTATGAAGTAGTAGGGGTTTTGTTCAAAAACTCTTTTCCATGAAGGGGAGAGGTAAGGAATACCTCCCCCCCAGATGTAAGTGAATAGTAAAACGATTTTACCAGAACCAAATATGCGTATTTATACATTTTTAAATGAATTAGCTCAAAATTGTTTTCCCAGGAACCGGGGGATCTGGGAGATATGGAATACTTTCCAACTGGAAGAAAATAACACTTATGACTTCTCCAGACTCAAATTTGGAAACGAATATAGCTTGCTTTTGGTTATTAGCTATTCGTTTCTTTTGTGTTGCAATGATTACTTTTTTACAGACGTAGAAAGTAAGGTCACGATTGCCAAGGAAACGATGAGACTTAAAAAATATATTATATTTTATCTTGGTAATTTAACAGTTTTGAAATAATGGCAAAAGTTAAACGAGCAGATTACATTCTGATTAAACATGGTGCGACCTGTTTAGCTGCATTTACGAGGTTAATTTGGTCGAAAAAGGTAACTTTTATTACACATTATGCTCTATATCTTCTGTTCACTGCAAAAAAATTGTTACCATCAGCAGCAAAATTTCGGGAGTTTTGGATAACACCCCCAGGAAAATATTGTCGATGTTTATAATACGGCCAATGCTTGGCCCGGCACTGGCAAGCCAACCATTAGCACTCAACACTGAGCGCCTAAGCTTGGGCAAATGTTGTCTATCCCCAGGAAAATATTCACATTGGCCCAGCATTGGCAGTTTGATTAGCAGTGCCGGCCAAGTGTCGGCCGTATTATAAACGTCGGCAATATTTTCCTGGGTCGTTTCCTGAGAAACTGCAATGGAACAGATCGTGAAGTTTCAGTCGAATTGAATGCTTATGAATTACCAATTACCCATAGACAAAATCTGTTATTATTCGATATCCTACGAATTTTGGATATTGATCATTAATCATTTTTGGTTTACATAATCAGTTTTGTTCTTGTAGCTATGCTTTACATTGCAATAGAGGCCCATCTCTTTTGGAATGTTTCAAACTGTGGAATTTATGAACGAATCCTAATTTTATCGTTAGGGTAAGTAACATTTACGATCTTCTGTGGACATTAACTATGGGGAGGCAATGTTAATTTTGCTTCTTATCTTAATTAGAGAATAATCCCTGTGAATTCCTGTTTACCTCAGAAAGTATACCGATTAATTTAGATGTTTACTTAAAAACAGTTAATAGAAGTTATTAGAAGTTGATAATGTTCATAATTTCCTGTTTATAAAGTTCTATCTTAACAATGAGGAACAGTAATTATCAAATTAAAAAGTCAATATATCTACATTGTACTGGTTTAATCTTATCTTTGTTGCTATAATTGTAAAATTGATGTTTTCGCTAGGAAATATACTTGAAATGTTTTGATTTGCACTCTCATATAAGTCAATTCAATTACAAAAAGCACTTAATTGCATAAGACTACTTATTTTAATCGTAATAATTATGAAGTACGAAACACCAACTCGATGATAAAATTCACCACGATAATCATTTACCTACTAGTAGGTAGGTAATCCATTAGCGTAAAAGTATTCTAAATGCCCATAAATATTCCTAATCGTAATGGTTGGTTTGAAGGTTACCTCCTCGTATTTTATTTTTATTATAATTAGAAAAATTAACCGGATGAGTAGGAGCAAAACGGAAAAAAACCTGACGCGCCTGATCGGATTTGGTGCCTGAGGACATAAAAAGATTCACGTGGAAGATTTTTGAACCTTTCGATTTGTTGTACGTCCATCGTCCATGCAACTGCATAATTCAAGGAACGTTTCGATTGAACTCTTGCGTTACACTACAGGTTTATTAATTAACACTTCCATCTTGATTGTTAACCTGAATACTTTCACCCGATACTTATCAACGCTAACGCTTACACCTCATTCATAAATAAATCAAAGCTTTTGTCAAATTAAGTTTGAACGAAATTGGTTCCGATTAATTCTCATTGTGTTTATTATAATTTAACTTCTTGTGCAATCATGTCTCGTCCAAGAAACCTTTGTATTGAAATAAAACTCGTTGCAGCTGGTGTAAGGAAGTCTCTGGTTACACATGTGTGTTGGCTTCTTCGTCGTCTATAAATAATTCAACTTAATTTTTCTTATTTATAACAAAAAATTATAAACCAAAAAAAGCGTAACCGAGTACGTTCCGTCTTTCTAAGTCCGTTCCTGTTAACTTTTCGCCAATTAAAACGCTGAAATTGAATCACCAACATACTTCGAGTCCTCGTTATTTTTTAAAAATTTACTGCCCGTTACATTTTCCTTTTTAGTTAACACGCCGACACAAAAGTAGAAAAAAGTAAAATTAATGAGCCTCGTAAAAGCAGGACATTACATTCCAGATTTAGGGAGGGTTGTTGCGTTAGCATGGGGTAAAAGTGTACAAGTGTGGCGTAACCAAAAGACAGGTTCACATCTGTCCCCGATTTACTTCCCAGGGGGTAATGCGTCGCGTTGGGATTTCAGCCATCGTGACAGACTTTCATTGCTTTGTAAAACTCTGAATAAACAATTGAGTTATCAAGCTTTTTTTCGGGGTATAAATAGCTCGTGTTGATTTAACTTTAAGCTACAAAATCGTTTGGGTTTTCTAATATGAAACAGAAGCTTTTTGAGAGAACTATTTCAGGTGGATGGACACTTATTCCAAGACGGAAGAAACCAAAAAGAGTCCGTCATCGGGTTAAAAAGTTCCAGGAACCCAAACATTACATGACCCACATCATCATCATTTTTGGAAGAACGTGTTTACAAAACTTTGAGTGGTTTTTAATAGCCGCTTCCTGAATGCTTTCTCAGTTACTAATTATACAAATTTTCTGGATTGTTGTTAATAAATCTGTCGAGAAATGTAAACAACTTTGAGAGTCTTCTATTTGGAGATTGAGACATTTTTTTATCGCATGCACCTCGGACAGGTTTCTTCCAAATTAAAATCCAATTACAAGTTCCTCACTCACGTGTTGATATCTTTTGAAATGCATTTCTTTGTTACTACTAATAATCTGCTTCTATTATTAGTCACTTATTTATAGGATTGTACTATTTTCACAGTGAGTAACAAAATATTACCGGAATGCCACACACTTCCGGCATGTTGAACTCACCGAGGACAATCTTTATCTTCCGTCTTACCAAAAACACGAAATCCATAATTTTAGAACGTGATTAACGCTTATCGCGTATGATGTCAAAACATTTCAGAAAACCATTTTTTTACCAATTTCTCAGTAGTCGACCTTTATTTTACAGGTCAGTTATATAAATATGCGCAACTGTTTGTTTACAAAATCGCGTTATCTAAGAAGTTTTTACTCATCACTTTTGGTGCAGATCAAGAAGAATTATTCCTTGTAATCTCCCAAATAAGGAAGTCCGTTAAAGTTTAAATCTCAAGACGGAAGGTAAGGTTTGGTTCCCACGATATACAATAGCGAGCAAACGTCTTAAGAAAGTGCATATTGCATGGCATCTTTTCTTCACAGAAGCCCATTGGTGTGAAACCAGTTTTATTTTGTCTTCTTCAGTTTATTGTTACATAAGAGATATGGTTTGGGAACGTTATGCGTGTGTGTGTTCGCTTTATCCAGTTTTGTCAATGCTATTCTTAAGTTGCCGTTTTCTTTATTGGGATAAGGAATTAAAGGTGGACAGGTGATGCGATTAATAATGGATCTACGGTACTTCTATATTTCACGATTTATTTACAACGTCCGTCCAAAGAAGTTTACAAAAAGTGTGCGATTTTTTTTTGTATGAAAATGGAAACCGCTTGGAAGATGAGTCTACGTGTGCCAAAATGACTGTCAAATGAAAAAAAGTAATTTGAGGTTTCAGAACTTCTGTATAGCTTTTGTAGTAATTGGAGCATTCAAAAGCCGTCAAAATACTTCATTGTTTATGACAGAATTCTGAAAATTATAATATGAAGTGCCGAGCTATTCAAGGAAGCGATTTTCACAGTTAAGCTGAGCGGACACCGGCTACAGGTTACCGGGATAGTCAAACTTTTTGGTTTCGGTGGGTCAAAAGTAAAAACTAATGTTGAGTGTCGGGGTATTTTATAAAAAAACAATTCTGAATTACCTTAATGTACAACCAATCTGCTACAATCCATCCGATTCCTCATTTCGGTGAAGTGAACTCAAACCTCCAATCTAATGCTTCAACATTGAAGATTCTGAGGTTCCAGTTTCCTAGAACAAGAGCACGATAAAGGCGGTTGAACCAATCATGCCATTCTAAAAAGAAACAAATCACGCTACAAAAATGATTAACGAATTTGAGTTCGTCTCCGCTTCTCCATAGCTTCAAATTAAATTTTCTAACATTAAAAAATATTGTACTCTATCGGATACCTTTTAAAACAATTATAATAATTTTAAATGGTCGGGGAAGTTTCGAAATACAAAGCACGACTGGCAAAGACAATCCCGTGCTCCGACTAGCAACGACTCTTATATGCTCTCTTATAAATTCAATAAAAAAAAATACTAGAAATAAATACTGAATAAATAGAAAAGACAAATTTTATCTGCTATTATAATTTAATACCAAACAAACAGAATATTCGATCTTAAATTAAAATACGGGAACGTTACAAATCCCGATTGTATAACCCTTCCGTCGCGTATGCAAAGGGATATTTACTAAATTCAAAATCTTATCCTACCTCTTGCACACACGAAGGAATTCAAAAAAACAAAATTTAAATTACATAAGAATTAAAAAGTTTATGGTATTATCTTGTGAATTTTTCTCGGTGTAACTGTACCCGTAACACCACCGCAATCTTCATTATCGACGAACAAAACTTCCAACCTCCAAAAACGGAATTCGATTCTGAGCTAGCTAGCTCCAAAATTAACTTAGGTATCCAGAAAAACCGATGGTGCCGTCCTCATACAGTCAAAATCTCTCCTGCTCCCAGGCTTGAAAATTACACAGCAATGACGAGATATTTATGTCGAATTCTAACCTCCAAAAATTGCAATCTTATTTTATTTAATGTGTCTAGAATCATCCAGAAATCCTATACTCAAATGTTGGATTATCCAGCCAAATAAAATAACAAATGGTGATTCTGTACTTATCCAAAATATCAAAATTTTCACAAAGTGGTCGACCAATTTTTGACCTTGCGGGCATTTTACTAAAGAAACTTACCAAAAGTATTTCTTTTTAAAACTAGAGAACTTCTCGTATCCAGGAATAATGCAAAATGAATCAATCAAATACTTCCGGAATCAAGTTTGACTCCAGAAACTCAAAAATTCGCAAAGCTAATCTCGGACGAAAATAGCACGTCCGCCCTTTCCAAATGGTAACCAGAAAGGAACCTCTTATCTTGGTACCATTCGTTAAACATGAAAAGTTCTACCATGATCTTGCGCTTCGCGTGTAAATCAAAAATATCACAACGTCGTATTTTCACCAATTAAATTTATTATAGGCGCCACATAAGTGAAAAACATACCATCACAATTCAAAACACTTCCCAGTACGGTTAATAATCTAATTCTATACAAGAGGACAAATCTCCCATCCACCAAAACAAGCAATCTGTTGCTGGAGCTTCCCAACATTGGAAACTCGACTTTAAACCAAAATTCAGCACCAAATTAAAAAATTATTAAAATATGTTATCGTGATGGACCAAATTACCATCAGTAGATCGACGGACGAACTAATTTTACTTACTACTACACTCTACAGATTATTACAGAATTAAAATTCATTCCAGGTGAAATAAATTTGCTGAGCGTCTTGTGGTACCTTATAAAATACATACTAAATCTTTAATTAACAATTAAAATTATTAAGCAGTTAACGCTAGGAGGAAAACTGACATTTGGAATGTTACAATATAATCGTATCTGATGCAGCCCTCTTTTTCTTCTTTTAATATCTTGATAATGAATTTTATACAAAGTGTTTTAAAATGTTTCACCAACCTTTAGATAACTATTCTAACTACTCATACAAGTAGAGGAAGCAATGAACAAATTCGGAACAACTCTAAAAGCCTACCTACACAACGAAGAAAACGACAACTATCAGATTAGCAAAGAAGATAGAGAGAAAAAAGTTTGATAATGTTGACAGTGGCTTAGCTAGAACCTCATACTACCTTCATACGGTGAAGGGGGTGATAATTTTCTGTTTTAGCACCAGTGTTTGATGAAAATCCCCCCCCCCCGCTGACGTATATTTAAAATATGGAAGGTTTTGTACAAAATTCTTGGTTAGCCCGTACCGCTAGTAGGAGCTGTAGGTCCTTAGTGTATGTACGTAATATCAAGAAATGAATGGTTACACCGGGGGGTCTGGGGGGTATGGAATACCCCCCAGTTATAAGGAAGCAACAAGACGACTTTTAAAATTGATAACGTCGCAAATTTGAGCCTGAAGAAGTCGTGGTGTGATTGATTATAGCTGGGGGGTATTCCATACCCCCCAAACCCCCCGGTTTCACGCCCGTTTCTTTACATTTTAGGAAGTCTATTATAATGGGCTTAGCCACCCTGGAAAGAACGATAACAGAATTAAAACTTTTATATTTGGCACAAAATGCTTATTACGCCCACAGCGCTATAACTCTTTAGCGTACATACGTAATATCAAGAAATGAATTGAACGACCGGGGGGTCTGGGGGGTATGGAATACCCCCCAGCTATAACGAAGCAACAAGACGACTTTTAAAATAATTGATAACGTCGCAAACTTGAGTCTGAAGAAGTCGTGGTGTGACTTACATTCCATACCCCCCAGACCCCCCGGTTTCATGCCCGTTTCTTTACATTTTAGGAAGTCCATAGTGGGCGTAGCCACCCTGGAAAATGGAAAGAAGGATAACTAAGTTAAAACGTTTTATATTTGGCACAAAATTCTTGATTTGCCCAAAGCGCTAGCATGTGCTATAGTTCTTTAGCGTATGTATGTAATATCAAGAAATGAATGGTTAGTCTGGGGGGTCTGGGGGTATGGAATACCCCCCCAGTTATAAGGAAGCAACAAAACGACTTTTAAAATTGATAAAGACGCAAACTTGAGTCTGAAGAAGTCGTGGTGTGACTTATTCACAGCTGGAGGGTATTCCATACCCCCCAGACCCCCCGCTTTCACAACCGTGTCTTTACATTTTAGGAAGTCTATTGTAGTGGACTTAGCCACCCTGGAAAATGGAAAGAAGGATAATTAAATTAAAACGTTTTATATTTGGTCCACAGATATCAAGAAATGAATGGTTAGACCGGGGGGTCTGGGGGGTATGGAATACCCCCCAATTATAAGGAAGCAAATTTTATTTCAGAAAAGTCGTCTTGTTGCCTACTTACATCTGGGGAGTAATTCATACCTCCAGACCCTCCGGTTTTACGATCATTTCTATACATTTTAGGGGGTCTGGTGGGCTTAGCCACCCTGGAAAATGGAAATAACACTGAAAACTGAGATAAAATTAAATATTATGTAGTTTATGTTCATACAAATATTTTTTCCTAACCTGGAAGGTACTTTCAAAAGTAGACAATTTAAAAAGCGGGGGGTACGGAATAGGAATACGCCGTAAATAAGACAAAGATATTTTCCTAAGAATTAAATTTGCGTCGTCTTAACCAATTTTAAAAAGTCAACTCGTTACTTCCTTATGCTGGGGAATATTCTATACCCCCAGACCCCTATCAGTTTCATACTCATCTATTCGCTTTTAAAAAATTCTTTCAAAATTAAATAATTGGAAAACCGGGGGGTCTGGGGGTCAGTCATAAATAAGAAAAAAATGTTTCCTCAAGAATTAAATTTTGAAAAGTCAACTCGTTAATTTCTTTTGGTTTAACGATGCTTTTCATTGTATAAATAAATATTTAGCATTTAAAAAAATCTTTGATTTGAATGGAGGGGGGGTCGCTCAAATTAAACCGCTTGCCATAGGTGCCTTTTTAATCGCCTATTAGCGATTTAGTGTTCCACATTACATCTGATGTGCAATCTCTGAAGAATTCTCGACAGATCAATGTGATAGGCATGATAATCCCGCAGAATCTAAAATCTTTAGATGGGCTTCGGCAGCTGTTGTCGTGGCTAAACGAAGAGGGGAAAGGCTAGGGATGAAGCTTTTCAAAGAAAGGGTGAAGAAGGACAGTATATCAAAAGTCCAAAGGATAACGTACTTTCCATCGGATGACGAACGCGACGATCGGGCTGTCGAGCGTTGAGCCAAAATCCGACAATTTTGTTGGGATGAGTTTGGATTTTACTTGCCACTTGTGATCCGCGGCAGATATCAAAGTATGGGAGGGGGTTATAGTAGGTGGAAATCCCACAAATTTGAGAATCAAAATATTTCCCCTTCCTCCGCAAAAATAAAAAAAGGTGATATAAAAATTAAACATTTGGAAAGGAAAATCGTACAAATTCTTAAAATATTATGAGAACGTTTTTACAGAAATTGTAGTCTTTATCTGAGACGACTATAATCACACCCAACATTTTCAACATGGATATATCTGTATATTTATTTAAATTCGGTGTTCGCTTTGCTTTATTTGGAGGAAACTTCAATTTGTTTATCCGAAAGCCAGCTCAGAAACGTGAGAGTTTGTATTAATAGTTTACAAAAATAATTAAAAATTAAAATCAATTTATTTGCAATTGCGTTCAAATTTTGTTCCAACTCGAATCACCTGATAGCGATCTCAATTAATAAAGTTTCAGTATTTGCACTTTAAATGAGGTCATCAGCATTCATACACTCATACACATGTGTGAAATCTTGAACAAAAAATATTTATCTCTGATACCCTAGAAACATTTTTTCATCCCATTATTAATTTCTTCATCAAATGGAAATTGAGCGCATTCCATTGATATGATAATCTCATTTCACGAAGGTTTACATTATCGTATTACAATTTTTTCTTTTGCTTTTTCAGTCGTCTAAGGATTTGGATAAAATTTTGGACAGACTTGACCCGAATAGATTTATTTGTTCGGATTCAGCTATTTCAATTTGTATTGCTTGTAAAAAGCTGATGGATGGATTTCGAAGCTCGTGTGGAACAATTTGATGTTACAGCACTGTTTTGTCTCTCGTTGCAACATTGTTTTGTTGTTCATATACGAGATTTTGTAACAACCAAATAATTCTGTTAAATTTACAATGCAATTAAGACAAGTCTTATCACACTGCTTAGTGCTTAGCAGTTGCTTGTTCCGATTAGTGTGATTATCACGTTATTGATTGCACAATGTTTGCACATTAATATTGACTTTAAGACGTGTACTGAAAGCTCTCGAGATAATACAATATTAAACTTCTGGTTTTATTTTTTTAATTATTGTACATCCTAATTCAAGTTTTCCCTATCACATTTTTAGTTTCGAGTGCTCATTATTTGCGATCATTTGGTTTTGAGTCACCAAGGAAATAATATAGGAGTAGTTTTCCTTATCGATTAAGCTGAAATTGTAAAAATCATGGAACAACCATAAGTTTCCTTTGTTTATGTAATTATGTTGTAATTATTTTGAGAAATTACGAAAGTACCTACTTCATTAATTATCGTAAGGCTAAATCGTGTGTTAGATGAATGTGTAATTACTCGCTTTAATCAGGAAGGAATATGGTAAAACTGCTGGAATAACGAAATCAATAATACACAAAGAGACAATAAACTATTATTTAATAATAAAGCCATTTATCACATTACTTTCAATGCCGTTATTTGTTGTATTTCTATAATTAAGAGATAATTGATTATACGGGGAAGGTTCAAATAAAAATCAATTATTGTAATCATCGAGCAAGTTCTCGTCATTTTTTTATTGACAGAGTTATTAATATTGTAGGTCATTCATCCTTTCAGTACATTTGGTATCAAGGTAAGGTACCCAAAATCAAAACAAAAAACAGCAAAAATTGGATGCCATGCACTTATTGCTGATGCTAAATGGTAAAAACACAAGAAAATTCTCTGAGGACAAAAAAATTGGTAGAATATTTTCTTCGGAATTTGCTATTAAAGTGACGAAAAATAGTATGTGTACCTCGGAAGTAAAGTTAACTTTTCATGTTCGGGAAAATAGATTAATATCTTCGGCTCCACCTCGGGTAAAAATTTTTCTCCCTTGTGACATTTTATTCCCGTACGTGTAAATTAATATACAATTTTTGAATTATTCTTATAGACCTGATATACGACTCGTAGCGGTCAGAACCAGCATTAGTGAATAAAAAATCTAAAATTTAATTTTTTTTATAATCGTGATCGTCATCAATCCGTCTCGGATTAGATCGTTTACCTGTTCCGGTCCATCTTTTTTAAGGTTGTCCGGCCTTGTTGCACATCTCAGCGTCATTGAGACTTTTATTTATGAACTTTTTTAGCTTTTCCTTCCTATGGAAGTGTTTTGTCTTATACAAGTCTAGTATTTTCCGACCAATGAGGAGAGGTAGTCGATTTTCTTAACTATAACTAATGATGGTGCAATGTGACATTCCAAATGTTGGTTTTCAACTCAACTCAATAGTTATCACTAGGGTCCGGATTTGTAGGCACTAAAAAACTTGCAAATATGCAGGCAAATATGCGCTAAAAACTTCAAAATAAGCACTTAAATATGCGCTAAAAACATGCACAAACGAAGTACGAGTATAATCGATTGAGACTATTTTGAATCCAAAATTCGAATATCAAAAAAGCATGTATCCATCCCCCCCCCAACTTAAAATAGAATTGTCTCAAAAACTATTTGGGTACAAACGAAAATAATGTTTGCACAAACAGGCACAAACGATCGAGACTAATTTGGAGTCAAAATTCGAATAAATGGGGGGCCCCCATGTCTCCAGCCCACCCCCCAAGCTTAATTTTGAAATATCTCTAAAACTATTTGGATTCAAACGAAAATAATGGTTGCACAAACAGACACAAACGATTGGGACGATTTTGGAGTCAAAATTTGATATGGGGGTAGGGGGGCTAGGGACATGCACCTTCTTGGTAACATGATTAGAGCAGTAATATTAATAGAATATACAGTTATTGCACAGAATCACCTACAGTTGACAAAGTAGATATTAATTAAAATTATTGCTTTAAATAATACAAAAGGCAGCAATATCAGAAAGAGAATAATTAAAATTATTTAAAATTTTATTACTGGATTTGCTAAATATGCAAAATATATACCAATATAAGAAAATAAGCATTTATAGGCAACAAATCGCCAAATATGCACTTAAACTCAAAATATGCATTATAGGCAAAATAAAAACTATATAAAACGATTCAGAAAGGCGTAAAACATGCTCCCCTTTTAAAATTTTTCACGTGCCTGTACGCAAAAAAAACATGCAAATGCCTACAAATCCGGACCCTAGTTATCACATTGCACCATGTATCCTGTATGTTTAAAATCATTCGCCAGCAATCGACATCAAATTGGTGAAGGGCCATTTTGGTCCTTAAGTAAAAGCGACTGAAGTCATCCGTGTACCTCGCTATTTGTTTTATGTTTGAATTAAAGCCAACGACAGTTTTAGTGGATCAATAATTTTACTATTTTGACTACTTTTTATATCAGTTATTTTGAATCGTTTTCTAATGCCAATTTTGAGTTGGTGTAGGTCCATGTAATTCGTCACTGCTGGGACAATTATTATATCATTTTTTAAGGCTGATTTGATGGAATTTTGACACCCGGCGACTTTGATACTGCTACGTTACAATTTCAAAAGCTACGATGCATTTTTGCATTTTCCACAAGGTTCTGTGGAGACGAGGAGATTTCTTGAGATCGATTCATCACCCACTGCAATTTAATTTGTTTATTCTAAAAGTGGCAATATGATTAAACAGTTTTCCTTATCCTCCATTTGATGGTACTCCGACTCCATTGGAAAAGAGGCCTTCAGTCTCTTCTATTTTATTGCTGAAGTTTGAATTTGCTTCTCCGGCAGTAAAGCAACACCAACGTGAAATTACCATTATGTGTTTGACTGGGGATTTGAATCTTTCTATATGTTAATTATTGTATTTTCGACCAGAGCTTTGGATCGGAGCTGGAAAACGCGGAAATGGAGTGATGGGGTTACACTCTTCTTCTAAACTTCCTTCATCGGACTGGAATTTCTTCTGGAAAACTTTCAGTTTAACGTGGAATCCCAATCACATACTTGTGCCTTTTGTTAGGAACAAAGGATGCAATACTAGGTCGACACAGGAACCAACGTATTGTTTGATTGGGGGGGGGGTAATGGTCATATAAAATTGGAGGCAAAATACCAAGTAGTAGTAGCTGTTATAGTGTCATCTGCCGAACAGATGCGGGCGGTTATCAACTTTTAGCATCCAAACCAATTTTAGCTCCCTACTCTCGACAACTTCTTGGTACACCTCAAATCAAGATGTTAAAGTATTTGAAGATGATTCTTCATCCAATTTTACGATTCATGAATTGTCGGAAGCTACCATCAGCAAAACAACTATAAGTTTGTACTCCACACTCCACTGCCTTCAGAAATAATTGGCTTCCTCATCGTGACCGAGGCTAACCAACGAGATCGTAGTGATAGTTCATCTAGTAAATCACGAGGCTGGACAATCGCAAACCAGAATCTTTCAAAACTCTATGATGAATGCTTAACGACAAATAACCACAGCGAAAATGTGTGCCAAAAATTAGCGATTTGATTTGTTGTTTCACTTGATGAAATGAAAATAGTTTCAACTGGACATTTCTTGGCTCGCGGTTTGACTTGTTTCTAAATAATAACTTACAGAAGGTAGAACATATGGAACAAAGAAAGAATGGAGAGATTTAAAAAACAATCTCCGAGCGGTCGTCAAACGCTCAACGCTTGATTAACACTTGAGAATTTTGGACAGATAGAAGTTGTTTATCTTAGTAATTAAAACGAAAGAATGCCTGAACGCTTTAAAATGGTGTGGGCATTGAAAAATAGGTTAATGCGTTATGAAACATAATCAAGGGGCAAGCCCTATTGTTTCCTAGCTTTAATAGGAAATTACAGGCAAATTGCCAATTAACATTCTTTTGGTCATTTTTTTCGTTCTTGAAAAAGCTTGTCACTTGGTAACTTGAACACGAAGTAGCTGTTACAAATTATTTGTTCGTATTGAACTGACACCCGGATATTAATATGGTAAATGGCTTACGTCACCACTTATTCACTTGAAAGCGAAAAGGCAGAAGGAGACTTACTGATTGTTTTGCCTTATTTTCTGAAAAGACCATCCTGTATATATCAAATTTTTTTGGTTACTTTTACTATTTAAACGTAATATCAATTTCAATTTAAATATTACAACTATACAAAAAAAGAAGGTAATAAACCGTTATATAATTCAATTGCGTACACCTAGAGACTTTTTCAGTACTTTTAACACTTCCTGACTGAACTATAAAATAAATTTGCTCTGTAATCCATGTAACAACAATTTTATAATCGTTATGTAAATAAAATTTAAACAATTTCATCACTTGTACGCTTCATCTTTATTACGGTGACATATCGATTATGAAGTTTATGTGTAGGTAGGCGAAATAAATTGCAAATCATTTATTTTATAACTTTATTGGTACATTTAGCCTCGTAATTTGAAACCAAGAAGCCGAGAAAGTTAAAATCCAATTGTTTCGTTCACCTCCTTATCGAACGTTGCGGTAACGTTTCAGCGACGTTACTGAAACGTTGACAGTCCTATACTGACGTTGCACCACCGGGTTGTATCAAAAATATTATAAATTGTTTACTTTATGTAAAATTGAGTTGAAAAAATGGTGGAAATACAATAGAGCTCTACGTCCGGTAGTTAATAACGACAATCGAAGCAAAACATTTTCCCAAGACGTTTTATTTAATCAATTGTTATGCATAAACAAAACACAGCTGATTATCATATAATGGCAAAAAAACAATTCGTTTCAATTATTATAATTAAAAGTAATTATGTTAACTGGAGGCGTCTGTAGAGAAATCATTATATAATTTTAACCAGTATTGCTTTGCAAGTTATGACATAATGGGCAAGAATTTGGGTGAAGTAGGTGTTCAAACAAACTCACTTTTGGTTGCGTTCATAATGCGCAATTAGTACGTTCGTAATTGACCAACTTTTTCTTTTTATTTCTTATTAAAAACAGATTATTGGATAGGTAAGGCAAAACTTGTTAGGTACTACTGCATTTTGAAACTGGAAATGATTATTATTGGGTCTGGACTGCATTTTATTCATCGCAAATAAAAGTTATCTGATTCATATCAATTTCCTCACTTTTCGTTATCAGTTCACATTCATACCTAAACAATGCTTTAATCACTTATTGTAATTTCCTAATTAATCACTCCTATTGTAATTGCAAAAACAAAAATGTAATTCGAGTAGTAGTAACTTTTTTTATTGCAAAAAGTTCGATTATTTTACGAATGGTTTTCCTAGCAAGCAAGAAATGACTTCTTTCCGGTAACAGCTCCAAGGTCGTGTATTATGTACTGGAACTACTGGTTATATATCCATGTTTAATTACAAACTTATCTGTACAAAAACATGGTTCACGTGTAAGTTTATATGAAATTAAGTAAACACATCGTCCAAAGTTATCATCCTTATCAAAATGAATCGTTCAACAAAAACTCTTCTCTAACCTCCTTTATTTTCAAGTTTTGGGAAAGTGTCACCCATGACCTGGTGCCTGAGTTAGTCGACCATACTTTTATTTGGGGGCCAAACAGTCGACTTTTCCAATGCTTTCTCTGAAAACAAACAGACAAAACAGGTGTCCAATTTTGAACGGATTGAAAAATGGGGTGCTCAATGTCAAGACGACTGTTTTCACTTGTGAATGGTATGCATGAGTGAAAATAATAGTTAAGCACGAATTGAATCGCACCGTTGATTTAATCCTATATGCCTTCGTTTCAATCTGATTACTTTAGGAAGCACTTCCGCTGAACTTAAATCATAAACCGTGCAGGTTCTTCCTCTTTCTAAATGATGTAACTACGACAATTAAGTGTTTCCTCTTGAATTACTTGACTAGCAATGGTATATGATCACTTTAAAACAATGCAGGTCATGAGAGTTAATTATGATTGTTCAAATAAAGGCTGTGAATACTATATAGGTCTACTTGTTTACTATGTCAATTTTAAATCGAGAGCATTTTCAAAAACAGGCGTACTATTACTCGTATGAGTATTTTATAAAACTGGAACTCTTAGAAAGTCATAAATTAAAATTTTTATAACTGACAACGACTGGTGATAAATTGTGGAAGATGAGCTCCAGCGTCGTTCATAATACAATATTGTACATACTACATAGTTTACTTGCGCATTAACAACAAGGAACTTGAAGTAGGTTATAAATTACTTACAATTTAATTTATTCATAGCATTTACAAAACCTTTCTTACTTCCTGGTTTAAGTGGTTACGTTTGATTAAACGTCAAAATTTGAGTACATGCATTATTTCGCATTTGAATAATTTGCTTTATCGATCGAGTTGTTGTTTTCTGGTGAGCACACAAGGATGAGGATGTAATCAAAATTGTTACTCTTAATAATTACCAAGCATAAAATTGTCGAAAGATGTTATCCAAAAACCCAATATTTGGCCTAAAGTTTAAGGTTCAATGGAGTTACGGACGGAACTACGATCACCAACAGGTGGTAGGAAGAATAATTCGGGTCAAGTTTGCCAATTTTTATCTTCCGTTGTAATGTGATTGAAGCTGAATGACTACTCAGGTTCAACTACGTAAGGAAAACTTAAAACTAGTTCTACAACGAACCTCTCACAGTTCATCAGTTTAATTTTATAACGTTTCTCTAAATTAGTTACTGGGAAGGGCGTAACTACCGGGATTCCAATGGTTTGGTAGAACCAGGGCCCGGGATATTTAGGGACCCGGACACCTTCCGAATTTAAAAAAAATCGTCTGCGGAGCATCTTTTACTCGCTTCTTCGAATATTATACATCCATTAGGTAGCTTGCTAGGCTGGCCTTCAGATGTGCATGTACTCTGGTTCTTTATGTTAATGATGAGAATTCACTAACCCAGGAAGACCACTGTCTAGACGTGCCTTCCGAAGCACGAAGACTAGTCATAAGAAGGTTTGACCTTTCCCCAGATTTGAACTTGGTACCTACCTTGCATTCGCAATTGATCGCGTTTGCTATGTGATAAAATGAAGTACATTATATTATATTGGGGTCTTCTGTTGCTTTCTTATGACTGGGGGTATAAAATTCCCCCCCCCCACCGATCATCGCTGAAAATTTTATTAGAAGAATAACCTAATAGATATTATAAAATTTATTTAATTTTTTAAGGCTTTTTTCACTTTCTCGAGTGGGTTAAACCCCCTTCTAACTACGCCCATGATAATAACCTAAGGGTCCCGATTTTTGGCTAGAACCTAGTCCACTAAAGTCCAGTTTATCAATCTCTAGTTAGTGCATAGTACTATGATTACTATGGTTAGTAAATTTTTCTGACAAGTAAATTTTAAAGGCCCTAAAAGGACCTTTGAAAAGGCTTATTTAGGGCGTTTAAAATTTACTTATCAGATAAATTTACTTGGAAAACTGATAAACTGATGAATGGATAAACTGGGTCCAAATGATATTAATAGAGCAAATATAGAGCAAATAATGTGAAGAACTATAATATAAAGGCAAGAGCAAAAGTTTATTGAAGGAGAAAGCCCCCAACCATAATCCATAAAGTCATAAGGAATAGTAATAAGAAGACCTTTCAAAATTAATAACGACCCAAATTTGATTCTGGAAAAGTCATCTTGTTGCTTCCCAGGAAAATATTTACAATTGGCCGAGCATTGGTCCAACATTGGCCCAACTGTGCTCGACGGTTGGCCTATCATTGCAGTTTGATTGGCAGTGCCGGCCTAAGCATTGGCCTACCACTGTATGCTGATCTTCAAGCTGAGAATTGGCAAAGCAATGGTAAAATCAATGGCCCAAGCTTGGGTGGGTGCCAACGGTCGGTTTGCCAGTGTCAGCCGTATTGCAAACGTCGGCAATATTTTCCTGGATTACTTACAGTGGTGGTATTCCATAACCTTCCAGACCCCCCAGTTTCTAGAAATGATTTTTTAAGAAAGCAACACAATGCGATCCGTTAAAATTGATAACAACTCAGAATCTTGAAAAATCATCCTATTGCTTACTTTACAACTGTAGAGCATTTTCTAACCAAGACTTTCCTGTTTCTGAAAACTGATCTACTTATTTTTTTTACAAGTTATTACGTAATTGTATCATATTTTTCAAATGCTTTTTTCATTTTCTTAGGGTAAACTAAAATTAGGGTTGCCAAACACCTTCCTATAGCACAAAAAGTCTGTTGTCCTCTCTGGACGTCGCGTCGTGGAAGACTCCAATTATTGTCCTCTTTATAGATATTAATGAAACTTTTTCAAAATTAAAATTTTTTGACCCTTTTACGTATTTGCTGTTGACGTCTGTTATTAAAGTTTGTAGAATTTTGATCGTTTGTTCTGATTTTTATAAGATTTTACCTTAAATTTGTTGATATTTTGTGTGTGAGGAGGAGAGCTCTAGTGGTATACGACAGTGAGGGATTTGACCAAAAATGGAGTACGTGGAAGAAAAAGGAGAAGGAGGGGAAGAGGGAGGAAGCGAAAACAACAAAATGAAAGGACAAAAACTTGTTTAACTTGAGGTTAAACAGTCCTAAACATTTTCAATGGGTGTGGCTCATTTAATCCCCCTACACTGAAGATAAGCTTATTGTACCCCATTCATGCTGAGATGTTAGATGGATTGTGAGATGGAGACCTATTCAGAGCAGATCTCGATGACTATCTCGATCACCAACAGTGTGGATGTCCTCTGGAAGGCCGAGCTTTAAGAAATTCTGTTTGGTTCGCGCTGCCCCCTAGATCGATGTGCCTCTCCCCCTCTTCATCGGATACGGGCCCGAAGGTGTAGGTCTACCTACGGTCTATTCGAGGTTAGCTATACCCCTGATATTGCCCCCACAGGGGGACATGATTGATTCACGCAGAATCAGGTGTAAGGTATAGGCTATAGGACACAAACAACATTTAACATTTTCTGCGATTTTATTGAGTCAAAAGAAGTAGTAGTGTAATTGCAATTCAACTCACCCCTCTGCTAGAATCTGTCGGAGTTCTTATTTTAATTCTTTCAAATTGTTTGAAAATCAGATGGTTCATTGTAAAAAATGTGAGCAGGATAAAGCTAAACGTATAGAATTGCACAGGTGTCAAATCACCTGCTAATGTGCTAATGGTTATATTCTAATTGCTTCGGTGGAACTGACAAATGTGCAAGCTACTAAGAGATTATAATGGTCAGATAGCTCAAGTTTAACTATGATAAAAGGATGCGACGATTTCACGCATTAATGACCTAAAAATCCAGGGTGAACCCAGATTTTGGTTCTACGAGGGGTAGATAATATATAATTTAATTTCTTTATTCCACATTGGTATATTGAGACATGGTCGTAGCGCGAGAAACCGATGCAGAAGATATTAATTTTATTAATGAAAACCCAACGGAATTTGATAGATAACATTAAAATGAAGCGTTTTAGATATGGAGGAATGTCAAAATATCGATTAGTTTAGTTAAAAATCGATTTTAAAGATTCCAATTTCCACGCAAAAATCGACCATATTGGAGAATTCTGCTGTCAGGCCATACGTTTTAGCTGGGTCTAGTAGCGCAGAGTGGGGACCGATCATGCATTTACTTGCCTCAAACAGACGTTGATTACATTACAGATGCGAAGTTAATATGAATTCTCTCTGGATTCTGGATTTGTTGTGGAGGGTAAGATGAACTCACGCGCACTTAGGCCGCTAAATTAGGCCCATTGTACTACATCCGGTTTCTCAGTTGCACCCCGATCCTGTCACTCTCAAACAAGCCAGTCCAGCTGTAAGAAGAACTCTAGGATTTTGGCAGACGGAGTGTCACCGATTCTGGCCATGTCGGGCCAGAAGTCCCTCAACACAGATCCTCTTATTGAAGTTAACGCCGGATAGTAGCAGAATACATGTTCGGCTGTTTCCTCCTCTTTATTACATCCCCAACATATAGGATCATCTGCATACCCCATCGTGTGAAGGTGTTTATTTGATCTGTAGTGATTAGATTAGAAGAAGGCGCACGTATTGCAGCTCTTGCTTGGTCGCATACAGTTTATTTTGTACCCATCTGTAAGTGCAGTTTTAGGGTATGTTGTTTTGGGAGTGCAACTAGAGCCTTCACGGAATGGAGCCTCTTCTCGCCAGTTCGTCAGCTCTTGTGTTGCCCTCGTCACCTTGATGTCCCTTAACCCAGCAGAGAGAAAGGACATTTTGGTTGGATTTCTCATTCGGTGTCTGGATCCAGTCGAACACCAGACCAGAGGGCCGGTCGAGCCCCACTCCCGACTGTAATGACCCTTTGGTTGCATGGACATAGCTGAGGTGCTTACTCAATACCTTGGTACCGCCCTAATATCAATCTCTTCAAGATCTCGCTCCTAGGTAGGGGATCAGGAATGATTGTCCTGCAAACCTACCTTTGGTCTGCCGTAAAACTTATAGTACGTAAATTTCATTTATACTCAAACCCATCCACGAACTTCGACGCTGTGTTTTCTGGGGCTACCTTACATCTGTCCTCTTTATTTTTACGACTGTTTTTGTTACTTACCCATTAAACTAACTGACTAATTACCATTAAACTCTACATAATGGCGAGTCATTAAGCTCTAGGAAGTTGCTTCCAACTCATGCCCTGTAATGTGAATGATGTTATGTTATATTGAGGAGGAGGAAATATCACGGTTTAGAGTTTCTTTTGGCTTAAATTTACCGAACAGAGAGATCAGCTGGTCGAGCTTAGGTTAGTGTTAGGAAATGATTTTTTGTTATAATAGCGCTAAAAAAGATATCGACCGACTACTTTTAATGAGTTGAAATGTCTCAAAGATACAGTTTAACCGAAATAGGTCACGTAAGGATGACATATCCATTACAATAGCTGGCGTTGTACTGGATCTAAATTGCGAGCTGTCAAGCTAATATTTATAAACTTCTGCGAGGGTGTCATCAACTGAGGGGTGAATGGAGCTTACCTTATGGATGGAACCAATTCAATGTCGTTAAAAGCCAGTTCATGTAATTTTTCAGTTTTTTTGTAAATGTTAGGCCCCATTTTTAATGATCCATAAAATTTTTGTTCTTTAATTGCCTTTTGGACTATTTGAAATCAGAAATTCCTTCCTTCCTTCCTTCTAACCGCCTCATAGATACGCTCAGACTCCTCGGTCCTAATTCAAAGCCATCTACTCGGAACGGTTCCGATTTAATAAAGCCATGCCAGAACATACACAATATTGAGTTTTGAGACCTATGGTTTGTAAGCATGGGGGGGGGAATACAATGGAATAATATTTATTATAGAACAAGAAGCGACACCAACAAAATGGACACCCTTTTGCAGTGGTGTTATTGGCCAACTATTCTAACTGGCTAATGAAAGCAAGGAACGGGCATCATCTTGGTAACGAGTCTACTCACTGAAATGCACGGCAGAGTGTCGCTTCTTGTTTTAATATTAAATAATCTTTGGTAATATTCCTTGTAGGGAATATCTATTCCATAATAATTATTATGTACAATAAATTATAAGATGCATGTTGCTTCCCTCCCCCCTAAATCGAATATTTTAGTGAAATTGATGTCAAACATTTGAGCATAGTTTAACCTTTAAAAGCCTCCAAAGTTTTTGTTTGAGCTTCAACCGGCCAGGAGTTATTCGCGAAATACTTGGGGGAGCTGTAGACATGCTGCTCCCCCAAGTAGAATTTTGGGGTGCATTTGGTGTCAAACGTTTGAACATCGTTTGAGCTTCAACGATTTTACAAATGTTTCGATGCTCATACGTTCGACACCAATTTCACGCCAAAATTCCACTTGGGGTGCAGCATATCTGAAGCCCTCTCCAAATATTTCGCGAATAACTCTGCAACGGTTGAGGCTCAAACGAAAAATTTGGAAGCTCAATTACGCTGTTTACCGCCCCTCCCAAAAGTTTTCGCGAATAACTCCGCGACGGTAGAAGCTTAAACGAAAGTATTGAAAGCTCATTGATGCTCAAACTCAAAAATCAAAATATATTATGTGAGAATAAAACGTCTAGATCTGTTCGTAATGGTCGGTCCTAGAATTGTTTTGTTAATAGTTATTACGTTATTAGTTATTATATTATTAATCTAAATATAGTAACTGTGTGATAGTAACCAGTGCGGCCTTCAGGCTGCACAGCCAACAAAATTTAATTTCCATTTTGTAAGGTAGTTTGGTTTAGGTCTAGGATATTTGGTGGCGATCGAAAGAGCGCGGCGCTTTAGACGCGGTTACATACTATAGCCCACATAAACGCAGCCCTAAATGATCCTTGAAAAAGGTGCTAAATTAACGAGATAGTTTCTATTACCAAATAAAAAAGGGAAGGGAGGAGGGATTTAACTTACTATTATAAATCTTCTTCATGGTCCTGCGCCTAAACGGCCTTTCGGTCGCGCCTATATAAATGTCCTGATCCCAGTTTCATGTGGTGGTTGGCTGGTAGACTTTGAATCAAAAGATTCAAAAAAATCAATTTAATCGAAAGATTGTGCCGTGGTTCGGATGACATGTTAACCTCATCATCTCATCTCTCACCTCATGTTGGTGTAAAGACAAGGGGGGATGAAATACTTTGTGCTAAATGTATTGGCTGTTCGAATTGATTGCGCCTGTTAGACTCTAACGTCAGCCATTCCTATACCAGATATAATTCGACCTCCTAGACTTTTTCATCATAACTGTGCTTGAGTCCAGTTATTGTTGCTTATTCGTTACTGATGGAACAGCACCTACGAGGATTTGCTAAGAGTAACATTACTTTTGTAATAGTGTTTGATGAACCATGATTTCATTAATGCGACTGATGGTCTGATTTGATGACTGACAAGTTTTAGTAGATGGGGTGAGTTGATTTACATTTGCTGTTCCAATATATTTTAAAATTGAACGACAGCATTTGGGGAAGCTCAAATTGTAACGTTTGGAACTTAGTTATCCATTCATTCAGATACCCAAGTTTTATTTAAATTAGATCTGCCTTTTTATGGTAGTTCAATTGTTCATTTTCACTCTAACGAAGTTTCATTGTACTTTTATATTTTTGTCTTGTACTTCTTCTTCTTCTTCTTTCTAGAAGTAATTCTCTAGACTCTAGAGAATTCTCTTCTATTAGGCCAAGGCCTGTTATTTCCCAACACATGCGTCGTTTCCTTGGCAGTGTTGGAAACTTTGAGCATATAAATATTTTACATCCATCAGGTAGCTTGCTAGACTTGCCTTCAGTCTTGTCTTGTACTTGATTTTCGATTTAAAATAAGCTAAACCTTCTTTTATAGCTCCACTTTTGTTTGCTAAATAAATCAATCTCTTATTTTCTTTCATATTTTAGACCACAAAAATTCACGTGATTCCAGCTCTCGAAACTGGAGATCATGAGGCTATGAGGCGCGGTGTAGGGTTGAGTACTGTACTGCACACAAAACACAATCCACCTATTTTCAGATTAGTAAATTATCAATCCACTTCCCATGAATACTTTCATCGTTATCAAAATTTTTATCTGATGCTGATTTACAACAAAAAACTTTTATTGCTGCTTTTATCGTTTCTTTTATCAAATCAATAGAGATTTTTAATCAACGCCAGTAATGGTGCACTATAAAAGGCAATTAATAAATAATAAATGACTAATCAAATATAGTTTCCAACACATCAAAATACTTGAAGGAGAGCTCTAAATAACCACTCGTAGATAGGTATTCCAAAAACAAAGTTTTAATGATCCTCAAGAGAGTTAACACATAAATTTAACGAAAATGCGATTTACTTTTATCCGACCTTTTGTCTTTCTCGAAACCCACGCTTTTGGGTCGAATGGCAAATATAAAAGTTTTCTATTGACTTTTAGTTAGTTTGAAATATTTGCATATCGTTCAGACAAGTTGAAGGACGTCTGGATAAAATTAAATCGTTTACATCAGTTTACATACTAAAAATTTATAAAAAGAATCATTTATTTATTTTTTTCATCAATAAATTTTGCCAAAAATTTGAAGTATTTCCTAGGTCGATTTACTAATAAAAATGATGACGTGTGAAAAACTGAAAGATGGAAAGATCCGATACTTTGGCGCGCGAGTCGCCTAAGATAATTTTTGCGTTGACCCTTTTCTTGGCAATTCTGATCAATTATCTTAATGTGCACAATAAATTTATTTTTGAAAATTGCAAAACCGAGCGAACATTCAATAGCAATGACGTAATTTTTATGTTGGTATTAATCATCGCGTAGATTAGATTAGGAAAAAATTTCAATAAATTGCCATTTGTATCCCGGAACTCACGATTCTCTATTATTTCCAGCTAACATAAACTTGATAATGCGAGAGGTCAACTTACCAATTGCTTATACTACCCTACCTCATTAAAAGACTGCTTTAATAAATTAAACATGACAAGTTTAAAATTGTTTAACTTAATAACTGTTAGTCGGTTGAACTTGTAACGTTATTTTTATGCCTTAAAATTTTTAAAGCGTAAAATAGATCTCTACAAATGACATCACAATCTCGATAAGTTGTTGCGAATTACATTATGGCGAAGATGGTGTAGGTATTCGGATGTCAAGTTAACGGAAAATTCAGCCTAAGGCATCAAAATTGCTTCCTGTTACCTCAGGAGGGCCACATCCAGTAAGGTGGCCCCCATTTCAGTAAGTAACTTTTTGTGACCGTACACATGCAGTTGTAACGGAACCCATACCGGAAAGTCCGCTATAGAATTGACCGTTTTTACTAATAATTATTATTACTCGATTTTAGCACAAGCATTTGTGCCTATCCACCATTCCAAACTCATAAATTGCGATATCCATTTAAGATTACTTTCAACCAATTAGTTGCCAATTTTGACAAAATACTGTTACTGGAGCTGTTGTTGAAGATAGTAAATAATTAATTATACTCGATAATTATATCGAATACTTGGTGATTAATTAGCAAATGCTAATAGTACTTAGAAATTACCATTATTAGAAATTGGGGTCCTTAATGGATATTTTTCAAAATTAAAATCAAATTTCAGATGATGGGCACTGCCACGAAGAAGGGCACACTTTGAACTCTTTTTTTTTATTTACTCCATCAATAGCAGTGATACAAAATGTTGGTCTTGCGAAGCGACAATTTGCGACATTATTACCCTTATTACGGCAAAAGCCACAAATCGGTAAATACTAAAATTAATATAAATTATATTGCTACAACGAGCAAGTAGATGGAAATTTAAAACCACCTCAAAAAAAAGTAATTGATGTTTTTACTAAACACGCAGAAATTTAAGCTTACTTTACGCGTCATAGACAACAGCCAGACCACAGCAACCAACAATCAAGTTTTTGTGACTAAAAGTATGATATTACACTTTTGGCAAAAATGATGATAATCTTTTATTATTATTCAACGACGATGTACGTATAAATTTTGGACTCCATCGCAAAATATCGTAAGAGGTCTCCTCGGGTAATTATGATACAAATTATTTTCCTGCGATGAGTTGATTTATATTTTCTTATACCGATATGGATCTGAGGAGATCAATTCTATGATTCCATGTTAGGTAGATAAAACCGAAACCGGTCACTCGTTTAGGTTAATTTAAATTTATGTTCTAGCTGCTATCTTCCATTTAATTTTGAAGGCACCTCCAATGTGTGTGTCTCCTGATGACACAACTTTTACAAAATTATACGTTATAAAAGAGCAATTCTGTGTTTCTGTACAATTTCGTTCGGTACGCAAATAATTGGAGAGAATCTAATTTTTCTCAAAAGCTGAACGAGATCCAAATTATCAGTAGCATGCGTCAAGGAGTTGTCTCCTAAACCACAGAATCATGTAATATAAGCGCTTTTAATTTTCTAAATGAGATCCTTTTTCATTATTTTAAAAGTGCTCAAGTATATAAGATTACATTCCAGATGTAATGACCGACCGTGTCCCAGTGGTGCACCGAGGGGGGGGGGTTAAAACCCCTCCCAGAGGCCGATTAAAAAATAAATTTTAATATGATGTATTAACAATAAATATATAATTTAATAAAATTGTGTCTGCCAACCCCCCCCCCCCCAAATTAAATCCTAGTTGCGCCACTGCCGTGTCCACAGTGCAGATTTGGATAAACTCTGAAAGACTCAGCACATAAATCAACTACAAAATGGAGCGCGTTCTCCAAGCGGTGGAAAAATTCTCCGACGGTTTGTCCGAGGTGATCATTCAGCTAAAACCATCCTCCGTTTATTTCTCATCTACATTCACCCCACAAGCTACATGGCTAAATGGAGATGTAATTTCAGTCATGATAGTTAGGAACATGTACTCCGGTGACAGCCACCATGACCACAGAAAAAGCATAAATCGTACTTGCCAAAATTAAAGTCAATATAGCGATAACGTTGAAAAAATCTGTTGAGGATAACCTAATCCTAACAGGCACCTGAAATTATGGCACAGAAGCGCTATTACCAAGCACCATTGAGACGCTCATTTTATTACCTATTGAAGCTAAATAAGCAGTAAAACTCTCCGTGCTTTGGAAGGCACGTTAAGCCGGTGGTCCTCCTGGTTTAATGAATTGCCATCATTAATATAAAAACCAAGGTTCAAGCACATCTGAAGACCAGCCCAGCAAGCTAACTAATGGATGTAAAATATTTATATGCTCATAGAACTAAAACCGCCAAGAAAACAACGCAGATGTGGGAAATAACAGGTCTTAAGGCTTAAATTAAGTTGAAGAAGAAGAAGAAAAAAACACCATTAATTTCATCAATCTGACCACTCCCAGGAGTTTCTGAAACCCATGGCTATCATCTGGTTTCGAAATAAAAAAAGAAAAACCACGTATCCACGAAGCTGCAAGGCAAATTTTATCATGTCCCCTTCCGCATGATTCAGAGTGCCAAAAACTTCCGAAACCTAACTGCGATCGAAATAGAAGTTTCGCCCACACCGAACACGAAAACGTCGAAAAGGTCGCAGAAAGGTTTATCCCCTACATTCTCCCATCTTTAAATCCACTGATTTTCTCCTGATAGAAGAAAATTAGTCATGAGTAAGAGTAAGCAACTTTATCCAAGCCGATAACATCAAATTAAAAACAAGAACACAATTCTGGTCGACAGTATCTCCTTCTATTGAAGAAGATCACGTGAAGCTCAGCCAAATATTCGAGGAGCACTACTTCTTTGCACAGGAAGGAGGAAATCGTAAAAAAGATTTTAGGACAATGATTTCCATTCGAGTATCACTCGTTTCAAGTTGATCTTGTAATTTCTTCTTTGAGCTTTGTCGGTAATATCTTGATTATCATCCCTTCAACTATTTCTCGTCCTTCCTCGTCTTACAGCATCACGAATACGATGCTGTCAACTGTGCAACTAAAAGAAAAAGTACCCTCTGAGTAGCAACCCCTAATGAGAGGGTTGACCCAAAATAGGAACCAGAGTCCTTCACAATCTGGATAGAAACTCTCCAGTTTGTTCAGCCATGAAGTTAATAGGCTAGCCTTTGATTCGTGCGGAGGCTAAGCCGTGGATTCTGAAATAAAAGGGTAGCTGGATGGAATTCCAAAAAAATACAAATGGTAATAAAGTGCTTTAATTAATTGATAATAATAGAATCTGAAAGATGCTATATCACATTAATTCTAGTAATTGCAATTTATAAACTGTGCAAAAGTACACACAGTATCAATGATTACGGTGTCAATCACCTCAAATAAACAAGTATCCAAAACAAAACAGTAACCTCTGCGGGTTACACACAAATGAAATTCAAGAGGCAACAATCACGTCGGTCAAACAAATTAGAAAGAATAAAAATCACTTACGTAAGCACTCTGTTAAGTTTATAAGGTGACAGGCACTTCCTTCCACTCGAAATACGACGTTTGGCTCCGAAACGTGAAAATCTGGAACACTTTTTAATTCTCCGCATGAGACACTTGATTGATGTTCGTACACAAAACACTGCTTGCTGATCTGCTGTTGGCTGGACTGTGAGAGAGGTGATGTTGGAGTATGAAGTAACACAGATCCTTGATGGTAGAATACTCTGTGGTAGCAACTTGACGTTCCTAATAAGAACAGAAGCAATTCGAGGTTATTTTGTCGTTGCAAGATAATAACAACCGAATAATACGTCGCTAACCGAATGGAGTCGGATTAGATCGTACAACTTGAATACTTGCGAAACTGCGTAGTAGATCGTGAATATAGAGTAGCCACAGGAGTAACCCAATGCTGCCATTACCATTGCTGTCAGAATTCGTTGTGAGAAAACAAAATTTAAGCCCCCTCTGTTATTCAGTGGTCGGGTACTCAATGTATTTCAAAATTCCTACGTTCACGCATCCAAGTTATCATCATATGGCAGCACATCAAGATTGCATTTAAATAAAATGCAGGACCGCATCGACCGCATCGACGAATATGTGAAATTTAATATAAAGAAGAACGACGTAATAAATGCAAAAATTGTTACACCACAATCTCCTAATTTTGTCTCTTGCTTTATGATGATATGTTCTGTAATATCGTCCTTTGTGAATATCGAGTAGATGAAATTTTCTCCTTTTTTTTCAATCGATTCGATCTTCAGGGTCAATATTGCGATGCTAAGGTCTTTCACCATTAACATCGCATACCTACCGTGATTATAACTAAATTATACCGGTCGCTTATTCTCTTTTTCGATTTCCGACCACAATCAAAACAATCGACTTCTCCAATTTCCAAAACCTCAAGAAGAAACACCAAGATTTTGTCCTTCTGATCCAATGCAAACAAAAGTTCAGCTTTTTAGGAAAATGATGGATAATCATGGATAAATAAGGATAATGATTGTGAAATTACACAAATTTTGAATTGGAATTTTGGCCTCTTGAGCGGCAATGCGTTACACAAACTCTTTCCAAAATAATCGTTCAATACAGAAATAAATAAGAAGGATAAAACAATTTACCAGGGTATCCCAGATTTGGTAACGTCTTTTCCGCTCACGGATTTTTTTTAACACCCATTGCTCCAACCTGCTTCTCCAATTTTCAATTTCCTTTCTTAAGTCCAAATTTTCCTTGTCATTCACATTTAGCACCACCTTACTAGGGCGAAAGGGCAACTTTTTTTCTTCCAAAAGATTTTGGGCAATTCCCTTTTCCGTACGAAAGGATCTTGTGCAACTCTACCTAAGGATCTTTTGCAAAAACTTTCACTACCTTCCCCTTCTGGAGACAAAAGGTAACTAACTAACTTTTACTCTATTCCTGATTTAACCGTCTCCTTTTTATTGTCGAATTGAATTTCTGCGTTCCATCAACAACCGTCTCCCGGGATATCTTGGTTACGTTTGTCAATACACAAATAAATAATTAAACAAATAACAAATTTTATATACAACAAAATTTTAACATCAACATTTTTTTATCCACGTTGTCCTTAGCAACTTGGTTTCTGACCTTCACTCATATCTTGTCATTCTTTCATTTCTGGAAACATGCTATTCGTTGCAATGAAAGCATGTCCTCGATAACGAACCCCTTTCAAAAGGACACCTCCCCAGATAAAGGCTTCTTCTATTTTTGCTTTAACTTTACTAGATTACATGTTAATTATGAACCATTTATATGATTGGCGCTTCCTCTTGATTGTGGTCGCAGATCCCCCGTTTGGTCAGTTTGGCATTACTGTTAGAATTTTTTTCCCGTTCTTGGACTCACTTAAGTTGGACATGAGCTTATTTTGTGTTACGCTTTGTCCAGGTCCATCCTAGCACTCGAGTGCCGATTGTGGGCTCGATGGTGTGCTGTCCATTAGGAAAGTAACAGATGTTAATTTCCTTTCTTTCAGTCACCAGCACAGCTATGGACTTCTCTGGGACCACATTTTCTTTCAAAACTCGGATTTCATGGTTTAGTTCACTTTACATTGGATAAGTCACTGTTTTACCGCCATCATTATGATGATGAATAAATTAGTTTATAGCCTCCATCTTTCTCATAAAGCGAGACGTTTTCATTGAGACAATCTGTCTCGGAAATTTTCGATTCCAGCTGTTTTCCCAATATCTTAGACTGTTGAGTGACCCCTCGCAAAATCTACCGACTGTCCCCAAACTCTTCTAGGACACTGTACTTTTGACTTTATTCTTTCCAACAGGAGTTTCTCAAAGAGTTTGACTACTTGATCTGAGAGCATATTGGTTACAGAGTAAATTACTGAAGACCTGCTAAAGTAGCAAATTCTAATCCGAATTGTCCACCACATCAACAAGATGATACTTTTTCTCCTCGTATTCGACAAAATTGACCTGGAAGCAGGCGTTTGGTGCTGAACCCGGGGGCCCAATCCGTGCCCCTAAATTCCTTAAGTCTTAACAAATACTTGCAAATTAGGACGCTTTTTGCACCGAGGTCCACTCAGTGCTAGATCCGCTACCGCCTGGTAGTGGTGGTTAGCATCACAGTGAAGATCTAGAAACCTACTCACTCGCTGAATCCTTTAGGACAAACCTCTCCGTTTTTGAAAATATTGTACTGTACCACAGATAAATTATGATATGGCGCCACTAGTGGTGTACTGAACCTTCCAGTGCGGAAAACAAACATTCTAAAGAAGCGTAAATGTTTGGGTTATCCAAATGAGGCATGATCTTTTTATGAAGTGCTTTGGTTGGGTGACTAGAGAGGTGGTAATAATGGACAGGAAAATTAGAGAGGAAGGCATCATCTACCACATCTACCCTGCGTTGGGTATGGCATAATCCATAGCAAGTCACTGCACAAAATTAACAGAATGCACCCATTGTTGGATTGTTGCATGAAACTTTTGCATTTATCCATTCAACGAAATGATGAAGTGACTCGCAATGATTTTGGGCGATTCAGAAAACCACCTGTGTCAAAATTTATAAAAGGTGAACGAAAGGTTCATTGGAAATATTTTTAAGTTCGTTGCTTAGCTGATGAGAGAAATTCCAAAGGTCTAAAAGTACATTAAAAATGCTTTATTTTGGTTTTGGTTGATGTAATGAATGCAGCTCAATGAAAAGGTTTTGGTCAGGCTATGCGGTGTACAATGTTCAAAGACCATGCTCTTTTAGAGCAATTGCGTTTAAATTTTTTGAAAATATGGGGTAATCAAAGCAGTTAGAAAAAGATTCCTCACGGACAATTATAGACATACCCTCACTCAACAATCAACATATGAATGTGGGGCTCGAACCCACAACTACATTTTCGTAGTTATTTATGTTTTCCACTATGCCAATCTGCTGAGCTAATCCAAGATGGAATATGAACGAACATCGATCGTTCGTGTGGGCTTGTTGGGACTATTTTGGTCGTTCTCCATGTATTCCTGAAGACATTCCATTTTAGATAGTCCAAATATTGGATCAAATGGAAGTGGTAAAATGATTGAAGAATAAAACAGTAGATAAGGATCAAATTAAAATACCACAAGGAAATATCAGAAACGAAGGATTGTTCCAAACTTTCTCTCTCCATCGTCTTCGGCAATTAAAATTGCTTCTGTTCTAAGAACGCTATTCACTTTTGTCCCTGAAAAACCGCTTTAATGTTGTTTAACTAAAATCATAATTTACTAAGGTCAAGCCAAATGTGTAAGTAAAAAATACCTATTTTCGTGTAGGCAGCACCACTTGGTCCGTATCCGGATTCCACAGCAGTCTGTCACGTCTTCTACCTGTTTATCAGGTTCAATCGCTTAAATCAAATTTAACTTTATTAAAAAGTGGAGAAACGACGTTCCAAAATGAACAAATTGTTGGATGTAGGAACTCGGAATTGATTACATTTTATTTTTTCGGTAGGTGGGTAATTCGTGTAGGTTGAGGTTAGAGACCTTCAAGTGATGAAGCGAATAATAAAAAGCCAAGTTGTTATTATTGTGGTATTAAAAATCTTGTCATATGGCTTAAAAAATTTAATTACTGCAACTTTTGTCCACTAACCGTTATAAAAGAAATTCTTGGCATGTTTTTGGGAGGAAAAAAATCCGGAAACGTGCCAACACACTTAAAAGATGACTTTTGTAGTTATAAATTTGAATTACTATTTAAATTATAACATTTCGTACCAAAAAAATGTGGGTAAGTCTTGCGATTTAATGGCATGCAGAATCAGATTTGCAGACGGTTTGTGAAGAGCAGCAGCCATCGGATGTTGTTTTCAGCAAGGATAAAAGAAAATAAAACAAATTTAAACTTGGAGCGCAGAAAGCAATTTCAAGTCCGTGTTGTGTTTTTTAAACTGGCAGTTTTAACATTCTTTTTAGTTATATTATGTACAACATATCCGGTTAGGACTGGGAGCGCCGCTGTAGTTCTTCTCCTTGCAAGGTCAGCGACTGATCCAGCATCTCCATCTCTCTTCTCTTCCTTCCTTCCTTCGGTCACATTCCTTTTGATAGCTGCGTTGCCATGCTTTTACTAAACAATAAGTCAAAGATTGTAACCGAAGGTTGTTCGACAAAGAAACGAACACCACTCACAACTCGAGTTTCCAATATTTTGACCTTAAATCCACTCAGGGCAACGAGCGTGGTGGTAAATCGTCGCTAATTGTATTTACCAAAATGCTTGATCCGCAAAGAACCCATAAGTTTACCTCTTGTTTAAACAAATGTAGTCTCAGTTTTAAATTGCTATTAACTCAAAGCGACGCCACTTTTATTACACTTGCATTCTTCATAACCTCTCTTGATCTTTACAATTGGCTTTATTAAGCTTATTGTCGTTAATAGCGTAATTCGAAATTACAAGGTGGTGCTCATGCTCGCACACACCACCAACTTATGCAATTCCAAACATTATTTATCCCAAAGCCCAAATTTGTAACACTTCATCCGTCAAATCCAATGAAGCATAAATCCGGCATTTTACGTTCTTCATTTATAATAAATAATTTCAGTCTGAATGCTAAAGAAAACGAATAAGAGAAATATTTTTGGGTGCCTCCAGGTGAATGCGGGGGCCTTTGTCAAAACCTGCTTTATACCTGCACGAGATCAAATAATATACCGAGTTGTTTCGAATGCAAAGAAGCGTAAAAAGTAAAAAGAATGTCGACAAGAATACGTCTTCTGAGTGGAAGTGCTTGGAAGTGAATAAAATTTAACACAATAAATTATTTTTAGAAAAGGTTAATTTTGGAATTTATAAAATTACCGAAACCTTGACAAAAGTACAGCATCAAAGCATAAAGTTTCGGAGAGTTTTGATGATGCACACAGAAGTTGTGATCCCAAAAACGGATCACATGAAATATTAACGTAGACAAAAACATTAGCAGCTTAACGTGGAATCCAAACCATGGTGGCATAAATAATTTGGTAGCCACTCGAGTTGGAACCTATGACCCTACCGGTCTGCAGCTCAACATCCTATGAACTCACAAAAACCACCTGTGTGCTATTGATTTTTTTGTCCAAAAACGGAAGAACTAAAAATTGAAAAATAATAAGGAACACCCACCATGCGTTCTTAACAATAACAAAACTCCTGGTCGAGCTAATCGATATAATTTAATTTTTGATGTAACCACAAACGGAATGGGTTCGTGAAAACCACCCATGGAAGAGTGTATAAAATTAAAAATTTTAAAACATTTCAAGTAATAAACACGAGAGTTAAAAGAATAAAGAAAAATCTATTCGTGATGAAGCATCAACATCCGCTCAGCACCAACACTTAAAAGAGCTAATGAACCTGGTGAACTCATCCGATGGAACGGAACGGCTTTTTTTACCATAATCTCAACAACGAACGACATATTTCCTTCGAATGCTCATTATTTCTCGTCCTTCGGGCTTCAACAGTCACGCTGATTGCTCAAACCAGTTACAACTTCCGGTAACTTCGAAAGAATAAGCTTGTTCAGGTATTGAGTTATCGTAAATTATAATCAAGTCTTGACCGCCTGCATTTCTTCTTCGGCTTAGGTGGTTATTATAGTTTTGTATTCATGTTGATTTACACTGATCGTGATTTTTGTACTCGTAGTAATTTTAAAATTGGTTGAAAAAAAACAACGTTAATTGAGAATAACGGACTGGGAACACTTGCTGGACACCTACCTCAGAGAACTCCAAAAAAAATAATATTTTTAATGTTTGTGGTAGTTTAAAACATGATGAAGGTTGTTGTAATATGTAATTAGATGGTTGCCTGGGGTAACAGTTGGCTTGGTGAGAACCGAGAACAATTTGTCTAATAATAATTGAAGTTAATTTGTCAAATCTCTCAATATTTCGTCAAAATCAAAAATGTGGCCTGTTTTCTAGAAGTAAAAAATTCATCCCTGGTGGGGATCGAACCCACGACCTTTGGATTAGAAGTCCAACGCGCTATCCTCTGCGCTACAGGGACTGTACGCTCACAATTACGAGTACGCACCAGTCCGTATATTTATTTCCTCATCAGAGTTAACGCTGATCAGGCCCGGACTGGCTAGGTCGGTTAGTCGGCGATCGCCGAGGGCCCCGAAGTGGTCTCAAAAATAGTAGTTTATACTTGGGGTAAAAGTGAACTTTTTCCAAGTATTCAAAATAGCGAAAAATGTGTTTTTCAAAAATGTTCTCTCTTGGTAAAGGGGCCCCTCCTCAATGTCTAGCCGAGGGCCCCCAAAGGAGCCAGTCCGGGCCTGGCGCTGATTCATAATGAATTAATGACCGTAAGCATAAGTTTTTATCTTGTAAGTATTGTTTATGCAGAAGCAAGCAAGAACCAATCGAATCGAAGTGTTCTTAACATCTTAACCATAGAACAGGATAGAAGAAAATGCTTCAATCTGATTGGTTCTTGCCAGCTTCTACCTAAGCAACTCAATACGAGAACTTTAAAATTTATCTAGACTATGCGGCCCGAAGGACGATTAGGAGCCCCTTTTAGTGATATCAAGGAATATTTGATAATCCAATTTGGCCGCCATTTGCATTGTTTTCATTAGTCAACTATTTTGATCCGCCAATGAAAGCAAAGCAAACGGTAGCCATTTTGTTGGTAATCATGCGTATCACTCTGAAAATTGCTGTAGTGTCTCTCTTATTCTTATCGTAAATATTATTTACTGGTATGTTACGGTCATATGCAGAATTTTTTCGGAAGGATGCTTTTGCTAACTAATAAACTAATAAGATACCCATAAAAGTAAGCAATAAAAAAACGCTACAGGCAAATTTTTTTTGAATTGTTCAAGGTCAAATGGTTTAAACTGGATGTAATTTCTAGATAAAAAAATATTTTCTTAATTGATTTGATTGGTTGATTTGTGGGTGGGTCATCATCATCATGGGGCTTTCGTTTGATTGGTGGGTTTAGTTTTGATTATCTGGTGGAGAGAATTTGGGGGAGGGGGTTAATAGCTTAGCTTTATTTATTTATAATTATTACAGTAACATAACAATGGAAAAACAAGAGCTTTTACAGAGGGTTGAGTTTTGGTGATTGCTTCTTGTTTGTGCGTGGTGGTCTTTTGGTTAAATCCTCTTCTTTCTCTAGTGGTGGAAAGTGTCTATTTCTTATAAATATCTTCTTTCGGCCTTCTGATGTTGAGAAAGTCCTTAGAGTCATAATTTCCAACGTTGCGGATCAGGGGGTTTGGTGAGAGCTTGGTTTTGGCGTATAGACTTATTTCCATAGGTCTGAGAAGATGTTTTTAATCGATCTGGAGTTGGTGGCTTGCAATTTTTGGATCTGCGGGGGGGGGGGGCGCAGGGGCGGTATAAGTAAAGATGGGTCGGATTACCGTGTTATAAATCCGAACTTTATTAGTGAGGCTCCACTATAAGGGGTGCCTGAATGGAGGAGCAGTGACCATCGATTTTGACCATGAACCTTCTACTTTTGAGGTAGGACGCTAAAAGCAGGACGAGGCCGGGTTTGAAGCTTATAGAGTAAATCCGCCTGCCTAATTTGGTCGAACACTTTGGCCACGTCTAGAAGAATTGCCATGACGTTTAGTTTTTTGGTTTGTGCCTCAGTGATGAGTTCCACCACCCTGAGGACCTGGTGGTGGGTGGTGGAGTGCTCTTCCCTGAAGCCGAATTGCTTATTTGGGAGGAGGTTTAATCATTATGATCTCATCCTTGATGCGGACGACAATGATCTTTTCCACAATTTTGGCGAGTGTGGGGAGAAGAGATATGGGGCGATAATTTTTGGGACTGGAGTTGTTCTTCCCGGGTTTGGGGATAACAATAACTTCTGCGAGTTTTCATTGGCCTGGGAAGTGTTTGAGTCTGAAGACCGCGTTTGTGATTTGGGTTAGTGCAGAGATAGCCTGTTTTGGAAGATTTTTTAAAGCGATGTTGGGGATGCCATCATGGCCCGGAGCTTTCTTTATTTTGGCTTCTTTGATGGCCTAGGAGATAGCTTCAGGAGAAGTAGGTTTGATCGGGATTATGGTCGTCAATTGCAAGTCTTTCTGCTACTACCTTATTATTTCCCTTTTCAATGTGTTCAAGAACTGCAGTCGTCGGGGTACCAGGTCCTTCGAGTATTTTTATGTGTTTTCCTACGACCCCATAAGAAAGTAGCACATTGCACATAATTAAGTAGGCACGAAAGTCGTCAATATCATCAACCCGTGCGTTATTATAACGCACAGTTAACTTGAATTTAGTAGGCTGCTTTGAAATTTTGACGTTAACTACAATTAATAAATAATGTTGCTCTTGTTTTCTAAAATCAAATTAATTCGTGAAAACGACATAAAAATGGATTTATTTTTTTATGGTCGCGGTCGTAGGAAAAATAGTGTACATAACTCGCAGAAAAGTGCCTTTCATGCATTCGTGTGATTTCTGCACTTGGCTGCGCCTCGTGCAAAACTTACACACTCATGCGAAATGTGTCACTTTCCACGCTTGTTATGTAATATACTATTTCCTCTTTTCCTTATGAGATCGACGATGTGCGTTGGGGTGTAATCCATATTGGGGATTGGGTGAGATTTTTGTCGCAAATTCTATTGATTCTTGAATTTTGTTTTCGAAAGTCTTGACATACTTGTCAAAGTCTTTGGTGGAATGGATTATGGGGATTTTTCCGAGGTTAAGCCTGAGGTGGTCCCTGTGTGCCGTCTAAGAATTGTTTTTATGAGCTCAGGGGTGAGGACGGACATTCTGGGGTCGCCGATAATAAGCAGGATGGGATAGTAGTCGGAGAGGAGATATTCGCCCACTGCCAGGTGATATTGAATCGAGATGTTTTTGAAGATGATGATGTCTAGTACGTCGTCTTGGTGGCCTTCAATAGCACAGACCACAGATGTGAGTGGGCTCTGGGCGAGCATCGACTATGAATGGGAAGTTTTCGGCGAGGGCCTTGAGATGGCGACCCTGTTTGTTTGAGGACCTGGAGTGCCAGTCAGAGTGTTTGGCGCTTAGGTCGCCTGCAACAATGTGTGAAGATTCTCCACTACCTTGAAGGAGGATGGAGAGGTGGACTAGTTACTTAAAGGGAATGTCACCATTTATATTATAAGACACTGCGTTCGGGGAGAAGCTACTTTCGCTACAAAACGCTAACAAACATTTCTTGTTTTCCTTCTTTTGAGCTTCCAGTCGCTTCCAAACGCTTTGGCTCCCCACCAAAATGTTTGTAACGACTGAAAGGGGAGGAGCCAAAGCGTTTGGAAGCGCCTGGAAGCTCGCAAGAAGGAAAAAAAGAAATATTTGGTAGCGAAAGTAGTTTCTCTCCGAACGCAGGGAGAATAGGCTAAACATTTTCGGCATTCAGACACGTGCATCAATTTTCTAAGTCGAAAACTTTTTTAGGTTGGTGAATTTTCTTTGGTTGGTAATAATTGAACAAACCAATGACAGGCGCGCCTATAAATGACAAGAAAGAGAAAATGGAATTTTCTAGTAAATTATTATAGTGGATAGTTGGAATAAGAGGCCTGCTTTCGCCTTTAGCCTTCTAGTGCGTAATTGATATATTTGCTCGGCCTTTGGCCTCACTCGAAGGGAATTGTGATAAATCATATGCTTGTGCTTATATTTCGTAAGCCGTATAATAATTTCTTAGGATAGTAAATGTTTCTTTTAGGTTATAAAGAAATGAACCACATTAGAAGTGATTCAAAAAATAGCACTGAGGAGGAGTTTTCTAGCAACTTATTATATTGAATTTAAATGTTGCAAACAGTATTATATTATTATAAACGGAACTATTCTCAACTTTGTGGGGTACTAATTTGGCAATAAAAACGGCTATTTCAATGCTAATCCTATATTTCCCACTTTGCGAGTTGGAGGGTTCTAATTAATTACCTATGCTTGGAGGGTATTTCATACTCCTCAAATCTCTGGTTATAAGGATCAAAAGATATACCAAGATAGTGTAGTTTCTCATTGATTTATTGAATCGCAACCGATCCAAATAGATATAATCCACTTTCTTGAGACCCCTTTGGGTCCCCTTGGGTTTGGGGGCCTCGGCGATCGCCGACTAGCCGACCTAGCCAGTCCGGGCCTGCAACAACCCCAGACCCCCCGATTCTGATACTTTTTTTTCACTTTCTTTATACTTGGGGTAAAAGTGGACTTTTGGTCCACAGGTGGTTTGGGGTGAGACAAAATTTCGCACGTCTTTACATAACTCCGAATGCTTTCCGGGGGGGGGGGTACAGCTACTTGTTGTAAGGCGCCAAGTCGTGTATAAAATATTAATAAAGAAATGGAAGTCAACCGGGGTCTGGGGGTATGGAATACCTTCCAGGACAGGTGGAAAACAACCTACTGAAATATATGGCCCGGGCTGTGCGGCCTAAAGGCCGCACTGGAACAATATTTGGATTAATTATTATTATTGTTATTAATTATTGTAGATTTATAGACGTCCTCCCAATGACTAGCACTAATTTTTCTTTCACAAAATTGTAATCGTTATATTTTTAAAACAAATTCACTACTGTTACTGTTAATTCACAATGGCCGTAAGCATAAGAAATCCAACTGAAAGTATGTAGAAATAAATTAATTTGTCTAATTGTTAAAAAATTGCTTGAGTATTAACAATTGCATTTCTTACGCTTATGCCATTGTGAATCAGCACTGAGAAGAATGAGAAATTACTGGAAAATGTTAAAAATTCGTATGTAGGCTGCAATTAAAACTAAGTCGATCTATATCCAAACCGGATAAACCTTGAATAATCAAAAAATTTTAAAACAATTGAAATAAATTTTCCACATGATCAGATCGCCTTTGTCTTTTGTTTTTAATTAATAAAAGCTGTTTCCATCATTCGTAACGTAAAACGACCCTCGAAAGAATTAGTAGGTACTCGTACATGTTATGTCCATATGGCCAGTCCGTGCCTGACTGATATTTAACTGAGATCTTTTATCTCGGTTCACAGGCTCATGAATATTTTTTATTGCTTTATAATCTCTATTTTATTTAATTAAATAATGTTTTACAAATGAATAAATATAAATTTTAAATTTATGTCTCGGGAGTTTCATCGATTCAGCCGTACCTATTATACGGGACGAAATTTACAGACGAAACTTTTCATCTTACTGCAGCCGTTTTAGAGGGTAAATATTGACGTTTACTGGGGAAGAATTATTGAATGTGGATTACAGAAGTGGGTCTGGGTCAATCGACAAGAAATTTTAATTTTCCGCACTAAATTTAAAGGTATGCGGACATGAAATTTGCTATGATAATATGTGCATTATTTGATTCCATTTCTAGTTAGGAATTTTAATAAGTTCTAAAGTAACCCAATTTTTGCTAATGTATTTTTACTCACATTTTGATGTTTCAATATTGTATATTTCCTAAAAATATCATCTTGCGTAATTCACTTACGAGTGCAGTTTGTTCATCTCTTTTATCTGGTTATGGAACATGTGAGCTTGAAAATTTGAGTTATTTAATAACCCAGGTGTGGTGTAGAAGACGTGGCGTGCTTTTGGAAGAGAGCCAAAGGAAAACATAGTGAGATTGTCGGTACACTCTTTAAATCAGATGACAATTTTAATAAATAATGTGATACAAATATAGAAAAGAATATCTGCTAAATATAAAAAAGCAAGAGAAAACAAAATTTTGAAAGTGGGTTGGATTTATTTCGATTTTGGATTTTTGGTCTTTAGGTGGAAATACAAGTTATCAGTTTTGTACTAGCCCACCTATTGAATGAGAGGATTATGTACGCAAGTAGCTGCAGTTGAAGGGGAAGGCTTTCCAGATATCCATTTTACTTCCATTTCAAATTGGACAACTTCTAAATATCAACAGTCCTCCTTCTCTTACCATTTTTAGAGACTCCATAATCGTGAACAAATTATACATTTTTTTTTATCAAATTATCAAAATATAGGTCGTGTCCTTCTCATTACTATGTGGCAATCCGATTGCTAGTTCTTCTATCGTTCGACAAAAAGGCAATCATTATGTCGAATTCTTCGTCATAATATGAAGATACAGAAGTGCAAAAATGATAAGGATCAAATTGTGAAAGTATTATTTCACAATAGGCATCAATTTATAACATTATTACCTTTATTACGGCAAAAGCCAAAACTCAGTAAATACTAAAATTGATAAATTATCCCCAAAAAAACGCAATTGATGTTTATATTACATAGAAATAGAAATTTCTATACATATAAGATATGTACAACACCGCAGTGACCAACTAGTTTTTATAAGTTGTAAGTGTGAAATTATATGAATCAATCACAGTTTAGGCAAAAATGGCAATCATCTTTTATTATCATTATTATTAGTTGCGTGTGTGGTTAGCCCAGTGGTAGGATATTACCCCATTGCTGAGGTAAAAGTACGAGGTGAAACTATCTCACAAAATTAAGCATCCAACCGCAGTTAATTCTGCAGTTTTTAGAGAGCCATGGAAATTTTATAACAATTTTTGTGTGTTTTGTACTTGATTTTACCGTTTAGCTTTTCTATTGGTTACATAATCAAGACTGCGGGTTTATGTGGCTTCAGACCGGGTTAAATTCACTTTGTTAACCTACTAAAATTTATTAAAAATTTGAGATAGTTAATTCCATCAATGCTAATGGATGCAACTGTTCATAGCCAGGTTTTTTTCGGGTGGAACACTCGTGATTTTTGAAGAAGGGGGGGGGAGTTCATTGGTGATTTATTTCTTGACTAATAAAGTGCGGTGTTTCTGTATTTCAAGCTTTGCCAAGAACCCAATTTTAACGATGAAAATAATTTTAACGTTTCAACCGACCATAAACATTTTATCTCTTGTGGTAATCCGTGATTGCAGATGTCTGAATGCATCTAAAAACACACCTTTCAATCCATATCTGGAGGATCTGCAATTTTACGCTTTACATGTAAGGCGGACCCAGAACCAACCCCAAAGACAATATAATTATTTTTCAAGTTTAAAATTCCAATTAAAATTTTGACGTGGATTTCAGTGCGATGAAAATGAGATTGCATGCTTTTACCCCTTAAGAAGTTCTCATTAAAAATTTAAATACCTAACAAGAAACTAATCTGCATTATTAGAATGCTTTATTTTTGCAAAGACCGGTTTATCAACACGTAAAGTGCAAATATTCACTAAAGATGACCACCTGTACCGATAAAACAGAGCAAAAATCTTTCTCCATAATTGCAAACCCACAGATCGAGCAGCAATCAACTAACCTGCAACTATAAAATTGCGGTAATTTTAATTTGACCGGATGCAAAAATTGCACAATTTCCTAACGAGTTTACGATCAATCTGTTGTTTCCGTTCACCTGCAGCGCCTCGAGATAAAATAAAGATTTTTTTTGCAGATTTATTTCTTGATGAGACATTTGAACGGCTCGTAAATCGTATATTTATGTTTTACTCACAGTTATATGGGGAACCACCCACAACGCTTACCTTTATTATTGTAAAAAAAGTCAACATTTTTTGTTGGTTCCTCAAAAATCGAAAGGAATCAGAAACGTACAATAAAATTTAAGATTTTTTCCCACAGATCTAAACTAGGAAATAGACGAAGATAAATAATAATTGCATAAGGGAACCGCACTTGTAACTGCGCTTTAAAATCGCCCAGTTTCTCTACCTACACTTCACCTGCTTTTCAATAAGATCCACCCTCCGGTTCTTTCAAATGATGATGCAGGGCTTTGTTAGAGAAAAATACATTTATAAAGGTCGATCGTTAGGGTTCCGTCTTTGATCGAAGTATAAATTTCTAAATGGTAGGCGGATTCTCAACCATGAATCATAACATTTTGAATTTACAATCCAACAGTTTTCATTGTTGTGAGTTTGAAAAAAAGTTATGATAAAAAAAGTTAAAGGAATGCAAGGAATGTAAACTGTAACAATAAGAATCGTTAAAAATGAATGAAAAAGCGCAATTTTGACTCTTCCTCCTTCGGGGCGTTCGACATTAATTCTTTAAAGTAACATTCGCACTTCCAGATTACAAGGTAACTTTTAAAACGCATATTTTTTAGAGAAAACAAAATAAATTTTGAATTATTGCATTTTTTGTCCAATCTGCGTTTGAAACCTTCGCATGCTGCCCGCAAGCATCACAGCTCTTTATGATTTCCAGCCCAATTTTTGTTCATGGCTGGTGTATTTTACAGCTAACCTTGATCTACAAATAGGTACTCCAAATTTAGAAATCTTTCAAATCAAGATAACAGAGGTCCATTTTTGCCAGTTACCTCATGATTATGAGGCTAGATCATATTATTATGATCTCTGTAATCGACAGACGAAAGATGAAACCAGTCAGTTTCATTATTAGTGTAGTCTTCCACAAAGAAATGTAGCAAGTTTTGGGTTCGCCGATGAAACTCATGTCTAAAGTTGGTAAGACCTGGACACCAGGAGAAAGGTCTTGGACACTGATATATTCCATCTTGCTATAGGATCTGAGGTATTGGCAGATGCCATACAATATGAGATATAACTCATATTAAAACAAGCTTGCTCATATCCAAATAAAATGACACATAGAACTGCTTCCAAGGAGACTTCCCTGGTTGTAGCTAATATGCCAATAATTTGTAGACCCGAAAATGCCTTCTTAGGAGGTGGTAAGGATTATGGAAAGAAACAAAAAACGGACTGTGGACGTTTACCATCGTTCAAAATTTAGAAAAATGAGTAGGAGACTCTTCGGTGGAAGTCCTAGCCGGTCATGTATGTTTTAATGCCGAACTTCAAAGGTTTCTGGAATAGCATCAAATATAAGGTGACCATCAACCGTTATCTAATTTAACCAGAACAGTTCTGGTTATTGGAACCCTGTTCTGGTAGTAACTGCTTTCTGGTTCTGATTCTTTTTTCGTCTAATTTGTTCTGGTTTGTTCTGTATTAGTATGCAAAACAGAAAAAATGTTCTGGTTTTCCTTTCCAGAGAGTTGGTCACCTTAATCATATAACAACTTCTTCTTCTGTGAGGTAATGGACAAAAAAAAACAGACATTTCTTGAAAAAGTACAATCATGGGATGCCCTGAAGGACAAATGAATCCCCTACATGATTTATATGGGCTTATATCTTGCGAGAAAATTAAGCATCAGGAAGAAACTAAGTGGACTCATGATTCTAATCATAAACTCGGTGGCATTGGAAATCAGTCTTGAAGGGAGAGCACAACCCTAGTACTGGACTGCCACTTGAAAGGTGCTCGAATGAGCTAGACAAGAATTTTACCTTCCTATAAGGATATAGCCCAGCCCAGGTACACAATCTTGGTGGTGCAGATGACCATATCTTGAAGGAAGTTAAATGAGCCTCTTGAATCTTAACAGGGCAGAATCAAAAATTTGTCAAAGTATAGCCCAGGTACACATTCGTGGTGGCGCATATGACCATACCTTGACAAAACTTGGTTTGGCCTTTGATTTGAAAGCGTAAAGGTGAGAGCAATGATTCCAACTCTCACTTCGATACAACCCTTACCAGTAAGCCTTTTGACGGACTAGACGACTTTAACCTTTGTTTTAAAGTGCAGTAAGTCAATAATGCTACTGAGGTTATGAATCTTGGTTCTCTAATCGATAAAACAGACAGCGAATTAAGTCGTCTAGTCTGGAAAGGGAGAACAGACTAAAGGGATAACAGCAAGCTCATGACAAGATCGAGACTGATTCACCCAGTGGCCTAGAAATAGGCAATAACTCTCTGTCTTCTAGAATCTAGATGACGATGGTCGCTGGAAGGCACAGAAAGTGCTAGTTTCCAGTGGCCTAACTTCAAATTTTAAACCTGGGAGCAAAAGCTTTGACGGGGCCCTCGACTCAGAAGTGTGAAAATTGAAAAACACTTCAAAATGAGATAAAATTAATTATTACTAATTTATTAAACAATCAATTAAAACATTGTTAAACCAAAACAAATTTATTTCCCTGAAATGGGCATGAAACCGGGGGGTCTGGGGGGTATGGAATACCCCCCTAGGTACACGTAAGCAACAAGCCGACTTATTAAAATTGATAACCAAGCAACTTTGATTCTTCAATTGTCTTCTTGTTGCTTTACATACCAAACGGAATATTTTATACCCCCAAGCCCAGCTGGAGTGGCTTGGGGAGTGACAGGATCGGGGTGAAGCTAAAAACTAGAGGTAATACAATGGACCCAAATTAGAAGCCTAAGTGCGTGTGAGTTTATCTTACTCTCTACAATAAATCCAGAATCCCAAACCTACTTGGCCCTACAATGGTTCCATGTGTCAAGTTTGAAGAGAATCATCGGTAACTATGGCAACGATATTTGCTTTTAACAATTAGGTACGAGAATTGATCAAAGTCAACTAACTATTTATTTGGTTTTGTAAAGATTGTTTGTTGCTTCCCTACGGAAATACTCACAGACCCTCCAGTTCTTAAGAGAAACTTTCTATCTTCCACAAAACGCAGACCAGAAGGTCCAGGAGAAAATTTGTTGGAAATACCCCCCAGCACAGGGAAGGGTACACAACACCAACAACTCATTTAAAAAAATCGTTTCCTAATACTAACCTAAGCTCGACCGGTGGATTCTCGTTGCCGAATGGTCCGTTTCCGGCTTGCACAGGCGCTTGTTACCCTTGTTTAAGAATTTTTTACTTTACATTGCCTCGGGCCCCTAAGATTTTACGGGCTGTGTTCATTCGCACACCGCGCACACTGGTAGTTACGCCACTACGTAGTTTCAGATAGAATTTAATCTATTTTATAATGAAGTAATTCTAAGTCGTAAAAGGAACAGCTGACCTTAGATGGGCACCTAAGGGAGAGTGGCCTTAACTAGTACTCTTGTACAATATGAATTGCTCAAATTCTGGTGGACTCCAAAGCAATAGCTTAAACTTGGGACGGCAATCCCTATGGATGTTTACGAATCATCCTTGAAGCATTTTGACCTAAGGTGGGCACGCCTTCAAAAATAAAAACTACTACAGGGGTGGGAGGCCCAGGATTAAGCTTGCTTGATCCTGCCCACCATAGTGGTTGGACTAGTAGTGGCACGTGGTTTCTGGAATGTTAGACAAAAGTGTTCTCTCATTGTAATGATGTTAGGACCTCAGCACGACCTGTCTGTCGGGATACCTCCACCTAAGGCCATTATCTGAGTTTCTAACTCAGAAATGTGAATAGGTAACCTGTAATGGGGACTCTCAGCGAGGTACTATATCGCATGCCGCTCTCCCGTGGGGCAGGATGCAAGATAGATAATACTTAATTGAACATCTAGCATCCAAAACTAACAATGATTAACATGTAAGTCGAATAGATGCTGGAATTGTAGTGGTAACAGCCTTTATTCTAAGATCTGCGAGACTGAGTGAGTTGAACTCAAAGAATTGAGACAGAAGCTGATTCAGAGTGGAAAATATACCATGTTAGGCAAGACAATGCTGAAGAAGAAGAAGAAGAAGAGCAATCCAATAACAACACGAAACCCAAAACAAAGAAGATGCATTTTTCTTTTATTTCCACAAGGCAAATTGGGGCCATAGAACGAAAAGCGAATAAATAAGTACATGAAGAAGGAAAAAGTTCAGAAAGGATGAACATATGAAAGAGAGTCAACAACAGCAACAAGAGAAAAGAACTGTTGTCAGTAGTCGTTCCTTTTGGAGTTAATTTACGAACCATGGACAGTTTTAATGGAGTGATTTTCATTTGTTTAATCTCTGCATTGTTGTTTGTGGGTAAGTCGATAACAATTCATTCCATCATAAGATGAATTTTAATGTTCGACAATTATTAGCTCATATCGTCGGGTTGTTGGTAAAAGTGACCAACTAACATAGAAATCCTATACATTTGGTCATTTTTACCAACAACCCGACGATATATTATCTGGAATATTACACTCTTATGCGATGTAAATTTGAATGTAACGTGCGTAAATCTGTTTTTAAGTCCACAGTTTCCACATTAGTGAGAAATTAGTGACCAAATGATCTAACAATTTCCCTTATCATCTACTTTTTGAAAGCTGAAATTTAATTTAAGCCAGTTCCACCATTACATCTCTGATAGTCGGGGCATCTAACGACGCAGGAACGACCACAATAATCACTAATAATCACCATGCAGGTGATTGGAAAATTCAAACGAGGAGTTATGGGATTCAGACCAAAAGTTTGAACATAAATATTGAACTTAGATTTCAAAATTTGAAATTAGTTTAAAAATAAATTCCAAAGCAAGCAACCAGGGTAAACCGTGGGGGCAACCCCATCCCGTGGTTTACACCTTTAGCTTCTTCGAAGTTGAGAAAAAAATTGAATTGAACATCTCTCGTACCATAAAATATTCTATTTTTATCTGTCGAATGCTAATAAATCAATTTAGTTGGTGCTTATCTCTTTTTTATAATATCGTATATTCAATTATCGTGTACCGGAAATGGTAACAATTTCTAAGTCAATTAAAATATTTCTACACGAAACTCGCCTCCAATAAATTTGAATTCTCGAGTTTTTTGTTGAAGTGTTTGCGTGTTGGTATTTCTGAATTATTTTAATATTGTAATTCTGAGAAAAGTAGCGTTTCTTCCCCAATATTTTCAAGTGGATATTTCCTTTTCTGTGACGACGACCAAAACACGGTCCATAATTGACATGTTTGTGTTCGTGATATACAAAAAATACGGAATGTTGAAGTTTTAAAAATTTTTGGGTAAATATTGCGCGTCAAAACTAAATTAATGAGCACATGTTACGGGAAGCTTCGTGGGGTGGTTTTTAAACAAAAACTGATTTTAGGATTTTAAAATTTGGGCATGCTGGGAAGTTAACTTGTTCGAAAGACGTCATCTTTTTATTGCATGATTTGATTTAAAGTGAAGCATAAAAAGGCAATTGAGACGATTCGGGTTACACTCGTCACATAATTATGGAAGATGATTTCATTCATCTTCCAGCAATTGGTCAAAAGTTATAGAAGGGATGGATTGGAAATTGGGTGAATCTATAGGGTGAGAATGAGATTGGGCAAGTTGCGTGAACTACAATTTAATTTGCGTGGTGGTCTACAATCCTCCTAACGATAAAATCAATTCGTTACGAAGCATAAAATATTATGTAAACAAAAAGCCTTAACTTTTTTGTTCACTACTTTTCAAATTAAGCTTCCGTTACGTTGAGAAGACAAAAGTTACGTGGAACAGCAAATTGAATAATAGAGTTACATAAATTTCCAAGTCTTCATTGCAATTTATTTATAATAAAACAATTTATTCGCATTTACTGTAACCTCGTTTTTTTTCAATATTTCAAAATATACCTTCAATATTCTCATCCGAAGAGTGTCAAATTATATAACATGCAACTGAAAATTGAGCGCACCACACGAATATTGAGAATAACTTAAGTAACACCTACCACGACCTTTTAGGTAATTCGGGACGATAATTATATAACCATGTGTATTAAATTATTTTAAAATGGCTTTAATGTCAAACGATTAAAAGTGCATTGAAAAGGTTTACACAGTCTCTGCAAAGATGAGTTTAAATTTCCTATAAATCTTAATTGAATTATGTTTGACATAAAAATGTCCGTCACGTTTAATGCCATCGTAATAACCTTTTTTTTTCGTTTGTATTTTATGATTTTTGATGATGACTTGACTATACTACATTACGTACATGACTCCTACGATAGTTATTGCTAATGGAACATTAATAAACTTCCAAAAGAAGAACTTTATGAAAGAAGTAATTTGGAGATTAAATTAGAAATGAATGGATCACGTAGCATCATTATACTTTGGGTTCATAATATCTGGATTATCATAGGACAATGACATCGATTTCTTTTACTAAAATAGTAAACCTTTTCAACAATCCTGCAATAACGAATAATTCTCGCAGTATTATGAACAGTTTGACGTGAAATTCAAACCACGACACATTGAACTAAAAACTGGACGTCCTACTTTTGCTATTTCCAAATTGCAGTTTCTACTTTTGGGGGTGCACCTTTGAGAAGTCCTGAAGTGCTAGCCATGATGAAATTGTCCAAACCTTCCATTACCTATCTAAAAGTTTCAGAGATAAGTTCCACATAAATTCCGTCAACCGATCTTAAATTTTCGTCTTTGGATGATCCTCGAAGTAATGGGTTCTCAAGCTGTTTTGAAAACAGCACTACGAAAATCAAATGGAGCTTAGGGCCGATCTATTCATCTCTTCGTAAAGTAGCTATTAGCGTTACGGGTAAGGTAGTAGTTCGTAAACGTTTATTCACATCTCAATAGCCACTATTGCCTTGTAAATATGGGTTACGGCTAACATAAATTCAAGAGCCCCTTGAAGCGGCAAATATGTTACAAATCAGATTTTAACTTAAAATTTCTAGAATTGTGAGTGTTGTATTTATGAGAAATTTAATTTTTGATAAATAATTGATCAAAACGAATCTTTTAGATGATATTAATTTTATCCAAGACAAAAACAGAGTTCAGTAATAGGATAATTTAAATTGTCGGGACTGTAAAAATGTAATCACTTTTTTAACAAAGTGATTTAACAAAAGTTTTGTTGTTTAATTATGATTTATTTAAAATACACTTTACTCCTTTGGATAAATAAACTGTTAAAATGTACAAATTGCACATATCAGGGATACTCGGGGTTGAAATCGAGACGATTGTGGGAGGGTAGTTTCTCGACGTGGTTTCTTGCATTTCTAATGACCTGGACCAAAACTATTTTATCTCTTTCTCTCATAACAATATATTATAGCGCTATCCTACTCTGTCATATACTAACTAGAAGAAAACATCGATCCTGTTTAGTAAGTTCTTGATACCTACGAACACGCTACGACAAGATGAATATACCCAAATTTTTTGCAGGGCGCTTATAAACTTATTCGGTTCGTAATTACGATGCGCTTTACGACGAGATGAATAGATCGGCCCTTAGTGGTCCAAAGTCATTGGAAATTAATATTTTCATTACATAATTATTATAGAAAGTTTTTATTGTGATCGGCGGTGATGCAGCACTGCGGTGGTAACCAAGCCGACTGAAGATTCAATTCCAGCTCAGATAATTTTGTAATGTTTTAGCAGAAAAATATTGCATTTTATCTGTATAACTCCTTTACCAAACTTCCTTTACCTTCCTGGTAGCAAAACAATCCAAAAACAAACTGAAGTTGTACTTTCCCAACCCATACGAAACCAGGAAGCTAATATGTTTGGAATGCCTATTTGCAATGGCTTAATGGATTCTGATCTTCCTTGAAAAGCGTATTAAAATGTAAACGAAGAAGTACATATAATTAGGATTCTGATATCCTGTCCCCATCAGGTCTGGCGACTCCAGCGACTGGGAAGTAAAAGACGAAGCTTCCTTGGAATTTGGGCGATTTTAAAATAATTTCCAATATAATATATGCCAGAAAGATCCTTCGTGGCATTTATACCTAGAGGGGCGTCAGATTAGGCCGTTTATTTGTTACCAAACAAAAGGACGTTTACTAACTTAAAATTAAATTAGACGCAACTATGGTCTTCACATAATATCAAATCCTTTGCATTTAGATAATTTTTTATTAAAATTTAATTAGCAAAGTTTACTGCCCCCCCCCCGGTTAAAATATCCTCCATATTGAAGGAGTTTGGAGTCAAAGGAATGATTCCAAATGATGTTTGAATGATGATTAAAAAATTCAAAAAATTATTTCTCTATTATTACTCCGAAAGGAAATCCCGACGTTTACTCCAAACCAGAGGGTTAGAGCAGAGCCCTGAGTTGGATGTGAAGGCAGGCCTTGGTTAGTATATTGAGCTGATAAGATTAATTTGAAAATGTATTCAAATTATTTAACTTTTATTCTGTCATTTCAATTGACAATAAGGGATTTCCAGAAACCTTAAAAAGCAGGAAGTTCATAATTTCAAGATTTTACTAATTAAACTAATTTTAATTAAAAATGTTTCTGGTGCAGGAACAGATATATTGATGCCTAAGTGGAGCTACAGCAGAGCAATTCAAAAATTTGGCCCACTCAAAATTCTTACTCTAAACAAATAGTAGCCTTGCAGCTTTCCCAAGGAAATGCACACCAGATATAACTGCTTCTTTCAGATTCAGAAGCCTTTCAGATTTTAGTTTTAGGACAGAAGAAGAACGGCGAAGTATGGTAATTCCATTCAACACAATGAAGACTCCGAGGACTGAGGACTATGTGACGAAGATTTTACAAGATCTACGGGCAGAAGGATAGCAAGACAAGGATCACGAAGAACAGACGACCCACGTCAACAGAGAAGACTATACAGTCAATCTTTTTAATAAACGCGATCGGCAAATTACCCCCAACTCCAATGAGACTTCAAAACGCTTTAGGTGTAAAACATACAGGACGTGTTAGACCTGCATCATCAGCATCCCTAACTTTTCAGGGTGTGGTTTGTTGGGTTTGTCAGCTAGCCTCACTTTAACCAGTCGGGTATTTGTCTTTACTCGCCGAAAGGTTTGCTCTGAGCTCCACGTGGTACTCCTTGGATGGACCGAAGTGTGTGTACAATGTGAGCAACTATGCGTAGTGACCATCTACTGGCTGATAGGTGTGCGCTGATATAGAGACTGGTAGCAGCTGAGAGTTCTGACAAGACAGCTTCGCCATTCTTCTATGTAAATTCAAAGTTTGATCGAAGTCTGTACTGACGACCTTATAGAACTCAGTACGCCTTGATACTAAGATTGATACTGAGGAAAAGGCACAGCAAATCCGAGTGTCTCAAAAACTTTTTGTTCTTCTTCTAATGAAGGCCCAAAGAAGGTCATTTAAACAATTTTCGGGAAGATTGGCAAATTTTGGAACCACTCCAGGCGGAAAAGTTCTAGGTACGCATCTACCTTCAGGATAGGGAGTCTAGTAGATGGCTGTTGCAACTTGCAACTTAAAAGGTGGGAGAAGGCATACCAATTGTGTGATTCCCCTCTTTACCTACAAACTTCAGTATGGAAGAGGATCCTGCAAAATGGGTATGGTTACTATAATGACTTGTCTCTAGCGCAGAAGAATCAAGTATTATAAAGCCGTTGACATGGACTATCACCATATCGAAAGGGGTTGAAAGCCTGTTCGTATAAAATATTAACGACTTATCAGGAAGGGGGTTGAAAATCCGCAAAAACTGAGGTGGTGGTACAATCCCGGCGTAAGCAACCTCTTATGCTGGGGTTTGGCAAAAACGGATTTCAAATTCCATGTCACTAAGGAAATCCCTCAACAGGAACAGGAAAGGAGTCCTTTCGGGCTGAGGAGATATAGCAAGCCAAGGAACTTTTTCACAGTTGGCATAGCTGGAGCCTAGGTTTTGTGCGGGAATCTTAAATCCACATCCAGATTACGAGTATCAGATTTCAACGCTGTCTTGTAGTATGATCGTTCTCGCAACAAAAATTTCGAGTTTCCATGAAAATAGAAAATTTCATTCCATCCCTAAAATGTCTAAATATATTGCTTAGTAGGAATCTTAGGGCGTTTGTCGATTTTTCTCATCGAAATATACAAGAATTCGTCGAAAAGTAATTGTTATAATTAATTTGCAATTTGGAATGAGAAAATCAATGAAAAATTTTGACTTTGGATCGCACCTAAAATGTAAAATATGTTACTTATTAGGAATCTAAAGGCCATTGTCAATTTTTCTCATCAAAATGCAAAATAATTCGTCGAAAAAGTAATTGTTTTCAATAATTTGCAATTTGGGATGAAAAGAACAATGAAAATGGAAAATTTTGACTTGGATCGTCTCTAAAATGTAAAATATGTTACATATCAGGAAACCTATATCGTTTGTCGATTTTGATCATCGAAGTACACAAGAATTCGTCGAAAAAGTGATTGTTTCCAATAATTTGCAATTTGGGACGAAAAAAGGAATGAAAATAGAAAATTTTGACTTGGATCACCGCTAAAATGTAAAATTTGTTACTTGTTAGGAAACCTATGGCGTTTGTCGATTTTGCTCAACGAAATACACAAGAATTTGTCGAAAAAGTGATTGTTTTCCATAATTTGCAATTTGGGACGAGAAAAGGAATGAAAATGGAAAATTTTAACTTGGATCGCCCGTAACATGTAAAATATGATACTTATTAGGGATCGGAGCGTTTATCGATTTGGTTCGTGGAAATATTCAAGAATTCGTCGAAAACTTAATTGTTTTAAATAATTTGCAATTTGGGATGAAAAAAGGAATGAAAATAGAAAATTCGAACTTGGATCGCTCCTAAAGTGTAAAATATGATACTTATTAGGAAACCTATGGCGTTTGTCGATTTTGTTCAATGAAATACACAAGAATTCGTCGAAAAAGTAATTTTTTTCAATAATTTCCAATTTGGGATGAGAAGAGCAATGAAAATGGAAAATTTTGACTTGCGTCGCCCCTAAAATGTAAAATTTGTTACTTATTAAGAAACCTATGGCGATTGTCGATTTTGCTCATCGAGGTACACAAGAATTCGTCGAAAAAGTAATTATTTTCAATAATTTCCAATTTGGGATGAAAAAAGCAATGAAAATGGCAAATTTTGACTTGGATCGCCCTTACAATGTAAAATTTATTACATATAAGGTAACCTAAGGTGTTTGTCGAGTTTGCTTGTCGAAATACACAAGAATTCGTCGAAATAGTGATTGTTTTCAATAATTTGCTATTTGGAATGAAGAAAACAATGAAAATGGAAAATTTTAACTTGGATCGCCCCAAAAATGTAAAATATGTTACTTATTATGAATTCTAGAGCGTTTGTCGATTTTGCTCATCGAGATACCCCAAAATTCGTCCAGAATTTACAATTTGAGACGAAAAAAGCGATGAAAATGGAAAATTTTGACTTGGATAGCTCCCAAAATTTAAAATATGTTACTTATTATAAATCCTAAGTGCTATGTCGATTTTCCTCTTAGAAATACATAAGAACTTGTTGAAAAATTAATTGCTTTCAAGAATTTGAAATTTGAGAGGAAGAATTGAATGAAAATGGAAAATTTTGACTTGCATCGCTCCTAAAATGTAAAATATGTTGCTTTTTAGGAAACCAAAGGAGTTTGTCGATTTTGCTCATCAAAATATCAAGGGTTGGACTCGTAGTGGTTGTGGTTTTACGAAAAGGGTTTAATGGATAACCTCGTGCTCTTCAAAAGCTCTGTGCTCGCGACCAAATCTCAGTGCGACCTGTCTGTCGAAATCTGGCAGTGAAAGTATGCCAAATCCATTCTGCCGTTAGGGGTGCTAGGATGAATTAGGTGCTAGGGTGAATTAGGAAATGTTGGTAAGCCCCGAAACTGAAGCGAAAATACTGCGTGCACTGGAGATGTCGGGACCACCCCTCGTGGTACGTAAACGACCATCCCCATGGAGGAACACTGGGGCTATTCTGTGCTGCTATTTCACAGTCGGATGTCGGAGACGGTCATTGCCTTGCAGCTAACACAGTTGGATGTGAATGCGGGGTACCGGGTTCAAACTCTCCGTGCTTCGGAGGGCACGTTAAGCCGGCGATCCCCCTGAGTTGACGAATTGCCACCGTTAACAAAAAAACAGGGCTACAGGCACATCTGAATGCTAGCCTAGCAAGCTGCTACCGGATGTAAAATAACTATAGTCCAAAATCGATTTGCGGACAACTCACCAACCCGTCAGGCCAGCGTGGTGAGTTATGGCCAAACCAAACCTCCATAGTATGGAGAGGCTAATGTCCAGCAGTGGACGAAAAAAGGCTGATAAAGAAGTTGAAGAAGATTTCACAGTACCATTAAGAGAAGGCAAGACAAGACGAAGTCTTAAAATTAAGTACATGTATAGGTTATTTTCCCCAAAAGAACGGTTTTTCTGGGAACCGGGGGTCTGGGGGAACCCCCAAACTGTAAGTAAGTAACAAGAATTTACGTTATTTTCAATTTAAAAAAATCTGCATGTTGCTTCCTTATAGTTTGGGGGTATTCCATACCCCCAACCTCCCGAATTAACACCCATTTCTTCACATTTTACATATATGGTGCCCTATAATATACAATAAGAGGCTGTACCACCACCACCCTAACCTATAGATCTTCAGGGTAGACATGCCCTAGTTAGTGAACCAAACATTTATTTCGCAACCTTCCGTTCCGTCCTAAAATTTACATTACCCAGTAACATTCAATTTTTTTGATGCGGTGGTGTATAACAACTTACATTAGATTTAGTACCACTTCCATTTAGTGAAAGTCAATTTTATTGTTGCTTGTTGCAATATTTGTTTTACGAAGCTGTGAATCTTATTTTGTTGGGAGAGCAGATCAGTGGTTCCAAAAATTATTTTGCTATGGAACTCTTACAAGATTTTAGAACCATTAAATTAATTACAATCGATTTTTGATAGCCCTAATTGCTATCATATCCGATTATGCATCGTTAATTTTGTATTATTTTAGTAGTCTGCATGGATATCATGTGATGGCATCGTTTAGGCGTTATACAGTAGATCCCTGCTCCCAACATCAGAATTTCTCCATTTATATTCCCGAATTTTATAATTATTTTGGATAAGGAGCGTAAAAATCTGAGAATTTTTCTTACTAATAATTATTCTTTTGAGTAAATTATTTCTTGTTTTTGATAAATGTGCTAATTGATTAAAAAATTCTTGGAACTCTTAAAGGGTTAATTAATCATGTCTGTCCTCCTCTGATGACTTTTGTAACAAAAACTGTATGTTTTTAAACTTCATAATTTAAATTAACTCCAAAAAGCAGATGCTTGCTCCATATTTTTCCAATTTTGTACTCAATCTTGTAATAGTCTAATCCCAACACCCTGATGACTTTCAAAAAATTGATTAAATACCCTGGAGGCTTCAAACCTGGACGGACCCATAATTTTAATCAAGATTAATCATAAAAAAAATAAGCATCAAATAAAATATTTAGTTTTAATTTGCATGCATTAGTTTTTTTCTAATTCAACTACATCAGGCAAATGAATTGTTAATTTACCATTCAACAAAAAATCTTTTCGTCGATTCTCTCATTACCTCATTTACATACATTAGTTTAATTTGGTCCATTACTTGTGCAATAAAAAAAAAAAAATTTAAATACCTAATTTAAAATTAAAATAAAAATTATTGCAATTCGATTATATCGATCTAGTTGCATATAAAATTTTGTAAATTTTATTGGAAAAATATGCAAATGAAGAAGCGTCTTCAATGAATGCAATAAGTTTTAGTGGCGCTCACTGACGTAATGTAAAAAGTATTGGAATACAACGGAATGCTACTTATTATGTAACATTACGTAAAGAAAAGGGAAAGTAGATCGCGTCCTGGATTTGAATCCCTGCTTCAACAACCGGAGCAATTCTTCCGGGCAATACGCGACTGAGCTGCTCACATTTTAACTTGATGGATTAAAAATAATTATTACGGAACAATGTAATTGGAGCGAATTGTTTCGCCTTTGTAGTATTGAAAGGAAACAGTTCGCGTTAAATAACGACAAGGTCTTAATTATGACTACTCAATTTCAATGTTATGTAAAGCAGCTAATTTTCGGATTCAAGTAACTTAAGAAATCTTAATGCAAATTACCGTTTTGGTATTCCGTTTCAGGAACTTAAACTTTTTGTTCTTGGGTGACACCAAAATTCATCACGATTCTCACAAAAATAGGCAAGGTGATTTTCTATTTATTTATAAATAATAAATAAAATTTCCACTGTTTTGCTTTTGGAATGGATAGAATGGTATCCCCCAAATAACCTGATTTTTTAAGGTCAAACTTCTACAGCTACAGCTTCTGATTTTGTTCATGCGAAAACTTATTGCCTAGTGGATCGCCACCGAACGGTGGTTTTGAGATGGATAAATAATATTTGACACTCATGGTACTTACGATTCCAAGAACTGTTATTATGTGGGAATACCGTTCCATTGGTTCTGTATAGTAAAATTTGTATTCATAATACAAGATCAGCAAAATAAATAAATTTTATTCGAGTCGTGTTTGTTGTTAGCAAGCACTTACTTGTAACCACGCTTTATGATGAGAATTTCAACTAAATTGCAAACGGAACTGCCACTAATTTCCAGAAATGCATCGACATTTTGGAATGTCTTTTGTTAAAGGATTTTGCCCTTAGTTGGTTATTATCAAACCGTACTTCAAAATTATTTAATGGATTTATGGAAGTAACAAGCTGATTATTCCATTTATCATGATGGTGAGGAACGTAAACAAGACCTACGTTGGTGGTTAGGTTGTTTATTATGCCAGCAACTCCTTTAAAGAATGAATTAATTGAATTGTTCTTGTAAAAATGGCTAGGTGCATCATGTTCGCATTTCCATCTTAAGATGCTAAAAATGGAACTTGTTTTGATTAGCAGAGGCAGTCATATCAACCATAGTTGAGTTGTCCACATTTGGATATCTGAAGTTCAATTCTTCCATTCGGAAAGAATCTACCCAATAAATGAGTTAATTGAAAAGTACACACTTTTTTGATTTATCCATTCTGAATAAGCACAGCTTGTGTTAATTTATTTTCTGAGGGTACCCTCATTGTTGGTATCGTTGGCATCAATCGTTAATTAGATTCAATTTGTTAGGAAGTGAAGTACTATTATAATACGTTGTCCAAATAGAAAATTGAATTAAAATTTTGATGATAATTAATTGCGTTGGAAGCCGACGAAGCGACGGTCTAGCACCCTGCAGTTTAGGCAACCAGCCACTCTCGATATAAAGAGATGCACTTATCAATTTCGTGAAAAATCTTCACGAATTCATATTTTGGAACGTAAACCATTATTGGACGTAGGTGTGATGGAAACACAATCATTATCCATATTTGCAATAATAAAAGTTATGTTTTCACAAAGTGGGTACTTTATATTCTTGCAAAATCGCTTAATCACCCACGTAGCAAAACGAACAAGAGACAAAGTTTGAAGAAGTACATGCAGTGTAGCTTATTCCTTTGTATGCTCATTTGCGAACAAGAAATATCAACATGCTTGACGTCACATACGTGGTGACCTGTTAGAAATTCATAACATGTTACTTCCTGTTTCGAGATGTGTACTTATGTGTGGGTATCTAGATGATATTCAACAGCTGGTTTGTCAAATACAAAAAAAGTCCATTTAGTTGCATTTCAATTTGAAAAATATGCTAAATAAAGATTCCGTTGATGCAAATGGCCCGACTTGAATTATTGGTTATGGGTTTCGATGCTGTTTGCGACGCTTTGCTATCTGGTATTTTACGCCTTCGTTTCTTTTTATCTCAAACTAATTGGCCGAACCTGTAAAATTATGCAATAGATAAGCCTTTTCAAAAATTTCCAGTATTTCAAGTACTTTAACTGTTTCAGTATACGCAATAAAAAAGAAGCTGAAAAAATTGGACAAAATCAGATATTTTTTGATGAGATAACAATCAGCACTGCATGGGAGGTACTGGAGGCACTATCAACTTACTATAAGCTGTTACCCAAGTCAATTTTTCTAATGTAAGATCGTAAAGGAGGTAATCCAATTCTTCTCGGGGTTATCTCCTTGTTATCCAACGACTGGGTAACATTTGGAAGGAATAAATAATTTTGACAGATTCCTTCAGGTGTATTAGGAGTTGCTTTTTCCAATTTTAAGGTTAAAACATCTAACGCAGGTGCTTAGATGTTTACAACAGCAGATCAGATAAAGTGGACGTGTTAAATTAATGCAAATTGTAAGGAAGCGTGCTCAAATCCTCCACAACAGCAGCTGGTCTTATATTTTATACTCATACTCACTCTAAGAATGTGTCATGCAGTTTCTTGTATCCAGTCGAGCTTTAATGGTTTGAAGACATTATGGAATCCTAGTTCGGTACTCTCTTCAATATGCTCCATGTCCATGGTCCATGCTCTATTGGAAACTATAATGGAATTCATCATAGGAGATCATGCAATCATAAGGAATTCACTATTCAGCTAAAAGAACGAGAGAGCCCGAGACATTTTGGGCTTAAAAGACTATTGAAAAAGGAATTGGAACAAAACAATGAACGAGATTCATTTTCAATTCAGATTCAATTAAATAAATAATAAACAGTTTAACTTGGTTTAACATGGAATTCGATCTACAGCTTAATAAATTTGGGCTTAGTCGGGATTCTAACATCGACCCTTATGATTCAAAGTCCATCACCTACAGTTTAACATCGAATCCAAACCATCCCACAAATAAATTTGGGCCAAGGAGGAATTCTAACGCAGGACACTTCGATTCAACGTCCAAACTGCTATTTGTCAGTTAACTTTGTCGTTAGCTAACTATAAAATTATTTAGAATGGTGGCTTCATTTTTAGGACCTCCACTGTATATTCAAATCCGATGTTAATATTCCCAATAACATTAACATATTTCGTTGATATTAATACTATTGTGCAGTGGCGGATCCAGGAATTTTTTCTGGGGAGGGGGCCCAAGGGGCGGACGGGCAAAAAAGTCAACAAAAACTGTTATCATATCACACAAAAATATACATAAAAATATACCGTCTGGGGGGGGGGGGCGTGCCCCCCCCCCCTGGATCCGCCTATGCTATTGTGACAGGAAAGTAGAAATGGCTCACCATACACAAGTGGATAAGAGCCTTTTGTCTGCGGTGGATCTGATCCCCGAGTTTCCCTGCAGTCGGGGGTCATTACCAATTATAAAAATTCGTATTGTTGCTTTTCTACAGTTTAAGTACAGGTACATTATTTTTCTTAGAAGATATCCAGAAAACAGGGAGTCTCGGGGAATACCCTACCCCTCAGCTGTAAATTATGGAACAAGATCAGTGGCGTATCTACATATTCAGCGCCCTGGAGCAAGCAAAAGATCGGTGCGGCCACTTGTTTCAATTTTCCAAATAATACTTCATTCACATAAATACATAGGCATTAAAAAATATTAATCACAAAAACAAGAATTTCTCATTTTTCGCTACCTTTTCACATTCATGTGCCCTCTATGAATCGCCTCAACTGCTCCACGGCAGCTACGTCCCTGAACAAGACGTCTTTTCAAAATTTTAATTTGCGAAGTTGCCAATTTTAAAAATTCGTCTTGTTGCTTTCCTACAACTGGAGGGTATTCCATACCCCCCAGTAGACCCCCCGGTTCCTAAAAAGATGCGGATTTACAAGGTATGATGCTGTGTACCTTTAAACATCAAAATATTCAAAATGGCGGACGGCTTGTGACTGAAATAGACAGCATAAACAGCATGACATAAACAGCACCTTGACGTTTAATAATTACCTGAGTCAATCAAATTATATACATTGCAAGGTATGATTTTACGCCATCTAGCCTATTAATCCAGTGGTTGCGTGGTCTATCACCGTAGAGCCGTAGACCATGCTTTTTTAAGCCTTCTTTAAACCGCCATATCTCGTAACAGTTCGAATTATATCGGTTGCATCTTTGAGTAGCTGACAAAAATTAGTCAATCTTTCGGATCCAGTAGTTTTTAAACTTTTAAAGTGGTAAATTATTGGTTTTATTAGTTCTGAAACAGGGCTTGTCTACAAGAGTAAATCACGCGCCTACTGGAGGGTTAATCTGAAATTCAATATGGCGGATGGAAGATTAGAAATATGGAAGATTAATTTACGAGGTAACAGTGGGTGTTAAATTAATTTGAAAATAACCTGTATAAGTAGATCACTAACATCACGTAAATTAGTCAAGGTTCGCTTTTGTGCTGTTTGGAACTTTAGCACATGGTTTTGTTTCGATTACATGCAAGTCAAGAGTAGATGTAAGACAAAGTCAATGGGGGGGGGAGTAATCGGGAAAGGAGCTTGAATATCTAATGAAATTCTTGAGAATATTCATCTTCATGAGGGGCTCTTGCTTCTCTCCCCACCCCCCATAGATCCTCCGCTAGTGAAAAAAAAGTAAATTTTAATCTAATATTTGAAATTTTAGTTCAAGTACGATAACCGGGCACCAATGATATTAAGGTTATCTGCAAAAATGCGATGAGATCAAATAGATAGCATAAAGCTGAAGCGTTTAAGCTATGGGCGAATGTCAAAAAATATCGATTAATTTCGAAAATATTAGATTGTTTTTCGGAAGTTTTGATTTTTCACGTAAGAATCGCCCAGTTCCCGCATTCTGTTGGCTGTACGTGCACTTGAGGTGCAAGATCAATTCTCCTCAAGAATTCCCACTGGATATGTATTGTGGAAGTAATTCTTCTGCAATACATGTCTTCCTTTGTGCGGCTTTATTTAAGGTTTGAGCTCATTTCACTACATTATCGGTAAGTAGACAAATCATCCAACGATGTGTTAATTTTAGAGTTCACTGTAATCTCTGTGGGAGTGGGATTAAGCTTTTTAAAATTGCGTATCCTCTTCTACACAGTCTCCAATCAGCCTGCTAAACTTAGGACAAACTCGCAGATCTTGGAGGGCAGTAGCCACTAATTTTGGCTATTATGTCAAGTTATAGATGTTCCCAATTGGATTATTTTTAGACGCTAGGACTGGGCAATTGCATAGAACTTGATCCGCCGTTTCGTCTGATCTTCGTAATCATAATCTCTTGATAGCACTTGGTGAGATAAATCTCTCAAGACGCTTTTTTATGCGAATTCTCAAAGAGAGCTCATTAGCTGTATGGCGTGAGCGCTGCTGGTTCAACCTGACGCGGGTACCGTCAAGTTGAACCAGCTTCGGATACGGATACCAAATTCGGATACGGAATTGTGTTCTTTTAGTGAGCCAGAGACCTGGAGGCATATGGTTTTTGATTGCAATCTCTACTCCGATCTAAGAGAATTCCTCGAGTTGGATGATCCTGGCGATGATTTGGGTTGGTTGGTTAGCGATCTTGAGTCCTGCGGTTGGCTCTCCACTTTTGTGGTGGGAGCGTTCCGGCGCACACTGGGCTGAAAAATGATGTAAAAATTTATTTTCCAATTAATGTTTATATAAAAAATTTTTTTAGTTGGTAATATTAAAAAAATCGCACATTACAATCGCAAAATTCGTTATGTTCTGGTGGATTGTTTTGCGTTTAAATGCTTATGAATATTAAATATGATTATATTAAACAGATGATACTCATAGCAATGCGTTTATTTTAAAATTTATAGGTAAAATAACGATTTTAGGGTTTATCTTAACTTGAACTTTTCGAGCGTTCTATAAAATTGTGAACTTTAAAATTTAGACCTGCGTTACTGTTACCTAAACATCTATATCGTGTATCAATTTCTCGCTGGAATGTTTGCCTATAAGGAAGATATTGTCATTTCAAGTTTTAATCTCTTAATTTTATGTACCAAATCCGCTCATTTTCGCTAAAATATGAAAGCTTTCATGCTTCAGAATCCATTGATCCGTATATACGATGAGATAATATGCCTATAAAGGTTTTGAAAATCGAGAAAATATAAATAAAAAAGGAAATAGAATAGAGAATTAGAAAAAAAGCAAATCAAATCAAGATGAATTATAATTTAAGAACAAATTATGATCTTTATTTATTACTTAAAAGCTCCCCTGACACACATCTTGATGATTACAAGAAACTTTTTGAAATGGTTACTTCCAGACTTGATATCAATTTTTGTGAATCAGAACTGAATACTTTAAAAACTAGTATTAGAATGCTTTGTTTGAAGCTGCGTAGGAAGTGGAAACAGTCCAACCGTACTGAAAAAATTTTTTTGGAGAACAATAATTCATGGTTGCATTCTGAGTTTAATTGGCCTCATTGTATAAGACTGAAAATTAAAGATATGGTAGAAAAGACCGAATTTATTCAATATAAGGATACGCAGGAGCTCATGTGTTCTACAATCAGGAGTATGTACAACAATGGACTTAACGATGTTGCAAGGATTTTAGAACATTTACAAGAAAATCCTGAATTTGTTATAAAAATAAGAAAAATTCTTGATGATAAATTTAAACCTGTCGTGTACTCGAAAGAGTACTCGAAAGAGTAGAGAAACCCGATCTAGAAAGTTTTGCAGGGAAGCATCCAACGAAGATATTTTACATAATATGCTAATATCTTCAGATCCTTTTATATCAAGTATTCGGCCATTTCAGAAAAGACAAACAAAAAATCTTTTACCCGAAACTTTGGAATTACTGGAATTAACTCCAGAAATTGAATTAACAGACGCTACTGAAAGCGATACAAATTAATAATTATGTAGCTACTAATAATTTATTTTCATATATTAATAAAAATTAATTTAAATTAGTTTAAATCAAATATAAATTTGTTTAGGTGGGTTCTGGTAACAAAACTAATTTTAAATTTTCGCTGATAGGTAACTCTTTTACGCTATGTATAATCAATGCAACAATAATAAATTATTATAGTATTTTCTAACTATAATTGGTTAGTTTTTAATACGTGATAGTAAATTAATTGATATATTTTAATAATTTACTAATCTAATTCCTTTTACGTGTTACAAATATATTTGATATACATTTATATTTTCATTTTTTTCATATTTTTATGATGAAAATGAGCGGATTTGGTACATAAAATTAAGAGATTAAAACTTGAAATGACAATATCTTCCTTATAGGCAAACATTCCAGCGAGAAATTGATACACGATATAGATGTTTAGGTAACAGTAACGCAGGTCTAAATTTTAAAGTTCACAATTTTATAGAACGCTCGAAAAGTTCAAGTTAAGATAAACCCTAAAATCGTTATTTTACCTATAAATTTTAAAATAAACGCATTGCTATGAGTATCATCTGTTTAATATAATCATATTTAATATTCATAAGCATTTAAACGCAAAACAATCCACCAGAACATAACGAATTTTGCGATTGTAATGTGCGATTTTTTTAATATTACCAACTAAAAAAATTTTTTATATAAACATTAATTGGAAAATAAATTTTTACATCATTTTTCAGCCCAGTGTGCGGCGGCGGGGCGGGCAGAAAGATTGTAATGTGCTGTGTGTGTGTGAGAGAGTGTGAGTGTGCAGGAGGTGTGGGTGCGCTCCATCAGGAGGACGTGCCTTCATCTAAAGGCCCAACGAGTCTACATGACCTGCTAACTGACTAACCACGAACGAACCAGTGTGGCTCTGCATTAATTGGTACTACGGATGGCGGTTGTCCGGGGAGGAGTTTGCCCTTCCCTACTACCAAGGTTTCGGATTCGTAGTGGCTGTGGTAGGTCGTAAGATGGCCAGAAGAGCGAGGCTTGCCTCGCGCTCCGCGTGTGAGTTGCGTAGCAATCAACTCGGGTGCTTAGCCATCTATGGCTTAGCCTGCAAAGCTGGTAGAGCCTGGAAAGTGGCTCGACTCCTGATCTAGAGTGAGGGAAGACTTCCACATCCGAACTCGAACGGGGAGGTGGTTGTATGTGTAGGACTTGTCGGTTACTGCATGCAGGCACCGCGCTGATCCGGCGTTCTCCTGAGATTCTGCTCCCTGGGGGCCATGTTTGATATGTCCTATGAACCCAACCGAGCACGTTAAATCAATCCAATCTCACCGTGATCTTCATAATCTCGACAAGTGGGACTATCAACGAAGCCTATTATAGACGGGTTTTGAGCCAGGACCCCTGAAATTGTTAACGTGCAGGCTGTTCCCAAAAAAAAAGGAAAATATTTTGAGTTTCTGCAGGAAATATTCCATTAACATTTGTTAATCTTCTAGCAAGTATAGATCCTGAGTTTATTAGTGGCGCAACTGCAAATTTTAAACCTGGAAGCAATAGCTTTGAGAGGCTTCTCGATTGAGAGGTGTCATATTTAAAAACAAAATTTGGTGGCAAAATAATACAGTTTAAGGGTGTCCAAAGCATTGGGCCCGGGATCATTCCTCCCTCTGCCCCCCCCCCCCCGTTATTTAGGTTACTGTCCATACTTCCGTAGACTCTAAGTTCCACACTCATTTTTTTCACATTTCTCAAGGGACTTCTCCACCCTAGAAAATTGAAAAAACACTTCAAAGTGAGATAAAATTAAGTATTATCAATTTACTAAAAAATCAATTAAAACATTGATAAACCAAAACAAATTTATTCCTCTGAAATGGGCGTGAAACCGGGGGGTCTGGAATACCCCCCCCCCCCAGCACAACAACTCGACACTGGCCTACTCGACACCGCACTACTCGGCACCGGCGGATATCTCTTTTAACGGTCCCCTTATTTAAAAAAAATCGTTTCCTAACACTAACCTAAGCTCGACCGGTGGATTCCAGTTGCCGAATTGTCCGTTTTCGGCTTGCACAATGCACAGGCGCTTTTTATCCTTGTTTTAGAATTTTTTACTTTACATTGCCTCGGACCCCTAAGATTTTACGGGCCGTGTTCATTCGCACACCACGCACATTGGTAGTTACACTACTGGCCTCACCTGAAGACCTAGAAGAGCGTTTCCAAAGGAACGATGGAAATATATATGTAATTCACTGCTCTACAGATCTCTGCACTGAGGGTGCATTTCTGATTGTCTTTCATCAAATCAAACCGAAAATACCTTATTTGAAGAACAGAACCTGAATGCTTCATGGTTTTGGAAGTCACAAAAATAATTCCAAATCTATCTCAAGTGGTCAATTTTATCCCATTTCGTGGTGTAAATTTGAAACAATTTCATAAGATCTTGAAGCTGAATGGACACTTTGAACAAACAATACTCGTTACAATTTTGCCTCTTACTGTACATCGCGACCATAAACTTGAAGGGTTAAGTATCGCGTGGGAAAAATTCAAGGAACCGAGAACTTCATGTATCGTAATCAGGACTTCACCATTAATTATATGCACGTCCTTGCAAAAACACATTAATAATTGTACGCCAAGACGTGAAAATATCTGCACATTGCAAATTTACGTGCAAAAACACCAACCATTTCCTACCACGCCTTACAAGAAATACATGTACGCCCTTGTCACCACCATACCAATAATAAAAACATTGTCATATGAGAGAATACTAATCACTTCATTACATAACAATTTAATATAGTAATAAAAAATCCCACTAATAACAAACAACTTTTTTGAAAATTCTTTTATTTTTTCAATAAAATAATGACTAGGTTTTCGTGTTGACTAGAAAATTTTTTTAAATTACGGTTCTCCATCATCATGATAGAATTTTTCCAAAAACTCCACATAGTTTCCTCTTGTGTTGCTAAACTGACAAAAACTCTGAAAAAATCGGTGGGTTTATCCATTAAAATTTTTTTTATTCATTTACCTTTCCATTTTTTTCTTTATCCTGCTGCAAAAGCACCTTCAGCTCCTTGATGTATTGAATAGCAATTTGAAGTGTCTTAACTTTGCTGACTCTTTTGCCCCTGTTAAAAAATATAATTTAAGTGGTTTTATTATTTTTAGCTTTGGAAAGGATAAGTGAGTGGTTTGCAATATTGACGATGTGGGTGTTCCACTTGTAAGGATGAAAAGGAAGTCATTTGTAATAGAACCAAACTGAAACATTCAATCAGCATCCTGCTCATCGTTTATTAATTTTTTTTTGCGAAAAACGGACAGTTGCTTCCAAACTTGTTCGTTTGTGATGTTTACACAAAATTTGCTTTCATGACGATTGTAACTTGTACAAATGATGAATGTGGTACGTACCTGGTATTTTCTAATGGTATCGCTTTTCTTAGCTTAACAAAAGCTCCATTAACAGCCTGAACTCGTCTTCTTTCTCTTGCATTTCTTTTGGCAACAACCTGCGGAGGTTTATCTTTATGGGGCACGTGTTTATACGCACAAAGCTTTTTACTATTCACTTCTCTCAATGGCTTGGACATTTCTTGGATTTCGTTATTGTTTTGGGGTGCATCTGCTAAAATTACTGGCGCCGTAATATGAGATAAGTAAAAATCATCTGCTTCTTGTTCGATCCAACAATCTTTATTCTCGTTCCACACATTATTCGAGTACATGCAAGACGATACGGGTGTTTGATTACTACCGAAAGAGCACATCGTTGCTCTTGCTCATTTTTGGAAACACTGCGAATTATTAAAAATTGAGTAATCCTTTTAACTCGTGCCCTCAACAATGAACGACCAATAGAAGATGGTATCATAATTGTTGCACTATCAATTTCGGTGTTCTTTACCCGCATACACCTGGTTTACCTATACGTAGGTGGGGTTAAAGATCATTTTTCGAGTATTTTTAAACCCCAGCTGGTCTAAACAATAAAATATCGAAAAAATTTTATATATTATTGGTCAGCATGATTAACTAATAATTTTGACAGGGTGTGTGCAGCTGAAGAGATTTAAAGTCGAAGAATACTTTCAACACCTGGTTTAACTAATTGGGGTAATTATACGTGATAGAGCAGATGATTTGACCGTATTATTTTCTGAGCACCCCGATTGCGTGCTGCTTATTTAGCAAATATTAATAACCCCAACAATGAAAGTGATGATCGATCGTTAAAATGCGTTTGATTTTAAATTTCTTAGCATGAAGATTTTTCAATGATACTGACGCGCATAATCGGATTAATGATATTTTCTTTAGGTATTGTAAGTCTACATTGTTTTTACCTCGTTTGTGTCTATGAGTATCTTTTTCATATTCGTTTCGAATATGCTAGTTTGAAATATTATGGAATTCTTGTTTCAAAGTAATGTAAATCGATAGGACCTCATTAATATCTGATGCTTTATTTTTGTTTCTCATCGCACCAGATTTTTTTTATATTCATTTTCTTTTTCATTTCTTCATAATTAATAATAATAGGTTGGGGCTACCTAATTTCCACTTTTTGCCACAACTGTGCTCTGAGCAATATTCGCAACATAAGAGTCGGAGCAAAGCAGCTCCCTCTCCTATAAGAAGAGCTATCATGTTTGTGGTTCT